>OY728140.1:128349036-130849036 GCA_963277665.1 Viscum album
ATTTCTTTGTTTTGGGGGTTTCCCTAGGTTTTAGGGAGGAATAGATGAGTATTCATGAATTGGGCCAAGCCGTGAGCCCAATTCCAGATTAAAAAATAAATTTTGTATCTTTTATAACTTTTTCATTTTTCAATATTTTTCATCCATTCAAATTCCTAATTGACCTACCCTAACCTATTAACACCACCAAGGTAATTTGGAGCTTTTAGAAGTTCATAACCAGGGGTTATTTGGGTTTTTGTCTAAGGGGTTGGGCCTGCCCGAAAGCCCAATTCCTGTTTTAAAAATAAAATTTGATTTTGTTATAACTTATTCATTATTTGGGCTTTTTCGGTGATTCCAAGTCTCACTCAAGCCCAAGTAACCCAGCCGCGCGCCTGAACTCTCTCCCACCCATTTGGAGCTCTGTAGAATCGCGATTTTGTGCCGATCTTCATAGGGTTCCTCAAATCGCCCAGATTTGAAGAGGTAAAGTATTTCCTTCATAAATCTCTCAATTCTCAGTCTTTTTCCTCCATTCCAGTTCCTAAATGAGATAATACATCTTGTTCGAACGTACCCTAAATTTGGGATCTTTTAAATTTCAGATACTGGAGTTTTGGAGTGATTACTTCAAGATACTTCAAGTAAATGAGCCCTTTTCTTTCCTCTTTCAAATTACTTTGGGTTTAACTCTTTGTTCTTAGGGTTTATTCGGTTATAATTGAGTTTACTAATGTCCAGAAACTAGGATTTCGAACCTAGGGTTTAACTTTGGGTTTTCTTGGCCAATTTGTGTGGTTTTAGGTTTGATCTAGTTCTCTCTTGGTGCGGCGGGGGTGCGATTTGATTTCGCACGGAGATTCAAGGGGTTTTGTTAATTTGGTAGGTGATTCCATTGTGTGTGCAATCTTTGTGAATTAGCTTGCTGTTTTTCATGGTACTCTAATGTTTATTTCACTTGAATGTTTCTGTAAAAATTGGTTTTAGTTGCATTTATAATGCAAATGAATTTTAAGTTCCAATTTTTGGTGAAATTGAGGGTTTTCCATTCAAATCATTTATTGGTTCATTTTGGGATGCCCCATAACTGAATTTTTGGTTTCATTAAAGGGTTATGAACTGAAATTTGGTTTTAATATCTTACAAGTGTTATCATAGTGTGAAAGGTGGATATCATAAAGAGCTTTGGGTGAAAAACAATGTGATGTTTTGAGAGGTTGTTTTATTGGAAATAAAATTATTTTATTGTGTGTTTTAAATGGTATAAAATGTGTGTAGCTACTGTACAATTTGTTTGTGACCAGTAGTGATATTTTATATGAAAATGGATGTGTGTTGTTTGCTAAAATTGTTTGAGCACAAAAGGGGAAGCCCGGGTACTTAGGTGGGGCGGATTTGTACTAGTACGGCTAGTGGATCGGATGGGTTTTGTCCCTGTTCCACTTAGCATCTGGATAACGACAACTCTAACTAAACTATTTGGATGATGATTGGGGACCACTAGGTTATGGGTATGTTCCCTACTAGTGGCTCGTGCACGAGAACGGATTTTTTCTATGGTTACTCTACACCGAGGTACGAGGTACATAGGGCCCGAGACAACCTAGTGCTTAGGGGTGTTCCTGATTTTGATGCTCATAGAATTTGTGGTATTTACCCTTGTTATGGGTTGTTTTTGGCAGTACATTACAGTATCTCACATGTCTATTTAATGTGCTAACATTCTGAAATTCTTGAATTGAAAACTGTTTTCATTTGAAAGTTGCATTTCTTTGAATTTTAACACTGTTTCACCTTGTGTATTAAAATTGCTTGTTTTGTTCACATTGTATTGCATACTCTTTGGAATCAACTGGTGGTATCCTATTGGGCTTAGTCTCACACCCTACTTACACCCCTTGGGTGTAAGTAGACCTGCTTATGCTTGACTCAGGTAAAGGGAAGGCTAAGGGTGATGGCGGTTCGGGATGTTAGTACCCATCTTTGGGGCGGAGTTGCGGGGATGGATTGCGTGTGATGATCCCCTTGTCTTGTGGAGTCCATGGGGATGTCTTGATGTTGTCATTATTTTTATTTGGACCACTTTTTGTGTCTTTAAACATATGTATTCAGATCTGGTTTTGTTAATAATGGTTTAGCATGGAAATTTCAGATTCTTATCATTGATTGTTTTATTTGTTTTATGCTTTCATACTCGGGTAAATCATTCCCAAATCATATTGTTTTATACCCGGGCACTTGTGCCAGCCCGTGGGGATAGGGAATGCCCTTCGGGCCTTGCCACGGGCCAGGTTTGGTGCCGTTAATGGTGGCGACCAGATCTGGTTCGTGACAAAATGGTATCAGAGCAGGTTAATGTTTTTGGGTTATATTGTTATTTTGAGATGAGTCGGGATAGACAGGAGCTAGGACTGTCGGGGCTCGGGGTATTGGTTGTGAGTAGGGTGCCTGGCCCGCACCTCTCATGGCAGACCTTGAGTCACCAGAGGATGTTGGAATTTACTGATTTACTTCACTTCCAGGTGAGACGTGTGGGCTGCAGACCACATGTGGACATCAGGCAGATGTGGAGTAGTTGTTTCTTTTATTACAAGAATGTGTTTAGTTTGTTTATATTTGATGTATTTGATTACAATTTTCAGAATTGTGGTATTGACTATTTCTTTTGTGACTGTTGCATTTTGTAGCAACATGCCTCCCCGGAAAGCTCCCACGCACCCACAGGAGGAAGCTGGAGAGAGTTCTCCCACGCCGATTGATCAGAGGCTAGTCGAGGCCGTGGTCCGGGCTGTCCAGGCTCTAGGATATGGACCAGCTCCAGCTCCAGCTCCTGTTAGAGAGGATTATACTGGTCCTAGAAAGGACAAGGCCCAGGAGTTCCTGAAAAATAAGCCTCCAACCTTTCGAGGAAGCTCAGAACCCCAGGAAGCAGAAGAATGGCTCGAGAAGATCGAGCGTATGTTTGAGTTCCTGGAAACACCCGAGGAGCTCAGGGTGAAGTGTGCCTCCTTTCTGTTGGAGGGTCCCAGCCGTAAATGGTGGGAGTCAGTGCTTCAATCTGGGAAGAATGAGCAGATGCGCTGGAGAGATTTCAAGGCTGTCTTCAATGAACAGTATTGCCCTGAGGTGTTGGCTTATGCCAGGTCTAGAGAGTTCATGGAACTTGTTCAGGGGAATCTATCTGTGATGGAGTATGCCAACCGTTTCGCTGAATTGGTTCGGTATGCTCCAGAAATTGTCTCTAATGAGCAAGCGAAGGCCCAAAGGTTTGAGAAAGGCTTGCGACCAGAGATATACTCCCAGGTGTTCTTGTTTAAGTTGAGGACCTATGCTGAGGTCGTTGATCGGGCGTGCATGGTGGAGATTGATAGAAAAGGCAGGGCTGGTTTCTATGGTTCTGTATCAGCAGTGGGAAGTGGAAGCTCCTCAGAGAAGAAAAGGAAGCGGGAGGATCATGTGAAGAAAGGAGGGGGCAGTTCAGGCCACTCTTCCAGGCAGTTTTCTTCTGCTGCTTCTGATGCAAGATCGGTCGTGTGCCACCAATGTGGGAGGCCTGGGCATATCCGACCAGCATGTCCACTTCCTCCAAAGCCTTGTTTCCAGTGTGGAGGTATGGGGCATTTGCAGCGCTTCTGCAGTGTGGCACGTCCACTCCCAAGTGGGGCAGGGTCAGTGGCTTCAAGAGGAGTGCCAACACAGTCCGAGCCGTCAAGGACTGGGGGATCTCGATTTGGTGGTCGTGGTGGTAGGGCTGGATCATCTTCTGGGCAGAGCCAGTTCAGGGCACAGCCTCAGGCTAGCGGTCGTTCTCAGACAGATACTGGACACCTCCATGCAGTGGACCAGACACCAGCAGGATCAGAGGCGGGACCTTCGACAGTTCGAGGTACCGTTCTGATTGCATCTTCTATTGCTACTGCTCTTTTTGATACTGGTGCCTCTATTTCATTCATTTCTGCCCATTTTGTGGACATTCTGAATTTTCCAACTGAGTTGATGTCTTTCGCGATGGAGTTGGTGACACCGCTGGGAAAGAAGAAGGAGCAGGGCCTTAGGTGCCCCTCATGTGCACTTTCTGTATCAGGTGTCGAGATGGAGTGGGACCTTATGGTCTTAGATATGGACCTTTTTGATGTCATACTCGGGATGGATTGGCTAGTTCACTTCCAGGCACACATCGACTGCTACAGAAGGCGTGTGAGTTTCACAGCACCTGACGGGAGTCGTCAGGTTTTTCATGGTGAATGGGATCCTCGGTCAGGTCGCGCAGGGCCTCCACTCCCAGAGTTGGGAAGTGTTATCTTCCAGTTATCTTCGATTGTGCTAGAGGATGGTCTTTCCCCTGAAGGTGCACTACCTCATGTAGTGAATGAGTTTCCTGAGGTATTCCCTGATGATTTTTCTGGTTTGCCCCCGGAGCGGGATGTGGAGTTTTCGATTGATCTGGCGTCGGGAACACAGCCGATATCTCTTCCCTCCTATCGCATGGCCCCCACCGAGTTGAGGGAATTAAAGATACAGCTGGACGACTTAGAATCCAAAGGATTCATTCGCCCGAGCGTCTCTCCTTGGGCCGCTCCTGTGTTGTTTGCAAAAAAGGCTGATGGATCCCTCCGGTTGTGCATTGATTACCGGAAGCTGAATAAGGTAACAATTAAAAACAAATACCCTTTGCCCAGAATAGATGATTTGTTTGACCAGTTGAAGGGAGCAAAGTGGTTCTCAAAGATAGACCTGCGTTCAGGGTATCATCAACTCAGGGTGAAGGAGTCAGATATCCCAAAGACAGCCTTTCGGTGCAGGTACGGCCACTTTGAGTATTTGGTCATGCCCTTCGGATTGACCAATGCTCCAGCAGTCTTTATGGCACTTATGAATAGGGTGTTTCATCAGTATCTCGATTCCTTTATTGTGGTGTTCGTGGATGATATTCTGGTATACTCTAGCTCTGAGGAGGAACACGAACATCACTTGAGGATCGTTTTAGGTACATTACGGGATCACCGCCTCTATGCAAAGTTGTCAAAGTGCACCTTCTGGATCAGAGAGGTGAGATTTCTGGGGCATGTGATCTCAGAGCACGGAGTTTCAGTGGACCCTGAGAAAATTAGTGCGGTTATATCATGGGAGCAGCCGAAGAATGTGTTCGAGATCAGGAGTTTCCTTGGCCTGGCTGGTTACTACAGGCGATTCGTTCGGGATTTCTCTCGGCTTGCATCACCAATGACTGCGCTCACCCGGAAAGGGGTGAAGTTTGTATGGGGTCCAGAATGTCAAGCATCATTCGAGGAGCTGAAGAGACGGTTGACTACCGCCCCTGTGCTGATTTTGCCTGAGGCTGGGAAGGGTTATGTGGTTTATTGTGATGCTTCAGGTATGGGTCTTGGGTGCGTGCTTATGCAAGATGATCACGTGGTGGCTTATGGCTCTCGCCAACTCCGACCACATGAAAAGAACTACCCTACCCATGACTTGGAGTTGGCAGCGGTGATGCATGCTTTGAAGACATGGCGTCACTACCTCTTTGGCGAGAAGTTTGTGGTCTACTCTGATCACAAAAGCTTGGCTTATATCTTCTCGCAGAAGGACCTCAACTTGAGGCAACGTCGCTGGATCGAGTACTTGCAGGGGTTTGACTTTGACATTGTCTATACCCCAGGCAAGGGTAATGTAGTGGCCGATGCTTTGAGCCGAAGAGTTCCAGTGCAGGCTTTGAGGAAGTCTAGTGATGAGTGGGCATTGATGGGGCTCTTTTCTCAAATGCATGTGGAGGCTAGGGAACACAGTGGAGGGGCATTCTTGGCGAGTGTCCAGTTGACTCCTTCTCTATTAGAGTTGATTCAGCAGGAACAGCCCAGTGATGATCTTTGTCAGCGGTCTAAGAAGTTCCTTCATGGTGGGGAGACATCCTCTGATTGGTCGTCATCTCCCGAGGGCATCTTGTGCTTCAAGGGCCGTTCAGTAGTGCCATTATCTCTACGGAAGGTGGTGATGCATGATAGCCACCAGTCTCAGTGGGCTGTCCATCCAGGTGCCACTAAGATGTATTATGATGTCCGTCGGCATTTTTGGTGGCCTGGTATGAGACGAGACATAGCAGACTTTGTTTCGAGATGCTACACATGCCAGCAGGTGAAAGCAGAGCACCAAAGGCCCTCCGGTTTGCTCCAGCCATTACCCATTCCTACCTGGAAGTGGGACGAGGTTGCCATGGACTTCATTGTTGGCTTACCTCGTACACCTCGGGGTAAGAATTCCATTTGGGTGGTGATTGATCGTCTGACCAAATCAGCCCACTTCATTCCGATCAGAGACACATCTAAAGTGGATGAGTTGGGCCTTTTGTATCTTCAGGAGGTGGTGAGACTCCATGGTGTACCATCAGCTATTGTCTCGGATAGAGACCCCCGCTTCACTTCTCGATTTTGGGAAGGCCTTCAAAAGGCCTTGGGCTCTCAGATTAAGATGAGCACGTCGTACCACCCTCAGACGGATGGTCAGACAGAGCGGGCGAATCAGATTTTGGAGGACATGCTTCGTGCATGTGTCTTGGACTTTGGAGGTTCTTGGGATAGCCATTTGGGATTGGTTGAGTTTGCTTATAATAATAGTTACCAATCCTCAATTCGAATGGCCCCTTTTGAGGCGCTCTATGGTCGGCCATGTCGGTCCCCCCTATGTTGGGCTGAGGTAGGAGAGACTTCACTATTGGGGCCGAGCCTTGTGGAGGAGACTTCTGAGAAGGTCAAATTGATCAGGAAGCGCTTATTGACAGCTCAGAGTCGTCATAAATCTTATGCTGACCGGAGGCGTCGAGACCTAGAGTTTTCTGTGGGTGACAGGGTATTCTTAAAAGTGGCCCCTCGTCTGGGCCATCGTCGATTGGGAAAGCAAGGTAAGTTGATGCCACGGTATGTCGGACCCTTTGAGATCACTGAGCGTATTGGTAAGGTGGCATACAGGTTGGCCTTACCTTCTCAGTTGACATCTATCCATGATGTCTTCCACGTCTCCCAGTTGAAGAAATACAATCCAGATCCATCCCATGTGTTGAGTTGGGAAGAACTAGAGATAGAGCCTGACTTGTCTATCGTTGAGAGGCCGGTGAAAATAGTGGACTCCCAGGAGAAGATACTTCGAGGAAAGTCTATTCCTTTAGTCCGGGTTTTATGGCAGCATGGGAATGATACACATGAGACATGGGAGCGAAAGTCATGGGTCAAGGAAGAGTACCCATTCTTATTTTCCAACCGAGATTCATGTTGACTTTCCGGGGCGGAAAGTCCTTCATGGTGGGGAGAATTGTCACATACAAGACATATTTTAAAGGTATTTTTCATTTAATTTACATCATTTCTTTGTTTTGGGGGTTTCCCTAGGTTTTAGGGAGGAATAGATGAGTATTCATGAATTGGGCCAAGCCGTGAGCCCAATTCCAGATTAAAAAATAAATTTTGTATCTTTTATAACTTTTTCATTTTTCAATATTTTTCATCCATTCAAATTCCTAATTGACCTACCCTAACCTATTAACACCACCAAGGTAATTTGGAGCTTTTAGAAGTTCATAACCAGGGGTTATTTGGGTTTTTGTCTAAGGGGTTGGGCCTGCCCGAAAGCCCAATTCCTGTTTTAAAAATAAAATTTGATTTTGTTATAACTTATTCATTATTTGGGCTTTTTCGGTGATTCCAAGTCTCACTCAAGCCCAAGTAACCCAGCCGCGCGCCTGAACTCTCTCCCACCCATTTGGAGCTCTGTAGAATCGCGATTTTGTGCCGATCTTCATAGGGTTCCTCAAATCGCCCAGATTTGAAGAGGTAAAGTATTTCCTTCATAAATCTCTCAATTCTCAGTCTTTTTCCTCCATTCCAGTTCCTAAATGAGATAATACATCTTGTTCGAACGTACCCTAAATTTGGGATCTTTTAAATTTCAGATACTGGAGTTTTGGAGTGATTACTTCAAGATACTTCAAGTAAATGAGCCCTTTTCTTTCCTCTTTCAAATTACTTTGGGTTTAACTCTTTGTTCTTAGGGTTTATTCGGTTATAATTGAGTTTACTAATGTCCAGAAACTAGGATTTCGAACCTAGGGTTTAACTTTGGGTTTTCTTGGCCAATTTGTGTGGTTTTAGGTTTGATCTAGTTCTCTCTTGGTGCGGCGGGGGTGCGATTTGATTTCGCACGGAGATTCAAGGGGTTTTGTTAATTTGGTAGGTGATTCCATTGTGTGTGCAATCTTTGTGAATTAGCTTGCTGTTTTTCATGGTACTCTAATGTTTATTTCACTTGAATGTTTCTGTAAAAATTGGTTTTAGTTGCATTTATAATGCAAATGAATTTTAAGTTCCAATTTTTGGTGAAATTGAGGGTTTTCCATTCAAATCATTTATTGGTTCATTTTGGGATGCCCCATAACTGAATTTTTGGTTTCATTAAAGGGTTATGAACTGAAATTTGGTTTTAATATCTTACAAGTGTTATCATAGTGTGAAAGGTGGATATCATAAAGAGCTTTGGGTGAAAAACAATGTGATGTTTTGAGAGGTTGTTTTATTGGAAATAAAATTATTTTATTGTGTGTTTTAAATGGTATAAAATGTGTGTAGCTACTGTACAATTTGTTTGTGACCAGTAGTGATATTTTATATGAAAATGGATGTGTGTTGTTTGCTAAAATTGTTTGAGCACAAAAGGGGAAGCCCGGGTACTTAGGTGGGGCGGATTTGTACTAGTACGGCTAGTGGATCGGATGGGTTTTGTCCCTGTTCCACTTAGCATCTGGATAACGACAACTCTAACTAAACTATTTGGATGATGATTGGGGACCACTAGGTTATGGGTATGTTCCCTACTAGTGGCTCGTGCACGAGAACGGATTTTTTCTATGGTTACTCTACACCGAGGTACGAGGTACATAGGGCCCGAGACAACCTAGTGCTTAGGGGTGTTCCTGATTTTGATGCTCATAGAATTTGTGGTATTTACCCTTGTTATGGGTTGTTTTTGGCAGTACATTACAGTATCTCACATGTCTATTTAATGTGCTAACATTCTGAAATTCTTGAATTGAAAACTGTTTTCATTTGAAAGTTGCATTTCTTTGAATTTTAACACTGTTTCACCTTGTGTATTAAAATTGCTTGTTTTGTTCACATTGTATTGCATACTCTTTGGAATCAACTGGTGGTATCCTATTGGGCTTAGTCTCACACCCTACTTACACCCCTTGGGTGTAAGTAGACCTGCTTATGCTTGACTCAGGTAAAGGGAAGGCTAAGGGTGATGGCGGTTCGGGATGTTAGTACCCATCTTTGGGGCGGAGTTGCGGGGATGGATTGCGTGTGATGATCCCCTTGTCTTGTGGAGTCCATGGGGATGTCTTGATGTTGTCATTATTTTTATTTGGACCACTTTTTGTGTCTTTAAACATATGTATTCAGATCTGGTTTTGTTAATAATGGTTTAGCATGGAAATTTCAGATTCTTATCATTGATTGTTTTATTTGTTTTATGCTTTCATACTCGGGTAAATCATTCCCAAATCATATTGTTTTATACCCGGGCACTTGTGCCAGCCCGTGGGGATAGGGAATGCCCTTCGGGCCTTGCCACGGGCCAGGTTTGGTGCCGTTAATGGTGGCGACCAGATCTGGTTCGTGACACTCATGGAGTTCACACTTGGTAATCTCCAAGATAGAAGATTATAAGAATAGACCCTCCAGTAGCAATTCTGCATGTCTTGGTGTCATCAGACATTTCTATCTACGAGCGTGTGTAATGGTCCTTAGACTAGAAGATTATCATTAACTCATGTCATGACTCGCGCACTTAGATTTACTGATGAAAACCGTCATGCAGATAGTTGGTGGGAAGTAGGGTATGTTGGGTGCATCATGAGTGACATGTTGTTAATGGATAAGTCGAGGAAGGATTTGTCCCTTCCATTTATAGAAGTTGATATCTCGGCCCTTTGATTGAAATAGAACCGTCGCATTAAATTCCATGGCCATGGTGTAAATGACGAGTTTATTTCAGGTTGTCAAAGAACGACAGATCAAGCATATAGGTTGATGACACTACCATGAAACCTTCTTAATGAGATATCGAGACAAAGGGATTAAATTACACAGTAAGCGTTCGTATGAGGTGATACGTCAATGCGGCGTCAACTTCTTTCTCTTGGGTGCCTTGACCCATTGCTAGACAGTAATCTTGGACTTTAGGCAAGCTTGCCTAATGCCAATGAGAAAGAGGCCTAGAGGGTCACACACTAAGTGTATTCAAGTATCTCTAGTAGAATAAAGATTATTCCCGTACGTGGTTTAATAATTATTCAAGGAAGCCTAAATAATTTTAATTATGGAGGAATAAGGAAATGAAAGACAAGATATACACTCCGTGTATTAATAATTACACGCCGTGTAGTTTTCTTTATGGAAAGGAAATGAATAAATGAAAACAATATATACACGCCGTGTACATTTAATGTACACGCCGTGTAGTTTTCAATGAAAAACAAGTATGCGCCGTGTATTTATTAATACACGCTGTGTAGTTTTTCCAGTCGGGATTTTGAGGATATAGTATTGTTTTAAATGATATTTATTATAATTATCATGGGTGCATGTCAAGGAATTAATTATTCAACATGGGGGTTTTAAATAAGATTCAATGAAATAAATAAAATGCGTAACACGTTTATTTATTGTCATAACTCTACAACCTCAAACCTGATTATAAATATCCTCACAACCCCAACTCTTTTCCTACCCACACACAACAATTATGGAGAATTATTTCAAGCCCGAAAGAACCTCTTCCTCCAAGAACGCTCTCAAGACCGAGAGAGATCCTCTTCCATCAAATCAAGATTATCTAAGGTGGACAATGAAAGCAAAGGTTTCTCCACGCTAGCACCCGGAGACTCCTTTGGCGACGTCCCGAGATACGACGTACATGTGTGGATCACCACTAGAGGAAGTCTACACTTGGCTTCTACGACGCAACGACGAATCACATCGGAATGTGATAAAAAACATCAACGAAGAAAGAACAACCAAAAGGTATTTATTTTCAATTAATTAAATTAATTATAATCAACCTGTAATGATCCTTGTTTGTGGTTCTGGGACAAACCTTATTCTTTGTCTTTTTCTGTGATTCGATCCGTGGAGACTGGCATTTATCGTCGTATTGATCCCAGATTGATCATTTCTAATGAAAAAAAGCCAAGTGGGCATATCCACCCACGCGCTTCCGCTGCTCTCGGAACCTTCAAGGAGACAACTCATCAGGTCTGTAAAGGTTGCAAGAATTGAACACATAACCGAAGGGAGACAAGAGTGTAGCACCTACCAATGGCCTATGTGATGTCCTGGTTAGTATAACATTGTTTTTTCTTAAATGATTTAGTGGATAAATTTTATTTTTACTTTGGGAAACATATTATAGGATCAAGGTTTTTTTATTTTTAGGATTTTAAAGTGACTAATGATATTTTTGGAAAATATTCATTGGATTGAGGTATTTTTAACCCTTAATCATAACATGTGATTTGACATGAAAGATTATTTGGGAAGAATAAACATAAATTTTTTTATGTTGAGGTTGTTTGGGGTGTAGATTTATTTATTTGTGGAATAATATAAGTTGAATTTTTGGGGTAAATTTTAAAGTAAAATGTATTATTTCTTTATAAAAATGTTTAATACTTTTTTAACTTTTCTTGCATTATGGTAACCATTTAATTTTGGTTAATATTTAAAGATAATAGGAATAAATCATTATTATTATTATATAGATATTATGATCCATTAAATTTTAATTTTAGTGATTTAGGTAATGAAAATTATTAGTAAATATTGACTCCTTGGAGTAAGAGATGAAGTGGAAATTCATCAAATCACAACCAAAGGATGAAATTGTGCTTATGGAATAGAAATATATCAAGTAAATATATTTCCTTATATTCATAGTCTAGAAGTTAATGGAATTTCACAAATTTAGTAAAAGGATATTCAAACAAAAAATATATCCTATTATAGTCATTTTGGATGAATTAATTGACTTTTCATAATATATTAATGTTTTTTTGTTAACTTTCTCATTATCATTCACTTTATTGTGATCAATGATCTCAGTCACTCTCCATCATTATTTAGCCATTAATATTTTATTACATTTCCATATTCTCACTTATCATAAGTTTTTTCCTACTTTTAAACCCATTTATTTTTTATTCTATAAGACATTCATACTTCCTTATCTCTCTTATTAAGAGGAAGTTTTGTTAACCCTTTATAAAATGTGGGATTTCAAAAAAAGGTATTTTTAAAGGGAATAACATTGATTAATAAAAAATATATTAAATTTTTAGGATTTAATTTATTAATGGGGATAAAAATGTTACACTTATATATTTTTTTTGAAAATGAAACTATGCTTTATAGCGTAAACGATAAGAAACACTAAGCCTAAATAAACCATAAATCAATACAATTTAAATATGACTGATATAATCTAGCCCTAAAATTTTTGGGTATTGAAAGTATAAAATTATTTATTAAATATATATAAAGTTCCTAATTTATATAAATATATTGATAAATTTCTCGGAAATAAGCACTCAAATTTTAATGAAGTCATTTTCAAAAAAAAAAATGTTTTTTACAAAAAAATAGCATTTTAAGAGAAAATAATACAATTAAATTCTTGAAATTTTATAAATTTAATATTTTGAAATTAATATCATTTTTTAAATCATTGTATAAAAATTAAATTGGGATAAAAAAAATTATTTTTGAAAAATGATTTATTTTTCAGTGACTAGTGAAAAATACCGATTTTTCAACTACTGTCATTTCTTTCCATCAAATCAAGTAATTTAAAAGTTAAATTATATTTTCAATTTGGTATTAATGTTTTATATGAATCATTTTATTTATAATAATTTATTTAATTTCTTTTCAATCATCAATTTTCATGATTTTGGTAAAATATCATTTTTATGCTTAAAACACAGTTTTATGAAAACTATTTTTAAGTGCATAAGTTTATCCATTTTAATTAATTAAAATCTCCCATATTAAGGATATATTTAAATTAAATTCATATATTATAAATATGTTTTTAATAATTTAAATTCACATAATGATGATTTCTAGTTATATAATTAATATAAGATCATATGTTTCTTGAAAAATGCATTCCTTAAGAACCCATTTTTCAACACGTTTTTGGGGTTTATTATTAAATTAGATTATGATACTTATATTATTTTAATTTGATAAAACTGATTCCATATTTGTAATATTAATAAATAATATTGGGTAATATGGTCAACTTAGTTTTTGGTCATAATGAATATTAAAAATAGTAAAAAAATCTAGTTACCATTGTGAGAAACTAAAATGGAAAAAGTGAGTAACCTTATAGGTAAATGGAATAACATGATTAAAACATGTTTTATTTTAAATTTTGGATGTTTTTATCGACCATATATCTAATTAAATTCTTTATTTATCAATTTTAGAGGAAATTTTCCTGAGATTGACTTCCCAATATTGAATAGTTTTTGGTATTTATAAAAATGTCACTCCCTCTCACTTTTAAAAGGTCACCTCATCTCATCTCCTTTGAAAAAATAAAAAGCCTTTTTTTGGAAAATTTATACCCAAATAACTTTTTTTTTAATTCCATATCCATGTTATAGAGGCATTTTTTTTATCATAAATTCAATCTAGCAAGGATTTAGGTATAATCCTAATAAGGTGGTCAGTGGAAGAGGTATTATTCCTAACCGAGCATTTTTTTCTTCATACGCCTACATAAAATATTATTAATCATGATAATATAATATAATACATATATAAAATATACCAAGATTTTTTTATGTTAATAGAATAAGCTACATCTATCTCTCCTTCCATCAAATGGGAAATGAAACCATCATTCCTATATACAGTATACTACTGCTTCACAAACTAATGTAATTCATTCTCCATAATCACCTCTCATGTATACTTATGAAGATGGATTTAATATATATATATATATATGATATTCATGACCTATTTATCATTCATTAAAATTAATATATATATATATATATTTTCTTACCATTCCCATTATAGAAAAATGATAACATTGTTCATGTGTATGATGATGCGATGTGATTAGTTTTTTCTTACTAAATCACGTGGATTGTATATATAAGTGTATTTAAATAAATAGTGTGATATTTATTACATAATTATGATTATGTAAATTTAAAACTACACTTATCATATTTTCAACATGATCATTGAAAAATATAAATGTTACTCATGCGTGTGTACGAACTATCATCATTGTGATTGTAATGTGGTTCATTTTTCATAACCATATTTCTTGGTTGGTTTTAAAATTATATTTTATCTATAAAATTAATAAATACATAATGATTATTATTATATATTTTAAATAATAATGACCCTTTTAACCATGTTCACACGCTGATGTCATTTTTAAACTATGAACTAAGCATCCCTAAAACAACTGACATGGCCATAACTGATTAATTAATTAAATTTATCATTAATATAATTGAGATAAAAGGTTTATTTATAGGGTAATAAACATGAAAATTTTATAAAGAAAATAAATAATTGATATAATTTTATCATACAGGCGATAGAGGACATACATGACAAGTTTGGACTAGAGGTAAGGGTTTTTGTCTCAAAATTTCCTTCTTTGATACATGTTCTTTTATGCACCTAATTTCATTTAAAATTTTTATATAATTAAAATTGAATATTTAAAATCATGTATTATTGTTATTCATGGTATTTTAGCTTCAATTTAATTCTCTCTCTCTCTCAAGTGGTTTTTATTATGATGTTTCTTAAATCGTAAGGGACTTCGTCTCATTTTATTTTCATTGAGATATATTTTAATATTATACCCAAAATTTTTTTATATGATGTATATGATTCCACTTTTAAATTTAATATCATGAATCCTTCATAATTCATGGTATTTTGAGTTTTAATTTGAATTATATCATCCAATGATATTTTAATGTAATGTTACAAAGTGGTAAGGAAATTTATAACTCAAATATTTTTCTTTGGGATATATTATTTCTTTATTGTATTTGTATTTCCACTTGTTTTATATGAATTTACATTTTATGCACATAATAAATTCATTGATTAATCCCAACTTCAACATTGTGATCTTTGTAAGATATTTCATCTCAATTTCCACTCCATTAATACATATTTGGTATTACATAACTATTTTTTTATGAGGTGTATCTAATACCCCCATTGATATGTTATATCATGAATATCTTTACATTCATTTTATTTAATGTTTTGGTTGAAGTTATTTCTTTTCATGGGGTTATTAATAAAATGTTACCAAAGTAGTAAGGTTTTATGCTTCAATATCATTTTAATCGAGATTGCTTATACTAGAATTTTCATTGAAGGAAATTATTTGGTCATCATCTAATAAAACGATTTAATTATATTACCCTCCAGTTATTCATGAAAGTTTCAAGTAATATTACCATTTTACTATATTTTTTTCGGAAAATTATTATGAATTTGTTTTAAGAAAATAAAACTTTATTTCTCTTTTCAGTGAAAAATTATTTTCCTTCCATATCCATATATTCCTTAAAATGTTTTAAATAATATTTTTTATATTCTCAAAAAGTTTATTAAAAATTTTTTTACCCATTTTTTGAATTTTAAAAAAATGGTTATAAAGGAATATGTCTGTCATTTTTTTTAATAAGGTAATTCTTGAATTTTTTACAAAAGTGTAAAAGTAATGTTTTCTTTTAACATATACGTAATGAATGGAATATTCCACCATCATGATCATTCAATACTTTGAATCTTACTTTAAAATTTTCTATGGATCTTTTGAAATAAAATGTTTTCTATAATATTTTGGAAAATTTTATATTTTAAATAAGTGATTCTAAAATGAAATGGGTGTCTTCCTCGAGAAATATTTCATGTGATCATTTAATTACATTTTCATCAATGATGACAAGCTATTATGTTAAGGATTAATTCTATATTATATATATATATCTTAAATATATACCTAGATCATTTTGAACTCCTTTAATGGGGTAATACATTCCTTATATCCATCCCTCAAATTCCTCCATTATTAAAATTCTTTTGATTATGATGTAAGAAAATATTATGCAACCAATTTGTTTCCATGGGTAATTTTTATGTTTATGCGTTATGATATATTTCCTTATGGAACATATAATCATGAACCTATTATTATGGGTGTGTCTAGATAGCGCTCTAATCCATTGGGTAGATATTTAGTCTCATGAGGTTTTATGTATGGATTATTGAGTAAACCAACTCTACTATGGGACTATGTCCACCTTGTGAGTTTATCTATCCAGTTAGCCTTGACTTATTCTTATGTCATGTTATGTATTACTTCCACATTTCCTATGTTACCATGATCTTATGATAACGTGTCCTTTATGTTATTATTATATGTTATTAATCATAATACTTTTATTTTATGATATAATGTTATAACTTTAACAACCAGATTGTGCTTCATTATCATGTTTATTCTCTTACATGGGTATTTAGAGTACCCATTTAATATCCTAGGTAATGATAGAATAATTATTTTTCATATTTATTAATATTTATGAATTATATATTAATTTTAAAATAAAATATATGATATTTCAAACAGTGTACATGATACGTAATAATTATTTTCTTTGAAATCTTGTGTTGTAGACAAAACTGAGTTATACCAAACAATAATATACAATTAATATTATTTTTTAAATATGGGAGTTATTCCCTAGCTTTTGTATGGATGAGAATTAATATGACTAACTATATCATGTTTACAAATTTTTATAAAAAATCTTGACATTCATCCATTAGATGTTATAGGCATAAGATAATAATAAATCTAGTATAATGCTTAAAAGCTCTATTTTTCTAAAAATCAGTTTTATCTCCTTTTAATGGTGCACCTATTTTAAAACTATATTTTCACACTTTTCAAATTTTTATGTCGAAAAATAAAATTCATTTTGGAAATTTTGATATAAAAATTAACTTTGGATTAATTTTTTATATTTTTCTGAAAATTTTACTATTTTTATGAATAGTGAATGGATATATTTTTTAATTGAAAACTTCATTTTCTTCTAATTTATTTCAAATTCTAATTAGATATATTTTACATCATTTAAACCAATTTAGGTAATTGAAATCAATATCACATTGATACAAACCCTAACCAAATAGTCACCCAACATCCCTCCTTTAATCCTATAAGCCTCACTTTGGGAAGAAAGAAATCCAAGAATGTCCTTAGGTGTAAACCAAAAGGACTTACCTGAAAGGGAGGAAAAATTCTTCAACAATCAATATTTCTTTATTTTTTTTCACAAACCATTAAATTATTATTATTTCATTATTATATAATAGCATCTATATCCACAATATAATTATATTTTTTATTCTAAGGTTTTGACCTACACCTATACACACTTCCATAAAATGGGTAAACAACTAACCGTTCTTGTGTACAGTGAACTACCACCTCATGAAATGATGTTGTTCATTTTTCCTTTAGAACCTCTTATGGTTGGGAATTATAATGGACATACTTTTTTTATGATATATATATATATATATTATTTATTATTTCTTCATAATTATGGAATTTTTACATACACACACCTTAATGCTTTCTATTTTTTGGGAATACGATAACTTCGTTTGGAGATGTGTGGACTACCGCCTCTTCAAAGTGATGTGATACCTTCACACATTAAATGGAATATATTAAGGATGGATTTAATATAAATATGTGACATGCATGAAATCTATATGATATTCATGAAATAATTATCTTTTTGGAAACATAATATATCATTTTATTTATTATCATTTCACACACTAAAAAAATGATGATGTCATTTGTGGAAGTGTGGACTTCCGCCTCCTTGATGTGATGTGATTCCATTTACATAACAATAATTATATATATATATATGATTAAATAAAATTTTATTTAATATATAATTATCATTATAGAAAGATAAATGCTACTTACCTTCTTTTCATAAATATCACTGAGAAATGGGAACATTACTCATGCTTACGTACGGTCTATCGTCTTAATGACTGTAATTGTGGTTCATTTTTTGTAACCATATTTAATAATTGGTTTTAAATGTATAATTGATTTATAAATATGATAATTATTTCAAGATTATTATTCTATATATTTTTTAATGATGACCCCTTTGACCATCGTAGACCTACCAAATTCATTTTTGATACATGAACCGAATATGGTGAAAACGCCCAATATAGACTTAATTGTTTAATTAGTTGTATTAAATAATGTAACAAGTGAAATAAAAGAAATTATAAACTTGAAATTTTTTCTAAATCAAGTAAATAACTAACATAATTTTATTATTTAGGAATATGAAGACATGTGTGAAAATTCAGACTCATGATATGGGATTTGGTCTTAATCTCCTTTCATTAAGGAATATTTTGATGTTATACACCCACCTTATTTAATGAGGTGTATATACAGAACTTTTGACATATACTATCATGAATTTATTTATTATCATGTTATTTAATTTTTTTTTATAATTTTATCCTTTCAAGGGGATTATGATTTAAATGTTAAAAGTGGTATAGGACACATTGAATGTTTAAAAATTTAATATCAAATATTTTTATCCATGTCAATATTCTTGATATTATTTTACATATTTATTTATATAAAAGTATTATAAGGGAAATTTTATGTCTATTTTTAATTTCATTTATTGGTTTTAAAAAGGAATATTTTTATGTGTTTTATACGGAACATTTTGTTAAACGAAAAAATTAATGTTTTATTCTTAATGTACATTAAAACAATGAATTTTACACTACAATGAATATTATTTTATTTCTATATTCCATTGAATGTTTACATGTTTTATTAAATGAAAATACTTATTTTACTTTTTGGGTATTTTGTTATTGAAAATGGGGTTTTATTTCAATAAATTAAATTTTTTTCCTATGAGTTCAAATGAAATATTATGTGTGAAATGTTGAAAATTGCATTATTTTATGTGTTATGATGATATAATGGTACTTGGAAATTTAATGGGTGGTTACATGATAAAATAATGATGGAAGGTTCCGTGATAAACCAATGATGGGTGGTTCTGTTATATCCCTCTAATGCATTGTGTATGGAAGTCAATTTTATGGATATTCCATTTGTAAGAGCGACATGTATGGAATTAGACTGTATGATTATTCCATTTATATGATTTAAAAGTATAATAATTTCCTAAGATACCTTAATGTGTTTTCTATGCTTTATATGGGTTTTATGGTAATATTGTGATTATAAAAAGGGTAATAATTGAGCTTAATTTTAAATTAATATATTTAATACTTATTAAGGGTGGAAAGTATTACTTTATGATACATTTTAATGGGTTTTAATGCTTATAAGTGGACTAATGGTTTCCTTATTTTTATATCCCCTATTGAGATTTTATGCTCATCCCATGTTTTTTAATATTTTTCATAAGAATTAAGGATAAGTAAGGGATTGGAATAATCAATGTTGAAAGTTAGGAAGATTTTTCAAAAAAGCTATCATGATTTATTTTAAAGGTTTTATATTATAAGAAAAATGGATACTGTTCAGAAGTGTTCACTTTGTATTTTATGGTTTTATTATGCATGAGTTATGGATAGATTCTATAAGAACTATATACTTACAAAGATCCTAAATGTGAAATAATAAAATTTCTTGACTAAAACTCAATATTATGTAATATTTAAGGATAATACCTTATAGTTGGTATAAAAGGAAAAGTTTTGATAAATGTTTAGGTTAGGGTGACATTAAAATCATTCACTTGAAAGATTTTACCTTCTGGTCAAGTTAAAATGTTATAAAAGTTTAATATTACCATTTTCTTCATCTAATTTATGTTTTTTCAGAATGATTTTCCATATAGGAAATAAGGAATCTATAGTGGGAAGGAATTGAGAGAAAAATATTCTTCTGAATCAACACCCTAAGATAGTTGGAATTAGAACTGAGTAGTTTATTGTAGTGATGGATAAGTTGACATAGGCTATAAATGGTAGTGGTTTCCATAAAAGATAGAAATAAGATCTACCATATAGTAACATTAAAAATAGTGTATCATTTTATGTAAAAACATCCCCATTCCTCAGAGGATCATCTGACCCTGTGCTAGCCAAAGGATGGATTAATTCCCTAGAAAATATATTCAATGTCATGGGTTATTCCTAACACTAATAGGTAACTCTTGAAATTTATCATTTTGTAGGTGAATATGATTAGTGGTGGTCAATGTCTAATAATATTAGAGAATGTTAAAATATTTATTCCATATAATGGGATGAATTTAAAAACATTTGAATAAGGTTTTTCGACTTCATATAGAAAAACATTCTTGGATAAGTTTGTGGTTGAGTTTAGAGATGATATTTTAGTATATAATAAAATATATGAGGATCATGAAAGGCACTTAAGGTGTGTTTTAAAATCCTTAAGAGAAAAAAAACTATATGGAAAGATTACTAAGAGTGAATTTTGGTGGCCACATATTTCATTACAAGGAAACATTATTTCTAAATATGGAATAACTTTTGACCCTACTAAAACAAAAGTTAATGAATAGTGGAAAAGGCTTAATAATGGCTCATATATTCATAGTTTTCTTGGATTAATGGGTTATTACTAATGGTTTTTTAAAAAACTTTCTAGGCTATCAAAGTTAACATGAAATTGATTTAGGATTATCTAAATAGCAGAATGTGATGTTTTTTAGGAACTGAAAAGAATATTGTTCAATGCCCCATTTTTGGACCTTCTTTACAAAAATGGGGATTTTTTCATATATATTGATTCTTCATTAAAATGACTTGGTTGTTTCCTAATGAAAAATGGAAATTTAATTGCTTATGCTTCACATCATTTGAAAATTAATGAGTTAAATTACCTTACATATGATTTGGAATTATCTATGTTTTTTTGCATTAAATATTTGGAGGCATCATTTATATGGAGTGAAGTGTGAAGTATATACTGATAAAAAAAGATTGAATTATATATTCAATCTAAAAGAGTTGAACATGAAACCATAAATATGGTTGGAAGTTATAAAGGATTATGATTTCATGATTCATTATCAACCCATAAAATAAAACAAAGTGGTAAATGCTTTCAGTAAAAAAATAAGTTCTACATTAACCATGTTACATTTGGAATGTGACCCTTTGGTTAATGATTTGAAGAATTCTTTCCTATAAGTTGTGAATGTAGGGATATCCTCTATTCTATTTTAGATTTATGTTTAGTAAACTTTGTTAGAAATAATTAAAACGGCCTTAAAGGTGGATCAATATTTTAAATAAAATGTATAATCCAATAAGAATTGAAATTTTCTAATTTTTAATATTGAAAAAGAAGGTGTTTTATGATTTGAAAAAAGATTATGTGTGTATTCTGATTCATAGTTGAGAAAAGGTTTTTTGATTTAAACTAATAGTTGTCCATTTTTTATTCATCTAGGAATCACTAAGATGTACAAATACCATCGAGAGTATTACTGGTGGGATGGGATAAAAAGATATATTTCTAAATTTACTATGAATTGTTTGAATTTTCAATAGGTTAAAGTAGGGTGATAGTTACAGAAATGATGATTCAACATTTTCCAATGACGATGTGGAAATGTGAGAACATATAAATGGATTTCATGGTAATATTTAAAAAGACTTATCAAGGTAATAATGTGATTTGGGTTATTATTGATTGACTAACTAAATCCATACATTTCCTTCCCATTAAAGATACAGTGTATTTAGATCAGATCTATTGAGTGTATCTATAATATATTGTCAGGTTACATGGAGTTCCTCTCTCTATTGTATCATATCATTATCTCATGTTCACATCTAATTTTTGGAAAGGACTTCACAATTCATTGGTTACTGAATTAAATTTCATTATAGTTTTTCATCCTCAATCTAATGAACAGTTTGAGTAGACAATTTAGACCTTATAATATAAGCTTTATTCCTTCTCAATGGATTACTAGGGAAGTTGTGATCAACATATTTCTTTAGTTTATTTTTCTTATAAAAACAATTTTCATTCCGGTATAAAAATGGAACCTTTAAAAGAATTATATGGAAAGTGGGGTAGAACATCAGTGTTTTGGGATAATGTGGGATAAAAGAAGTTGATGGTTCCATGGTTGGTAGAGGAATTGGTAGAGAAAGTTCATTTGATTCAGTGACACATGAGGACAACTCAGATAAAGTAGAAAAGTTATTCGTACAACCATAAGAAATATCTTTCTTTTGAGGTAGATGATCATGTCTTTCTATAATTTTGTCCATGGAAAAGTGTAATGTATTTTGTTAAGAATGAGAAATTGAGTCCACAATTCGTTGGACCATATGAAATCCTAGAAAAATTTAGATTTGTTTCCTATATAGTGTATTTACCTCCATGTTAATCCAAGGTACACAATGTATTTCATGTTTCAATGTTAAGGAAGTATGTACCAGATTCATCTCATATTTTGATCCCTAGATTAGTTCAGTTGGAAGAGAATATTTCTTATGAGGAATAACTAGTTCAAGTTCCTAACCATGGAGAGAAAGTTTAGAGAAATAAGTTACTTCACTGATTAAATGTTTTATAGAAAAACCATATGGGTTAAGAGCAAATATGGGAATTTTAAAATGATATGGGGGAAAACTTTCCCCTCTTATTAGATGTTAAAATTACGATGATACAATTTCCCAAAGAGGGGAAGGATGTAACATCATAGGTAATGAAAAAATAAGTATTTTTCATATTTATTAATATTTATGAATTATATAATAGTTTTATGATAAAAGTGACACTATTTCCAATATCATACATGACATTCAATAATTAGTTTCGTATAAATCTTATGTTGCATGCAATACTGAGTTATACCAAACAATAATATATTATTAATTTTATTTTATTAATGTACTAATTATTCCATATTTGTGGTATCATACGAAATTAATATGAATAACTATATTATTTTTACACTTGTTTATAAAATGTTTTTACATTAATAAAATATATTTTATAGGCATAAGATAATAATAAATCCAATTTAACAAATAAAATCTCTATTTTTATAAAAACAAGATTTATCACCTTTTAATGGAGCACATATTTTAAAACTAAAATTTTATAATTTTATAATTTTTATATGTAAAAAATAAATTTCATTCTTTTAAATAGGAATATAAAGATTAACTTTGGGTGAATTTATGGTATTTTTTAAGAAGTTTCATATTATGATGAATATTGAAAAATAATGATTTTTAATTTAAAAATACATTTTCATTTATTTATTTATATAATTAAATTATTTTTTAATTGGTTTTAAAGTATAATTAGATAAATTTTAAATAATTTAAACCAATTTATATAATTGGAATAAATTTCACATTGAAATCGTATATAAAAACTTAGAAAACCTTTAAACATATTCACTTTAAAAATATGGTTTGTCGTCCCGTATGTGGGATTAATTTTAAATTAATTTCTACAAATTATGTTATTAGAATTTGGAAAAATAGATTAAATATTTTTAATCATCATTATTATTAATTTATAATATGTTTAACTTAGTTTAATTTTTTTTAGTAAATGTGATTAAAATTAATTACAGCAATTAATGTTAAAACAAGATTACTTAGTGGTTAAACATTAAACTAAAGGTATAGAAATTGCCTAAAATTTTCCAAAACACATATTATTTCAATATTTAGATTCCAACCATTCATTGATCTAATTTTTTGTGTTATTGAATACTATTATTATGTAAAAACACGGGTAACACACAATTCTTTTCAAAAATTCCAAATGTGTTCTCTCCCTCCACTATAAAACATCACTCATCCTACCCCATTTCATCACACCTATCAAGATATTTTTATCATAAAAACCCTACCAAAATAATATCCAAACATCCCTACTCTCATCTTATAATCCTCAATTTATGAAAAAATAAATCCAAGTAAGCCCTTTGGTGTAAACCAAAAGGATTTACCCAAAAAACAGGTAACATTCTTCATCGATCAATTTTGTTTTATTTCTTTCTAAAACCATTAAATTATTATTATCACATGATTATAAAATAAAATTATTATCCTCATTA
This sequence comes from Viscum album, assembly GCA_963277665.1. Lineage (NCBI taxonomy): Eukaryota > Viridiplantae > Streptophyta > Magnoliopsida > Santalales > Viscaceae > Viscum > Viscum album. The sequence goes on from OY728140.1 coordinate 128,373,308, forward strand.
TTCTGATATTTTTTATTCTATTGATTCAATCTACACCAACACACACTCCCATCAAATGGGTAATGAACTTACTGTTCCTCTGTATGGCAAACTACTGCCTCGCAAAAAGATGTTATTCGCTTTTCCTTTACCACCTATTATGGTTGGGAATTATAATGTGCATAATATTTTAATATGATATATATATATGTGATATTTAGGATTTATTCATACTTCTGTAATTGTAATATACAAATAACTTCATGCTTTTCATTTTGTGGCAATATGATAACATCGTTTGTGGATGTGTGTACTACCGCCTCCTCAAAGCGATGTGATGTGTTCACACTTTAGATGGAATGTATTAAGGATGTGTTTAATAAAAATATTTTAAATATATATGATATTAATGTTATAATTACCTTTCTATAAATATAATATATCATTTTCTTTATTACCCTTTCGCACATTGAAAAAGTAATAACGTCGTTCATGGACATGTGGACTACCACCTCCTCGATGGGATGCGATTCCTCTTAAATCAAAATAATTATATATATAAGTATATATGATTAAATAAAATGTTATTTATGATATAATGATCATTTTTTAAAGATAAATGTTACTTACCTTCTTTTCATAATGATCATTGAGAAATGGTAACGTTACTCAAGTGTACATACATCCTACCATCTTCATGACTGTAACATTGGTTCATTTTTCATATCTATATTTCATGATTATTTTTAAATGTATAATTTATGTATACATATTATAATTATGTCATGATTATTAATCTATATATTTTTTAAGGATTTTCCATTTGACCTTAGTTGACCTAGAAAAATCATTTATGACACATAAACTGAATATGGACAAAACACCTGAGATAAACTTAATTTTTTAAGTAGTTGTATAAAAAAATATAATAAGATAAATAAAAGTAATGATAAACTTCAAAAAGTTTCTGAATCAAGTAAATAATTAATATAAGTTTACTATTCATGAATATAAATACACATGTGGCAAGTCAATCTCAATGTAAGGGATTGCATCTCAATCTTCTTTCATTATGGAATATTTTGATCTTATACTCCCACATTATTTTATAATATGTATATACAACCACTTTTACATATCCTATAATTAATTTACTTATTCTCATATTATTTAATGTTTTCATTAAATTTTATCCTTTCATGGGGATTATGATTTAAATGTTCAAATTGGTTTGGGACCCTTTGAATTTTTAAAGATTTAATTTTAATTTTTTTTCTCCATGTAAATATTTTTGATATTATTTTACATATTTATTTATATAAAAGGATTAGAAATGAAATTTTATTTCTATTTTTAATTTCAATCAATGTTTTTCAAAAGGAATCATTTTTCATGTTTTATATGGAACGTTTTTTTAAACTACACAAGGAATGTTATATTATAAATGTACATGGTGATGATGAATTTTTCACCATAGTGACTATTATTTTATTTCTAGATTCCTTTGAAAGATTACATGTTTTCTTAAATGAAAATTCTAATTTTTCATTTTTTGTATATTTTTATTGAAAATTGGTTTTTATTTAATTAACTTGAAATGTTTTCTTAGGAGTGAAAATGAAATATTATGAGTGAGATTTTCAAAATTGAATTTGTTTATCTATTATGATTATATAATGGTGCTTGGACATTTGACAAGTGGTTACATGATAAATCAATGATTGGTGGTTCCATGATAAACCAATGATGGGTGGGTCTGTGATATCCCTTCAAATCATTGGGTATGGAATTTAGCTGTATGGCTATTCCATTTATAAGAGTGAAATGTATGGAAGCCGACTACATGGTTATTCTATTTATAATAATGAAATGTATAATAATTTCTCAAGATAAATTTATGTGTTTTTTATGATTTCTGTGGGTTATATTCTAATCTTGTGATTACAAAAAAGGTGAGTAATGATTTTATTTTTCAACGTATTTTATAATTCTTAAAGGTGAAATTTACTACTTTATGATAATTTTTTCATGGGTTTTAATGATTATAAATGGACTAATACTTTCCTTCATTTTATATACCTTACTGATATTTTTATGATTATACCATTTTTTTAATGTTTTTCATAGTACTTAAGGATGAGTAAGGTATTGAAAGAAGTCATACTAAAATTAATGAATATTTTTCATAAAATGAATCATGATTTATTTTTTAAAAAATAGATTATGGGAAAATTAATGTTGTTTAGAAGTTTCCACTTTGTATTTTATTGTTTTATTAAGTATGAGTTATGGTCTAATTCTTTAAAACTATAAACCTGAAAAGATACTCATTGTGGAAGAAAGAAATTTATTAACTAAAACTCAATATCATGTAATTTGTAAGGTTGGGGACTTATAACCCCTTTATTTTAAATATTCCTCGGGTAATTCCATATAGTATTAGGAACTCAATTGTATTCAAAATATCATTATCGAGAATAAAATAAAGATAAATGATATAATTTATTTTTGATATATTATGAACCAAGTATTTCAAATACACTATGAATTATGATTTATGGATTGTTCTCTTTTTATTTTTATGTTATGAATCTTGTAATAATATTTGTAAAAGGCATGGGTCATTATAATAACTCAAAACTAGTTTATCATTCTCTTCATCTGCATGAAACCTGACTAAAAATCCAATTTAATATAATTATAAAATTTTAATTATTTTTCAAACATCAATTATAGTACCTTTAATTTTTTAAAAATTATGATATTTGGAGATAAAGGAGTATTGGAACCACTTTTATAGACCTACTTCAAAACGGTCAAGATTATTGACACCTGATTTTGAAAAAAGATTATAAAAATATAATAAATAAAAATAATTCTTATTAATGAGGATTGTAAATGGGAATTTATATTAATAAGGTTATGAAATAGGTAATTAATATCTTTATATTCATGATATAATAGATTAAATAACTTCTATGGAAATCAATGTCAAAGCTAAGGGAATTGATAACTCAACTTTATTCCTTTGAGTTATACATTTTCTTCACGCTTTTCATTCCCCTATGTGAACTACATTTCCCATTTTAAATGGAGTTCAATTTTAATTTTTATAGAAAATAGTTTTCTATCCAAAACCATTTCCCTGAAAGGTGTTATTTTCATTTATCTTTATTTTAAAAAAAGAGACATTTTTAAAATATACTCATAACTATGAATTTCACAACGATGAATATAAAATGTTTTCAAAAAGATATTTTAATGATTGAGATTTCATTATCTTTAATTGATTCATATTCAATGGAGTTATGTTTCATGTATCACCTGATATTTTCTTTAATTATGATATTTTTTGTGTGATCAAGTTTTTAGTGTTGACCAATTTATTTCATGATGTTATTTTATACCATTTGGATGTTTTATAAAACCCATTTTATTTCCTTGGATTATTTATGAAAAGTTAATTATACTCATTTTAATGCTTTATGACACCAATTTTATTTCCATGGTTTATTTAAGAAAATTTAATTATTTCAATTTGGATGTTTTATGAAACCCATTTTAGTTCCATGGGTTATTTATGTTGTGAAAGGTGAATGATTTTTAAGTGGAACATGTAATTATTGATTAATAATGGGTGAGGTCCTATATCACCCTCCAATGAGTTATTTAAGAGTTTGTATCTAATGATATAGCTATTCTTGAGTACATTTTACTTTCTCATAAGCATGCTCATTGATGGTGTGGCTTATAAAAGTAATGTTTCCCTATGTTAATGTTCAAGCCACAATTAGTGGATGTTATTCATTATGATATCATAATATCATGATTTAGGCTTATGTTAAATTATTTTAATCCGTGATATATAATTTTTTTATTTTTTGATCATCTGTGGATTTAGGTTCTTATATATTGTACTTTAAAGATCACTCATGTTTTGTAGTTATCACTCATGATGTTTTATTTTGTGATCATGTTTTTACATATTCTTATAAACTCAACCTTTATGAAATATTTATTCACCCCTTACTCAGAATTTGAGATGACCCATTTCTTATATTTTCATTCCCTGGGTTATGAGAATCAGTCTTTCTAATGATATGTCTAGAAGATGTTCTAGAGTAGTGCTTTTAAGGAAAAATGGTCACAATGCTTTTAAAATAAGACTATTATATACCTAGTATCCAAAGACTCTGAACCTATTGATCCTTGGGATATTATTATTTTTAAAATTTAATTTTTTAAATTATGTAAATAATTTTAAATAAATTAATGTTTATCTTGGGTAATTATATGTTTAGTATGGCCATCACCATCAAATTACTAAGCAATGAAGACAGGATCTCCATATAGATCAGACTCTTATATAGGGGAAGTCCATTTTTTATTAGAATAGGTTCATGGAAAAAGAACTACAAGTTAGGGGATCTTACATGTATTTGTATCATATTTAAGGAAGACATATCTAATAGAATAACCTAATCTAAGGAGTTTGTGGTATTACAAGAAGGACCATATGAAATTCATTTTTATGTCATCAAATAAAGATTTTGATTCCATGCAGTTTATTTTCTTATGATGAGGACCTTTTCAATGAAGTTTTAAAGTCATGCGGAGTGGAATTTATGCCTTTCATTTTAATTTCATTATACTAAAAAATTGTCATGTAATTTTATGTCATGCAACAAGGATGCTGTAAAATCTCTATAATATTATATAAAATATTTCTTAAGAAAACTTTTATTGGTGATGAGCATGGAGTGATCTCCATTCATTATGATCAAGGAGTAACCTACATTAGAGTGTATATTATGTATGTTATAAGTTCCTTTTCATTTTACCTCAAACTTCATAGGATTCCTCTTTGGTACCATAGGATTTATCAAGGACAATACCAGTTCTCCTTGGATAAATGAGAAAATATGAAATTTATTGTTTAATGCTCAAATTAATTGATTTTGATGGATAAAGTTTGTGTAATGTGTGTAATCATTTCTCATAGATCTATTACAACTCATCAAGTCATATCTAGGAATATTCATCTTTGGAAAGCTGATAGAATATGGAGCCATGAATTGAGGGAAGCTAAACCTCAATGGGTAAGATTTATTATGTCCCATATACTAGTGAATATGGGGTCTAGTATGTGGAAGTACAGGTTGTGGTGTGATAAAACTTCAAAGAATTTAAAATTTTATATAGTAAATACTTCTTATCTTAGTTTTTATATTTTTAATGGTATTATATAAGATTTTATAAAAAAACTTTATCTATCCTTTTATCATTGAATGGTAGCTGTAAGAGTGGTTATACTTGATATTATACACCAAATAAACCCTATTCAATTAAAATCATAGAAATTGGTGTTTTTTATATCAATATCATTTGATTAACACAAAATATAATGATAATATTATTTTTCACAAAGGTAATGATATCCATCATTCTGACTTACTTGGGGGATATAGACTTAGCCCGCTTATAGAAGAGTTTTGTGGAAGTAAGGATGTACTTGAACTATCTGGATGTAGTTAAGGGGTAGATCCCATTGAAATATATTACCTAAATAAAAAAATGGACAAGATTACTTAGAAATGTAAAATAACAATGTGGGTGATGAATGAAGTCAGTGTGCATCTAGAAATAATGGAATTTCTTTATAAACCCTATGTAGTCCTGAATGATTGACGATTAAAAATATGCAAGTCTCTTGATTTAATGGGAAATATTGGATTCTGAATGGTGAAAGCCATAGGCACTGACATGGATTTATTTTATGATAGCGAGGTTATATCCTACTTCAATTCACTTGAGGATGTCTCCATAAAAACCTTTATTATGAAGGACATTATGTAGGTTCAGGCTGTTATAAAGGATGAAGTTTATTGCTCATCACAGGATATGTTCTTCCTTGGCATGATCCAGTAGTAGAATCATGATTTAGTAATATTTTATTATAGAATATATCCATCCAATTTTGGTATCAATTAGAAAAGACATTGGATCGCCTTGGTCATGGGTAGTGTTTATATCAATGATCTCTATATCATTGTTGAAGAATGGTGAGACCACCCTCAGGAGAATAATGTGAATGATTATTTAATTATAGTCTAGATATAATAGGTTTGTGGCTTAATTAGCTAATGCATTAGTATGGGAATTATGAAAACATATGATTTGAGATAGTGTTCACTCATGAAGAATCCAAGTAGTTTTTTGAAGTTGAAATTGTTTTCAATTTCTTAAGAAGATTAAATGTAAATGAGTTATAATGTGACAATTGTATAGATGGTATAAAGTTCCAAATACATGTTTTATTGGTTATATGAGTTTGAAACATTATTTACATCATTTTAATAGTATGACCCATGAAAAATTATTTGTTTTTTATAGTAGGATTTGAATTAGTTTGTGATTTAATGTTGATTTGGTTATTCTCTATATGGAATTTGATAAACATTTTATAAGGAGAGTATATTAAAAAATTTACAATGATAGCCAGTCATGAGGGACCTGTGCCACTTCTTAGTTGGGAATGTGATACCTCATACAAGCTAGAAGGTGGCATGGAATACATGGGATCTCCCCAAATAGAGGTATAAGTGAGTGGCAGCAAGCCATTGTGCGGGGAAGCATGGCGGTGGAGGCAGGCGGTGGAACATGCTGGTGCTAGGGTGTTATACATGTGGGATCTTTAACTGATATTTAGACTATGCATTCCATGGATTTTATTATAAAGGACATACAAACACCAATCCATTTATATGTGGGGTTGATTTACTATAGCATCGAATAATTTGTGATCGTCTGATCGTTTTCTTGATTTATCTTGGTTGTCTGATCATCTCAGTCAAAGTTTGAAACTGTGAGATATGTTCAATGAACATAATGAGCCATCTGATCAGTGTTGTATTTTATCTTCTTCATCAACTTTTCCTGAGAGTTCTTTATAAAAGGATCTCCATAAGTGACATCAACATAAGTTTTAGCCGAGCTTCTGATCATCATTTGAACATTCTAATGATCTCAATGAGATCAAAATCACATGAAACTTCATTTACATGTGTTAATAAAGATCAAACCAAATATTGGTTATTTTTAGAAAACTATATTGGTTCCGGGTGAAGTAGAAGCATGTGGAGGTGGGTGATATATTAAAATTTATTTTAATAATCATTTCTTGAAACCAAGAGAAAGGATCTTTCATGTAAAATTTATAATTAATTTTTTAATATACGAAGAAATAAAAAATGTGGGCTTAATAAAATTCTTTTCTAGTGAATGTTGATCATCTAAAAAGACACTTTCAGATTATCTCCATTTCACTATGAGGATCCAAGGATAGAATCCCTATAGCATGGATCTGCACATGATATTATTATCTCCAAGAAACACCACTCGGTCTCTAGGTGATTGTGTAGTGAGTTAAATATCTTGAGTTGTTCATTCTTGATTGCTCGTTCTTCCGTTTAGATGAAATATATCTTGTACTTATCATTCCTAATAATCATATAATTGTTATTTTGTGGTGTGTGGCAACATGAGGAATCACAAATATTATGTAATGATCTTATTAATTAATATTTGTCACCAGACTTGGTCTTGGTCCGTTATAATGCCTCTAGAATTTATTGAATAACCAAAAAATATATTTTATTCACTAATAAATATTTTATTCACAATCTTGAGAATAAATATTTATTAAAATATTCAATAAATAAAATAAATATTTTATTCATAATTCGGTGAATTAATATTTATTTAATTTATGCGATCAATATAATTTGAATAAAAATATTCTTCAAACTTCAAAATAATATTTATTTCATTAATGAAACTTAAATATAATTTAATCTCGATAAAAAAAAACTTTGTGTGTGACCCTCTAGGATTCTTTCTCATTGGAATTAGGAGATCTTGCCTAAATTCCAAGATTACTATCTAGCAACGGGTCAAGGAATCCAAGATAAAGAACTTAATGTCATAATTTTAAAAACCACATATGAATGATCACTATGTAATATAATCCCTTTTCCACAATATATCATCAAGAAGGTTTCACAACCATTTCACCAACCTATATGCTTGATATGTCTTTATTTGAATATCTAAAATAAACACGTCGTTACACCATTATCATGGAATTTAATGTGATGGTTCTATTCTAATAAAAGGGATGAGATATCAACTTTAATAAATATGGAAGGTACAAATACTTCCTTGAATTATTCATTAATGACATGTCACTCATGACGCACCCAATGTACCCAACTTCACCATGAAATGTTATTATCATGGTTTATGAAATAAATCTAAGAAAGAGAGTTTTGAAATGCATTAATAATAATCTTAAATTCTAAGTACCGTCAAATATACTCATATATAGGAATATCTTATGACACTGAAACATATGGAATTCCTACTGGCAGACCCGCTCTCATAATCTCCCATCTTGGAGATTAACAAGTGTGAACTTCGTGAGAAGAATCCTCTTCCACTTACTAATACTCACACCTAACAATCTAGGTACTATGTTTCCCATCATATTACATTGTCCAACTATATAACATTATTTTAGAATATTCTCACAGCACCTCAAGGTTCTCTTCATAGTGGGGAACTACTATGACCTTATCAATGTGACATATACTCTATGAAATTATAACATTAGACTCATGAAGAAAAATAAAAAATATGTAATACTATATTTTATTAGTATTCTATACATAAAATATTCATGTAATCCAAGTATAAATAGTTGGTCCTAGGATACCAACTCCAAAAAATCCCCACTTGGACTAGAGCCAACTGCCTACGACCTTCAGTCTGCTAGACCACACATGATATCATGTTTCTACTAAGTTAAGGATTTAGTTAAGGGGTCCTCCATTTTTTCCTCCTTGGAAATAATTCTCACTAAAAATTCATATCTCTAAGAAAAATCCCTCAAAATAAGATACTTTCTAATTATGTTATTTGTCCAATGATGTGACCTTGGATCTTTTTCAAGAGCAACCTATCAAGTATTATCACAATATAGTGTGACAGTAACTTTACTAATATGAAACACATTAAGCTATTAGATGATGTTTAGCATCCATACTACTTCTTTAACTACCTCAAAAGATTCAATATACTCATACTCTAGTGTAGAATCTATAACCACATCCTACTTTGAGTTCTTCCAGCTCACAGAACCTCTATTCAAAGTTAAGATTTATCCTGTTTGTGACTTCACGTCATATTGATCATTTTGGAAACTAGAATATTCATATCCTATGATGAAAATTTCATTATCTCTTCTATAGACCATGAAAATATCCTTAGTAAACCTCAGATACTTAAGTATGGTCTTGAATTCCATCAAATGGAGGTCACCTGGATCATCTTGATATCTTTCTACCACACTTAATGCATATGTGAAGTCAATCCTAGTACATATCATATCATACATGACTGAACTAATCATTTATGCATAGAAAATCCTTATCATTCTGTTTCTTTCCTCATGTGTTTGAGGACACATTTTCTAGGAAATATGAATGTCATGTGATGCGGGAAAAAAAATCCTTTCTTGGATTGTTCCTTACTGAATCTATTCAGTATTTAATCAATGTATGTACTTTGGATTAGGCCAATAAATATCTTGGATATATCATGATGGATATTGATCCCAAGAATATATGTGGCCTCACCCAAATCCATTATATAGAATCTTTTATTCAACAATTCCTTAATAAACAATAAGACTGGTATTTCTTTTCCAAGGATTAATATGTCATCAAAATATACTACTAAGAAAACGAATCCACTCCTACTAAATATTTTATAGACATGCAGCTCACATTTGTTATTTATGAAACCAAATTCCATTATGGCCTCATCAAAATGAATGTTCCATGACATGGATTCTTGATTTAATCCATAAAAGGATCTTTGAAACTTGCTTACCTTTTCGGCATCCATTGGAGTCACAAACCCTTTGGGTTGTGTCATATAGATGTCTTCCAAAAGGTTATGATTAAGAAATGTTGTTTTGACATCCATTTTCCAAATCTCATAATCATGAAAAGATTAAATGGAAATTATAATTTTGATAGATTTCATCATTGAAATTGGTGAAAAGGATTCATCGTAATCAATGACTTGTTCCTATTTAAACCCTTTTGTGACCAGTCTTTCCTTATAGGTAAGGAATTATCCTTCCATGTCTATTTTTTTCTTGAATTACCATTTTCAATCAACATGATTTACATCTACTGAAGGGTCTACCAAAATCCAGACTTGGTTTTGGTACAATTAATCCATTTCATAATTCATGTTTTCTTACCAAATAGAAACATCTATGCCACTTACTACTTACTTGTAGGTTAGCAGATCATTATTATCAACTAATAATGAGTCATCATCCTTGGTGACTAGAAAACCATACCATTATAGTTATCTAACCTCTCTAGTACTCCTACACAATAATTTTGTCTCTGGAACAATTTCTTATTCTATTGGGCTTTTTGTAATTTTTTCATGTGCCAACTCTTGTGTATCTTGAGCTTAGACTTCATCAAAGTCTATCCCGCTTTTACTATCTCTTTTAGATATAAGATCCTCCTCAAGAAATGTGGGACATATTTCAAACAAAACCTTTTTTTCTGAATGATTTTATAGGTTTTATTCCTTTTTTTCTTTGGGATATCCAATAAAGATACACGTCTTTCCTTGGGTTAAAATCTTGGTACCTGAAGAGGCCTTAAAAAATGTTTCACAACCCCCCACATGTAAGTAAGAAAAAATGGGTTTCTATCCATTCCATAACTAGTATGGTATATCATTTTTTTCTTTATTTGGCACTCTTTTTAGTACATAGGATGTTGTTTGTAACACGTATCCCTAGAAGGATAATAAAAAAATTGCATGACTCGTCATTGATCACACCATGTCTAATAAGGTGTGGTTCCTCCTTTTAGTTAAACCATTACATTGAGGAATATAAGGAGGAGTGAGTTGAGATAAAATCATGAAATCCTATAGATAATTAATGAAGTCTTGATTAAAATATTATCCACCATGGTTTAAGCAAGGTTTCTTAATATTATTACCAGGATGGTTCCCAACTTCATTCTTGTATTCCTTGAATTTATCAAAATAATCCAACTTATACATCATTAAGTAGACATATCCATATCTACTAAAATAATTAGTAAATTTTTTAAATTATGAGTACCCTACCCTTTCTTCAAAAGGAAATGGTCTATAAACATTGGTATAAACTAATTTTATAATATCTTTATCCCTTTCACCTTTCCCACTAAATGGAGATTTGGTCAATTTTTCATGTAAAAATGTGTGACATCTACCAAGTGGTTTTAGTTCAAAAGAATCTAAATATCTATCTTGAGGTAATTTACTCAAGTTCTTTTCATTTACATGACCTATATAGTGATGCCAAAGGTGGGTGTGATATGATTCATGTGATGTTACTTCATTATCAATTGCCATTATTTGGTTCGTGTAACCCAACACATAAAGACCATTATTTAAATGTGCCTTACCATAAAAAATTCTATCTTTATAAAATAAGCAACATTTATTCCAAAATTTGACAATAAATTCATCTATATCAAGTCTTGATATAAAAATAATGTTTTTGGTAACTTAAGGAACACAATAAAAACCCTTTAAAACCAAGATCATTCTGGTTGGAAAAGTGAGGTGGTAGTCCTCTATAGTTACAGTGGGATGTTTAGCTCCATTGGATCCTCAATGATCTACCTCTCCTTGGTCAATATTTTTGAATCCACTTGGTTCTTTTATTTGAATACATATTTGAGCACCAAAAGTTGTATATAATTCCCAATTTGTATAAATAGATACACCAAAATTGATAATGAATGCACCTGAAGCTTCCCCTTTAATCTTTGGTTTGGTTTAGTTTTTATTCCAATGGTCCTTCTTGCCACATGTGAAATAGAGATCATTATGTTTCATTTTTTCCCATAATCTTCCACTTCTTATAAGGCTATGAAGAATCTTTAAGCTTAAATCTCTTTGTTTTCCTTTTTTTTTTGTTTTTTTCACGATAAGGATGGAAGGTTTTTAATGATTCATATCCTTATCTACTTGTTGGAGAAGAGTAAGAAGATGTGTTAGAGACTTTTCAATGTTTTTCATATTAAAATTAACACCAAACTAGAGAAGATCTGAGGTATTGATGCCAGAATGAGTTCAGTGACCAGTTATTTAGTGAGTTTAAACCCTATAACCTCTAAGCTCTCAATGTATCCAATGATCTTGACTACACGAGGCCTAGTTGGGACACCCTCTCTAAGAATGCTCTAAAATAGAGCATTGGAAATCTAAAATCATTCATGTCTATGTCTCTCCTGGTTGAGACCACGGAGGTGCTCAAGCATTCTATATGAATCTATGTTTTCATAAGACTTAATTAGTTCACTAGATATTGATGAATGCATCAAAAATTCAATATCAACCATGTCTCTCATATGTTTTTCATAGAAAAGGAACTCTTTATCACTTGTATCTTTAGAAGGTGGATCAGGAATTGAGGATTCTAGCATGTAAAATTTTCATTCATGGCATAACACAACCCGAAGGTATCTAAACCACTCATGGAAATTAATTCCAGTTAGAAGGTTATCTTTATCATATATGGATCATAGGGATAGTGTGGATGATGAACTTTTAATTTTATTATAAATTTAAAATAGAATATTATTATTACTTATCTTTATCAAAAAATAAGTGAGATATAATAAATTAAATTTTATTTATTTATTTATTTATTAAATCTACCACAACTTTATCAAGTCTCAGTAACCCTCACCATTAAACTTGGAATGTCTAGTTGCTTTAACATTATAGTGGAAAGGATCCCAATTAATTTTATTAATGATCCATACTTTGTCCATGAAAACCATAATAAAGTAATTAGGTAGGCATTCTTGCCAACTACAGACTTGTAGCTCCTTGATCCCTTGAGTGGATTCTCCTATCCTAAAATCATAACATGGATTTCCTAAACACTTGCCTATAAATTTTTATTGAATATACTTTTTCTGTTAAACTTAATAAAAATTCATTTAATTTAACCCAAAACTCCCATGAGAACTCCCTGATAAAAGTAAGTTTCTATACTTTGGTCATGTACTACACATAGTTCTATGGTTTCATTCCAAATCATGTAATGGAAGGCTTAGTCTAACTTAATATTTAATTGGGGATTTTAGTTTATTATGAATAAGTTTTATATTGTTTTATCCTTTACACATATTTCTAATATTAAGTGGATGTTAATTAATTAATTAACTATATTGGATAAAACATTTACACATAACTCATTAATTTAATTTTTTTCATTTCACATTAATTCATTTTTTTATTTATGTGATTGTGTAATTTCATCCATAAAATAAATAATTGCATAGATAGAAAAAAATAATTAATTAAATGACCTATTAATTAGATTTATCTAACAGTTGATTTAATGGGCAGACATTAAATCAACCTTTGACCCAAGGGAAATAACTTCTATTTTCAGTCTTGAAATGAGTTATAACATTCCATATATCCACTTGTGTATCACCTAGGTTGGCATCATTATGGCTTCATCCTGAACTGCCTCCATGAACCTTCAGATTCTCAATTAATTAAAAATATTTATTACTCACATACAGGTAAAGGGAACCAAAGGATTGGTTAAAGGGGAATATATAAACATCTTTCAACACACAGGTCCCACATAATAATAGTGGGAGGAATGACTCATTGGAAAAAATTTAATTTAAAATTAAATAATTGAAAACTCATGAAATAAATTAAATTAAAACATCCAACACATATACATGTCTTTTTCCAACTCATGAATGATCTTACATGTAAAAAATACTCAAAAGTAAACAGATATAATTCATTTATTTGTTGGTTCTTTTATTATTTAAGATAAACATGCTTGAATTAATTAATTAATTAATTAATTCTCTTTCATCTTAATAATAATCAAATATTATTTTTAGATACCCATCATTAATGGAATTCATGCCAAATAAACCATAGAACCAACAATGATATATTAATTACCATAAATTAATTGGGAATTCAAAATTCATTAAGACCATTATTAAATTATCAAACACAAAACGACGTGCCAATCAATAAAATGAGGTTTTAATTCTATAATTTAAAATTTAATGTAATTTTAATTTTTTTCCATTTATGTGATACTACATAGCATGTACATGTAGCTACATTCCATGTACCTCAGTATCCATATATATAATTCACACGCTTAGGTATTTGGTGTGTTGACTCGGCCAAACTACATGGTGTGTACATGCCAGCTACACTCCATATATCTTCTTATTATGTTCTAGGTTGGCTTGGTCAACAAGTGGTTTGAAATAAAAGCACCATGTGTAATTAATTTCTTGGATCATATAGATACAATATGCATGGTTATGTGGAATGTGCTTTAGTCGCAGGCCATGTAACCCAGTTTTACTATCCAATGATTTGACACTTCCTGATGGAATCTTCTGTTGTTATTCATTTGTTCTTAAACCTTTAAGAAATTGAAATATTGAATGAACGTGATTTATATGTCGATAACATGTTAACTAAAATTGAATTAAAAATGAATAACATGAAATGAAAATCTAACCACAATTGTACATAGATCAACAATAAAATAAATAATTATAAATTTAAACATGACTTCTCTGATACCACTTGATGTTTTTGGACACAGTGGAAGAATGCAGAGGTGTGTGATATATTAAAATTTCTTTTAACAATCGTTTCTCAAAACCAAGAGCGTGGATATTTCATGTAAAATTTATAATTAATTTATTTAATATCTGAAGAAATAAATATCTGGGCTTAGGAACTTTCTTCACTGGTGAATGTTTACCATCCAAAAATACCCTTTTGGATTACCTCTGTTTCACTGTGAGGATCCAGGGATAAAATCCCTATAGCAGTGATCCACACATTCTCTTATGATCTCTTATAAATTCCAATTTATCTCTAGGTGCTAGTGTAGTGATTCGAATGTCTTGCATTCTTTGTTTTTGATCACTTGTTCTTTGTTCTTGAAGAAATATCTCTTGCACTTCTCATTATTTAGAGGGGGAGAGGAGGAGGATTTGAGAGAGAATTTATTGTGTTTATATAAGGCCCCAGCCTTAAACCTTACTTAATCTTGAATTAAATGAGTAATTCACATTGAGTATCTTTTCAGGTTTAGAGTTTTAGAGAATTAGGACATAACTATTACATCTCAAAAGATTACAAAGTAGACACATCTACTCAGTTCCCTTTTTTTTCACAAAATAAAAACTCTTGAACAAAAGAGTCATGTCTAGTTCCTTATTTTAGATAGCCTGACATTTCCTTGATCCCATCCTTAACCCTATTCAACTTTATGTCCTGTGAAAAACATTTCAAAAACTTGGGATGAGCATAAAAAGCTCAGTAAGGGTTATAACAATACAGAAAGAAAACATCAGTCCATGTATACATAAGAATCAATGAAATCATACTTTAATCATAAAAGATAAGAACTTTAACATACCTCATGAAATCATAAGATTTACGAATAACTCATAAAAATCATAAGACATAAAGGTAACTTGAGGCATTCATAACATTCTTACGTAGGGAGTAACCCTCTTGGTTATATTTGGAATACCCATCACAGTATATTCCCTAAATATCTTCGGAGAAACCTTAACGTTTAACCCCTTCGCGTTACCCAATGCATTGGAGAGATATATCGGGCTCACCCGCCCTTAGATTATCACGGAACCACCCATCTTCATAACAATTCCCAAGAACCATAACATAATCGTATCACATAAAACATGCATAAAGGAAACATAATATTTCCACTTTTCAATCACAAGATATCAATACAACACATTGATATAAAAAAATTATGAAAACCATTTTCAATACAAAAATAAAAGAAAAGTAAAACATGGTATTTATTTTTCATTTAAAAAAAAGGTATGGCTTGTAGAGGAAGCCAAAACTCAAATAATGGTCACGGCGGCGGAGAAGTCGTTGTCTCCACATACGTACGAAAAAAACATTCCCTTTTTTCGTTTAGTAAAAGGATTCGTATAAAAAAGATTCCTTTTGGATAAATGTAAAAGTCAAAGGGGTTTATACACCGTATAAAAGAAGGTTGTGTATAAAACAAAATAAGCCTCAATGAAAGGAGATTGAGACAAAGTCCCATACAAAGATGGTATCCTTAGTTTAAGGATAAATCAATTACATAATTATGTGTGACAAATGAATACACCAAATATAAGTGGATATTAAGTGTAAAAAAATCATAGGTTATTCAAACATATTCATAGAATGACATATTCAAGGAGTGCAGGTTTATCCCAAAGAATCAAAATTGGGTTAAGAAGTTCCCTTGCAAAAATTCGACAGCCTAACGACATCACTTCAAAATTCAGAAAATGAGTTGATGAGAGATAAAAAGGGTAAATCATCACTTGGAAATAAAATTTACATCAATAAGGATATAGAAGAACATATCCCAACATTACAATATGTAAATTAAAAGACCCAACAAAAGAAGTCTTTTAAAAAGAGGAGGGTGAAAGGTTCCCTTACCGACTTGGGTATCTTTCGAAACATACACCCCATGAAAGAAGGAAAATAGAACATTGATGTAAATACTCATAAACGAAAGTATATTACACAAAGAGTAGAATAATGGGCAGTATATATACCACTCAATGGGAATGGTGGCAAATGTAGCATAAATCTCACGGGAATAAAAGTGAGATGAAATATCCCTTACGAAAACTCTACAGCCTAACGACGCCACTTAAAACTTCCAAAAATGGATTGATGAGATAAAATAGGGTATCTAATCATATTAACATAAAATTTACATCAAGATGAATATAAAATAACATCCCTCAACATAAAAAAGAGGATATTAAAAGAAGTGACATAAAGGAGAGTACTTAAAAAGAAAGAGAGATGTAGGATCTCTTACGAAAATTCGGCAGCCTAACGACACCAATCAAAACTTCCAAAATGGATTGATGAGCTAAAGTAGGGTGTCTCACCATATGAACATAAAACTTAAAGTAAGAGTAATATAAAATAACATCCCAATCATAAGAAAGACGATATTAAAAGGAATGACATAAAAGAGTGTACTTAAAAAGAAAGAGAGGGGTAGGATCCCTTACCTCAAGTCCGACTTGACTCAATTGCTCTTTAATCTCCTTAATAATAAACTAAAGTTAATTTATAATTTCTTAAGAACTTTTTTTCAATTTTATTATTCTTTTATACAACTTATTTCCATGTTATAAACAATATGTAATCATTTAAGTTAATAAAGTTCATTTTGTCGATATTTGGTACTTAAGTCAAAAATGGACCTCTTACAATTACATGTTGTTTATGTGGTCAAAGGTTCATTATATCCAGAATAATATTAATGATTTGGATATAATATATATCATATATATCCATCATGTACATGTATTTATAATAGTACATAACATTTAGAGGTAAGAAATGAAATGCACCGTTCATGGAGACGGTCAGCCGTACGTACGCATGAACCCTACTTCCATTTCTATTTCATATTTAATGGAATTAAAACATAATGATACATAATAGTATTATAATTCCAGTAGGGTATCATATATAATATTTTTAAATCTATCCTTTATACATACCACATATGATATTAACGAATCAAATCACTTTGAGGGGGCGGTAGTCCGCACTTCCTAAAATGAAGATATCGCGTTTACCCATAATGGAAAACATAAAGGTATGCCATAAATGAAAAATACAGAAGATTAAGGAAAACATAAACATATTATATATCATATATAAATATAGTGACATCGTAATTTCCACCTTTGAAGGTGTTAAAAGAATATTGAACAATCATCATTTCGTGAGGCAGAAATTCACCATCCACAGAAACAGTATGTTCTTTAACCATTAGATGTAGGTGTGTGTAAGTGTATCTTGAATCCTTCTTATAAAAACATCCTAGTATATTTAAATTACTGGAGTTGTTACAAAAGAAATGAATAAAAAGAGTTTAAGGGGTTGGAGAAGCAAAATAAAACATAAGAACACAAGTGAAGACATTACCTTAAAATCGGGTAACTCTTTTTGATTTGAGCTCAAAGGCTTCATTGGGATGACATCTGCCCAAAGTGAGGCTTCTAGGAGTAAGATAGGGATGTGTATAATCAAAATGGGCAGGTGTGGGCCGAGAAAAAGGCTTGAGAGGTGTGTGTAAGGAGGTAGAGGTGAGGGCCTTTTATAAGAGGAGAGGAGGGGCACTCTTGGAAGGTCTTGAAAAGTAACATTATTATAAAATGCTTTTCGGATTTTAAAGGTCCCAAAATTATATATTTCAAGTATAAGGTGATAATAGTTTGAAATACACCCATAAAATAGGTTTTTGACATGTTTTGGTCTTATATTGTACATTATCTTTTCATTTTATTTAAATCGTTAAATAATGAGGTAATCGCTGCATCATCATGATGTCATAAATAATTTAATTTATTTAATGTCTAAAAATTATAAAAAAAATACTATGATGTAGGAAATCCTTTTATCTTTCCAATGACTATTTATAGTAAAAAATCTGACTTGTATAACCCCATGTAAAAATTGTTTTGGTAAAACAATACATGTTTGTGTCATTTTTACTTTTACTTTAAATAAAAGACATTAATGTCCTTATCTTACCCAAGTGGCTCCAAGGGGTCCAAAAAATCGACCCATGGGTTGTCTTGTTCGGCCATGACTCATACAATAGGGTTAGGACAAGTGTCAAGTTATTTTCATTTTATTATAATATCATTTTTACCTTAAATCACACTAATTACCTCTAATCACGATTAAAGACTTAAAAGTTACTATTCACCAAAAAATTATTTTAATCCCATTGAACCAAATTTTACTTCCTAATGAAAACCATGTATGTAGGATTTTTGAAAATAAAATCACAGAAGTGGTAAAGTTTCATTTAAACGAAAAAAAATCAGTTTTTAAGTACCACTTAGTGGTTTCACTATTCATCAAAAATTGAAGTTTTTTTCAGAAAAATACCAAAACTTCACCCTAAGCTATATTTGATATTCCAAGTTCAAAAATTATGTCTATTTTACAAAATTAAAAACATATAAGTTACATTAAATAATTTAATAATTAATACCCACTGTCAGAACAAATAGCGTATTTTTATGAAACAATATATATCAAAAGATTGAAACTAGTTTAAGTCCAATTTCAAAGTGAAATTAATTCCAATGACCGCTATTGGATTAAAGGGTAAAAATATATTCTAATTTAAATTTAAAACCAATTCAAAAGATAATCTAATCATATAAATAAATTAGATTAAAAAGAGGTTTTGAATTAAAATACAACATTTTTCACTATTCATTAAAAAATGAACTTTATCGGAAAAATACCAAAAATTTACACAAAGTAAATTTTGATGTCCCGATTATAAGGAAGAATTTTATTTGGTCCAATATAAGGTATAAGAGTGATCAAAACTATATTTAATAAAGGTTCTCCATCAAAAGGGAATAAGTGGACCTTTAGTGAATATTAGAGTATATATGCCTAAAATTGAATTCTTTTCGTATTTTAAGCCTTTATCCTTTATTGAATAAATGTAAAGACATTTAAAAAACATATACAATCATATTTTAGTTATTTATATTCATTCCCACCAATACAAAGGCTACGTGCTAACTACCATTTAAAATAATATTATTTTATTATTAGAGTGCAACGTAAGATTTCAAAGAAACTCATTGTTGCGTATTGGGTACGCCATCGAGCATAGCGTTCCCTTTAAAGTACTATTAACATTTTATTCACAAATAGGGATAAATATAAAAATGTCATATTCTTTATTTACCTGGGGTGTTACATCCTTCCCCCCTTTTGGGAATTGCATCCTCGCAGTTTTAAAATTGGGCTCGGAAACTATTGAAAGTCCCACATCGGAACAAGAGTCGGTGAAAAAATCACTTTAAAAGAAATAAAGAGAAGTACAGAGGTCACCCGAGTTAACCCATAATAGGATTCCATGTAGTAAAACATGGATATGGAAGAAAAATCAAAGGGTCATGTTCTGAGGGAGGGTGATAGAAAACATGTTTAGGAGAAAGTTAACCACAAGAAAATCACAAACTTGTGATGGGTTAAACGGTATTCGATTCACCAGTAGGAAAAGTTAATAGACAACATTTTTGTTTTAAGTTACTTTTTATTGAGGAATTTATTTTTTTATCTTCAGGAAACATACTTACTTGTCATGTTGACATTCAACTTTTACTAGATTTCTTACACAAACTCATACTTTCTTCAAATGATGAGTATTTAGGATGACTTGTTCACATTAAGAGCGCTATAATCCACTTCTAGAGAATCACCTAATCCACAAAAGAGAACTATATATTTCTCATGTCTTTAGACCTTAACCAAAACCAAAATTGTTAGAACAAGATCAGATAATCCACAAAAGGATAACCCTTTATAAAAAGAAAATCTATTCTTAATCTCCAAAATTTGTCCAAAAAAACCCAAAGTTCAACGAAGACCATTTGATAAACAATTTTTCCATAAAATTATCCAAATTAAACCAAACTAAGATTGAAACCCAAATATTTTAAGGATTTAATCACATAGTCTTCCAAGGTACAAATTAACACTTATCTCCAAATAACAGCAGTTGCTCTTAAAGTCTCATATTGAAAAGTAATTAACCTAAACACATATCCTCCACGATCGGTTAATAATTTCCATAGATAACCCAAAATCAAATTACTCTTAATTCATAAAATCATATAACTAAAAAGAATACGTCATACTAACCAGGGACTCCATGTAGTCCAGTGGTAGGTGATAAATACCAGTCGCACTTTCGTTGTGGGTTCGATTCCCGTAGCTTTGTCCAACGCGACGGGTTGTCACACGTTCTGTGTGTTGTCCTTTTTATAAAACTCAAAAAATAACCCTAACATGTTTTAACCTCAATAGTTTCCTTATACCTCTCATTTTCATACAAATTCATTACGATCTCAACATCTTAATTCTTGAAGTCTTATTTCACCACCATAAGATAAAATAAAATGATTCCAAAAAATGAATAACTGTATACCTTGATCATGGTGTCCACTCGGTTTCATCGTCATCTTGTTCACGTAGGTAGAATTCCCATACATTACAACAATGATTTAGAGATCCTTCAAAATCATTTGCTTCCTCCATCCAAATACACCTTGTATAACATGGGTCATATGGGTGTTCACAGAAAAATAGTTTTGGAAAATAATCATGTATGACATATAATTCCAAAACATATGATAAAACATGATTTCTATAAAATAGTCAGACAGAATTTGAGTTGAAACTTTCTATTATGGTCCTTTTAAAATACCATAAGTATGTGCTGAGAGACTATATTTTAAAAGCAAATTTAAATAGGTTTCACAAGGGACACCTTCTTCAGAACCATTTTTAAAATCATAATATGCTTCAAAATATTGTGATAAGGTAAAATATTTGAAAATACCTTGATAATATTTACCTTTCTTGAAAATATGAGAATATTGTGAAAATAGTATTTGTCTAAATACAACCCATGATCCACGATGATAACGAGGTATAGTGGAGGTATTTTATATCTCAAACAACTGCTTACAAGTGAGTTGTATGCTAGAAAAAGTTTCACAATCATCTGAACATGACTTTGCAATAATTATTGAAAGCATGTCATCAGGAAGAGATAGGAATGTCGTTTGAGATCCTCTTCCTTACATTCGTAACTGACTTTACCTGACCTGAAAAAAAATTATAAAACAAGGATTTAACTGAAATAATAGATATAGGGACTAACCATGTGTCTAACAAAAACTCCTAATCCCTAAAGTTGTCTAAACTGACCTCTGATACCAACTATAAGGCCCCGACCTTAAACCTTACTTAATCTTGAATTAAATGAATAATTCACATTGAGGATCTTTTCAGGTTTAGAGTTTTAGAGAATTAGGACATAACTATTGCATCTCAAAAGATTACAAAGTAGACACATCTACTCAATTCCCATTTTTTTTCACAAAATAAAAACTCTTGAACAAAAGAGTCATGTCTAGTTCCTTGTTTTAGACAGCCTGATATTTCCTTGATCCCATCCTTGACCCTATTCAACTTTATGTCCTGTGAAAAACATTTCAAAAACTTGGGATGAGCATAAAAAGCTCAGTAAGGGTTATAATAATACAGAAATAAAACATCAGTCCATGTATACATAAGAATCAATGAAATCATACTTTACTCATAAAATATAAGCACTTTAACATACCTCATGAAATCATAAGATTTAAGAATAACTCATAAAAATCATAAGACATAAAGGTAACTTGAGGCATTCATAACATTCTTACGTAGGGAGTAACCCTCTTGGTTACATTTGGAATACCCATCACAATATATTCCCTAAATCTCTTCAGAGAAACCTTAACGTTTAATCCCTTCGCGTTACCCAATGCATTGGAGAGCTATATCGGGCTCACCTGCCCTTAGATTATCACGGAACCACCCGTCTTCATAACAATACCCAAGAACCATAACATAATCATATCACATAAAACATGAATAAAGGAAACATAACATTTACACTTTTCAATCACAAGATATCAATACAACACATTGATATAAAAACATTATGAAAACCATTTTCAATACCAAAATAAAATAAAAGTAAAACATGGTATTTATTTCTCATTTTAAAAAAAGGTATGGCTTGTAGAGGAATCCGAAACTCAAATAATGGTCACGGCGGCGGAGAAGTCATTGTCGCCACATACGTACGACAAAAACATTCCCTTTTGTCGTTTAGTAAAACTCTTCGTATAAAAAATATTCCTTTTGGATAAATGTAAAAGTCAAAGGGGTTTATACACTGTATAAAAGAAGGTTGTGTATAAAAAAAAATAAGCCTCAATGAAAGGAGATCGAGACGAAGTCCCATACAAAGATGGTATCCTTGGATTAAGGATAAATCAATTACATAATTATTTGTGACAAATGAATACACCAAATATAAGTGGATATTAAGTGTAAAACAATCAGAGGTTATTCACACATATTCATAGAAAAACATATTCAAGGAGTGCAGGTTTATCCCAAAGAATCAAAATTGGGTTAAGAAGTTCCCTTGCAAAAATTTGACAGCCTAACGACATCACTTCAAAATTCAGAAAATGAGTTGATGAGAGATAAAAAGGGTAACTCATCACTTGGACATAAAATTTACATCAATAAGGATATAGAAGAACATATCCCAACATTACAATATGTAAATTAAAAACC
The DNA here is from genome assembly GCA_963277665.1 of Viscum album. Classification (NCBI taxonomy): domain Eukaryota; kingdom Viridiplantae; phylum Streptophyta; class Magnoliopsida; order Santalales; family Viscaceae; genus Viscum; species Viscum album. The sequence continues at coordinate 128,396,702 of OY728140.1, forward strand.
CAACAAAAGAAGTCTTTTAAAAAGAGGAGGGTGAAAGGTTCCCTTACCGACTTGAGTATCTTTCGAAACATACACCCCATGAAAGAAGGAAAATAGAACATTGATGTAAATACTCATAAACAAAATTATATTACACAAAGAGTAGAATAATGGGAAGTATATATACCAGTCAACAGGAATGGTGGCAAATGTATCATAAATCTCACGGGAATAAAAGTGAGATGAAATATCCCTTACGAAAACTCTACAGCCTAACAACGCCACTTAAAACTTAAAAAAATGTATTGATGAGATCAAATAGGGTCTCTAATCATATTAACATAAAATGTACATCAAGAGGAATATAAAATAACATCCCCCAACATAACAAATAGGATCTTAAAAGAAGTGACATAAAGGAGAGTACTTAAAAAGAAAGAGAAAGGTAGGATCTCTTAAGAAAATTCGGAAGCCTAACGGCGCCACTCAAAACTTCCAAAATGGATTGATGAGAGAAAGTAGGGTATCTCACCATATGAACATAAAAAGTACAGTAAGAGTAATATAAAATAACATCCCAATCATAATAAAGATGATCTTAAAATGAATGACATAAAAGAGTGTACTTAAAAAGAAAGAGAGGGGTAGGATCCCTTACCTCAAGTCCGACTTGACTCAATTGCTCTTTAATCTCATGAATAATAAACTAAAGTTAATTTATAATTTCTTAAGAACTTTTTTTTCAATTTTATTATTCCTTTTATACAACTTATTGCCATGTTATAAACAATATGTAATCATTTAAGTTAATAAATTTTGTTTTGTCGATATTTGGTACTTAAGTCAAAAATGGACTTCTTACAATTACATGTTGTTTATGTGGTCAAAGGTTCATTATTAACAGAATGATATTCATGATTTGGATATCATATATATCATATATATCCATCATGTACATGTATTTATAATATTACATAATATTTAGAGGTAAGAAATGAAATGCACCGTTCATGGAGACGGTAAGCCGTACGTATGCATGAACGCTACTTCCATTTCTATTTTGTATTTAATGGAATTAAAACATAATGATAAATAATAGTATTATAATTCCAGTATGGTATCATATATAATATTATTAAATATATCCTTTATACGTACCACATATGGTATTAACGAATCAAATCAGTTTGAGGGGGCGGTAGTCCGCACTTCCTAAAATGAAGATATCACGTTTACCCATAATGGAAACCATAAAGGTATGCCATAAATGAAAAATACAGAAGCTTAAAGAAAACATAAACATATTATATATCATATGTAAATATAGTGACATCTTAATGGCCACCTTTGAAGGTCTTAAAAGAATATTGAACAATCATCGTTTTGTGAGGCAGAAATTCACCATCCACAGAAACAGTATGTTCTCTAACCATTATATGTAGGTGTGTGTAAGTGTATCTCAAATCCTTCTTATAAAACAAATCATAGTATATTTAAATAACTGTAGTTGTTACAAAATAAATTAATAAAAAGAGTTTAGGGGGTTGGAGAAGCAAAATAAAACATAAGAACACAAGTGAAGACATTACCTTAAAATCGGGTAACTCTTTTTGATTTGAGCTCAAAGGCTTCTTTGAGAAGACATATGCCCAAAGTGAGGCTTCTAGGAGTAAAAGAGGTATCTGTAGAATCAAAATGGGCAGGGTTTGGCGGAAACAAAGGCTTGAGAGGTGTGTGTAAGGAGGTAGAGGTGGGGGCCTTTTTTAAGAGGAGAGGAGGGGCACTCTTGGAAGGTCTTGAAAAGTAACATTATTATAAAATTCTTTTCGGATTTTAAAGGTCCAAAAATTATATATTTCTAGTATAAGGTGATAATATTTCTAAATACACCCATCCTATAGGTTTTTGACATGTTTAGATCTTTGATTTTACATTATATTTTCATTTTATTTAAATCGTTAAATAATGAGGTAATCGCTGCATCATCATGATGTCATAAATAATTTAATTTATTTAATGTCTAAAAATTATAAAAAAAATACTATGATGTAGGAAATCCTATTATCTTTCCAATGACTATTTATAGTCAAAAATATGACCTTTATAACCCCATGTAAAATTGTTTTGGTAAAACAATACATGTTTGTGTCATTTTTACTTTTACTTTAAATAAAAGGCATTAATGTCATTATCTTACCCAAGTGACTCCATGGGGTCCCAAAAATCGACCCATGGGTTTTCTCAGTCGTCCATGACTCATCCAATAGGGTTATGACAAGTGTCAAGTTATTTTCATTTTATTATAATATCATTTTTACCTTAAATCACACTAATTACCTCTAATCACAATTAAAAACTTAAAAGTTACTATTCACCAAAAAATTATTTTAATCCCATTGAACCACATTTTAATTCCTAATGATAACCATGTATGTCAGATTTTTGAAAATAAAATCACAGAAGTGGTAAAGTTTCATTTAAACGAAAAAAAATCAATTTTTAAGTACCACTTAGTGGTTTCACTATTCATCAAAAATTGAAGTTTTTCAGAAAAATACCAAAACTTCAACCTAAGCTATATTTGATATTACAAGTTCAAAAATGATGTCTATTTTAAAAAATTAGAAACATATAAGTTACATTAATTAATTTAATAATTAATTCCCACTATCAGAACAAATAGCGTGTTTTTATGAAACAATATATATCAAAAGATTGACACTAGTTTAAGTCCAATTTCAAAGTGAAATTAATTCCAATGACTGCTATTGGATTAAAGGGTAAAGATATAATCTAATTTCACTTTAAAACCAATTCAAAAGATAATCTAATCATATAAATAAATTAGATTAAAAAGAGGTTTTGAATAAAATACAACATTTTTCACTATTCATTAAAAAATGAACTTTATCGGAAAAATACCAAAAATTTACACAAAGTAAATTTTGATGTCCCAATTCTAAGGAAGAATTTTATTTGTTCCAATAGAAGGTATAATAGTGACCAAAACTATATTTAATGAAGGTTCTCCATCAGAAGGGAATAAGTGGACCTTTAGTGAATATTAGAGTATATATGCCTAAAATTGAATTATTTTCGTATTTTAAGCCTTTATCCTTTATTGGATAAATTTAAAGACATTTAAAAAACATATACAATCATATTTTAGTTATTTCTATTCATTCCCGCCAATACAATGGCTACGTGCTAACTACCATTTAAAATAATATTATTTTATTATTAGAGTGCAACGTAAGATTTTAAAGAAACTCATTGTTGCGTATTGGGTACGTCATTGAGAATAGCATTACCTTTAAAGTAATATTAACATTTTATTCACAAATAGGGATAAATATAAAAATTTCATATTCTCTATTTACCTGGGGTGTTACAGTTTAATAATTCTCTATTCTCAATTTTTGGATCTTCTACACAATAGACATATCCGTCTATTTATAGAGTTAGGATTTGAGTTAAAATATTATCTAATTTTATACCTACCATTAAATAACATTTACTACCTTTAATAAATACCATTCCACATAATAATAATTATATAATTTTTATTTTGGGTCATGTGCCAACATTCACAATAACAAACATTATATAATGGTCTTGTTAATTAATATTTTTCACCAAACTCGACCTTGGTCTGTTCAAACTCCTCTACCATTTATTAAATAACCAAATAAATATTTTATTCATAAATAAATATTTTATTCACAATCTAGAGAATAAATATTTATTAAAATATTCAATATATAAAATAAATATTTTATTCATAATCCGGTGAATAAATATTTATTTAATTTATGAGATCAATATAACTTGAATAAAATTATTCCTCAAATATGAGAATAATATTTATTCCATTAATTAAACTCAAATATCATTTAATCGAGATCAATAGAAACACATAGTGTGTGACCCCATGGGATTATTTCTCATTGGAATAAGGAAATCTTACCTAAAGTCCAAGATTACTATCTAGAAATAGATCAAGGTACCCAAGAGAAAGAAATTAATCTCACAATTTCAACAACCACATTAAAACAATCATTGTGTAATATAATCCATTTGTCACAATATCTCATCAAGTCGGCTACACATTCGTGTCACCAATCTATATGCTCGATATATCATTCTTTGATTATCTGAAATAAACATGTTGTTATATCATGGCCATGTAATTTAATGTTATGGTTCTATTCCAATAAAAGGGACAAGATATCCTCTTCCATAAATATGAAAGGTAAAAATCCATCATCTACTTATTTATTAATGGTCACTCATGATGCATCCAATGTATCCAATTTCACCATAAAATATTATCGTCATGGTTTATGAGATACATCTATATACATGAGTTGTAACATGAATTAATAATAATCTTATAGTCTAAGGACCATCACAAATTCTTGTAGATAGAAATATCCATTGACACCAAAACTTGCGTAATTCCCATTGGTGGGTATATTCTCATTATCTCCCATATTGGAGATTACCAAGTTCAAGCTTCGTGGGAAGAATCTTTATATACTTACGAGTACTCATGCCTAATAGTCTATGTACTATGTGTCCCATAATAGTACATTATCCAACTGCATAACATTATTTGATAATATTTTCCTAGAAAATCAAGGTTCTCATCATAGCGGGAAACTGTTATGACCTTATCAATGTGAATTATAATCTAGGACATTATTACATTAGAGTCATGAATAAAAAAAACAATATGTAATAAGAAGTTTTATTAATATTATATACATAGAATATTATTTTAATCAAAGAAAAAAGTTTTGGTCCTAGGAATCCAACTCCAAAAAATTTGATATATCATTCACAGTGATTTATATATCACAAAATAGAGGTAATCTCTGGTAGTTTTTATTTCCTATAAATACAGATGCCTTGAGACCAAGTTGAAATTAGTTTTTGAGAAACTCTCATTTATAGAGAAATAGAGTACTGTGAACGTCTAGTTCGTGAAGGATTATGTATGCTTTATATTTTTTGAAAAGAAGAATTCATTCCAAAAATAAAACTACATGTGTATATTACACTTGTTTTTCTTCATGGTGAATAGAGTTCCCTGAATAATTTAAAATATAAAATTTTTCTATACATGTCTCTTTGTCTTTTGTGAAGGTTTTGAGTAACCTCATGATATATTTTAAACACACAGAATCTCATGTAGAAGGACTTACGCACACTAGGCCTATACACATTTGGGTTTTCATGTAATAAAGAAGAATAATTTTTTTATGAGTGAGTATACACTAGTGATCATCCAGTTTTGTGTGAAAGTGGTTTGAATAGTGTGCGTGCACAATTTTTGTAAGAATACTTGCATATCTATTGTGTGAAGGGTTTGAATGCACAAATTTAATAAGGGAGTTCATGGATGGTTCTATACATGTCTGAATTTATATACATTTAGAAAAAAAAAGTGTGTGTGTGGACAGTGATTATTTAAAGCTTGTGCATGTATTCAGTGTGTGTAATATGAGTGCACAAGGAGATAAATAGTGTGTTTTAATTGTTAGTGAGAAAAGTGGACAGTGTGTTTGATTTAGGATCCATATGAAAACACTCACATGCAATTATGTAAGAATGATAGTTCTATGATTCTGAATGTGATTTATTAAACAAAGTAATAAGATCATGCAGTGTGTTCGATAAATCAATGAAGTTTGAAGAAGTGTACATGCAATTCATGTTACTTAATTATTGCGAATTTATTTGAGACTGAAGTCAGGATAACATTTCTATCAGTGATCCAGAATAAATTCATAACCAAGTTTTTAATGTTTAGTGAGGTTGTATCTTTAGTAAAATAAAGACCATTTCCCCGAGAAGTGTCGCACAGAGACAACTAACCATTTATAGGTGATCAGAATTAATTGAGCAACCACAACATCAGTGAAAAGGTTTGTGAATTTTACACAAGATAGTGTGATTCAGAAAGATCATGAAGGAATATCGAGTGACCATCCTATATGGGGATCAAATATTCTAAGAAGAAGAAGTATCTTGTGACTGGGGGGGTCTAACCAGTTACTAAATAGAGTCTAGAGACTAGGGGGTCTAACCAATGGAATAATTGGGGTGTCTAACCAACTAATCCAAAATAGTTGGATAGTTATTGGATATCACTAGAATCAATTGGAGGATCAATTACTGGGTTGCATAACCATTTTCCTCTTGAACCATTGTAATTGATAAAAATATTGTAGTACAAAATCCATGTTGGAGGGTCTAACCAATATAGAAAAGATATAGGTATTAGTACCAAACCTTATAAAAATATTATGTGATGCTTTTCACTTACTTTTTTAATTTCATGCATTATCCACTCATCTTAACATCTTATAGGGGTTTAAATTAAAAGTTGAAAAATAATTGTGTAAAAAAAGGTCACGCATGATTCACCCCCTAGTTTGAGTGCACAATCCTTGGAAACATCAATTGGTATCATATCCAGACCAACTATGAATGAATATACTATACTTTTCCAACTATTTTTATCAGAAGAATATGAAGTGTATACCAGAGTTTGAAGAAAATTTAGAATATATTCAAATGGAAAATTCTATCTCTACTCCTAATGTAAGAAATGTCAAAGTTTTAGTAAATACATGGAAAAAATGAATAAAAGAGTGGAAAATAAGATACATAAGAATTTAAAGATAAATAAAGATCTACTGCTAGTTGAAAGAACACAAATTAGTAATTGATCAATGAAATCAGTTGATTAAAATTCTGATGAATCAAGTTCAAGTTGTGATGAAGATGTGATCAATTCTAGAATTAGAGAAAATCTAAGAAAAGGTCCCAAATATGTGTTTATATGTATGATCACATATTTAAAGGGACTTCAGGATGAAAAATTACAGCTGGAAGAAGATGATAATGCTATGGGAGAAGCATTGACCAAAATTTTTATCATATCCAACACTCGCACAAAACTTGTGAAAGAAATAGAAGAAACAAGATCTCTTTGCAAAGAAATATGTGCTGGAGCTATTGAATAATTTCAAAGTAATCTCTTTGAGAAATTGGTTTTTGAAAATTTTATATAAAAGTTATCCATGAGCTTTAAAATATGCATAATAAAACTATGAATTTCAAAGATGATCAAATAAAGGATAAAGTAGAATGAATCATCAAGAATAAAAATTTGTTACTAAAGGCAAACCAAATGCATGAAGATGAAATTCAGAAAATAAAAATTTAGTGGGAAGAAGGAATGAAGCCTCTTTAATATAAGAAGACTGCTCTTAACTTAAAGTTTCTTGAAATTGAAGTAAAATTGAGAAATATGGGAGTGGCACAAGATGATACATCCATAGTTGCTGAGAAAATAAGTATTTTTAATGATTCATCTGATAATAGTTCTATTTATTAAATGATTTAATATATTTGAAATAAGAACTTGAGATTATCCAAGGATAAATCTACTACATACTCTTTAAAGATGGCAACCCTTTGAACTAATAAATCTGCATTCACTAATTCTGTTTTGATGATTAGTGCATATTAAAATTTAATTTCTAAAAAAACATGGGTAAATTGTGGAAATTATTGTTCCCTAAAGAAAACATAGAAGAAAAAATGTGATACCCATAAGCAGAAAAATGTCAAAGATAATCATAATTTTCACAGAATAAGAAATTAAGATTTGTTTTTCTACTATTGGTGCAGTTGTAAGTTTGGTTGTTAATAAATTAATTAATGGAAATTTATTTCATTGAATGGAAATTATATAATGCCTAAATTCAGGGGGAGAAAATCTAAAGAGGAATTAAAACCTGTACAATATAATTAGGTAAAAAATAAATATTACGGGTCATCCGTGGGATATGAACAGATGAAGATGGTTTTTAAACTAAAAACTTTAAAGACATTTGTGAAGAATGATATGAAGAGTGTCACGCAAAATAAAAGGTGATTTTTTTGTGATAAAATAGGTCACATCATGGAACATTGTGAATTTTTCATGAACATAAGTACTAAATAAAGAAATCTGGAATCAAAGATAGAATCAATCTAGAATATAAACAATAGGATTGATATGGTGAAAGACATATCTCATGAAGAATTTGAAAATTTCCCTAAAATAGGTAACTTTTTTAATTCTAAATTTGTGTGTGAAAGGTGAAATATGACTATACATTCACCTAAACAATTATATGCTTAATTGCTCAAGAATAATTCTTGAAATACAAAGGGAAAGCATATGTGGCTTCTAGTGTTGGGAAAATGAAGTCTACACACAAAGTAAAGACTTGGCAGGTTCCAAAAGAATGTTTGATTGTATGGACAAAACAATTGTAAAAGGCACAAAATTTGGAACAAGTAAAGAGCAATAAAAATTCTTTGTTAGAAAGTGTGAATAATTCTTTTTTATCTAAGAATATTGTTGGGTTGAGAATTAACTCTCAGACCTATTGCTCTAACTAGGGAGCATTAAATAACCTTCTTATTCTCATATATATATATATATATGTGTGTGTGTGTGTGTGTGTCTATATATATATATATTGTGTTTGTTTTTCATGTAGGGAATTAAAAGTGATGCATATTTTAAGGGGGAGACATGATTATATAAAATCAATTAACATATTACATCTAAAAGACGTCCATTATGGATGACTATTAACATCATGTTGTCTCTTTAAAACAACTCCAATAATCTCAGAAGATACTTGGAATTTATTCTTGATGAAAGACGATCATGATAAAGAAAATTTTTGACTGATTCTCTTGAGGGGGAGAAAAAAATATCAACCATGTGATATTTATATCTCATTTTTTATCTTATGAATATCAAATGTTCTAGTGAGGATGAATTTGATAATTCTTGGTGTTAAAAATATAATGCTCGAAGCATGTCATCATTGAGGTGTGATGATTAATTTGTCATATTTTCACATTAAAAATAAATTTTAAAAGGGATATATTTATTATGTGATAAAAAAATGGAAAAATAATTTGAAAGGTAAAATAAATTATTTATATTGAATATTTTTAATATGTAGTTGATATGTATGCAAGGGATTTGTTAAAAATATTTTGAGTAATTTCTAAAAAAAAATGGTGGTTTGTATTACATGATGGAAGTATATTAACAACATTTATGTTGAATTTGACCCCACTTGTTTTCTATATATATCATTTATCATGTATACTTAGATTTTATTAATTTTATCTCTTTTATAAGATTATGGTGATTTCATCCTTCTCTAGAGTGAAATAGTCTGTAAATATCAGAAGAGAATAGGTAATTCTTAAAATTTCAATTTTCGAGATAAGAATCTCTTTCCATACATTTATATTTGGATTTATTGCCAATAAGGGGGATAAGATGTCATTGAATTTTAAAATAAATTCGATACTGACAAAAAATCCAAAGGGAGAGATTATAGAATCCAAGTAGTTTGTTGATGTTTAAATTGTAGTAAATTTCTTATGAAGATGAAAAGTCATTAATTTATAGTGTAACTATTGTAGATCCAGTATGAAGTTCCAAAGACATGTGTCATTGATTATTTGAGTTTGACACATTGTTTACATAATTTTAAGAAGATTTACCATGAAAATTATTTATTTTTTATAAGGAGTTTTTAAAGTCGATTTTGATTTAATGTTGAGTTGGATATTCTTTATGTGGAATTTGATGAACATTTTATATGGAGAGTATATTAAAAAAATTCCAATGTTAGCCAACCATGAGGGACCAACACAACTACTTGGGTGGGAAGGTTCTACCTTAGCCAAGCCACTAAGTCACATGGTGTGCATGGGAGAACCCCTAATAGAGGCACAAGGGAGTGGATACAAGCCACTGTGTAGGGCGACATGGTGGTGGATGCAAGAGGTGGCACGAGCTGGTACCAGGGTGTTATTCATGATGGTCTAGTAACTCATTTTTGCATCATGAATTATGCAGTTTGTATTATAAAGGAGATCTAAAATATGATCCATTTCGATATGGTATTGATTTACTATAGTAATGAATACTCAGTGACTGTCTGATAGATTGATTGATTTATCTCATTCATTCAATCATCTTAGTCAAGATTTTCAATAGTGGGATCTGTTCAATGAAAATCCTGAGGATTTTGATCATAGCTAGATGTAATATTCTTCATCAAGATTGCCTGAGACTTCTGTATAGTGGGATATCCATGATGGATGTTAAAATAATCTTAATCCAGCCTTAGGATCATTTTTTGAACATTTTAATGATCTCAATGAGATAAAAATCACACAAAACATTGTTTTCATGTGTTAATAAAGATCAAAATGAAGTCGTGTTGTGTGTAAAAAATTTGATATCTCATTTATGGTTATTTATGTGTCATGAAACATTGGAGATACATGAAGATATTGATTTCCTATAAATACAGATGCATCGATACTGAGTTCAAATTAGTTTTTGAGTAACTCTTGATTTTGGATAAATGGAGTATCATGAACGTCTGATTCGCAAAGGATTAAATGCACTTTATGTTTGTGAAAAGAAGTCATTGTATGAGAAAACTATATGTTCATAGCACACTAGTTTATCTTCATGATAAATATATTTCTGTGAAGTATTTGATATATCACGATTCATATTTGTGTCTCTCTATATTGTACGAAGGGTTTGAGGAACCTTGTGATAGTGTTTAAACACACAACATCTAATGTAGAAGGCCTTGTACGTACTAAGACTATACCCATTTAGGTTTGTGAATAAAAAGGAAGAACAATTTTTTTAGGAGTGAGAACACACTGGTGAGCATCTAGTTTTGAATGCAAGTGGTGTGGACAGTGTGTGTGCACAATTTGTGTTAGATGAATTTTGTATCTGACGCGTAAAGGGTTTGCATGCAAAAAGGTAGTGAGGGAGTTAATTCATGGTTTGATGGATGTGTGAATGTACATACATTTAGAAACAAACAATGTGTGTGTGTGTGTGTGGAATGTGAGTGTGAAAATTCGTTTTCACAAATTCAGTGTGTGAAAGATGAGTTCACAGGGAGATAAATAGTGTGTGTGAATATTCCATGACACATTCAACAGAAGAAAAAAACATCAATTAGACAATTATAAAGTGTGGTTTCTCTCAATTAATATATTATCCCTAGCCAAGGTCTCACCCTAAATGAATGTTCATCCATCCATATAAATATAGAGTAAGGTGGCTACAAATTTTTATGATTGAGTAAAAATGAAAAGAATAAGGGACAAGAAAATATTTACACTAATCAAACTCACACATATAAAAAGAATAAATACAACACACACTTACGATTTAATTTAAAGGGGATTTAGGGAATTCATTATAGTTAAAATTAAACTAAATTAATAACATAATAATTGTTATAAATAAGGTGAATATAATTAAGAGTATGAGATTAAGTGTTCATTAACATTAAACTTGAAATTATAGTAAAACACTTATGAGATTACAATACAGAAAAGAATAAAATAGTGAATAAAGAAGGGAAGAAGAGGGGTATCTCTAATTAGAACTATATTTTTTAAGATCCTAAATCCTTATATAAAGTTGTATACATGATAAATATCCTTCCTTCACTTATAAAAAATTTACCCCGTTGAATAGAAGTGAAGACACATTTTTATAAGCAAGAGGGGTGGTTGGTTTCCACCTAAACCCCTATCCTTAAAAAATTTACACTTTTTTGACCAATATGATTACTTAATATTAGATATTTATTATATAAAAAGTTTTTCATATTTATTAGTGATATAAAAAAAAAATCATGTAGATTTGGAACATTTGTTGAATGTTATGGACAAAATAACAAAGTCAACTTTTTTAGTTAGACAAAATATTAAAATTCAATATTTATAGGTTTACATGAATTTATGAAATTTAAAGTAAAGTAATATTGGTTTATAAAAGTCAATGAATTTGTTTTCAATTATATTCTACATATTCATGTAAAATTTTAGATATTTTGACTATTGTTTTGGATGATATGGTCCCAACACTATTATTGGTTGAAACTATTGAAAAATTTCTAGGTATTAATTTAACAATTTGGATTCATCCACTTAATGGAGAAAATAAACCACCATTTTTTAATAAATTTAAGCATGATTTTTTTCTTTCCATACATCTATTTTCAAGGAAATTGTACTTCTTTATATTTCCTAGTAACAAAAACATCAAAGCGTGTTTAGTATGTATGATAAAAATGTTGGGTCCTCATCCATGATCAAAATGGCCCTCCAAATGATCATTCTAGTTGTAGGTCTAGTTAAATGGTTTGTATAAACAATTATAAGAATTATAATAAACATGAATCACCTAAATTGAATGAGAATATAAATATTTATTATCATAATATATAAAAACTATCAAAATGAATGAATTCAAATAATTATCTCATATTTCATTCAATATAAAAGCATGAGAATTTTCTTGAATATGTAAATATTTTATGAAATAATAATTATAGCAATTTATTTAAAAATATTTAGTTAATGTGAATTATCAACTCCCTTATAATTATTCTATTGAAAATACTTGGGCACAAAAAAATACAAAAACAAGAAAAATCATAATCACTCATTAATCAATCTAATTTTTTTCCCAACAATGAGGGGGGTCTTGAAATATGCACTCAACCACCTTAAATATCAGAACCTATTTATTCTTCAATTATTTATCAAAAACCATTTTTATTTTTGTTACACAAATATTCAATTATAAAATGTCTCGCACGTGATTAATTTATATCAGAATGATTTAAGGATTTAATAGAGTTTACTCGTTCACCACCAAGAGTGATGATCTATGATTTTTTTAGAGCTCTTAACTTTTATTCCCAAGCTATTGTAAACATTTATCAAGATTTATTTTCAATATTTTTTTTATAGAATATGGTATGGTATGAAAGTGGAAAAAATATGTAAAAGAGGGTTAAAACATTAACTTGGACAAAACCATGAAAGAATAAGAAAATTAGATCATCAAAGGACTTAAAACACATTTTTTCAAATGGATCCCACACTTGAGGAACAAAACATACTGGTTATACTTGAGTGAGGATGAGATATATAAATAACATAAACTATAATGTAACAGTTGAATGATATGAGAAACTAAATTTGTCATATTTTTTATTTTCTTATTTTTTATTTTTTTATTTTTTATTTTTTTCTTGGAACACTTTTTCAATGAGATGTATTTTATGATATTAAAAAATATGAAAATTAAATGTTTTTAGAAGATCCCACCCAATATAATCTCTACCCCACACTGAGAATGATTTATTCCCCAAGAAAAATTATATTAAATGAATTTCATTGAATGAAAAGACTCAATTAAAATAATTCCCCTACACTTAAATTTCCTCAAATCATGTATGAAATATCCAAGTGAATGTTAGGTTCAATAAGGTATTGGTCTTATAATGTGGATATCAAAAATGGAGTATGCATTGGCTCAAAGGGACTTTCAAAAGAAGGTTCAATGTAAGGTTAGTAGAGATTATTTGGATAAAGTGATTCTCATATGGATAAATAAAATTACCTCTATCATTTTGATTCACACAAAAGTTTATAAATTCCAATGTAATTTTAAAAAAATCATATTGATTATTTGGGGTGAAAAATACACAAGGTTAAAGGATTTTCATAAATGATCTTGGAATTAAATATCAATGTATACCTCACATGTAGTATAAATATTCATTTTAAAATCAAAATTTTGGATCTCAAGAGATAGTATGATTGACACAAAATGTACTTGTCAAAATTAGTGATGAAAATAAAAAACATTAAATTTAAATAATTATTTGGACTCCCTGAAAATGGTTTGATAAAATATCAAAAAAAAAATGATGAGTAACCATAAATTTTTTATTCCATTTTTCTTTGAGAGGCATACACAAAAAGAAAAATAAAAAGAGGGGAAAGAGGGTAAAGATATAAATATATTTAAAGAGTAGGAGAGGGATAATTATAGGAAAAGTTTTTCTTCTTGGTTTAGATTGGGTGGGTCTCCTTCTATATCCAGAAATAGATTCTTTATAGTAAAAGTGGAGGATGAAACATTTGAGTTAGTGTTCGTTGTTAGTGGCCTCTCATGGAGGAGCATAAGTCTATATCTATTTCTAAAAATAATATTAAAATGATTCATTGATCATTTAAATATAAAAAAATTAATATTCTAAAAAATAAAAATAGAACTTGGGTTTCCTCCAAGAACATTTGTATTTATTTTGACCACAGCTAGATAGTTGGAGTGGACTACTTATATTCCAATAGTGGAAGTGGTTTCATCTGTTCAAACCATGAATTATTTTCCACTCTAGTGTGATTATATAAAAGTTTAATTAGGTAAATGACCACTTCTATAATAATTCAAGGCCAAAATTGATTATCCCTACTCTTTTAAATAGGATGTTACTGGTAGTATGGGTCGATCCCATGGAGAACAAGTAAAAAATCAAATCAGGCATAAGTTAGTGATTTTCAGCTAGTTATTTAATAAGATAAAATGGTGGTGAGGTAAAATAATGATGTGGGAGAAATGGTTTTTAAGAACAATTTTAAAAATAAAATAAGAGTGGAATAAAAATAGAACAACTAAAAAAAATGTGGAAGGGTTGAAATTTGTCCAGGATTTATCATAAAAATCATTCCTTAGTATTAAATATATTCATGAAATTATTTAAGATGGGGACTAAAATATATTATTTTTTATTACTCTAACAAAAAATAAAATAATTATTTAAGAATTAATTCCTTTTTATAGTTATTAATAAATTTTTTTTATTACCAACACCACTAAAAAAGAATGTGGCAACAGGATCATCTAATGGTCATGGGTTCACCTGCTGCAACTCCTTTGGTTTTCTCTAATGGTGTTTCCTTTTATATGATATGACACCACCAATGATTTTAGAAATATCATATAATAGGAATTATAAAATAAAAAAACATGATAAAAAATAAATACTTTAGACTTAAAGTTTTAACAAACCCATGATCAAATTACAACCCTAAAATAGAAATCATTCCATATTATGACCATGGGGATGGTGCAAAGGTCGAGCAGAAACAAAACCTTAACCATATATATGAGAGAGATTAAAGGAATGGGAGAGTAAATAGGAATTAAAATAAAGTAAAACAAAATGTAAAACCTAAGGTCTTTAAGGGGGGTCAAGTTGACAAAATGGAAATACCCCCCTGAATATCCAACATGAGACTCAGAGGCATGAATATGTATTTATATAAAATCATATTAAATGAAATGTAATAAAAATTAAATAGTGTGTACTCAATTTAACCATATTTTATTAATTTTTTCCATTGGTAGACAGAAAACTATGCCACCCTTTGAATTCTACATGTCGATGGTTGATAGGTGGAAAGTACATGGTGTTTTGTTCCAAAATACATGGCGTGTATCTTCATTTTCATCCACCAACTTATTTTGGAATAGGAATACATGGCATGTTCCATAAATTACATGATGATTTGGTTTTTCCCCATGACATGGTAATTTAATAAAGCTGTTATATCTATTCCTCTTTCATATATACACGACATGTGTTTATTATTTACATGTCGTGTATTTTTAATTTTTACTCTAAATCATCCCCGATGTGTGTATTTTGCTGGAAACTATTAAAAATAATCCCTAAACACTAAAATGGGGAATTTGAACAAAATAAAAACATATAACTTGTGCAAATAGATTTTATACACAATAAAATACATGAGTTAATATGCACTTCTTAGGCGCATCAAACTCCCCCACACTTAGAAATATTCTTTCCCTCAAGAAATAATTTGACATCAAATTAAGAATATTCCATACACTAAAAGAAAATAATTCAATTAATTATACTTATAAACATTATAGTCACAGCTGAGAATTTTAAAAATCAAAAAACTTATTCAATTTCAAACTATTTTAACCATATACCATATATTATTTAAAACAATACAAACATCCAATTTTATTCACATTTTTCAAAATTTTCATAAATACACATGTCACTGATGATTTAACTCTCCTAGATAATGATTCAAACATCACTCAATATTATATAGATATATTTACACTCAATATCAAGTATATGAACTCTATCCATAAGATGGTAAGTGAACTAAATATCCACCTATAAATTAAATCACAAAAACTTATTTGGTATTTCATTAAGGATTTGATGAATCTGAGGCTAAGGGTAGGATGGTAATGATGTGAAAATAATATTAGGGCCTTGAAAAGGAGGATTAATTATTTAAAAATAAATCATGATATGAAATGAAAACCTCAATTAAAATACATCACTTTAAAATTCTCTCAAAATTTAACATAACCATTTTCTTTCATTTCTAAAATGGGTATGCAAACAACCTTTAAGCATAATGATTTAATTTGGTTCACTTTTTAATTTTTCAATTTTTCAAATTTCTAAATTTTCATTTTATTTTCTTGAATGTACCACTAAAAACATAAAGAATGGTGGTTTTTCAAACCTTTCATCCATATGATAAAAAATGGAAAACTCTCCCCCACACTTAATTTCCTGGTAACTCACTAAAATGTATAGTGAAACACCAAAATACCTATTTAAAACTTCAATTGAATAATCATGCAATAAAATAAATTATTTATGGTAGGAAGGATGATTAGTCTTATAATTTGGATTTCTATCAAGGAAAATTATGTTTTCAATGGTTTTAAAAAATATATAATATAGGGTGTGTCTTAAAATCAAAATGGTCTAAAAATATCTATTGAATGCCTCAGTCAATTTAATTTGATTCAAAATAATTATGTTTTTATAGGAAAAACATGCAAGTTCTCATAGTTAAGCATATCCTGATAATCTCTTTAGAAAGTGGGTATAATAAAGAATATGTAAAAAGGATAATAATTCCTCTATATAATGAGAATAAAAATTAGATCAATCAAGTAATGACATGAATAGAAATTAGGAGTCTAATAAATAAAAATTATTAAAAAATAATATCAAAATAAAATCATAAATAATTTTAAAATCCTTTAAAATTTAAAAATATTTACGAAAACTATAAAATTACAACCTATATATTTATTATTTATAATTATAATTATTTAAAAAATAATAAAATTTTTAAAATATAAAATCTAATTAATAATTTCTTCCAGATAAATCAAAGGGAAAATGCCCAGTGTAGTTTAGAGACTCTCCCCCCACACTTATTACAACACTTGTTCCTCCAAGTATAATATCAAGTAGGATACATGATTTGAAATGATACACAACCATACCAAACCAAGGGAGTGGTGAAAGAAGTATGTCGATGAATGATAAATAAAATAAATGAAAATACAGTACTCACCTAGTAGTGAGATCAAAATAGTAAAGAATTCAAATGTAGAACACCTAGAATTCTCAAGAGTACCAGTTATTGTCGATGCAACGAAAGAAGTGGTCTTCATAAAAATAAATTATTACATAAAAAACCAATATAGAAAGATATATATATATATATATATATGAAAAATTATGTTGTAGAATCAGCCAATCAATGGAATCAGGAGAGGAAATTTCTGAAACCAATAGATCCTATAGAGAAGGGGTGTCTATAGTGGGTTTTTATGCTACATGGATCATGGTCAGCAATGTTCTCATGGGAGAAAGATCACGGTCCTTTATATCGGTAGTGGTGCATGTATCATAAAAGGAAATAAAAAAAGTCAGTGGTCAGGGTTGATGATGTGTCATGTGGAGTAGAAGACTGGGGTTCGAGTTGAGGATCCACAGTAGGTAGAATCAAAAGGCTCAATTGATGAAGAAAAATTCAAATAAATCTATTTATCTGGTCAATGTGACAATCAATGGTTTCGAGATAGGAAAGTACATGGGGATCAATCAAGGGTATAGTTGGTGGTTGTAATTTGGATGGGTTAGGAAGTGGAATGGTGTAAGAGGAGGGATTGGGAGAAGATATGGGGGAGGGATGGAGAGGAAGGGTCTATTTTTGGAGGTGGTGTATGTGGTTTTGGTGGTACCATATCAGTAGAACCCATAGGGACAAGTGGATCCCTTCTTATTGTAGTTGGTTTTGGGTGCTTATGTATGAGCATGTAGGTTCTCTTGCTCAATTGGATCATTCCTATGTGAATAAGAATGAGATAGTATATCCACTAGGGAGAACCTAATAAAGAATGAGGGGGAGAGGTATCAAAAAACCCTAAGTGGTATTCCAATTGGGTGTCATATAACTTTTCATTCAGGTTACCCTAACTTCCATTAAGTAAAGAATATAAATATACGGTGTAGAATTATAAGATGTTGGGGTGGTCATGCTGGATGATACAGGTGAGGAATACAATATCACATTCTGACATAACACCCTCATCCTCATGGTATAGGAAGGGATTAGAACTAAAATAGCAGTGGATGAATCTAAGGGGTGGTGATATGACCGAATTACTCTTCTATGGGGTAGGATCATACCAGACATCGGGTCTGGCAAGCTCATGCCACACCATGAGCATGTCAAAAATGTTTCAGTGGGTGAGGGGGAAAAGGGGGGGATGGGTGAATGAATGGTGGTAGAAACTACACCCTTGGCTAAACTTCTCCATCATAACTAAATAGAATCTTCTATCCAATTGGAAGCGGATTTGGGTCATAGTATCACTCAGTTTCTCCTAATATATCATCCCATCATACTCAAATGATGTAGTGAACTCCAAAAAAATATCTATATATTAGAGTGATGACCTGGAAAACTATAACGAGGTGTGTTTACCCTAAAAAATCCTCAATATACTCCATGAATCCCAGTCACTCTGGGATATGTGTATTAAGGAACCATCTACTTATCTTGATCATGTGTCGTGAAAGGCCTCATAGTCTGTCACTAATCAAATTATTCTCATAAAAAACTATTCATGGATGTGGCTAAGTTTATAAATCCATGGGTACTAGTCATGTTATCTCTCTAAATACCGATGTGGATGGTCTAGATGACATGGAGTACAATGGTGTTGGTGCTACAATGGTCACAAACTAGGTACTACTGCAAAAGATAGTGTGGGTGGTAGAAGTTGAGGTAGAATCACTAATATTGGTAGCTATGAAATTGAAAATTCTTTCAAGTAATTATCTACCAGAGTCTCCACATGAGATCTATATGGAGTGGGATTAACCTCATTGGTAAATACCATGGGCCACTTCCCACATGAAAAATACCCTTAATCCACGAGCTAAAAGGGAAAATAAGAAAAAAAAATAAAAAAGAAGAAAAAGGAATAAAAATCAATATTTACAAGATACGTGATATTTATCCCATAGTATAAGATATGTAGTGTGGATGGGTAAAAACCCATGTTCTCTATAAACATGCCTAAATTATCCATGTTTCAACCATAAATTATTACACGGCGTACAAAAAACACACGCATCATATGTTTGAAAATGGGCCTACAAGTCCTGTTTGATCCTTAGCATAACTTCTCTTAGGTGGGGCGGAGGAACTTGTACATGGTGTGTATTGAATTCACATGTCACATGTTTTCAAACATTCTAGAGAACAACATAACTAGTTATACACATGAGGGATTCATTATATATTCTTCATTAATTCCATTGTACTACTGGGATTTCATTAAAACATATTCTATATCCTAATATCACCTAAAAATCAAAGAAAACACTAAAATAAGGATGGAAAACATACATACCTGGATTCAAGAATTAAATGGGAAAGATATTTGGGCCAAGAAGGATTTTAGAGTGGCTAGTGAAGGATTTAATGAGATGACATGAGAAGGGGGTGGGGGTTCGACATGGGTACAAGCCAAGTTGAGGTTTGATTCTCTTAAAGTTGGTCTACACATCATGTATATCTAGCCACAAGACATGTTTTTTAGTGAGTGAGTTAATATTTATATTCTATGGTTATTATTTTTATTAAATATTTATTTAATATTATATATAATTATAAATATATAAAACTATTAAAAAAATTAAACCTATACACGTAGTGTATTGGAAAATACATGTGTGTTCTAAAAACTGAAAAGGAGAATTACAAGCTTTGTTCTAATGATCTAGCTAAGGCTCAATTTGGAAACCATTTTGATCTAGGTGTGCATCATCAAATACTAGAGTGATGTTTTTAGTACTGGTTGTTTTATTATCTTCTTCAAATTTTATTAATTGTATATAAAAACTTGGTGAATGAAATAATTCATGACATTGGATTTTATTTTTTAAAATAGTATAATATTTGGAAGATTAGCCTGATTCGAACCTATGTCTTTTGGACCCTAGGTTACAACTCCTCCCATCATTGCAACCCCGCCTTATTGTGTATTATTATTTTAAAATGAGTTTTTAAAATATATATTGAAATTTTATATATAAAACACACATCATATATAGAAATCCATAATGTGTGATTTTATTTCAGTGTAAAGATATTGAATTAAGTCAATTAGAAGGACTCGAACCTAGGTCTTTTGGACCCTGGGTCACAACCCTTCCAACTGATCCAACCCCACCATAGGTTTTAATTTACTTTGAAATTATTATATATATATATATGATGAAATCACACATTCCTTTAATATAATTACTCTTCTATAAAAGTAGGGTGTGAAGGGATTTGAACTGGTGATGGATCAACAACCATTCCATTGACACATTCTTAATTAATATTTATTTACTTTTTTATTTTTTACTTAAACTAAACATACTATTATAATATACAATAATCATACAAGCACATTTCTGGTATCATGGATATACAATGTGAATTCATATTTTATTCATGCATAAATAGTTTTTTTTATTTCCCAATGTCTCATAAAGAAGTACACATCATGTTTTTTTAATATCAAAATAAATAGAGAAATATATGGATATAATCTATGTTTCCTACTAGTAATCACCTTTGTTTTAGGACTTTATCTCAACCTAAGTAAGAAATCATACACAAAATATCAAGGAGGGTGTGGCTTCCTCTTTGTGAACAAACACATGTTTCTAGTGCCTTTATCTTCTAAGATGGGGCTTTGGAGTTTAGAAGGATGAGATAGTGGACTATATTATCCTTCCACCATGGATAAAAGGTACCATATGTTATCTTGTATGTCAGTCAGTTCCTTCAAGTTCACTACCAATTTTGGTTCTGGAACCATAATAATAAATACATAAAAAGTATCACACAATTTCTCCATTTTATGTGGTGTATCAACTGATAAACTAGAATTTAGATAATATTAAATTTAAATATTATTTTTATGTGATGGTCTTGAATTTTAAAATTCATTACATGGAATATCATTTTCCAATATATTCAATTTAAAACAAATTGGGTCCACATCACATCACAATTCCTCAATTTAATTTAGAATAGAGGGTTCAATTTCATTATCAATTAGGATTTACTCATTAGTTATCATCTTTGTGATCCTTTCGACTATGATTCAAAGCCTTTCAAACCTTTCATATTGGTTTGATAAGCCTTCAGTGAAATCTTGCATCATTGATAATGATTTTTCTGTTAAATTTGAATTATTAGGAGAATAATATATTTTAGAAGGGGGACTAAATAATATACAGGGGTACTCCTCATACTGAACATTGGTGTCTATATATGGATAATATTCTCCCAGAAATGGTTAATACATCACTGAATCATATAGATTTAAATTCCCTCTAGATGATGGATACCATCTTCCAGTGGAAAAGAAATCTATTTGGGAAGTGAGGTCAAAAAAACCTAAGAAGTATAGAAGAAGTAAAAAATAAAATCCTGAATTAACCAACCTTTAATCAAACTCACATTGCTTCCTTCTGTTTTAGTCATCGACAATAGTACCAAAATTTTGACCACTCCTCTCGCAAGATGCATCCAAAAACGATTATCTGTCACCATTTTAATTGGGTAGCTAGTTGGAGTAGGTTTTAATCCCATAGGTAATGATTAAAAATAATTTAACAGACAAGTTATTGAGTTTCAAAAAATTATTCAGGTAGATGAAATTGTGGTGAGGAAAAAGAATTATGTGGGGGAAACAATTTTAAATAACAATTTTGAAAATAAAATTTTAGTATAAGAATAAGGGAAACTAGAAAACAATATATCGGGGTCGTAATTTTACCAAGGTTTATCATAAAAATCATTCCTTGGTATTTAAATATATTCATTGAGTTATTTACAATGGGGATTCAAGTTTATTATTTCTTATTGTTTCAATATCAAATAACTACATTATTTAAGAATTAATTCCTTGTTCTAGTAATTAATCACATATAACATTTTTTTAACAACACCCTTAAAAATAATGTGGAAACAATCTCACCCAATGGTCATGGGTTTTCCCACTATAAATCCTTTGGTTTTATCCAATGGTTTTATCCTTTTTCTAATACGATACCACTAGTAATTTTATAAATAATTCATTAGAGGAATTATAAAAAAAATAATCCTGATAAAAAATAAAAACTTTATAATTCAAGTTTAAATGCACCCATTATCTCATTTAACACCAACATAGAAGAATTTCCCTTTTATATCCATGGGGATGGTGAAAAGGTCAAGCTGAAACTCAACCTTACCCATGGATATGATAGAGCATCAAATAAGGGTAGATAAGGGAGGAATTAAAATAGAGGTAAAAATGAAAAACCAAATGGATTTGGGTAACGATCAAGTCAACATAAGGGAATCACCTCCTTCATATAATATAAAACCAAGAATATGATGACATGCCTCTATATTTATAGAAAACAATTACATTATGTGTACTCAATTAAACCTTTTTTTTTCATTTTCTACCTCAATATGTGTCCAAATGTGACCCCATTTTTATATGTTGGTGGTCATTAAGTGGAAGTACATATCCCATTGCACTAGTGTATATGGTGTGTATATTCATTTGAATTCACCAACCAATTTTGGAATGGGAATACATGTTATGTTCCATGAATTACATGTAATTTTTTTTGTTCTATGAATTGGGAATGTGCTGGGATGATCCAGTCATACCTCTTGTATATGTACATGGTGTTTTCTTATTATTTACATGCCATGTATTTTCAATTTTTACTTTGAATCATCCATGATTTGTGAATTCCACTAGAAATTCTTGAAAATCATCCATAAGTAATCAAATTAAGCATTTAAACCATATAAAAACTTATATCTAGTTTAAATAGTTTTTTTACTCAATAAGATACAACAATTAATATGTACATATTGGGAATACCAGAGAACCCAATTTTCATTGAAAAATTATTCCCTTCCTTATGGATATACTTATAATTTAATGGGAGTAAGAAAATAATATAGGGATCCACTCTCTGGTCTTATACTTGGAGAAATGATGCTTAAAAAATGGGTATTAATTTTCATTTCTAATAAATGGATTTTCATTTAGTTCATATTGAGTAATGGGTTCTCTATGAATGATCAGCTTGGTTCCAATATCCTCATGTGAAACAATGAGATGAAAATTGAACTCCTCCTCCTTCTCTTCAAAACAAACTAATATAAATATGGTATCATATTCATCCTCGTCATCTAGAGCATGTATCCATGGTTATAATTCAAAAATATTAAAACTATTATAGTTATTTTGTAATTCATTATGAGAATAGTCAAAATAAAATTGAATCCAATGTAAAATAAACTCCCTTTAATGGTCCAGCTCATAACTTAGGTTCCTCATGAACACCCTTTATGGCACGGGATGTTCTATTACCAAATCTTCATGAAACTTTGGAAATTAATTAGATAACCCATTAAGTTCCTTAGACAATTCCACAAAGTAGCAAAGTTTAATATCCTATTTAAGGTCCTCAAAGAGTTCCCTAAACAATTTCTACCCATAATTATAGTTATGAATGGATTATTCATTTCAAGAAAAAACAATTACCGTTACATTAAAATCAAAAGGGGTGTCAAAATAGAATCCATTTTTTTAGTTTTCATTTTTCTTTAAATAAAAAAAAACATGAACAATTAATTATTTGTATTTCTATATATGAAAATGCTGTTAATTTTATATAATTTCAATTTCCACCTATAGAACATCAAATATATGGTTCTATTTTATAGTGTATATAATAGCTCTCATCTTTAATCCTTATAAAATATACTATTATTTTGAAGCCAATTGAAGTTGTTTGTTAATGAAATTGGGGGTTTTTTTCATAAAGAATTAATAAAAATAGTGTGATTTACTTTAAATGAAATTATTTATGATAATTTAGGGTGATAACAAGAGATATGAAGTTAATTAAATTATTTAATCAATTTTTTTAAAAATATCATGTCATATTAACATTTATAACAAAATATATGAAGGATCTGGTTTCTATGAATTTTAATCTATAATTCAATCCTCAACTGGAGATTAAACCCATTAACACATGTTTTTAATTAATAGTTGAATAATCTATTAATATTTATATTCCAACAAATCTAATAATCCTTGTAACACTCAAATACATCATAAAAGTCAATAGTACATGACATATTTGATGGGGGAACACACCATCAATTTGATAATCATGAAGAGTGGTTTCTATCAATAAATCCATTATCCCTATACAAGGTATCACCCCAAAATAATTTTCAATCGTACATATAAATATTGAGTAATTTAGATATATATGTATATTAATCAGAAAAAAAGAAAATAAAAGTTAAGGTAAAATAAAAGATATATAATAACAAAACTCACACACACAAATGGAATGAAAACAACACACACATGTGATTTAATTGAAATGGGGTTGAGAGAAAGTATTCAAATAAAAATTAAAATTACTTAATAAGAAAATAATATTTATAAATAAATTTATTATAATTAAAATAATAAGTGTAAAATTTCATTAAAATTAAATTTTAAATTACAATAAAACACTTATGAGATTACATCAACACAAAGAAGAAAATAATAAATAATGGGGAGAGGAGGAGGGGTCTCTCTAGTTAGAACTAGAGTGAATAAGATCATCAAACCATAGATCAAGATATGTACATGAAAAAACTACTTACTTTACTTATAGAAATGTTATCCATTTGAATATAAGTGAGGACACATTTTTATAGGAAATAGTTTTGGATGGTTTCTCTCTAAATATATCCTCTAAAAATTTACATTTTTTTGACCCATAAGATGGTTGAATCATAGAAATTGATTATATAAAAATATTTTCATATATATATTAATAATATAGATAAAAATTTCAAGTATATTTGAAATCTATAGTGAATTTTATGGATGAAATACCAAATTCTGCATTCATATCTAGAAAACACTTTAAATTTCATAATTCCAAGTCCCCATGCATTTATAACCATTAAAACGAAGGAATCTTGGTGAATTATAGTTAATGAGTTTGTTTCCCATTATATTATCTATATTTACATGAACATTGAGATAATTGTTATAGATGGTTAGGAACTTATGGACCCAACACTATAATTGGTCTAAACTATTGATAGATTTTTAGGTTTTAATTTAATGTATAGGTTGGGCTTTAATAGAGGAATTAAACCATTATTGTTTTATACAATTTGTTCCCAAATGTTTTCAGGCCAAACATAGAGTTTCAAGGAAATCAGTATTTAGTATTTTTTCAATAAAAAAATTAAAAACTATTCCATGGTCCATTATATAAATTTTGGGTCTTCTTCCATTATCAAAATATCCTTTCAAATGACAGATGTAGATAAAAATACAGTTGAATGATATATATAAAAATATTTTAGGAATCCTAAAAAACAAGAATAAAAATAATTATATGATAATGTAAATAATTATTCTAAAAATAAAAAAACTATTATCAAAATAGATGAATTAAAAAAAACTCTCATGTTGTATTCAATATCAAAGCATGAAAATTTGGATGAAAATGTGAATATTTTATGAATAAATAAGTATAGTAATTTATTTAAAAATATTTAATGAATGGAAATTATTACCAACTTTTTATTCAACCTCATAAAAGTAAAGTATTTAACAATGATATTATAAATATAACATCTGGTATAGGCAAGATGTTCTTAGAGTCCCCTTAGTTTTTTGATATTTCAAGGATACATATAAAGGATTTCCTTGTAATTTTTTGGGTCAAATTAATTATTATGGTGGTGTACCATGAAACCAATGAATTTCCCAGATGTGACACCAAAATCACATTTCAATGCATTTATCTTCAAACTGTGTTATCATAGTTTATTAAAAACTGACTTTGGTCAGCAATATGATAACAGTTTTGTTGGTAATTAACCACTAGAGCTTCAATATAGCACTCCATGGTCTTCCATATAAGGGGATTAAAGATATGGTTCATTACATGTTGATATATGGTACTAACATACTTAAAGTGGAAGGGTATTTCTTGATAATAGTATACCCCTTTTGGTTCCCCAAAGGCAGTGGTATCCCAACCATATAAATCTATTCAAATCTAGCTATAGAAAAAATATCCATCCATGAAGAAGATGTATTTAAATATACTCATCATGTCGATCAGTAGTTCTATAATCAGGATTGAGAAATCATCCTTTGGATAGTGTCACTTCAGGCCCCTAAAATTAATGAAAACTTGGATTTTATCATTCATTTTTTAATGAAAATAATATTAGAGATCCACTAAATGTATTAGACCTCTTCAATGAAGTTGGATTTAATTTTTTTTATTGAATTTTGATTCTACTTGGGTAGCATGGGTTAGATGTATTCTCTTAGCTTCCTACTTATAACAATGGTGGTCATCTGGTAGACTTGAATGATGGGTAACCACATCATAATTTAACTTGAGAATTTATATATGGTTACATGTGAGTACATCTTGATGCTATTTTATGAAGTAGATATATGTATGATTTTCTTTAGGGGTCATATTTGAACTAATCAATGTTCTTTGCAGATCTTCCTCCATACCCAGATTAGTTTGTCTGAGTTCATCAACAGTTGTGGAGACACCTTCCTTGATCACTGGAGGGGAATCTAATAGTTCTTATTCTTCCCCTTCTTTTACCTAACTATTTTAGAAACCAAAATATGGATGGGAATTTTGAGCTCCTTAATATAATGTAGGTGCATTTTTATCCCCATTAAAATGATATCATTCCTTTTAATAGTTTGGCTCATAATGTGAAAATGATATCATGAGGATGAGATTGAATGTATGTAAACCTCATTACAACATTTTTATTATAGTATTCATGTCCTACAGATCAAAAAACCTTGGCTATATTGACCAAAAATCAGCCATAATTTCACAATAGTAAATTTTCCTAGGGGCCAGGTTGATATTCATAATCAGTGTATCAGTCGTTTCCTTTCATGGAAGGTATTTCTCTATGGGTACATATATATAACCAATATATTAAAGGAAAGTGATTTAATTCTTCAAATTAGTAAAGGGGTAATTATCACTATACAGTACCCTAACTTGTCCATTGATGAATTATTTTAGACAATGGTGGTATGAGGATAGTCTTACCAATAATACATTGAAGTATGTATCTTGGATAACCACCATGAATTAAAAGTCTAAAATGATATATCCAAACAAGCCTCTATGTTTTATTTTTTTAAAGGTTTTTTCTCACTATTATCATACCCTTGGACGGTCAAGTTAGAAGGAGTTATGTCATCTTCACTATAAATGAAGCATCAGAGGCTATGGAATAGTATGAGGTTGATCATATGACCATTATTAATAAAATCCCAATAAATTTTGATATCTTTATGAATTATATATATATATAAGGGTATAATGTTCCCATGTATAGTAGTTTCCCAGTCTTATTTCATAAAGGAAATGATCATGTGCTATTCAATGGAACCAGTCTTTGTGTGATACACTTCTACCATAGCAACTAAATCCTCAAATTGTTGATCAATTTAAAGGGATTCAATAAATTCCTCCATGAGCTCCTTTTAATGGTGAAGTGTATCAAAAATTAAGAGCTTTGATGGAAAAATAATGATCTATTGTATAATTTCATATTTTGTGACCACGAGACTATTTTTCATGCAACATCTATGTTCCTTGGATTAAGTATTATGATCTAGGGATTCTTATTTTTATGGCCCTTGTTCCTAATTAGATTATATGAGAATATTTATCTTTTACAAGTTGGGTTGAGATGACCTTCCCACATTTAATGTTGACCAGATAATTATACACCAATTAGAATGTCATCTAAAATTATTAGATTTGAATGAGCCCTAGAAAATTCAACATTTTTTTGTTACTATTGAGATCACTAGAGAACTTTCCTCTGAATTTCAATGACATGCATGGATTTGGTGGAAGTTCGGCCTAATTTTCAAAACCTAGCACAATTCATCCTCCCCGGCCACTATGGGCTCTTAAACACCTTACCTGATTATGGATGGGGAACATATATTCATATAAATCATCCTCATTGGTGAGGGGTTATATCAAGTTGATGACATTTATGGGTCTATATTATGACTCTTCATTAAATATACGTTCCATTTAGTATGGCATTTTTCATCCTAAAAATTATGGGGGAAATAAATCCTGAGGATTTTGGATAGGCTTGTGTGTCGATAGAGGTTCCTCCTCCTATGGAATCTTCTTCTTTTATCAGTTATACTAAATCTTATAAGAATTTTTTGTTTAAGAAGATAACTCAAGCATCGCGAACGGAATTGGGTTCTTATATTTTTGTTTTTTTTCATGATAAGAATAGAATGTGCTCAGATGGATGATTTCTTGATCATAAAATCATTAAACATCTATATACCTCTATTAAAAACTTCTTTCCATTATTATTTCACCTTGGGTGGGATATAAGATACATAAGTCAATTTTTTAGGGTTTTTTATAGTTTGAACTTCCCAAAGTCAACCATATTTTAAAATATTTCTTTGAATAAAAATTCATCTTTGATGTTGTGAATCGGTATTCAATGGTTGGTTTAATATCCAAGGAGGTCATTGAGACTATTTTAATTGGGTTTTATGGATTCCAGAAGTTTGTACATATTATTCTATAAAGTGGTAATGCAGTATTAACTTTTGAAGTAATAAGAATTATTATTTTGGTCTTCAAACTTTGTTTATCTTAGTTATTTTCCTTATAAAATAGATAGGGAACTACTACTACCATTAAGGTTCAAAATGTAGCACCACATGATATTAAGTTCGTCTGGGTGCTAAATCTATCACTAGAACTGGTTTTAGTGTAAAAATCAGTATTTCTGTTTTTTCACCTATCATTCACCATGTTGTAGATAATGGATGATATTTGGCCTTGGAGAATCGAATAGAGTCTTACAACCACAGTGAAACTTCTAGAAACTCCCTAAATTCACCAGGATATTTCAATGGAATAAGTAGAGTTTTCAACTCAGCTTGAAAATTTTATATACATGTCTTTAGTAATTTCTCCAATGGAAGATTCATGTTCAAGGAGTAATTTGGTTCCTTCCATATAGAAATTAAATATAAGGCCCATTCATTTTAATGTTTCTTATATTTTTAGAGATCAAGAAAAATTATCTTTATCAGTGTAGAGTTTAATTGATATAATAATTTTCAATTGAGGTATACCAAATTTTAAACCGACTCGGTTGGTATGTTTTTATATTTGATGAACGTCAGCCATTCCAAAGTATATATGGAATATCTAATATTTTTTAATTATTTTTGTTAAAGTGTTCCCATAAGGCCACATTGAGACACAAAGTGAATCAAGTGTAGTTCCAGGTCACCCATGCCATTGAATGTTGAGAAGTTCCCAAAGTTGGGTAATGAAGGAGTCACATCAACCCACTTAGGGTACGACATTCTATCTGGATTTTCTGGTGCACATCACCCCTATATAACTTACATATGAGAATAAAGTTACTTCATATAGTCAAGGAGTCTTTCTGGTTATACTGGTTGGAAATATGATTGATTATAACTAGTGGGCAGAACCTGATATGGTTGGCATGCATGTGCTTCATTATAATATCTAGTTCAGGTTGGACTAAGTGTCTTTATAGAAATGATTAAAACTACTCCCCTGGTGGAGATAATTTATGATAATCTACAGCCATTTGATTAAGTTAAACTAGCTTCTTAGACCTGATATATTTGAATGGTTGGACTCTACTCTTATTAGTCGATCAGTTCTTGTTGGATAGGTACTGGAGGTGATACATTGTCTTGTGCCTAATAATTGTAATCAATGTGAATATTTCATTTGAGTATTTCATTGTTTATTTTCTTTAATTCCTCCAACTCAACAACATGTTACACTATATTCTCTTTGGACGAGATAGTTTTAACCTCTTTGGGTGGTGGGTGGGATATATAAACAACTTATAATTATTTATTAACTAAAGTTGACTGATCAAGAGAAAATTGAGTATTTGTATGATCTCTCAAGTTTTGATTCTACCTCTGATATTGAATATACACAACTTCTTTGTGGAATTTGGTGTAGATAATGATTTTAATGGATGTTTACTCATCACACACTTCCATGTTAGTGTCATTATCTATCTTATCTATGGGGTTAAAGATGATTAAATTTACCAATGTTAAGAATGAAACAATAATAATATCCTCCTCAATTTTTTAGAGGGACTTATCATACTCTAAATACACTTCTAGAGACTTGTCATAATCCTCTATATAATTTTATTTTTTGGATAATAGTCTCGTTTTACTGACCCTACATGACTTTTCTTCCCTTCCTAATGGAAGGTGGCCTTCATAGAGTCTCTAATGAATTTTGTCACGTGAAATCCTAATGAAGGATATGGATTTCATAGTGAAATGAAATGTGATGTTTTTTCATATAAAGGCCACCCCAAACTAGAGAACACTTATTTTTTTGGAGGAGTATGGGTAATAATGCCCCTAGTTCTATCAAATGTGGTCGAATTGGTTATTCCACCATCATATCTCAGATCCACTATGACTTTGATGATCCAAGGGGGTGGTAACAATTCCCCCATATCTATTGTCTAGGGTTTATCATGTACTACAACTAAAGATGTTGCAGTTGTGGAACTTTTATATTTTTTATATTTTAGTCAAATATGATTTAGATATAGTGAATGTTCTAAATGTGAGATACTCAACAATGAGGTTTTATTTATAGCAATGGGATTTTATTTCCTCAATCATTAGGTTTGTTTGACCTTCCTAGTATCTTGATTCAGGAGCCTATCAATGGAATTCTCTTTCCAAGTGTGTCGTTTATGTGCTATGGGCTAACAGTTTTTCATGGGATGGAATAGATATCATATATAAAACTCAAACACAAGTATTTTCCTAAGTCAATGATATTTCATGATTCCTTTCTCAACAGACTCTATTGGGAATTGATCGGATTATAGTATAATTATCCTTGTATGACCCAATATTTTATGTAAATGTCAAGCAAGGAATTTATGATCATCTAGAGAAGCACCTTCATATTTTTAGGTGGGATTATTAGAGTAAATCTCACCACTTTTATACCATTGTGTTCCTCACCATTAATAATATAGTGAAATAATATTTACGGTAAAGCTCACTCGTCACTTTTGTGTGGTTGGAATAATCCCTATTAGACACATTTCTTTCCTTGAGATTATTAAGAGTCTTTGAGGGGTTCTAGAATAGATAAGGTTTATATTAATATTTAAATGAGTTCGTAATATCATGCCATGTAGTTTCCATGGTCCATAACATGGCCATTATATTATCATTAGTTAGTTCCTTCCACATGACCATGAAGTTATCATCATATTTAGATAGGGATTCTTATACATGATCTAACTATAGTCAACATTTTCCTCTACTTTATCAAAGTAAGTGGGACCTTATAGAACTTATTTTGTTGCATAATAGGGTAATTCATTGGAGGGAGTTTTATATGATGATCTATTCCCCAAAATATTGAATTGTTGAGATGATATTTTTTTCAGTCAATGATCTGGTTCTTGGTGTATATGGCCTTGAACACTCAAGTACCTATTGATGTGATGGAAATATCAGAATGGTTTCTAGAAGGGGAGGACCTTTCTTATCACATGAGATGCCATTATTGGGAGGACCTTTTTAATAAGAACCATGGAGAGGACTTATATTTTTTTGAACTGGATTCCATAGGGAGAACCTCTATGGTTATTAATTGTAGATGGATTGGTAAATGGAGGACCTTCTTACCTATTTATCTTCCTAATGTGAGGAGGAACACGATAAATTACACCATAGAGAGGGCATCTGTAATGGATCATCATGTTTCCATGGGGAATACCTCTATGGATGGTACTCTAGGGTAGACCCCAAAAGTGGCTAATATTTATACCATATAGAGGATTTTTGTGGGAATTTATTCTTTATTCTATTCTCGAGGGGTCGAAATATTATTGTTCTACCATTGAAATGTGCTTAAGGGACTTAAGAATATCAATATTGATCAGGGAAAAAATATGAACCTGATCTATATTCATATAATTACCGTGATGATACTTTCTATATCTTATTGGTTAGGAGATAAAATTTGCATCCTTAATAATGATTGTATTATCATAGTGTGGGTAAAAACCTTCATGAGTAGGAACCCTCCAAGGTGACCCTATACCCGGAATTTGAATATACCAATGACTCCCTATGGTACCTGCCTAAATATATCAGTGTTATTTTCAATGGTTAATAGTAATGGGGATATGGGCCTACCTTTGGTCTTCAATCATTATTAGAATATGCTGATATGCTTCTTGGGTGATGAAATTAATATGGGCCTACTCCTCGATGAGTGGCACTGGAATTTTATGATGGTATTAATTCACATGGGATAAGATATAAGCATGAACATGTGTATTATCTAATACATTTCATCGATCTTCTATAGTGGGGGTATGGATATGAGTTTATCCCTTAATTACTATTAGGAAATTCTGATGAATTCGGGTAGGGACAAGGGTATATGCATGATCCTGGTCTTTATTATTCGTCATAATATATTGGTGATCCTTCTAAATGGGAGCAGTAATATGGTCTCACTCTAGAGTAGTAATCTAGATATGCTAACAATTTCTCTCTATGTTAGTGATAATAAGAATATGGGGATTCCCATTGGTGGATTCTAGAATATGCCTATGGTTATCTTCTGTCGCTTCCAATATAAGCTAGATTTCATGGAAGCTGTGAGCATGGACATGGAAATACTCTTTAATTACCACTAGGATATGTTCACTAGATTTATATATATGATTAAGGATATGGTATTTCTCCTTAGTTTCTATTATTATATTCCAGCATTCTCTTACATATGTTTCTAGAGTATATAGGAAGACTTGTTGAGAGTGTGTAGAAATATAGGCCTCTGCTTCAGTTTCAATCAAGATATGTTGAAGGTCTTATTAAATGGGAACAATAATATGATATTCTTCCAATATTTTTAAGGTCTTAATCCCTTGGATATACCACCTTCTGGGTTCCCTAGAATAAGTGAGTAGAGCTGATATCACCTGAGTGGAATCCTTAGTATATTCATGAGGGATTGGTTCCATACAACATTGATAGAATCAACTACTGGTGGGATCCCTCCTATGTAGCTCCTAGATAAATGTAGGGTCATAGATAATTTCCCACACTATCCCACTAAGATAAGGGATTAAAGTGTTTTCATACTATGGGGATAGTATCTTAAAGTGATTTAATGTGGTGAAAGTCACTAGTAGATTCATTTAGGTCCTTAGTTGATGGGATGGTCCATGAAGCTTTATCACCTAAAAGATCTCATGTGTTTTCTCTAAGGTTGGGATAACACCATTGGGCTAGTACTTATTTACCAATGTGTTCACCACCTGGTGCTAAATACATTGTGTATGAAAGATCATCATCTTTGCTTATGTGGAAAAAACCTTTTTTGTGGCTAAGGTATATGTTAGTCATCACAAGTAATGATGACCAGTAGCCTAAAGATCTCTATGGTGGATATCGGTCTATCCCGGTAGTATAACATCAGATTTTAAACTGTATAATTCCATATTTGGATTAAAGTGGGATCTAGAAGGGTTCTTAAAATTTCAGTATGAATCAAAAAACACAAACAATAAACTCATCAATTTAGTATCAAAAGTAAGAGGAAGGCTGATTGATCTCTTTCATAGGTAATATATTCACATCAGGTTCAATATTATATTTTTAAAGTATCAACATGTTCTCATTTGGATCCAACATGGTCCTACTTTCCAAAGGAAGGCAATCATTGTGGGTTTAAACGGGGATGATTCAAGTGTGCATTGGTCAATAGGATGGGATGTTGGGTTCATCTTGTCCTTTTTGGGGCGATTTGTACCTACTATAGGACCCTCTTATAAATCTAAGACATATTTTTAAATCCTTTCCAAATCCCAATACAAGACCAGTTTCCTCCATGCTAGTGATCGATTATTAACAAGTATCAAAGTGAACATATATATATATAAAAGTTTATACATAAATAAAACTATCTTTATATATCATATATTATCCATATTTATTTCACTTGGTGATTAAACTACGCTTTAAAGTTACATAGTTAGACACTATGAAATTTATCACAATATAGGAAGGAAGTAGGTATTGTAGAGTTGGGACTGGGCTCCTTGGAGGGGATTATTATGCATCCATATAAATGGAATAATAACCAACATAGTTAGGTTCTTCTTAATGGGGATGTCATAACTTTTAATTTCATGTGATAAGAACTATAGTAGTTCCTTTTAAGGTCATACAACCATTTCTAAGTAAATTTATTTTAATGGTTGTGTGTTAATTTCCTTTTAAGGTTGCATGTCTAAGAATTATATGATGTTCGGATTGAACCTCAAAGAGGTGTACTATGTATCCTAATTAACAGTAATCATAGCCCATTCTTTTTTATTTACACAGTTTAAAGTCATGTAATAGGATAAATTCATGTAGTTTAAGGTTATACGATAAGGAATTATGTATTATGAAAGGGATAATGATAGGATATTAAATACGAATTATTCATAGGAAACCCTTTATAGTTAATCCTATTTATTATAAACTAGATAAGAAGAGGGTATGATTTCTTATAGGGAGTATGGAATATTGACGATGGATTTGTAGTTTATATTTCCCTATGAGGATGGGTTTGGTCTTATGCATAGGCTAACCATACATATGTATGGATCACTAGTGGATATTAGGGATGAGATAATTAATGAAGGAATGATTAGGTATTACACTTAGTAGGATAACTATAACCAACCTAGGGATAATAAGAATATGTGTGTGGCTCAAGTATATGCTACTTATCCAGTTCTTGCAATAAACATGCATGGAAAATTCCTGAAGATACTTAGACTGGTAGGTAAGTTAGGAGATGGTTGGTTTTCAGGGATTGAATCTAGTTGGATGACCTTGGTAATAGGTTGGGGATTATACCTAAATAGGATTCCCATGGAACGTACCAAGCTATGTGACTCGAATAAAGAGGTCCACCAACTTCTTTGGTTGATCGGGTGCTGGATATGGGTCAGACAAGTTGGGTAACATGATATAGAGGAGGCATCATAGGTATCCTAATGATAGGTACCCTTTATAATAAGCAAATACTTGAACATGATTACTCTGAGGGTCTTATTAATTATGGATGGTTTTCCAAGAGAGGAATTTTATCAAAGTAATAAAAGATAAAAGGGGTTCACCTTGATGTTCACATCTTTATTATGTTGGTATGAAGTTTTTTTAGGACTCCTTTATGGAATGTTTTTTGGGGGTTTGACTTTGAAGAAAAGAGTCCAAGAATTTCAGTCAAGTGGGTTCATCCTAGACATATTATCTGAATGAAGTAATGGATTTTAGATACATGTGATTACCTATAATTAGGTTTCCTCACAAAGTGACCATCATTAGGTAAGATGTTTTATGGTTAAAGACCACTAAGAAAGGAAAATTAATCCCCTTGGGATACCCCCATTTCACATAGGATCAAAGTGCTATATGAAATGGTAGTTATACTCTATAAGTCTTAGGTTAAAGGTTACTCATGAAGGGTTCTATGTGATTGAATCTCCATGATTGACATTCATGGATTGTTCTATTAAGGATCTCCATGAAAGGTTCTATGGGAATGACCCTCATGATTGGGGATCCATGTAGAATCCATGTAGTTGGGGTTCTATAAATAATCCTATTTGTTGGGGACCCATAAAGGAGCATCATGGTCATTTTAACTTTCTTGTTTTTTTAGTTTTAGTGTGGGATTTTTCTATGGGTTTCCCCTGAAATTGAATAAAAAAGAAACACATTTCAATTATTGGGATTCTTATCTTGATGTGAGTGCTAAAATTTGAGGAAATGGGGTGTTATGGACATCCTATTTCTCAAAAGGAATGTTGTAGATTTATAGGAACTATCTCTAAAATAGTCTCCCTAGAGTATGTATTCACATAAGAATTATGGACCATTGAGGGTAATAAAATTGTAAAAAAGTAGTATCATCCTGTTATAAATAATATTTTGTCATAAAAAAACTCAAGACCATGAAGGAACCTCATAATTCATCCAAAAATGAACATATCTCATGAAACACCATGAAAGAAAAGAAGGAATCCCAAAATCATAAATAAGTTAAGTGAGCGTGAATTGATAATATGATCATGAAGAAATTATTCCACTTCACTGAAAATGACCATAAGTCATGAACTGGTTATGTGATAATTGAGGTCTTACTCTGTGGTGATATATCCTTTTCCATATTTTTTCATTATGTTGTTTTTAATTCTATTATTTCTTCAAATTGTTCACCATTAATTTAGTTAAAAAAATTTTGGGAATCAACAATTGTGTAACTTCTTCAACTAATCTAGTTAGTGGTAGAAATTTCTCTCACGGAAACCTATTCTATAAAAACATCAGGAGAAATTAACATTAAATCTAATAAATTATTTGATCTCACTAATCAGTAGAAAGTCGAAGTACTATTGACTTCTTCCAATTAAATAATTTGGATGATAAAGACTCCTAGAATTAGAGAATTCTCAATTTCAATGACCACAAAATGATCACTTAAAACAAAACGGATAAGGTATATACAATGAAACCTCAATAAAGGATAATTATTAGCAAAAACTAAAATCAAACCACAATAAAAAGTGATATAGGAAACAAGATAATGAAGAGATCAACATGATTTCAAGTGAATTAGTATCTTATTTATCTTCTAATTCTATAAAGCTTCGATTAAATCTATATCATCTATTGTAACAAGATCCAATGGTCATATTCTATAAACTTTAGGTTTGGTTTCAATGTTATTTAAATGTACACTATAATCCAATGATGGTAGATCTATCTTTTTATGAATAATTCAGTGTTATATATTATTGTTTCATCATGTTCTGGTACATAGATGGTTATGTTAGTTTATGAAAACATAAAAATGTAAATTAATTCAAAAAAATCCAAAATAAACCAAATATTAAATTTAAATCATAATTAAAGTAAGGTATATTTTGATTTTAAAAAAAAAAGTATATGAACATTTATTTAACTCAATAATCACCCCCATTTGTACAATCATAAGACATAGATGAAAATTCAAGTAAAGGTATGTTTGATAAGAATTTTAAAAAAATAACCCTATATCATCCAATAAATAACCCTGAGATATAGCATCCATGGGATTGAATTTTATTCTTAAATAAACACATGTGGTTATTAAAAAAAATATCGGCCTTAATAAATAATATATCCCTTTGAATAATTTTTTATTTCATAAAAGAAAGAAAAAATTACTATAAAGTTCTTCAATTACTCCCCAATAAAGAAAAATAAAATTATACTACCAATATCTCTAATTTATCACCCTTTTTATTTTTAATTATAATAAAAAAGAATAGTATTATAGAAATAATTAATTAAGAATAATTTAATTAGTGAAAATGGATTAGATAAATCTACCTATAATTTTTGTAAAGATTACTTCCTATTAATATATGTAATTAATTCATAAGAGTAAACTTCTATTATATTTATAATTTTTTTGTTTACTACCTTGGAGGTGAATTTAAAACCCTTACTAAAATAGAATAAAAAAGGAGAAAAAAACATTTATCCTCCCTTAATCTTATAAAAAATAAAAAGATAGTGATAATAATCTACATATAATAATAATAAAATGATTAAACCTTTCAAAATTTATCTTCTTATTCCTATGGATGATATTATTCTAAAAAATATTGTTCCAAAGAATGTTTTAAAACAATTTTATTATCTTCTTCAAAATAAATTAATAGAATCTTGAATAATTATAATTTTAAAACTTTTCCTTTATTAAGGGTTATTCAAAAATGTATCAAATTTTTAAAAATTATCAAATCTTATATATGAGTGAGTAACTTTGAAAATCATAAGAGTATCTTATAAATTCAAAAGATTAACTCAAAAAATTTTAAGATTAAATTTAGAAACATAAGTATAACTATAAAAAATTTATATGAATAAATTTTATAGTATCATATCATTAAAAATACATAAGATATTTAAGAAAAAAATTATACGTAAGACATTAATATGAAATGAAAAACTTATACATATAATGACTGAGAAATAAAAGTGGTGATATTTACAGAAGAATAAAAAATAAATTAAATGGTACCTCTTATAATTTAATTACAATTAAATTAAAATAAAAAGTATAAATTTTGTTAGGCATAGTTCTAGAAGATATTCAAAGTATATCTCATAAGTTTTTTCATTGAACTACTTGATAATATAGAATTCCTGCATAAAAATTTAGCATGGTTATTAAAAAAATATCATCCCCCTTTCTCAAGGTGTTTTTCAATGTCAAGATATAGTGAAACAAGAATCATGGATTATGATAAATTTGTGTTCATTATACATAACTTCTGTTTAGTATATTCAAATCTATCACAGGGTTTAATAAAAATTTCAGAAATAGGATTTTTAGTTTCAATAAAGTTGGGAATAATATATCTTTTTTGTGTTTACTCCTGAAGGATGTGGTGTCTTATATTTATATGTTTGGATCATGAAAAAACTATTGGTATTATAAATAAGAAAATAACACTTTTTCAATAATAAAAAAAATCAGATTTTGAGTTAAAAAAAATATATGAATTTTTTCTGCATCAACAAAAATTTAATGAAGCAACTTCTAGAAACCATATATTTTACTTTACTAGTAGAAATTTAAACTAAAGGAAATTTTGTATGAACTATGAGACTAAGTTTTAACCAAAAAAATTAAATGTTTTTTAATTTATCTTATATTCCATTCTATAGACACCAAATTTATCATTAGAATACTTCATAAGAGTAAACTCTTACCCAGAGAAGTAAAAAAAACTTCAAGTTCTGAAGTCCCTTTAAATTAATGGAATATCCATTTAATCGCCTTAATATTGGATTATTTTGGGTTTTCTTAGAACAATGTACATTATCATACATAGTATATAATATCCGATTGATTATTCATTATGTAAAGTAAATTTTTTATCATCCCTATAAACATTTTCTAATTAACCAGTTTCCCAGATTCCTCAAGAATAAGTTTATGTGAGGTACATATCAAAGTACTAATACTAGAACCATTATAAAAAATGAATAATTTAAGTAAATATCATATATAATTATATTGAGTTAAGATTTTTCTTTTTAGTATTTGAGTTATTGAGAATCTAATAAAGGATCTAATATCACCAATTATTTTCATCTAAAATTAACTTTGTATATGTTTTGGAAAACTATTTTCAAGTATTTTTTAGGATAAACCATCAAAAAATATTTTTACTAGAAAATATTTGTTTAAAACTCTATTAATAAAAATATTTTGGTATTTCATTCCTTTAATAAAGTCATTTTAAAGTAAAATATATATACAATCAATCATATCAGGCTCTCAGGGCTTTTTTAAGTCTATAAAGTGTCTTCGTAAGTTTGAATACACATTCTAGTAAATTTATATCTTCAAAACCAAGAGTTTATTCTATATAAACTTCCTAGTGAATGTATCCATTAAGTAATACACTCTTTACGACTATTTAAAATAGATTAAATTTATGTTGGGCTACAAAATCTTTTAGAATATGGATGGACTCGATCCTAGCTACCATTGAAAAATTTTCTACATATTATTATCCATATTCCTAGTTATAACCCTTTGTAACTAGTATCACCTTATTCTATATAATAGTTCCATTTTATTATAATAATTTCATAAAAACTACTTAACTATTATAATTTAAAGTCGTCTAAGGTGATTAAGTAAGGTCCAAACCTTGTTTTGTTTGAATTGATTAATCTTTTCATCCATAGTAATTGTCCAACTCTGATCACCCAAGGAATAATCTTTCATATTTGGTTAAAAATTAATATAGTAATGAAACATGGTCATATTTATTTACTAAGGAACTTCATGTTCTAATTGGTTAATCTATATCACCAATGATATAATCTTTAGGATGGTTCCTTTTGATCAAGTTATTTTTAGGTAGAAAAAAATATTTCTCTTTATCTATCAAATGATTAACATCTATTAAGATAACTTTCAGTGGTCAAGAATTTATTATTCTAGATTTAGGTATTTCAATTTATAATGTATTGGATTCAAATTTCATTAATAACACAAATGGGGTTTCAAAAATGCAATCTGTATTATTTTTATAATGTGTAATTTTTAACTTCATAAAAGAATCAGTCTCATCAAGATTGAAAAGTATCATTTCTTTAATGATAATTATCCATTTAATGAACATATTTTATGCCTTAATAGTAGTAGATTAACCAATAAATATACCTTCCTTGGATTTTAGATCAAATATATGAACATGATCTTTAGCATTCAAAATGAATACATTGCATCCAAAAAATTTAAAGTAATTATGTTTAGGTTTCCTACTAGTCTATAGTTCATACGATGTTTTATCAAAACCTGAATGAAGTAATAATTTATTTATAGTATAAAAAGTAGTAATATTCAATGCAAAAACTCTTAGGAATTAAATATTAACACAATAATGTTTGGGTAATTTCTTGAAGGGTTGTATTACTTTTTCAACTACACCATTCTGTTACGTAGTTCTTGGGGAAGAGAAATTATGTGTAATTACATATTCACTAAAAAAAAATCAAAATTGGAATTTAAAAAATCTCCACCCTGATCACTTCATATAGTAACAATCAATAAGTTTTTATCATTTTGAAAAAAATATAGAAAAATATTTAAAACATGTGGGTCCTTTTAAAGTGTCATAAAATAAACCCAAGTTTATCTGGTATAATCATCAATTAATATATACACATAGTGTTTACCCCCAATACTTTCATATTGTGTAGGAATAAAAAGACCCATTTACATTAACTATAAAGGTCTGGAAATTGAGGCTTCAAAAACAGATTTAAAATATGATATATTTATTACCATGTTGGTAAGAATCATACACTATAGAAGATTTAAACTAAAGTTCCGATAAATACCTCACTATCCCTAGAAATCTTGGATAAGGTTTAAAAATTTTAGTGTTCTAACCTCAAATTCCAAATATAAGATTTATCCTTAACCATAATAATGAAATGTAAGTTCTAGAAACTAAGTTTCTTTATTTCTAAAGTACATGAATTATTATATTGCCTATTGAAAAATAAAAAATGAACTTGTGATTGTATATTTATCATTACAAAATTTCATGGAGTAAACCTCATCACATAATTTACTTCTATTAATATTTTTCTCATAAGCGCTAGAACATAATTTACATTATAAATTAAGGAATTATCAAGGAAACAATCGTAACCAATATTAGAAATTTTCCCAAGTGTGTTGTATCTAAATGTAACATGCACACCCTTAAATTTTAGTAATATTTAGAAGTAATAATAATATCCTAACAAGTTCTAAGAAAAAATATTTTCCATGTACTACGTGTCTTGGATACTGGTACTTGTCCTTTCTTCCTTCCTCGTTACTAATTTTTCATTTTGACGGGCTTTAGCATAAAATTATATAAAATTCTAGTTGTTTTCACTATCTCAATCACTATTTTTATAGATAAATGATCGATCATACCTAGTTATCTAAGTATCATTTATATTTATAAATTCATTTTTTCCTTTCCTTGTTGATGTTCTCTTTAATTCCATTTCCTTCTTCTTAAGTTTTAGATAGTCCGGTCTGATGTGACCAGGCTTCTTACACTCATTGCATATAACTTCCATAGAGTCCTTATTATCATATTTTTTCCTTTCTATCTATCTAATGATCTTTCTAGAAGTCCTTCTTTACCTAAATTATATTAATATATCATAATTTTTTTTCCAAATTAACCTTTATTAAAATCCAAAAAACTATTGTATGAATGATGTTTAGAATATTTCTTATTAGAAATACTAGTCTTATCAGTTCTCACTCTATATATTAAGACACCAAACATTGAATAAAATAAAACATTATTCTTATTTTTTCCTTATGAACTTATATTTTAAGTGAAATCTCATATTGTATGAGAATGATTTTAAAATCATCAAGACTAAGCTCTATCAAATTCATAGTGTTAGTGATATCTAACTACTTGTATTCCCATTATTTTTGAAGAATTTCTATTATAATTTACACAAGTTTATAATTATTGGTCTCTTTATCACTATGTTACTGAAGAATATTCACAATAGTCATGAACCTCAAATAAATTTGAGCAACTAATTCTCCTTAAATAAAATCAAATGTTTGATAGTTAGAATGTTATATATAGCTTCTGATTTCTAAAAATTAGGATGTTTTAAAATTTGTAATCTTCATCTTTCTTTAAATTCTATTCACTATCTCACATAATGAAATATAACTACATATGTTATGAATCATTAAGAACAAAAATATATTTTTAACATTTTAATTAAATTGATACTCAAGTTTCTCCACAAGAGTAAATGATGAAATTTCTTTCTCTAAATTTTTTTAATTCCCATACATCATCAAAAAATGATCCACACCTATATTGATAATAAAGGTATCCATCCAATCTCACTAGTATTCATAATCAAGGCCATCAAATATTTATAGTCGGTATAGATTTAAATTATCAATGGTTTTGATAGGTATCCTTTCCATGATAAACAAAATAAATTTTTTATCCCATGAGTTAGTGTAAGGAAACTGATAAATTATGATAGTTAATGGAAAATAAGGAAATCAAGATACTAGCTCAAATATCATGATACTATCTCTAATACAAATTTTTTTCCCAGATATAAATGATAAGGTAGCTACAAGTGGCAGTGTATTTTAGTTGCAATGTAGACTAAAAATTTTCACCCCACTAAAAAACATAAACTGATTAAAAGATATAATTTTAAATCAATAAAAGTATCAAAGTAAAAAAGGGAGTAATAAGTAGAAATTAAAATAATAGGAATATAAAAACTTAAATGATTAAAAATGTGTATTCATAGAAGATAAAATAGAAATATAAAAACAATGCTCAAAGTATTGGATGAAAATATGAATACTCCTTAAAGGATATTATTAAAAATGATTCTAG
Organism: Viscum album; assembly: GCA_963277665.1. Lineage (NCBI taxonomy): Eukaryota > Viridiplantae > Streptophyta > Magnoliopsida > Santalales > Viscaceae > Viscum > Viscum album. Next base: position 128,440,220 of record OY728140.1, read on the forward strand.
TTAAGATAAGACTTTAATTGTAAACCAAAGTGATAGGAGGATTAGTAAACTAGATACAAGGTACCAAAAAGTTCTTAAACAAAAAAACTTCTTCGACTAATCCAATTGGAAATAGTAAGTTCTACACCAGGAACCTCTTCAATAAAACTTTCAACATCACGTAGCTTTATACTTAAGAATCAATTTGATCTAACCAATCAAAAAGAATTCCAAGTACACCATACTGCGTCAAACTCTATAGTTTAGATGATATTGACTACTATCCCCATATTCTCATTGATATCAATGATATTACTATGAATAATAACAATATAATGACTAAGATATTTACAATGAAATCTCTCTAGAACATAGATATTATAAAACACTATAAAAAATTCAATCAAAAGTTCTCTAATTAATTAGATGATGCAGACATCAACACGATTTCAAGTGAATCAGTATGTTGGATATCTTCCATTCCTTGAAAATTTGGTCTAATTTTTATCCTCCTTTTTAAAAAAACTATAACACTCATATTATATAAACTTTATGTTCAATAAAAACAATATTAGAAGGTATATTATCTTCAAATGAGTGTATCTATATCTTATAATGATGTATTAAACATTCCATTACAGTGCTTCAATGGGTTCTGGTACTTATATAGTTCAACTTTGTTCATCAAAAACATACAAAAAGAAATTAATTTTATAAAAACAAAAGTTAAACCAAATATTCAATTTATATGAAAATTAAAGTAAGGTATATTGTTATTTTCAATATAAATAGGATAAGAAGAGTCATTTTACTCAATAGTTATTAATTTTATAAATCATTAGTTCAAAAAGTTCTTGTTGTATAATGTCGAGTATTTCATAAGAAGGAATACATTTATTGACGAATCTATGGGAGTAAAACTAAACCTATTAGCGTTAAAGATCAAAAAAATGAATAGTTTTTTATATGGAAATTTATTTCATACCATAAGAGGTCATGGAATATTAACCAACACAGACATCCCATGAACCCTATAGGTATTGTAAATTTTATTAAGAACTTTATAGATATAGGTGTCTTGTGAAAAATGATGATATTTTTTATTTCACATAAGAAAAACATGTCATGTGTGAAGAATAAATTTTGATTACTGATTTTGATAAATCTTTAGGGTTCATGATATATAAAATAGACTCTATTAAGAAAAATAAAAGTTAAAACTTCATTGAATTTCCTAAAGGGGAAATACCTATTGGGTGTGAGTGGGATTAAAAAAGGAAAACCAACATTGATAGTAGATTGTATACTTGTAAATATTTCTTACTGGTGAAGGGTTATAAAAAATTATAGTATTCATTATAAATAAAAATTTTCATAAGTATTTATGATAATGTATATTCAATTTTTTATTACCACAATAGATTATTATGATTATAATATCCACTAAATGGATTTCAAAACAACTTTGTTTAAAACAAATTATGAGGATGTGTATATGATATAACCCAATAGTTTTTGAGTATCCAAATTGTGCCTCAAAGATACATGAGTTTCAAAAAACTATTTATATATTAAAGTAAGAATCTCATAGTAGGAATATAAGGACTTGGCCTTAAATAATCTGTAAAATTGATTCTTTAGAAAATAAATATTTTTCTTGAATTGTTAGAGATATTTTAGGTTTATAGATTTAGATAATTAGTTCATCACCCTTACATAAATAAATATTACATCATAAATTGGAAAATTCCACTCAATTTCCATTTTTACCATAATAAAAAACTTTTAAGATATAATAAGTGGTAATTTCCTAACATATCGTTACAATTTTTATATTAACCTCATCCATGTCCCTAATAACCTTTAAAACATAATGAAAACATTTTAAAATGTGGTATGAGAACAAAAAACTTAGTAAGGGACATATAAAAGTAATAAAGAATCATGTTAGTCTGTGAGTACTCAAAAAAATTCCTTTTAAAAATAAACTTTGAGCTCAAAAAAATCTTTTCATTCCCAAGAAATCACCTTTACTACCAAAATATTTTTAAAAAACATTTCAAAATAGATCTTGAAGGAAAAAAATAAAACACATAATGATTTATTTGAAAAAATGAAAAAAAATATGAAAACTTTTTTACAAAGTTATAAATTCCACACTAAGAAGAAAAAACTTTTCTTTAAAATTAATAACATTATCTTAACTTTTGAAATGTTAATATTTCCATAAAAATTTGGAAGAAATGATAAATCATGTAGGTAAATTGGAACCTAATTTAAATATAACTCTTATAATAACTCTTGAAAATATAATAACCTACTTCATAAATTCCAATAATATATAAGGAGAAACATATAATTGGTTAACTCTATCCCTTTACAAAATGCATTAGAAACCTATATAGGGATCATTGGTTCTTGGTTTATAATGGATCCACCTATACTTGTTTTATAATGTAACCACCAATATTTGGTTTATAATGGAACCACCCATCATAATAAAAAATTTCCAAGAACCATAACACAATCAAAAAACATTAAGGATTTCTTTTTTCATCATTACAATCATACAAATATTCTTTTCACCCACAAGAAAATATTCCCACATATTGAAATATCTATTACATTTAAAAACCTATTTGAAAATTCCCAAAAATAAAGGGAATGAGGTATTTTATTTGAATAAAATATGAATGATTGTATAGTTATCCAAACATTAAATAATGGTTATAGTGGCGAGAAAACTCATTGATGTCGTATATGTTAAAATAGAACATTCCTTTTGCCTTTTTATCAATGTGTTTTATATAAATTAGGTAAAAATATTCCTTTTGAAATGATTTGAAGGAAAGAGATATAAAATTTCCATTATAATTCATTAATTTTCATATAAATATAACAATAAAATAATTTTAAGAATATGTATAAAGAAGAAATATAATTTGAAATAAATCTTTAAAACATTTAAAATGAGGTTTTTTAATGTAAAATGTCCCATACCATGAGTTCGACTCATTTAGTTTTTTCTTTATCTTCCTAAATAATAAACTTACATTAATTATTTACTTAAATAATAAAAAAATCTATTTTATTATTTATTTTATTTTATTTATTACTATGTTATATACAATTACTTAATCAATTATGTTCACATTAGATGTTTTAATGATATTCAACTCATATGTCCAAAATGACTTTTTTAAGTAGACTATTATCAAAGTGGTAATTATTACCTCATATCAAAAATGATAATAATGAAATAGTTATAATTTTTATATATAAATTACAATTTTAAAACCAACCATTAAATATGGTTTTGAAAAATGAATTATTTTACAATCATGGAGACGGTAGGTTGTACGTACGCAAGTGTAATATTTTTTTTTTAAAAATATGATGGAATATAGGTAATTATTATTTTATAATTACATGATTATGATTATATAATAAATATAATATTATTAAATTTAATACACTTGTACATATAAACTATTTTATGTGTCCAAGAAAAACGAATCAGATCGCTTTATAGAGGTGGTAGTATACACATACACACAAACGACGTTGTCATTTTCTAATAGATAGAAAGGTAATAAAATAGATGATATATTATATTTCAAGAATTTTAGTTATTTAATGAATATTATACATATAATTTAAATCCATTATTATAACCATCCATGAGAGATGGTGATGGAAAATGAATTACATCAGTTCAGTATGTGGTACTCCGTCGTACACATGAATAATGGATTTGTATCCCATTTGATGGAAGAAGGAGATGGATATAAGTTATGAATTTAACATAATAACATATAAATATAATTACGATAATTATTTTAGTATATAATCATGGTTAAATATCATTTTAAGTAGGTAGAATAATAAATAAAACTAAAACATTCGGTTAAAATCTATTCCTATTTTTCGGACAACCTCATTTTCTTTACAGATTAATCCCTCTAAGGTTGGTATTATGATCAAACCAATTCCTATATGACCTATTAAAAGATGTTAGGAAGGTATTTGAGTAGTTATTATCTAATATAGAGTGCTCAAATGGTGTGATAAATAAGGAGGGGTGTTTTCTTTTATAAGTAAGGGGATGACATTCAGGGAAATTTATAAAGTTTTAAATTAATATAAATTAATTTTCTTAGAGAATGGCTCCAAATTTTTATAATTATAAAATAATATCAATATGGTTATAAATACTCTTATAAAATAATTTTTTTTCAAGTTTAGATTATGTTTTTACCCTTATCACTTGGTTTTAACCCCCCCATTAACCATTTTGACAATTATAACAACATCAATGTTTTTTTACTCTTTAAGAGTCAATAAAGTTACTATAAATGAAAAAATGGCATGTAAATGGGGCATGGTAGATATTTTAAACTATATACCATTAAATTTTATAAATATAGTATTTTTAGGAATATTAAATTTTTTAATAAAATATTGTTTATTATAAAATATCATTAACATCATTTTTTAAACTATTCAATTAATTTTTCTTTTAAAACAGTATAAAAATAATGTAATTAGAATATAATACATTAAAAATAACAATATATAAATTATTTTTACACTATAATAGACGCAAAAAAATATTATTTTTAGAGTCTTCAAAATAATTTACATTATTTTTCTACTTCTTGTACAGACATTGTGTTTTCATTACATAATCTTTTAAAGTAATCATATAATGAATAAGAAATAAAAATAAATTATCATCATAAAAAAATTCATTAATATTTAAAATAAAATTTCATAACCTAACATAATTTCTTTTTATCCCTATCAAAAAATATTATAGATATTAAAAGTGAGAGTGTGACATTTTTAGCTTCATCCTTTACTAAAATATTATAAAGTTTAAAATCAAATATAAATGGAAAAAAAATATTATTTTAAAATTTAAGATGATTATGGATCAAATAAACTCATAAAAGTAAATAAATGAAAGTTTTTTAATAAACATGAATCCTTATTACATCATCCTTGAACCTAATTTACTCATTTTACATTTTATACAGTAACAAAAATTTACAATTATTACTATACATAATGACCAAAAAAATTAGAAATATTTAAAAAAATTCAAAATAATAATTTCAAATATGAAATTAATTTTCAACATTAAATTTAAATAATTTTCATAATTTAATTTAAAATTTAACTCAAAAAACATGATGAAAATGGTTTTTTAAATGCCTTTTAAGTATAAAAATGTTTTATACCGAATTCAAGTATAAAATTCATTCTAAAGACAATAATTGTATTTTTTTAATAAAAAGGAACTAATGAGTTTTTAAAAAAACTAACATATAGTTTTAATTTTTAAATACATGAAAATAAAATCTAGTTCCCAATGAAATCAGTATTTTTCACTATTCATTGAAAAATAAAAAATTTCAGAAAATTATCCCTAAGATAAATTTGATATTATAATTTCAAAAATGAAATTGATTTTTTAAAATTAAAATTATATAATTTTTAAATCAATCCTTTAAATAAAACCATATAATATATGTAAACAAATTTAGTGAGAATAAAACTATTTCCTTTGTGACTAGAAAATTACTTAATATTCATATAGTGACTACATATATATATATATATAATCTAATTAATGGATATTAATAAGACATGAAAATGATTTATTTTAACATTTACTGGGTTATAATATTCTTCCCCTTTTGTAAACTCCATCCTCATAATTTTATTCATTACTTAAACTAGTGGGGATGTTTTCCTTTATAGCATTTTATGATTCTCATGTTTCATCTTCAATCATATGGTTTTTTCACAAAACCTTGACCTGGCGAATCGCTTTATTACATGATACTTATTCTCTTAAATCAATAATATAAATATTTTATTCCTCATATGAAATTTTTTTCTTCCAACTAAACTAATTTAGGGCTCAAAAATTAAAGATACATCTTGAACATATTTTCTTAACAACGAAACATGAAATACATCATGTACCTAAGATAAAATCAGAGGTAATACCACATAGAAGAGATCTAATCCAAATTTATCCATGATTTCATATGACTTAACAGACCATGTACTTAACATTCCCTTTTTAAGAAAATTCATATCACTTTTTCATAGTGATACTTTAAGGATAACATGATCGCCTACCTCAAAAGAGTGATATTTCCTCCAATTATTTTCATAAGTTTTTAGTGTTCTCTAAGCCATCCTCATGTAATAATTAATCATCTTCACCTTATTATTAATTTCTTATAACAATTCTAGTTCCAACAACCTTTTCCCTAAATTCATCCCAACAAAGCTAGAGTTTAACACTGGTTTCTATATAATTATTTAAAATGTGTCATCTATATACTAGAATGAAAAATATTGCTATAAGAAAACTAAATAAAATATATGTTTATACCAAATTCCCTAATAATTCATTAAACAAGATCAAAAAATATCCTAAAAAATATATAATCATTCATTCTTACTATCCATCGAATTGATGATGAAAATTTGTACTAAAATTTAATTCAGTACCCAATGATTTTTGAAGACTTTTCCAAAAATTATAGGTAAACCTATATTCACTGTGATATATAATATAGAGAGGTACTTCATGTAATCTAATTGTATCTTTAATATATTTTTTAGAAATTTAATCAAAATATTTAATATCTTTAATTAGAATAAAATGATAAGATTTAGTAAATCGATCAAAAATTACACAAATTACATTATTACACCGAGGTGTCTTTGGTAATCCTAACAAGAAATTCATATATATATATATATTCCCATTTCCACTCCATAAATAGAAAAGGTCAAATCATCCCCTTAAGTAATTTTCATTCTACTTTAACCTATTTACAATTCAAAAATTTTATGGTATATTTATCAATATATTTCTTTATTCCTTCCCACTGGAAATATCCATAAAGGTCTTTATAATTTTTTGTGATACCATGATGAATAGAAAATAGAGAATTTTGATCCACACTAAATATTTCCTTATTCAATTTGGGGGTCACAATAAACACATAACCATTGTTTGACTCTCAAAACACCATCTTTGTCGATATTAAGTTCAGAAAACTTACCTTTATTAACCAATTATACTTTTTCCTATAATTCACAGTCTTCCTTTTGTGATTTCTTAATTCTATCTGACAAATATGATTGTATTGACACCTAAAAAATATAGGTAGTTACTACATGCACATTTTCTAATCCAACATTAATAAAATCATTAACCAAAGGATCATGTTCCAAACATAGAATGGTTAATGTAGAATTATCTTTCAGAATCAAAGAATTGTACACTATGTTTTCCATTCTTGGATAGTAAAGAATTCTGAATTAATAATCCTTTATCAATTCCAACCATCTCCTATGTCTCATGGTCCACTCTTTTTTAGTGAATATATACTTCCTGCATTTATAATTGGTATATATTTCATACTTTACTTCACATAAATAATGTCTCTAAATTTTTAAAGAAAACACTATAGATGATGATTCAAGGTCATTTTTAGTATAATTTTTCTCATGAGGTTTATATTGATTTAAAGCATAAGAAATTACCCTATCATTCTCCATTAACACATAACTCATTCCTTTTAATGAAGAATTGTTATAGATATAAAATTCACCATTTATTGGTAGAAAGGAAAAAACTAAAGCATCCATTAAGCTTCTTCTCAATTATTAAGAACATTTATCATTATTTTCATGTTAACTTAGATAGTGGGATAGATAACCATGTAAAATTTTCAATGTACTGTGGGTAATATAATATTAACCTAAGAAAACTATAAATCTTAGTAGCATTTATAGGTCTTGGCCATTCATTAACCACCTAAATTTTATATGTATCAATGGTTATTACATATTTATTTAATATATATCCAATTAATGAAACCTATTGTAACCAAAAATCACATATACTAAATTTTTCATATATATTATTTTATTTCAAGGTGTTAAGAAAAATCCATGGATATTTTTCTTGATCCTCATAACTTTTAGAATAAACCAAAATATCATCAATTAAGAAACCATAATATTATATAAATATTCATGGAAAAATATATTCATAAGATCCACAAAATCAATCTAGATCATTTATCAACCTAAAGGGTAAAATAAAAACTCATAATTCCTATACCTAGTGTGAAATATTATATTAGGGATGGCGTCCCCTTTTACCTTTAGATAATGGTACCCGAACCTGATATTAACCTTCAAAAAATACTGATATCTCTGGATTTGATCAAAAAATTCATCTATATAAAGAAAATGATACTTATTTTTAATAGTGATGTTATTTAATACTTTATAATCAATGAAAGTCCTCATTTAACCATCATTATTTTTTATAAATAAAATAGGATCACCTCATGGTGAAATGCAAGGATGAATGAAACCTTTATCAAAAAATTCATGCAACTACTTTTTCAATTATAAAAGTTCAACTTAGACTATTCAATAATGGGGTTTTGAAATTGGATTAGAATCACACACTCATTCAATAGTAAACTCAACTTCCTGATTACATATAAAACCAGGTAACTCATGAGGAAAAACATCCAAGTATTCTTTTACTACCGAAACTTCATTAATATAAACTGTTCCCTTATTCTCAACAACATGATCAAGGTAAATTTCATTTCCATATCTTAATAGTTTCTCATCTTAATGATATGTTATAAAAGGCATGAAATGAATCTTATAGACTAACTAAAATTCATTTTAGAAAATAACTTATTTGTCTCTAAAATATATCTTACCATGATAAACTAAAATCCATTCCATTCCTAGAATAACTTAAAATTTTACAATGGGAAAGACAACATGGTTTTCAAGGAAAAACCCTCCACATATGATAATAGGAAGATCCTTACAAATTTTGGTTTCATTAATACTACCCCTAGGTGTTTTTAACAAAATGTTTGACTTCATTTCTTGAGGTGAAATTTTTATTTGACCAAAATAATTATCATAAATAAAACTAGCGTTAAAAAGTATTAACCTTAGTTTTGAAAATCACAAATCACTTCCTCAAAAGTTTATACTCTTATAAATTTTATACATCCTAATTTAATAATGTTTGTATAGAAAAATTCATTTTACCAGACATATAAAATACTTCCCATCAGAAACAAATTTCATATATGACATACATATACTCTGTTATCAAATGAATGATTTTAAAGTTCAACAGACAAAGGTTTATAAATCCGAGAAGATGAATCATAATAATGATGAATGATTTTAAAGTTAAATAGATGGAGGTTTATAAATCTGAGAAGACAAATAATAATGAATTCCATCATATAATGTTTTACCAATTATCCCAGAAAAAGTACATCATACGAAAAAAAACATGCTCACCAGATGAACTTTTCCAAAACCTACCAAATGGAAAAACTTTACACATTACATAAGATGAAAATTTATCATTCTACTGTATGGAACCTTTCAAGAAATATAATAGTGCTTCATAAAAATGATAATCATAAAATGAATTTGTGTTGAGCCTTTTAAGATAGGTATTCCAACCAATTCCATAGTAACCACATCTAAGGTTTAAAGAATATGATATTTGTAATTTTCATATAAATAGAAGCTATATACAAGGATGAGGAGGATTTTTCAAGTGAATCATTGTGTTTTTTCATCATCAACAATTTAAAAGTTGTTATGAAGATTTTGTAAAATGATCTTACTTTGACAGCGCTTCATTGTAATCTTTCAGAGAGTTGTTTTCTTCAGGAATCCATGTGAGGAATTTTGTAAATGCAGTAAAAAGTTTTGATTTTGTAATAGTTGTTTTCCCAATATAGTGTGTTTGAGGGATTATAAGGTTTAGGAAAATATAGGTTACGGATCTTATTGATCGAGGGTTCCCTAGGCTAGGGAAATAGAAGTATGTATGATCTTAGTACTAGGTCCTTCCTTGGTTAAGAAAGATATGAATTTATGGTTTGAAAGAAAATCACGGATACCCAAATTCAAGGTCATTTAAATAACTTACATTGAATTTAAATTTGTCTATATTCTTTTTATAATGTTTTTGTAAGTTTTATTAAGAACTTTATAAAGTTTTATTTTACTTTTTTTCACAAGTTTCTTATTTTTGGTGTGAATGATACAAGGAAAGTTTATATTTTATATTATAAATATTTCAAAGCACAAATTATAAAGTATATCAATATGTTTATACATATAAATATTTTATTAAATAGTTTAATAAAATTTGTATGTTTTATATTATAAACTAAATCCCCCCCTCTTGTAGTAAAAATTTAATCTTTTTATCGTGCATGTGGTATCAAATGAGGTTTCTAATTATTATAAATTTTTACCCTAACATGTATTTATATAAAATAGTATACTTATTTTTATGATGTAATTTTTTTCCATTAGGGAATTATAAAATCTCAATCCAAGAAGAATACAAATATTTTATGGTGTTGATTGTAAATATTGGAGAGATATAATTAAATATTTTGTTATCAACATTAGATTTGATAATTTTTTTATTTTTACTGGATGTTGTAAAATTACTAACAAAGAAGTGACTACTTTTACCAACTAAGATAAATCATAATATCATATGAATTAATGAGATATAAATACTATGTTGTTATCAATTTAAATAAACATCTATAAACAGGTCAATTTTATTGATACTTAAAATGATATTTGGAACAAAATAGAGGTTACTTGATTTAGGGATACCAAATTTGTTGAAACAAGAAGATATATGATTTAAGTTTATTATAAAGATTTTTATTTCTTATGTGGAGAAAAAATAGCCAAAATAGATGAAATATTTTTTAATATTGTTAATAGTATTCAATCTCTTGGAGATAAATACTTGAAAGATGAAAATTTGGTTAAAAATATTATTGGTATAATGTCCAATGAATAAGAATCAAAGAGAATGCCTCTTAATGAAATGAATAATCTTAAAAATATTAGTATGGATGATCTTATTAATAGTCTCCTACAGTTTGAGGGATTATTAAAAATATATATGGAAAAATCTAAGAAGAGTAATGGAGTATATTTTGATTCAACTTCTACAGAAGTAAAGAAAGTCAAATCAGCTGAGAAAATTACTAAATATTCAAAGAATAAAAAAGTAAAGTTTGATATTGAAAGTGGTTCATTTGAGACGATTGAAAATTACTTTTCTAATATTACTAAAATAATTAATCAGAAAATTGGAAAGAAATTATTTCTATTACAAGTATAAAAAATCCTAATAATATAAGTGATAAGAAGAAAACTTCAGAAATTATTTTTTTATAAATGTAATAAGCCTAGTCACATAAGACCTAATTGTCCTAGATTAAAGAAGGATAATAAATATAATAGTTCAAGAGAATTTTACAAGAACAAATCTATGAAATTTTTAAAATTTTATGATACTTGGTGTGTAAGTGATGGTGACAGTTCTTAAAGTTATTATATGAATAGTAGTGGTTATTATAAGAATATAGGTTTTTATGTTGAAATTACAAATATAAATAATTATTTCATGGTTAAACTTAAACAATTTACCTTTTAATAAAAATTATCCTAATTCTAATGATAAAAATTCTACTTATTCTAAAGAAGAAAAATATAATTCATCTTATAATGTAGAAAAATTACCTATATTTGAATAAGTGTAACATCCCAACCCAGATCACCTCTAAGAAAGTGGTTGGACAAGTGGGTTACATGACCTCAAGTGCATCTCCCCAAAGGCCAAAGGCTACCGACTAGAAGAAAAGGTATTTTTAATATGTATGTGGGGGAGACTGTGCCCTCATAGGTGACTTTAATGCATAGTGGAAGGAAAAAAATTATAACAAATAGCGGAAGTGTATAAACAAGCAAACTGCAACAGATGAAACTGAATAAATTATAAATACAGAATCTAATAAATGAAACTAGGTATACAATGATGTCATGCTATGATGTCTGTCTAAACTAAAAGCATAGAAAATAGAAACCCAAGCATACTATCAACTAAAAAGGAAAGAAACAGAGTGAAAAAATGCATCATGAGAAAGGCTCGGTCCTCTGCCCCAGTCTCCATCCTAAGCAGTAATAAAAATTCAAGCATCAGAAGCAGCACACTTCCCTTTGTCAATACCTATAAGAATATAATCTACTCGGGTGTCAACGACACCCGAGCAGGGTGTGAGATAAAATTCCAGTAGTACGGCACCCGCGGTGTCTAAACCTTTCAATTTCGTGCAGTAATTAAATGTAGTGTGTCGTTATATAATAAATAAAGACAATCAATTAAGCACTGAAAAATAAAATAACTCGGTCTGGATTCCTAATGGCACCTATCCCTAATCTCCTACTTTGGCCTAAGTCGAGAGTCTGAAAAAAGTACCTATAATGGCTAGGATGCACATATGTATATATATATAAGCCTTGAAATGTAAGGTAAAACAAGGAAGATACATACCCCTAATCTTGTGCTTTAACTTAGGGTTTAAAATATGTTTCAACCATATGTGCTTCAACATACTAGAAAACATCACAACTCTCCTGGGACTCAAGCAGCCTTAATATAAACCTTCTTTGCATCATTATTAATATGTTCAAGTTGAGAGTTAGAGTCTGAACCTGTCCTGAAGGTATCGCTATGGTACATCTATCAAATTACCTAATACCACAGAGCCCGTACAAAGAAAATCTCTCAAAAGACTAAGTATCACTTGGGGCATGGGTTTTACCTGAGTCCATCCTGATATCGCAAAGAAATGGGTCAAGTATTATCCAATTCTTGGCGTAGCCACATTTACAACGGATCCATACTCGATGGGGCCTTTTGGAACTGATATCACTCATAAGTATTTAGAAATCCTGGCAAAGTCTCGGTCAGTCAAGGCCTAATACACCAGCCCTTGGCGCAAAGAGTATTCTGTCAGGAACAGAGAGTCCATATCTGACCCTTAATATGGAACCCACATTCTCTCCTCACCCTTAATTTAATTAAAATTTCACAGAACAGGTATCATGGAGTTTCATTTATGATTTCCACTAAACAGTATAGGTAAATCTACCACAACAAATGATCATTTAAACCGAGTAGCTATTGCTAAACAAATGTATAAATGAAAGTAATAAAACCCATGTATTAATTTATAAAATAACAAAAAGATAATAATTAAAAAAAGAAGAAATTTATTAGGCACTAATTAACCAACACAAAAAAAGATCAATGTTCATAATTACACAAAATAACTTATTTAATTAAAACTAAACAAAAGAGATCACGCAACATGTGCAATTAATTAATGTAATTAATTTAGGGATAACAAAAAATAGGATAAGAACGTTGGCACACTCAAAGGGATATACAATGGTGTTGCAATAATTTAAATGGGTTAAAATGTCTCACACAAAGGTTCTAAGGTTCAGTAAAGTAATTTATTTAATTTAGAAAGGGTAAAAATTAGACCTCGCCAGTAGGCAACAACGAGTGGTACAACATGATATTTCAATGATGCAAATAAACAAATAAAAAGAGAGTAGAAACCCAACCTTATACTCGTATAGATTTTTATAATCTATGACAATCTTTGATTTGGCCTAAAATAGAAAAAATATGACGATTTTAGAAAATCCCCAATTTTGGGTAAAAACCTTCTGTAACAGATTGTGCAACAGATAGAGAAGGAGATCATACGATTCTTGGTGCATGAGGTTAGCATTACCGAGAGATTTACTATGAAACCAATAGAGAAGAAAATGGATAAGAAATAGAGTCGCATCAGGCTTCTGAAGGAGGAGAGGAAAGGAGGAGGCGCACCACCAATGGGATCTACATGGGTGACGCACAGGGAGAGGGAGGAGAGGGAAAAGAAGAAAATAAAGAAAGAAAATAAAAGGAGAAAAAAAGTAAATAAATAAATAAACTAATAAAAATAAAATGGTGGAAGAAGTGAAACAATTAATTAAAATGGATTTACCCCATTTTAATTATTTTTAATTTCTCTCGAAATGTTTCTATTTTATTATTTATTTTTTCCCTCTTTAAATTGCATTCATTTTCTTTCAATTTTTTTTATTTTTAACTTGTTTAAATTATTTTTAGCCTGAACACAGGGTTATAGTGTGATATAAAAATTTTACATAAAGCCCGAGAAATTATTTAATTACTTTTAACAGTTTCTTGGGACCTACAACAGGGTGCGTAGGTGCACTCCCTAGGTCGCTTTAAGAATTTGGGTTAAAAACATAAAAATACCGCACCTTCATTTAAGTTGAAACTTTACAAGCATTTATGTGGGAAATTAATAATATTTTATCTAACCCAACAATCAATATCCACCCATATATATATACATGTTATATATATATATATAGACACATCTGTATATTCCTATATATACACCTGCACATGTATATATAACTATATATATTTAATCCCATATATATATACATCATATACATATATATATATATCAATGTTTTTTTCCTAATATAGTAACATTAACACTAATTAAAATAATTATTATTTAATTCAACCCATTAATGACACCATTACTATTTTAACGACAACAACCATTAAAAAACCGATAACACCTAATAAATTAATAGTGATTGCACATTTTCATTTAATTTGAATAATTAATAATATCAAATTTATTACATTTCCCAATTATTATTTACATTACGACACAATTTATTAATTTTGAAATTATATTTTCATTTTTTACCTTCAACACAAATAATAATATTAATAATAAAATTAATATTATTATTTATAATTGTCCAACAAAATTATTTATAACCCAAATAAATTATCTTCAGGTGTGATCTGACAAAACGTTTGATTCTCGCAAAAGTTATATCCTATCTAGGGTAAACCCTATGTTATGGATCTAACGATGGCCTCGGATTTCTGATATAATGCACCAATTGAGAGAAATTGTGTATTTATTTATTTTTAAAATAGAATAATAAATTAATTAAAAATAAAGAGGTTATTATCTCATGCGAGGTTACCAAACACCCAACATGCATCAATGGTATACCCTTCCTAGGGTAAACCCTGTGTTCTAGACCAAACGATGGCCTCATATTTCTCCTATGATTCACCGTTTAAGAGTTATTTCATTTTTTTGAAAAAAAAAACACACACACGTATGAATAAAATAAATTTATTATTTTTATTCTATCAACGCCGAGAGTTTACGGGTCTCTGAATCCTGTTCTAACTCATCATAAAACTCTGAAAATATTTCATAGAATATTCAAAGTTTTAATAAGGATTTTTCCCTTCATTTAATTTGTTTCTATTTTAATTTTAATATAATTAATTTAATAAAATTTATTTAAAAGACACATCGTAGTGTCAACTATCGGAAAGAAGAAGGTTTTGACGCTAGATTTTAAAACTGGTCTACCCAGTTATCAGAAAAAAATTAATTTATTATGCTTTTTCATCTGATTTAAAACACGAGACGTTACAATAAATTTCTAAAAATAAAAATTTGCTTGAAATACAAAATAATAACGTTTCTAAAAAGTATAAAAATTATAAGGAATAACTTTCCAAAAAAATCAAGGATATCAAAACTTTCCACATAGATTTAAAATCTTACTAAATAATTTGATAAGAAATTAGTTATACTTCAAAAGATGAAAATAATAATTTGTTTGTGAAAAAAAAATTTAAAATATTTATTCAGAAAAAAATATTATCAAAATTTATCTCTTAGAAAGAAAAAATTGATATCATGTATAAACAGTTAAAAACTATTATAAATACATTTCGGATTGTTTTTACAAAATCAAAACCTCATTTTAACATATTTATTTTGTTCCTAAAAGATGTCCCTTCTATAAAAAATTTCAAAGAGGTGGACACTAGAAGAAAACATATCCTTTGAATAATATTAAATCTTTTGGTTTTCATAAAATTTAAATTTCTAAATAATTTTAATATGTTTAGTATAATAAACTTGGAAATATATGAATTCATTAAGTTTTATTTTTCTAAAAATGGTACACCCAAGAAATTTTGGGTACCAAAAACCTAAATTTTTTATTTTAGGGAAATAAGAAGAGTACCAAAAGTAATAATATTTGGTATATAGATATGGGATAATATATACACATGACTTTAAATAAGAAATTATTTTAGAATATTACCAATTCTAAAGGTGGCAAAGTCACTTTCAGTGATAATGATCAAGCATAATTATATGGTATAGGTGATATTGTTATTCTTATAAAAGATTTAATTTCAATTGTTTTACATTTTTAGGACTTAAGTAAAACCTCATTAGCATAAGTCAATTATGTGTTGAAGTGTACTATTTGAAATTTCAAAAATGATAAATGTATTGTTCAATGTTTAGAAGGAAAATTTATTATTTTACTAATAGGTATGACAATGTATACACACTAAACTTGGAAGACCTTATAAGGGAAGATGTACCTTATCTTAATACAATGGAAGATCAATCATAGTTATGTAATAGAAGTTTAGGATAATGTATTGTTATAATATTAGCCAAACATTCTAATAAAGTATTAGTTATATAATTTATGAATCTAAGGTTTAATTCTTCTAAATTTTGTGATCCTTGTAATTTTAGAAAGAAATATAACTTGAGATTTAAATATATTAATGAATTTTCAAATTCTGATGATTTACAATTAGTGTACATGGATTTATTCGATCCAAACAAAATGGGATTATTAGTGTAAAATACTATGTATATGTATTAGTTAATGACTAAACTAGATATACATGGGTCTATTATCTAGAGAAAAAGTAAAAACCACTTTTGTTTTAGAAATTTTGTACCCCATGTTAAAAATAATAAAATTCTACCTCTGGTAACTATTCATAGTGATCATTGTGGATAATTTTTAAATTCTAATTTTGAAACTTTTTGATGTAAAAAACTTATTATACATAAATTCTCATCTCCTAGAACCCCATAGTAAAATGGTGTATTTGAAAAAAGAAATAGAGTTCTACTGGAAATTGCTAGAATAATTTTTATTAAATACTCAATTACCAAAAAAAATTGGTCTAAAGCAGTTAGTATTGTCTGATATACCATAAATCAAGTTTTACTTAGACCTTTCATTAATAAAACTCTTTTAGATTTTTGGACTGGAAGAAATCCAAAACTTCCTTACTTAAGAGTTTTATATATAAAAAAATAATTTTTAATACTAATGATAATTTATAATAATTTTCTCCAAAATAAAATTAAAAACTTTTTTTAGTCTATTCTAAAACTATTAAGTCTTGTCAATACTTTAATAAAAATAAAAGTATTTTTGAGTAAACAGTACATGTTAAATTTGACAAAACAGATCCTTTTGTTTTTAAATTAACTAAAACCTCATATTCGAATAATATTTCAAGAACAGGTTTTCAACCCATGTTTGAGAATTCTACACATGAAAGAACAACTAATGAGTCTTTTTAAAAAGTTTTACCTCTTGAAGAATTCAACCCATTTTTGAAGAATAATGTTTAAAAATCCAAGGAATCAGACTATCTTTAGGGATCATCCCTATTATAATATAATTGGTGATGTGGATCATCCTATCAGAACTAGAAGTTCTTTAACGAATAAATGTTAACATTGGGAATTTTTATAACAATTTAAACCTAATTCTCTTATCGAGGCTTTAGGTGATGATTATTTGATAAATTCAATACAGGATGAACTCAATTTTTTTGAGAGGAACCAAATTTGGACTTTGGTCGAATGTCGTAAATATTTTCTTGTGATTGAAGTAAAATGGGTATTTCATAACAGGTTTGATGAAAATGGAATAATTACTATAAATAAGGAAATACTTATTGTAAAGTCTTATAAAAAACAAGAAGGAATAGTGTATGAAGAAAATTTTTCTCTAGTTTCTATGATAGAATCTATTTGTATACTCTCATCCTATATAGTATTATTAAATTTTAATCATTTTGAAAGGGATTTGAAGTATGATTTTCTTAATGGATATATACTGGAAGAAGTTTATATGGAAAAATAACCAAGTTTTGAAAATAAAAAAACTTCATATAATGTATTTACAATTACTAAGGCTTTCTATGGACTTAAACAAACCCCAAGATCCTAGTATGATAGACTTACTAGATTTTTTTTACAAAATAATTTGGTTAAGGGAGTTTCGAATCCAACTCTTTTTATTAAAAAATTAAGGAAAACATAATTGTTCAAATTTATTATAATGATGTTATATATTTTTCTCAACTCAAAAATTATTTTCTGATTACTTTTTGGATCTTATGAAATCTATGTTTGAAATGAGAATCATGGGTGAACATACTTTTTTCTTAGGTTTTCAAATTTTTCAAAAACAAGAATGAACTTTTGTATCTCAACAAAATAATATAAAATATCTACTTAAGAAGTTTTTATATTAAAATACTAAATGTAATAGTTCTTCTATCAGAATCTCATAAACTTTAGATGTTGATAAAACTAGGAAACTATTTGATCAATATACTTTTATACATATGATTAGTAGATAACTATGCATTATAGGTAATCGTCCAGACTTAATGTTTTCTATATTATTTTGTGAAATATTTCAACCAAATGAAAAATATTATCATCTTAAAGTTTCAAAATAAATGTTTTATTACCTTAACGGTAAAATAGATCTTCGACTATTTTATTCTTCTAGAAATGATTTTGAATAAAAACATTTTTTAGATGATGAATTTGGTGGATGTAAAATGGATATAAAAACAACATCAGGAACATATCATTTCTTAGGAGAGTATTTAGTTTCTTGATCTTGTAAGAAACAACATTCAATATCACTCTCCAATACTGAATCTTAATATATAATTGTTGGAATTTATTAGGATCGGGTGTTGTGGATGAAAGACACATTCGTATACTTTATCAATAGTTTTAGTAAAACTCATATTTCGTGTGATAACACAAGTGTTATAGATCTTAGTGAAAACCAAGAACACCTCTAAGGAGTAAAGAAAATATATAAAACACACAATTTACTTCAAGATCACACAAAAAACAAGATATCATTTTAAAATTCATTAGAATGCAAGAACAACTTGTTGGTATTTTTATAACACCCATAAATTATGATATATTTTAATATCTTAAAAAAAATATTGAAATTGTAAACATAAAATGATTATTTATCTACTTTTTATTTAACCACCTTCTTATAGTAATAACTCCTCAAACAATTTCTACAAATTTTCACTTTGTCTTGAAAATGTTTTATAATATTTGAAAACTTTTCGTTAAAATTTTTTAGAAAAACATTTCCTAAAAAATTTTGAAACAAACTTTTCCTTAGAAAATTTTAGACAAACTCTTATTGAATTTTTTTAGAAAACCAATAAGTTTAAATTATTAAATAAACATTCATAAATAATTTTTAAAATTTTCTCTAAGTAGTAATTTTTAAATCTTCGTTTTTAATTTTTTTATCTTTTGTTTTAACCACTTTCTATATTGTTTAGTTTTTATGAAAATAATTCTTCAAAATTTATTTTAATAAACTTTTAGGTTTCAATCAGTTTAAATGCGTGTACAACAAAACTAAAACCAATAGTTTTAAAATTTCAATAGTTTTTAAATTTTCTTTTCATCTTTTGAGAAGTGTTATAAAATGTTAATCCTTATGAGGTTTTCAATATGAGTCATCAGATATGAAGAAGATAAAATTTCTCTCTATTTAAGGATATATAAAGGACATGTGGGTCACCACACCTTAATTACTAAAGTGATTTTAGTATACATCTCTTGATGTATTGTTTAAAAGTTTGTGCATTTCTTTCTAGATCATCTATTTCTCATGGTCATCTGATTAAAAAATATGGCTTCATAAATTTATTTCTCTAATAGAATATCTTTCAAATAAAGTTTAATTGAGAAAAATGGTATTAAAAATATGATTCTTTTATAAATTTTATAATCATATTTCAAGTTGGGGAATCTATTTTTGTCTCTAAATGTGACTTTGATATATATTATCCCAATACTATTAGAGAATTTTACACCTCTATTAATTTTATTGAGGTCAATTGATTAAATATTTTTAACTTTTACTTATTTTTTATGTAATATAAATTAAATATACAATAAGTGGACAATTTTATTAATATTCCTTTGTAAGGTGAGTCAAATCATGTAGCACACAATTTTCTAAAGTATATATGAAGTTTTGAAATGTTAAGAACTGAAACTTTTCTTTTTTATATGAAAAGGTGAGGGAAGTTTAACACTTATCTAATGATTCATGAATAGTTTCCTTATGGTTTTAGAATTATATTATTCCAAGGAAATAGGATTGAGACACTCCCAAATTTAAAGATATTTATTTATTGTAATTTTTATGAAACATGAGGAATTTAAACTTAGTGAGATTTTTATTTAGTTACGTCAATTATGTAAAATTGTGATTTTTGAATTTGAATATTCTTTTTACCCAAATTTCACTAAAAAAACTACATAAGATTCATGGAAGTTTAAAAGATAAAAAATGAAGTAACTCTAGTCATATATAAGACTTCTTATATTAGTGAAGAAACTATTAATAAAATGAATCTTGTTTATGTTTCTTCTTTAAATAAATTTTTTGAATAATTGAACAAAGTTACATCCACTATTGTAACAAAAAAACTCAAATAAAATGTTATGGGTAAGAGGAAATTAGGAGAATTATCTCATCCTATTGCAAGGAAAAAGGTAAAAAAACAAGTCAGATGAACCTTTTAAATATTTTCTTAAAAAGAAATGTAAAAAAACTAATGATAGTCATTTTTTGGACTAGATAAAGATGAGGTTTTGTCTCTAAAGGAGAAAAACTATAAGAATATAAGAGAAGAGGATATTAATAAAATAAAATCTGATAAGGGAATAAGAGAAAAAATGTATATTTATTTCTTTAAAGGGATTGAGCTAATGTATTTAAAAGTTGAAGCTGCAACAAAAGTTGAAGTTCCTCTTTTAATTCCTCATTTGTCTATTGTTTAACCATAATAACAAAAAAATCAAGTTTTTAAAAACCTTTAATCACTTCAAAAAGTAAAAGGAATAGAAAGTTTGGTATAGAAAATTAAGTCATAAAATTTTAATGATAAAGTTGAAGAGGTTTTTAAATAATCATGAAATAGAAAATGGATAAAGAATTATGAATTTTATAAAGAGATAAAGAAATATTTAGAGATTGAGGAAATTTATGTTGATTTGTATACTTCCTAATATACCAAATATAAAAAATATGTTGATATTAGTGAATTGGAAAAAAAATATTCAAAGAAAGAAGATAAACATTCAAAAATAAAGACATCAAACAAAGTAAAAACTAATGATGATGGTTAAGTTATAGAATATTCTGAAACTCCTTAGGATAAAATAAAAGAATATTACCAATCATCTATACATAATGCTCATTTTTTCTTGATGTTTCCTTTAATTCCACCAATTATTCTGTAAGAAAATGTATTAAAAGGATAGAGATCAAAATGAATAATTTCAATGAAGCGATCAAAAGGATTTATGAAACAAAAGAAATCTTCCTAGACATACTTGCAGGATGAAAATATATTTAGAGGGGAATGATGTTTTAGAAAACCCAAACTTATTAAAATAGATTACTAATATTGTAATTAAAAAATGAGGTAAAATTCAAGTATTTCAAAGGAAATATAAAATTTGACTCAAGAAAGTTGAGGAAAGTTATCAATTAGATAAAACATAAGATGGGCCATATCAAGCTTTATGATGACTAGTCTAAAGGAATAAAAAAGGTAACAAGACCAGAATAAAATTTTTCACGAACAATAATCTCATGAGCCTATGAAATTTCAAGTACAATCGATAATATCAAATCTCTTAAAATGCCAAAAGATGATGACATAAAATAAAAAGGGAATATTATTCTTGATTTGGAAGAAGAATTCTCAAATCTAAAAAATTGAAAGAAGAATACAGAAATTATTAAAGAAGAAGTTAGTAAATTAGTATCAATAATTGTTAAATCCAGGAAGTACCAGGAAGATCTGAATAAGATTAAATTCATCCTCAAAATATTATCAAATAAATATTGATTATTTTTTCAAACTCTGGAAATATTTTTTAGTAAACCAAAAATTAACTCTTTAATATATATATTTTTATGGATGTTCTTCCATGTTTTATAAATGGATAATTATTCCTTGTATTTTGGATAAATATATTTTAATATTTTTGGGATGAATATATTTTTTAAATTTTTGGATGAATGATTATATGTAAAAATAATTGAATAAATTTTTTTTCCCTAACATTTATGGTACACTTTCTACCTCCTACAAATCTGTGTTGAAAATCACAAAGGGGGATAATGAGTCTAAAAATTTGAAGATATATGAGAAAGGTTTGAGAAAAAACTAATGGTTTGTGAGAAAAATAACTTTTATACAAATGGATATAATGGTAGGAATTTATAAACTTTTCAATAAAAATGAAAATATGGGGTTTTATAAGACAGAGGGGGTAAAAATTTCCAAATTTTTTTACTTTATTTTTTCTATTTAAAAGTTCTGTTTTGGGATTTTCAAAAATGGGGAGATTATTGAGTCAAAAGGATAAATTTAGACACTTTCAAACCTTAATTTTTAAAATCACATATCACCTCCTTAAAATTTCATACTCTTATAACTTTTATACTTCCCAAGATATTTAATTTTTTTGTAGAAAAGAATATTTTACCAGACATAGAAAATAATTTACATCAGATGAAGTATTTATATAATACATAAATGTACTCTTTATATTATATAGATGATTTAAAATTTCATCAAATATATTTTTATATATAATAAAATACAAAGTATAATGAATTCTATTTAAAAACAAATTCCAAGCCTACTGGAAAAACTTCATCAGATGGAGGCAAACATGCTCACTGGAAAAAAATTTCCAAACCTAGAAAATAGACAAGATTTACACATTCCACTATATGAATATTTTTAATTCTACCAGACATAAACTTTCAATCATTATAATGGTGATTCATCAAAATAACCATTATATGGAGAAGATTTTTTTAACCTTTCAAGAGAAGAAGGAGTTTTTATGATGTTGTTTCAACCACCTCTAAGATATAAAGAATATGATCGTTGGAAGTTTTATTATAAATATTAGTTTCATGTCAGGAGGGGGAATATTTTTCAAGTGAATATTTGTGATTTCTCCTCATCAAACATCTAAAATTGTTTGTGAATATTTTATAACACCTTTTTACTTTGATAGAACTTAATTGAAATATTTCAGAGAGTCTTTTTCTTAAGGTATATATTTAAAGACTTTTGTAAATACCTTAAGAAGTTTTGATTTTTAATATCAATTTTTTATCCAGTGTGATCGAGAAATTATGAGGTTTAAGAAGATAGAGGTTATAGATCTTTCTAATTGAGGGTTACTAGTGTTGGGGAAATAGAATTACATCCAATATTAATATTGAGGGATTCCTTGGTTAAGGAAGACAGACCAATGTGGTTTGATTTATACTATATATACCTATAATTATGATTATTTACTTCATTTACACTAAATTTTAATGTTTTTATATTACTTTTATAAAGTTTCTATAAGTTCTATTAAGAAAATTAATTTTTTTTACTTGTATTAACAACTTTTTTATATCCATTGTGCATGATATAAGGAAAGTTTATATTTTTTATACTAAAATTTTACAAAGTCTCATTATAAATTAGATTTTTATGTTTCTACGTATGATTAATTTATTAAAGAGTTAAAGTAAAATTGTATCTATTATTTTATAAACTACAATTCACCCCCCTGTAGTAAAACATTAATCTTTAGATCCTACAATTATATTTTACACATTTTACTACATATTTATAAAAATTCGCATTACCACTACTAAGATATTTTTCATTGAAATCATAAGTCATATTCCCAAACTTACTACAATAGAAGCATCTATATTTCCTAATAAATTCCCTATAGTTCTGTTTACCACACTTATCACAAACTGAAAACTTGATTTTATTATATTCAGATTTATTTGATGTATTACTTCCATTTTCCTACCACCTGGAAATATTTTTCCCTTTGTTATCATGGAATATATTGTTATCATCAAACACCATTTCCACCTTCTTAATGCAAAGAATTTTTTTTTCATAATTTTTAAATTTATGAGAGTCTAGTCCCCTTCGGTGTCATGGATTGAATCTTGAGTAAAACTAATTAATTTTACTATAAATATCTCCAATGCAATTTGGTGTGTTCCTTTCCAATCAGGAGAAGTTTTCTTTATACATAGCCATTGAATCTTCCTCCTTCTACCTCAATTAAAAGAATTAATTTTCCATCATAATTCTAATAACCATAGTAAAATACTTCTCAATGAAAATATCTATAAATGTATCTCATTCCATGGCATCAATATCTTATCTTTCTCTAGTATTTTTAACCATTGACTACCATTGATCTGTTTCACCTTCAAAATGGTAAATATAAATGGTTACCTTTTGATGATTCTAAATTTAATTCAAATATCTTTTCCAGATCATTAATCCATCCCTCATATAACACTAAGTTAGAAGATCAGTGAATGTTTAAGTGTGTTACCACATAATTTTCTCTACTATTGATATGTTCCTTTATTATAGATCTAGTTTCTCTCTAGCATGGATGACACCACCAATTATATCCTTCAACAATTGATCCATTATAGAAAACAATGGATTAGTTTCAATTCAAACCATTATAGGTAAATGATCTTGAAGGATATTTCCAACTCAGTTCCTTCTTACTCCATCTTCCATGTTTCCTCTATGAAAAAACATTCTAACCAAACATATTTTAGATAAAGAAAAATGTTAATATTATAATTATATATCATGATGACCATAAATTAGAATCTCTTAAGTATATTTACTTATATTATTCTAACATCTAAAATTATCTAAACCTTTCATTTGATACCAACTGTAAGGTCTTAGGCTTATACAATATATAAAATTGATTATTTCGAAAATATTTCATTTTCTTTCATTCTTGGGGATATTTTCGGTTTAGAGGTTTAGATAATTAGGTCATCACCCTTATATAGATAAATATTACATAACAAAGTGGGCACCAAAACTTATTATCCTTTTTCCCATAATAAAATACTTTTAAGATATAATAAGTTTTCTTTTGATAACATATTTTTGAAATTTTCATCTTTCCCTCATCCTTGACACTAATCATCCTTAAAACCATGTGAAAACATTTTGAAAAATGGTATGATAATAAAAAGTTTAGTAATGTACATATAAAATGGAATAAAAAAACTAATTATTCCATGAATAATCATAAAAATATTCCTTTTTCAAAATAAAATTTGAACTCAAAATAAACATTCAACTCAACTTATCTTTCTAGATATTTTTAAAAAACATCTCATAAGAACTCTTAAAGGTAAAAGAAAAACATAAAGGTGTCTTTGAGATCATGAAAATCCCATGAAAATATTTTCAAAAAGCTATACATTTCATCCTTAATAAGTATCATAAACTTTCCTTTAAACATAATTGCATTGGATTACCTTTTGAAATTAGAAGATTTCTATAAAAACCCATAGAAATCATAGATAAATCATGTAGGTAACTTGGGAAATTATTTACATATCACTTTTACAATCACTATTGAAAATGAAATAACCTATTCAGTAAATTCCAATAATCTATTAGAAAAAACCTATAATCTATTAACTCTGTCCCTTTACCGAATATATTGGAGGGATATATTGAGCTCACCCATTCTTGGTTTATAACGGAACCACCTATTGTTGGTTTATAATGGAACCACCCATCCTTGGTTTATAATGGAACCACCCATCCTTGATTTATAATAGAAACACCTATCATTATTAACAATTCCCAATAACTATAACATAATCATAAAACATGAAATCTTTTATTTTTCATAAATACACTCATAAAAATATTATTTTCACCCATAAGAAATAATTTCCATATTTAAATTATATATTACATTTAAATTTTTTTTTAAAAATATCCCGAATAAAGATAATGAGGTTTTTTCTTTGAAAAAAACATGAAATATTTTAAATTAATCCAAACATAAAATAATAGTTATGACAGAGGGAAAACTATTGATATTATATACATTAAAATATATCATTCCTTTTACCTTTTTTTTCAAAATGCTCTATATAAAATTCATAAAAAGATTCTTTTAGAAAACCTTAAAAGGAAAGTGAAATAAAATTTCCCTTATAATTTATTTACTTCCATATAAAAACATCTATAAAATAATTTTAATAATATGGACATGGAAGAAAAATATTTAGAAAATAAATCATTAATTTTTTTTGAATTGAACTCTAATACCACTTTGTAACAACCTGACCCAAGTTCCATACACCGATGCCCCAAGCTGGTCGGTCACATGACCTCAGACATGCATCCCTATACATCAGAGGCTTCCTACTAGTAGTGATGGTCTAACATGTCGATCATGGGGAGACTATACACTATTTTATCAGAGTAAATACACCAGTGTAAAATAAGAAACAATAACTGAATAATATTTAATCATAACCTGAAAGAACCATTATCAAAAGATGTCCAAAACTGGAAATAAAACATCAAACTAAAGAATAAAATATTCCATGCCAATGTATTTGTCAAGTGTCTAAAATGAAACAAAAAATAAAGACACTGAATACTCCCCCAAGTGGGTCCCAAATCATGTCCAGTTCCCTTATCCGTACTCCATCCCATATCATCCATCTAATAAAGGTATGTTTCCCTAAACCTATCCATAAAGCACAAAGTCTATTCGGGTACTGATCAGGCATCATGAGTAGGTGTGAGTATAACTTAGTAGGCTACCACCAACGGAATCTAAACAATATATAGTCAATGGAAATTGTATGTAGTCGTATAAATAAATAATTATAATTTATAAATAAAAAATTATCACATTATCAATTAAAATTTATTTAAACATATAAACTCTCAAGATCCCATAGACACTCTTACCTTATTCCCTACTTTAGCTCATATCAGAGATCCAACTCTGTATGAGAAATATCATATCTTATAATTCCATTTTAACCATTATTTAATTCATACTTGAATGACCATGTTACTATTCATACAACACACAATAGAATGACCATGTTCTCATTCATTAATTCACAACTAAATAGCCATGTTACCATTCATACCTTACATGTTATAATGACCATGTTATAATTCATTATTTCACAACTAAATGACCATTTTACCATTCATACCTTACTTTTGAATGATCATGTTCCCATTCTTAACTTCTAAACTAAATGACCATGTTACTATTCATACCTTACGCATTAGAATGACCATATTCCAATTCTTTATTTCACAACTAAATTTCCTTATAACCATTCATACATATAATTAATTAAAAATTAATTATCCACATCAATTCCATTACTAATTCAATAATTAGTTAAATTCATCAATTCCATGAGTTAACTTAACTATTATTTTATCACATAAATCCCCTTAATTAATTCCCCAATTAATTAAGTACATCAAAACCATTAATTAATTCATCAATTAGTTAATCAATATCCTCATACTCAAATACCATAATTAATTCAATAATTAATAATATCATTCACAATCTCAATACCTCATAATTAATTTCACAATTAATTAACTCAATTCTGAATCTTAATATCTCATAATTAATTCATCAATTAATTATCTTAAATCAACAATCTATATATATCATAATTAATACTAAAATTAATTATCTCAATCAATAAATATCAATATCTCATAAGTAATTTTACAATTAATTATCTCAATCAAAAAATCTCAATATCTCATAATTAATTCTACAATTAATTATTTCAAAATCCATAATTCCTTAAACCCCCAATTTCACATATCCTAAATTAATTAATTCACCATATTAATTAATTAAATCAAGGAAAAAATTGATAAATATATAATATAAATTATACAATTACATACACTTAATTTAAATAAATAATTTTGTATTTTAATTATAGAATACCTACCTTGATTCATTGACGTGCAATCACCCAATAGAAATCCCAAAAATTTGACTATCTCAACAACATAGAACAAGATCTGAATCCATAACCGTAATAAATATTTAATAAATAAAGATCCTTTAAAATTATAACTATATCCACAATAATATATCTAGGTCTAATCAAAATAGGAAGAACAACCCCTTTCTTGAATGAGAGAAGAAAGGAAGAGGAATGGGAAACCAAGAAGAATGAGATCGTCTTATCAGGAGGGGTGTACATCTTAGATTTGAGCATAGAATCAAAAATAATGGAGGATGGTAAGGCTTTTAATCCATTTGGGAGGCTCTGAAATCACGAAGATATGATTTTTCTGAGTTAGGGTCAAATAAGGTGTGTTTTGAGGGTTCAGGTGATTTAAAATATAATTTTTGGGTGAATTAAATTCCTCTGTGTCATTTTCTAGGCAGGGGTGTACAATTTTCCATAAATGTGTGCCTCTATTATATAGGGTGAATGGTTACTCCAAATAGGGTGGACAGTTTGATAAATTGTGCACTAACCATGTAATTACCCTCTGTCTAGGGTTGCATAGTTTTATGGGTCTGGGTGCACAGTTATGGCTAACAGTACACCACCCGTGCACTACCCTCCTTCTTTCCATTTTTCTCAATTTCCACCTAAATGCACCCTAAGGTAAAACCAAACCAAATTATTCTCAAAAAAGAATAATAATAATTGAAATAAATCCCAAGTCATCTCTAAAAAAATCGAGGTTTTTACAATAGTATATGATTTAAATTTCACCACAACCCTCCTTGGTAACTTTCATTCCTAATAATATTTTATTTTAATCCCTAGTGTGAGGTTCAGTCTTCCACCATCGCAACATCACCCTAGCCCTATGATCATATAATCAATAACTATTAAATGAAAAATTAAGTACCAAGGAGAATAATCCTCAATAAAATTAAAGATTAACTAATAATTATAGATCAATAAGAATAACCCATAATCACGCACTTAACTATTTAGAAAAAATCTGAACATAACGTAATCTAATGTGAAAGTAAAAAATATAAGAAAATAAATCTTAATAAATCCTTGAGTTGGTTAGATAATATTTCTCCTAATGATCACAATGGTAGTTCCTTTAAATTCATTTAATTCATCTAAATTTATCATATTTATCATAGTATGTTATCTAGGATTCTTAATGAATACCTATGTTTCTCCCCAGGACTTCCCAAAAAATTCTATCCTATCCCTTTAATCCCCTACATCTATTTTTAAACATTTCAAATAATATTAAAATGTATCAGGTTGGTGTCTACATGGTATTTCAATTATTTCAAAATATATTCACCATCTCATATAATTACAAATGGATAGAAAATTGATCTTTAGTTGAAACTAGTGAGATCATGATATATACCGTATAATCATCTTCAAATATCTCCATGAATTCTCATGTATAAAATAATAAATTACCATGTGTCTTGAAACATTCAAAAAAAGATTTATCTCATATAATGGTATTAATCTATACATCCTACAATCATGTTATTTATCATTAATAGTCATAAAAAGTAAACAATTGACTCATGGAATAGCTAACTATGTTCATTTTAATACAAGTTAAGTTCATTCAGAAGGATTTAACTCTTATTTATAACCTCAATAACACCTACATCCCCTCATTATAATGTGTATATTATAAACCATGTAGTGTGTTCCTTATTTCAGTGGTAAAAGTCACAAAATCCACCTCTATTAATTCAATAGGTTGATGATATTGTCATTGTTGAGTTATTTTCCTGAAATGGAAACCTATAGATCTATTTTTTTGATGAATCACAACACATTTCCTGTTTTACATGTACTTAATTGAAGTTTTGTTAGTTTTGTTAGTTTTGTTTTTATGAAAACTTAATTTATGATTCATAAGTTCTAGAGATCTGATATGGATACATGCGAATTTCAAATGTTTGTGAATTTAGATGAATTACATAAAAAAGAAGTTATAGTTGTATATTTTATTTTTTTACAATTGCAACCAACAAAATTGGAGAACTTTATTAAATTTAAATCTATAAATTTTGATGAAACTCCGAATAATGGTAGATATTTAATCACATTACATAAAGTTTTACAATACCTCAGTGTTGAGAGATTTTTAATAATTTTTAGTGTTTTATCTAGAGATTCTTTTTGTGATGTTCTTATTATAAAAGATCTAATTTTTCTAATTTTGATTTCTTCTTTTGATCCTTCATGATATATGATATTTTGAGGCCATGAATTTTATGCTTCTAAATGTTGAGTTTGATTAATTCTAGCAAGGTACTTTTTATTGATCAGGTTGATTTAATTGAAGTTTGGGAGCAAAGATACTTTTGATTATTATTGTCAAAGAAGTTATAGGGCTCAGAATCTATAGTTTTCAATCATGTTCATTGATGAACTTATAAGGTTTAGAACATGTATCCCATGGATTTGGTTATTGATCCTCCTACCACTTTAGAGTAAAAATGATGAGTAACTTCTAGTGGAATGGGTTTATATCCTTTATAATATTTGTTAAAATAGTTTAAGGATTATTATCCAAAACTCTATGTATTATTTTCACATGCATTACTATTATTTCTTATTGGATTGTTTATATTTTTCAAGTTCATAAGATTCAAGTGTTTTAATTTATCTTGTATTTATTTGTTTTTTTACTTTTATCAATTCAAAGTTTATAATATCTAGATAGTTTATATTTTTTAGTTGGATAAAATTATAAGTTAATTTTATACTTCCATTTAATCCCCCTTTAAATTCCATATCTAGGAAAAAATTGGTATTAGAGTAACTCTTTATTCTTTTGTCTAATACATTTGGTATATTTCAATTTTTTAAGTTTGATTTCCTTACACTAAAGTGTATTATAAGAAATATCTTTTCATCATGTTAGGATTACCAGTTGGAAATTTGGAAAATTTGAATCTAAGTCATCCACCGAATTTTTATTCAACACATTATAAATATTGGAGATATCATTGATACTTTTCTAATTAACACCAGGGTTGATCATTATCATATAATAACCAAAACTTATATGATTCTAGAAAAGAAGATTTTTAATTTTACTAGTTAGGGGGAATCTAGAATATCTGGAAAATTACAAAGTTTGAACACTTTACATTGATTGATAAATAGGAATATTTATAGTTATATATCATCATATGAGAATACAAATTGAATTTAGAGAAAACTAGAGATTACAAATTTTAGTGCTTCAAAAATCTTGGAGACCATAAGAGATATGATGCGAGATTACTATCAAATATTTCATTTTATTCTAGGGGTATTATTGAATCAAATTCACCAATGTTTTATAAATATTTTTAATTGACTAAAATCTCTAGGTGAGTGAGAGATCACTAATAAACATATTATATAAAAGGTTATAGATATATTATTGATATAGTGGGAGTCAAAGAGGATAGATATAGATGACATGAAATATATTATGAATATCAATATAGATGACCTTGTCAGAATATTAATTCAAAAATAGAATAGATTAAAGAGAGAGGTTGAGAAAGAGGCGAAAAAAATGGAGTTTATTTTGATATAGTTTCCAAGGTTATGACTTCTAGATCTAATACTTTAAAGCCTAATAAATTTGGGATAAATTATAAATAATATTTAGATGTTAGTATTTTGGAACTTGGTGAAGGTGAATTTTCTTAACTCTTAAAGAATATAAGTTGTTTTATCAGAAAAACTAATTTTTGAAATGATGGTAAAATGGATATGAAAAGAACATAAGGGGAGACACATCAAACGTTATCTTCAATCAATATAAAAAACTAAGGAATATAAGGTTGTACAATACTAAATAAAAAGGATATTTATTTCACAAAATATTCAAAATGGAAAGGGAGTAAAATATTAAGAGTGAATTGAGTACAAGTGAAGATATATCTTCTAATTATAGTGGTTTAGAAAAAGATGATAACTGAATTATAATAGGTTTCTATGTGAAATTACCTCATAATGAATCATGTTTCATGGGAATGGTAATTATTGATTCTCTTACTAATTTTTATTTAGATTTTATTTTCTATTTTACTTTTAATGATGAAGATTATAATCTTTCATGAAAATAAATGGATTAATATATTTCTGTCAAGGAGGAAATATATTAGAGGTTGAATAAATACTATAATTATTTTAAGGATTCTTTTATTCATGATGATGATAGAATTTCTAAACTTCATTCCATGTTAGATGTTAAATTAGTTTATATTTCAACTAATAATGATTGAAATGATGTTATGAAACTTGAATATGAATTTTATAGTATGAATAATATTATTTTTAATTTAAATTTAAATGGGGACAATTTTTAAAAATATTCTAAGATAGCTGAAACCAATTATGAAATATTTTAGAATTGATTTTTATTATAGAAATCCACATTTCCTATCTAACTATTTTATTCTGTAAAGTGAAATTTTCTATAATAAACGTCAGAGATGAGGTTACTGAAAAATTCATCATTCCATTAATAAGGTTCACTCATTTGGAAATTATATGGATTATATATCTAAAAATGGTTAATTTTTCAATGCTATAGGGTTGAACATATATGGTTTCTAAATTTATTTTTCAAAACCATAATTTACACATGAAATTTTGGGTACCAAACTTTTAGTTTCATTGATTTTGGGGGAAAACATTTTCAACAACCCAAGATTTCATAGTATGTTATCTCTTTATATTAATTCAATAACATGCACTACACGCAACACCGAGTTTGAGAGCACCATGACTTACCAAACTAGTTGTTCAAAAAGTAGTTACGAATATTACTAACTACATTTTGAATACTCTACATAATTTTAACATCCATATTATGTGTTTCTTAGACATAATATAAGAACAAAATCAATTTTTCAGATAAAAGAAGTATTTTTAAAAAAATGCAATTTTACCGCCTTTTAATAGAGAACCCTTCTTAAATCCAATATTTGACACTTTTATATATTAAATTTGACAAAATAAACTTATTCTTTAGAAGCAGGAAATAAAAATTTATTTTGGATAAATTTTGGTGTTTTTCTGATAATTTTCATATTTTGATGAATAGTGAAAGATACTAAATTTTAATTGAAAACAAATTTTTTAATAAAACAAATTTATAGTGTTAAATTATAAATTTGAATGGTTTTGAAGTATAATTAGATTATTTTTTATCATTTAATCCAATTTTGGTCATTGGAAGTAATTTCACATTTTAATTGGACATAAACACATATCAGTCTATTGATAGTTTTTACTTCTAAAAAACCCACTTTCTGGTTTTGACAACAATAATTAATTTTAAATTAATTAATGAAACTTATATATTTTGAATTTTGTAAAATAGATATCATTTTTTAATTTGTAATATCAAAATTATCTTTGGGTGAAGTTTTGGTATTTTTCTGAAAACATTCAATTTTTGATGAATAATAAAAACACTGCGTTGTAGATAAAAACCGACTTTTTCATTTAAATAATTATTTTTAATTAAAATTTATCTTAAAGTAAAAATAGATATATAATAAATATATTAGTCCAATTTAATTCATTTGAGTCATTTTATAATAAGATTAGATATATAAAATTTTATTGAACGTTTTAACGTCTTTTAGCACCTTCTAAGCACATTTGCAAAATTTCATAAAACGCAATTTTACCACTTCTGTGAATTGAATTTTAAAAATACAAGAGATATGGTTGACATCAGTAAGTAAAATGTGGTTCAATATGAAGAAAATAATTTTGGGTGAATAGTAACTTTTGAATTTTATATTCCATGGTTAAAAGTAAATAGGGTAATTAAAGGTAAGAATGATATTATAATTATCCTAACACATATACAAATTCTATTGGATAAGTTTTTTTCTACCAAAATAAAACTTAGGAAAAAAATAATATCCTTTTTTATCCACTTGGATTAGATTATGACATTTATTATATTTTATTTAAACAAGTGTTAAAAGTGCTAAATTCAAATTTTATTAACTAAACCATTGTTAATATAGAGTTGTACATAATATAAATTTGAGTATAAATATCAATTAGAAATATAAAAAGATTTAATACATCATTTAATTTTTTTATAATTTTTAGAGATTAAATAATTAAATTTATTTATGACACAATGATGATTCAGTAATTACATTATTAATGAAAGATTAAAATAATTGGTATTATAAATATAAAAATAAATGTAAATTGAGACTTTTGATGTCATACACGAATTTTATATGTGAATATGACATTTTAGGCTTGATTTAATGTATTTTATTCGAAGTAATAAACTTTTTTTGACTTTCACAAAAACCAAATACTAAATAGTGTCAAAATTGACATAAAAGAGTTTTTAAAAAAAATACTATATTATTAAAAGATATAATATTCCTAAAAAATTAAGATTCTTCCAAAGGAATTATATAATTATATATATTTCATTAATTAACCACTTTAGTTTCTCTTGTCATTTTATAGTAATTTTATTAACCATGTAATATAAAAATACAAGAAGACATGTTAAAAGTTAAACTATTTAATTAAGAGTTAAATCTAAAAGATAAGGTTAATATGGTGACCTAAACTTGTATAACACCTATTGTTTGAGAGGATTTAGACCCAAAACCACCTTACCCTCTAAATAAATCTATTTGGAGACATTATAAACCAAAAATTAATTTATAATAAAATAATATTTTAAGCTTTTCCTAATGTTCCCATCACTTCTCCAATAAAAGGGTATTTCCCCTTATCTTACTTTCACACCTCCAAAGCCTTTTGGATCGGACAAACCCTGATAAAATCTATTAACAACTACCCCAAATTCAGCCTATAGGCATTAATTTGATCATAAATCCAACCTAAGGAGACCTTTCGATCAAATCAAAAGAAAGAACCTGAAGAAGAGGTAATTACTTCATCACCTCTTTCAAAGTTCTTTTCTTCTTCCACTTCCTCTTTATTTTTTTTTCAATACCAAAATAATAACTCCAGTAACTTATACATACTGAGATGTTATTATTAATATGGTACAACCATATTAATTATTCTATCCATCCTATGAATGACAAAGTCACTATACTTGCGTACGTACGACTTACCGTCTCCACGTCGTGGTGTAGTTTGTTATTAAACGCTTCATTATTTGGATGGGTATAATAATGAGTATAATTGATTTAAATAATAAATATAACATGTTAATAAATATTTATATATAATATATCATCCAATTACATATTATTTTACCATCAATATAATGATATCATCTCTTGTGCGTACGTATGGATTATCGTCTTCGCGGCGCGATAAGATTTATTTCCACGTTCACCATTCAATAATGATAATAAAAATATATATTATTAATAAGTATGTAATATATGACATAAAAATTCTACTATATATATATGTGTGTGTTTGTGTGTGTGAATTTATCTCATTCAGTTACTTCCGTTCAATACGATATAAAAACGGAAATAGCGTTTATGCATACGTACGACCTACTGTCTCCATAAACAGTGTTTTCCATTTCATATATCTATATATTATAATTATTTATATTATAAATATATATGATACATAAATAATTTTTTATATTTTTTAAGTAATTAAATCATTATATAAGTGATACGATCAAGAATAACAAGTTAAAACACGTATGATAAAGAAAGTGATTTTTACCCAAAATGTTATTTTAACATGGAAATTATTATTAAATAAGTAGTATAAAGTCATAAATGAATCAAGTATGAAATAATAAATATGAATATTATTCTGGTATAATTTAATAACATACTATGGTCATTATACAGGAGGTTAAACGTACCCTCGACCAAAGGAAAGTACAAGGTAAGGGTTAATTCCTCAATCTCATTATTATCCGAGATTATTTATGTGTAAGTATTTACTGGGACATATTTATCACCCATATCCATGTTTCATAAAAATATTTTCAAAAGGAATATTTTAAGGTTTTTTTTATGGGAATATTTATCAAGATCATTATTTTAAATGTTCTTTATTTTTCTAAATCTTTCTAATTAATGTCCATGTTTTAAGAATTATTTTAAGGATTTATTTATATGGATGTGATTGTTTTAAAATGTTAATTCCTTTCAAAAGTTTCATATTAGTATGTGACACTTTGATTCAAAAATATATTTTAAATTAATTCCTTTATAAATGTGTGACTTTTAAATTATATCACAAAAGGGATATTTCTCTCAAAGAGTTTTACTAATCATTTTCAACTATGTCAACATCCTTTAGTGGATATTATTCTTGATTGAGGTTAATTTATTACAATACAATATTCAATATTGTATTGAATGAGTTATGATATGTTTGACTATGGATGTACTATTTTTATACCATTCATGGTTTATGGTTAAAGTATTGACCTTTCGTATGCTAGTTTTAATACGAATGTTTATGTTATGTTTTAACATTTTCATATTAGGAATGCATTGGACTTAGTAAGTGACGAGAAGGGCCCATTATAGCCCCTCAATGCATCGGTAGGTCTCATGAGACAAATTATTGTCTTAGAACAAGTCCTTGAAAAAACATTTATTTGTAGTCTTGGCACGATTCCTTGACTATGTGGTTATGATATTCGGTATTATGCATTCCCTCGTTATGAAATTAGTTATTACATGTGATTATTAGACTAGTAGAATATCCATGTGCATGTTTATATGGTAATGTTTGATTTATTTTTTCCATATTATGTTTAGGTTTATGTTTAAAAAGGTGGTTTTTTTTATTACACATCTTTCCATAAAATATTATAGCTTCTGCAAAATTATTTACACTTACTGAGCATCTAAGCTCACCCATTTCCAATGTTTTGTTTTCCCAGGATTCCAAGAAGGGTATTATGATTGATATGAAGGTTAAGCTAGAGGAATAATATAATTATCAAAGTATTATTTATGTTTTTTTTTGTTTTTGAATTTTTAATGTAACATTCATGTATGTAATCTATTTTCCAAGACTGTTAAACTGATCGGTACTTCAGGACTTGATTCCTTGTAATCATGCCAATGTATTAAAATAATGAATCGGATCCAGGTATCTGGGGTTGGGTGTTATAATTGGTATCAGAGTAAGTTTAGAAACAACCTTGGAAATAGATTTATATAAACTCTGATTAGGAAACACTACCCTAATATAGACTTTGAGGATTAGTATAGAAGAACATCCAAAAAATTATAATGTAGATATTATGTGGATTTTCCAAGAAATACATCGTTTTTTGGATATAAAAAGTGTGTGTGGTTCTAGAATAGATGTAACTAAGAGTGAAAACTTGGACAAGGAGTTTCGGGCTTGACTTGGGGTATCCTGGTATACAACAATGGGCCTTATTGTGGACTTTGTTTGACACTCCCAGGGGATATACTCAGGATAATTCACATTTTATTTACAAATCATTATGAAGGATTTATGAGTAAATATATCAGAAAGGAAACCAATATTATTATTATGATACTAGATGCATGTAAATAATCAATTAATTCTATGAATTTTTATAGTTTTTGGATTATACATTATGATATGATCTATCCTAGTGTATTTCGTCATTTAGAAATGTCTCCCAGTAGAAGAAATGAAAACTAAAACAATATGCATGATCCAAAGAGTAAGAAGTATCATATATTTCATGGTATTAAGACAACATTTAGAAGGGAAATAGTCTCCCACATATCTGCATAATATGAAGAAATAATATCATGTGTTAATAAGATAAGTAAACAATTCTCCGAGTCATGTGGCTTTAAAGGGAAGTAAAAAAAGAAGAGGATGGCAGAGAGAAAGATAGATAAAGGGAAGAAGGAAAATAAAGATTTTCCCACATATGATAAATGTAGAAAGAATCACCTTAGTAAATGATTGCAGGGAATGGGAGTATGTTATAAGTGTGGAGAAAAAGGACACCACATTCATGATTATGAGGGTGAGAAAAATGTTTCAAATGTACAATGTTTCATCTATAATGAGTTGGGACACTACATGAATCAATGTCCAAATCATCAGAGTATACCCCAAATGATGCTATTGGATAATAATCAAGTTATGATAATACCATAGATGAAGAGGAATGACTAGTTTTCTTATTTTGTTATTAAAGAATTATGTCATTTGAGTGTGGTATCAACGATGTATTGGTTATATGAATTATTGAAATAAATAAGGATTGTACTGAAGTACTATTTCATTAAGGATTTGAGATTATATGGTTCTAAGAAAAGTGACTCAATAGCAAGTTAAATTTTTTGAAAAATTCATGGTTGAAGGAAATATAAACCTTAATATGGTTCTATTACTGAGTTAGTGATTTTGGAATAAGATGTGATTGATTTGGATAAATTATATTGGATATTATTGACTACCTTGAAAGTGATTAATGATTTGTATATTCCATCATTATTGGGAGTTTTCAACATTTTTGAATTTAAGGTGTATATCTTGTATTCTATGTTTTACATAAGGAATGAGGAAGAATGAATGTATTCAATATGATTTTATAGTAATTCAGTTTATTACCATGTTTTAAGAGAATACACGATGAAGGTATTCACATGTATATTATGTGACCTTCCTTATAAATTTTGGATTTTGAGTTTAGACAAAAGTATTATGAATAAGTATAAAGGTTGGAATGGATTAATTTAGACATTGGATACTATTGTTTAAGGTTAAATCATTTCTTAATATTATTTTTTTATTGTTATAAAAAGGACAACCGGAAGGTCGGGAGACACCCCGTCGCATCCGGCAAGGCTGTGAGACTTGAACCCGTAATTGAAGGGCGACAAGGGTACATCACCTACCAATGGCCTATGTGATTTTATGGTTTGTATAATGTAGTATTTTTAAAATGGTATGACAGATGAATTACAAATTCATTTTTTAAACCCTATACGATTAGGATTAATAGAATATTTTTGAATTCTATTATCTTTTGGAGAGAAAGATGATTTTGTTGTAGAAATTAGTTAATGGATGGAACTCTACTTATTAATTATTCTTTTTTTCTTATTCTATGAAGAAATTAATTCTTAAACATTAGGG
The DNA here is from genome assembly GCA_963277665.1 of Viscum album. NCBI lineage: Eukaryota > Viridiplantae > Streptophyta > Magnoliopsida > Santalales > Viscaceae > Viscum > Viscum album. The sequence continues at coordinate 128,479,400 of OY728140.1, forward strand.
AAGGGGTCACAAAACCAAAATTTCGTTTTCATAATACCTTATGTTTTTTTGAACCGATGATATTTTAAATCATCATAAATTTATGGAATTGAGGCCCTCAATTTACCATTTATTGTTCACTTGTTTATGATTGATTACCTTAATCACTCCCTATATATATTTATGTTTTTCCTCCAATTAGGTTTCTCTGATTTCCACCAATGTTCTCCTATTCAAAATCCTAATTTGGTGGTGACTTTTTCATTTCCCTTTTCCCCTCATTAAGACTAAATTTTATTAACCATATTTCCGATGTGGGTTTTCCACAAAGGTATTTTCTATTTTCAACCTTTTATTTTCAAATAACAATTTCAAATTGAAAGGAAGCAATTTATTGAAGGAGGGTAGAATGAAACACCCCAAGATTTCATAGTAATTTATCTCTTTAAAGTAATTCAATAACTTGCGCTACACGCAACACCGAGTTTGAGTGCACCACGACTTACCAAACTAGCCATTCAAAAAGCGGTTACGAATAGTACTAACTACATTTTGAATACTTAATATAATTTTAACATCTATATTATGTGTTTATTAGACATGATATAAGTTTAAATTCAATTATTCAGATAAAAGAAGTATTTTTTTTAAAATACAATTTTTCCACCTTTTAATGGAGAACCCTTTTTAAATCCAATATTTGACACTTTTATATATTAAATTTGAAAAAATAAACTTCTTCTTTAGAAGCAGGACAAAAAAATTAGTTTGGATAAATTTTTGGTTTTTTCTGATAACTTTCATATTTTGATGAATAGTGAAAGATACTGAATTTTAATTGAAAACAACTTTTTTAATCAAAATAATTTACAGTGTTAAATTATAAATTTAAATGGTTTTGAAGTATAATTAGATTATATTTTTATCATTTAATCCAATGTTATTAATTATAAGTAATTCGACATTTAAATTAGACATAAACACTATCAGTCTTTTGATAGTTTTTACTTCTCAAAAACCTGCTTTTTGGTTTTGACAAATGGAATTAATTTTAAATTAATTAATGAAACTTATATGTTTTTAATTTTTTAAAATATAAATAATTTTTGAATTTATAATAACAAAATTATCTTTGGTTTAATTTTTGGTATTTTTCGGAAAACATTCGATTTTTGATGAATAGTGAAAAACATTGTGTTGTAGATAAAAACCGACTTTTTCATTAAAAATTTTATTTTTAATTAAAATTTATCTTAAAGTAAAAATATATAAATGATACATATATTTTTTCAATTTAATTCATTTTAGTCATTTTATATTAAGATTAGATATATAAAATTTTATTGAACTTTTTAACGTCTTTTACCCACCTTCTAGGCATATTTGCAAATTTTCATAAAACGTAATTTTACCACTTCTGTGAATTGAATTTAAAAAATCCTAGAGACAAAGTTGACATAAATAATTAAAATGTGGTCCAATAGGATGAAAATAATTTTGGTTGAATAGTAACTTTGGAATTTTATATACCACGGTTAAAAGTAAATAGGGTAATTAAAGGTAAAAATGATATTATAATTATCCTAACACATGTCTTAATTATATTGGATAAGTTGTTTTAGAAAAAACTAAACCTTAGGACAAAAATAAGATCCTTTTTTATCCACTTGTGTTAGATTAGGATATTTATTATATTTTATTTAAACAAGTGTGAAAAGTGATAAATTCAAATTTTATTAACTAAGCCATTGTTAATATAGAGTTGTACATAATATAAATTTGACTATAAATATTCATTATAAATATAAAAAATATTTCCTACATAATGGTATTTTATTTATGATTTTTAGAGATTAAATAATTAAATTTATTTATGACAATGATGATGCAGTAATTACCTTATTAATGAAAGATTAAAATAATTGATATTATAAATATCAAAATAAATGTAAATTTAGAATTTTGATGTCATAAACGAATTTTATAGGTTAATATGACATGTTAGGGTTGATCTAATGTATTTTTTCGAAGTAATCAACTTTTTTTGACTTTCACAAAAACCAAATACTAAATAGTGTCAAAATTGACATAAATGAGTTTTTAAAACAAATACAACATTATTAAATGATATAATATTCCTAAAAAATTAATATTATGTCAAAGGACTTATATAATTATTTATATTTCATTAATAAACCACTTTAGGTTCACTTGGCATTTTATAGTAAATTTATTAACCATGTAATATAAAAATACTAGAAGACATGGTCAAAGTTAAACAATTTAATTAAGAGTTAAATCTAAAAGATAAGGTTAATATAGTGACCTAAACTTGTATAAAACCTATTGTTTGGGAGGATTTCTACCTAACCCCACCTTATCCTCGAAATAAATCTTTTTTGGGACATTATAAACCAAAAATTATTTTATAATAAAATAATATTTCAAGATTTTCCTAATGTTCCCCTCACCTCTCCTATAAAAGGGTACTTCCCCTTCTCTTAATTTCACACCTCCAAAGCCTTTTTTCTCAGATAAACCCTGATAAAATCTCTTTAAAAATACCCTCACTTAAACCTAGAGGCTTTACTTTGATCATAAAGCCAACCTAAGGAGGCCTTTTAATCAAATCAAAAGGAAGAATCCGAAGAAGAGGTAATTACCTCCTCACCTCTTTCAAAGTTCTTTTCTTCTTCCACTTCCTCTTTCTTGGTTTTTTCCATACCAAAATAAAAAATCAATTACCTTATACACACTAAGAAGTTATTATAAATATGTTAAACCATATTCATTATTCTATTCATCATATTAATGACAAAGTCCCATACGGGCGTACGTACGACTTACCGTCTCCACGTCGTGGTGTAGTTTGTTATTCAACGCTTCATTATTTGGATGGATAAAATAATGATATAATTTATGTAAATAATAAATATAACATTTTAATGATTATTTATGTATAATATACCATCCAATTACATAATATTTTACCATCAATAGAATGTTATCGTCTCTTGTGCGTATGTACGGCTTACCGTCTCCACGACGCGATGAGATTCATTTCCACATTCAGCATTCAACGATGATTATAAAAATATATATTAAAAATAAGTATGTAATATATGACATAAAAATTATACTAGAAATATATAAATATATATGTGTGTGTGTGTGTGTGTGTGTTTATTTATCTCATTCACTTACTTCCATTCAATACGATATGAAAACAGAAACAGTGTTTATGCGTGCGTACAGTCTACCATCTCCATAAACGGTGTTTTCCATTTCATAAATATATATATTATACATATTTATATTCTAAATATATATGACACAAAAATAATATTTTATATTCTGGAAGCAATTAAATCAGGGTATAAGTGAAACGATCAAGAATAACAAGTTAAAACACCTATGATAAAGAAAGAAATTATTACCTAAAATGTTATTTTAACATGGAAATTATTATTAAATAAGTATTATAAAGTCATAAAAGAATAAATTATCAAATAATAAATATTAATATGGTTATTTTATAATTTAATAACATACTATGGTCATTATACATGAGGTTAAACATACCCTCGACCAAAGGAAGGTACAAGGTAAGGGTTAATTCCTTAATCTCATTATTATCTGAATTTTTTGTGTGTAAGTATTTACTGAGAAATATTTATCATCCATGTACATGTTTCATAAAAATATTTTCAAAATGAATTTTTTAATTTTTTTTGGAAGGGACTCTTTAGAAAAATATGAATTTTAAATGTTTTAATTATTTATTTTTCTAAATCTTTTTAATTAATGTCCGTGTTTTGAAAAATATTTTAAGGATTTATTTATATAGACATGATTGTTTTAAAATGTTAATTCCTTCCAAAAGTTTCAAAGTGGTATGGGACACTTTTATTAAAAAATATCTTTTAAATGAATTCCTTTATAAATGTTTGACTTTTAAATGATTTCAAAAAAAGGATATTTTTCTCCAAGAGTTTTACTAATCATTTTTAACTATGTTGTCACGACCCGTCCTCGGGGCCCGTGTCGTGACTACCCCAAGCCCGCCTTCCATAGGACAGGGGATGACGACTAGAACCAAGGCATAAATCCCAGAAAAAGGGAAGGTATTTCCTTTGTAAAGTAAACCACAAACACCACAGAGCAAGCAGGCAGAAGTAAACACTAAGTAAAAACTGGTACAACAGTAAGTGCGGAAAAGTAAGTGGGCCAGTATACAAACCCAAAATGAAAGTAAAGTACAACTGGAAAGGAAAAACAAGAACTGAAAAGTAAAGCCACAACGTCGAGCTGTCCACTGGAAATCCCACCTAAAGGGTGGGTACAGATAGCCTCCACTGCTCCTCGGGTCCAGCCGACTGCTCCGAGTACGTCCCGCTCAGTGGTCCACCTCCAGGTACCGTCCTACTCCGCAAGCCTCAACCACGATCAGCGTTGTCCGTCATCTGCAACCAACACAACGTAGTGCAGGCATAGCTCGTGTAGGGGTGAGTATAGGCTACTCAGTAGTGACCCCAAGACCCCTGAAAGTCTCCCAGAATCCACAAAGGATAATCCACAAAGGAAAGATACAATCACGAAGTAACATCCGACACTGCTTAGGTATATTCCCATACATAGACCTAGGTCATCAATTCTCGTTCGGCTCCAACATCTGAACCCAAGTACAACCCAGTCCACACAGGAAAGAAAAACGTATACCCACACAGGATAGCACAACACAATCCACAATGGAAAGCAAAACAGGATTCAGCTCACACAGGTATACTTCTTCTTATGACGATAAAGATATCCAGATATTTCCACTGATTCATCTAAGCCATCATACCCACAAAGGATCGATAGGTACTAACCCCCGCAATGACCCACAAAGGATCTGACCCACACAGGATCGATAGGTAATTAACCCCCGCAAAGACCCACACAGGATCAGACCCACACAGGATCTGTAGGCGCTGGCCCACACAGGACCACTGAACGCTGACCCACACAGGATCGGACCCGCACAGGATCGGTAGCACTGATCCACAAAGGATCGCTGAGTGCTATAGTCATCGTCGAATCCACCGAGGATCTCGGCATAGTCGTCGTCGTCGTCGCAGTCGCAGCCAGCACTTGGGTTCCCGCACACAGCAAGCTCGTTCGGGAGGGTCCGCTCTATGAGCCGAGAGGCTGATACATCAAATGACACATAGTTTAGAGTTGGTGTATCCAAAAGTTCCGTATCGTCAACAGTAACTCAACGTCGCAGACGGCGCGTCAATCGGACGCCCGGTCTGAGAGTTATTGGTTTTTTCGTCCTAGGGGCCCAGTTGGTTTTTAAGGTAAAACCAACCCGACCGTACTCCACCTACGTCCAAACCTCGAGCGGAGTAAGACAAAAGATATGTCTCACTTAGAGGAAAACAACAAAGTTGACAGCACGTCATTCGGACGTCCGGGGCTCAAGATATGAGTGTTTCCGCTTTGAGGGCCCGGTTTGTTTCGTGTACGAACCAACCTGGCCAAACCCAAAGTACTCTGAAACCTTGAGTTCAATATACTGAACCGATCGTCTCGATCCAAGGATCACATCGCCACTGACGGTGCATCGATCGGAGGTCCTCAGCTCAAGTTATGATCAAAATACCGAAAAGGTCCGAAAACGGGGGGTCTGGGCCCGGACCGACCCAGCCCAACCCCCCCTGGGTCGGCCCGAACCGGGTCCGACCCGGTCCAGCCAGGGTGGCTCGGCCCGGCCTGGGCGCGACCCGGCCCGGCCTGGAAGGCTCAGCGCTGGCCGAGCGGCTGCGCCAAAGGAGCCGCGGCCCCCCACGCGGGGGCCGCTCCGTGTCACCGGACGCGGCGCAAGGCTGCGTCCCTTCCCCGCGGTCATGCGCGGCCGCGGGACTGGCGCTCGCCGCCGCGGCTTCAGCCTCAGCGGGTCTTCCTGGCGGCGCGCCGGGCACCGCCGCTTCCTGGCGGCCGACCGCTGCCGGCCGCCGACACCGCCGTGCCGGCGTGGCGCGCCGGCGGGAACTTCCGCGGACCACCGGACGCACTCTGGTGGTCCATTTTGCCTGCGGTTTGCGCCTAAAGCTCTCCCGGGATCCGAAATTTGCTGCGAAGGCCTCCAATCGCCATTCTGATCCCATTTCGTAAACGCCGTTAAACCACGCATCAATGAAGAACTGCGGAGGGTTGTCGGGCCGTGTTTGTTTGGCCCACACCCTCCGCGTTAGGTGATAACAATTGGGAATAACAATCAACACATGAGAACATAACAAGGCAAAATTTTAATAAATTAAAATTGAACCTAGTTCCCAAAAAAAAACTCCCGTAAATAAAAATTCCCGTCCCGCATATAAAAACAAACGCGGATCAACTTGATGATGAGTTGATCTGGGCTCTTTGTTTTAGAAGGAAACAACCATGGGAATAAATATTATTCTCAAATAAAACCCCTACCTCGTCGTAGTCATCGAACGAGAGTTCTTCACGGAATTTCTCGTCGCGGGAGAAGAGGATCGTCGCATCGCGGAAGGGGCATCGCGTCGTCACGGTACACGGCGTCGCGTCGAAGATCTCCGAGGGTTAAAGAAAATGCACAGATTTAATTTCACGAATTAAATCCATGTTGAGGATAAAATCCACAAAGGAAAATTTAAAAGATCTGAAATCCCCTACCTCAAACGGTGTTGTTCAAAGGTTTCCGTGGGGAAGGATTGTCACAGAAGAATGTCGCGGGAGGAGAATCGTCGGCGTCGCGGTACACGGCGTCGCGTCGTCGATCTCCGAGGGTTTGGAATTCTTCTTCTCCTTTCTTCGAAGGTTGGCGTTCTTCGTCGGTGATGATGCGTTCTTCGCGTTCTTCGTATTTTTCGAGTTCTTCGCGAAGGAGGATGAAGATAGAGTTTCTCCAAATCCTCTCAACAATCCGCACCCAAGAAAAACGTGTGTTGGTCTTATTTTATTAACATGCCAACAATTTGAAAAAAACAAGTTAAAAAAAGAACCATTAATTTGGTGAATTAATGGTAGCGTCTTAATTGCCCAATTAATAGGGGAATTAAGAGTTTTAGAAAACACACCAGTTGACTTTCATTAAAGAGGAGTTTTCGCGGGTGTGTTACTTAGAGGAAAAGAAACGGTAGGGCTCGTGAGGGCACCACCTCACAAATATCCTACCAAGAGGGTAGGATATTTTGGGTTCCATCTTATCTGCTTCAACTCAGCTTAAGTAGATTTAAGTGGATTTAAGTGGCTTTAAGTGAAATAAAATAAAGTTTTTGCACCACTTTATTTTATTTTCTTCACTTAACCCCAAAAATTAAAAACCACACCCGAGAAAACGCAACTCTAGAAGAGACGTTTCTAAGAAAAAAACGGCGCTGCGATTCCATCGGTGCCCTCAGAATTCGATTCTGAGCACCGGTTCAAAAGTTAGAAAAACTCGCTCGTTCGTTCATTGAACGTACCCAAGCCAAACTTCGGAAAATGATTTTGGGCACACCGGGCCTCGGAATCACGTGCCGTTAGAAACTGCGTTCTTGTAAAATTTCAAAGAAAATTAAGAAAAAAATTTCCTTTAAATTTATGGGTCTTTACATCACTCCCACCTCAGGGCTTTACGTCCCCATAAAGATACATCATAAACTAGGGAAACAAATGTGGGTACTGAGCACGCATCTGAGCCTCCTGCTCCCAAGTGCTCTCCTGGAGGTTCTCGTGCTGCCATATGATGCGCACTAGAGGAATCGATCATCCACGTAGGACCCGCTCATGTCGATCCTTGATCTCCACCGGGACCTCCGCAAAAGTCGCCCCATCATCAACGTCCAGCTCCCCATGGTCAATGATATGCGTCGAGTCGTGCACGTATCTCCTCTGCTGAGATACGTGGAAGACGTCGTGCACCCGGTGCAACTGAGCTGGTAGAGCCAGGCAATAAGCCACCTCGCCGATCCTGCTGAGGACCTGGAATGGTCCGATGAAGCGTGGAGACAACTTGCCACCTCGGCCAAATCTCCGTAATCCACATCGAGGTGAGACACGCACGAAGATGTGGTCGCCATCCTCGAACTCTAGTGGCCTCCGCCTCCTATCAGCATAAGACTTTTGTCGGCTCTGAGCTATCCTCATCCGCTCCTGGATGACCTGGACCCTCTCTGTCGTGGCTCGGACCATCTCTGGTCCCACAAGTGCTGACTCCCCAGGGTTTTTCCAGCACAAAGGAGATCTGCAAGGTCTGTCGTACAATGCCTCGTATGGTGCCATCCTGATGGTGGAGTGGTAACTGTTGTTGTACGCAAACTCCACCAAGGGTAGGCGGTCCTCCCAGATGTGACCAAAGTCGAGGACACATGCGCGGAGCATGTCCTCGAGAGTCTGAATGGTCCTCTCCATCTGACCATCTGTCTGAGGGTGAAAGGCGGTGCTCAGACGTAGCTGCATCCCGAACGCCTCCTGCAACCCCTTCCAAAGTCGGGAAGTAAAGCGAGCATCTCAATAGGAGACAATAGATGATGACACACCGTGAAGCCGTACAATCTCCTGAACGTAGAGACATCCCAAGCTCTCCACTGAGCCCTGCTCTTTGATGGGTAAGAAGTGAGCCGACTTGGTGAGTTGGTCGACAATCACCCAAATGGAGTTGTGACCTCTAGAAGTTCGTGGAAGTCCAGTCACGAAGTCCATAGATATCTCATCCCACTTCCACTCCGGGACCTCCAAGGGCTGTACCAAGCCTGCTGGTACCTAATGCTCTGCCTTCACCTACTGGAAAGTCAGGCATCGTGAAACGAACTCTACCACAACCTTCTTCATGCCTGGCCACCAGTGCTGTCGTTTGAGGTCCTGGTAAATCTTCGCCACTCCAGGATGTACCGCCAAAGGAGAAGTGTGAAACTCTCTCAGCACCTCCTCCCGTAAAGCGACCGGTACCAAGGTACGTCCCCTGAAAAGGATGTCATGATCTTCTCCAAAGGATAAACCATCAGGTTCCTGACCTGAGGATATCTGTGCACGCCGCGTCTCACAGTCAGCGTCCCCACGCTGTGCCTCTCTGACCCACTGTAGTAGTGGAGGGGTGACTGTGAGAGACTGAAGGAAAGCTACTCTATCTCTATCCATGAAGTATATCCGCAAAGCGGCTAGCTGCTCCGTCGCCTCCTCAAGTAGATGAATGCCCGTCCTCCTGCTGAGAGAATCGGCTACTACGTTCCCATTCCCAGGAGTATAGAATATCTCAAAGTCATAGTCCTAGAGGAACTCGAGCCATCGCTGCTATCTCAGGTTCAGGTCCTTCTAAGAAAAGATGTACCTGAGACTCTGATGGTCAGAAAAGACTGTAAAGCGATCTCCCATCAGATAGTGTCGCCAAGTCTTCAGAGCGAAGACCACTGCTGCTAACTCCAAGTCATGAGTAGCGTAGTTCTGCTCATGCGGCCTCAACTGAAATGATCCATAGGCGATCACCGCCCTCTCCTGCATCAGGACACATCTGAGTCTGGTCTCTGATGCATCGCAGTAGACTACATACCCTACTCCCTCCTTAGGCAACCTCAAGATAGGGGCGCTGGTCAATCTCTATCTCAGCTCCTGGAAGCTCTGCTGACATCTGTCTAACCACACAAAGGGTTTCCCCTTCTTCGTCAAAGATGAGAGTGGTGCCGCAACTCTGGAGAAGTCTGGCACAAATCTCCGATAGTATCCAGCTAGTCCCAAGAAACTCCGCACCTTTGTCATGCTCTTGGGTGGCTCCCAATCTAGCACTGCCTCGATCTTCACAGGATCCACTACAACTCCCACCTCAAAGATGACGTGCCCCAAGAAGTGGACCTCACGTATCCAGAACTGACACTTTGAGAGATTTCCATAAAGCTGGTGCTCTCGGAGTGTGTCCAGTACAACTCGCAAGTTGTAACACCCCAAGATTTCATAGTGTGTTATTTCTTCAAAATAATTCAATAACTTTCACTACACGCAACACCGAGTTCAATTGCACCATGACTTACCAAAAAAAAGCCATTAAAAGAGGTCATGAATAGAATTAACTACATTTTTAACTTTATATAATCCTTATAATTTTAGAATCCATATTATGAGTTTCTTAGTCATAATGCAAGAACAGATTCATTTTCAGTATTGCACTTTTATCAACTTTTGATAGTGAAACCTTTTTAAATACAATATTTTAAACTTTTTGACTAAATGGAGACATCAAAAAAAAATTAAAATGAAACATCCCAAGCTTCCACGGTACGCTTTCCTTTGAATAAAACAGTAGCGTGTGTTGTACGCAACTTCGAGTTCTAACACACCGTAACCAATCAAACTAGCTGTTATGAATAGTAATACCTAAATTTTGAAATTATATATATTTTCTATTTCAAAATGGACTTCATTTTTGGATTCGTAATATCGAATTTAGCCTAAGGTGAAATTTTGGTACATTTCGGATAACTTTCATATTTTGATGAATAGTGAAAATTACTAAATTTTAATTAAAAACAACTTTTTTAATCAAAATAATTAATAGTGATAAATTATGAATTTGAGAGGTTTTAAAGTATATTTAGAATATAGTTTTACCATTTAATATAATGTTGGTCATTGGACATAATTTTACAATTAAACCGAACATAAACAAGTGTCAATCTTTTGATAGTTATTATCTCTTAAAAACACGCTTTTTGTTTTGACAGCGGGAATTAATTTTAAATTAATTTCTGCCACTTCTGTGTTTTGAATTTAGAAAAATGGATTCCATATTTTGAATCAGGATGTTCAAATTGTTTAAATAGGTAACTTTTATTTTTAGACATTTTGAATAATTACTGCGGTAAATATTTTATTTACCATGGTTAAGGGTAAATCCGGTAAATAAAGGTTAAAAAAATAATATTATAATAATACTAAATTACCCTAAGACGTGTCTTAACCCTATTGGTTGATACATGGTCGACCATGGGAATCTTTGGGTCTATTTTGGGACCCCATGGATCCACTTGTAAGTGATAATGACACTTTATTTTAATTAAGTTAAAATGAATACAAAAATGACACAAGCATATATCTTTTAGAAAAACAATTGTTACATAGGGTTATATATGTTGGAATTTAGATTATAAATATTCATTAGAAAGATAAAAAGATTTCCTACATAATGATATTTTCTTTATAATTTTTAGACATTAAATAATTTATTTTATTTATGACACAATGATGATGCAGTAATTACTATAATAGTGAAAAATTAAAATAATTGATATTATAAATACCCAAAAAAATATAATATGAAACTTTTAATGAATTAAACTAATTTTATAGGATAATATGATATATTAGGATTGATTTAATTGACTTTGTTTGAAGTAATCAATCTGTTATGAGTTTCACAAAAATCAACTATTGAATAGTGTCAAAATTGACATAAAAGAGTTCTTAAAACAAATATTATATTATTAATTGATATTAAATTCCTAAAAATCTAAGGTTCGGCCAAGAGACTTATATCATGATAGGTTCATCATTAATGGACCACTTTTGGGTCGCTTGGATGTATATAGTAAGTTTATTAACCATATTATATAAAAATACAAAGAGACATTGTAAAAGTGAAACTAATTAACTTAGAGTTAATACTTAAAGATAAGGTTAATATAAGTACCCAAACCTGTCTAAATTCTATTGTTTGAGTGGTTTTCGACCTATACCCACCTTAACCTTTGAATAATCAACTTTGGAGCCATTAGAAACCGAATATGAATTTAATATAAATTAATATTTCTAGCTTTTCCAAAGGTGCCCCTCACCCCTCTTATAAAAGGGCACTCCTCCTTCTCATTTCTTCACACCTCTAAAGCCTTTTGGTTCGGCAAAACTCTGCCCAAATACTCTCCCAACATCCCTCACTACAACCTAGAGGCCTTAGTTTGATCAGAAAGCCAACCTAAGGATCCTTTTTGATCAAATCAAAAGGAAGAACCCGAAGAAGAGGTAATGATTTCACCACCCTTCTCCAAGTTCATTTCTTCTTCCACTTCTTCTTCCTTTGTTCTTACCATTCTAAAATAATAACTCCATTATCTCACATATACTGTGATGTTATTATAAATATGGTACAACCATATTCAGTATTCTATCCACCCTTTGAATAACATGTCACCATACGTGCGTACGTACGGACTACCGTCTCCACGTCGTGGTGTAATTGTTATTCAATATAATATTATTTGGATGGGTATAATAATGATGTGTAACTCATGTAAATAATAAATATAACATGTTAATGATTCTGTATATATGATATACCATCCATTTATATATTATTTTAATATCAAAAGAATGATATTGTCGCTCGTGCGTACGTACGGACTACCGTCTCCACGAACGCGATGAGATTCATTCTCCATCGTATCCATTCAAGTATAATTATCATTTGATGATTTAAAAATGATGTTTAAGGACTAGATATCATTCTGGATATGAATAAGATACAACAACCATGGCTTATGTAACAAAACATATAAAAGAAAATGAGTAAGTTAACTCCCGAAACGACGATAATTCTAAGATATTATTAACAAATCAATGTTAAAAGATCATATATGATATCATATTAATATATATGATTCTTGTATAATTTAATAACAATTATTTCACCATTATACAAGAGGTTAACCTACCCCAACAAAGGAAAAGTACAAGGTAAGGGTTATTTCACAATCTCTTCATTATCCGAGGTTGTTTATACGTAATAATCTACTGGGATATCTTTATCATCCACATCCATGTTTCTTAAAAATGTATTTCAAAACATTTTTACTATTTACAAGAATATGGGTTAAATTCATTTATACCCTTGTTTGACTTTTTATAAGAGGTTTATAAAGGAATCTTTCCGTCGTTTTCAAAACAAGGTCCTTTTTAACCTTTTCGACAGAATTAAGGTAAGAACGTTTTTTTAAACTTATACAGCGGGTGCGGCTAATTTACACCGTTATAAAATTTTCAAAACTTCCCTTACAATCTTATAAGAATATTTTCAAAGAAAATGTGTTATTTTACATGGATCTTAAATTATTTCAAAATAAAAAGAGATATTTCTTTAAAAAGAATTTTGATTTCATCTATGTCAACATCCTTTGATGGATTTTACGCTTATTTGAATTTGATCTATTGTGATACAAAACTTCTATATTGTATTGAAGGTTTTGTGATATGTTTGACTGTGGATGTTCTATTTTTATACCATTCATAGTTTATGGTGAAATTATTGACATTTCGTATGCTAGTTTTAATACGAATGTTTATGTTATGTTTAAACCTTTTCATATGGGAATGCATTGGACTTAGTAAGTGACGGGTGGAGCCCGCTATAGCTCCTCGATGCATCGGTAGGTCTCATGAGACAAACTAGTGTCTTGGCACAAGGCCTTGAAAAAATCTTATTTGTAGTCTTGGCACGAGGCCTTGGCTATGTGGTTATGATAGTCTGGATTATGCATTCCAACATTATGAAAGTGGTTATTGATTTTTGCATGTGATTATTCGATTAGTAGAATATCCATGTGAATAAGTAAATGGCATTATTTCATTTTACTTTTGCCATACTATGTTGAAGTTCAAGTTTAAAAGGCTTTTGTTTTAGTAATGCATTGCCTTAAATGTTTATTCTTATTTATGAAAGTTTCCGCTATATTGTTATCCTTACTGGGCATTTGAGCTCACCCCTTTTCTATGTTTTATTTTTCCCAGGAAGTGAAGAAGTAAATTATGAATGACCTGCAGGGATATTATGTGGGGATATGAGTGTGGATTATGGAGACATTATGTTATTGTAGTAGTTTTTCATTTTATGATGTAATGTAAAACTTATGAATATATCTAGTGTTTCCAAGGCTACTAAACCAATCGGTCTTTCGAGATTTGATCTTTCTTTTGATCATGCCAATGTTATGTAATAATGCACCGACTCTGGGTAACTGGGGTCGGGGCATTACAGTTGGTATCATAGGAAGTTTAGTACAAACCTTGGAAGCTAGATTTAGATAAACTCTGATTAGAGCACGTAGACCTAAGATGAACTTTGAGGATTAGTATAGAAGAACTTCCTAGAATTTTGGTATTGTAGAGATTTTGTGAGTTTTTCGAGCAATAAATCCCTATCTGGATACGAGCAGGTAGAGGCGGCTCTGGTACAGATGTACCTAGGGGTAAAACCCGAAAACACCGCTTTGAGCTAGACTCGAACGGGAACTGGTGCACGACAACGGGCCTTGCTGCACTCTTGGTTACGACACTCCCGGGGGATATGCTTAGGATAACTCTCATTTTCTTTACAAATCATTATGAAGGGTTTATGAGTATATACTTCCTCAAAGAAAACATTTTTATGATTATGGATTATATCCATAAATAGTTCAATTTATGTTAAGTGTTTTATAAGTATGGGATTATGTGTTTTGATTCATAAACTGATCTAGTTTATGCCATGGTATAGAAATGGCACCCAGTAGAAGGAATGAGAACTCCAGAAATACACATGATTCAAAGAGAAGGAAGGATCATATCTTTCATGGTCTTAAGCTAGAATTTATAAGAGAAATAGTCTCCCATGTATTATCATCATATGAAGAAATAATATCATGTGTTGATAAGATAAGTAAAGAGTTTACTGAGTCCTATGGATTTGAAGGGAAGCAAGAGAAGAAAAGGATGGAAGAGAGAAAGATGGATAAAGGGAAAAGGGAAAAGAAGAATTTTCCCATATGTGGTAACTGTGGAAAGAAACACCCTAGAACTTTCCTGAAAGGAATGGGAGTTTGTTATAAGTGTGGAGGAAAAGGGCACAAAGTACGTGACTGCAAGGGTAAGAAAATGGTTTTAAATGTACAATGCTTCATTTTCAAGGAGTTTGGACACTACGCGAACCTATGTCCCAGTCATCAGACTATGCCGCAAATTATGTTATTGGATAATAATCAAGTTATGATACTACCACAGATGAAGAGGAATGATTAGAGTTCTTATGTTGATTATGTCAATTGAGTGTTGTATCAACAATGTACTTGTTACAATAATCATGGAGTATATAAGGATTGTACTGCAGTACTATTTCATTAAGGACTTGAGATTGTGTGGAACAAAGAAAAGTGACTCAATAACAGGATAAATTTTTGGAAAATATATGGTTGAGAGAATGATAAATCATAATATAGTTCTGATACTGAGGTAGTGATTTTGGAATAATATGTGATTGTTTTGAATAAATTATATTGGATATTCTTGACTACCCTGGAACTGATAAATGATTTGTATATTCCATCATTGTTGGGGTTTAAAACATTTTTGGATTAATGAAGTATATCCAGCATTCTATATGGAATAAGGGAGCATGAATGTAATCAATAAGGAATATGGTAATACATGATGAAGGTATTCATATGCTATTACGGGGTAAAAAGGATCTATATTATGTTTACCTTCCTTATAAATGTTAGACTGTGAGTTTGGACAGAAGTATTTTGGATAGTTCTAGTTTGGATTATTTTGGATTGCCATAAAAGGACAACCCGGAGGTCGGGCGGCAACCCGTCGCGTCCGGCAAGGCTGCGAGACTTGAACCCGCAACCGAAGGGCGACAAGGGTGTATCACCTACCACTGGCCCATGATATGTCCTAGATTAAATAATGTAGTTTTTATTAAAAGTTCATGTAGATGAATTATAAATTCGTTTATTTTGGAACCCTATACGAATAGTGTAAATAGAATTTTTTTTACATTCTATTATCTTTTAGAGTGAAAGATGAGTTTGTGGTAGAAATTTATTAATGGATAAAACACTAATTATAAAGTAAGTATATCTCCTTATGATCTTAGCCAATCTCATAAATAAATTCCTCAACATTAATAAAAGGAACTTAGAACAAAAATGTTTCCCTAGATGGTACCTTAAATCATCACTAATTTATGGCTTTGGGATTATTGGCCTTTTCATAGCCATGTTCTCTACCACTCTCCATCAGATAATTGATGGTTAGATTTTTCTTCCATATCCATATTTTCCTACATGGAACCCTAGTATGTGTTATTTTCGGTAATCTTCATACTTTCGACTCTTTATTTTAAATAGAGGCCTCATTAATTCATTTTTCGATGTGGGATTTCAACTAAGATATTTTGAAACGTCAAAAATGTGTTATCCTAGTACCCTATGTTTTGTTGAACCGATGGTATTTCAAATCATCATAGATTGATGAGTTTAAGGACCTCAATTTTATACTTTTTGTGATTGATGACCTCAATCACTACCTATAAATATTTACGTTTTTCCTCCGATTATATGTCTCTAATTGCCACCAATGTTCTCCTAATCAAGATCATAATTTGGTGGTGACCCTTTAATTTCTCTTTTCCTCATATTAAGACTAAATTTTAGTAACCCAATTTCCGATGTGGGTTTTCCCACAAATATATTATCTATTTTCAACCTTTTATTTTCGAAGAACAATTTCAAATTGCGAGGACGCAATTTATTGAAGGAGGGGAGAATGTAACACCCCAAGATTTCATAGTGTGTTATTTCTTCAAAATAATTCAATAACTTGCACTACACGCAACACCGAGTTCAATTGCACCATGACTTACCAAAAAAAAAGCCATTAAAAGAGGTCATGAATAGCATTAACTACATTTTTAACTTTATATAATCCTTATAATTTTAGAATCCATATTATGAGTTTTTTAGTCATAATGCAAGAACAGATTCATTTTCAGTATTGCACTTTTATCAACTTTTGATAGTGAAACCTTTTTAAATAAAATATTTTAAACTTTTTGACTAAATGGAGACATCAAAAAAAATTTAAAATGAAACATCCCAAGCTTCCACGGTACGCTTTCCTTTGAATAAAACAGTAGCGTGTGTTGTACGCAACTTCGAGTTCTAACACACCGTAACCAATCAAACTAGCTGTTATGAATAGTAATACCTAAATTTTGAAATTATATATATTTTATATTTCAAAATGGACTTCATTTTTGGATTCGGAATATCAAATTTAGCCTAAGGTGAAATTTTGGTACATTTCGGATAACTTTCATATTTTGATGAATAGTGAAAATTACTAAATTTTAATTAAAAACAACTTTTTTAATCAAAATAATTAATAGTGATAAATTATGAATTTGAGAGGTTTTAAAGTATATTTAGAATATATTTTTACCATTTAATATAATTTTGGTCATTGGACATAATTTTACAATTAAACCGAACATAAACAAGTGTCAATCTTTTGATAGTTATTATCTCTTAAAAACACGCTTTTTGTTTTGACAGCGGGAATTAATTTTAAATTAATTTCTGCCACTTCTGTGTTTTGAATTTAGAAAAATAGATTCCATATTTTTAATCAGGATGTTTAAATTGTGTAAATAGGTAACTTTTATTTTTATACATTTTGAGCGGTAAATATTTTATTTACCATGGTTAAGGGTAAATCCGGTAAATAAGGGTTAAAAAATAATATTATAATAATACTAAATTACCCTAAGACGTGTCTTAACCCTATTGGTTGATACATGGTCGACCATGGGCATCTTTGGGTCTATTTTGGGACCCCATGGATCCACTTGTAAGTGATAATGACACTTTATTTTAATTAAGTTAAAATTAATACAAAAATGACACAAGCATATATCTTTTAGCAAAACAATTGTTACATAGGGTTATATATGTTGGATTTTAGATTATAAATATTTATTATAAAGCTAAAACGATTTCCTACATAATGATATTTTATTTATAATTTTTAGACATTAAATAATTTATTTTATTTATGACACAATGATGATGCAGTAATTACTATAATAGTGAAAAATTAAAATAATTGATATTATAAATACCCAAAAAAATATAATATGAAACTTTTAATGAATTAAACTAATTTTATAGGATAATATGATATATTAGGATTGATTTAATTGACTTTTTTCGAAGTAATCAATCTGTTATGAGTTTCACAAAAATCAACTATTGAATAGTGTCAAAATTGACATAAAAGAGTTCTTAAAACAAATATTATATTATTAATTGATATTAAATTACTAAAAATCTAAGGTTCGGCCAAGAGACTTATATCATGATAGGTTCATCATTAATGGACCACTTGGGGGTCTCTTTGATGTATATAGTAAGTTTATTAACCATATTATATAAAAATACAAAGAGACATTGTAAAAGTGAAACTAATTAACTTAGAGTTAATACTTAAAGATAAGGTTAATATAAGTACCCAAACCTGTCTAAATTCTATTGGTTGAGTGGTTTTCGACCTATCCCCACCTTAACCTTTGAATAATCAACTTTGGAGCCATTAGAAACCGAATATGAATTTAATATAAATTAATATTTCTAGCTTTTCCAAAGGTTCCCCTCACCCCTCTTATAAAAGGGCACTCCTCCTTCTCATTTCTTCACACCTCTAAAGCATTTTGGTTCGGCCAAAATCTACCCAAATACTCTCCCAACATCCCTCACTACAACCTAGAGGCCTTAGTTTGATCAGAAAGCCAACCTAAGGATCCCTTTTGATCAAATCAAAAGGAAGAACCCGAAGAAGAGGTAATGATTTCACCACCCTTCTCCAAGTTCATTTCTTCTTCCACTTCTTCTTCCTTTGTTCTTACCATTCTAAAATAATAACTCCAGTATCTCACATATACTGTGATGTTATTATAAATATGGTACAACCATATTCAGTATTCTATCCACCCTTTGAATAACATGTCACCATACGTGCGTACGTACGGACTACCGTCTCCACGTCGTGGTGTAATTGTTATTCAATATAATATTATTTGGATGGGTATAATAATGATGTGTAACTCATGTAAATAATAAATATAACATGTTAATGATTCTGTATATATGATATACCATCCATTTATATATTATTTTAATATCAAAAGAATGATATTGTCGCTCGTGCGTACGTACGGACTACCGTCTCCACGAACGCGATGAGATTCATTCTCCATCGTATCCATTCAAGTATAATTATCATTTGATGATTTAAAAATTATGTTTAAGGACTAGATATCATTCTGGATATGAATAAGATACAACAACCATGGCTTATGTAACAAAACATATAAAAGAAAATGAGTAAGTTAACTCCCGAAACGACGATAATTCTAAGATATTATTAACAAATCAATGTTAAAAGATCATATATGATATCATATTAATATATATGATTCTTTTATAATTTAATAACAATTATTTCACCATTATACAGGAGGTTAACCTACCCCAACAAAGGAAAAGTACAAGGTAAGGGTTATTTCACAATCTCTTCATTATCCGAGGTTGTTTATACGTAATAATCTACTGGGATATCTTTATCATCCACATCCATGTTTCTTAAAAATGTATTTCAAAACATTTTTACTATTTACAAGAATATGGGTTAAAGTCATTTATACCCTTGTTTGACTTTTTATAAGAGGTTTATAAAGGAATCTTTCCGTCGTTTTCAAAACAAGGTCCTTTTTAACCTTTTCGACAGAATTAAGGTAAGAACGTTTTTTTTAAACTTATACGGCGGGTGCGGCTAATTTCCACCATTATAAAATTTTCAAAACTTCCCTTACAATCTTATAAGAATATTTTCAAAGAAAATGTGTTATTTTATATGGATCTTAAATGATTTCAAAATAAAAAGAGATATTTCTTTAAAAAGAATTTTGATTTCATCTATGTCAACATCCTTTGATGGATTTTATGCTTATTTGAATTTGATCTATTGTGATACAAAACTTCTATATTGTATTGAAGGTTTTGTGATATGTTTGACTGTGGATGTGCTATTTTTATACCATTCATAGTTTATGGTGAAATTATTGACATTTCGTATGCTAGTTTTAATACGAATGTTTATGTTATGTTTAAACCTTTTCATATGGGAATGCATTGGACTTAGTAAGTGACGGGTGGAGCCCGCTATAGCTCCTCGATGCATCGGTAGGTCTCATGAGACAAACTAGTGTCTTGGCACAAGGCCTTGACAAAATCTTATTTGTAGTCTTGGCACGAGGCCTTGGCTATGTGGTTATGATAGTCTGGCATTATGCATTCCAACATTATGAAAGTGGTTATTGATTTTTGCATGTGATTATTCGATTAGTAGAATATCCATGTGAATAAGTAAATGGCATTATTTCATTTTACTTTTGCCATACTATGTTGAAGTTCAAGTTTAAAAGGCTTTTGTTTTAGTAATGCATTGCCTTAAATGTTTATTCTTATTTATGAAAGTTTCCGCTATATTGTTATCCTTACTGGGCATTTGAGCTCACCCCTTTTCTATGTTTTATTTTTCCCAGGAAGTGAAGAAGTAAATTATGAATGACCTGCAGGGATATTATGTGGGGATATGAGTGTGGATTATGGAGACATTATGTTATTGTAGTAGTTTTTCATTTTATGATGTAATGTAAAACTTATGAATATATCTAGTGTTTCCAAGGCTACTAAACCAATCGGTCTTTCGAGATTTGATCTTTCTTGTGATCATGCCAATGTTATATAATAATGCACCGACTCTGGGTAACTGGGGTCGGGGCATTACACAAGTGGTAGGCGTGCTCCTCCTCAGTCGTCGAGTAAATCAAAATGTCTTCGATGAAGACTATGACAAATTGATCGAGGTATAGCTGAAAGATCTTGTTCATGAGGCCCATGAACACTGTCGGAGCGTTGGTCATGCCAAAAGGCATAACCAAGAACTCATAGTGGCCATACCGACATCTGAAGGCCGTCTTTTGCACGTCCTCGTCCGGAACTCTGAGCTGATGATAGCTTGACCTGAGGTCTATCTTCGAGAACCACCGTGCTCCCTTGAGCTAATCGAAGAGGTCGTAAATCCTTGGTAGCGGATACTTGTTCCTCACTGTCACCTGGTTCAGGCGACGATAGTCGACACAAAGTCGCAAGCTCCCGTCTGCCTTCTTGGAGAACAATATCGGGGAAGCCCAGGGTGAAACACTGGGTCGGATGAATCCATTGCCCTGAAAGTCCTCCAACTGTACTTGTAGCTCTCGAAGCTCAGCGGGGGACATCTGATACGCTGGAGTCGATATCGGGGTTGTCCCGGGGTACAGGTCAATATAAAAGTCTACCTCTCTGCGAGGAGGTAGCCCTGGAACGTCGTCGGGGAAGACGTCCGCATACTGATCCACCACTACAGAAAAACTATGACTCTGCATGTCAACTGCTCCTAGGATGAGGCTAGCCAACTGATGAGTGATGGGATGTCCTATCCTTTACGAGAGTCCATCCTGTGCTGCGAGGGCTCCCTTCTCACCGGTGAAGGTGAACCTGCTCCCGTCGTTGCGTACACATCGCACCTTGCGCCTAATACAGTCAATTTGTGCATGGACTGTAGATAACCAATCCATGCCCAAGATGACGTCGTAAGACCTCGACGCCACTACAAGAAGATCCCAGCCAAAGCTCTCGCCTCCTAGAGTAAACTCACACTGTCGGCACCAGTGCGTGATCGTCGAGTCTGCTCCCGTAGGAGTCTCTAGCCGTAAGGATCGAGCCAACGACTCTGTCGGAATCTCCGAGCTCCGAACAAGGGTAGCAGCTATGAAAGAGTGACTCTCTCCTGTGTCTATAAGAACTGCAACAAGGGTGGAATAGACACAAATAGTACCTCGAATCATCTCGGGCACGCCGTGGTCGTAGGCCTCCGCTGCCTGGAGCTGTTCCTGTCTCTGCCCGCCGGCTCCCTGTGGACCGCCACGTTCGACCCTCTTCCTCTGCCTGGGTGGCCCCTCAACCGTCTGCTACTCCTCGGCACAGTGGTTCGAGCAGTCACGAGACATGTGGCCCTGCCCTCCGCATGTGTAGCACTGCTGAGCCAGTGTCCTAAGGTCGTCTGCGTGAGGGTCTGGTCTGCCTGGACCCCTGAGTCATCCATCGACTGCCTACTGCAGATGACTCTGCTACGTGTCGTCCCGCGGTAGGTCTCGCTGCTGATGAAGGCTCAGCAAGGAAGCTCTCAATCAAAAGGGCTCACTCCAGTACTCCTGATTGAGTCGGAATGCTGAGGGAGATTAGCGATGCCCTGATCTCATGTCTCAATCCCTGCTCAAAGGTCCAGGCCCAGAAGAACGGGTCCCGTACCATGTCTGTCAAGTAGCGCGAGAGATTGGTAAATCTCGCCGAGTACTGGGCGACTGTCAAGCTGCCCTTCCGCATCTGAAGAAGATCCTATATGCGCACCGCACGGAGGGTGTCCGGGACAAACACTGAGTGGAAGAGGCCCTCAAAGTCTGTCCAGAGAAGAGATGCCTCATCATGAACTTGGAGCATCAAGCTCCACCATCGGCCCGTTGCCGCGTGCAGTAGGCTCACTACGAGGATCACCGTGAGGTTTGCTGGTGTCCTCACTAACCGGAAAACTCATACCACTGCCCCCAGCCAGTCCTCGGCTGCCTGGGGGTCCGTCTCCCCACGGAACCTGGGCGGTCGCTGGCGCTGGAACTCATACAGTGCACTAAGGCGACGTGCATCGTCAGCGGCTGGGGCTGGAAGCATCGGTGGTTCGACGGGTAGAGGTACCACCGGTGCCTCAGCTGTCAAAGGGCCTTGTACCGAGGCCTCGTCGCTCGGCGGGCTATCGTCACGCTAAACTCTTGGAACCCTAGCTGGCTGCCGTCGTGGGGCCATCCTGGAAAGAAACAGGTGCGCCATGGTCAAAATAGTATACCTGGTGAGCTGACATAAAGTAATCACAAAGAAAACTTGAAACACACACATGCAATCAATGTTTTCATGCATTAAGTCGGAAATCAGAAGTCAGGGTCCTGGTGTACGGATACGTCGGCCGCCGCACCAACACTGGACTCCCTGGACTGCTCAATACGCTTAACACTATTGCTTCACATAGGAAAATATTAGAGTCCAAAGTTCTGTGGTTGAACCTAACTCCTTTTATACCAATTTTTCACGACCTGTCCTCGGGGCCCGTGCTGTGACTACCCCAAGCCCGCATTCCATAGGCCAGGGGCTGGCGACTAGCACCAAGGCGTAAATCCTGGAAAAAGGGAAGGCATTGCCTTTGTAAAGTAAACCACAAACACCATAGAGAAAGCAGGAAGAATTAAACACTAAGTAAAAACTGGTACAATAGTAAGTGCAGAAAAGTAAGTGGTCCAGTATACAAACCCAAACTGAAAGTAAAGTAAAACTGGAAAGGGAAAATAGAAACTAAAAAGTAAAGCCGCAACATCGAGCTGTCCACTGGAAATCCCACCTGAAGGGTGGGTACAGATAGCCTCCACTGCTCCTTGGGTCCATCCGACCGCTCCGAGTACGTCCCGCCCAGTGGTCCACCTCCAGGTACCGTCCTGCTCCGCAAGCCTCAACCACGATCAGCGTTGTCCGTCGTATGCAACCAACACAATGTAGTGCGGGCATAGCCCGTGCAGGGGTGAGTATAAGGTACTCAGTAGGGACCCTGAGACCCCCAAAGGTCTCCCAGAATCCACAAAGGAAAGATACAATCACGAAGTAACATCCGACACTGCTTAGGTATATGCCCATACATATACCTAGGTCATCAATTCTCGTTCGGCTCTAACATCCGAACCTAAGTACAACCCAGTCCACACAGGAAAGAAAAACGTATACCTACATAGGATAGCACAACACAATCCACAAAGGAAAGCAAAACAGGATTCAGCTCACACATGTATACTTCTTCTTATGACGATAAAGATGACCAGATATTGCCACTGATTCATCTAAGCCGTCGGACCCACAAAGGATCGATAGGTACTAACCCCCGCAATGACCCACAAAGGATCTGACCCACAAAGGATCGATAGGTAACTAACCCCCGCAATGACCCAAAAAGGATCTTACCCACACATGATCGATAGGTAACTAACCCCCGCAAAGACCCACACAGGATCGGACCCACACAGGATCTGTAGGAGCTGGCCCACACAGGACCGCTGAGCACTGACCCACACAGGATCAGACCCACATAGGATCGGTAGCACTGATCCACAACGAATCGCTGAGTGTTTTAGTCGTCGTCGAATCCACCGAGGATCTCTGCACAATCATCGTCATCGTCGCAATCACAACCAGCATTAGGGTTCCCGCACACAGCAAGCTCATTCGGGAGGGTCCGCTCCACGAGCTGAGAGGCTGATACATCAACTGACACATAGTCCAGAGTTGATGTATTCAAAAGTTCCGTATCGTCAACAGGAACTCAACGTCGCAGACGGCGCGTCAATCAGACGCCCGATCTAAGAGTTATTGGTTTTTTCGTCCCAGGGGCCCGGTTGGTTTTTAAGGCAAAACCAACCCGACCGTACTCCACCTGCGTCCAAACCTCGGGTGGAGTAATCCAAAAGATCCGTCTCACTTAGAGGAAAACAAAAAAGTTGATGGCACGTCATTTGGACGTCCGAGGCTCAAGATATGAGTGTTTCCGCTCCGAGGGCCCGGTTGGTTTCGTGTACGAACCAACCCGGCCAAACCAAAAGTACTCCGAAACCTTGATTGCGATATACCGAAACGATCGTCTCGATCCAATGATCTTATTGCCACTAACGGTGCGTCGATCGAAGGTCTCAATCTCAAGTTATGAGCAAAAGATCGAAAAGGTCCGAAAATGGAGGGTCTGGGCCCGGACCGACCAGGCCGGCGCAGCCCGGACAGGCCCGGGGGGCCCGTCCCGGCCCGGCCGGGGCGGCTCAGCGCTGCCCGAGTGGCTATGCCAAAGGAGCCGCGGCCCCCCCCCCGCGTGGGGGCCGCTCCGTGTCACCGGACGCGACGCAAGGCCGCGTCCCTTCCCCGCGGTCCCGCGCGACCGCAGGACCGGCGCTCGCCGCCACGACTTCAGCTGCGACGGGTCTTCCCGGCGGCGCGCCGGGCGCCACAGCTTCCTGGCGGCCGGCCGCTTCTGGCCGCCGGCACCGCCGTGCCGGCGTGGCGCGCCGGCGGAAACTTCCGTGGACCACCGGACGTGCTCCGGTGGTCCGTATTGCCTGCAGTTTGCGCCTACGGCTCTCCCGGGATCCGAACTTTTCCGCGAAGGCCTCCAATCACCATTCTGATCCCATTTCGTAAATGCCATTAAACCACGCATCAATGAAAAACTACGGAGGGTTGTTGGGCCGTGTTTGTTTGGCCCGCACCCTCCGCGTTAGGTGATAACAATTGGGAATAACAATCAACACATGAAAACATAACAAGGCACAATTTTAATAAATTAAAATTGAACCTAGTTCCCAAAAAAACTCCCGTAAATAAAAATTCTCATCCCGCATATAAAAACAAACGCGGATTAACTTGATGATGAGTTGATCCGGGTTCTTTGTTTTAGAAGGACACAACCATGGGAATAAATATTATTCTCAAATAAAACCCCTACCTCATCGTAGTTGTCGAATGAGAGTTCTTCGCGGAATTGCTCGTCGCGAGAGAAGAGGATCGTCGCGTCGCGGAAGGGGCGTCGCGTCGTTGCGGTACACGGCGTCACGTCGACGATCTCCGAGGGTTAAAGAAAACGCACAGATTTAATTTCACAAATTAAATCCATGTTGAGGATAAAATCCACAAAGGAAAATTTAAAAGATCCGAAATCCCCTACCTCAAACGGTGTTGTTCGAAGGTTGCCACGGGGAAGGATTATCACAGAAGAACGTTGCGGGAGGAGAATCGTCGGTGTCGCGGTACACGGCGTCGCATCATCGATCTTCGAGGGTTTGGCGTTCTTCGTCGCCTTTCGTCGAAGGCCGGAGTTCTTCGTCAGCGACGATGCGTTCTTCGTGTTCTTCACGTTTTTCGCGTTCTTCATGAAGGAGGATGAAGATAGAGTTTCTCCAAATCCTCTCAACAATACGCACACAAGAAAAATTTGTGTTGGTATTATTTTATTAACCTGCCAACAATTTGAAAAAAAAATTAAGAAATGAACCATTAATTTATTGAATTAATGGTAATGTCTTAACTTTCCAATTAATAGGGGCGTTAAGAGTTTTAGAAAACTCACCAGTTGAATTTCATTAAAGAGGAGTTTTTGCGGGTGCGTTACTTAGAGGAAAAGAAATGGTGGGGCTCATGCAGGCCCCACCTCACAAATATCCTACCAAGAGGGTAGGATATTTTGGGTTCCATCCTATCTGCTTCAACTCAGCTTAAGTAGATTTAAGTGGCTTTAAGTGAAATAAAATAAAATTGTCACACCACTTTATTTTATTTTCTTCACTTAACCCCAAAAATTAAAAACCACACCCGAGAAAACGCAACTCCAGAAGAGGCGTTTCTAAGCAAAAACCGGTTCTACGATTCTATCGGTGCCCTCGGAATTCGATTTTGAGCACCGGTTCAAAAGTTAGAAAAACTCGCTCATTCATTCACTGAACGTACCCGAGCCAAACTTCGGAAAATGATTCTGGGCACACCGGGCCTCGGAATAACATTCCGTCAGAAACTGCATTCTTGTAAAATTCCAAAGAAAATTAAGAAAAAAATTTCCTTGAAATTTATGGGTCTTTACATATTTCAACATCCTTTACTGGATATTATTATTGATTGAGGTTGATTTATTATAATACAATCTCTCATATTATATTGAATGAGTTATGATATGTTTAAATCTGGATGTGCTATTTTTATACCATTCATGGTTTATGGTTAAATTATTGACATTTCGTATGGTAGTTTTAATATGAATGTTTATGTTATGTTTTAACATTTTCATATGAGGAATGAATTGGACTTAGTAAGTAACAGGTGAGGCCCGCTATATCCCCTAGATGCATTGGTAGGTATCATGAGACAAATTAGTTTCTTGGCACAAGTCCTTGAAAAAAAATTATTTGTAGTCTTGGCACGAGGCCTTGAATAGGTGGTTATGATGTTTGGAATTATGCATTCACTCATTATGAAATTAGTTTTTTCTTGTGATTATTCTACTAGTAGAATATCCATGTGCATGTATATATGGTAATGTCTGATTTATTATTTCCATATTATTTTCAAGTTTATGTTTAGAAAGGCTGTTTTTTATTACACATCTTTCCTTAAAATTTTATAGCTTCTGCTAAATTATTTACCCTTACTATGAATCTAAGCTCACCCTATTCTTATGTTTTGTTTTCCCAGGATTCCAAGAAGTGTATTATGATTGATATGCAGGTTAAGATAGGGGAATAATGGAATTCTCAAAGGGTTATTTATGTTTTGTGTTATATTTGAATGTGTAATGTAACTTTCATGATTGTAATCTATTTTCCAAGATTGATAAACTGATTGGTCCATCGGGACTTGATTCCTTGTAATCATGACAATGTATTGAAATAATGCACCAGCTCCGGGCTTCTAGGGTCGTGGCATTACAACATTGAGTACCAACATCCAGAATACTCGGTACATGGGTAGTGGTTATTCTCAACACATGACTAGAAAAAAGTAAAACTATTGGAAATTTAAAAAAGTGAATTTTGGACATGTTACTTTTGGAGAAAATATGAAAAACATGTTTTTTGTTTTGGTGATATTGCATTTCTTGACATGACATTGATTTTGAATATTATTTATGTTTTAAGACTTATTAAAAATCGTATTTTCAATAAATTATGTGATGAGGGTTACTTTGTGAACTTTGGGAATAAACTGTATGTCATCACATGTTCAGAAAGGGCTCATATATTATCTATCGATAGGTATAATAATGATTAAACCATTGACCTATAGGACCTTAGTTTTCTATAATTTCTTGTTTCGGTTTGATTAAGGATAATTCCTATATTTAGAATAGGAGGTTAGGATAGTATAATGCTCAGACCTTAGTTAACCTTTATAGAAAATTAATTATGAAGTTTATCCCAGAATATATGTTCAATTCTTCTAAAGTTTTTGACCCTTGCTAATACGGTAAGAAACATTGTTCTAGTTTTAATCCTTCTAGTGAAGTCTAAACTTTTGAAGCTTTATATTTAGTGCACATGGACCTTTTTAGACATATAAAAACCAAGATTATTAGAGGTAAACATTATTTTTATGTATTAGTTAGTGATAATAGAAAGTATAATTAGTTTTATTTTCTTTCTCTTAAGTCGGAATCACTCTCATTTTTAAAAGGTTATTTGTTCTTGTTCAAAATTTAAAAAACCTATATATAGTAACTATTCATAATGATTAGGGTAAATATTTTGTTAATTTTTATTTTAAAACATTTTTATAGTGAAAATGAAATTTCATATAATTTGCTGGAACTAAGAAATCTATAATAGAATGGTGTATTATAAATAAGGAATCAGAAAATTTAAGAAATTACTCGATATTTTTTGTTTCAATATTGTATTGCTAAGTATTTTTGGGTTGAATTATTTAGTACTAAATATTACACTATAAATTGAGTTTTACTTAACCTGATTTAAAAGCAATACATTATCAATTGTGTAATGGAAGGAATACAAAACTAGTTACTTTGTAGTTTTTGGATGCAAAGTGTTCTTATAGAATACTAAAGATAATATATATAAATTTGATCTAAAATCTGATGAATATATGTTTATTTGTTACTCCATCATAGGTAAGGATTATCCTATTTTCAACAGATAGAAACATGCTATTTAAGAAATGGTTTATGTTATATTTTATGTGGTCAATGCTTATGTGAAGTTAAAACATCTAGATTATATAAGTAATATGGATTTTGATTTTGAAACCCCTTATAATTTTCTTCTAGAAGTTGAAAAACATTCACTATTAGTTATCATTTGGGTACCTAGTCTAAGATATGATATTCCTCTGGTAGATGATGAACAACCTTCATTTTTGTAAAGAAACTGTATGATATTGAGGAATAATACCATGTATAATATTATTGGTGATGTAGATTGACCAATTAGAACTATAAATTATTTATGAAATGATGTGAGAATCTTTCATTCTTATCTCAATTTGAACCTAAAATATGATATAATGCCTTGGGTTATGAGATTTCTATAATTTCTTTTCAATAAAATATTAATAAAATTAAATAAAAAAGGTTTAAACTTTGGTTAAATTTCCTAATGATCTTTTAGTAATAGGAGTAAAATTGGTCTTTTAAAATTAGTGTAGTGAAAATGAAATTTTTATTCAAAATAAGGAAAGAGTCATTATTGAGGGTTATAATAAAGAAGATTCTATAAACTATAGAAATTTTTTTCTCTAGTTGCTAGAGTTTAATCCATCCATATTCTATTAAACTTTAATGCTCATTTGAATTTTACTCTATTTCAAATAGATGTAAATATTTCCTTCCTTAATGGTTATGTTAAGGAGAAATTATATGATCAACAACCTCCTGGTTTTGAAGATATTTATTTTACTTAACATGTTTTTAGATTTACTAAGGTACTTTAGGGACTTAAACTATCCCTAAGAGCCTTGTGTGATAGATTATATGGTTTTTTTTTACTTCAAAAAAATATTAAAGGAGTAGAAGGTTTTACTATTTTTTATAAAGAATGTTATTAACAATACTATAATAATAAAAAAATTATATTGTTGAAATTGTTTTTTGTTCAACCTGAAAAAAAAATTGAAGATAGTTTTTCAAAACTTATTCAAAGTGAATTTGAGATGATGATGATTGGTGATCTTAACTACTTTCTTTGATTCCAGATTACTCAAAAACTGAAAGGAACTATTTTAACTAAAAATAATAATATCAAAGATTTACTTAAGAATTTTGGTTTTTATAATTCTTCTCGTACAAGTACTCGGGTAGGTACCTCGTGTAAACTTGATATTGATGAATCTATTAATATTTTTTATCAGTAATTATTTATAGTTATGGTTAGAAGTTTTCTTTAATTGATAGATATTTGACGAGACATTATGTACTTTATGTGCTTATGTATAAGATTCCAATAAAATAAAAAAAGAGTATAATCTTAAGGAAGTCAAACAGATCTTCTATTACCTTAAATAAACTTCTAAATTTATATTATTTTATTCTTTTATAGATGAATTTATTCTTAAGATTTATTTTTATACAAATTTCATATGTTATAGAATATATATAAAGATTCCTTATGTAACGTTTCATTTTCTTAGTGAAGATCTAGTTTCTTGTAATAGAAATAAGAAACATTTAATTTCATTTTCCACTACTGAATCCAAATATGAAGAAACTAGAATTTATTGCACTCAATAAATATAGATGTAGCACATACTCCCTAATTTATAAATTGTTTTAAAAAAACCCTGTTTGTTTATGAATGTATTAGTTATATTTATTTTTCTAATAACTTGGAACATAAATCATGGGATAAACACATAGATATAAGATAATATTTCTTTTGATATCACACACTAAAACGAGATATTGTTCTTGAATTTATTAAAACTAAAGATTATCTTACTGATATTTTTATCAAACTCTTACATTCTAATATATTTAATATATTAAAACTAATATGGGTATGATCAGTTTTAAGTGATAATATTATGCTTCTTGTTTTATATTATCCTAACATTCAAAAATTCCTTGATAAGTGTGGAGTACATTCTTTTTTTATATAGAACTTGTTTAACTATTTATAGAGGTGTAATATATATTCTGCATGGACTTTGAACAAATTTTATAAAATTTATCATGAACATATTATAGAATTTCATGATATAGAAATTATTTTGACTGATTTACTTATTGATATTTATCTTATTCAAGGTTTATTTTACTTCATATATTTTTATTCTTATGTAAAGACCCCTTCTCTATGTATTAATTTTACTCTTATGAAATATTTTTGTTAATCTTATGTATTTTTTATTACTCTTAGATGTGGTTTTTATTACTCTTATATATGGTTTCACTCTTATACTGGTTTTCATTTAATATGTTTTCTTTATCTTGTGTTCTTTTTTATAATATTAAAGTGAGATAAAGGTTTTGTGTTTCCTTTGTTTCATTTTGTGGGAGAAGTTTGATAATGAATTTGATGAGAAGTATGAAGTTAATGGGGAGAAATAATGGGTATTTCTATTGATTCTGTAAGGGGGAGAGTACTGGGAGAAAGTAGGGATGATGTAAAGAGAAAAGTTTTTTTCAAATATTTATTGCATATCTCATGGGGTGGTATGTTTTATGGAAGTTATAGGATTTTTTCTACTTTATCTAATTTCATTTGAATTTACATGTTTGTTTATTTACTATTTCTAATATAGTTTTCATGTTTTGTGATTATTAAAAAGGGGGATACTATTGATTCATTCTCTTGAAATGACATATTTAGGATATTTTTTATGAATCATAATACATACATTATTTTACCTACAATTATATAAATTTTTATTAGTTCTGTTGTATGCAGACTTAACTTATTATTCATAAGTTCTAGAGATATAATACAAATACATGTAAATTTTGGACCTTTGTGAATTTGGATAGATTATATGAAATGAAAGTTAGGGTTTTATTTTTTGGTTTTGTTACAAATGTACCCAAAGAACTTGGAGAATTTTTTTCATCGAAGTCTATAAATATCGATCAATATTTGAGTATTGGTAGATTTTGAATCACATTACATCAAGCTATACACTACCTTTGTGTTGAGAGATTCCTTTTATAATCTATTTCAGTTTGATATTTTGAGATTTTAAGTATGAGGTGCTTATTGTAAAATATCAAAAAAAAAATCTTGTAATCATTGCTTCTGATCTTTTATAATTTATGAGATTATAAGCCTATGAATCTACTTCTTCCAAACATTCAATTCAATGAAGTCTAATGAAGGGAATACTACTAATCAAGTTCATCTAATATGAGATCATCAGTAGATTTATTACTACCAATGTTTCTAAAATAATTTGCAAGGTTAGGAAAATATATCTTTTTATCAAGTTGATCAATGATGTTTCAAGGTTTTAAACTTACATTCCCTAGATTTGGGAACTGACCCTTGTGTTGGTTTATAGTAAAAGTGAAGAATTAATTTGAGTGTAACTATTTTATATCCATCATAATATTATTTAAATGATTTTAAGTATTTCTATCCTAAACTCCATGTATTGTTTTTACTTATATTGTTCTTATTTTGGATTATATTTTTTCCTCGGTTAAGTTCATAACATCAGAGTGTTTTAATTTCCACTCTATTGGTTTTTTGTTTAACTCTAATCTATTCAAAGTTTTTAACTTTTAGATAGTTTAAATTTTCTAGTGGGATAAAATTTTAAGTTCATT
Organism: Viscum album; assembly: GCA_963277665.1. Taxonomy (NCBI): domain Eukaryota; kingdom Viridiplantae; phylum Streptophyta; class Magnoliopsida; order Santalales; family Viscaceae; genus Viscum; species Viscum album. The sequence goes on from OY728140.1 coordinate 128,511,656, forward strand.
ATAGGATTCAATTCACCTCCTCCACCCTCTCTTAAAGTTTCCATGTTTTAAAAAACAACCATAATTTCTCATTAATAAATTTTGTTCATCTTACAAATTGATATAAATAATTAAAATACAAAACATAATAGTCATCCTTTAATACTCATTTAATAATCATAGATTTGTATTCAACCTTATCATTGTGTGTAAATTAATTCTTTTATTCATTCAATGATGTAATATATAGCAATAGTCTTACTTTTTCATAGTGAATCGTGAGACATAATTCTAATTTTTAACTCCAACACCTTATATATCCCTACACATACTAATAAATTACAACACTATTATACCACTATAAAAGTAATCTACATCCTTTAATTAGTGTAATATTCCTGGGAGATGATCTGATATCTTCATATCATGGTGAAAAAACTTTCATTTTCTTCCTTAACAATACTTACTCATAATCATAGTTTTGAAATTTCCTACATATGACATTATTGTGTGTCACCATTAAGTGTAGGTGATGGACTAATAGACTCTATCCGTTTATCAAAATAGTTCCACTAATATAACATAATAATATCATTGTGATCCCTATCTTATGATGATTTATACCAGTGATTAACTTCTTTGCAATTTTAATGCTAGGATAACATGTAATAGAAGTATTATTATTTTTTTAGTAATGGTTATTATTTGATTATTTATTCTTCATTTATTATCATATGGGATCCATTAAAATGTTAATAATTTTTTCACATACTCTAACTTGACCTTAATTACTATGTGAATTTGTTGAGGTGCTCAAAATGCATTCTATAGTGGTGTATCTTATTCCAAAATATAAAACATAAAATACATTCAATGAAACCTATATTTGTATCATTTATAATATTTGATGAATCATGTACATCACCATGTCCAAACACCATCTTTATTTTAACTCATTGCTTACCCAACCATGTAGTTATTTTTTCTAATGAAACTTCTGATAAACTATTAGAATTTACACCACCGTAACTTATAAGGTGTAAAAAAAGTACCAGAATGAATCCACATAAATGATGCATAAAAAATTAGAATGAAATACACAACTAGGACAGCACACCACTGTGTACAATTTTGAAACAACCCAGACAAGAAGACAAGAACTTTCACAAGACAACTATTAAAAGAAGTACAGGAAAAATAATAACAAATTTTTTTTTGTGGTTCAGAATAACTTCTACTCCATGGGGAATGTTTTAATATTTTTATTCAAGTAATGGAAGTTAATTAAAATAAAAAATTCATAAATAACAAGTAAAACCAATATATTACTTAAACTAGAGTCTAGACAGTGAAACTAGTAACACCAACTTCTATTCATCATGTTAATATTTCTATAATACTCTAATCTATATGGGAAACCCCTTTGCTTGTTCAAAGACATCAACCACCTTAACTATTTCTTCTAGTGAACAGTGTGTGTTTTTATAGATCTTTTGAGTTTACTCTTACATTTGTGAAAGTTATTCTTACTCAATTCCTATTCACCTCTATACTAACTCCATCAGATCATTTCAATGGTAACTTCCAGTCACCTTCTTCTGACTGATAATATCCAGTCATCCTTCTTCCAAAATTCTAAACATTGTAACTTCCACCCCACCATATCTATATGAGATCTAAAAATTGGTCTTTGGTAATATATTGTTCTATTATATTAAGTTTTATATCCTGAAAATGGTTTCACACATGAATAAAACCTAAAAATCTCTCACTTGATAATCATTTTCCAAGATTCACCACTAAGTTCTCCATAAACATCCATAATCCTTCTTCTATTATTTAAATATCTTGTACCCTCATGGTTCCCCCACCGTGATTTTTTTCATCTCATACCAACTAGGCATAGAACCACCTCAATATATAAAAGACCACAACCTTTATTAGTATATATTCTAGATTCAAAACTCTATCCACAGTTCGTATATCCATCAATTTATACTCCAAAAACATCAAGATGAAGTGATAACTTAACTAAATATTTTTCACTAGAATTAAACATGATGGTTTTGGCCAACTGGATCTGACTTTTTGAATCAAAGAATGGAATTAAAAAATCTTACAATTCTCTAAGATCTTTGATTATCCCCTTCAAAAAAATCAATTCATTTTTAGCTTTCATAATAAAATGTGATCTGATTTTGTTATTGAAAGTACAACTACCAGTTAAAGTTTTTATATCCTACTCCCAGTCGTACCTCTGAAAGTGAACACATATTCCATGGTTCTCTTTCATGTATTTATATATCCCCTCAATTCTGAGTTTTAAAACCCCTACAAAATTTCATCTATCAGAAAGTAAAGGTATATATTCTCAAAAATTTGATATATCGAAGGATCTACTTTACTTCTTATTAGTGATCTATTCTAGGTTTTTTTATGAATATACTAAATATTCCACTGCATGAACAATGTTTTACTAAATAAAAACCATGTAATACATCAATATTATGATTACTAATACATAATAATCCTTCTCCATATACTCAACCACTACTTATATGTGTGGTACTTTCTCTTTAATTAACTTGAAATGTTTATACAGGGGATTGGAAACCGATTTTGTATCACTTAACCCAAATCATTCCACCACCTTCCAAATATAATAAAACTGAGTTAAGAATAAAGTTTTGAAACTAAAGTGTTCTTTTATATGCATCCCCAATATCTTCTTATCCAAACCAATATCCATCATCTCAAAACTTCTAGAAAATTCAAATTTAATTTAATCAATCCTTTTCTTTATCATATTAGTGTTAATAAGTTTATAAATATAGAGAAGTAATTTAATGAAACTCCCACCATAGAACACCTTTCAATAGAAATAATGATATGCATTTCTCTAGGTGAACTCATGTTTTCCCATAAAGTAATTGAACTTCTATTTTCACTACCTTGGTGATTGTTTAAAAATATAAAGGATCAAATTTAGCTTGTACACATTATTTATATTTCATTTATCCATGAAACATTTCAAATAATCCATATATATTTCTTCATCTAAGTTTCTATAAAGAGAAGAGGTCTTTACATCCAACTATTTCAGATTAAATCCTTCCATGGAAGACATACTTATTTGATAAAACCATTTATTCCATAACATTTTCTTCATAGAAATTCTTTCCCTTAACTCTCATATTTTTCATACACTTAAGGATTCCATTTCATCCCTCATCTATAACTCCCACAGATTTGGTTATTTAATAATTATAGTATCTTTTCATCTCTTGGGTTCTCTATCATCTATGAGAAGAAAATAATGTAGTTAACTTATATATATTCACATGGCATCGTATCCTGGTAGATCTCTGCAACTTTCCCTATATATATACTCCTAGAACTACTACTTCTTGAACTTTACCTTCTAGATATCTACCCTAAGATTCTATATTCCTGAATCTATCTGGTACTTTTGTCCTTGGAAACACCATAGAAACATTTCCTCCTTTCAAACATCCTTTGGGTTGTCAAGTTCTTATGTAATTAACTCCATAAATTCTTCAGAACATCCGTAAATTCTAGATTTCCATTTAGCCAAATCATATCTTATGTTGATACTTTTATTTCCTTGTCAATATCTACTTGGTTTTAATATTCTTACAATATATCTTCATTGAAGTAAAAATTTCAACTTCTAAACAGCTTTCAAAATTTTTTATCCCAAAATATAAATCCAAAGTCTTCATCACCATATCCTATAAAGTGACATTCTTAGGACTTATCCTCTAGTTTTCCCTCTCTTTAGCATAAACATAGACATAGAAAAGTGAGATGAATACTTTTAAAAGGGTAAGTTCAACCATTATTCTGAAAAAAATAGATTTCAAAATTTTCTACCCCAATAGAGACGATAAACTTATGTTCACCAAGTAAGACACACAATTTACTAATTCTACCCAAAAATCCTTGGGAAATAAAATATGAAATTTTATTCAAATTTCTTTCTCAAATAACATCTAATTCATTTTCTCTCTGATTTTATTTTTTTTAGGGGTGCTTGGTCTAATTTTCTTAAACCATATTATATTCTTCTAGCAGAATCATCATACATCCCTTCTTCAGTACTCCCATAAATTATCGAACCTTAAACACTTCAATTTTCTTCTATTGGGAATCTATCCCAGTGCATGATGATTGGATCCACAACCACTATATTATTCTATGTAGTGGAAACCAGTTCATCCAGAAGTACTCCCTCAACTTGGTGTTCCATAAGATAGGAATACCCACACACTACTCACTACAAAAATTCAAACCTCGTACACACTCAATTTAACGCATAGCACACAAACATTCAAGTAAGTTAAAAATAATAAATTAAAGGACACAAGAATATACATGGTTTTGACAATGTGTCCTATATCCATGAGAGAAAAAAAATTCTATTTCCATTACAATCATAAGTTTCTATATTTACACTTTAACTAACAAAACTAGTTAGTAAAGATTAATTATAGAGATTTAAACCTCTATAATTATATAATATTTATTTCAAACTGAATAAATATTCATATATTTTTTCATGAGGAACCCACTTTTATTTTAAGTAATCACTCATTTGATCAAGCTAGTTGAATTGACCTATTGTATTTATATAGGTCCCTCCATTGGGAAAAGTGATTATTGATCTCAAGTAACATATTAAAAATAATTTCATGTCTTATTGAATATACCAAGTTAAAATTTGATAGTAACTTTCATTCATAGTATTTGGATCATATCTAGTGCACACATTAGATGGTATCATCATCTGAGTAACATTTCATACATTATTTATAAATTAATCTTGCTTCATGGAAACCCACTAACAATGTATCATCCATATCACTTTATCTTGTGGAATTACTCATCACAAAATCAATATTTACACTCCCAAAAATATCACACTTGAGGACTAATTCAGGTAATATCTTGAAACTCTCCAATACTTAGGCACAAAACAACACCACTTTCGTAGAAATAACAGTCAGTGTTCTCTATCCTCCATTTGTTCACCCAAGTCCCACTGAGACAAAATGTTGTCTCATATTTTCTTGGACTAACAACTTGGTAAAAATGTGCACTGGATTTTTTTATAAAAATATTATACAACTCCAATGTGTTGTCCTCCATCATTTTTTAGATGAATTGATATTTTGGGTCAATGTGTTTCATCCATGCATGGAAAACTAAATTCCAACCTAAATTGATTACACTCTATTTATCATAGAATAACATTCCACCCTCCTAAATCCTTTTTATATCCTGTAATAAAAACCTCAACCATATAATTTCCTTTCATGATTTCATTGTAGCTACACAATCTACTTCCTCTTTAGAAAAACTAACCTCTAGTTACCCTGACAACCAACTGATAGATGTTCCTACATAGGTGAACACAAAATATGTGATGCATTCAAGGTATTTGAATCTATAACAAAGTCTAAATTGATACAACATTATAATAGATAATATTATCTAAAGAATAGTTTTATTTCAATTAATCCCTTAAAGTATTATATTATCAATTTCATAGCCTCCCAGTGTTCCCTTCGTATATTCAATATGAATCGGATTACAGCTTCTACTATGAATGATTTTTCCAATAAAGCACATATCATGGTATACATAAAACTTCCAAAGGATAACAAAAATTGAACTTTTACTCTTTTATTATACATTATGTTTCAACTTATTCGTCTTATCCTTGAGTAATTTTAAGTTTCTAGCCAATGAATTTGAGAATAACTTACAAATATTTCAATTAAGTTTCATATGTAGTCCCTATGAGATAGAACTAAAAGTATCAAATTTTATATATCTATCAATATTCATTCCAAAAATATCTTATTTTCCTATATAATATCTTTTATAAGAAATATTCTTGATATGTGACACTTTATCTTATGATTACTTTTAATGTTCCAACTAGAGGGAAACATGTCATCAATATAGAGGAGAAGTGTGATGAAGGTCCCATAATCCCATGCCTTTTAATAGAAACAATAATCTATGTTTCACCGAGTGCAATATTATTTATCCATGAATTCTTTGAGCTAATGATTCCACTACCTTGGATCCTACTTCAAGTAAAAAATACTTCTCTTTAGTTTATGCACCATGCTCTGGTTCTGATTATCCTTGAAACCCATCAGTTGATTCATGTAAATTTATTATTCTAAATAACCATAAATGAATTATATATTTACATTTATCTACTCCATATACAGATTATCAGATGAAAACATACTCAACACTAACTATTGGTATAATTCTTAAAAACTGGTAACAAAATCTTAAATAATTCAATTCCCTCCTATTGAAATCTCTTCACCACCAATCATTCCTTTTACTATTTTTATCAGTGATATTATTCCTTAAAATGGAACACCCACTAATTCTAAAGTGGTATCTTCCAATATGGTAAGTCATCCATATCCCATGTTCCATTGGTTTCTAAATAAAACATTTCTTCTTTAATTGATAACATCTATTTTTAAAAGTCACTGAGAGTGGTTACCTCATCTGGAATTTCTAGTTCTCTTTAATCCATAAGATGCAAGAATTTCATGTCATATACAAACTTATTAACTAGTTTTATAAATCTAGTATATTTCTCACTAAAACTTTCATCTCATCTTTGTCTAGTACTACATCATCTGGTGCTCTAACTTATGGATTCTTAATATCTAGCACTTCCACTAAAGCCTCAACATCCCTTGAGCTCTATGGTATATTTTTAACTATTCTATTATCAATATTCTGAGAGATAAAATTTAATTTTATTATAAATTTATCACTTTCAGTATCCCCATTCAGATCAACTTGGATTTGGTTAGTTGATATTTTTTCTCACATATTCCAATTTATCCAAGTTTCAGTCCTTCCACAAAACCTTCTCATTGAAGAGAAAATCTTGACTCCTGGTGACTTATCACTTTTTATTATCCCATAATTGAAATATAAAATCATCATTTTAATATCCCACATGGAAACATGTCTTTGAATTTTCCACAAGTTTGTCTCTATCCTTAACATCGACATGGACATAGGAAAACTAGTAAATATTTTGAGGTGGCTAACTAATAGTTATTTCCCAAACCAAAGCTATTCTGAAACATCATATCCCATTAGAGTTGATTGAATTTTGTTAACCAAGTATGATGTCATGATCATGGATTCTACCCAAATTTCCTTGGGGATTTATAAGAGTACTCGAATACTTCATTCCTTTCAAATTAATATCTTTTTCATTCACTCTGCTGCACCATTCAGTTGTGGTGTATCAAGCACATCTCTCTTTAGCCTGATCCTTTTCTTCTAATAAAAGTTTCAAAAGTAACATATATTGTATTCCACACCATTGTAGAGCCATATGAATTTTAAATTCTAACCAATTTCCCTCTCTATTGTGGAATTCCATAGAATAGATTTTTAAAATACATTAGACTTATGCTTTAAAAAGTAAACCCATACCTTTCTAGTCACATCATCAATAAGAGACACAAAGTAAAGTGACCCACCATGTAATAAAATAGTTATAGGTCCCCAAACATCTAAATGAACCCATTCTATCTTTTGGGATTTTTGATTCCATCCATTAAAGTAGAAGGGAACCCTTTTTTTCTTCCCAATCACACAACTTATAAAATTAGTGTGATCGGGCTTCAGCATGCCTTTTATGCTAAAACTTTCATATTCTTCTCACTGAGATACCCTAGTTAACAATTCCATAACTCTAGACTATAAGATTTGATACACCATCAATAACCACTCCATATAATCGTCTGTTTAAATATAGGTTCACATCCTTTTCCCCATGTGAAACCACCATGTAACTTCAAGTCACCTTGAAAAATCCAATTGTGAAGTTATTCCCATATAATGCCTTAGAAAGTTGTCCTATGGAAATTAAATTCTTCTTTATCCCTAGAATATGTTTAATTTCCTTATCCTGCAACAAGATCACATTATTTATATATAAATTGACATATATCTTTCCCATAAATTCCATAGATTCATCATCCACCATATTTATTTTATGGAATCATCTGAACACATAACTCACTATGAATCCCTACTCTATCATTGAGTGAAATAATGATCTTGATCCAATAAACCATGATTCCACCATGTTGTTGATGATAAGAAATAAGATGTTTCCTCCCTTAGTTGTACTCATAGAATTTTAAGTTTTGAAAGTTGATGACCTTCTATAATCCTCTTTTGAATCTTGAAATTTCTTTAGAGATGTCATTTTTTTCCACAATACCAGCATATAAGACACTAACCAACTAATCTACATCAGATTTTTTTTCGCATGACTTATCATCTGATTGTTTCTTTTGATTTCTCCACTAATGTGTCCATCATTTCTTGTCAATAATAGTTTTTGTAATTACCTCTATCTAATTTCTTCATTATAGATCAAATTATTGACATCCCCAAAAATTGAGTTGGTGTTTCCACAGGACTTACTCATTATTGTTACAATTTCATCCCATTAATCTAAAACTAATTAAAGTAGTAAAAGTGTCTATACGACATCCAAAAACATCACTGTCACCAATTCAAGCTACCCTTATATAATATTGAAGGTTTCAAATGATCTTTCATTATTCAACCTTTTTATATCCTCATACTTAATAACTTCTCATCCTGAACACTTTTTTTAAGTATCATTGTCTTATCATACATGTCTTTTAGAGATTTCATGATCTCAAATGTATTCTTCACCTCCAAGATGTTAAAGTCCATGTTTTGTGCCTATGAATTCAAGATCGAAACCAATGCCTTCCTATATATCCATTATCATTCCACCTTTTCTTTTATATCCATAAAAAACTAGTGAATGGAAATCCATGTCTTATTTAATAGATGATCCTCTATCTGAATTCTCTAAAATCCAAAATCTATTTCATCAAACTTATAAACCTAGACCTTACCTTCATTCATTTTCATAAATTTAAATGACATTAAACTCCCATAATGTTATATTAATAGAGTGAGTATTACTTGATCTTCCTCAAAGTGTGTTGATGAGTGATCAAAGAACAACAACCTCTATTACCACTTTTTGGGAATATTCCCCAATGTCTAATTACTAAATGTGCAACCATTAGATGATACCATATAGTAGAAAATAGGTCAATGAAAGGACTCCCTCTAAATTGGTGTGTCAGAAGATAGGAATCATACCACCCTAATCATTACACCAAGTCAAACCTCACACACACTCAAATGAATTCACACTTCACAAACATCCATGAAAGGGGAAAATGTTAAAGTAAGGGGCATAAGAATTTAAATGGTTCAAATAATGTTTCCTACATCTCTGATAGAAACAACACTAATATTTCCATTATAATTAGAGGTTATATGAATTACACATCAACTGAAAAAATAGTTTGATAAATTTTAATTAATAATGTTGAATCCTGTGTAGTTGTTTGATCTTTTCATCAGGTCGAATCACTATTCATATTTCTATGCATAAGGTCCCCACTTTCCTTTTAAGAAAGAATATAACTGTTCAAGCTAGTTGAACCAACCTATTATCTTTTTAAAGGTTCCTCTATTAATAATGGCGACTACTGATCTCCAATAACACACTAAAACAGACAAAATTTCCTAGAGAACAAACCAAGTAACACTTTACCAGTAATTATCATTCACATTGTCTAGAGAATCGCCAGTGTACATAATGGATGGTATTATCATATGAGAAAATTGTTTTCTAATGGAGATATTTTTCTTCCACTACACTAAACTCCACAAATTTTGTATCATCTAGATCACTTTATCTAGTGGACTTACTCAGAATATAAGCTATATTCACACTCACAATAGATTCTAATCTCATTTTCCACCATAGATTTCCATTCGATGAAGGTTCTAAATACCTTAGAATTGTTATTAAGAAAGAATACCCACACTTTATGTTTTATATCATCGATGAAGGTAACATAGTACAATAATCCTCTATGATAATTAACTAGAGTTAGCATCCATAAACCCATATGAACTAACCCTAAATTCTGTTTCGTTGGAGTTTTACTTTCTTTTTCTAATGACACCTTCCACTGATTCCCAAGGATAAATTCTTTTAATTTTGTATACTCTATGCTTATGATTTTTATAATTCATTTAGAAGCTAGTATTTTCATCCCATTCTCAGATAAGTGATGTAGATAGTCATTCCATAACTTATCAAACTTTACTTGTTCCGAAAGAATTGCTCCTTTTGAAACTCTCATTAGGTACAAATTTTCATCCTTCACTCCATTGGTCACCATAATAGAACCACATGTATGTTTCCATAATCTATCTATAAAGGTCATAAAGAAACCCACATCATATGATTTTCCTATAAAGATAAATCATTCCTTAAAAATTGGTATTTTTTACATTCATTAAAACTATAGAAATATTTCATTCCTTGTCTATATGGGAATATCACCCTTTCCCACAATCTCAAGATATCTACCATCTATAAGATGAATATTTCCATATATTCTAGAATTATAATTCCCTATACTCCCACTATTATATGTTGAGTGAAATTAATCTCTATATTCTTTTATCCAAGAAAAAAATGAATGAGCAATACTCAATAGTAGATCACTCGTATCTTATAATAAGGGATTTTTTATGAAATTTTGGAAGCATGTATTCTAGAGTTGACTCTTCATTAATTACAATATTTCTTAATATGGCCTTTCTTCCCATAATGGTTACACATGGTACCACATTCCAATGTGATACTATGGATCTAAATTCTCTTACCTTTTACTTTTTTATGAATCTTCCATAATGTAGATCGTCCCCTACCTTATACATCGTATCCACTTTCGGTAGATGTCTAGATCTCATTTTGATGAATTTATCCATTCAATATAAGATCTATAATATTAATAAACAATAATTTTATCTTACCATTAAAGTTAATGACTATGTTAACCATCACAACCCGTACTTTTTGGAGTGATAAAAGTAAGAGTAGTTCCCACTCTGGATATTTAAAGTTCACTTCGCCAATTCCAACGGACATCCAACAGACTTCCTCTCATATTGAATCTGTTGACTTGTTAAGAAAACTAAGGGTCAATCCCCCTTAATTTGATAAAAAATAAAGAGAAACTATTTTGAAACATGTGAAAAGAGTAAACCCATTACATAAAAGAGGTAAAAATTATGAAAAGAAACCATGCCCAAAGGTTTGAAGTTGGTCCCGATTGTCCAATGGGATTAAAATATAAAAAAAGTAATGGAAAAAAGTTTCCTCCCCCCTAAAATACAATTCAGTAGTAAGATCAGTCAATGAAGATGTGTAACCACCTACCACAAAGTTTCTCCATGTTGTTCCAACATAATGTGAAAGAGCACCCCTCCCACTCACACATGAACATGGAGGTAGGATCAGATGATAGGTGTCAGCACACATATCTCTCTTATGAGTTTCCTACCCAATAATAATTTTGAGGAACTCACAACACCATCAACCTAATGAAACACACATCAAGACCAAAAGAAGTATGAAAATTTGAATCAGGGTTCCCATCTATCCAATGAGTGAGGACAAATGGCTGAATGATGGGTGTTAATACACCCATCCCTCTTTCAAGGCCTCCCACCCAGCGATACCTGTAAGAATATTCACTACCATCCTAATGAAATGAGATAAAATTAAATAATCATAAGGATATCTACAACCCAATCAAATAGGCAGTTCAAAAAATTAGAATAGGGTCCACATGAACTACACTTGAAACAATGAATCCCAAAGCCCTCATCTTGGTCACTGATCAAGAGATCATCAGTATCATTATACTTCCCTTAGTCATCCACTAGAACCCCCTTCAATCCCATCTAGCTAGCAGTATCACACCAGAAACAACCATCAATATTCATCTGAAAGCCTAATACTACCATCTAGACACTACACACCACCACCCAAAGGGAACCACTCCAACACTTGACACCCAAAAAACTGGATAGTTGCTGCCCATCCCACAACCACCACCCAAACATCGAACTTCCACCTCTTGAAAGATCCATGGATCATCGCAATAATTTTGTTTCATTCTAGGGGATATAAAATATGAAATAAAATCTGAGTATGAGGTTAGATGAGAAGGTTATACAATAGGTATAGGAAGATGATGGTGGTGACAACGAGCAAATCGAGTAGAAATGAGAGTAGGAGAAGTCTTCAGTGAAGATTTTTGAATATCAACACCATCATATTTGTTAAAGAAGATTTTGAGAAACAAATCCCCACCAAACTTCCTCTGATGTAGTTGATCGGAGGAAAATTGACACCATGAAGGGACTCATATAACCCAATGAGAGAGAATCGTGACACATGGAGACTGTGGATGCATTATGAATTAATTGACATGATTAGTCATCAAATTTATTTTTTTTCATTCTTATTTCAAATTAACTTTGTAATAGTTTCACCTTTCTTATTTTTTTTACTTATCATACATATCAAAAAGAACTTTCATACATTCTGAAGTAGTATTAACCACTCAAGTGTTGTAATCCACATTCCAAGCTAATAACATCATAATCATCGCAAGTTATTTCTTATTCATCTTTTACTATTCTTCCTTATTTGTTTATTCAATATTGATCCCTATAAATTGAATATTTGCGTACTTTTATAGTGTAAAACCCTCTATAACCATCTTCCATATTCTAAAATCATTCCTCTCAAACTTCTCCACTTAGAACTTAACCTTATCCAACATTATTTCCTCCAAAATTAATGAACTCACACTATATTCTAGAGCTTGTAAGAGGTATTAGGAACTGTTTACAATAATTATCCTATAATACTAATGGTAGAATGATACTATTAAATTGAAATATGGAATACATTGTCCATGTTTTGGGTATCAAATCACTATAACCAAATCTCTAAAACCATCTTTTGGGTTTGATGCCACTTTTGATAAACCACTATAAGTTACACCTATGGAATTTATAGGGAAGAAAAAAAATAACAGAATGACCACATGTTAATGATGAATTAGGCCCTAAAAGACAAATAATGTATAATTCATCACACTAAAACTCTCTCTTTCAAATCAACCTAGACAATAACTTCAGTAAGATGACGAATAGAGGAAACAAAGGAAAAAAGAACAACATAATAATTTTACATGGCTTGTACCAAGTCCCGGACCATGAGGGGAATGTTATAATACTTTTATTAAATGAATTGAATACTATTACAATCAAAAAGTCATAAATCATATGTGAATCTACAATAATACTTAAATTAGAGTTTATTCAATACAACTGGTAGCACGAACTTTTGATCTTCACATGGATGTTTCCACATTACCCCAATATATATGGTCACCCCCTTCACTTGATCAAAGAGATATTTCACCTTAACTCTTACTTTTAATGAAAAGTTATTTTTTATAAAACTCTCACTAGTTTATTCTTACACAATTCTTTTACACCATTACACAAATTCCATTGGATCTTTTAAAGGGTAAATTCTAGTTGCCTACTTTTGACCGATAACATTCAGTATTCCATCTTTCAGACATCCAAATTTTGTTTCTACCACTCCACCATATCCATCCAAGATTCATAAATTATACTTCTAGAATCTATCCTTACATTTAATTATGTTTTGTATCCCAAAAAAATGGTTACCCCACATGACTGAAACCTAACCAAAATGGCCACTTGTGGAGTTGTTCCTCAATTCTTTAGTTTTTCAACAATGAAATTCAACATGAATTATTTTTTATTAAACTATTATGAACACCCATGAATGTATAAAATAGATCATCCACTTTCTAAGATAATATTAGTAATAATACAATATGATTCCTCTTATTTTATAAACTTTTCACCCTTTTATTTCAGTATTTTTTTTCTAAAAAGTAAATATTTTTGTGGTTGTTTTGAAAATCTATAAGAATTAAGCAAGAATATATAGTGGTGTAAAATTTGTCTTTGATTTGTTATATTATTTCTATGTATTTTCTTTATAATTTAAATATAAGTCCCCGGCCTTAAAACATTACATAATCTTGAATTAAGTTAATAATTCACATTGATGATCTTTTTAGGTATAAAGTTTTAGAGAATTAGGCCATAAATATTAAATTACATCTAAAATATTACAAAGTAGACACTTCTACTTAGTATCCATTTTTTTCATAAAATAAAAACTCTTGAAAAAAAAATCATGTCTAGTTCCATGTTTTAGACATCATGACTTTTCCTTGATCCCATCCTTAACCTATTCATCTTTAAGTCCAATGAAAAACATTTCAAAAACTTGGGATGAGCATAAAAAGCTAATTAAAAGTTATAAAAAAATGAAATAAAACATTAGTCCATCACTACATACCAAGCATAAACTCCTTAACATACCTCATGAAATCATAAGATTTATGAATAACACATAGAAATAATAAATCATATTGGTAACTTGTGGCATCTATATCATACTTATATTGTAGCTATCACAGCTACATAGGGAGTTACGTTTGGAATACCCATCATAGTATATTCCCTAAATATCTTAGAAGAAACATTAATGTTTAAATCAGTCATGTTACCCAATGCAATGGAGAGCTATCTCGAGCTCACCTGCCCTAGGTTTATCATGGAACCACCCATATACGTAAACAATTCCCAAGAACCATAACATATTCATAACATATAAAACAAACATAAAGGAAAGATTACATTTCCACATTTCAATCACAATATATAATTTAAATATATTGACATAAAAAATCCATTATCAAAACCATTTTCAATACCAAAATATGTAAAATAGTATATGGTATCTATTTTCCTTTTAAAAACATTATAGCTTGTTAAGAAAACCACAGATCAAATAATACTTGCGGTGGCAGAAAAGGTCATTATCACCGCTTACGTAAAAAAACATTCCTTTTTTGTCATTTAGTAAAATACTACGTAGAAAAAATATTCCCTTTAAATGAAATGAAAATTCAAATGATTTTATAAACCATATAAAATAAAGTCGTGTATAAAACAAAATATCCCTCAATGAAAGGAGATTGAGACGAAGTCCCTTATAAAGACGGTATCTTTAGATTAAGGGTAAATCAATTACATAATTATGTGTGAAAAATATAAATACACTAAATATGATTGGATATTCAGTGTAAAACAATCAGAGATCATTCACACATATTCAAATAATGACATAATCAATAAGTATAAGTTTAACCCAAAGAATTGAAATTGGGTTAATAAGTTCCCTTACAGAAATTCGACAGCCTAATGACGTCACTTTAAAATTCATAAAATGAGTTTATGAAAGAGAAAAGGGTATATCATCACTTGGACATAAAATTTACATCAATAAGGATATATAATAACATATCCCAACATAATAATATGTAAATTAAAAGACATAACAAAAATAATTCTTTTAAAAAGAGGAGGTTGAAAGGTTCCCTTACCAATTTGGTAACTTTCGAATCATACACCACATGAAAGAAAGATCATAAAATGAAGATTTAAATACTCATAAATTAAATTATATTACACAATTAATACAATCATGGGCAGTATATACACCACACAAAAGGAAATAGTGGCAAATATAGCATGAATCTCATGGGAATAAAAAGTGAGATAAAAACCCCTTACCACGTTGTAATCAATCAAGTCGTATGACCAAAAGTTAATAACAACCAAATGAATCATAGAATACCATGAATATAAATATAATCATGATAATATATATCAAATGGAAGTACACAGTACACCACATACAATAAATAAGTGGTGAACAATGGAAATCTCACAGAATTAAAAGTGAGATAAGAAACCCCTTACCTCGTGTCCGACTTGACCTGTTCGTTCTTTAATATCCTAAATAATAAACTAATGTTAATTTATACTTGATTAAGAAACTTTTTTCAAGTTTATTATTCCTTTTATATCACTTATTACCATGTTATAAACATTACGAAATTATTTAAGTTAATAGTGGTCATTTTGTCGATATTTGGTACTTGAGTCAAAAATGAACTTCTTATAATTACAAGTTTTTCATGTGGTCAAAATTCCATTATCTATAGAATGATATTAATTATTTAGATATCATATATATCATATATATCCAGTATATATATGTATTTATAATAGTACATAACATTTGGAGTCAAGAAATGAAATGCACTGTTCATGGAGACGGTAAGCCGTACGTATGCATGAACGCTACTTTCATTTCTATTTCATATTTAATGGAATTAAAAATTAATGATACATAAGTATATTATAATTACAATATAATATCATATATAATTTTATTAATTCCATCCTTTACATGTTCCATGTATGGCATGAATGAGTCATATCACTTTGAGGGGGCGATAGTCTGTACTTCCTCAAATGAAATTATCGTATTTACCCATTATGGAAACCATAAAGGTATGATATAAATGAAAAATAAATAAGTATAGATACAATATAAATATAATATATATCACATGTAAATACATTTCCATATCTATTTCCACCTTAATAGGAGGTAGGAGAAGATTGAACAATCATCTTTTTGTGAGGCAGTAGTTCATCGTCCACAGAAGCAGTATGTTCTTTACCCATTAGACGAAGGTGTGTGTAAGTGTAGTTAAAATACTTCTCATATAAAAAACCTAGTATATTTAGGATAATATTTCTGTTATAAAATAAAGGAATAAAAATATTTTATGGGGTTCTAGAAGTAAAATAAAAGAAAATAACTTAAGAGAAGAGGTTACCATTAAATCGGGTAACTCCTGTTAGTTTGAACTAAAAGGATTTCTTGAAGTGCCTTCTGCCAGAGGTAAGTCTTATAGATAGAAGAGAGGGATCTTGTGAGATTATTTAGTAATATTTTGGATGATCCAAGGGGCTTGATAGGTTTTAGTAATGGGTTAAAGGTGAGGACTTTTTATAAGGGGGAGGAGGGGATCTTTAGAAAAGTTTGAAAATATTATTTTATTATATAATGATTTCTAGTTTCTAAAGGTCCAAAACTTATTAAAGTCTAAAATAAAATGATTATTGTTATAAATAAAATCATCTAATAAGAATTGGATAGGTTTTGGATATTTTTTTAATTTTTATAATCTTATTTATTTAAATCATTCATTAATGAGGTAAACACTGCATCATTATTGTTTCATAAATAATTTTATTTATTTGATGTTTAAAAATTATAAAAAAAACCATGATGCCAGAAATGTTTTTATATTTAAAATTAATATTTATAGTTTAATAGATAACTTATATAACCCCATGTAAAAATTTATTTACTAAAAGATATATTTTTATGTCTTTTTTGTCTTTACTTTAAATTAATTAATATAAAGTGTCATTATCACTCTTAAGTGGATCCATGGGGTCCCTAAATCGACAAAAGGATTTACATGGTCAGAAATGTATCAACCAATAGGATTAGAACACATGTCAGGGTAATTTAATATTATTATAATATTATTTTTACCTTAAAATTATCCTATTTACCTTTAATCGTTGTAAATAAGTCAAAAGTTACTATTCACCAAAAATTATTTTCAACTTATTGAACCACATTTTACTTACTGATAACAACCATGTATGTTGTATTTTTGAATTTCAATTCACAGAAGTGGTAAATTTTCATTTAAATGAAAAATTCGGTTTTTTAACTATTACTTAGTGTTTTCATTATTCATCAAAAATTGAAGTTTTTCAGAAAAATACAAAAAATTAAGCCTAAGCAATATTTGATATTCCAAATTAAAAAATGATTTCTATTTTATAAAATTCAAAACATATAAGTTGAATTAATTAATTTAAAATTATTTCATGTTGTCAAAATAAAAAGTGTGTTTTTAAGAAATAATAACTATCAAAAGATTGACACTTGTTTATGTCCAATTTCAAAGTGAAATTACTTCCAATGAACAACATTGTATTAAATGGTAAAAAAATAATCTAATTACACTTCAAAAACAACTAAAAATATAATATAACCATATAAATATATTATATTAAAAGGTAGTTTTGAATTAAAATACAGTATTTTTCACTATTCATTAAAAATGAATTTTATCAGAAAAATACCAAAAATTTACCCAAAGTAAATTTTTATGTCCTGATTATAAAGAAGAATTTTATTTTGTCAAATATAAAATATAAAAGTGACCCAAACTAGATTTAAAGAGGGTTCTCCATCAAAAGGCGGTAAATTGACCTTTAAAAGAATATTAGAGTATTTATGCTTAAAATTAGATTCATTCACATTTTAAACCTCTAAGTTTTATTGGATAATTGTAAAAAAATAACAAACATGTATAATCATATTGTAGTTAGTTCTGTTCATTCCCACCATTACAATAGTTTGTCATTAACTACCATTGAAAATAATAATATATTATTATTTTTCAGTATGACTCAGCATTGTGTGCAACATAAGACTTTGGAGAAACTCATTATTGCTTGTCAGGTACGCAATTGAATACAGAATCCCCTATAACTTATGATTAATATTTAATTCAAAAATATTAATAAATATGAAAATTTTATATTCTTTATTTTCCTGGGATGTTACATCCTACACCCCTTTTGGAAATTGATTCCTCACAATTTTAAAATTGGGCTTGGAAACTTCTTTAAAAGTCCCACATCAGAAAAAGAGTCAATAAAACTATCACATTAAAAAAATAAAGATAAGTACAAAGGTCACCTAGGATAACCCATACTGGGATTCCATGTAAGAAAATATAGATATGGAAGAGAAACTAACTCTCATAGATTAATAGAGACTGATAGAGAACTTGATCACGGAAAGTTAAAAACCATAATACCATAAATTTGTGGTTGGGTAAAAGTCTGATGATAAAAGAGAGCTTATAACATTTTTGCATAAAGATCATTTTCATAGAGTTGAAGAGTTTTATTAATAACTAGCTTAATATCATAAGGAAATATACTTACTTGTCATGTAGAGTGTCATCCTTTAATAATATTCTACCACAAACTCATATTTTCTCCAAACGGTTAGTATTCAAGATGATTTGGTCACACCTAAGTGATAGAATCAATTTCTATAGTATCAAATAATCTACAAAAGATGAACTATATATTTCCCATTTCTTTAGACATCAACCAAAACCAAAATTGGTTAGTCCAAGATCAGATAATCCCCAAAAGGATAATCCTTTATAAAAAGAAATACTACTCTTAATCTCCAAAAATCAATAAAAAGTACCCAAAGTTCAATAAAGACCTTTCAATATACAATTTCCCTTAAAATTATTCAAAATAATCCAAACTAAAATTGAAACTCAAAAATCATAAGGATTTAATCACATAGTCTTACATAGTAAATCTTAACATTTATCTCCAAAAACATCGACTACTCTTAAAGTCTCATACTAAAGTGTAATTAACCTAACCACATATTCTCTATGATAGGTTAATCATTTACATAAATAACCCAAGTCACCTTATGTACACAATAAAAACATATATTCTTCCAAAATAATATTTTAACCATTACTCCATGAATCAAATCCCATAGTATTCTATTTCCCTTAAGCATATAGTGTTCCCAAAAGAGCAAAAGTCTTCCAAAATAACCTTTATCTCTTAATCGCCAAATCATTTTCCTTTAATAAGGATATATATTTGATAAAACATAATATCACAAATCAACTTATTCTTAATCAATAAAATCATTTAACAAAAAATAATTAGTCATACTAACCATGGACTTCACGTAGTCCAATGTTAGGTAATAAATCTCAATCGCGCTTTGGTTGTGGGTTCGATTCTTATAGCTTTGTCCGACGCGACGAGTTGTCACATGGTCTACGTGTTGTCCTTTTTCAAAAACTATATAATTTTATAACATTCCCAAAAATGAGATAAATCCCTTAAAAATAACCATAACATATTTTAACCACAAATTTTATATCATATCTCGCATTTTCATCCCATAAAGTAATAACCTGTAATTGCCTCAAAAACAAAAGATCATATGAACCCCTAAGCTTATCCATTATGTCCACAAAAGAAAAGATAACTATTTCTTGAATAACATTTTCACATATCAAACTTCATGGTTACACATACTAGAAAAATATCTCCAAAGTAATCCCATCATCAATAGACCCTTAATACTTTTAAGCATTTCATCATCCTAAAATGTACCATAACTCTTGAATTCCTTATATGTAAACTTTTTACTCATTAAAAATTATTCATGATCTATTATCCATTCTTTTCCAACATATTCCATAATACTTCATTCCCATAAACAAAATCATTAATCATATCCTAAGATTCAATCATGCCAAAATATCAGCTAAGAAATAATTCATACCTTTTATTGGTCATTGCTATTTTCCCCATATTCAATTGGAATGGCATTAAGAATTGGTAAAAATATATTTTTACGATCCTATTGATACCATTCCCGAACCTTCTTAGTAGGACATCTATTTTTATAATGACCATGATCACCACATTTAAAACATTCAATTGATCCTTTGGAAATAACTTCTTTCCCTTTCCTGGAGTCAACTGGACATTTCCTTTTTCCATATAAGGTTCTTTCTTTATGACCTTCATTACCAAATATATAGCATCCTCTCATCCCATTGAATCATTTTCTTAAGTGTTTCTTTCCACATCCTTGACACCTGGGTTTTTGAATATACTTACCTTTATGATTATTACCTAAACTTTCGTAGGGATTTGTTTCTTGCATATATAATTCCTTATAAAAATATCCAAGGTTTAGGTGGTCGATCATGACTCTGTATAGTTGGTTGAGAATAACCCTAAGATTTCTCATTTCATCTCCCATTTCATTCAGTTTCTTATTCAGAAAACTGTCAAAGTTTTCTTCACATTCATTGTTACTTTGGTGCCTACTAGATCCACCCATTGACTAAAACCAAAAAGGTCAGTGTGAGTATATTAGTAAAATCATCATATAATATCTTATGAGGAGGTTAAACACTAAAACATACTTGTTCATGTTATCTTAAACTCGTTTTATTTATCTAAAAAAACTATGAATCTTTCCAATATGCTAACCATTATGGTTATGTAACTTATTCTTAAATAACACCCTAACCTATAAAGTTATCTAAACCGACCTTTGATACCAACTATAAGACCAAATCCTTAAGAAATTACATAATCTTGAATTAAGTTAATAATTCACATTGAGGATATTTTTAGGTTTAAATTTTTAGAGAATTAGGTCATAACTATTACATTACATCTCAAATATTACAGAGTAGACACTTTTACTCAGTATCCATTTTTTCATAAAATAAAAAATCTTGAAAAAAAAAGTCAAGTATAGTTCCATGTTTTAGAGAGCATGAATTTTCCTTGATCTCATCCTTGACCCTATTAATATTTAAGTCCTGTGAAAATTATTTCAAAAATTTGGGATGAGCATAAAAAGTTCAGTAAGGGTTATAAAACATTGAAATAAAACATTAGTACATAAATATATACCAAGCATAAGATCTTTAACATACATCACGAAATCATAATATTTATGAATAACACATAGAAATCATTAATTATAAAGGTAACTTGTGGAATCCATATCATACTTACATTGTAGTTATCACAGCTACATATGGAGTTACGTTTGGAATACCCATCACACTATATTCCCTAAATCTCTTAGGAGAAACATTAACATTTACCTCCTTCATGTTACCCAATGCATTGGAGAGCTCTCTCGGGCTCACCTTCCCTAGGTTTATCACGGAACCACCTGTATATGTAAACAATTCCCAATAACCATAACATATTCATAACACATAAAACAAACATAAAGGAAAGATAATATTTCCACATTTCAATCATAATACATAATTTAAAAATATTAAAATAAGAAATCCATTATCAAAACCATTTTCAATAAAAAAATATGTAAAAGAGTATATGGTATTTATTTTCCTTTTAAAAACATTACAGCTTTTTAAGGAAGCCAAAGATCAAATAATACTTGCGGTAGCGGGAAAGGTTATTGTCACCACTTGCTTAAAGAAACATTCATTTTTTTCTTTTAGTAAAACTCTACATAGAAAAAAGATTCCCTTTGAATGAAATTAAAATTCAAAGGTTTTTATACACCATATAAAAGAAAGTCGTGTATAAAAAAAATATGCATCAATGAAAGGAGATTGAGACGAAGTCCCTTATAAAGATGTTATCCTTAGATTAAGGATAAATAAATTACATAATTATGTGTGACAAATATAAATACACTCAATATGATTGGATATTCAGTGTAAAAAAATCAATGTTCATTCATAGATATTCATAGCATGACATAATCAATAAGTATAAGTTTAACCCAAAGAATTGAAATTGGGTTAGGAGGTTCCCTTACAGAAATTCGACAGCCTAACGACGTCACTTTAAAATTCTTAAAATGAGTTGATGAGAGAGAAAAGGGTATTTCATCACTTGGACATAAAATTTATAGAAATAAGGATATATATAACATATCACAACATAATAATATGTAAACTAAAATAGATAACAAAAAAAGTCTTTTAAAATGAGGAGGGTGAAAGGTTCCCTTACCGATTTGGTAACTTATGAAACATACAACACATGAAATAACGACCATAAAATGAAGATGTAAATACCCATAAATTAAAGTATATTACATAATAAAAACAATCATGGGCAGTAAATACACCACACAAAATGAAATAATGGCAAATATAGCATGAATCTCACGGGAATAAAAAGTGAGATAAAAACCTCTTACCACGTTGTAGTCAATCGAGTCATATGACCAAAAGTTAATAACAAACAAATGAATCACATAATACCATTAATATAAGGATAATAATGATAATATATATCAAATTTAAGTACACAATACACCACATGCAATAAATAAGTGGAGAATAATGGAAATCTCATGGAATTAAAAGTGAGATAAGAAACCCCTTACCTCGTGTCTGACTTGACTCATTTGTTATTTAATATCCTGAATAATAAAATAAAGTTAATTTATAATTTTTTAAGAAACTTATTTTAAGTTTATTATTCATTTTATATAACTTATTACCATGTTATAAACATTATGAAATCATTTAGGTTACTAATGGTCGTTTTGTCGATATTTGGTACTTGAGTCAAAAATAAACTTCTTATAATTACAATTTGTTCATGTGGTCAAAATTACATTATCTACATAATTATATTAATGATTTATATATCATATATATCATATATATCCAGTATATATATATGTATTTATAATATTACATAACATCTAGAGGTAAGAAATGAAATGCACCGTTCATGGAGATGGTTAGTCGTACGTACACATGAACGCTACTTTCATTTCTATTCATATTTAATGGAATTAAAACTTAATGATACATAGGTATATTATAATTCCAGTATAAATTCATATATAATTTCATTAATTCCATCCCTTATATGTTCCATGCATGGAAAGAATGAGTCATATCACTTTGAGGGGGCGGTAGTCCGCAATTCCTCAAATGAAATTATCATATTTACCAATTACGGAAACCATAAAGGTATGATATAAATTAAAAATACAGAAGTATAGTTAAAATATAAATATAATATATATCACATGTAAATAAATTTCCATCTTCATGTCCATCATAAGAGGTGGTAGGAGAAGATTGAACAATCATTATTTCGTGAGGCAGTAGTTCATCGTCCACAGAAGCAGTATGTTCTCTACCCATTAGATGGAGGTGTGTGTAAGTTTATTTGGAATAATTCTCATATAAACAACCTAGTATATTTAGGATAATGTTTTTGTTATAAAATAAAGTAATAAAAATGGTTTAGGGGGTTGGAGAAGTAAAATAAAATAAAAGAACTTAAGATAAGAGGTTACCTTTAAATCAGGTAACTCCATTTGGTTTGAACCAAAAGGATTTATTGAAGTGCCTTATACCTAAGGAAAGGATTCTAGGTGGAATATAGGGATCTTAAGAGATTATTTGGGTAGATTTTTGATAATATAAGGGTTTTGAGAGGTGTGATTAATGGGTTATAGTTGAGGGCTTTTTATAAGGGGGAGGAAGGGCTCTTTAGGAAAGTTTGAAAATATTATTTTATTATATAATAATTTTCAGTTTATAGAGGTAAAAAACTTGTTAAAGTCCAAGATAATATGAATTTTTTTCGAAATAAAATCATCCAATAATAATTGAACAGTTTTTGGATATTGTTTTAATTTTTATAATCTTATTTATTTAAATCATTCATTAATGAGGTAAACACTGCATCATTATTGTGTCATAAATAATTTTATTTATTTTATGTCTAAAAATTATAAAACAAATAACATGATGTAGTAAATATTTTTAGATTTAAAATTAATATTTATAGTTGAAGAGATAACTTATATAACCCCATATAAAAATTTATTTACTAAAAGATATATGTTTATGTCATTTTTGTCTTTACTTTAAATTAATTAATATAAAGTGTCATTATCACTCTTAAGTGGCTCCATGGGGTCCCAAAATAGACCCAAGGATCCCCATGGTAGAAAATGTATCAAAAAATAGGATTAGGATTCATGTTAGGGTAATTTAATATTATTATAATATTATTTTTACCTTGAATTACCCGATTTACCTTTAACCGTGGTAAATCAGTCAAAAGTTACTATTCACCAAAAATTATTTTCATCTTATTGAAACACATTTACTTATTTATAACAGCCACGTATGTCGGATTTTAGAAATTCAATTAACAAAAGCGGTAAAATTTCATTTAAATGAAAAGTCGGTTTTTTAACTACTACTCAGTGTTTCCACTATTCATCAAAAATTGAAGTTTTTTAGAAAAATACCAAAAATTCAGCCTAAGATATATTTGATATTCTGAATTAAAAAATTATGTATATTTTACCAAATTTAAAACATATAATTTTCATTAATTAATTTAAAATTAATTCTCATTGTCAAAACAGAAATCATGTTTTTAGGAAATAATAGCTATCAAAAGATTGACACTTGTTTATGTCCAATTTCAAAGTGAAATTTCTTCCAATGAAAAAAATTGTATTAAATGGTAAAAATATAATATAATTACACTTTAAAACCAATTAAAAAGATAATATAACCATATAAATAAATTAAATTAAATGAAAATTTTGAATTAAAATACAATATTTTTTAGTATTCATTAAAAAATGAATTTTTTCAAACAAATTCAAAAAATTTACCCGAAGTAAATTTTTATGTCCCGATTCCAAAGAAGAATTTTATTTTGTCAAATAAAACATATAAAAGTGACCAACACTAGATTTAAATAGGTTTCACCATCAAAAGGTAGTAAATCGACCTTTTAAATAATATTAGAGTATTTATGCTTAAAATTAGATTCATTCACATTTTAAGCCTCTAGATTTTATTAGATAATTGTAAAAAACATTTAACAAACATGTATAATCATATTGTAGTTAGTTATGTTTATTCTCGTCATTACAATGGCTAGGTGTTAACTACCATTTAAAATAATAATATATTATTATTTTTCAGTATGACTCAGTATTGTGTGCAACATAAGACTTCGGAGAAACCCATTGTTGCATTTCAGGTACACCCTTGAATATAGAATCCCCTTTAAAATATAATTAATATTTAATTCAAAAATATTAATAAATATGAAAATGTCATATTATTTATTTTCCTAGGATGTTACATTCAATATTTTTCATGATAAAATGGTTTTAATTGATAAATTGTTTTAATCTGTCTTCTTATAATGTAAATTATCTTTCATTATATTTTTTTGAAAAAATGAGGATTTTTAGTGATAAACTATATTGTTTAAATGTTATTTGATTTAATATTAATATATTTTAAGAACACATAGTTTTTGTGTTATTGGTGAAAACTAAATTAAAATAATTTTTTTTAGAAATTTTTGAAATGGTTGTGGTTGTTGGAATTTATTAATTCGGTTTTCTATAATTTTATTTAGACATATATTTGTTGAATAATTTTTTAATCTCATTCCCGGTATTTTGAAAATATTATTTTGATCTACTCTGTAAATATTTTTGATTCTTTCATTAAATATTCACTTATTTTAGGTAATTTCACAAGACTTTTTAAGTCATTGAGTATGAATTTTTTAAGCATAAAGTTGTGTAAAAAATATCAGTAGATCCTCATAAGATATTTCAACTACATAATCCTACAATAAAATTATCAATATAATTCCCATAATATATTTTCAAGTCACCAAGGTGTATGCATATGATGATTTTTCACCACTTATGGCATATGAAATTTTTAATTCTTTCCTGTATATATCATTTTCACCCCTCATAGGATATTTATCATGTGAATAGGATACTTCTTACATTGTATCCTCAATTATGAATATTATCATTAAAGATTAATATTCAAGATAATTAAAAAAATATTGAATCCAAGAAGGGAAGTTGGACTATCAGGATTTATGATCAACAATGAGACTAATTATTCTGTGGTTGACAATCATGGAAGATCAGTTGTGCTCAGGAGAAGTGGATGAACCCAACCTACCAAAGAGAATATTTTCACCAAGGCTAGATGTTAGAATCATGAATCTGAGATTCAATTAATCAAATATGGTATGAGGATTTGGAGTTAATAAAGATATTCAAACATTAAATGAATAATCTGAATTTAAAGTTGTAGAACCATGAAAAAACAAAACTGAAGTTAGAGCATGATTTTCTTTGTTTAAATCGCTTGAAATTGATCGATAAAATCAAGTGATGAATTATTAAAACTGAAGTAGGTAAAATCCTAGTCAAATTTAAGTAAAATATTTGAATAATAAAATTATATAGGATTGAATTTCATCACATATAAGGATTTCATTCTCAACATATTCTAAGATAACTAACAATAGTCAGATGCAGAGATGGAATGAAAACCAAGTTAAAGAAGTATGATTATTGTTCGTTGGTGTTTATTCCCTGTGTGGTTCTGAATGTTGAAGATGAAGGGGGACTCATTCATCCTTATATCTATGAATTCCAGTATGATGAGTGTTGCATAAATGGTGTTCAATATATTGCCTTAGTGAGTTTCAGTCGACTGAAGAAGATCATGGTGTCTATACATGGGGTAGTGGAATGCAGATCGATACTATTTTTGATTGGGATAAAGTTGGTCCAAGGATGTGAATTCAAGGATGAATAATTCTCATCACTCATTAAGGTATGTGGTAAATTGATCTTTGATGATGAAAACCCATGGCTTACCAAAGAATATATATCAGATCTTAATCAAAAAAGTTGGCTATGATTTTTAGTCATGATAAATATTTTTTCAAGAAAAACTTGGAAATCATCTTAGAGTTTGTTGATAAAGAATCTTCGATGATCTATTATTTATAGTTTGTGGATTCATTATGTTTTGGTTTATAATGTGGTGTTAGGAGGGATCTATACTGATTTTAAATCGAGGGATACCAAGGCTTTGTTCTTCTAGGCTTGAGCACCATAGAATCGAGAAGGACTCAATGTTGTGGATCATTGGTTGAAGACTGTCTATATTCTAGAAGACAGATTAAAAAATAAAGAATACCATCCATACAAACTTAATAGATTCAATTAATCTATCAACTATATGGAATTGAAACAAAATACTGGGAAATTAAATTAGTGATAGCTACATCAATTAATGCGTATGTGAAAGTGAATGATGTTTGTTGAGGATCTTAGCTAATATTAAAATTGCAATGATAGAAGGATACATATTTAACTTTCTCATTTATCTATCATAAAAATAAGTTAGGGCATTAATTTATTGAACTATATTAAAATAAAATAAACTTATAGGACAAAAAAATAATGAGGCATTCATCCAATCAATTATCTGTCAATAAAAGGGAATATGATAGGGGAGGATTGTAAGAGATAAGGGGAAACACTCAAAGAAGTAATTTAGAGGATTTTGAGATTGAAAGAATATTAACATCGATAGAGAGTATCTATCTCCACCTAATTAATAATTTTATTTCTAATATATTTGAGATGAACTCAATTGTATGTTTTTTTCACTACCATGATAATGTGTTGTTAAACACCTTTAGGGGATAGATTGAATATAATTAAAATCCTTTTTCCTATTCTTGATAAAGTTTTATTTGTAGAAGTTAGTTGTTCTTCATGGATTGTTTCACTGCCTACTATTATTAATTATATAATGATTAATTCGAAAATGAATTTAGAGTTATATTCTTTTTATAAGTTGAATATCAATTATATATCCACTAAAATTGATAGATGAGGTGTCTTTCACTAGAATATTGGTAGTGTGGTGTTTTTAATTAAGTTTTCTTGTCTTGATTCTTCATGATCATTTTTTATACACTACTTCATGAATCGATGGGTGAAAAGTATTGAATCTTTAGCCTTATAATACTTAACTAAAGTAATTCAATTGGAAAAGGTTGAATTTTGTTATATCCATGAAAGAATCATTTTTCCATGAGTTTTTATAGAAATATTATTCCTTAGGAGAGTTCACTAGGAAAAGTTTTTCACCAAGCTATAATTAGGTGTTTCAAATCACTTTCTACAAAGTTTTTTATCATTTTGATGTTTAATTCCTTATATAAGAGTGGAGATATTTTATCAATTTATTTCTCTTTAGTTTACCTTAATTCCATTTATTTTTCATCCTTTTCCCTTTACCTATATTTTCACACTATTTCTTTCACTTTCACCCCAGATTTTATATAACATTTCACCACCACCCATCACTCTTTTTTTGTTTTCAAATTTTTTTACAATTTTTTTCTAGTATTCTCACCACTTTTTCCTTTCCTTAGGTTTGAACATTACAAACTCTATCTAATAGTAATTAATTATATAAAATAAATAAATTTTATCACATCAATGACCACACTATCAAATTTTTAAAGTATTTTCCAGGTAAGGTATGCACATATAACTAAAAAAATATAAAAACAAAATAATAAATCTATAAAAAACAAACTTAAAGATATTTTTAAAATTTGAAAATTTAAAAATCTTATTGATCTGTTTTATTTTTCAATATTTTTGTATTAATTTTATAATTTTTTTACATAAAATTTCTTGTAAACTAGAGAGACTTTCAAATATGAATTTAATCCTTTTATAACTAAAATTGAAAAGTATTACAGTGCAGTTATGAAAAAACAAAATAGAAATATAGAATCTATAAATTCAAGGAGTTGATAACTTAAATGAGAATCATATTCAACCTTGTCCTAAGAATAATAAAACTGAGGGTCCTAGACTTAAGTATTTCAAACTTCCCAAAAATTTTAGAAACCATCTTGTATATGGTTATCTCCAAGGTCTATAAACATGAGATGAAATAATCATACCTATATATGATACCATAATTTAATGGTTATCCCAATGAGGATTTTTTAAAATTTATTAGATATTTTTATAGTGTATTTTGAGAACTATCTTAACATGGTCTTAGTGAGGAGGCCTTGAGGTTGCGACTATTCCATTTTTTCCAAAAAAGTACGGCCAATAGCTGGTTATAATAATTGTATGAAGATATTTTTTATACTTGGGACTAGATGTTCAATTATTTTATTTTAAAAATCCATTCTAAAATTACTACCACTGAGGTGAGTCACAAAATCATTGGCTTTGTACAAGACGAGGGAGAAATTTTCCACAAGACAATGTTCCGGTTTAGAGAACTTCGTAGGCAAGTTATAAATAACCAATTAGCTCCTAATATTTTGATGGTAACCTTTTATAATAGTCTCACTCCCTATAATAAAACCTAATTAGACAATCATCTGGTGGTGACTTTTTTTATATGAAATCCCATGATTTGAGAGAAATTGTTAATAAAATTTCTCTAAACTCTCAAAAAAATATCTAAAACAAGGAACATTCATAAGAAGGAAAGAAATTATATCCTACAAGATAATCCTCTATATTGTAAACTTTTAAATAACCATACTCTTAGGGATCAATTCCATTATTTTGGAATGTTTGGGCACTCTAGAACATGTTTTCCAAACTTTGACTTACCTACACAACCCTCTGGAAATGATAATTTCTATATGTATGGCCATAGAATAAAAGGTAGAGAAGATCCATTTTCAAACAACCATAGACATGGATATAAAAATCACCCCAAACTGTCATTGAGAGATCGAGGAGTGATTAAAAAACTATTCTCCTTATATTCCCACCACATCCAAGATAAAATTTACAAAATCAATATAGGTATGAGTCCTAAAACTCCCAAGGGATCCTAAAAGGGGTGATAAATAAATATTTTGGGGGAATATACTCTCTTGAGTCTAAGAATAGAATTTAAATGGAATCTTATAGTTCAACCCATAAATATTCATTGAACAATTTACAAATCCAAATGATCCAAATGGAAAAATACCAAGGTTGGAGAGAAAATAGAAAATTTCCCAACTCAATAGAGATTAACCCAAAATAATATGTGATGTATTTCATGAAAATATCATGTCTTAAAACATAATAATAGATTAGGATGAGGCCTAATAAATATGAGATAGAAGATCTACATTATTCTAAAAATCAAAATTTGGGAAAATAAATAAATCTAGAAAAATTTAAAACAAGGTATAAACTGAAATGAATGAAAAATATTCACTTTAAAAATACAATTAATAAAATAATATAACATAGGAGTTGATTAAATAAGCGGATAATAAATACAAGAGTGACTAAAAATATAAGTACTAGTCTTCTTTTTTACACCTATGCCCATCACATTCCCTTTCCCCAAAGTTTCCATACAAAGAATGATAAACATGAATACTTAAAATTCTATCATATTTTTAGAACATTTAACTTAGATATATCCATTATTTATTATTTAAACAAAATCCCATCATATTTCAATTTTCATAAAAAAAAATTGGATTATAAAAGAAATTGGGAAGAATATACTACTATCACTTTGACTAAGGAGTATAGTGAAATCCTATAAAAGAAGTTACCTCGAAAATTTCAAGACCCTGGAATATTTTTTATACCTTATAAAATAGGATAAATCCACATTTTTCGAAAAATTTATTGTGTGGAATGGGAGATAGTGTCAACATTTTTTCTTACTCCTTGTTTTTGAGATTGGGTATAGGGGAGTCGAAATCCACTTTTTTCGTTGTATTTGGATGATAGGTCCAATACCTGACCCATTATAGGGGTGTGTGTTAGGTTAGTAAATATAATGAATCTTACTTTACCCTATAATTTTATTATTCTTTAAATGAAGTGTGATAAAAAAAAGTTCCAATCATCCTATGATGACCTTTATTAGATACATGTGGGATTTCTAATGATGTTTCAAAGGAAAAACCAGTTTTCTAGGCTCATGATGATCAAGAATAATTTAGTGACTTTAAGAAGTCACACTTGAGGTGATTTATAAGTTAATTATTATGTCAAAACAATTTTTTAGAGCTAAAATTTGGAAGGATACTCATTGACATTTTTATAAGATAATTCAAAGCTCATTCAATGAATATTTTAAGGTCAATTTTGTTAAATTTGATTCAACTAGGAAAATTGAAATGCTTGAGATCCTTTATAGTATGATAAAAAAGATTATTTATAAGAACCATGAAGTGGTTAAACTTTAAAAAATTTGTTACTTAGAAAGTATCACTTGGGGTTTTGGTCAACACTCATAGTTATCGTTTTCTAAGAAAATTATTTCCCTCAAACCAAATATGAATTCAAAGTTATAAATATATTTTCTTGGGTTCTCTGACACTATTTATTAGTGTTTATCACCTAAAACTGAGTGTTTTAATTTCTTAAATGCTTTGGAAAATCTTGGTTTAAATAATGCTGCTAAAAAAATATATTATTCAATATGAATAAGTTTTCTTTTTTGAAACTTATAACATATTATGAATGATGTTTTTTATGATTATTAGTATCCAATATTTGAAAATTTTACTTTATTTGAGTAAACTAAGGTCTCTAAAAATGATTTTTAGTCTATAATTTTATCTCTTTAAGTGGGATACTACTAAGATGTTTTATTTTCAATATTTTCTGAGTATATTTTCTGAAAATCATGAGCATGTTATTTCTGGTTGTAAACGTTTTTTTATTTGAGTGTTTGGAATCCCTATGTATGGGGGAAAACTGTGAGTTTATTTTAGGACATATGAGGGATTTTTCTAAGATGATATCAACGTTTTTAAGAACTAATTATGAAGTTTTTATAAGTCAAGTAAAGATGGGTAATATAATGATTCCTTTTGATTTGGGAAATGTTTGGAAACTTTTTTTAATATTAGAGTTTTAAAACACTTTAAAACTACTACTAATGTTCTCTTAGGTATGAAATAAGACCCTACCAATAAGAGAACACTCCCTCCTAATGATAATGGATATATTTTGGGGTGAAATTTTGGATGGAGACTCTAATATTAGTGTTACATGGGTGGAAGCCCATGGTGTTTCAAATTTTTTCCATTTATTTAAATTTTAAATAAAAAATCCCTCACCTTGGTCTTATACAACCCCTCATTTCTTTAATAGGAAGTTATAACACCCTAATATTTTGTATGAATTTTCCTTTAAAAAAATATTATGTTTAATAGATTTATCCACACTCAACGCAAAAATAAAATGAATCATGATACATTTTATTAAGATAAAACGTTTCAAAAAAGGTACATGAAACCATGTATTATATATCATGGTTGATTATATCCATTAAAATCACATAAATTAAAAGTTTTAAATAAATATAAATGAATTATATCATTAAAAAAATGAGATATATTGAATCATACTCACCATTGGGAATCACCATTAGTAAAACTAAACCTATAATGAGAAAGAAAATCATAAACGGTGAAAGAATTATGAAAAATGATTAATAAGGAATGTGAAGTGTGGCCGAATAAGTGAGGATTAAATGAATGATTTTTATATGTTTATATATAGGAATAAAATTTGATCGTTATAAATGTAGTCTTTAGAAATATGGTCATTGGGAATATGGTTGTTGGAAATATAGTGATTGGATATACATATATCTGATAAGTATACTTCATTTTTGTATTGTTAAAATAATATATTTCATGAATAATAAATAAATAATAAAACATATTATTTTATTATAATATATATATATATATTTACACAATAAATAATGATATGATAAAATTACAAGGATGTTTTATTTTCAATGGAATTATAAGTCTAAATGTTTAAAATATAAATAATTAATTTTAATGGTATTTTTTTGAGATCTTTTAATATAAAAATATTTTTTAATGAACACTTTTTTAAAGTCTTATGTATTTTTATCTTAATAAAATAAATCACTACTAAAGGATGATTTTATTTAAATATAATGATAATATATACAATAAAATAAATTAAAATTTATCCAATAGTTATTACTAAGAATGTACCAATAATAAATTCATTTTATGCTTAAAAATGTATTTTACTGAAAAAATGTCTTTTTATGTGTAATGAATTTTTATTTTATAAAACTAAATATATCATGGTTAAATGATGATAAACTATATTGTTAATGTGAATAATATATTAACACTAATTTAATTTTTAATTTATAGGAAATAATAACAAAAACTGTTAATATTTAAAAAAATCATTATCCTATACAAATAGCTTTTCATTATATTTTATGTTTCTATTAAAAATTTAAAATACTAAAATTTTCAATTTAAATTTGAAAAAAAATGAACATAATTTTGGGAATTGGAATAAAAATATTAGATTAGGATAAAATTTCGGGATTTTTCTGAAAATATCGATTTTTATATGAATATAATAAAATATTTTTTTTACAAATATAGTGACTTTTATAACATAATTAGGATATAATAATGGATTTTAATCATTTATATTATGATCTTTGAAATTATACACATGTTGTGTTTTTTAATTTTCTCTTGAATGAGGGAACAATTGTTGTTTTAACACTATTATTCCTCTTTATTACATTTTTTTCATAAAAAGGGGGCCTAGCCTTGGTTTTTTTTGGATAATTTTCATATTATAATTCTAAATATGAAATATATTTTATGAAATTAAATTTCTAAAAGTGATAAAAAAATTAATTTTAAATAATAAATGTATAATAAATAAAAATAGTTTTATAAAAAAATATAACTTAAGTTCTAAAATGTCAAACATGGTTTTTTAAGTTAAACAAAATATTTTTAAATTTAGGATTTTACTTATCAAATACATATTTGGTCAGAAAAAAATGGTTTCATAAATTTTTCCTCGTAATTCTCAAACCACTCACAGTCATAAGGTAATGAAGTGAAAGAGTTAAACCAATCTAATCGACCTCTAGCACTAGGGGTGGATCTGGTACTCATAGTATACTGGAGATTAGAATATTCATTACATGGTCAGGAATTATTCTTTAAAACTAATTAGAAACCCTCGTCATCCTTGTTTTCCTTTTATAGCTTCAACCATGTAGGCAAATGAAGCTTTGTTAGCCTTTCTAACCCTATCATCCTCATCAAGATCAAATATCCCCACCCACTTTCTAATAAATCCAAAAGTAACCCTTTCATCCTGGATAGATTTATAAAAATCAACCACTTACATAGAATACTAATATTTAGTCCCATCCTTCCCTTCTTGAACCCCAGTTCCACTATAAACCTATTGGGTCCCACACCCATCAAAATTACACATGGCCAAAGAAGGCGCTTCATATCCAACCAGCACATCCTTCCCATCACCACCAATTAATAATTTAACAACAGTGAGTTATACATCATTGAAATCATATCCCTGCCACATCCCAAGAATCCCCATAGAGATATCATGAGGTGCAATACTATAATGATTTTTTTCAATAAGCCTGGAGTCAAATAATCCTTCATTATATTTAGTGTCCCATGCAAGAACCCTATATGAAACAAAAAACCTACACTACTTTGAAAGCATATCCACCTACATTCCCTGAGCCTGTATCCCATATAGAATGAGATAGGGTCCCTGATTACCAGAACAACACTACTCTGACTGAGAAATTAAAACAATATACCCTTGAATTTCCACAACATATTGAGAGTTAACAATCCCCATATTAGAAGGCTCTAGTTACCCATGTGAATGAAATTTATTAGACACTTCACTCAGCTAATCCAAGCTACACTAATGATAATCTTTCATAACTTTCTATCATTAATTTATTAAAACTTATTCAATAGGTCCAAACATGAAAGAAGACCCAAGACCCTTTACCTATTATATGCAACAAGTGCTAAAGATATTTCCTACAACAACCTAGAATTTTATCAATGGAAACTCCATTATTATAATTATTACATATAGTATAAATCATATAAAAACATATAGATAACACACTAAAAACTTTTTAAATGAAGAATGAGTTGAATAATAGGTATTTCTAGAGTTAAGAAACTTATACCATTGGAATAGTAATTTGACCTTTGGAATAGTAATGTGACCATTAGGAATAGTAATTCAGACAATAGATTAGTAACCTCAACTATGAAATTATAAATAAAATTTAGGTATCTTATAAATTAAAATATGATATATTTATATCATAGTGCAAGTAAATAATTTTTTTTAAAATTAAACAATAAGTGTTGGAATTTTTAAAAAACATAAATATTTATTTATAATTTTATAATTAATATAATTATTTAAAATAAATTTATTTTAATTAAATTTACTCAAAAATTAATGTTTTGTTGTCTTATGATTATAATATAAATTTATGAGACATTAAGTAATTTTCCAAAGTGGCATAAAATAAGTTATAATTTCAAAATCATTATTTCTCGAATAAATGATTATTTTATTTAAAAACTAAATTTATCATAATTAGAAAATAATTCTCATAAAATGGAGTCCATTTTTGAGTTATTAATGTTGGAAAATAGTTAGGGTGAATTTTTGGGATTTTTCTAAAATGGGATAATTTTTTATGAATAGAAAAATACGGTAACTTACAGTATTTAAGAAATACACAAATTACTGAGTCATAGATGATTTATGGATCAATTAACCCATAATATATAAATATCCATCATTATTTTACAATATTAAGTTATAAGGTTCAAATTATTGGTATTCTTTGAGCCAAAATAATAAAATAATGAATAAAATAATGAGAAAACACCCATATCCTCCCCTATAAATACCACCCCTCACCACCTATTATCATCACACCTTTCAAGATTTGTGCCTTTTAAAAATTCTACCCAATCCAATTCTCAATACTCTCCCACATTTCTAGGATCCCTTGGTCTCAAAAAAAGACTAAACCCATTTCCCTAATGAGGTTCTCAATGAGGATAAAGTCAAGATGTAAAATCCTATGTCATTTTCATTTAATTTCTTTTGAATTTTTTTTCTTTTCTTATTTTATCCTCACCTCCACTCATCCAAGTAACATGAAAAATAAATTATATTATATATATTATAATTTTATCATTTTAATGTAATAATTCATCATCAAACCTCTTATTTATTCCTTTTATTCTAAAAAAATGAAAACATCGTATGTGAGGTGTTGATTCACCACTTTCGTGGATGAAATGTTTTCATTTTTCATTAACACAATCAAGAATTTTCATAAAACCATTATAATGGTTGAAAAGAAATATAAAATCTATTTACTAACCTTTTTTATGTTTTGGAACTAATAGATTCTCATAAGAATAAATAATAAAATGAAACTAGTTTATGATGATCAAAGAACCACCAAAATAATCTAAATGATTATCATTAAATTTTTATCTAATTAATCATTCTCATACCATATAAACAAAGTATATATAAGGAAAATTAATATCCTAGAGTTTTATTAATAATATATATCTTAAATTTTGGATAACTATCCTCATTTTACATGAACATTTATACTCATATACAAGCGAACTAATGATGAAAACCAAGAAAACGAATACTCTCGATCAACGAAATTAAATCTTATAACTCATCAAAAAGTCCATAAATTAAGTTAATAAAATTTTAATAAATAAAATAAATGTATAAAAGGTTATTAATTAATTAATTAATGGACTCAGTTTTATTATCCATGACATTAAGATCAAGTAAAGAATTGTTTCGGACATAAGGTAAGGGATTCTCACCAAACCTCTATTTTTTCCTTTCGGGTTACACTTTCTCTCACTTCAACCCAATGTAAATATTATTTATTATTATATAGTTCTTATAAATTCTATGAATATTTTACAAAATAATGTGTACATAACATTACATCCTTATTTTATGTGGAAATACATGTTTAAAAAAACCCTTCTCAATTCTTCCCGATAAGCAAGTCTGGGCAATAGGAACTTTCTGATTTATGACTCATTTTCAAGTGAACTCCATAATCTATTTTAAATGAAATTTATTTTTCTAAAATTACTCATTTTATCATGAAAAACTTTCTTGGTTTTTTTATTTTTTTATACAAACAATTATTCTCTTTTATTTTTAAAGAATCGTTAATTTTTTTCCCTTAAACCACACTAAAGTGGATCACTTCTAAAGTTTCCTAAACACTATTTTTACATGTTTTCACTTACTTTTGACATAATTTATCATGATATATTCCTATATTACCTTATTAATGTCCATTTATGTTTTAAATCCATTCATTCATGGACACCTTTATGATATACTCATTTGTTATACCTTCTAACATGATTGTGATACCCATTTCTTTCCATGTGTAACCTTTATGTTTATATTTGATTCTTCATGTGGAACAAAAATTCCTAAAAATGTTGTTATGGGTTCACCTGTATAGAGATCCAATGCATTGGGTAATGTTTAGTCTCATGAGACGTCATGTTGGGACAAGGAGTGAACCTAATTCCTTTATGGGATTTTTTCCATCATGTGATATAGTCTTGGAAGTTAGCATTGACTCATGTTTATGTCATGTTATATGTTTTTTACACATTAATATTATGTCATGATTATATGTTACCATGTTATACATGTTATTATTACTTATTTTTATTCATGTTTCGTTCCTTTTATGTCATCATTTTATGCCTTCTAACCAATGTTATTTGTTTTATTCTTATACTTATTCCATTACTAGACATTTTAGCTCATCCATTTGTTCATGTATTCCCCAAGTTTAAAAAAAATATATTTTTAGATTGGTTTCATGTTTTCTAGTTATGTACCTAATATTCCAAATACACTAGACTTTCTGATCCTCAGTTTTATTTGTTGGATAATTATATTTAAAATCATATAATAATATGTGTAAAAGGATAGGGTATTTATAGTTGGTATCAGATATATTTCTAGTTATTTTGGGATATTAGGACTAAAAAACTTTAGTAATAATCCTATGGATTATTATATCACCATGTATAACATATATTGAAATATAGAGAATCACAAGTTGGGATATACTTTTTATTTACATGTTTATCATTATATATCCAAAAAAAATATATTCTTATTAGCTAAGTATTCAAGACCCCTAATTGAATTTATTTTTCTTATTTAATGTTTAGAAATAGTATAACTCGTGACAATAATAAATGTGATAGGCAATGTGATGATTTCCCTAATGAAATTCTAAATTTGATGAAAAGGGGATCAAAACATCCTGATTGTTCTAGAACAACTGGCTCAAGTTATGAATAATAACTTGAATCATGTGGAAATCTCTCCTTCTCCTAATAAAGATAAAGTTTTGGTTGAATACTTCAGGAGACAAAGGCCTCCCATATTTAGTGGATATTATGATCCCCTTCTCGCAGAATAATGAATTAACTCCATTGAGAAGATATTTTATTTCCTCTAGTTCTTAGAAGAATAAAATTTTGTACTGGTAATATATTGTTTTGATGGGGAATCTTATTAGTGGAAAAGTCAATAAAACAAATTCCAAGTAGGAAATTGATTCCTTGTAATGTGAAGATTTAAAGAAAATATTAAATATTTTCCCCAAACTCTTCATCTTAATATTTAGAGGGAGTTACTCAGACTTAGGAAAAAGTAAGATGAGTCTATTGGGGTGTATGAATCAAAATTTGTAATACTTTCAAGATACGCCTCTAGATTTTTCATGAACATAAAAATCAAGGTGGTTTGCTTCTTTAGTGAACTAAAGCCGAGTCTATGAAAAAATTTGGTCATTCAAGTCTTTGAAATCTATGAGGATATTTTTTGTTGTTCCCTTAAGGTTAAAATGGATACCGGATACTATTAGTGGTCTCATGGTCCCAGAGATAAAAAGAGAAAAATGGAATTTAATATAAGAGGATAAATAGATAAATCCCATGATTGAAATAAAACCCAACACCCCATGTGTCAAAAGTGTAAAAATAATCATCTTGGAAACTTCTTAAGGGGAACTTCAAATGTGGATGAGAGGGGAATATGGATAATAACTACTAAAGGGATATGAATAATCTCATTAAGGTGGAAGAATAAAGGAAGGTTCAGATCAACACTCAACTTGTAGTTTATTGTTTCAACTACAAGGAACATGGAAATTATTCAAGAAATTTCCCTAAGACAAGGTTTATCGTAGGAAATCAAAAACCAAAGCATACAAGGCAACAATAAAGGGTGTATTAAATCACTACTATAGAGGTGGATCATAGAAATGATTTGGTGAC
This sequence comes from Viscum album, assembly GCA_963277665.1. Taxonomy (NCBI): domain Eukaryota; kingdom Viridiplantae; phylum Streptophyta; class Magnoliopsida; order Santalales; family Viscaceae; genus Viscum; species Viscum album. The sequence goes on from OY728140.1 coordinate 128,551,361, forward strand.
AGGTACAATAGTTATTCATTCAATAATAGTGAACCTACTATTTTATTTGGGTTCTAATAATTCTTTCATATCTTGAAAGTTTTGTATAAATATTCAAACACCACCTTAAAATATGGAGGTTGAGTTATCTTTGAGAATAGAAAATGGGAAAATTATTGAATCTAAAGTATATAAGTCCTCCTTGGTTAATTTTTGTGGACTAAACCTTCTATAAAATATTGTATTACTTCCTTTGGTATATTTTGATGCTATATTGGGAATGGATTGGCTATCTTTATATAAAGCCAACATCGACTGTCAGGAAAGGGATATCACTCTTCACATCCTAAACCATCCTCCAATTCTATACAAGTGTAAGGATGAGGATAAATATTATTTGAAGTCATCATATCAAGTGTGGATATTATTTACTTATGAGCAATTATATATAGCTCAAATTATTGATACAAAGGAGATAATCATACTCAAAGACATTCCCATCATGAGGGACTACACTGATGTGTTCCCTAAATAATTTTATGTTCTTTCTCCTGGATATGAAGTTGAGTTCTCAATTGAACTTATTCTTGGATATATTCCAATATCAAAGACACCTTATATAATGTACACCATTGGGTTGGAGGAACTTAATAAGAACTTACAAGAGAATCTTGATAAGGGTATTATATGCCTGAGTGTTTCACCATGGGGTGCTTCAGTCCTCTTCATCAAGAAGTAGGATGGATCAATGTGCCTATGCATTGATTATCGTGAGATAAAAAAATCATGATAAAGAACAAGTATCCCATTCTAAGGATATATGACTTGTTCAATCAACTACATGGGTCAAATTATTTCTCTAAGGTGTATCTTCGGTTGGGATATCACCAATTAAAGGTAAAGAAGGAAGACATTCCCAAGACTTCTTTTTTAATAAGTTATGGACACTATGATTTCATAGTTATTCCCTTCGGTCTCACTAAGGATCCATCAATTTTAATGTATTTAAGTAATATAGAATTTAGATAATACCTAGTAAAAATTGTGGTAGTCTTTATCGATGATATTCAGATATAATCCAAAAGCAAGGAGGAGTATGATGAGAATTTGAATACTATGATAAAGACTTTGAGAAGGGAGAAACTATATGAAAATTATAGTAAATGTTAGTTTCAGATATAGGAAGTATCATTCTTGTGGAATGTAATCGCCATTATAGGAATATTTTTGGACCCTTCTAAGACAAAAGCAATTGAAGAGTGTCCCAGACCAACATCTGTAACGGAGATCTGTAGATTCCTTGGTCTAGATGGGAATTACTAATGATTTTTGAATAACTTCTCAGGATTTTTCAAACCCACTAACAAAGTTGAATCGGAAGGGAGTAAAGTTTTTTTGAACCATTGAATGTGAAAACTACTTCAAAGAGCTGAAAAAGAGGCTTATCACTGCACTAGTACTCACACTACCAACAAGTATGGAACTCTTTTTTGTATACAGTAATGCTTAAAACAAGGGATTAGGATATGTACTAATGAAAAATTATAAGGTGATATCCTACACCTTAAGGAATTTGAAAATTCATTAAAAAAACTATTCTACACATAATCTAGAGTTGGCATTTGTGATCTTCGCGTTGAAAATATAGTGGCATTATCTCTATGGGGATAAGTGTGAAATATATATTGATCATAAAAGACTCAAATATATATTCATTCAAAAGGAGATTAATATATACCAGCAAATATGGTTAGAGATCATCAAGGATTACAACTACTCATTCCACTATTATCCTTGTAAAGAAAATAAAGTGGCGGATGCTCTGAGAAGAAAGTATCCTTCAACTTTATCAATGATGATAATTGAGAAGGATCTAATCTTCTTAGACCTACAAAGTATGAAAATGGGAATATTTAAGGAAGGAACATCATAAATCCTTCCTCAAATGATTTCTCAACCATCCCTTATTGAAAAAATAAAGGATGCTCAAAGAAATGATGAGGAAATTTAGAAAAAAAGTAAAAGCTATCAAAAATAAGAAATTCTTATAGTTCAAAATTTATGAGGAAGGAGTCATGATATTTAGGTCATGACTATATGTAATATCTTATCCATGGATAAATAAAGAGCTTATGAATAATGCACATCGCTCAACCTTCTTGATTCATCCAGGAAGCGCAAAGATGTATTAAGATCTTTGAGATGACTATTGGTAAGACAATATGAAGGTGGATATCACTGAATATACATCAAAATTTCTGGTTGTCAACAAGTGAAGGTTGAAAGGTAAAAGTATAAGGGGATGATGCAACTATTACCCATACCATCATGGAAGTGGGAAACCATCACCATGGACTTTGTCACCAATCTTCCAAATATATCCAAAGGAAATAATGCTATATGGGTAATTGTGGATCATCTTACAAAGACATCTCACTTTATCAAAATTTGAGAAGAATTCTCACGGGATCAACTTGCATGTATATAAATCATATAAGTGGTAAGGTTTCATGGAATACCACTGTAGATTATATCTGATCAAGATCATAGATTCACCTCCTAGTTTTGGAAAAGTCACCAACATTCTCTAAACACTAAGTTGAACTTCAGTACATCTTATCATCCTCAAACAGATAGATAACCAGAGAAGAATATTTAGACACTATAAGACATACTGTGATCTTGTTATATGTACTTAAAAGGAGTATGGGACCAACATCTTCCCCTATCCGAGTTCTATTACAACAATAGTTTCCACTCGAGAATCCAAATGGATCCATATAAAGCCCTTTATGGGAAAAGATATAGAATACTAGTATGTTGGGATGAAGTTGGTGAACGTAAGCTTCTAGGACCTAAAATGGTCGAAGAAATGGTAGAGAAGGATAAAACCATTCAGTATCACATCAAGGAATCCCAAAGTTGATAGAAGAGCTATACAGACAATTGTCTATGGGACCTAGAGTTTGAGTTTAGAGACATGGTATTACTATATGTATATCCATTGAATAGGATCATGAGCTTTGGAAAAAGGAAAAGTTAAGTATCGGGTACATAGGAACCTTTAAGATTCTTGATCGATACAAAATTGTGGCCTATTGACTAGCACTTCCATCTACCATGTCTCAAGTACACGATGTATTCCAAGTATCCCTCTTAAGGAAGTACATACCATATCCCTCACATATACTAAATCCAAAGGTGGTATAGTTATAAAATGATCTCTCTTATGAGGAGAAACTGATGAATATCTTGGATCGTAGAGATAAAGTTCAATACAACAATACTACTCACCCGGTCAAAGTACTATAGAAAATACATAAGTACGAAGATGATACATGGGAACTGGAGGAAGTAACAAAGGAGAAGTACCCTCACTTGTTTTCGCCATAGTTTGTAAAATGAAATTTTGAGGGTAAAAATTCATAAGGTGGAAGAATGTAACAACTTGGGATTTTATCAATAGAAACTCCCTTATTATAATTATTTCATATAGTATAAATCCCATAAAAATTTCATAGAGAACATAATTAAAACTTTTTAAATGAATAATTAATGGAATAAGTGGTATTTATATAAGGTAAGGAACCTATAGCAATGGAATAGTAACTTGACCTTTGGAATAGTAATGTGACCATTAGGAATAGTAATCTAGACAATAGAATAGTAACCTCACCTATGAAAGTATAATTAAAATTTAGGCATCTTATAAATGAAAATATGATATATTCATATCATATTGTAAGTAAATAAAAGTTTTAAAATGATAAATTAAGTGTTGGAATTTTTATAAAATATAAATATTTATTTATAATTTTATAATTAATATAATGATTTAAAGAAAATTTTATTTTTATAAAATGTACTCATAAATTAATATTTTTTTGTCTTATGATTTTAATATATTTTTATAAGACCTTAAGTAATTTTCAAAGTGTCATAAAATCGATAATAATTTTAAAATCAGTATTTCTCTAAGAAATGATTATTTTAATTAAAAACTAAATTTCCCATAATTAGAAAATTATTTTCATAAAATTAAGTATATTTTTTAATTCTACATGTCAAAAAATGGTTAGGATGAATTTTTGGTATTTTTCTAAAATAGTTGAATTTTTTTGGAATAGTGAAATACGATAATTTACAGTATTTAACAAATACATGAATCATTGAGTAATATATGATGTATAGCTAATGTAAGTCCATAATCTCGAACTATTGTTCATTATTTTAATATATTTATGGATAAGGCTCAAATTATTTATATTCTTGGGCCTAAATATTAAAAATAATGAATAAAATAATGAGAAAACACCCCTCTCCTCTCCTATAAATACCACCCCTCACCACCTCTTCTCCTCACATATTTTTAAGCTTTTAAACTTGTCCAAATTATGACCAATAATCTTCAAAATTCTCTCCCCCATTTACAGTATCCCTTGTTCTTAAAAAAATACCAAACTCTTTTTCCTAAGTAGGTTCTGAAGGAGGAGAAATTCAAGAGGTAAAATCCTCTTTCAATTTCATTACCACCTTCAAGGATGATCATAAAACCATTATAATGGTTGAAAAATAATTTAAATTTTATTTTATAACATTTTTTATGTTCTATAACTAACATATTCACATAATACTAAATAACAAAATGAAACTAGTTTGTGGTGATCATAGAACCACCAAAATAATATAAACAATTATCATTAACTTTTTATCTAATGAGTAATACTCATAACATATAAACAAAGGATATACAAGAACAATTAATATTTTATAATTTAATTGATAACATATAACTTCTATTCTAGATTACTATACCCATTTTACATGAACTTCAATAGTCATATACAAGTGAACTCATCATGAAAACCAAGAAAACGAACACTCCCAAGCGACGAATTTGAATCTTATAACTCATAAAAAAGGCCAGAAATGAACTTAATAAAATTATAATAAATAAAATAAATGTATAAAAGGTTATGAATTAATTAATTAATGGAATTAATTTTATTATCCAAGATATTAAGATAAAGTACAGAATCATCTCACACATAAGGTAAGGGATTCTCACCGAACCTCCATTTTTTCCTTCAGGTTACACTTTATCTATCATTAACCCAATGTAACTCTTATTTATTTTTATATACTTATTATAAATTCTATTTATATGTTCCAAACTCATTTATCTAGATCAATACATCCTTATTTTATGTGTAAATACATGTTTAAAAAAATCTCTTTTCAATTCTTCCCGATAAGCAAGCCCGATCAAAGGAAACTTCCCGATTTCTTACCCATTTTCAAGTGAAATACATAATATTTTTTAATCCAAAATTATTTTTATAAAATAACTCATTTTATAATTAATAAATATCTTGGTAAATTTATGGTTTTATACAAATAATTATTCCTTTTTATTTTTAAGGAATCATTAAAATTTTCTCTTAAACCACACAAAAGTGGCTCACTTCTAAAAAAATTTAAACACTCTTTTTACATGTTTTTACTTACGTTTTCCATTATATATAATGATATATGACTATGTTACTATATTAATGTCTATTTATTTTTTAAATCTATTCTTTCATGGATACCTTTATGATATGCTCATTTTTTATGCCTTCTAACTTGATTATGATGCCCATTTCTTTCCATGGGTAACCATTATGATTATCTATGTTTATTCATGTGGCACACATATTCATGAAAAATTTATTATTGGTGAACATATATAGTACTCCAATTAATTGGGTAATGTTTATTCTAATGATATGTTATGTTGGGACAGGGAGTGAACCAGATTCCCTTATGGGACTTTTTCCACCGTGTGATATAGTCTTGGAAGTTATCCTTAAATCATATTTATTTCATGTTATATGTTATTTACACATTCCTATGATTCCTTTATTATATTTTCCCATGTTATAAATTTTATTCCTACTTGTTTTTATTCATGTTTAATTCCTTTTATGTCATTATGTTATGCATTCTAACCCATGCGTTGTGTTTTATTCCTATGTTTATTCCCTTACTGGGATTTTTAACTCATACATTTTTTCATGTATTCCCTAGGTTATCCAATGAAGAATTAATATCTCAATGGAATTTAGGATCACATTATGTAAATTAAATAAAATATGTTTTTATTTTGGTTTCATGTTTTCTAATTATGTACCTAATCTTCCAAAGACAATATGTTTTACAATACTTGGTTTTATTTGTTGGATAATTATTTTTAAAATCATGTAATAATATTTGTAAACGGATAGGGTCATTATATTTCTTTGACCCCACCTTGACTTCCACAATAATTAGAGGAATTATCTGCAATATTGTTAATTTTATACCTATAAGACTCCAACAATTTTCCATTATTGTGCTTAAAAACTACATCCATCTTCTTAGAACCATCCCCATGTATATATTTATTATTAAAAGATTTATACCTTAAATGATACTTTTCCAAATACCCCTTTAAACCACATTTTACAAAATAAATAAATCTACAACAAATCTCCTTTAAATGACTAACATCATGACATTCCAAACAAAAATAAAGAAGAGTTTCATATTTAATCTTAATATTGGTATTATACTCATGATTTATGAGAATAAAATTTTCAATAAGATTCAAAATAATATCAATTTCTAGAATAATTATTTCAAAATAACCAAACTCCACCAACTATGCCTCCCTATCTAAATGAATAGTCTCATAAAATAAGAAATATCATGTAAAATCCTTGGATTCTAGAATAGCCAATTAAGACCATAGACCTTAACCCAAACTTATGTAAAATAATTCCTGAAACTAGATTGATTAAAATTCATCGACCATTCATGAATGTAAAATAATCATGGCTTAAAATATAAGGAACCAAAACTCCATGTTCACTACTTAAGAAACTTATATAGAAATAAGCAGTGAAAAACTCACCACTGATCAAGATGCATTGAAAATATATAAAACCCCAAATAGAAGAAACTTTTAATCTCATATCTACATTTCTCTTAGTATTCTCTCCCTGGGAAGGACAAGACTGTAATATAATGTTATGAATATTTACAAAAGTGATACTCCTCTCACTTATAAAAGGATCCCTTAAATACCCCACTTCTTCTCACACCACAAGACTTTTAGATCAACCAAACTCTAATAAAATCACTTACATATCCTCTTTCTCATTTCCTAGATATTATTGTCTCATGAGAATACCATTCTAATAAGGCTCTAGAAGTTGTCTCTAGGAGTAAGGTACAAACTCCAAATCACACATTTTCATTTATATTCCTTTATTTCTTAGTTTACCTCATGAAAATATATTCTAACCATGATAAAATAATTAAATAAGTATCATAATTATACTAAAATTTTATTATATTTATGTAATAATAATTTTCTAACTTTTTCCTTGTCATTTGAAAAATGAAAACACCACTCGTGTTGCGTGTAGACAGCCGCCTCCATAAATGAAATATTTTATTTGTTATCAAAGACATAATTGAATGGTTATAAAATATATTTGATTAATATATATAATATTGCGGAGTAATATCCATAATTAATATGGTTCTAAAAGGATAATAAAAATGTTAATGGTCATTATAAAGTAATTCATTGATATTGGAAAATTACCCAAAACAAGGTCATCATTGATCTCGTTCTCATGAACCATGTCCATATTTTCTATAAAATAAACATGGGGAAGAATAAATAATTAAAAAAAATTATTTTAATATCTTTTATAATAAATAATTATTATATTATAATCACTTCATAATCATACTCTTCCATTGATTATAAAATGTTCTTATTTAGTTTGATTTAATCACCTATATGAACAATGATATTGATTTTTATCATGGATGGTTATGGAAAATTAATTATTGATAATATATAATATTAATAAGTAAATTATTATTTTTTTATTTTATAATGATAATAATAATATTTTACTAATTATTAATATACCGCCATTTATTCACTAAAAATTATGAAACAAGATTGTTTCGGGTTTTGTCTTTAATAATCACACCTAAAAATCCAATGGAAATAACTTTAAAATTAATAAGAAATTATTAAACTTATATTATATTACTATTAATAATATTATAATGATTATATTATTATCAATAAATAATAACCAATATCATTGTTATGAAACCCATAAAAAACGAACAAAATTACTAACATCTGATGATAAAAATAAACCATAAATAATATATGTTTAGATAATGACTATAAATGAAGAATATAAAAGTTATTAGATATTAATAATGTTGTTAAATACTTAAATAATATTTTTATGTTTATTATACATTAGGTTAAATGAATTTCATGAATACTTAGAGTTATGGTAAGGGTTTTTTGTCTCAATTTCAATTTATTGGGACATTTTTCATATCGTGAACCATGTTTTCCATTATATTGTGTAATTACTAATCCATGAATTTATTTTGAAAAACAATCATGAAATTTATGGGATTTATAAAACCATATCTTGTTCTTTATTGTAATAGGTTTTTATTCAATAATTACTAATGTCATAAGGGTTTTTCACATCTCAACTTTCATTCTTGGGACATATGATATATTCACGACTTTTTTCTTTTTTATGTGGTGTATATACTTACATATAGATTAATTTTCTCATAAATTTCATGAAATTAAATGTATTAAAAAATCTATCTCAATTTATCTCTTTCAAGGGGTTTTTATTCAAAGGCTACCAAATCCATAGGGTATTTTATTAACTCAAATCACCTTTATTTGTGTTATAATGTTTCTTCTTAAAATTAGTTCTTATGTGATTGGTTTATTCCACCATATTATTTTATTATATAGTAATTTCTCTAAATATATGGAGTAAATTAATTTATAATTCAAATATTATTCTATGATTAATTCCCTTATCATAAAAATAAAACATTTTTAATAATAAATAATATTTTTTAATGGGTTTTTTCCCTCCATATCAATTTTACTTCTTTCCAAAAATGATTTTCTTTCTGATTTTGAACCTAAATATGTATTGTAACATGTGATATTCTTATATATATTTATATATTTATAAAATAAATATTTATTATTCTTTTATGATTTGGATATCAATAAAGGTATTTTAAAATATTAAAAAATATTTTCTATTCACATTCTTATTCTTTATCTTACTATCCACATTTCCTTAGGATAGGCTTTATTAATTTTTCAAGAATCCATTTTGGCAACTTCTTTCAAAATTATGTTTGAAAAATATTATTATAATTACTATATTGAAAATGATTTTTTAAAGTGGCTTGTAACATCCTATTTTAATAATAAGGTAAAAAATGTTTCATGAAATCAAATTTTATTATTTTTCTTCTATTTTCCTCTTTATATAAAAAATATATATCTAATTTGGTGTTATGCTTCATGAAATACCCTCTAAATTCCCTTATTAAATACCCCCTTTTCGGCTATTTCATTTTTGTTATAAACTAATCTAAATCTTGAGGTGAATTTATGTGACACCATTCGGAAGGGTTGTAAAACACGTTTTCATTCCATGAGTTCTTCATGACATGATATATTAAAGATTTTATGTGGAAAATATTTTTATAGATTATCATTATGTGAACAGTGGGACCAGAATTATATATTCTTCCAATGCATTGGGTAAATTTTTATATCCCATAAGATAAGTATGGGAGGAAAGGATGTGATTATTGGTCCACTATTTTATGGGAAGTAGGGAGTTGATTCCTAGTCCACTATTTTTTTGGGAGGAAGGAACATGATTACAAATCCACTATATAATGGAGGTTAGGTAAATGATTCCTAATCAACTGTGTAATTGGAGGAAGGAGCATGATTCCTGATCCACTGTGTAATTGGAGGCCGGTACGTGATTCTTGATACATTGTGTAATGGGATGCAGGAATGTGATTCTTGATCCAATATATAATGGGAGGCAATGACATGATTTTATATCCACTATTTAATGTGAGGTAAGGATTTGATTCCTGTTCCTCTCTTTTAGAGGAGATAGAAACTTGATTCCTAACCCAATATGTTATTGTAGGAAATAATTTGATTCATAATTCACTATGTTATGATTCATTATGCCTATGATTATATCGCGTTTCTACATTATATGATTAGGTTATACTTCATAGATCATGTTTATTATTTCATGGTTTCACACTCTTATTCCCTAATATATGTTTAATCATTTGAGATTAGGTTTCCTTCTTTTTTATATATAACTCTTATTGTTCCATGTTCTTTTAATCAAATATTTCTCCCATGTTTATGATCTAAACCTTGATAACATATTGATAGGTTTTTCCTTACTAAGAATTTAATATCATCTCATTATTATGTTTCTCATTCCCTAGGTTATAAACAACATTATAACATATGATATGTCTCTAAGGAGGTCTAGTATAGTACAATTATGTATAAATTTACATGGTATTAAAAAATATGTTTTTTATATAATTATTATCCAAGGACACTAAGCCTTTGGGTTTTATGAATATGTTATCATTTTTTAGATGTAAATTTTATATTATAGAAATAAATATAATTTTATCTTGAGTCATTTCTCTTGGTATCAAATCTATAAATTAAAGTATTTGTTTTTAACACTAGACATGGGAGTGTAGGTCTGGGGAACCTCAATTGGTTTCTAAGAAGGGTTTAGTTATTTTTGGGGATTATTTTAGTTATTTTTATGAATTGGGACTACAACAAAAATTATGAAAACACTAGGGATAATCCTAAATATAAAAAAACAAATTGAAATTTTTGTAATTTATATATTTTGTGAATTTCTAGTAACAAAATCTCTATATGGATAGAAACAAGTGAATTTAGCCTCTAGAATAGGTGAACCTAGGGGTAATAACCCTAAAAAAGGTTAGTTGTGTATTAATTAGATCTTGACTCAATCAAAAAAAGTGAGAACTTCACACCTGGTATGAAATTCTCATGGAATATTCTTTGGTAATCCACGTGCTCTTTATAAACCATTATATGGGATTTGAATATATATATGTTAGAGAACCAAATAGTTAATGACCATGGATAACCCAGATTGAAACCTAGAAATTCATAATTTAGGATTAATTTTCTATAAGTTTATTCAATATTATCATAATCACATTGGTTTTTCTATTAAGTTAGAAATAGTAACATAGAAATGGATTTGTGAAAGGTGTGTCTATGGAAACTCATAAGGCTTAAAGGTAGATAAAGAGGTGTATTTGGAATAATTGTTTGAGAATCACAATATGTTCCTATTAAAAAGGAAAATGTGAGTTTTAAAGTATTACCCATGATAGTGAGTTCGAAATTATATCTTGATTTATACTTTTATCTATTTTTGATTAGTGAGTAGTAATTAAAATTTTAATTATGTAATTTATTTAAGAGAGATAATTTAATTCCTTGAGATTTTGTATGAACTTTACTTTAAATAAATACAATGTTTAATAGATTTATTCACACACAACACCAAAATAAAATGAAGTTTGGTGCATTTTATTGAGACAAAAAATTACAAAAAAGGTATACGAAATAAGTCATTACATACCATGAATTATTACATCAATTAAAAGTTCATAAATTAAAAGGGGACAATAAATAGAAATGAAAAATGCCTTTAAAACTAGGAGATCCCCCATCTCATCTTTTCCCTTGAGAATTTTCATTAGTATAACTAAACCTATAATGAGAAGGAAAATAATTAAAAGTGAAAGAATTATAAAAAATCCTTGAATGATAAATGTGACTAAAGAAGTGAGGATGAAAATAATGATTTTAGTAATTCTATATATAGGAATGAAATGTGATCGTTAGAAATATGGTCATTAGAAATATGTTCCTTGAGAATATGGTCAGTGAGAATATAGTCATTGGAAATATATTCATTGAAAATATAGTCATTGGATATTCACATATCTAATAAGTATACTAAAGTTGTGTACTATTGAAATAATATATTTCATGAACAATAAAAAATTAAATAAAAATAAAATATTTAATTAAAATATTTTATTATAAAAAATATATTTTTTTACCCATTAAATAATTGTATAATAGAATTAAAATAAATAATTTAATTTTAATGGAATGATACGATTAAATGGTTAGAATATAAATAATTAATTTTAATGGTATTTAGTTAAGATTGTTTAATATAAAAGATATTTTTCAAAGAATTTTTTTTTAATGTTTTTTGTATTTTTATCTTAATAAATTAATTCGTTACTAAAGGATAATTTTAATGAAATGTATTAATAATAAATATAAGGAAATAAATTAACATTCATAAAGTGTTTAATACTAGGAAAGTATTAATAATAGATTCATTTTATTCTTAAAAATATATTTCACTAAAATTTACCTTTTTAATAGGCTATACATTTAAAATTTAAGAAACTAAATATATTATATTAAAATAATGATAAATTATATTGTTATTATGAATAATTTATTAATGGAAATTTAATTTCAAATTGATAGGAAATAATAATAGAATAATTAAAATTTTAAAAAAATAGTTTTCCAATAAAAAATTCATTATATTTAAAATTTATATTTAAAATTTAAAATCATAAATCTTACAATTTGAATTTTAAAAATGAAATTCATTTTTATAATTATCATAAAAATATTATATTACAAAGAAATTTTTGGATTTTCTTAAATAGATTTATTTTTAGGTGTATAGTATGAAATGTTATTTTTATAAATACCATGACTCTTATGACATCATTTGGGTATAAGAATGAATTAAAATTTTATAAAACCTTTTTCTTGACCAATTATTTATTTAATAATTAAAATTATACATTTATAAATATTAATTTTAAATTAAAAACCTATGTTTGAAATTTTGTAATACAAATTATATTTTTTTCTAAAACTATTTTTAATCATTATACATTTATATTTCTAAAATTAATTTTTATCAATTTTATAAATTTAATATTATAAAATGGATTTCATATTTTAAATAAGAATTTAAAAATTAGTTAATGTGGACAATTAAATTTTTAGCCATAAAAATTAGTTACCAAGGTAAAAAAAATAAGTTATCGTGGTAAAAGTAAATTATGGTAAAAGGTTAAATTAAGGGTAAATGTCCTAAAATATTTCAAATATTTTCCCTTATTTATGTTTATGAAAGATTAATCATCTAATAATCATCCCCAAACCATTATTTTCTACTTTTGGAGTCACTTTCCTTTCAAGGTGATATGCCTCTAATGTAAAGTTATGAATATTTACAGAAGTGTCTCCCCTCTCACATATAAAAGGATCCATTCAAACCCCCACTTCTCCTCACATCACAAGACTTTTATCTTGACCAAAATATACAAAACTAAATCCCTGGTCATTTTCCCATATCCTTTAGGTTCTTGTATCATCAAAATTTCATTCTAAGAAGGCTCTGGGAGTTGTCTTGAGGAGTAAGGTAAAAACTTATAATCACTCATTTTTCATTTATATTCATTTTATTCTTATTCTACCTCATACAAATCTATTATACCCATGATTAAATAATTAAATAAGTATCATAACTAGAATAAAATTTTATTATGTTGGTGGAATAAAAATTTTCTACCTTCCTCCAAGCCACTTAAAAAATGAAGATGTTGCTCATGTTATGTGCAGACTATCACCTCCATGAATAATGTATTTTTTCATCACTACCTTGCATGGATGGTTATAAAATATATTTTATTAATATATATATGATATTAATTAGTAATATATTTCATTAATGTGGTTTTTAAATTATTAAACAAAAAATTATGATCATAATAAAGTAATCCATTAATATCGATAAATTACTCGAAACAAACTCATCATGGATCTTGTTCTCAAGAACCATGTACATAATTTCCATAAAATGAAAAGGTGGGTGTAAAAATAATTAAATGAAAATGATTTAAATATCCTTTATAATCTATTAATTATTATATTATAATCACTTGATAATCGTACTCATCCATTGATTATAGCATGTTATTGTTTGAGTCGGTTTAACCAACTATATGAACAATGTTATAAATTTTTATAATTGTTAGTTATAAAATCTTAATTACTAGTAATATATGATATTAATAAGTAAATAATGTTTTATTATTATTTTTAAATAGTAATATTAATATTAAACTCATTATTAAGATATCACCTTATATTCATTTATCATTTCTGAAACAAGCCTGTTATGGGTTTCATCTTTAAGAACTGTACTTAAAATTCTGATGAAATGAACTTTGAACTTCATAAAAAATTATGAAAATACTATTAAAACACCTTTAATAATATATGAATTATTGAAGTTTTATAAATAAAAAAGAATATACATCGCAGTTATGAATGTAAAACCCTATACCTTTTACAGGTTTTAAATTTAAGAAGTGATTCAGTATTTTGAAATGGTTAGAACATTATTTTGAAATTTGATTTTAGGAATAGATTTATGAGTGTTTGGATGTCTTGATGTAACACCTCAAGGTTTTAAAAATAAATTTAAATGAATGAAACACTAATTCTCTACATAATGACACTTTGTTTTAAGGAGATAGTTGTAAATTAGTCGTTAAATATAATTTTGTCACTTCTATGATTTGAATTTCAAAAAATAGACATACATGTTTGCGATCAATAAGTTTTTTGGAGTCTAATAGGACAAACTTAATTTTTGTTGAATATTAAACTTCCCTTATGAATATTAATGTTACCCTTATGAAAAGTAATATGAATAAATGAATAGTAACCTCACCAATGAATGTATTTCTAATAATTTATGAGACCCTGATTAATTTTTCAAGGTGTTATAAAATCAGTTATAGTTTTAAAATTATTATTTTTGGAATAAATTTTTATTTTATTAAAAAATTAAATTAATCATATTTAGAAAATTATTTTAAAAAATGAGTTCATTTTTGAATTTTACATGTAGAAAAATGATAAAGCTGAATTTTTGGGATTTTTATGAAATAATTGAATTTTTGGTGAATAGTTAAATTTGATAATTTACAATAAAAAATGATAAATAAATGAATTTATGCATCATGATTGAGTCATGGATTATGTAAATGGAAATTGTTTCAAACTCACTTGAATTTATTACTATTTTTGGTCACAGGAATCAAAATTATTCATAGTCTTGAGAAAAAATATTAAACTAATGGTTAAAATAATGGTAAACCCCTCTTCTCCTCCACTATAAATACCACCGTCACCCCCCCCCCCACCCCCTCTTCCTCTCACACCTCTCAAGATTTTATAATTGTTTAAATTCTACCAAATCCCATTAATAAGGCTCTTCCCTATGTACAAGAATTTCTAGTCTCTTCAAAAGTCAAAAACCAAAGTCCTTAAGGAGTAGCTCGAGGAGAATAGATCAAGAGGTAAGAATCCTCTTTCATTTTCTTGTGTTTTCTTTTCAATTCCTTTTCCTTTCTTATACTCTCTTCCCCTAACCTTATAAAAGTGTCATGAAAGCTCAAGAATATTATATATTCTGTATTTTGTCATGTTTATGGGAAAATTCATCCTCATTCTCACTCTCCTCTTCCTCTTATTCTAAAAATAAAAACACCATCTATGATGTGCTGATTTATCAAAATCGTGGATGATGTGTTTTCAATTTCCTTTAATTCCTAAAAAACTGATTGTAAAACCATTTTAATGGATTAAAAATATTTTAAATTTTATTATATGACCTATCTTATGTTCTATAATTAACTTATACGCAAAATATTAAAGTTAGTTGATGAAACAAGTTTGTGATTATTGAAGAATGGACAAAATGATATAAATGAATATCAATAATGATTTATCTAATGATTAATCCTCATACCATATAACCAAAATGATTTATGGAATAAATTAATATTCTTGAAACATATTAACACCATTTCATTC
Source organism: Viscum album (assembly GCA_963277665.1). Lineage (NCBI taxonomy): Eukaryota > Viridiplantae > Streptophyta > Magnoliopsida > Santalales > Viscaceae > Viscum > Viscum album. Next base: position 128,567,268 of record OY728140.1, read on the forward strand.
CACTTCTATAGAGTCACTTCCTTTAGAAAATAAAATTTGTTACGAACCAACCATAGAAACTATGTAAAGAATGCACCCAAAACAATGTAAATAACAAAATATTATTAATTAATGGGTAGATTGAGGTTATAAAATGATCATATAAGGTGTTATAAACATGAATATTTTTATTTAAAATATTAATAAAAATATTTTAACCATTATACAGGAGGGTTAAACACATTTTAAGTAAGACGAACCCAAGGTAAGGGAATTCATAACCAAATTTTTCATTCTTTTGGTTAACCTTCTAGTTCATTAATTATGTGGTAATGAGATTATTTGTATAATGAATTTAGTTTATATTATTTTTTATTATGTTTGTATACACATATTCCTTTAATTATATCAATTATCACTTCAATTATATTATATTTGTAAGGGCATTTTCTTTAAAAATTATTTTTTAAAAAAAATTATTTTACGAAATTCAAAATAAATGATTTTATTCAATTTTCCATGTTTTATGATTATGTTCGGGTTCTTGGTCATTTTTTATGATTAATGGTGGGACCTATATATCCCTCCAATTCATTTGGTTTGTGTAAGTTTTAGTTCGTTTGTATGGTTACTCCAAGTGTAACTATGATAATTACACCATAAGGTAGCCATGATGGTTACATTGTAAGGTAGTCGTGAGAGTTACAAATCATAAGGTAGCCACTGAGGTTACAATATAAGTAATTAATTCCCTAATATACCTTAATAGTTTTATATATATGTTCCTTAATGTTTTATGGAAATCTCATGTTTCACAAAGTAAGTATATATGGGTGAGGAGTATGTCTTTGTGAAGATAATTTCATATGATTATAAGTATTCATGGACTAATGGTTTATTTCCTTATTTTTATATCCCTTACTAAGATTTTTTCTCTCATACAAGGTTTTTAAATGTTTTTCATGGTTTATAAGGATGTTTAAGAGAAATAAGGAAGTAAAGTTAAATGATATGAAGATTTATCAAAGAAATCATGCTGTTGTTTGTGTTAAAAAATTTATGTTTTGGAAGAAACAGATATTTTTTTAATGGTAACCACTTTGTATGCTTGTGGGTTGATATGTATGAGTTATTCCATAACTTTATAAAACTATAATCTAAAAATATATTTGGGGATGTATGGAAGTGAAATCAAGTTGAAATAGCACGATTATGTAATGTTTAAGGTTGGGTCCTTATAGTTGGTATCAGAGAATGGTTTAGATAAATTTAGGAGTTAGTATGATGTTAATATAATCATATAAATTATTTTTACCTTATTTTTATATTGAAATGATATATCATTTAAATATTACCATGAATCTTATTCTAAGATATGTCTGTTCAGAATTTTCTTTCACAGAAGAAACAAAAAAGATGAAGTTGGAAGAAACCGAGAGACTGATATCTTTCTGAATCCACAACCAATAATAATGGGAATTGGAACTGAGAAGTTTATTAAAATAATGGATTAGCTGACGCTGGAAATAAATAGAAGTTGCATCTGTACAATAGAATAAACAGAGCTATAATAAAGGAACATGAAGATAGTGGAACATTTTATGAGGCAACACCCTCCTGCTCTCAGTGGATCTTCTGACCAAGTAGTCGCTGAATGATAGAATTAAATCCCTTGAAAAGATATTTTATGTTATGGGATGTTTAGATAATCAAAAGGTTAGTCTTTCCATTTATCATTTTGAATGGGAATTTGATCAGTGGTGTTCAATGGTCAAGAATATTAGGGATAGAGATGATATTGAAGCATTATAGTGGGATGAATTTAAAAGTATGTTCCTTGAAAAATATTTTCCTAAGGTGGTTCAAATTAGGATAGAGAAGAAATTCCTTGAATTGAAGTAAAATGAGGAAACTTTAGTTGTCATGTATAAAGAAAAATTCACCCAAATGTAAAGGTATGCTTGAAATCTTATTCAGGATATTGATAGAAAAATCAATCACTTTTACTTAGGATTGAAGCCAATATACCGAAGGGAATTGGCTTCATGTGAGTTAAAAAGTTATGAGAAACTTGTCTGATGTGCTGAGAGGGTAGAAATGGAGTTTATTTATGACCATGTGTACCTTGAAAACAAACAGAAGAAGTGGTCGAGATGGAAAGTTATGCATAAGAATTAGTAAAAGAAATATGATGGTAAGAAATTTCAATTTCAAGTTTGTGAAAATTGTGGTAAAAAACACCCTAGGGAATGCCTTACCAAATCTGGGAAGTGTTTTTGATGTGGTAAGTTTGGACATATTTCCTGAGATTTTAATGAAAAATATTCTAAGAATAATCCTAATAAGAAAACAATAAAGTGTTTTAAATGTGGTTAGATGGGTAATTATGAAAATAAATTCCCAAACAAAGATCTAAATGATGCAAAGAAGCCAGATTATAATCATAAAGGTGTAGTGAGATCCTTTGTGACTACGTCAGCAGATTTTGGGCCATCCAATGAAGTAGTATCATATAATTTTTTTATTTACTCATATTTTGATAGTCTTTTTTGATACAAGGTCTACACATTCCTTTATTTCTGATAAATTTTCTGGTAAATTGGAAATATCACCTCAATAAATGAGACCAGAACTTATTGTTAAAACACCATGGGGAAATGTTACAGTAAAAAAGGCATTTTAAGAATCTTTCTATTGTTATCTATAGAAATACATTACTTTAAAACATTTTTGATTTTAACTTAGTATATTTTGATTTCATTCTGGGTATGGATTGGATTTCTGTTTATCATACTAAGATTTATTGTAGAGATAAATCAGTTTTTTTTCAGAAAGAGTTTCAATTTGTATACAAGAACAAACCCATACAATTGATAACATATTAGGAATATGATAAACTATTTAAATATGAAAATGAAGTTATCTTGATCATATTGTTTAAAATAAGGGAACTTTTTAGATTAATGATGTGGTAGTGGTAAATGAATATCTTGATGTTTTTTTATGATGAGTTACTCAGTGTTATATCTAATCGGGAAGTTTAATTTACTATTAAATTGATTCCTTATGCTAATACAATTTCAAAACTTCCTTATCTAATGTCTCAAATGGAACTTCATGAATTGAAAAATCAGTTGCATGAGTTGGTTGATAAAGGCTTCATTCATCCTATCACATCACCATGAGGAGCTTTAGTTTTGTTTATTAAAAGTAAAGATTGTTCCATGAGACTTTGCATTGATTATAGATATTTGAATAAAATTACAGTTAATAATAAGTATCCTTTACCTCACATCGATGACTTATTTGATTATATCTAGGTATATCATTATTTTTACAAGATTGACTTGAGATTTTGATACCATCAGCTAAAGGTGAAGGAGGATGACATATCAATAATAGCTTTTCATACTAGATATGGGAATTATGAATTTATTGTTATGCCATTTGGGTTAACTAATTTACCTACCATATTCATGGATATTATGAATAAAATATTTCAATAGTTCTTAGATATGTTTGTGGTTATTTTATTGATGGCATCCTAATATATTCTAAAAGTAAAAAATGAGCATGAAAAAAATCTAAGGGTTGTTTTGAAAACCTTAAAAGAAAAGAAGTTGTATAGAAAATTCAGCAAGTGTGAATTTGGGTTGAAACGGATTTTTTTTTCTTGGGTATATTGAAAATAAGGATGGAATAATAGTTGAGCCTACCAATACAAAAGTGCTTGATGAATGTCCATGACCTAAAAATGTTGCAGAGATTTCTAGTTTTCTTGGATTATTAGGTTATTACTGATGGTCTTTTAAAAACTTTTCTTGGGTATCTAGCCTACTAACTAAGTTAACACAAAAGGGGGTTAAATTTTTTTGGACAGAATAATGTGATGTTTGTTTTCAAAAACTGAAGAATAGATTATTGAATGGTTCATTTTTTTCCCTACCTTATAGAAATGGTGAGTTTGTCATCTATAGCGATGCTACATTGAAGGGACTTGTTTGTGTTCTGATGCATAACAATAAGGTAATTTCTTATGCTTCAAGACAACTAAAACCTCATGAGTTAAATTATCCCACACATGATTTTGAATTAGCGGTTTTGGTTTATGATTTGAAAATTTGGAGGCATCATTTATATAGATCTGAATGTGAAATATATACTGACCACAAAAGTCTAAATTATATACTCACTCAAAAGGAATTAAACATGCGGAAGATAAGATGGCTTGAATCCTTGAGTCAAAAACATAACACATCATTAACTATTTTAAGGCTAGAACAAAACCCTTTGATTAATGATTTGATGAATTTTGGATTAGAAGTTGTTAGTGTAGGAAGATCCTCTATTTTGTTTCAGGTTTCAGTGCAGTAATCTTTGTTAGATAGAATTAAGCAAGCACAGAAGCCAGATGGGGAGTTACATAAAAAAGTATAATTGGTTAAAATGGGTAAGTTTCTAAAATTTAACATTGATAAAGATTGTCTTCTAAGATTTAGAAAGAGAATATGTGTGCCTTTTGATTTATAACTTAAGAAAGAATTGTTGTGTGAATCTCATAGTGCTCTATTTTCATTTCATCTTGGTGGTACTAAAATGTACATAGACCTTCGGTGGTATTACTGGTGGGATGGAATGAAAAGATTTATTGTATATTTTACCATGAAATTTTTAACATGTCAATAGGTTAAAGAATATAGAAAATTACCAAAGGGGATGCTTCAGCCTTTTCCATTGAGAGAGTGGAAATGGGAAAACATACCCATGGACTTCTTGGTGGGACTACCAAATACTACTCAAGGTAATAATGTGATTTGGGTTATTGTTGATAAAATAACTAAATATGCACATTTTCTTTCTATTCAAGATACTATGTATTTGGATCAGACTGTACCTCAAAGATATTGTTAGGTTGCATGGAGTTCCTATTTCCATTGTATCTAACTGTGATCCCAAGTCCACTTCTAACTTTTTTAAAGGACTTCAAAAGTTTTTAGGAACAGAATTAAATTTTAGCACAGCTTTTCATCCTCAAACATATGGCCAGTAAGAATAGATGATTCATACATTAGAGGATATGCTTTGATCTAGTTCAATGGACTAACAGGGAAGTTGGGATCATACTATTTCTTTAGTTGAGTTTTCTTATAATAACAGTTTTCATTTCAGTATACAGATAGAACCATTTAAGGCAGTGTATGAGAAGCGGTGTTGAACTCCATATTTTTGGGATGAAGTTTGGGAAAGAAAGTTTATGGTACCAGAATTAGTAGAGGAAGTGACTAAGAAAGTGAAGATGATCTAGAAACACATGAGGATAGCTCATAGCAGGTATAAAAGTTATGCAGATAATAGGAGGAAATACTTTTCTTTCAAGGTAGGTGAACATGTTTTTTCTTATAATCTCACCATGGAAAAGTGTTATGTGTTTTGGTAATAAAGGAAAGCTAATTCCATGATTCATTGGACCATATGAAATCTGGGAGAAAGATGGACTAGTCACATACCAAGTATATTTTCCTCCGAGTTTGTCTCAGGTAGACAATGTTTTTTATGTTTCGATGTAGAGAAATTATGTGTCAGATTCATCTCATGTTACGCATGAGCCTTAGCCTGGTTGGTAAGGACTCCATAAGTGCATCCAAACGACCAGGGATCAAATCCAGGTGGAGGCTGAATTTTCGAGGGTACTGTAGCAGGTACTGTAGCAGGAACTGTGCAGTACTGTAGTAGGTACTGTAGCGGGAACTGTAGTAGGCACTGTTTGGCACTGTAGTAGCCGGGAATATGCCCCCGTTTGGGCCCTCGGGACACCGATTTGGTCCCTGAGTACTGTAAGGCCTTCGGGCCACCCAGGCCTTCGGGGTAGTAAGGCCTTTGAGCCACCTCAAGGCCTTCGGGCCACCTTAGTGCAGATGCAAACCAGACAACCTACAAGGAACAAGCTCTACAAGGAGGATGAGCAAGGAGCTTTCACCATAGCAGAAGCTAAACGGATTACAATAATGAGAGGGCATGGAACCTGCCATCGGGAAAAGCCTGTGCATGCATGGGAATTCCTAGCCAAATATCCATGCGAAGGTGGAGAGCTAATTTCACGATGAAGATGTTGGGGAGGAGCAGTTTCAAGTAGTTAGTCTGGGTTGTATGTAATGTTTGAAGCCTACGGGCAATGAATTCCTCTAAGGCCTACGGGCCATGTAATACCTATTCCTGTGGGCCTTGTAAGGGTTCCACCTCACCCCTTGTAAGGTGGATTATCAAAATTCAATAAAAAATGAAGGCCTTCGGGCCATTAAAGATTCATCTCATGTTTGGATCCCAAAAGAAGTGCAGCTATAAGAGAACCTTTCTTATAAAGATAAACCTATTCAGATTCTTGATCGAAGAGAAAAAGTATTGCAGAATAATTTAATCCACTAGGTAAAGGTTTTTTAGAGAAACCACATGGTTGAATAAGCAACATGGGAATCTGAAAATGCTATGATGGAAAGTTACCCTCACTTATTTAATAAGTAAATAAAATTACAAGGAAGTAATTTCTAAAAGGTGGGGAGAATATAACACCCCAAGATTTTAAAAATAAATTTAAATGCATGAAACATTGAGTCTCTACATGATGACACTTTGTTTTAAGGATATAGTTGTAAACTAGTTGTTAAATATAATTTTTCCACTTCTATGATTTGAATTTCGAAAAACGGACATTCACGGTTGTGATCAGTATATTTTTTGGAGTCTGATAGGACAAACTTAATTTTTAGTGAATAATAACCTACCCTTATGAATATTAATGTTACCATTATGAATAGTAATATGACCAAATGAATATTAACCACACCAATGAATGTAATTCTAAAAATTTATGATACATTGATTAATTTTTCAAGGTGTTATAAAATCAGTTATAGTTTTAATAGGAATAAATTATTATGTTATTTCAAAATTAAATTAATCATATTTGGAAAATTATTTTAAAAAAATGGAGTTCATTTTTGAATTCTACATGTCAAAAAATTGTTAGTTTGAATTTTTTGGTTTTTTCTAAAATAATTGAATTTTTGGTGAATAGTTAAATTCAATAATTTACAAAAAATGATAAATAAATGAATTTATTCATCATAATTGAGTCATGGGTGATGTAAATGGACATTGGTTTGAACCCATATACACTTATTACTATTTTGGGTCATAATAATCAAGACTATTCACAGTCTTGAAGAAAAATATTAAACTAATGATTAAAATGATGTTAAACCCCTCCTCTCCCCCACTATAAATACCACCCTCACCCTCCTCTTCCTCTCACACCTCTCAATCTTTTATAATTGTCTAAATTTTGCTAAATATTCTTTCCAAGGATATTACCCATGTCCAAGACCATCTGGTCTCACCAAAAGGTTAAAACCAAAGGCCTTAAAGAGGATCTTAAGGAGAAGAGATCAAGATGTAAGAATCCTATTTCATTTTCTTGTGTTTTCTTTTCAAATCCTTTTCCTTTATTATACTCTCTTCCCCTAACCTTATCCAAGATGAATTAAAGCTTCAGAATATTATATATTCTAGATTTTATCATGTTTTTTTAAAAATTCATCATCATTCTGACTCTCATATTCCTCTTATTCTAAAAATAAAAACATCATCTGTGATGTGCTGATTTATTAAAATCGTGGACGATATGTTTTCAATTTCTTTTACTTCCTTAAAAACTGGTTATAAAACCATTTTAATGGTTGAAAAATATTTTAAAGTGTATTATCTGACCTCTATTATGTTTTTTAATTAACTTATACGCATAATATTAAAGGTATTTTATGAAACAAGTTGATGATTATCGAAGAACCACCAAAATGATCTAAACGAATAACACTAATGATTTATCTAATAATTAATACTCATACCATATAACCAAAATGATTTATGAAATCAATTAATATTATGGAAACATATTAACACCATTTCATTTGACTTTTGTAGATTTTATTCCTTTCAACACGAAAATTCTTTACGAACCAACCATGGAAACCATGTATAGAATGCAGCCAAAACAATGTAAATAAAAACTATTATTTATGAATGGGTGGAACTATGTTATAAAATGATCCTATAAATTGTTATAAACATGAATATGTTTTTTTAAAATATTAATAACACTCTTTAAACCATTATACAGTATGTTTAAGCATATTTTAAGTAAGACAAACCCGAGGTAAGGGAATTCACAACCCAATTTCCATTCTTTGGGTTAACCTTATATTTCATTAATTATGTGGTACTAAGATTATTTTTGTAATTAATTTAGTTAATATTATGTTTTATTATGTTTTTATACACATATTACTTTCATTATATCAATTCTCACTTCAATTATATGATATTTTTAAGGCACTTTTCTTTAAAAATTATTTTTTATAAAATTCTATTTTATGAAATTCAAAAGCAATGTTTTTATGAAATTATTCATGTTTTATGATTATGTTATAGTTCTTGGGAATTGTTTATGATTAATGGTGGGACCTATATCTCCCTCCAATTCATTGGTTATGTGTAATTTGGAGTTCGGACATATGCTTACTCCAAGTGTAACTGCGATAGTTACACCATAAGGTAGCTGTGAGATTTACATTGTAAGGTAGTCATGAGGGTTAAAAATAATAAGGTAGACATGAGGGTTACAAACTAAGTAAGCAATTCCCCAAGATACCTTTATGGTTTAAAATATATGTTCCTTAATTTTTTATGGAAGTCTCATGTTTTAAAAAGTAAGTATATATGGATGTGTACAATGTATTTGTGAATATGATTTCATATGATTATAAGTATTCATGGACTAATGGTTTCTTTCCTTCTTTTTATATACCGTACTGAGATTTTAATGCTCATCCCATGTTTTTAAATGTTTTTCACAGATTATAAGGATGTGTAAGAGAAATAAGGAAGTCAATTTAAATGATATGAAGATTTTTCAACGAAATCATGTTGTTGTTTGTGTTAAAAAAATTATGTTTTGGATGAAATGGATACTATTTTAATGGTATCCACTTTATATTCTTGTGGGTTGATATGTATGAGTTATGTCCTAACTTTCTAAATCTATAAACCAAAAATATCTTTTAAGAATATAGGGAAGTGAAATATAGTTGAAATAACTAGATTATGTAATGTTTAAGGATGGGTCCTTATACTTAAATTGATTTTTTTGGATGTAGTTTGAGACCTGGTTGGAATATCAGGTATTTTTGAGGTTGTGGAAGTATTTTTTGAATGATAGGGTTGTTGAAAGTTGAAGCAATAAGATATTTATGTTGTAACCTGTGGATTTCATTCCATTAATTGACTTTAATGGGGTGAGTTTATGCCATGATTAGGGTGGATGAAGGAGAATTCCCTACCATGATCTATTCACACTATGAACGAGTGGTTCATGCCATGAAAGTTTCGAGGTAAAGGAATGTATCCTCTACCCTGAGTATTTCATAACATTAACCTTCAATTTGTACCACTAATGGTGTTGGGTGGTGTTTTTAGACACAAGAAAGACACTATTTTTGACATCAGGATTGGGGATTTTGGGAGGCCATAGCCAACGGGAGGAGCCCATTTCAGCTATTCCTCCTCCCATTCCCTATAACACCCTAAGATTTTTATGAGATATATTTTTTTTAATAATCTTATTTCTTCTATATTTGGTTTTTTACACTACACTAAGTTATATTCGCGCTACATGCAACACTGACTTGGCTTACATTACACGTAACACTGAGTTTCTACGAAACAACACTTTATTATCATAATTATTTAAATGATTTAGTTATAACATATCCATTAAACATAGTAATATTAATAGTAATAACTAATTTTTAAATTTTTTCACATAAATAAATCATATTTATAATGAAATGTATAATTTTTTTGTAAATTCTCTATATATTTAGAAATACTATTTTCTTAGAGGAACTGCTTTTTATGTCCTTCTATGAACAATAATGAAAATAATTTCAGGCACTCTGAAAAATTTAATTTAATAAAATAAACTACATTTTTTAATTTGTAATGTCAAAATTAACTTAGGGTGAATTTTTAGAATTTTTCTGCGAAGTTACATTTTTTTGATGAATAGTGAAAAATACTACATTGTAGTTAAAAACTTCCTTTTTGTTTAAATAACTATTATATTTTAAACTTATTTTTAAATTCAAAATTGATATATTATACATATATTAATCCAATTTAAGTCATATTAATAAATTTTTTATTTAAATTAGATATAAAAAATTATTTAACTTTTGAACGTTCTTTTTACCCACCTTTTTTCCATGTCTCCCAGGTTGCACTAAACTTAATTTTCTCGTTTCTATGATTTGAATTTTAAAAAATAGACATAAATGTTTTCAATCATTATGATATTTTTATTATAATAGGATAAACTTAATATTTTGGATATTATGAATAGTAACTTTAATAAATTTTTATTTGCCACAGTTAAGGGTAAATTGGATAATTAAAGGTAAAAATAATATTATAATATTATAAAATTACCCTAAAACTTGTTCCAAGTTCATTGGATGAGTTTTTTTCGACCAAAATAAACCTTATGCTTAAATTATAACCTTTTTAAGCCACTTGGGTAATAATATGAAAATTTGTATATTTTATTTAGAGATAAGTTAAAAATGTCATACTCAAATTTTTAATAAGTAAATCATTTTTAATATTAAGTTATACAGAAGATAAATTCAAAATACAAATATTCATTTAAAATGTAATAAATTTATATTCATCAATACAATTTATTTTTAATTTTTAGAGAATAAATAATTTAATTAAAGGTGTTCATAATTATGATGCAGTAATTGTTTAATTAATGAAAATATCAAATAAATTATATTAAAAAAATTAAAAAAATTAATTTAGCATAATTAATGAAATCCAAAAAATTTATATATAACTTTTATGTTCTATTGATATATTATAAGTTTTATTTAAAAGTTATCATGTTGTTAGATGTTTTTAAAAAGAAAAATAATGAATAGTATCAAAATTGACATAAATGATACTTTAAAATAAATAATATTTTATTAAATGACATAAAATTAAAAAAATATACCATTTGGAAAAATTAATATAATAATGTTAAATATTCCATAAATTATCCATTTTGGGTTCTTTTGGCATTTTATATTAACTATATTAACCCATAAGTAGTAAAAACACATGTTATCATGGTAAGAGTTAAAGGGTTTTATTAAGGGTTAAATCAAAAAGATAAGGGTAATAATGAGACCTAAACTTGTCTAAAAATTATTTTTTGAGACCAATCATCATATTATCTAATAAATAACTCAATTTGGATCAATTTTAAATCAAAAATCAATTTATATAAAATAATATTTTGAGAGTATCCAAAAGTTCCCCTCCCCTCTCTTATAAAAGGGAACACATCCTTATCTTTTATAAACACCTATAAATCCCTTTTTCTTAGCCAAACTCAACCAAATTATCCTTAAAAATTACTTCTATTAATCCTATAATCCTTACTTTGGTCATAAATCCAACCAAAGGAGTCCTTTTGTGAAAATCAAAAGGAGATACCCAAAGATGAGGTAACGTTCATCAACAAATGTTTTTATTTTATTTATTCGTTGAACTCCTTTGGTTATTTTTATTTCATGTTTATATAATAAAATAAGTTTCCTTAATATACAAGTATATTTTTATATTATTTTTTCTACCTACACTCACACGCACTTCCATCTAATGGTTAATGAACTTATCGTTCTTATGTAGGGTGAATTAATGCCTCACGAAATGATGTTCTCTGTTTTTCCATTACCACCTATAAGGGTAGGGAATTATGATGGAAAATCTATTTTTATATTATATATATGATATATATTATATATATTATATAATTATACTTTTTTAATGATAATATCATGCCTACCTTTTTACCATGTAATTTTTTGGGAAAATGATAATGTCGCTTGTGTGTACGTATGGATTACCACCTCCACGATGTGATGTGATTTGTTATTCACCTATATTTCATGGATGTTAATAAGGATGAATTTTTATTAATATATATTTTTTATATGACATAAAAATTATTCTATAATGATAATATATCACATACTTTCCTTTCTCTTAACCCGACAAGAAAATAGAAACACCATACATGCGTACGTACGGTCTACCATCTCCATGAATGGTGTATTCTATTTCATATATATATATATATTAAGGTTATTATAAATATTTATATACATAATATATATGATATATAATTCATTTTTTGAATTATGTAAATAAGTGAATCGTGATTTAAGTAAGAGGATCAAGAATGAAAAGTCAAAACACGTATGATAAACAAAGTGATTATTACCAAAAACATTAATTTAATATGGGAATTGTTAATAAACGGGTAATATAAGGTCATAATAAAATCTTATATGGTGTTATATTTATGAATTTGGTTTTATGGTAGATTTATAATAAACTTAAATTTATTATAAATTATTTTTTAATGTGTTCTAAATAAGTCAAGACTTAGTGTAAGGGAATCCCATCTCACTTTTTATTTTTGTGAGATACATGTTTTATTCACCACTTTTTTTTGTGGTGTACATGATTACCATGAAGGTATTATATAATTTTTATACTTTAATTTATGGTTATTTATATATCCATTTTATTATCTCTATTACATGGGGTTTTTCTGTTCAAAATTTTCCAAATTTTTGAGGTAGTTTTGTCTCAATTTTCCTTCTTTTGTGACACATGTTTTGTTATGCACTTATATTCTTTTACGAGGTTTATATACTAATATTTTACATGTTATATCATGAATATCCTTCTTTTCATGAAATTTTAATCTTCGTGTAATGTTATTATTTTATAGGGATTATGATTCAAAAGTTTAAAGTAGTATGGGACACTTTGAAATGTTTAAAGATTATTTTCCTCAAGAAATTTTTTAAAAGATCTATTAATATCATTTTCAAGGAAAATTATTTTAAAGAAATGTTTTATTTTGTAAAAAACATTTCAAGGATTCCTTTATAATTTTTAAATAATTTTTTTTAAGGAAAAATTATTTAAAAAAATCAAGCTTCCTTCATATTTTTTTAAGGAAAAAGGTTTTCAAATTTTTTTTCAAGATTTCTTTACAAGTTTTCATGTTTAATTTCAAGGAAAATGGTTTTTAAAATTTTTTATGTTTTAAAAGGTGATGTTTTAGGAAAATTTATCTTCTAAGTGACCTTTCAAAATCTTTCACAATATAAGATGGCATAATTTTATATTTCAAGAATACCATTCATATTTTTTCTCAAATAGTTTATGTTTTGATGGCATGATTCTTAAGAAACCTACTTATTTTCACAAGTTATGCTTTTGAGGAAATGGTTATTAAACTTGTACCTTTTACCTAGGTTATTATATGATTACAAGTTTATGAAAACCATTCCATTTAATTGGTTATGATATTTTTTACAATCTTGTTGAATATTTATATATGGTTTCATTATGAGATGGGTGGGACCTATATCTCTCTCCAATGCATTGGTTACAGATTTATATCTCATGAGATATACTAATATGGTCTTGGGAATGATCCTTGACTACTAAGATGGCCATGGGAGTGAACCATGACTACCAAGATGGTATGGGGAGTGAAACCATACTACTAATATGGTCATAGAAGTAATGCCTTTACTATTATTGAAATCATATTATATTCTTATGTGTCTGCCACACATTCTATGTATTATTCCTACATTGTGCTTTCATGGATTATGTTCTTTATTTCCTTATGATTCATGTCTTATGAACTTATAATATTTATTTCATGACTCGTTCATATGATCTTTTGATATGTATGGTATGATATTCAAATGTTATGCTCATGTTTTCATACCCTTATATTCTTGATATGCTTACATATCTTCCTCATTTACCCTTATTGAGCATCTGAGATCACCCTTTACTTATGTTTCCTTTCCCCAGGTTATAAGGAAAGGTTTTAAATATGATTAATAAATGGAATGATATTTTTGGGAAACATTTAAGATATTTCTCTAGGATAGAAGTTTGTGTTCCAAGTTTCCAAAGGCACTAAACTAATATGGTCTTTGGGTGTCTGTTTTTGTAATATATTAAGTATTTTGAAAAAGTAATGTAATGTCTATATATGAAAAGTTTGGGTCTCAATAGTTGGTATTAGAGATTAATTTTAATTAAACTTTGAAAACTAGGATGATAAAATCTTATTGAGAACCCTAAGGACATGCCTAATAAGAAGTCTATTGATAAGGAAAAGTATAGGAAAATGTTCTGGAATTTTGGTAAAGGATAGAGTGAGTGGTTTTCTAAAAATATATCCATTTCTGGATACTAAAATTATATGTGGATCTGGCGCAGATGTACCTAGGGGTAACAACTCATATAAGGTGCATCGGGCCTGACTTGATTGTAACTTGGCACACGACAACAAGCCTTATTGTACACCTGGTTTGACACTCCTAAGGGATATTCTTTGGGAATTCAAAAACTATTCATGAACCATCATGAAGTATTTAAATATAATTTGGCTATGAATAACATAGTATGAAACTAATGGGTCATAGATTAAGTAAGGTTTCATAATTTATACATCCTATAATTGGATTTTCATGATTATGTGGTTCTTCATTATGATAACTATTTATTAATCTATTCTTTTGGTTTTAGTCAATGGTTGGAACTCGAAGGAACCACATTAATGGTGATTTTAATGAATAATGAAACAATTTTCCTCCTAAGAAACCAAATTATATGGGATCTGGAATACAAAATCTTGTTTTTATACTCATGTGGATTTATCAATCTATGAATCATGGTGGAATTAAAAATGATCAAAGTAGGGAACAACATTATGTTGAGTATTTAATGAGACAACATCCACCTTATTTTAGTGGTTATTATGATCCACTTGTTGTTTAACAATGGATCACTACTACTGAAAATATATTCTCTGTTGTCTAGTTTTTTGAAAATGAGAAAGTTATTCTTGTTTTTTATCAGTTAGAAGGTTAATCGGAACAATGGTGGACTATAATTAAGAATACAAGGCAATAAGATGAAATTGAATCCATGGATTAGGAAAAGTTCAAGAACGTATTTTTCAATAAGTACTATCCTCAGATTCTTCATGCTAAGATGTAGAAAGATTTCCTTGATTTGAATCAAATGGATGATGAATCTATTGGTACCTATGAGGCTAATTTCATGAGACTCGTGATTTATGCTTCATGAATTATCATCCAACCTAAATACAAAGATTATAGGTTCTTTAGTGGCTTAAAGAAAAGTCTCAGAATGTAGTTTTCCATAAGATAAATTATTATCTACGAAGAGAATGTAAAATATTTAATCAAGTATGAAATTGAGGTTGGAGTCACATACCAATCTCATGGTTTTCACAAGAAGATGAAGATGGGGTTTAAAGGGAAATATAAAAACCATGAAGAGAAAAAGATCATCTTTCATTCATGCTCTAAGTGTGGGAAGAAGAATAGAGTAAATTTGTATTAAGGGGTCTTATAAATTTTTTAAGTGTGTAAAGGAAGGTCATCAGGGTTTTGAGTGTTGAAGTGATGGGAGGAAGTTATCTAACAATGTGCATGAAGAGAAAGCTGTATAGAATGCACATCCCCCACTTCAGTGCTACAGGTTTAAGGACAATGGGAATTGTGCTAACCAGTTTCCTAATTCAAGGGTTATTGATGATGATCAATGTCAGTAACCTCTTAAGGATAAAATAAAATGAAAATATCATGTGATCACTATTGGTGATGTGGAGTATGACAATGAAGTTAAGGAATGATTGGGTATTTATGTAGTGGAATTCAAGAATAATGTTGTAAAAGTAATTTTATGGTATTATGAAATAATGAATCATCTATGTATTATTCCACTGTAGTTTTTTCATAATGATTTAAGAAAATATGTTGAATGGTACTGGTAACCAAGAAAAGTGATTGAGGTAATAAGTTTATATTTTAGTGAAAATAGATTATTAAGGGAAGGATAACCCTTCATATGTGTCTGATGTTGAGATAATAAAATTTGGATAAAGCTATTTTGGATCTGAATAAGTAAATTGGAAAATAATTAATTCCTTATAAATTATTAAGTATTTGTTAAAAATTGGTTTATTCTATCATGGATGAAGTTTAAAACTTTTTTGACTTAAGGAATATATCCAATAAATATTGGAATAAGGAAACACGCCTATTTTTCCATAAGGATATATGGTAAATAAATTTATTACCATGTTTTGAGAGAATACATGATGAAGGTATTCACATGATTTTAATTTGACAACCAAGATCTATGTTATAATATATGGGAGATAAATTTTAAGATGATTTAGTGTAATTATTTCTAAAATTTTGATTTTCAACTTTCAAAGGGATTGTAGTATTATCCATTTATGGAAATTTTAAGTTAAACTTCAGATAAGATTGTGACATTAGATTATTATCTCACTATAGGTGGATTTATGAATATTTAGTAACTTTTTCTAACCTTTTATTTTAATAAAGATAGGTGTAATTACCTATCATTCTATTTATTATTTTCTAGTGTTTTAGGAATGAAAATTTCAACTTCATTTCTTGGAATAAGATATGAAGTGGGAATTAATCAAGGCATCAAAGAGTGTGAGATTATGATGAAATCATGTAAGTGTATCCTTTAATTAAAATTATTTAAATTTAGGAAGAAGGATCTTGAAACCAAATATGTTATCATAATACCTTCATTTCTGATGAATCATATGGTACCTTAGGTCATCACATATTCATGGCTTTTTTATTGTTAATTTTCTCCTCACCATGTTCTCTATCATTTTCCATCAGAACATGATAGTTAAATTTATATTCCATGTCCATGATTTCACTTTCAATCTATTTTCTCCTATATTAGAACCCAGTAATGAGTTAATTTAGGTAACCATTATGTTTCTAACTTTAATTTTTAAAATTAAGTTCTACAATTCATTTTTACGATGTGGGTTTCTATGAAAGAACTTTTCAAGTAATAATCCTTTAATAACCCAGATGAACTTAGAGGGAAAAAATCATTTTAAGTGGGATAGAATGTAACACCCATATATTTTTATGAGATATATTTGTTTTTAATAATTTTATTTCTTTTATGTTTTATGTTTTACACTACACCAAATTATTCTTGTACTATACGCAACACCGACTTGGCTTGCGTTACACACAGCATTGCGTTTCTGTGAAACAAAACTTTATTATTATAATTATTTAAATGAGATAGTTATAACCTATCCGTTAAACATAGTAATATGAATATTAATAACCAATTTTAAATGGTTTCATATTAATAAAACATATTTATAATGAAATTTATAATTTTTGGTAAAGTCTTTATATGTTTAGAAATACTGTTTTCTTAAAGGAACGACTTTTTATGTCCTTCTGTGAACAATAATAAAATTAATTTTAGACTCTATTAGAAATTTAATTTGATAAAATAAACATAATTTTTGAATTTTTAATGTCAAAATTAACTTACTGTGAATTTTTAGTATTTTTCTGAGAAGTTTAATGTTTTTGATGAATAGCGAAAAATACAAAATTTTAGTTAAAATTAGTCTTTTTGTTTAAATAATTATTATATTTAAAATTTATTTTTAAAGTCAAAATAGATAAATTATACATATATTAATAAAATTTATTCCATCGGAATCATTTTTATATTTAAATTAGATATAAAAAAATATTTAACTTTTGAATGCTCTTTTTACCCATATTATCTCCACATCTGTGGGATTAGCATTAAACTTAATTTTCCCATTTTTTTTATTTGAATTTAAAAAAATGGACATAAATGGTTTTAATAAGTGTGATATTAAGATTTTAATAGGATAAACTTAATATTTTGGATATTATAAATATTAACTTTAGTCAATTTTTATTTACCACATTTAAGGATAAATTAGATAATTAAAGGTAAAAATAATATTATAATATTATAAAATTACCATAATACTTGTAATAATTTCAATAGGTGAGTCAGTTTAGATTAAAATAAATATTAGGATGAAATTATAACATTTTTAAGTTACATGGGTAAGAATATTACATTTATTATATTTTATTTAAAGATAAGTTAAAAATGTCAAACTCATATTTTTAATAAGTAAATCATTTTTAATATAGGTTTTTATAGAAGATAAATTATACTATAAATAATAATTTGATATATAATAAATTTATATTCATCATTATAATTTATTTTTAATTTTTATAGAATAAATAATTTAATTAAAGGTTTTTGTAATGATGATGCATTGATTGTTTAATTAATGGAAATTTCAAATAAATGATATTAAAAATATTAAAATAAATATAATTTAACATAATTAATGATATCCATTAATTTTTTATATAACTTTGATATGTTATTGATATATTAGAAGTTTTTTTTAAATTTATCATGTTATGATATTATTAAAAAGACAAATAATGAATAGTATCAAAATTGACATTAATGATACTTTAAAATAAATAATATTTTATTAAATGATATAAAAATAATAAAAATATAAAATACATAAAATGACTATAATAAGGTTAAATATTCCATAAATGATACATTTATGGTCCTTTTTTATTTTATAGTAACTATATTAACCCATAAGTAGTAAAAACATGTGTTGTCATGGTAAGAGTAAAAGGGTTTAACTCAGGGTTAAATCCAAAAGATAAGGGTAAGAATGTGACCTAAACTTGTTTAAAAATTATTGGTTGAGACTATTTAGAACCATACTCGTATTATATTCTAAATAAATAACTTTTTAGCTATTTTAAATCAAAAATAAATTTATATTAAATTAATATTTTGAGATTTTCCAAAACTGCCCCTCCCCTCTCTTATAAAAGGGAACATATCCTTCTCTTTTATTCACACTACTAAATCCATTTGGATCAGCCAAAATATGACCAATTATCATACCAAATTCCTTCCCTTAATACTAGAATCCTTAATTTCTTTATAAATCCAACAAAATGAGTCCTTTTGTGGAAATCAAAAGGAGATACTCAAAGAAGAGGTCATGTTCATCAATGAACATTTTTATTTTATTTCTTCCTTGAACTCCTTCATTTGTTTTTATTTCATGTTTATATAAAAAAATAAATATCCTAAATATATTGTTTTGTTTTTATATAATTTTTTCTACTTTCACTCACACACACTTCCATCTAATTGGTAACAAACTTACCATTTTTTTGTATGATGAACTACCGACTCACAAAACGATGTTGTTCGTTTTTCCTTTACCACCTCTCAAGGTTGGACATTATGATAGAAAACCTATTTTTATGTGATATATATGATATTTATGATATAATTATACTTCTAAGATGATAATATTATGCCTACCTTTTTACCATATAATGTTTTTGGAAAATGATAACATCACTCGGGAGTACGTATGGCTTACCATCTCCACGATGCGATGTCAGTTTTTATTCACCTATATTTCATGAATGGTAATAAGGATGAATTTTTAGGAATATATATGTTGTATATGAAAAAAAATTATTCTTTAATGATAATATATCGTATAATTTTATTTCTTTTTACTTGATAAGAAAATGGAAACAACATTCATGCATGTGTACGACCTACCATCTCCATGAAAGGTGAATTCCATTTCATATATATATATTTTGTATGATTATTAAAAATATTTATATACTCAATATATATGATATATATGTCAGGTTTTAAATTTTTTAAATAACTGATTCATGATTTAGTAATATGATCAAGAATGACAAGTCAAAACATGTATAATAAACTAAGCGGTTATTACTCGAAACATTACTTTAACATGGGAATTGTTAATAAACGGGTAATAGAAGATCATAAGAAAATATTATATGGTTTTATTTTTATTTTTATTGTTTTTTGGGTGATTTATAATAAACTTATATTTATTATATAGTATTTTTTAACATGTATTAAATAATTCAAGACTTAAGGTAAGGGAATCTCATCTCACTTTTTATTTTTGTTAGAAACATTCCTTATTCACCACTCATTTCTTTTGTGAGGTGTAAATGCTACCCATGATTGTATTATATGATTTTTATACTTTAATTTATGGGTTTTTACATATCCATTTTATAATCTCTATTTTATGGGGTGTTACGGTTAAAAAGTTACCAAATCAGTAAGGCAGTTTTGTATCAATTTGTCTTATTTTGAGACACATATTTTGTTATACACCTATGTTCTTCTAAGAGGTGTATGTACTTTTATTTGGCATGTTATATCTGGAATTTATTTCTTTTAATTATATTTTATTCTTTTTAAGTGTTATTATTTCATGGGGATTATGATTCAAATGTTTCAAAGTGGTTCGGGACACTTTGAAATGTTTAAAGACTATTTTACAAAAGAAATGTTTTAAAAGATCTCTTAATCTCATTTTCAAGGAAAAATGATTTTAAATAAATGGTTTATATTTTAAATTTTTTTTTCAAGGATTCCTAAAAATTTTAAAATCTATTTTTTTAAGGAAAAATGATTTAAAATTGTTTTCAATCTTCCTTCATATGTTTTCAAGAAAAAAGGTTTTCAAAATGTTTTCAAGTTTCTTTACAATGTTTCATATTTATTTTTAAAGAAAAGGGTTCTAAAAATTTTTTATGTTTTAAAAATTGATTTTTAAAGAAAATTAATGTTCCAAGTGATCCTTAAAAATCTTTACCCATATAATATAGCATAGTTTTTTATAGTTCAATAATACCATTCATATTCTTTCTATGAATGGTTTGTGTTTTGGTGGAATGATATTTAAAAAACCTTCTTATTTCACAGGTTATGATTTTGATGATATGATTATGAAATTTGTATTTTCTCATAGGTTTGGATATGATTACATGTTTATGACACCCATTACATTTCATTGTTTATGATATGATTTTTTATGATCTTGTGGTAAATGTTTGTATGATTTCATTATGAGATGAGTGGGGACTACATATCCCTCCAATGCATTGGGTAAATATTTATATCTCATGAGATAGACTAATATGGTCCTGGGAGTGATCCTTGACTAGTAAGATGGCCATGGGAGTAATCCATGACTACCAAGATGGTATGAGGGGTGAACCCATACTATTAAGATGGTCTTAAAAGTGATTCCTTGACTACTATGGAAATCATATTGTATGCTTATGTGTCTACCACAAATTCTATGTCTTATTCCTATGTTTTTCTTTCATGGATTATGTTTTTTATTTACTTATGATTCATGTATTATGAACTGCCATTCTTTATGACATGACTCATGCATATGATCTTTTGATATGTAGGGTATGATATTCAAATGTTATGCTCATGTTTTCATACCCTTATGTTCTTGTTATGTTTATATATATAACTTGTTTACCCTTATTGATCATATGAGCTCACCCTTTTTTATGTTTCATTTTTCCATGTTATAGGGAAAGGTTTTATGTATGGGTACTACAGGGAATGATCTTTGTGGGAAACATTGAAGATCTTTCACCAGACTAGAAGTTTGTGTTCCAAGTTTCCAAAGGCACTAAACTAATACAGCCTTTAGGCATCTGTTTTTGTAATGTGTTAAGTATTATTCAAAAGTGATGTAATTTATATTTATTAAAATTGTGGGTCATTATATTCCCTCTCTTGATTTCTATCTATTTAGGATGATTCTGGGTGCGATTTCACAGTGTTGAAGTTATGCTTATTCTATTTTTTACCTACATTCTTATTCCCTTTCATCCCCTATAATTTCATTGTATTTTTTGTTATGGTTTAGAAATTATTCTATCAAATCATGGTGAAATCATCTAATATGATAAGGAATTTGAGTGTGGTGTCTGGAGGATTCCCTGAGGTGATTTCTATACACTGTTTCTCACTATTCCGGTTAAGGTATGTCCCTTGGTTATTTTTCTTAGGGTTTTTTGTAAGTTTATATTAAATTTTCCATTGATCGTGTGTCTATTATTATTTTTTATATGGATTAGGTTCATTGGTATATCAGGAGTAGTTTTCAGTATGTTTCTTGAGGTTCCACTGAACGGATGTCACACGATGAGTTTTTGACATTTATAAATATTTAAATTAAATTGAGTTAAATTGTTTAATTATTTATAAATTGTTATAATTAAATTTTTTTTGTTATTATTGGATTGAGTTAGGGACTCGTATGAATTGGGGATGGGCAGTTAGGCTTGTATGATCTCAAGTGAGAGTTTTTGTGCTATGATAAAAGGGATGGAAACTCTTTTATTAATTTCGATGATCCTTATACATTTCCCCATGGTATTTATATGTTTTTTATGAAGCGTTTGATATGTGGTCTCTCTACCAAGAATGCTAGAACTCTTTAAATTATATAAATTAGTAGGTTAAATGGTTTCACCCAAATTTACCCAACGGGTATAAGTGGTCGTTGTAGTACAAGTAGGGTTCGAATCTATAGGGACTAAAGAAGTAACCCCGAGACACTATGATTTATTGAAGGATGGGATATGACAAGGCCAAATTTAGGGTAGATTTTAATTGGATAACTAATCATATAATTTAAATAATAAACAAAAAATGATTTGAAATAAACAATTATTCATGGTGGGTTGATCCTAGGGTTTCTCTTGGGGTGGATTGGACATATTTATTTTCTTAGAAAATTTCATTTCATTAATTTAAGACGTATACGAACAGCAAGATAATTCTCCCAAATCATTAACCAATTTTATCCCTACATAATTACAAGTAAAATCAATAATTCACTTTGAGGATCAATTTAATGATAACTACAAGTAAATAGATTATACTATCACTCAAAATGTGTCATCGTTAAAGTTGGAGAAGATGAATTAGAATGTAACCCATCAAATGGAAATCCTAACAAATGAAAATATTTAAATATTAAGTACATGAAATAACATTCAATCCATGATCTTGATACTCCCTTTGATCAAAACTTAATATTTTATACCTCTATTGATGTTGTTCTACCAATGTAAGTGGGAAGTATACTTATGGGGGAAGAATTGAAGAAGAATAAAAATATTAAAAGAACAAACACTCCACCATTGTGTGATTGAATTCACAAGTGCTGGTATGAATAAATTCACACCTTGATTCAACGGTATCAACGTGTTAATAAAATTAAAAGAAAACATGAATAATAAGAAGAAATTTTATTAAGATACTAAATGTGAAAGAAAAACTTACATTAGAGAAATTGACGATGCGATTACAAAATGAAAGTAAGAAATTACAATTGAAAGAAATAAAATGGATGAAAGAAAAACATGGATTATAATTTACTTCACTACCACCTACTTATATAGGAATATTAGGAGCCTTTGAGAAACCCCAAAATAATAAATTCCATTCCCATAAATTTATAGAGTCAAAAGGAGGGTGATAAAATCAAGGGAATTGTACGTTTTGAAGTTTCCCAGGAAAATCATCCAAATTCATCCCCCTTGTTGACATGTGAATTTGTAACTCAAAATGACCGAATCTGAAGTGGTAGTATAAGAACAATATCTTAATCCATGTGTTCTTTATCATATATCAAAAATTCAAGTAATTTTGTTTATCCGTTTGGATGTTATACTCGACATGGTCGACAAGAATTTATGGGTGTTATGGTCGGGCCCACAATTTAAATGTCAACTTCATATCCATTTAATTTTATAAAAACTTCAGAATTAGATCCAGTCACTATTTAATGAAATGATACTCATATTTTTATATTTCTACAATAAAAATTTTAGCTTCATTGGGCTTGGTGTGAGGCCCCACTTTTGTTTGATGGGCCTTAGGCTCTTTAAGCTTTGTCCAGAAAATTTCTTCATTCATGCACAAAAATATCCATCTTCCATTGGGATTAATCCATTGATACTAAAAGATAAAATACTCCATAAAAAGTGATAAATAATATCCCAAAATATCAAATTCAAAAAAATAATATAACTTTCTCCACAAACAGATGATTAATTAGGCCCAGATTTTCATTTTAAACATGAATTGCACTTAAGATGAGAAATGAAGTTCAATTTCCATGCACTAAAAATGATATTTATGGACTTTGTAACACATTAATATTAATATATTAACAATAAATATTATCCAATTTCAGTGGCTAATCACACACCCCAACTTGAGTTTTACTAGTCTTGAGTAAAAAGTATATAAAAAATATGACATTGAATTACCTTTTTCAAAATTATTTTAACATATTTTTATCATAAAAACATCATTCCAAAAAATAATAAAACATTTCAAAATAATTTTATACAAGATAGTTTCATAAGAATATCACAATCTTAAGACCATTCCTTGGTTAAAATTCATCGTCACATTTCATCCAATTTTAATTAAGCATGATGATGTGTTGTGCAACACAAAAGACATGGGGGGAATTTTCATGTTCAAGGGGAAAAATGGAAGCACTATGTGGGAATTACATTAAACCTTAAGATGAGTATCCTTTTTTATATTTTTTGTTTTTTTTTTGTTTTTTTTTTGTTTTTTAAATCACAATAGATATGAAAATACTAACTCTGGGCAAGAAAACTATAGATTCACGATCTCCAAGTGTCATATGCCACACATATTGTCAATTCCATGCTCTAAAATAGAGATATAAAGCCTAAATATGGGAAATAGAACTATGAAGTCATGATCCCCAAGTGTCGGACGCCATACATTTGGAAAAAATATTTCTCTATGTGGTCTTTTTTTTATTCTTTTTATTGATACTCAAATTAAAATAAAATTGGCCCTAAACCCTATTCTATGATGAAAGGGACCCAAGAACTCAAATTTAAACCCAATATCTAATGGAAGTGCATTATGGAATTTTGATTAAGGGGATGAAAATGTAAACATTTAAAAATCACATCAGAAAACCGAACTTTCCAAAATTTGTGCTCATGAACTTAAACATGAATTAAAATCATAATCAAGGCATTCAAAATCATTTGAAAATAAGTTTTCATGTTTTGAAATTAATTCATTCAAGGATAATGAATTGATTTTTTTATCATAAAAGCCCAATTTTTTCTGAAATCCCAAATTTTCACTCCCCCCAATTTAGAATGAAATTGTCCATAGTTTTGAAAGATAAGAGAAGAGAAAAAAGAATTTGGAATAATTTAGGGATATTTTATTTGAAATTAAATCATGGAATAAAACCACCTGGTTTGTAGTTGATGACCCATTAATAATAAATTGATCAATTTGGCTTCACATAACATGTATACTCCTTGGGGTGTTGAAAGGTTGGGTTTAAACTCTAGATGGAATGGGTTTTATTTGAAACGATCAAACTTATTCAACTATTAAATCTCACAAAAAAATATTATATAACATTGGAAACCCCAAGGTTTTCCCTTGACAAAAAACACAAAAATACACAAAATAACAAAATAACAAAAAAATGAATAAGCTGGGTTGCTTCCCGAAAGGAGCTTAATTTAAAGTTGTTAGCTCGACTTGGACCCCCCATATTATCCAATAAAAAATTTAAAAGTTTTAAAGACCCCATATTTATCCACTTAAAATTTATTGAGATTTATTATTTTTTTATAATTTGTTTTATTTGAAACCCCATGTTCAATAAGAATTTTTAAAATCAAAGGAATTTCAGTAATGGTTGATCCAATTTATTCGGTAGTCTTTCCTAAGATTTCAAGGGTAATTACTCATTTGTGGGATTCTTGATGAAAATGTATGATAATTTAATTATCTTGATTATCATAAATAGAGGGATTCTTGAGTGGGGAAGGAGGGATCATAACTTTGAGTTCAGTTTGATTCAATTTTCCCAAAGAAGAATGGAAATTTGAATCAAAATTTTTTTCTTCTCCAAAAATATTTGAAAGAATTGGTTCCTTTTGAAAATATGATTTATCCCCAAAATTTTCCATTTGAATGTCAGTAGTGGGTATAGACTCAATATTTTTCATCTCTCCCAATGGTTCAATGATCGGTGATTCTAACAAATCATTATTGGAGAAATATTTCATACACTCAATCCATGAAGAAAACTTTTCCCCTTGTGAATCTAAAAAATTAATTTTCTCCTCATTTAAATACCCTTCAACATTTCCTTGATCTTATTTAGTTTTCACGTATCCAAAGTTTGTTTCTTTTGAAAATTTATTAGAGGTTTCTGGGATAAAATATTCGTCTATCAATGATGAGGAAAGGACATCTTGAGTGGGAACGGGTTCCTCAAAAGTGTTAATGCTTTGTACTTATAATATCAAAGTTGAAACTTCCAAATTAATTATATCCATTTTTTCACACAATTTATCAAGGTGTTTTTGAGGATTATTTTAGATAGGAGTTTGTAAATCATGAACTTTATTAAGATTGATCTCTTCAATCATCCTCGAGAGTTCTAGAAATTGATCCTTTAAACAATCATCATCCCATTGATTGTACATCTCATCAGGTGTGGTGTATTCAATAAAGGTTTGGTCAATGAAATTATTTATGTGATGTGATTCCAAATATTGATTTCCCATTTGATTATAGCATTGGTCTATGAAGGGGTATTGTGGAAGATAATCTATTGGAGTTGATTGAAATTTTTTTTGGGATTCTTTGGACACACAGAAACAGAAAGGGGAATCGAGAAGATAAATTAGGGTGAGAATATAGAATTTTGGGTGACAAAAGAAGATGATTGTTTAAGGTAATTACTTAGGTCCTTAGAAATGGAGCCAAAATTTGGTTTCTCCCAAATTTACCCTACAGGTATAAGTGGTCATTATAGTATATGTAGGGGTCGAATCCACTAGGACCGAAGAAGTAACCCCGAGACACTATGATTTGTTGGAGGATGTGATATGAAGTGGACAACATTGGGGTAGATTTTAATTGGATAAAAAATTATATAATTTAAATAACAAACAAAAAATGATTTGAACTAAACAATTATTGATGGTGGGTTTATCCTAGGGTTTCACTTGGGTGGATTGGACGGATTTCTTTTCTTATAAAATTTCATGTCATTAATTCAAGATGTATCCAAACAATGAGATAATTATCCTAAATAATTTACCAATTTAATCTGTACACAATTACAAGTCCACTAACCAATTCACTTTGAGGATAAATTTAATTATCGCTCAAAGTAAATAGATCGTACTAGAACTCAAAATGTTTCATCATTAAGGTTTGCGAAGAGAAAAAGAATGTAACTCATCAAATGGAAATCCTAAAATAAAGAAAATATTTAAATATTAAATACATGAAATAAAATTAAATCCAAGACCTTGATACTCCTTTGGAAAAACCCTTATGAGGTTATCACTACATTGATTCTATTCTACCAATGTAAGTGGGAAGTAGACTTATTGGGGAAGAATTGAAGAATAAGAAAAATATTAAAAGAACGAACACTCCACCGTTATGTGATTGAATTCACAAGTGATAGTATGAATAAATGCACACCTTGATTCAACGGTATCAATGTGTGAAGAAAATTAAAATAAAAATTTAATAATAATAACTTTTATTAAGATAATAAATGTGAAATAAAAACTTACATTAGTGAAATTGACAATGCGATTACAAAACGAAAGCAGGAAATTACAATTGAAAGAAATAAAATGGATGAAAGAAAAACATGGATGATAATTCCCTTCACCACCAACTCCTTATATAAGAATATTATTAGCCTTGGAGATACCCTATAATAATCAATTTCATCCCCATTAATTTATAGATTCAAAAGGAGGGTGATAAAATCAAGGTAATTGGACGTTTCGAAGTTTCCCAGGAAAATCGTTCAGATTCATCCTCCTTGTTGATGTGTGAATTTCTAACTGAAGATGACTGAATCAGAATGGGTCGTAGAAGTAAAATATCTTCATCCATGTGTCATTTAAAATATTTCAAAAATTAAAGTCAATTTTTTCATCAGTTTGGATGTTATTCTCGAAATGGGGGGATGACTTTATGAGCGTTCAGGTCGGGCCCACCATTTAAATGTCAACTTCATATCCATTTATCTTCATAAAAACTTTAGAATTATCTCTAGTAACAGTTGAATGAAATTATCCCCATATTTTTCTATTTCTATAGAAAAAAATTTAGATTCATTGGGCTTGGTTTGTGGGCCCCACTTTTGTTTGACGGGCCTTAGGCCTATTATGCTTTGTCTAGAAAAGTTCGACATTCATGTCCAAAAATATCCTTCTTCCCTTGGGATTCATCCATCAATCCTAAAAGGTAAAATATTACATAAAAATTGATAAATCATATCCAAAAATATAAAATTCAAAAAATTAACATAATATTCTCCACAAACAGATGATTTATTGGTCCTAGATTTTCATTTTAAACATGAATTGCACTTAAGATGGGAAATGAAGTTCAATTTCTATAATGCACTAAAAATTATGTTTATGGAATTTGGAACACATCAATATTAATATATTAAAAATAAATATTATCCACTTTCAGTTTCTAATCATTAAACTAAATTCCTATTGGTAGATTGAACAAAGTGCCATGGCCATAGGGGACCTTGTGCGCTAAATTAATGCATCGGTCATCGATGGTCGAGGTCATGATTATAAATGTATACATTGAGATTTATAGGCCATGAGATGTATCAATTAAATGAAAATGAAATGAATGGACATAGTGGACCTTAGTATAGAATCCTTAAACACCACCTTATATAGGACATTGTGGACAAGGAGTGATTAGACCTAGTAGGGCATGTGTGATCCTTTAAATACCTTAAATAATTCGGGTTAGATGAGATAAGAATGTGGAAATTGATCCTCACCCACTAAAATGTGATTATTTGGATGGGTTTATTGTCTGAGTACTATCCTAGTGATTCCTTGGGATGTGAGATAAGATTTAGGATATATTCTTGACTAATTCTAATGTTGATTTTTTAATGAGTCTAGTGAGGCCTTTTTATAACCATAATGAGGTTGAGGTACATGTTATCCCTCTAAGTGATGGGTGTTGAAATAAAAGGAAATATTGATATTGAGGAACCCATGAGGGGTTCCCATGCATGATGATAAGTAGGGGACTTTGGTGGGTTCCCTAGTGGTATATTGACACTCGAGAAGGTGCACATGAGAAATGGGTAATGATGATTGTGGGTGTCACCTTTGAACATGAATTGATGATGATATTTCTACTACATGGAATGAATGGAATATAACCCATGATTTGAAAATAATTCATGATGCTATAGATTACCCAGTATGATCTTCTAAGGATCGATGATGACTTCTGAGGGATATGGTTCACTTGATATTTTCTCCTAGGGATCGATAATGATTCATGAAGACTATAGATTATTATGGATCATATCTTAAGTATCAGCAACAACACATAATTAATGTAGATTATTGTATATTTATCATGATCACCTATTAAGGATCATCGATGATGATAGATGACTATATATTGCTCAAAATTTACTCTGGGGTATTGATAATGATTCGATGTGATTATGAATTTCTTGGGATTACCTCCTAGGGATTGGTATTTTTTTTATATAATAAGATCGACTGGGATTACCTCTTACGGATCAGTTATGACACCTGATGACTTGATTTACTAAGGTCACCCCTTTTAATCAATAGTTATTCCTGATACTCATGGAATCCTTGGACATGATCCTTGGATCTAGCGATTACGCCTGATACTATGGGATGCCTTGTAAACACTCCTTGGATTCTTCAGTTATGCTAATATTATTGGATTTATTAGGGTCACCCCCTAGGAATTGGTGTTATCACCTGCTACTATATAGTATTTGGTCTTTGTACTAGATATAATGGTTCTATGATGTGCACATTGACACTCTAGAACTAAACAAAGTAGGTATAGTTGATCTTGAGTGTTATGTTAGAACACAAGGATTAAAATTGTTTATTTATTTACACTTTTTAAACTATTTATTTATATCTTGATCATATCACATGTGTACACACTATAATTACTAGTTATGTATGGGAACACATTAGTGGTGGCCTATTAATTTGTACTCACACCTTTCTCAAGTAGAAATGGAACTCTGGTACCCAATTAGACTTCATAGATCATATATTGAGTTTGGGTAGATTCCTGGGGTAGCTTGGTCGAGAGGGATAACTCAGATGAGACTAAAGTTTTGGATGATTTGAGGCTTTTGGATAGTAATAGATCCTCATTGTATTTTTATTATTTCATTTATTATATATATGTGGTCAACCTGGTGGGAGGTCAGATGTTGAGTCTATATAACCATATACTTTTGTATTTCATATATTATTGATTGGTATGTTTTATTTGACTTATGTTCTCTGATTATTTATTATAGATGATTTTTGGTTTATTTATTCTATTATTTATACTCTGATATTGGGTTATAGTCTCCCCACAGTACGACCCCAAACCCCTTCTATTTATCGACAGCCTCTAGTGTATGGGGAGGAGTGCCTAAGGTACTAGTAACCCTCTGATCCAGACACTGATGAGTGGTCTCAGCCTGAGGATATCATTAATTGGTGTTAGAGATTTTATGTGACTAATACCACATATTGTATCAGATTTTTATTATGTATTACTATATAGGTATATGGTAGATAGTTTTCATCGGAATGTGTCAGATCATGTGATGAATATCAGACTAGCACGTCAAGAACACATTTTTTAATAGGAATTATAGGTTACCATGGATATGGGATTATTTTTTTTAGTTTATAATATTATGGTTATATGATTTCACCAAGAATGATATAGTTAAGTTTTTGTGAATTTAGGGATTTATGATTTATGAGATTTTTATCTTGGCCTATCAGAAAGAGGAATGTGATCATACATCATTTTTTGTATATATGATTCACATGAAATTCATGTTCTTGTGTGTGATTTATATCACTGATGATGAGGTTTCAGTTGTTTATAGTGTGAATAATAACTTATATAGAGTTTTCCCATATAAATTGGTGGTGGAATTCTATTCAGCTAAACCACAGTACATTTTCTTCTGATGATGGGTCATGTGGATCTACAATGATATTATCTATAATGAATGATATATAATCCCTCATTTAAGGAATGTGTAATGACCCTAGTAGGTCAGTACAGACATTAGATTCCTTATTAATGAACCACCAATATGTAATTATGGTACTAGATTCAAAATAAAATAGGTTCAGTTATTTAAAGTGTCAAAAAAATATGGTGTTTTATCATATAGTTTTTTGTGGAATTATACTAAACCAAACTATATGAATATGGGTTACTCGACATGGATCGTTGTATGGTGATGTTATTTTATACACTTATACTAAGATGTAAAGTTGTAATTCTCAAGGGTATAGTCTCGTATATGGATTCCCAATGATAATAGGTGTTCCTAAGTAGGTTTATGATTTGGAATTTGATTCCTAAGATGTATACATATGAGTGGGACCCTAGAGTGGTTGTTTCCGGCATGTGACACATCATGTGACTTTTAATATGGGAATAGAGAGGTGTATCCCATGAGTTACGACCTATGTGAAATATGATCAATGGGTTAAGTTGGGAAGATTAGTTCATAAGATACAACTTAGGGTATTAATGAGTTGGGTGATGTTATTGAGATGTGGTATAAAAGGGTGACCCAAGATGAGAATTAGTTTGGGATTGAGATTACTTTTGAGATGTAAAGTTGGGGTAGATGCATCAGGTTATGAGACCGGTGCATGGAAAATGCTATTGATATGTTATACGAGCATGGTGATGCCTTATATATTATGAATGTAGAAGTAACTAATAAGTTCCTTTCCTTGGTATAGATTCATAATAGGTGATACCAGGTATATGTTATAGGCATATGTATTCCTTTTTTTGCGATGTAAATCACCTTGGGTGATAGCACCTTGGTATCAAGCCATGTTTTTCAAGGGAAGGATTAGTGTGATGTTTAGACCTATTTATTTTGGATGAATGTTTTAGTGGAATAGTAGTAGACCATGGGTGGATGCTTTTAGATTGGAGTTGAATCCCAGGTTGATGGGTGATCATGTGGTAGACCTTGGTAGTGGTGAAATGCCTCAATTTTAAATAGGAGAACTGAGGGTTCTTCGGGTTTGATGATATTGACATACGTGTTATCATTTTTTGTGATTTAGGTGTGTGAGAATGGTTTCTATTGTAACTCCCTGGCCCTAGTTACCCAGAGTTATTTCATTATTACAAAACATTAGCATGATCACAAGGTATCAAATCCCGAAAGACTGATCAGTTTAGTAGCCTTGGAAGTACTAGATATATACATAAGTTTTACATTACATTATGAAATGAAAAACTATAATGTTGTGTCTCCTTTGAACACACTCATATCCCTTATATTATCCCTACAATTCAGTCATAATATACTTCTTTGCATCCTAGGAAAAATAAAACATAGAAATGGGTGAGCTCAGATGCTCAGTAAGGATAACAATATAGCAGAAACTTTCATAAATAAGCATAAACATTTAAGGAAATTTATAAGACTAAAAAAAATCCTTTTAAACTTAAACTTCAGTATAATATGACAAATATAAATCAAATAATTTCATTTACATATTCACATAGATATTCTACTATTCGAATAATCGCATGTAATATCAATAGCTAATTTCATAATGATGGAATGCATAATGCTGGACATCATAACCACATAGTAAAGACCACATTCCAAGACTAAAAATAAGATTTTTTCAAGGACTTTTGACAAGACACTAGTTTGTATCATGAGACCTACCGATGCATCGAGGAGATATAGCAGGCTCCACCCATCCCTTACTAAGTCCAATGCATTCCTCACATGAAAATGTTGAAACATAAGATAAACATTCGTATTAAAACTAGCATACAAAATGTTAATACTTTAACCATAAACCATGAATGGTATAAAAATAAAACATCCAAATTCAAATATATCACAAAACCTTCAATACAATATGGAATATTTCATCATAAAAAATCAAATTTAAACAAGTGTAAAATCCATCAAAGGATGTTGACATAGATGAAATCAAAACTATTTGAGATAAATATCTCTTTCTACTTTGAAATAATTTAGAAGTCACATAATTATAAAAGAAAACTTTTATTTTTAAAATATTATTATAAGTTTTTAAAGGAAGCTTTGAAGGTGTTATAACGGTAGAAAATAGATGCACCTGCTATATAAGTTAAAAAAACATTCTTACCTTAATTTTTCGAAAAGGTCATAAAGTACCTTGTTTGGAAAGCGACAGAAAGATTCCTTTAAAAACATTTTATAAAAATTCAAAAAAGGGTATAAATGAATTTAACCCATAATCTAGGAAATAGTAAAAATGTTTTGAAATACATTTTTAAGAAACACAAATGTGGATGATAAATAGGTCCCAGTAGATACTTACGTATAAACAACCTCGGATAATAAAGAGATTGTAAAATTAACCCTTACCTTATACTTTTCCTTAGTCGAGGGTATGTTAACCTCCTGTATAATAGTTAAATCATTGTTATTAAATTATAAGAGAGCCACATACATAAATATGATATCATATATGATCTTCTAATATTGCTTTGGTAATAATATTTCAGTAGTATCATTGTTTCGGGTGTTAACTGATTCATTTTTCTTTATATGTTTTGTTACATAAGTCATGTTTGTTATGGATAGGATGTATTTTATTCATATCCATAATGATATTAAGTTATTAAAAATTATTTTAAATCATAAAATGAAAATTATTCTTGAATGGTTACCATGAGGAATGAATCACTTCGGGTTTGTGGAGATGGTAATCCGTACGTACACATGAGCGACAATATCATTCTATTTATGGTGAAATTTTATGTAGTTGGATGGTATATTACATATAAATAATCATTAAAAAGTTATATTTATTATTGAAATCAATTATAATAATTATTATATCCATCCAAATAATGAAGTGTTGAATAACAAACTACACCACGATGTGGAGACGGAAAGCCGTATGCACGCATGTTTGGTGACTTTGTCATTCATAGGATGGATATAATAGTGAATATGGTTGTAAAATATTTATAATAAAATCACATTATGTATAAGGTACTGGATTTATTATTTTGGAATGGAAACAACAAGGAAAGAGGAAGTGGAAGAAGAAAAGAACTTTGAAAGAGGTGATGAAATTATTACCTCTTCTTCGGGTTCTTCCTTTTGATTTGATCAAAAGGGCTCCTTAGGTTTTCTTTATGGTAAATTAAGGCCACTAGGTTTAAGTGAGGGTAGTCGGGAGGATATTTTAGTATGGTTTGGTCAATACAAATGGCTTTGGAGGTGTGATTTTGAGAGAATGGGAAGTCCCCTTTTATAAGAGAGGGGAAGGTCACTTTAAGAAAAATCTTGAAATATTATTTTATTATAAAGTCATTTTCGGTTTATAATGGATACAAAAGGATTTATTTCGAGGATAAGGTGTTTATTGGTCGAAAAACTCTCAACCAATAGGTTTTATACAATTTTAGGTCACCATATTAACCTTATCTTTTAGATTTAACTCTTAGTTAAATAGTTTAACTTTTAACATGTCTTCTTGTATTATTATAATAAATGGTTAATAAACATAAAATAAAAAATCAAGGTAACCTCAAGTGGTTCCTTAATGAAATATCTATAATTATATAAGTCTTTTTTATAAAACTTATATATTTAATAATATTATATCATTTAATAATATAGTATTTGTTTTAAAAATTCATTTCTGTCAATTTTGACACTATTTAGTATTTGGTTTTTGTGAAAGTCATAAAAACTTTATCACTTTGAAAAAAAATTATTTAATCAACCCTGACATATCATATTAACCTAGAAAATTCATATAATTCATCAAAAGTCTCAATTTAAATTTATTGTGATATTTATAATATCAATTATTTTAATATTTCATTAATTAGGTAATTACTGCATCATCGTTGTGTCATATAAAAATTTAATTATTTAATGTCTAAAAAATATAAATAAAATACCATGATGTAGGAAATATTTTTATATTTATATTGAATATTTATATTCGAATTTATATTATGTATAACCCTAAATTAAAAATGGTTTAGTTATTAAAATTTTAATTTAACACTTTTAACTCTTCTTTAAATAAAATAATAATAAATGTCCTAATCTAATCCAAGTGGATCAAATAGGATCATATTTTATTACTAAGATTGATTTGGGTCGAAAAACACTTATCCAATAGAATTATGACATGAGTTAGGGTAATTATAATATCTTTTTTACCTTTAATTACCCTATTTACTTTTAACCGTGGTAAATAAAATTCAAAAAGTTACTATTCACCAAAAATTATATTCATCTTATTGAACCACATTTTACTTACTGATGTCAATCACGTCTCTCGGATTTTTTAAATTCAATTTACAGAAGCAGTAAAATTACATTTTATGCAAATTTGCAAATGTGCATAGAAGGTGGGTAAAAGGCATTAAATAGTTCAATAAAATTTTATATATTTAATATTATTATAAAATGATTCCAATGAATTAAATTGAACTAATATATGTATTATTTATCTATTTTTACTTTAAAATAAATTTAAATTATAATAATAATTATTTAAATAAAATTCTCTTTTAAACAATAACGCAATGTTTTTCACTATTCATCCAAAATTAAATGTTTTCAAAAAAACACCAAAAATTCACCCTAATCTAATTTTGATATTCCGAATCCAAAAATGAAGTCCATTTTGAAAAATAAAATTTATAAAATTTCATAAAGTGGGTATTACTATTCATAATGGCTAGTTTGATTGGTCGTGGTGTGCTAGAACTCGAAATTGTGTACAACGCAAGCTATTGCATTATTCAAAGAGAAGCGTACCATGGAAGCTTGGGGTGTTACATTCTTCCCTTCTTCAAAAATTTTGTCCTCAAAATTTCTATAGCATTAATGCATAAAAAGATTCAGGTGTTTCTTCATCATACATTCCTTCGGTTCCCATGTTTCCTCTTCTATCTTATGGTTTCTCCATAGAACTTTTACCAGATGATTCGTCCGGTTTCTCAATGCTTTTTCTCTAGTATCAGGGATCTTGATAGGCTCTTCATAATAAGACAGATCGGGTTCCAGTTCTATTTCTTTATAGGTGAGTACATGTGTTGGTTTAGGCATGTATTTTCTTAACAGTGATACATGGAACACATCATGAACTTTGGAGAGACTTGGAGGCATTTCCAAATGGTAGGCTACAACTCAAATTAGTTCTAGAATTTCGAAAGGTCCGATGTACCTAGGACTTAATTTACCCTTTTTTACCAAATCGTATAACACCCTTCCATAGAGATACCTTCAAGAAAACATGATATCCTACTTGAAATTCCAAATCTTTCCTTTGATTATTGGCATAGCACTTTTGCCTACTTTGATCTGCTTTGATGTGGGTTTGGATAATATTCACATTTTCCATTTTTTCCTTAACAAGTTTTAGCCCTACGAGTTTTCTTTCACCAACATCATCCCAAAGATTTGTGTGTGACATCCCTTTCCATATAACGCTTCATATGGTGCCATCTGAATACTTGAATGTAAGCTAT
Source organism: Viscum album (assembly GCA_963277665.1). Classification (NCBI taxonomy): domain Eukaryota; kingdom Viridiplantae; phylum Streptophyta; class Magnoliopsida; order Santalales; family Viscaceae; genus Viscum; species Viscum album. Next base: position 128,603,916 of record OY728140.1, read on the forward strand.
TATTATAGGAAAATTCTACCATAGGTGAAGACTAATCCCACATAACTTGAAAGTTAAGTGAGAAAGATCTCAAATGACTTATAAGGTTTGAATATTCCATTCTGATTTTCCATCAGTTTGAGGGTGTTACATAGTGCTCAAACGAAGTTCAGTGTCTAGGGATTTTTGAAGACTTTTTCAAAATCTTGATGTGAAATAAAGATCACGATCAGGAACAATCGATAGGGGTACTCTATGAAGTCTTAAAACTTCATTAATATATAGTCTTGCTAAATGTTCAAGTGGTAAATCTTCTCTTATATCAAGAAAATGTGTTGACTTGGTAAAACGATCAACAATGACCCATATTTCATCATTCCTTATAGGAATATTTGGTAGCCCCATGGTAAATTCCATCGTAATATCATCCCATTTCCACTCAGGTATGGGAAGAGGTTTCATGACTCCTCTAGGATGTTGTCTTCCAGCCTTCATATATTGACAAACCATACATCTTGACACATAATCAGCGATATCCCTCTTCATGTTGTCCCACCAAAAATGTTCTTTCAAATCTCTATACAACTTAGTGCTACTGGGGTGTATAGAGAAATTGGAGCTATGAGCATCATCCAAAAATTCCCTTTTTAGATCAGGTATGTCAGGAACACAAAGCCTCTTCCCATATTTTAAATTTTCATCTTCATATACGAAGTCGATCAATCTCCCATAATTTAAAGATTTAATTTTCTTTTGAAACTCATCATCATCAGTATGAGAACATTTTTTCCTCTATAGTAAAAATGGTTTGGCAACCATTTGAAAAAGTATCAATGTTTCACCTTCTATGATTATTCCCATATCCATTTTTACTAGATCCGTGTACATGGGATCCCTTTAAACTCTCATCTTGTTCAAAACTCCATGATCCTTTCTGCTCAAATAATCTTATACCTTATTTTCCTTCCTCGTGTGGTAGTGTATAGTGCAATCATAATCTTTGAGTAGTTCAAGCCATTGTCTTTGCCTCGTGTTGAGTTCTTTATGTTAGAAAATATACTTCAAACTCTTGTGATCGGTATATATCTCACATGTTTTACTATATAGATAGTGTCCCCATATCATCAAAGAAAATATTACAGTTGCTAACTCAAGATCATGAGTAGTATAGTTTTGTTCATGAATTTTTAGATGTCATGATTCATAGGTTATAACTCTATCATTCTGTATAAGGACACAACCAAGTCCTTTATTTGAAGCATCACTATAAATAACAAACCCATCATTCCCCAATATTAGATTCAAGATAGAAGCATTGAATAATCTTCTATTAATTTCTTCAAAACATTCTTCACACTCTTTTGTACAAACAAACTTAACCCCTTTACATGTGAGCTTGGTTAATGGATTAGCCAATCGGGAAAATTCTGGACAAAATGCCAATAATAACCGGCTAACCAATAAAACTACGTACCTCGGTTATACTCGTCAGTGCTAGCCATTCTTGGATTGCCTTTTTCTTTGAAGGATCAATATAGATTCCATCCTTAGATACAATATAGACAAGAAAATAAATCTCCTAAAGCCGTAATTCACACTTTCTAAAATTCCCATGTAATTCATTTTTTATAAGAGTCTTTAGAATAGTGCACAAGTGATTTTCATGATCTTTGTAGATTTTTTATTATACCAAGATGTCATCAATAAATACCACTACAAAGTCATCAAGATATTCCTTGAAAAATCTATTCATTAGATCAATGAAGACAGAGGGTTCATTAGTCAGTCCAAAAGGCATTACTATAAATTCATAATGCCTATACCTAGTTCGAAATGTTGTCTTTGGAATGTCTTCCTTTTTCACACACAACTGATGATATTCATATCGAAGGTCAATCTTTGAAAAATATTGAGCTCCATGAAGTTTATCTAATAAATCATCAATTTGAGGTAGGGGATACTTGTTCTTTATTGTTATAGAACCGATCTCCCTATAGTCAATGCACAACCTCATGGATCCATCTTTCTTCTTAACAAAAAGAATAGGGGATCCCCATAGAGAAACACTAGGGAGAATAAATCTTTTATTACTCAATTCCTCTAGTTTTTTCTTCAGTTCCACTAATTTTATAGTGGCCATTCTATAAGTGGTCTTTGATATGGTCCTTGAACCCTGAATTAAATCAATTTAAAACTCAATTTCTCGTTCTAGAGTATGTCCAGATAAATCCTCTAGAAACACATCTACATATTCTTGCACAATAGGTATGTCCTCTATTTAAACATTAATTTCCTCATCCATAGTTATTTCACTATATTCCCCCCCAATAATTGAATTTAGTAGAGATACTGGGGGTGGATCTAGATAAGAATCAGATGGTGACGTTTCTTTTCTAAAGATATGGTACTTCTTATCATCATAAAAAATTGTAACCTCCTTTTTCTTACAATAAATTTTCACCAAATGGTTTGAAATACAATCTATACCAAGGATTATATCAAATTAAATATTGGGTATGATGATGAGATCAATAGATAAAGCGCGTTTATATGCCCTAATGGGAACGGATTAACAAAACATTTTTGCAATGATACTTCCCTTAATAGTTTTGACTAAAAACTCCCTTGTTAAAACAAATTAGAAATATCTAATTTTATTAGCAAACTGGGAAGATATGAAACAATGTGATGATCCAGAATCAAATAAAGCATTGTCTAAATTTTAGGAAACTATTAAATTACCTGTTGTCATGTCATTAGGAGCTTCAACCTCAGTAGTAGTGATATCATAAGCTTGGCCTCTCTCCCTTGGCCTTTTTTGAGGTATGTTTCCTCAGAACTTAGGAGATTAATTTTCATAATTCCCCATTTATCTACAATTATAGCATTCAACATTGCATCCTCTTTCTTTCCCTTGCAATCATAAGCTTGGTATCCTTTTTCACCACACTTGTAACAAACTCCCATTCCCTTCAGGCAAGTAATGGGGGGTTTCTTCCCATATTTACTATAGTATAAAAATTCAACTTTTCCCTTTTCCCCCTTATTTACATTTCTATAGTGTTCAGTAGATCTTTTTTTCTCTTGCTTTACTTTAAAGTCGTAAGACTTAAGTAATTACTTTTCTATCTTAATAGTACATGAGACTATATATTTGTATAATGAGAAGGATTTTAATACCAATGCTTGATGGAGAAATAGTTTTAACCCATAAAATAATTGATCAATCTTACTCCTTGGGTTACGTATATAATCTACAGCATGCCTTTCTAACCTTCAAAGTTAACCTCATACTTTATGAAATTCTCATACTCCTTTTTCCTTAGACTCAGAAATTATCTTTCCATATCTTCTCGATGGTCATGAGGAAAGTATTTTTCTCAGAAAATATCTTTAAACTCCCTCCATTCCATATTTGATACTTCTTAATCCTACTTTGTGTTTTGAAAATAATGACCACCATTGATCTGCATCTCCTGTGAGGCGATAAACTACTATGAAAACTTTTTACCTTTCACTACTCCCCAAAGAATGAAATATTTTCTCTAAGTAACTTATCCATTTCTCAGCTAAAAATGGATTTGTAGTCCCATTGAATATTGTTGGTTTTTTCTCATTAATTGGTCTAACATTGATCCTCTACATTGTGAATCAGGGTTCTTTATACGGGTAAGGTTATTATTCATAACCTGAGTGAGTTGTCCCAGTATGGTTATAAGCAGTTCAGTACCTGTTGCATCACCAGCTCCACTATAAATATCTTGAGTAGGAGGTCAATCTCTATATAGATTACATGTGTTGATATAGTTTCCATTCCTTCCATTAGGCGCCATTTCTAAAAAATAGAATACACTAGATTAGTTTATGAATCACAATACATAATTCCAAACTAGTAAATTACCTAACATTAATTGAATAGTTTATGCATATAATCCATAATAATAAAAGAAATGTTTTCTTTGAGGAATTATTCACTCATAAATCCTTCATAATGGTTTTTAAATAAAATGTGAATTATTCTAAGCATATCCCCTCGGAGTGTCATAACCAAGAGTGCAGCAAGGCCCGTTGTCAAATACCAGGATACCCCAGGTCAATCCCAAAACTCCTTGTTGGAGTTTTCACTCCTAGGTACATATGTGCTAGAGCCACCTCTACCTGATCATATCCAAACATGGATATATTTCTTGAAAAATACACAAAATCTCTACATTACCAAAATTCTAGTAAGTTCTTCTATACTAATCCTCAAAGTCTATATTAGGGTAATGTTCTCTAATCAGGGTTTTATAAATCTTGTTTCCAATGTTTTTACTAAACTTCCTTTGATACCAACTATAACACCATGACCCTAGTTACCCAGAGTCGGTGCATTATTACATAACATTGGCATGATCACAATGAATCAAATCCCTAAGGACTGATCAGTTTAGTAGCCTTGGAAGTACAAGATACATACATAAGTTTTATATTACATTATGAAATGAAAAAAACAACATTATGTCTCCTTTTAACACACTCATATCCCATACCTTATCCCTATAATTCAGTCATAATATACTTCTTCACATCCTGGGAAAATAAAACATAGAAAGGGGTGAGCTCAAATGCTCAGTAATGATAACAATATAGTGGAAACTTTCATAAATAAGTATAAATATTTATGGAAATGTATAAGATTAAATAAAATCCTTTAAAACTTAAACTTCAGTCTAATATGGAAAATATAAATCAAATAACAATATTTACTTATTCACATGTATATTTTACTAGTCAAATAATCACATGTAATATCAAAAGATAATTTCATAATGATGGAATGCATAATGGCGGACATCATAACCAAATAGTCAAGGACCCATGCCAAGACTACAAATAATATTTTGTCAAGGCCTTGTTCCAAGAAACTAGTTTCTCTCATGAGACCAAATGATGCATCGAGGATCTATAGTGAGCTCCACCCATCACTTACTAATTCTAATGCATTCCTCATATGAAAATGATGAAACATAACATAAACATTAGTATTAAAAATAGCATACAAAATGTTAATACTCTAACCATAAACCATGAATGTTACAAAAATAACACATCCATGGTAAAACATATCACAAAACCTTCAATACAATATGGAAGATTGTATCATAAAAAATCAACTTCAAAAAAGTGTAAAATCCATCAAAGGATGTTGACATAGATGAAATCAAAACTATTTGAGAGAAATATCTCTTTCTATTTTGAAATCATTTAAAAGTCACATAATTATAAAAGAAAATATTTATTTTGAAAATATTCTTATAATATTTTAAGGGAATCTTCTAAGGTTTTATAATGGTGGAAAATAGCCGCACCCATCGTGTAAGTTAAAAAAACATTTTTACCTTAATTTGTCGAAAAGTTCATAAAGTACCTTGTTTGGAAAGTGACAGAAAGATTCCTTTTAAAAAAATTATAAAAATTCAAACAAGGGTATAAATTACTTTAACTAATAATATAGTAAATATTAAAAATGTTTTGAAATACATTTTTAAGAAACACGGATTTGGATGATAAAGAGGTCCCAGTAGATACTTACGTATAAACAACCTTAGATAATAAAGAGATTGTAAAATTAACCCTTACCATGTAATTTTCCTTAGTCAAGGGTACATTAACCTTCTGTATAATATTTAAATCATTATTATTAAATTATACAAGAACGGCATACATAAATATGATATCATATATGATCTTTTAATATTTCTTTGTTTATAATATTTCAGTAGTATCATTGTTTCAGGAGTTAATTGATTAGTTTTCCTTTATATGTTTTGTTACGTAAGTCATGTTTGTTATGGATAGGATTTATTTAATTCATATATAGAATTATATTAAGTTCTTAAACATTATTTTAAATCATAAAATAAAAATTATTCTTGAATGGTTACGATGGGGAATTAATCTCATCACGTTCGTGGAGACGGTAATCCGTACGTACGCACGAGCGACAATATAATTATGTTAATGGTGAAATAATATGTAATTGGATGGTATATTACATATAAATAATCATTAAAATGTTATATTTATTATTTAAATCAATTATACTCATTGTTATACCCATCCAAATAATGAAGTGTTGAGTAACAAACTACACCACGACGTGGAGACGGTAAGCCGTACGTACGCACGTATGGTGACTTTGTAATTCATAGAATAGATAGAATAATGAATATAATTGTACCATATTTATAATAAAATCACATTATGTATAAGGTACTGGATTTATTATTTTGGTATGTAAAAAATAAGGAAAGAGGATGTGGAATAAGAAAAGAACTTTGAAAGAGGTGATGAAATTATTACCTCTTCTTCGGGTGCTTCCTTTTGATTTGATCAAATGGGATCCTTAGGTTTTCTTTATGATCAATGTAATAACTTTATGTTGAATTGAGGGTATTTGGTGGGATATTTGAGTAGTTTTTGGCTGAGAAAAATGGCTTTGGAGGTGTAATTTTGAGAGAAGGGGAAGTACCCTTTTATAAGAGAGATCAGGGTCACTTTAGGAAAAGTTTGAAATATTATTTTATTATAAAGTCATTTTCAGTTTATAATATCTCAAAAAGGATTTATTTATAGGATAAGGTGGGTATGGGTCTAAAACATCTCAACCAATAGGTTTTATACAAGTTTAGGTCACCATATTAACCTTATCTTTTAGATTTAACTCTTAGTTAAATAGTTTAACTTTTACCATGTCTTTTTGTATTATTATAATAAATGGTTAATAAACTTACAATAAAAATACAAGATAACCTAAAGTGGTTAATTAATGACATATATATCATTATATAAGTCCTATATAAGAACCTTAGATATTTAAGAATATTATATCATTTAATAATATAGTATTTGTTTTAAAAACTCATTTATGTCAATTTTGACACTATTTGGTTTTTGGTTTTTGTGAAAGTCATAAAAACTTTATAAATTCAAAAAAAATATTTAATCAACCCTAACAAGTCATTTTAACCTATAAAATTCTTTTAATTCATCAAAATTCTCAATTTACATTTATTGTGATATTTATAATATCAATTATTTTAATCTTTCATTAATAAGGTAATTACTGCATCATCATTGTGTCCTAAATAAATTTAATTATTTAAAGTCTAAAAATTATAAATAAAATACCATGATGTAGGAAATATTTTTATCTTTCTAATGAATATTTATAGTCTAATTTATCTTATGTATAACCCTATATTAAAATGGTTTAGTTATTAAAATTTGAATTTGACACTTTTAACTCTTCTTCAAATAAAATAATAATAAATGTCCTAATCTAATCCATGTGGATAAAATAGGATAATATTTTATTCCTAAGGTTGATTTGGGTCGAAAAAAACTTATCCAATATAATTATTACATGTGTTAGGGTAATTATAATATCATTTTTACCTTTAATTACCCTATTTTCTTTTAACCGTGGTAAATAAAATTCAAAAGTTACTATTCACCAAAAATTATTTTCATCTTATTGAATCACATGTTACTTAATTATGTCAATAATGTCTCTTAGATCTTTTAAATTCAATTCACAGAAGCAGTAATATTACATTTTATTCAAATTTGCAAATGTGCCTAGAAGGTGGGTAAAAGGTGTTAAATAGTTCAATAAAATTTTATATATGTAATCTTATTATAAAATGACTCCAATGAATTAAATTGAACTAATATAGGTATTATGTATCTATTTTTACTTTAAAATAAATTTAAAAAATTATTATTACTTAAATAAAATATTCATTTAAACAATAACGCGGTGTTTTTCATTATTCATCAAAAATTGAAAGTTTTCAGAAAAATACCAAAAAATCACCATAAGATAATTTTGATATTATGAATCCAAAAATGAAGTCCATTTTGAAAAATAAAATTTATAAAATTTTATAGAGTGGTTATTACTATTCATAACGGCTGGTTTTGTTGGTCGTGGTGTGTTAGAACTCAAAGTTGCATACAACACAAGCTATTGCATTATTCAAAGAGAAACGTATCGTGGAAGCTTGAGGTGTTATGTTTATTATGTGTGAATCATAGGAGTTTAGGTTGGGTAGTGTGATTAGGTGGTATGGAAGCATATGGCTTTTACGTTTAGATGGGGTCAAGATAGTGTATATTGGATAGGTACGGTGTTGATTGAGTTTTTATAAGATTGAAGGGAAGTGTTATTTCCCTCGGGTATAATCAAAAATAAATTTATTTTATTCTAAAAAACACTAACTACAAAGGCATATTAAAGTGGAAGTATGGGGTCTAATCCACAGAGAGTGGAGAACATGGTAGAAAATTCTTAATCAACAGTCAGGTCACTCTAATTCAAGTTTTTATTTTACTAAACTAATTAAATGAAACAAATTAAATAATTGAATAAAGGAATAAAGATAAGAAGGTATCGGGGTCAATTTCAGGGTAAATCCAAAAGATAATCCTAAATCTAGCTTGGAATGTCCCTACTACTTAGGCTGTGAATCAGTGAAAGGGTCACCAATTGGTTTTGGTCAAACCAATTGGATCTACCTATGCTGAAGCTATACCATGTTTAGGGTATATCTAAAAAATTAGGTATATTATGCTTAGATTCTATATAGAAAGCATCATAGGCTAATGGTCGTAATCCTTCTCAACTCTAATTAGGTTGGGTTACTTCAATTTCACTTACCATGGTCGAGGTTGTGCAATGATGTGATGAACAGTTGTTTTAACCAAATTATTATCCCTATGGTTTCCAAGATTTGATTTATAGATTTATCATGATTAATCAAACCCCACTCTTGACCCCTAACCCTAACTGGATTAGTTATGCATGATATAATTTAATTTAAGTAGGGAAACAAATTTCATTCATGGTATAATGATTAAACGATTCACAATAAATCAATATTCCCTTGAACTTGAATGAAATTAATTAATAACTAACATGAATGAGGAAATAATGAGGAACATAGAAATGAACGAATGATTGAGAAGGATAATGAATAAAATAAAGATATTGGAATTAAAACTAGAAATCATCCAACAATTACATCAAAGAAATAAATGAAAAACATAAACAAAAACCTATCTACAAAGATCGATGGGTCAGAACCCCATGGCATCCTCTTGGAAATCGATCCTCTCCACATATGGAATGGAATGAATATATCATGGATGTACTCCTTATTTATAAGACTCTAGGTCATCAATAGACTTCCACAGGTTAATGGAATGTTTAAAAGACTTTTTGGGTCATTAAAGAGAAAGTTATGTTAAATATAAACTAAAAATCAGTATTTTTCTACTGTGTATGACACTTAAACATCGTTTAAATATTACATGACATGTAATCATTTTTCCTTGAATCATTCACGACATTATTCATGTCATGTAAAGTTCTCTGGAATATTTTAGGATGTTTCATGGTGTGAAATATGTGTGTCACTCTATAACATAGGTGATCTTCACTCTGGGTTTATTTTCTTCTTCTCATGATGTGTAAAAAGTTCAACACTTGTACATTTAAATGCTGTGTATTAAATACACGATGTGTATCTTCATATCATAGTGCTAGAACCTCCATTTTGTAATGATTTTTATTTTTGTACCTTTGAAACCTCTCTCGTTCTCTTTGGCTTAAATCAGTGATTTCAGATTCTTTTTCATTTTCTATTTTTTCACTGCACCACTTCATGGAATGGCACGAAGTGCCTTTATGTTCCTCAAAATTTCACGTTTTCCTTTTTATTTCTTCAAATGTCAATCCTACTTAATAAAAAAACATTAATATCTTATTTTTAATTCAACTTTAATCAATTAATATTCAATGAATTCATATATAAAAACCCATTAAAATATAGATAGAAAATAGAGTAACCAAGTTTTAAATTAGTGATAGACCATGTAAGGATCAAAGAATAATGAGTTTGATGAAATTATTATGGGTATAGATGCCTGGGGTTTTAATGAGAATGATAAGTGTCTTGTAGAGACCCGTTTTTTTTTCTTGTAAGACTTTAGAATATTTATACATATATTTCCAGATCTAGGCACTGAGACGGTGTGCAATTCTGAGGCCCGACATGCCTAAAATAAATCATAAAAAATATTAAGTGTTTTGTACTATTCACATAATATAAATGAGATATCTCTTAAACGGTTGATCAGATCAGAAATATGAGACCACATATGGGTCTGGAACGTGGTGTTTACCCTAAGAGTGACATAAAATATGTCGGTGCAGGACGTTCGGACCCCTCTCTCGTTATAGGTACGTTAAATAGATGAATTAGTTTATTAATTCATTCATTCAATATCTCAAACCCAAATAACTCTCAAACGGTAACTCAGATTGGAAATATGAGGTCATGGTTGAATCTAGAGCATATCGTTTACCCTAGGAGGGGTATAAGTTTTTCTGGTGCAAGCCTTCTATAAAAAAGTCCCATAGGGAAAAACTGTAAATAAAATAATTAAATTAAATTGTTTTATTTTAAACGATACTTTGAATAACTTCTAAATAGAGACTTGGATAGGAAAAATGACACCACCGTTGAGTTCTTAGCATGGTGTTTACCCTGGGGGTTACCTCAATTGAGAGGGCACATAAGATTTGGATTTTGTGTCTACATGTAGTTTCCTATAAATAGGAGTTAGAGGGATATGACAGGGTTGGCTCATTTCTCTCTTAGATGGTGGAGCTCTGGCCGATGGCAATTCGATGTCCGAACGTCATCAGATCGTGACGAAACTTCAGAAATTGATAGATCATAGTGCAACAAACACAACGGTGGATGCGAATTAAAGGTAGGATTTCTATTTTGGATTCTACAGCCCCCCGATTGAATATTTTGTCATCATTTTTGACTTCTGTTCGTTTTCATTGTTATGGAATCCTTCAACGATTGTCAAACAAACAACGTCCATCGTCTATTTAATTTTTTGATTGCCCATTCTTCATGTTCTTCATCTCAACACTTTTTATCTTGCACAAAAAACCTCTGATCATGGAGTTAGACCCATATCCGTGAAGCCCTCAACCCGAGGAGTCCCGATATGTGCTCGAGTTTGAGTTTCGGGCGATGGAGGAAGCATAGCGAAAAATAGAAGTGGTGGTCACTTTACATCATGACGAAACATCGAGGGATCATCGAGCAGAGGCTGGCGTTGTAAAGGTATCATCCTAAGGAGTCCATATCTGGTTCTGGATCACGATTTAGACCACCTAAGTGACTATGGTGGTCCGCAGAAGCTTTCTAGTGGGGGTTCCGACAAGGGGCTCCAGCGGACGGTGGAGCATGACGGAGCACGGCGGACTACACGGCGGGCACGGAGGAGAACAGAGGAGTGCGGAGGAGTGTGTTGGATCGTGGCAGACGGTGCGTTAGGTTCCACGGAGCGTGGAGGATGGCGCGTCGGAGCACAGTGGAGCACGGCAGAGCATGGAAGATAGTGCTTTGGGCGCAGCGGAGCGTGGCAGATGGTGTGTCTAGTACAGCAGAGCGTGGCAGGCGCGGTGAATGCTGCAGCGGGCCAGTTCTTCGTGTTTTTCATCGCAAAACTTTTCATCTTGCACAAATGACCTCTGATCGTGGATTTAGTCCCATATATATGAAGCCCTCAACCCAAGGAGTCACGATCTATGCTCAATTTTGAGTTTCAGGTGCTGGAGGAAGTGCAGCGGCGAGCGGAAGCTGTGATTACTTTACACCACGCCGAAATGTCGACAGATTGTCGAGGGGAGGATGGTTCTATGAAGTTCTCATCCCAAGGATTCCAGATCTGGTCCCGGATCACGATTTTGACCACCAAAGTGACTGTGGTGGTCCGCAGAAGCTTTCCAATGGCGGTTCCGGAAAGGGGCTTCAGTGAGAGGTAGAGCACATCGGAGCGCGGTGGCGGCATGGCAGAAGGCATGGAGGATGGTGCATCGGATGGTGGCGAAGCCACAGGGGAGGGCAACGGCACTGTAGAGGCTGACAATTCGAGCTGGACCGGCCGGTTCGGGCCGATCCAGGCCGGTTCGAACTGGTTTTTTTAATAAAAAACCTCATATCTTTCAATTCAGTGATCTGTTTTGTGTGCCATCTATGGACACATGATCCTTGTTTCATAGTGGATCTTTTGATGATTTTTTGATATCTTTTTCTATTAGGCTCAAGGATCGATGATATGAAACATATGTTTTTAATAATAATATTAATAATATTGTTATTATTATTCAACTATTAACGTATTGGACGTAACTTCTGCGTCTGACGTCCAATTGACATGACGTTAGAGGTGTTGTGACCCTAGAGTTGAGGTGGAATTTTCAAGGCTGATTTCAGGCACTTAAACTGAAATAGTGATACGGACCCCATGAACCACATTTCGGGCGTTTTCGGTGAAATTCCACCTTTTCATTGGGTGTCCATTTTGGACAAACGAGTAGTCTATCTTGTGTGTGTGTTTTTGTGAGGATTGCAATGGTGCGATCTGCCTGACTAAATTCAGGGTCGAGGCATGGGCCCCATGGGACACCTTTTGAGCATAATGTAGCAATTATTACTTCTGTATTGGATTCCATCCAACGGGTAGTAATCGGACAAGCTAGATGAGTTACACCATTCCAAATAGCTTGTACTATTGTCATCGAATCACTTTCAATACAAAGGTTGTTCCAACCAAAAACCATGGAAAATTTTATCACATAAATTAGACCCATCATCTCAGCTTCAAGGGAGGTGGAAATTCCACAATGACCCATGTAGTAGCCTAAAATCTGGATGAGGTGGTTCCTGAAGACAGCACCACACCCTACAGGCCCCAGATTTCCCTTGGAGGCACCATTAATGTCAATTTTAATCCATCTTGGGAGAGGGGATATCCAGAACATCTCCAAAGTGCGATGTAGATGAAAGAAGTTTTCATTGATCTGTAGATGTTTTAGGATTCAAAATTCAATGCATGAATTCGTGGAAATGGCCTTTTGTAGTAAATCATGTTTCTTTACAACAATGAGGATTCAGATCCGGCCAGCATTAAGATTGAGTGAGTAGTTGCTATGAAAAATAACATTTCGATCATACCAGATCACGTGGTGGAGTTATGAAACTATAGTAAGGAAGAGATTCCTGATTTACTGATGGCTTAGAAAACTTAGGAGTTAATCAAGACATGACCTAGTGTGAATACCTCCCTTTTTCTCTTATTCTTTTCCATGTGAAAGATTTTAATATGATCCCGTACTTTCAACTCTTGTAAAATTTATTTTAAAAAATTTTGTGCTTTGGCCACATAGGTCAAGGATTTATCCAAAAAAAATTAATTTTGGATCATAAGTCTATTTGGGTCAATAGAATAGTCTACCTTTCGTGTTTTTTTACAAGGATCAAAATGGTGTGATCATTTTGGATGTGTGGAGCCTTTTCGTGACCGGTAGTGATCAAGCATTGATAAGGTGTTTGCGGTGAAAAGCACCATTTTCATCGATTTTCCATTTTAGATGAATGAATAGCCAATCCCATATGTTTTTTAGGGGATTTCAATGGCATGATTTGTGTGATGTGTTTCGAGATCGAGGTATGGGCCCAACGGGGCACTATTTGTGTGCAGCATGATGGAATGAAGCTTCTTCATTGGGAGTCCGTTTCGGGTGAATGAATATTCGAACCTGTTCACTTTTCCACAAGGATCAAAATGGTGTGGTTTGTTTGGTAATATGGGGCCATTTTTAAGAGGCATGTTGGTAGACTTACATTTTCTCCCTTCAGATCAGAAACGAGTAATGCATGCTCATCAACCTTTTGGATAGAGGTGCCATGTACTCTGAGAGTACACTAGTGCAGCTTTTAGGTACTTAATCATAGTTTAGTACCTGATTATGGCCAGGTACATGGCCATATGATGAGGTGGGGTCACATGTCATGTGGTCCCCAAATGTTTCATGTACCGCTTTACGAATATTTTACCTCTCTTATCTATTTATTCTGAACTCGGATTGTGACTTGCAAGTAGCATATCCTGAGTGTTTTCTGCATAGAATGCAATGGTGCCCTCTGTAGCGGCTTTTGAGTTACGATGCAAGATGTTCTGAGTATGATGCATATCTAAGGTGATGATCGATTTTCTAGGCGTTACACCTATCCAAGGCGATGCTTGATGACAATAGTGATGGCAGTGATGTTTTTAGAATCACCAGAGAATATCAGTTTACCCTCCAGTGAGGCTGGGCAGTGAGGTCCATCGTTCTATCTTCCGAGCTTACCCTCCAGTGAGGCTGGGTGGTGAGGTTTTCCATTATCTCTTCAGTAATTACCCTCCAATGGGGATGGGTAGTGAGGTTTTTCATTTACTCTTCTGGGCTTACCCTTCAGTGAGGCTGGGCAGTGAGGTTCACCATTCTCTCTTTTAGGCTTACCCTCCAGTGTGGCTGGGAAGGGAGGTTTTCCATTCTCTTTTTAGGGATTACCCTCCAATTTGGTTAGGCATTGAGGTTTTCAGGTTACTCTTTTAAGACTTACCCTCCAGCATGGCTGGGCAGTGAGGTTCGTTGTTTACTCTTTCGAGCTTACCGTCTAGATGGGTTGGGAAATGGGTTCGTCGATGACTCTTCTAAGCATACCCTCCAGTGGGGCTGGGTAGTGGGTTCATGACTTTGTGACATGATCTCTCGAATTTGTGGCATAGTAACGAGATGTTATTGATGTAAATTTGTACTCTTGAGAAAGATAGGCTCTTTTCCCACCAAGACACGTCCTTATAACGCGAATTGAAATTGTGTGGGCGAGACAGACCCGCCCAAAGCGGATAGTATCAAGGTACGGTGATTTATCCCCTTTGAATTGCAGTTTAGAGAAGACATGTGGGATGCTGGTCATCAATGGTGTTTACTTCTAGAACTTTTGGTGACTCTTTTACTAGGCTGATCTAGTGATATGGAGATCTTCTTACTCTCTCGTTTGTGCTTCTTTGGTTGAGTTTATATTTATCTTATTTTCAGTACCCACTCATTGGATTTTGGTTAATCTCCTTACTAGAGAGATGAAGATGCACAGGGTATGCCATTTTCTTTACATGTCTAGATTCTCATGGTTGGATGAGTCTACTCTCATACTATATATAGAGAATACTCAATGAGAAGTTCATCTTCTCAACATCTCTATATTCTTGTGTTTGGATGGGATTACTTCACTCTATAGTAGGATTGAGATGTACTCCTTTACTGTAAATTTTTATATCTATTACTTCCCTCTTCAGTACCTCTCTTTTTGCTCCCTTGAGCCTTTAGGGAATCCTATTGATTATTTTTATACTCACCCCTACTTAGACTTTTCCCGCACTCAGTGTTCCTTTGTAGATGACAGATAGGTTGATCGTGATTTCAGAGGAGCATAGGGATATGTGGTTCTTGGATCGCATGTGGTGGTCGCAGCTTGGGATCCAGGAGAAGGAATCTATCAGATGTTTTAATTTTCCACCTATTACCAAGTTATGGCACTTTTCTAGTTGGGCATGTATTTTTTCCCTTTCCCTTTCAGTTTACTTTTCTGTACTTGTATTGTTTAGAGGTTGATGTATATTTGTGGTTTATATATATATAAGTGTTGTATCTTGTTTTCATTTCCCTCAACACTTTTTCATTGAGTTGGATACATATGTGTGTGTATAGGTACTTAGAAAAAGGACTCCCTGGGTTTTTTATGCCTTCAGCACTGGTCTCCAGCCCCTGGCCTATGGAGGTGGGATTGGGGTAGTTATGGCTCGAGCCCTGGTACAGGTTGGATCGTGACATGTCTCATCTATGATGATGATAACACCATGTATGGATGGTGTCATTATTGAGAGGAAGGTTGAGCATGGGTCTAGTGGAGAGATATGTGTGTAATGTTGAAATCTTTTGATGTTGTGCTCGTGGAGTGGTATAAGGAAATCCATATAGTGGGGAGTGCACCATAGGTTGTTGGAGGGTGTGACCCTCATTATAGATGAAATTCAGCGGATGTTGAGGATGATGTTCCCATGAGTCAATAATGGGTATAAATTGATGTTTTTTGTTTTCACTCGGTCATGAGGGAGATGAATAAATCTAGTTATAATATGTGGTAATGGATGGAACATGATCCATAGATAGATGAACCCATGTTGGTAGGGTCATGGGTGTAGTGATATCGATCTTTGGATGGTTGATGTGGGATTTGGATGTCGGTGAGATATGAATCCAATTCATCGAGTACTATGTTTAATAATATATGTGATGCATGGATACAATATTGGAAGAGTTCCATGCAATGGAATTGGGATCTAGATAATTTTGATAAGATCCAAGAATAAGTCAGATCAATGGTGCATCAGTTATTGGGTGAGATCATGATAGATGATTTGGTTAGTTAGTAAGACAATGGTGGAACTGCACTAGTAGAAAGGTTCAACCTTTGGTGTGGGTGATTTTAATAATCTCATGATGCCTTAAAATATTTATGAATCATGTTAAAGTGAATATTATGTTAAAATGATGGATGAGGTATATAGTTTTTTATAACAGTTGACTAGAGGGGTCTCATCAGTGTTTTAGCCTGGTATTAGATTTGGTGGTTTATAATCAGCATCAGACATGTCATATTGAGTATGATAGATTTGTTTCAAGGATCAGTCGGGGGATTTTGATAAAAAGTTAGGGTTTCATGCATGGATAATGGAGGCTCAACCATTTGGGTTTGAAATAGGAAATAAGAAGCGTTATTAATTTTTTGCTATTGTTTTCAAATAAGTGTGGGTGTGGTGAGATATAAACTACCTCAGGTGGGTCGATGGATAACTGAGAATATGTGTCGGTGGGAGATTCTAATGGTGGGGATCACCATGGTCTAGAATTAGACCCTATTATTAGATTCATATGGTGGGGATAAACATAATCCTATTAATTAAGTGATTGATTACATCATCATGTTCTAGGATATATGGGTGTGGGTAAGTACCATCTTAATGATTCGGTATTGGCATTATTAATGAGCATATGGATCCATTTTTGGATGAATAGTGTGCCTTATGTTTGGATTTGTGTATAGAAATATCAGTTATCATTACAAAGTACAACATGGTGAATTTATCATGAAATTAAAACCATGATGATTCGATACTGATGGTTTAAGAGGCTTCTTAGGGATGAGAAGTGTTATGGTGAGGAGGTTTTAAAACGTCCTAACTTTTATAGGTTGTAAATTTCAAAATAAATTTTATTTTTTGATTTATTGAGAGATTAATTTTGATATTTTATATTTTTATTTGAATTATAAGTATTGGGACATTATAAATAGATATTTTTTACATGGTTCAATACCTAGTTAGTGTCTTGGGTGTTTGAGATATCTTCAAAGTAGTGGTCGAGTGGTCAGGATGCCAGAAGTTGTAGTAACAAGCCATTCATAGAATGATGGGTGGTGTTTAAACCATAAATGATCATTCATGGGGTACGTTTAGGTGGTGAATGTGATAATTAAGGTAGTATCCCTAAAACTTGATCTATTTATGTCGTGAACCTGTGGTTCACACCATAAAAGTATTTAGGAAAAGGGATATCTTCTATGTGTCGAGTATTTCATGGAATGAACCTATAATTCACCCTGTGAATGGTGTTGGGTTGTGTTTTTAGATGGAATAAATAACATCCTTTTTTTATCAGTATTAGGGGGTGGGTTTGGGGGTCTATAGGATATTGGAGGAGAAAATTTCAGCCAATCCTCATCTACATCTTCCCTCACTTGGTTCCCCACCATGTTGGTTGATTCCAGGTGTGATTTTTTGGCTTCATAGGTATCTTTATTCCATTTTTTCCCTATGTTATTATTCCCCTTAATCCCTACCAATTTCATTGTGGTTTTAGTTTAGTTTTTGGAACTGATTTCACTAGATCATGGTGGAATTGGTTGATATCTATGGGGATTTTTCATGTTGTGGTGAGAGGATTCCCTGAGGTATATCTTCGTGTTGTTACTCACTGTTTCAATTAAGGTATGTATCTCAATGATTTTTCTTAGGTTTTTGGGCAAGATTAAATTAGTTTTTCTATTTATCAGGGGATTTTTTTTAGGGAATTTATATGGTATATTTTTGGGGTTGTTTTAAGATTGGTTCAAACCCTATTTCTCGAGGTTTCAGTGAGTGGGTGTTGCCTGAAAAGTTTTAATCATTTATTCGTATTTAAATTAAATTGAATTAACTTGTAAATTAATTATAAATTGTTATAATTTAAAAAAATTTGTGATTATTTTCTTGATTTAGGGCCTTTTATGAGTTAGAAATGGTCATATGGTCTTGGATGAGCTCAGGCAAGAGCTGTCGAGTGTAAGCAAAGGGGTGGTAACTCTGTTATTGAGGTAGGTGGTCCTTATGAATTGAACCATGGTATTTATTCATTTTATTTATGTAGCATGTGATATATATTCTCAAAGCAAAGGTTGACTGGACTATTTTAATTATATAAATGTTTTAGGTTAAATTAAATTCTTATGGATAAACTAAACAATGTTCCAAGGCTGTGAGGACCTTGTGTACTGGCTTAATGCCTCTGTCATCGATAGCTGATGTTGTGATTATAAATGTATGCCTTGATATGTATGGACCATTAGGGATGTAAATTAAAATAAAATTAATTAATATAGTGTCCCTTAATATAGGATCCTTAGACACCTCCCTATATATGAGAGTGTGGATGGGTATTGATTGGCCCATGTAGACCATGTTTGGTCTTAGGGATTATTTAAAGCCTTTGGTCTGGTTGAGATGAGAATAGGGCAAGTGATCCACCCCCACTGAGATGTATTTATTTTTATAGGTTGGGTTGATGAGAGGTATTGTTTTTGAATCTATCACCAATAATTTCTTATTACTTGAGAATGCAATATAGTTCACACCTAGCATTGATCTCTCATGGAGGCCGCTCACACAAATTGGTTTTTGGTTTTCATTATCTAAAACTAGAATATAATTTTATAATAAACTACCATTATAATGGGGGTTTTATAAAAAAATTTGAAATATAAATATAGAAATGAAAATGATAATAAAAATTAAAAACACAAAAAATTGAAAACACAAAGATGTTAGTGAGAAGATGTTTTCATTTTTATCAATTCACGCCAATGTTATCATTGTTATTTAAAATTTTAATGTCATTATATCATTCAATATAGATATTAAACATATCACTCTACACCCTCCTATTGAATTTTTATCATCCCAAAATGACCATTCACATGTGGAAAAATACTCCTTCACATAATCAACACAATGATACTCCACCCTGTATCCTACATTATAATGATGAAGGAGAGGAATAAAAAATAAACAAGAAAAATAACTCAATAGTAGTGAAAGTGGTGTAAACACTAAAAAAAACCTGTTTCGTCACTACTGAAATTATCATAATATAATAATGAAAAACATTGTAGTGTAAGTAATCAAGCATCACTGTTCCCCCCTCAAACAAGTGCTAATGTTAGTTCTCCATTTTCATGGAGCTAAGAAAGAGACGATGAAGGAAAACAAAAGAGAACAAAATTGAAAATAAAAGAGATGAAGATAAAGTAAAATATATTAAAAATGTGAAACAAAATTACAATAACATAACATCTTCTATTCTACAAAAAATGCAAAACCTAAGTTGTCAACCCTTGACATGGAAGTGGAGGTATACATTTATAGGAATGTTGGATGAAAATTTTGGATCCAAATATGTCCACTGAAATATTGGACATGGTATCCACAATAAATAGAATAATTTGGAAACAATTTATTCATGAAACTCTTTAACCTGTGACTAGTATCTCTATCCATCCAATTTTATCTCTATTTGAAAATTTTAGAGAGAGTGATTATAGTGTTACTCTAAGAAATAATTATGGTCTGGAGACTGTTGAAATTCCAAAGTTTCAATTTCTCATGCATTTATGATCTTAAAATAAGTAGAATATCATGTGTCCATATTTATGAAAAAATTTCTCCATCATCTTATCTATATCCATTTGAAATTTCAGCTCATTTTTATTGTCCATTTTTGAGATATGAGTCCACATTCAAAATTCTACAAATCTATGTACAGATTTTGAGGTATATATTGTGAGCTAGTTTTAGGCCTCAAAATATTGGATTGAGATTTGGGTTGAGTTGAATGACATCACAACATATATGGAAGCATAAAAAATTTATTTTTAAAATTTCAATTATTTTATAATAATTTATTGTTGAAATACCAATTTGAAATAAAAATACTTAAATTCCAAAATTATTCCATTTTCACAATTAAAATCAAATTATTAATAAAACCTAAAATTTTGACAATTACCATTAAAATATGAGTTTTTTTGGATTAAACCATTGAATTAAATAATAATAAATTTAAAATTACGTGTTTCATCAATCCCTCGCACTTAAACATTCCACTCTTGGGAAATCATCAAATATCTTAATCAAAATCCACACCAAAATCAAAAGTGAGAAGATTTCTGAGATCTTTTCAAAAATTTAGTTTCATCTTGTCACTTATATGAAAAATAATTCTTTTTCATTTTCAAATATCACATTTAAATTCATTAAACTTAAATAATATATCCATGGCCCAATCACACCTAACACACATTTAAATTCTTATCACTCTTCCCTTAAGAGAAATAAAACC
Organism: Viscum album; assembly: GCA_963277665.1. Lineage (NCBI taxonomy): Eukaryota > Viridiplantae > Streptophyta > Magnoliopsida > Santalales > Viscaceae > Viscum > Viscum album. The sequence continues at coordinate 128,624,569 of OY728140.1, forward strand.
TAGAGTTATTATCACATTTGGAAAGTTCATGTGTCACCATATACTTGTAAAAATTATCATATCTTTACACCATGTGACATAAAAAAATATTTTTAATCATGGGTAATTTTTCAAGGTGAATTATATGGCTAAGGGTTGGTGGAAAAATATTTAAAAATTGAAGTCTTCAAAGAGACATTTGAACTCTTAAATACTAATGCATGAATATTCAAGTGAAAACCTAGTAAATTCCTTACTCAATTCCCCTTGAAAATTTAAAACAAATCACCACCCCCTTTTTTGACCTGGTAAATGAGTCATGTAGTAATTACAATGAATTATTTCATCCAAATCCTCTACACCCCCTTTTTATTTTCTTTATTTTCTGGGTTTTTTTCATGGAGGATGAGATAAAAATTGAATAAAATTAAAGAATGATAATTAATTAAATTTAATTTTGAGAGGGGAATGAAAAAAAAATAACCAAAATTAAAAATTCAAGCACATCTACATTTTTTTTTGGGAGAACCTGATGATAGAAATAAATCATAATGAATTAAAGTGGTTAATTCCCATTATTAAAATTCCTATAATAATGAAGCACACCTCACACACACAACAATGAAATAAATCCCAAATAACACACATGAAATACCCTTTCCCCAAACTCAAACCTGAAATATTCATGAAAAAATACTAAGAGTGGAGGTAAGTAAGGAAAAATAATCTTACAATGTGGCTTAAACCTATAAGGAAATGCATGTATTCTAAGAGCTAAATAATGGTAAATGTAAAGGTGGATCACAATTTAAAATGTTTAATTCCAAAAAAATGTCTCAATTACATCAAAAATAATTTATTAACTCCAATGATTTGAAATAGAATAATCAAAAGTTCTAGTTTTGTCACAAAATCCATGTTTCTATTAAGAAAGTGTGTGTATCATAAAGAATATTTGAAAAGTGTTAAAAAATCCTCAAAAGATAGGAAAAAATAATTTTATTTATCGTTTCATGGTAATGGATTTAAAAAATTGGTAAAACTCATAAATATTCTTGAAAATCAAAATCCAAGAAAAAATTTCCACATCAACAATCATTTAAAATTTATTTTGTAAAAAAATCATGAAAACTCTCTCAAAATAAATTAAAGTGAGAAAAATGTAAAATTATATTCATTAAAATAAAAAACTTATTAAAATAAATAGAAACACACCAAAACTTCTAAATAGGGTGACACTCCCCCGCACTTTAATTTTACTACCCTTCATTTAAGCTCAACCAAATAAAAATATGTCAGTAAAAAACCCAAAAGAGGGAAAGATAAAATCTGATTTTTTTTCCTATGTCACCCTTGAGTTAAGTTCCCAGATACTACCACTTAGACCTATAAATTAAGAATAAAATAGATCATAAGAAAAATAATGAAAAAATGATAAATGTAAAATAATAGGGATAAAACTTGGTTTGGACCCCCAAATGGGTACTAGTTTTTGACTGCCTCTAGTTGGAAATTCCAGTAGTCATCCAGAGTCTAATGGTAGATGTGTCTTGCGTAATTTAAACCAACACATTGTTTTCCTTCAAAAATTCATTATTTTACATTGGTTGTGGAAAAAACCATGTATAGAGTAAAAAAATTCCATCCCCTTATAAAATTAGTACATGTTGTAAGGTGGAGTAAGGAGAAAGAATGGTTCCTCCACTGATTCAGCCATAAATCTTTTTTCCTCTTCAACTTCAACTTATAGGGATTTCACTTGGGATTTTGTTTAAAAAAATTAGAAATATTTAATTCAAAAAATAATTCAAATTTAATTGTATTAAAACATAAAGAATCAATAATTAAACTTTCCCCTTCAATTAGGTCATCTTGGAACTTGATTTCTTCCAGAATTCCCACCGGTAACTCGATCTCAACAATTGTATCATATTATTCTTAATCCTCCAAGGATATTAATTTATTAGATAAATCTAAAAAATTATAGTAGTGGTAGGTAATAATAAATTCATTTTCAATAAAATTATAATAAAATGATTTCAATTAAATATTATCTCACTAAGTAAGATTGACTTGTTAGTTTTTCTTCTTCTCTTAGTGTTTCTTGGAGTAGATTTATTATGGATGGAATCGGGTAGTCAATATTATAAAATTTTTCTTCAAATCCCACATATTGGGTGGTTTAATCTTCCAAATACAGATATAGTTATAGAGTTACTTATATTTTATTGAAAATATGGGAGAATCGCATACCTTTTCATCTTCTAAAAACTATCCAAATTTTCATCCAATCTTAATCTACCATATGTGCATCAAATAGAATTTATTTTTCTTTATCCTCCTCTAGAAAAGTTATTTATATATTAAAGGATCTTTCATAAATAATTCCTCCCACACATGGTTCTTAAATTGAAAATGTTTAAAAAAAATTGTGATTCCTTTTTTCTTAAGCCTCCTTTTGAGATACCAATTCCTTCAATGAGGATAAAATAATTTCCATCTGACTCCTCAATGTTTTTAATCATTATGGAATTATATTTAAATTGATTCTTCCATGATTTAATATCCCGGCCCATGATCCACTTAACCTATGCCCCGAGCTGGTGGGTCACATGGCCTCAAGCACACATCTCAGTATATCAGAGGCTTCTGACTAGTAGTGAGGGTGTAAATGTGGTACAGTGGGGAGACTATACCCTCATATCATAGTGAAAAAATTGATACAACCATAAACATAAAATAAAGAAATCATATATCAATATATATAATAAATAAGTTTTGTATGAATAAATAATTGATCAATTGGATAATAATATCAAAATCTACTAGGCACTTTCATATACATGGATGCATGGCATGATGATATAAAAAAGGAGAATAGGGTACATGCATTTACAATCTTGTTATAAAAAAAGGACAAAAACTAATCCAATATAATCTCAAGAATATGGACGATCCTTCTATCATAGTTTCAAACTATAGTCAAAGAAAATAAAGAATCTATAGCAGGGTTCTTGCCCTTATCCATTCTTGTAGACAAGTAATCTACCTGGGTACCAAAGGTAGCCCAAGTATGGTGTGAGATAAAATCCCAGTAGTCCACCACCAATAGAGTCTAGAAGTAATCCTAGTAGTTCTCATAGCTAAAAAATAGTGTGAATTTAAAAATTAAAAATTAAAAATATTAAAAAAATATGTACCAGGCTGATTAGGTTTGTAAAGGACACCTGACAGCTTTACCTACTCTGAATCATGGCCAGAATGAATGTATGACCAGTCACTATATATATACTAATAATATATATATATATATATATATATATATAGTTTAGTTATATATTCCATCCACCAATATTAACTAAGTATGTGCGGACGTAAGTGGCCATATACCTAGAATACTAGGTGCTTGTTGGGCCGAGGTGCAACTTTGTCATCCATAACCAGTCTAAATGAGAAAATAAGATCCAACAAAGGGTACATTCCCTATATCTCATTATGAGAGAGATATTTCATGCTCAACACTTGGGATAGTGATTATTCCATCATATCAACACTCAAAGCAAGGTACGTGGTGCATCATGAGCACCTTCCAAATAGTATCAATGGTGTGAGATGTCTTGATCAACACCCAATATAAAGCGGAATGAATAATCATTCCCAATAGAACCCTCACCATCATTCCACATCATATATAATAATCATAATCATATTTTTAAAATAAAAATTATTAATTACCTCCCATTATTTATATTTACCAAGCCTATTATAACCAAGGAATAATAATTCAATAATATTATTTAATAAAGTAAAAAAACTATTGGTGTGGCCTTGACACCATTTAATAGTTCATTTACATTTAAATCCTTAAATTAATTTAAGGAAATGAAACCATCATGAATAATCCATTCAATTTAATCAAACCATATAAAACATGGAAATTCCATTTATAAGTCTCAATGTGGAATTTAGAAGGTGTAATGGTCAATAGGGTAATTAACTCTATGGTCAATTCCAATAATAAGTTGGGCAATGACTTATGAGGTGTCTTGGGTTTATTAAAGATTTACAGGAGTGTAAAAATTCAATTACGACCTAATATGAACACTTATGATGCATTTTGGTCAATTAAACAATTCACTATAAAGGGAAATTTATGTCGGTATGCCCAAGGTGTATCCATAACTGAGTTTAACATCATCTAATCTACTAAAACAGATTAATGTGTGTATATCAAGGTTCCTAGATCAATTTAATATGAAGAACTCAATTAAATGATGATGAGCGGAAAAGGTCGGAATGTGGCACAATGGAGAAGCTATGAAAACACTATATATTTTGGGGAAAATGATGAGACCACCTACCTTAGGTCCGTTGATGATTCCTCATCTGATGGAAACCTCATATTTGAAGTATCTTGGGAGAAATTGAAGAAACGGTCCAATTCCTTAAAAATAGGTCAAAATAACTTTCACCTAAATAGCACAATATATCCAAAGATAAAATAAAATGAGAATGGTGAGGATTTTAGATCTTAATAAGATATATCTAATTATTTTTATAGAACTCAATTTGGACTTCGGATCAAGAAGATATCGCAATGCCACGAATAGGGAAGAAGAGAGCTCATGGGAGGAGGAACCACATTCATCCACTAGAAATGGGAGGTGAAATAATAAAAACAAGTTTAAAACTTAATTAATAGAAAAAATTTATTTCACCCTCAATTATAGGGGTGTATAGTTTGGACAGATGGTTTGGCCAAACCAGGCATAAATCATGCTCAAGCCACTATCCAAATAGAGACTATTCAAGGTTAAGGCGCATGGTTTCCATAACCGTGCACAAACTGTATGAAAGCCCACTATCAAAACTCTTTAGTTTTTCACACGAGAATTCACCTGGGATTGGATGGTTTCAAAAAAACCATGTGGCCCCTACTACTCCTTTGTCTCACCCCTCACAGTTAGTAGATATCATGCAGACTAGGATTCTCGGTTTCTATTAATCGTGCGTCCCAGTTCACTTTCCAAAATTATAGGATTCTTGGATCTGAACAAGCCCCAGACACCCTCATACCCCTTGTTCCTCCATTAGGTCACATTATAAGGGCCATTTAAAGGAATTTAAACCAAAACTAATGATTTGTACCTTTGTGAAAAGATGGGTCATTACAATCTCTCCTCCTTAAAGAAACTCATCATTGAGTTTTGCTTCTGAGGATAAAGAGGTATAAACTAAGAATATCTTCTCCCACTGGCCTCATATATCAGTTCCATGCTCCCAGGTCTCATCTTGTACTTAGTTGTGCTTCCATATCACCCATACTGGCAAAACTGGTCTGACTCAGAGTGTCTTCAAACTCTAATAAACAATATGAATGGGATACTCCTGGAAGGAATCATCCACATATAACTCAACCTCATAGGATAAAATACATGAGATAGGTCTGGATAATATCAGTGAAGATGAGATAAGTGAAAGATATCATACATAGACTAGTATCTCTAAGGAAGTTCTATCTGGTAAGCCACTGGCCCAATCCATTTCACAACCTCAAAGGATCCAATAAACCTAGGTGAGAGCTTACCCTTCCTCCTAATATTTCTATGGCCCAACCTAGGTGAGACTCACAAGAAAACCTTGTCTTTAACCATGAACTCAAGAGGCCACCAGCATCTATTGGCATAAAACTGTTGTCTCGACTGAGTTTTCATCATTCACTTTTTGATCAATTGGACTTACTATGTAGTCTCCTACATGAGACGTGGTCCAAGAATAGATTTCTCCCCTTCCTCTATCCAGTACAAAGGTGATCAAAAATGTCTACCATATAAGGCTTTATAAGGATCCATCTCGATGGTGTCCTGAAATCTTTTATTATAAGAAAACTCAATAAGGGGGATAGTTTCCTTATAGGAACCCCAAAATTTGAGGACACATGCAAGAGAATCTCCTCTAGAACATAAATCATATGCTTAATTTTTCCATGGGTATTTGGGTGATAGGACCTACTCAGAAGCACTTGTGTACCCAAGGCCTTCTGAAATCCCATCCAGAATCATAATGTAAAGTGAGTTTCTCTATAAGAAATGATAGAAAGTAGAGATCCATAAAGACGTAAAACCTACTTGATTTAGATACTCTCTACCTCTTCTACATTGTAGGTCTCTATAATCGGTAAGAAGTGTGAGACCTTTGTCAAAAGATCAAGGATAACATGCACTATATCATTTACACAAGGTTATCTGGGTAAACTAGTCACAAAATCCATTAAAACATCATCCCATTTCCACTTAGGAATGGAAAATGGATTTAAAATCTATGCTGGTCACTGATGCTCTACCTTCACCTACTGATAAGTGGAATATCGATTGAGGAATACAGCAATCTCTCATTTCATACCAGGCCACCAATACTGGCATCGTAAGTCCCGATACACCTTGATTACACCGAGGTGAACTGCCCATGTTGGGGCATGAAATTTCAACCTCATCTTCTCTCTGATGTCTTCTAGGACCCACACACACCCATGGAATAGTTGATTATCATCCCTATCCATAGTCCATCATGAAGATATATCATCATCTGAGACACTTTCCCTTAGAAAAAGTCCCTCAGGATCAGATAGTTTCCTCATTCTTTCCTATTCTAGAAGTTTTAAATTTATTTTTGAGGTTGTGAGGATAGTATGAACATGATCCTCCTAAACCTTAATGTGCATCTCTGAGAATAATTCCATGAGATTCCATCACCACTGGCCACCTGAACCACCTATATCTGAGTCTTCTATCTTAGATCATCAGTCACTGCATTGACTTTACTAGGTGTGTAGGCAAGCTAGAAATCAAATGATTGAAGATACTCAACCCACATGTGTTTTCAGATATTCAGATCCTAGTTTTTAAAGATATAATTTAGAATTTTGTGATCAGTGTATAACACAAAATGACCTCTAAGTAGATAGTTTCTCCAATAGCGTAGAGAATGAACTAAAGTAGATAGCTCAAGGTCATGCATTGGGTAATTCATCTCGTGAGTCCTCAACTGATGAGACTTATATACAAAAAACTCACTCAACCTACATCATAACAGCTAAAATATTGATACCTAATGCGTCGTAGTAGATTGTATAACTCCTACCTAGCTCCGATAGAATCAATATTGGTGTTGATGTCAAATGGCCCTTCGACTCATGAAATGATACTTCACGAGGTTCTGACTATATGAATCTCACACATTTATTTGTCAATCTAGTATGCAGAGTTTAAAGATGTGATAAATCCTAGATGAAGCATCTATACTACCTAGATATCCCCAAGAAACTCTGAATGTCAAAAATTTTCTTGGGATACTCCAAGGAAACTATAGCTTTCACTTTCTTTGGGTCTACTAAAACTCCTGACTGTGAGATAATGTGACCCAATAAATAGACTTAGTTGATCTAAAAGTGTAATTTACTGATCTTAGAATAGAGCTTATTCTCTCTCAATGTATTCATCATGATATCATGGTGGTTTTCATGGTCGTGTATAGAGTTTGAATACACTAAGATATCATCTACAAACACTGCCATGAATGAATACAGATACAGGTGGAAAACTCTATTCATAAAATCCATGAAAATCGAAGGTGCATTCATGAAACTTAATAGCATGAATAGGTACTCGTATAGACCATATATGATCCTAAAATTTGTGTGGGGAATGTATGATGACATGACATGAACCTGATGATAGCCTATCCTCAAGTATATATTTGAAAACACTCTCTCTCCTTAGAGATAATCAAAGATGTCATCTATTCTTGGAAATTGATACCGATTCTTTACCGTAAGATGGTTCAATTGATGGTAATCTACATAGAGCCTGAGGTAACCATCCTCCTTCTTGGAAAAAGGGATAGGTAAATCCCAAGGATATGTTCTAGGGAATATTAATCCTTTATCTTCCAGATCCTCCAACTACTTCTTGAGTGCCAGAAGCACCATAGGTTCCATCCTATAATGAGTGATTTTCATTAGTGCTGCTCCTAGCACAAGATAAATGGTAAACTATAATTATCTCACTATAGGTAGACTAGAGAAGTCATCAGGAAATATTTCCATGAAATACTCTACTACTGGAGGGAAAATTGTGGGTCGTAACCCCTGTTTATCCAGGAAAAGACTGGTGATTTGAGTTGTTACACTGTCATTCCTCTACTACTCAGGTCATGATCACATAGATTACACATATCATTCTCCCTTATGCATGGGTCTACCACCCTATGGTGATGTAAACATAACCCTCTGATTATAAAAAACCTATATGGGCTCTATAATAATATTAATGGTCGATGATGCGCTCGTAAAGGGCTCTGCTCGCTAGGTCATCTCCCCTGTCGCCGCCTTCTTCTTCTCCGCCTCAGGTCGGCGGCGGATACTCTGTCAGTGCTTATGTCTGTCGCGCTTGCGGTGTGTGCGTCCTCAACCAGTGGCGGCGTCACAGTTTCATGGGCATCCTCTTTAATCATTGCTTCCATCCTCATACCCTAGCCTCTGAATTGGATAGGGTTTCCCATGGCGGCGTGGTGAAGATCCAGGGTTCGTGTTCCACTACTGCGGTCTGAGGGTCATAAACCCTTTTCTGCGTCGGTTGTGGGTGTGATTGGGAGGTTCACTGCGGTCTCGAGTTCATCTTTGAAGGTGGTGACGGGAGTGGTTCTGGATTGCAGCAGGATACTTCTCCTGGTGCGTACTCGAGTGGATTAATTTTTTCTGATGTTTTACCATTCCTTGGTTTGTGATTCGTTTCTGATATGGTTGTGAGCTGCTGTGATTCTGGTTTAGCGAGGAGTTGCGGTTTATGGATCGATCGAGGTTGATGGATGTTCGACGACGGCAAGGTGATGATGTTTTTGTGGTTGGTGATGGATCTCGATGAAGTGTATGCCGTTGAAGTTTTCGGTTACCTTCTCCGGTGGTGGATGGCGATGATGATGGTACTGCCGATGGCGGACAGCACGAATTGACTGGTCTCTTGATTCGAGGCCTCATGATGGTTGGTATTTTGGATTGTGGTGGATCTGTTCGTGGCTCGAGGTGGATTATGGCGGCTTTCAGAACACTATTTTTTGAAAATTTAATGTTGAAATTTAATGTTGAATGTGGTGTGTACTGTTTTATGTGGTTTTGGGTGCTAGAACAGCTGGAACATTTGTATTTGGGGTACCCAAAAGCTATAAACCAGCTTTTATAAAAGGAAAAAAATGATTTGCAGGTATCTAGGCTCTATAGGGAACTAACCAGTCCATCCTGATGATTACATAAAATTCCATCATGCTGAGGAATAAAAGATTCTATATGAAGAGGTATCCACCTATCTCAAGGGGAAAATCCTTACAATGGTTAAATCCTTAAATTTAATATGGTATTCTAGCTACCTGTCTATCAAGATCCTACTAGATATGCTTCAAAATGTGGGGTAGGAGTAGATCCCTGCTTTCTAGGAATTGACGGAAATGTTCTGCAGAAGAACTGGATATAGGCCATACTATCTCATCCTCTACATTCCAATAGATCTCATATTAATTGAGGCTTCATGTATCCCATATTGACACACTGGTAACATATTAGAAATATATCATCACGATAATCCTGACTAGTGCTACCTCCATGAGTAGCCTCAAAATGACTCTTTTTTTCAGAAGAAGAAACACTAATAGATCTAGGTGTCAAACCTCCCTAACTCTAACCATCATCATACATTAAATTTCACTCTTTAATAATGGATTGGTTGACTATATCATATATCTTCATCAACTGAAATACATTGACCTATGACCAGATGGAATATACCATCCCATCCTCAAATTGACTAGAAGTCATAAGATCATCACCTGATGGAGTAGGAGTGAACCGCTATAGCTTAGTAAAACAGGCAGAGTATTGCATAACAGATATTCCTCCCTAATGCATGTTCATAAATTCTATATATCTTTCATCCCTTAGTGTCTGGGGAAAGAAATAGTCATAGAATATAGTCTTGAAATATTCCTAAACCATATTTCTATACTGATCTTCATGGGTAATAAAATCCCACAACCAATTGGAAGAATACCATATCATATACACTAAAATATTGAATCTCTACTTTGGAGGTGTCTCTAGATGCTCAAATATATAAATAATAGCTTCGATTCAAGACTCGGCAGCATGTGGTCCTCCATCCTTCGAAAAGGTGGGAGGATGTTGCTGCTAGAATTCCCAAGTCAACTCGACCATACTCGGGGCTGGTCAAACAACACCATGCATAGAATACAAAATATGTAGAAATCCATCTCGAAATTGGGTTTCACTGTCCATATCAGGAATAGGAAGAGGTGCTGCAGGTGGCACTGCATGATGAATCACTGGCGGTGTAAGGACCGCCACCTCAGGTGCAAAGTCATCACCATCGTCGGTGCATACGATTGGAGGACATCATGGAGGCATAATGCTATAATTCTAAATTAATTCCTCATAAGATATATTATAGTTGAAAATATTTCAGATAGAAAACTAGGACATGTTCATAGAATTCCTATAGAAACGATCAAGCCTCTCTGCTTTCTCCAAAATCTGGGTTTAGATGGTGAAAGACACCATAATGGCCATAATATCATAAGAGACACACCAACTACCCACTACTAAGGCTGATTTTAGTTATAATTCTTTATTTCACATGTATAAGATGGTTATTATTACTTTAAAAGTCATATTAATTTTAAATCTTTGCTTGTTCAAATATTTAAATATATTTAAAATGGTTGAATAGGGTGGATTACCATTTTCGATCCATAAGGGCCCATACACCTTATTAACCAAAATATGGCATCCACTTAACCCACAACATAACACATTCCAGCCCATGTGACGAATTTTCCAAGACTCAATGTGCCATAATTAACTTCTTAAGGTGTCTACTTTAACCTATGTAGGAAAACACTATGAGGTTAATATAGTAACTTTATGTTTCAATTATGTTTTTTGATCCCTATAAATAATGTTAGCACATTTAAATACATAATCAAGGCACTATCAATGTAAAAATGGAAAATGAATTTCAAAAATGGACGTGACATGGAAAAATGCATGGCATATTAGTCCTATTGTGACTATAATGATGCATGTAATGCAACACCCTCATTCCATCGGTCTTAGGTAAAAGAAACAATCATTTCAAAAATACCTATAATAATAACACCATGAAACAAGTTTGTCACCCAATGGTGAAGTCTTATCAACCATAATAGGTGTAATAAACAATAATAATTTCTCATCCCATGTAATTTGAGTTTCCCCTATACATAGGTTAGCTACATCCAGGCATAGGGTCGTTTCCAAATTCCTTTAACTCCCAGTCTCCTGTCTAATACTCAAACTATAAGAAAAAGAAAAAATACCCTCTGATACCACTTTGTAACATCCTAACCCGGAATCCACTTAACCCATACCTCGAGTCAATGGGTCACATAGCCTCAAGCGTGCCTCCCTGTATGTCAAAGGTTTCCTACTAACAGTGGTGGTGTAAAGGCAGTACAGTGGGGGAGACTATACCCTCATATCAGAGTGGCACAGAAGATAAAACCATAAATATAAAACTATGGAATCATATATCAATATAATTAATAAATAATTAGTGTAAGAATAAATAATTGAGAAATTGAATAATAATATCAAAATCCAATAGGCAGTGTCATATACATGGATTCATGGCATACTGATATACAAAATGGAAATATGGGACATACATATACAATCATTCTATAAAAAAGGTACAAAAAGGAAAAAAACTAATCCAATAGCATCTTTATCATATGATTAGTCCTCTGATCCTCTAAACTAATTATAGAAAAATCATATCAAGAATCTATAATAGGGGGCTTGCCCTTATCCATTCCTACATTCAAGTAATCTACTCAGGTGACAATGATGGCCCGAGTAGGGTGTGAGATAAAATCATAGTAGGCCACCACCAACGGTGTCTAGAAGTAATCCAAGCAGTGATCATACCTAAACAATAGTGTGCAGGTAAAAATTAAGAATTAACAATGCTAAAAAAATAAGTACCAGCCTGCTCAAGTTTCTAAAGGACACCTAGCGACTCTACCTACTTCAGATCATAGATGTAATGAATGTTTGATCAGTCACTCTATACATATATATATATATATAGTAATATATATTTTTTATTTTTATATTTAATCCACCTATATGAACCAAGTACGTGCGTACGTAAGTGGCTATATACCTGGAATACTTGGTGCCGAATGGACCGGGATGTAACTCAGTCTTCCATAACTAGTTTAAATGATCCTATAAGCTCCAAAAAAGGGTATATTACCTATATCTCATGATGAGAGAGATACTTCATGCTCAACACTTGATATAGTGAGTGTTCCATCATGTACACACTCAAAGCAAGGGATGTGGTGTGTCATTCCCACCTTCCAAAAAGTGTCAATGGTGTAAGACATCGTTCTCAACATCCGTTGTAAGGGAGAGTGAATCTCCATGCCCAATAGAACCCTTACCATTATTCCACATCCTATATCATAGATGTAATCATATTTATAACAATGGGCATGAGTCATTACCTCTCATTATTTATATTTACCAATCCCATTATAACCAAGGAATAACAATTCAATACAATTATTTAATGAAGTAAAAAATAATTTTTATAGCCCTGCCACCCTTTTATAATTCATTTCCATATAAATACTTCAATTCATTTAAGTAAAGGAAATGATCTTTAATAATCCATTCAATTTAATCAAACCATTTAAGTAACCAAAACGTGGAAATTCTATTTATAAGGATCAATGTGGCACTTAAAAGGTGTCATGGTCAATATGGAAATTACCTGCATGATCAATTCTAATCATAAGTTGGTCCAAGCACTTAGTAGATTACTTGGGTTCATTAAACATTTACAGAAGTGGGAAAATTCAATTACAACCCAAGTTGAATGCTTAAGAGGCAATCTGTTCAATTAAACAATTAACTATAAAGGTCAATTCAACCCAGCACACCTAGGGAGTGACCATAAATAAGTTCAAAATCCTATAATATAATAAAAAAGATCAATGAGAATATATCAAGGTGTGTAGATAAATTTAATATTAGGAACTCAATTAAATGGTGACACACAGAAAAGGTAAATGTGTGGCATAATGGTGGAGCTATGAAAACACTATAGCTTTTGGGGAAAATAATGAGACCACCTACCTTAGGTTCATTAATGAGTCCTCATATTATGGAGGACTTATATTTTAATTACGTTTGGAGAAATTGAATAAACAGTCCAACGCCCTAAAAATAGGTCAAAATATTTTACACCTAAATTGCACAATTGATCTAAAGATAAACTAAAATAGGAAGGTAGAGGATTATAGATATTACTGAGATGAATCCAATTCTTCTAACAATTCTTGATTTGGAATTCAGATCGGGAATATATATCAATTACTAGAATAGGGAATAAGAGATCTCATGGGATGAGGAACCACGTTCAGTCACTAGAAATGGGAGGAGAAAGAAGAAAAATAAGTTTAAAACATTATTAAGGGAAAAATAATAATTTCACCCTTAATTATAGGGGTGCACAATTTGGGTGCATGGTTTAGCCAAACCGTGCACAAACCTTGCTCAATCCATTGTCCAAAGAGAGACCCCGCATGGTTAAGGTGCACGGTTTCCCTAACCGTGCACAAACTGTGTGAAATATCACTATCAAATATCTATAGTTTTTTCCATGAGCATATGCCTGGGATCACATGGTTGTAGACAAACCATGTGGTCCCTACTACTTCTCAATTTCACCCTACATGGTTTACATTCTAACCATAAAAATTTTGATCAATTTTCATTATAAACAAATGATGTACCAAATAAATAAAAAATATTTTTAATTCTAGAAAATTCAGAATTTCAGGTCTACTACAAGACCTTAGGACATACAGATAACCCCATAAACAATAAAATCTTCCCATAATTTTTTTTAATGAAATTAAGATAACTGAGTTTTATTTCAAATGTTATAAGTTTAGAAATAATACAATCAATATAATGTAAGTTATAATTAAAATACATAATAAATGTATAGAGTAGTTTTTACTATAAAAAATCTTGAAACCAAAGACATGAATCATGTTTGGGATTAAATATGAACATGATAGAGAATAAATTAGTCTTCATTATATTTTAATAAAAGTTATATAAAAATATTATATTTTAAATAAAATAATAATTATAAAATTATAGTCACTACAACTTAAGTAATAATTAAAATATAAAGATTTTTTAAAAATAGATTTTTCACATAAAATGATAAAAGGGTTTGAATTATTTAAAAACATAAAATAACATGTAATCAAATGAAACAAAAATACATGCATGCACATACACAAACATAAGCATGCAATATAGTATAGACTCGGGGTCGATCTCTTTCAGAAGCCGCTCGCACATACTGGTTTCTATTATCACTATTTAAAACTACAATATTCCACTATAATAAACTACTAATATATTGGGAGTTTTATAAAAACATGTAAAATATTAATATATCAATGAAAATGATAACAAAAATGTAAAAAAAATAATTTAAGGAAAAAATATGTTGGTAAGAATATGTTGTCATTATTAGGAGTTCACGGTGATTCTATCATTGTTCTTTAAAAAATTTATCTCATTATCACATTCAATGTAGAGATCAATCATATCACTCTACACACTCCCATTGAACTGTTATCATCCCACACCAAACCTCCACATGTGGGACAATACTCCTTCACATCATCGCCACAATGATACTCCACCCCATATGCAGCATTATGATGATGAAATAGAGGGATACAAAAATGAAAGGGAAGAAGAACTCAATGGTATTTAAAGTGAGGTGAACCCTACACCAAAACCAATTTCACCAATACTGAATTATAAGAATAGAATAATGAGAAACATTGTAGTGTATGAACTCAAGAACCACTGCTCCCCCCTCGAAAAGGTGTCTAAGTTAGCTCTTCATTTTTAAGATAGGGCCGTATATATTTATGATAGTTTTAATTAGAGAGATAATTTTGGTTTGGGGACTATTGGAATTCCAAAGTGTTGATTTCACATGAATTTATGACCTTGAAATAAGTAGAATATAGAATTTCAACAATTATGAAAAATATTAAATGTATTATTATATATATCCATATGGAATTTCAGCTCATTTTGACTTCCCATTTGTGAGATATGGGCCCATCTAAAAAATTCATCATATCTATGCACAGATTTTGAGTTTTGGATTTTGGGTTGGCTTTGAGACTCAAAATGTCGAATTGAACTTTGGGTCTAGTTGAATGAAATTAAGAACCACGTGTAGGGAAGCCTAAAAAATAAATTTCATAATTTTAATCTGTGTAGAAGAAGTTATGGATGAAATACCAATCTGATATAAAAAATCAGGTCATTTTCACAATTGAGATAAAATTATTAATCAAACATAAAATTGTGATAATTGCCCTTAAAATATAAAATTTGTGAGATTAAAACATTGAATTAGAGAATTATATATGTGAAATTGTGATTTTCATCATGGTTGTATGAGGAACGGCCTAGAAATTCCTTGGTGTGTGAGACACACTTTAGGTTATATTACTGACTAATGTCAGTGTGGCTTGGAAATGAGGCTAGTGAGGTCGTATGATGACCATGATGAAGTTGAGGGACTTGTTACCCCTATTAATGATGGATGATAACTCGATAGTAAAGATTAAAACCAATGAACCTGTGAGGGGTTTCTATACATAATGATATCTAGGGGAATTTGGTGAGTTCTCCAGTGATATGTTGACCCTAGAGAGGGTGCACATGGGAAATGGGTAGTAATGATTATAGGTTCACCTTATAACCCAAATCAAATATGATACTTCTACTATTTGGAATTCCTAGGATTACCTCCCAAGATTTAGTGATGAATCCTGATGTTATAGATTTCTCAGGTTGACCTATTGTGAATTATTTATGATGAATGATAACTATGGATCACTCAAGATTACCTTCTAGGTATTGATGATGATTCTTGATGACTATGGATCACTCAATATCACCTCTTAAATATTGGAGATGATTCTTGATGACCATGGATCACTCATGACCACCTCATGAGGATCAGTGATGGTTCTTAATGACCATGGATCACTCAGGATCACCTCTTGAGGATCAATAATGAAGCTTGATGACTATGGACTACTCGGGATTACCACATAAGGATTGGTGATAATTTTTTATGACTATGTATTTCCTAGGATTACCTCCTAGGGATTGAAATTTTTCTTAAAATTATAGGATTACCTCCCAGGGGTCGGTTATGACACCTGGTTACTTTATTTCTTAGGGTCACTAACTAGGAATTAGTGGTTGTGATGAATCTAATGGATTACTTATAAATTCTCCTTAGATCCAATGATGATGTCTAAAACTATGGGATGAATTGGACACACTCCTTGGATTCAAAATTTATGCCTAATATTATTGGATTTCTAGGGTCATTCCCCTTAGAATCAATGCTTTAACCTATTACTATATGGTCATTAGGCCTGGTAGTTAATGGTAGAGTTCCATGACGTGATCAAGGACACTTATTCACTAGTTTAATTAAGTATATTCAATCCCAAGTGTCGTGTTAGAACCTAAGGATCAATAATATTTATTTATTTATGCTATTACATTATGTATTAATATTTTAATCATATCACATGTGTACACCCTATATTTACTAGTTATATATAGGATTGCATTGGTGGATCCCTACTAAGTTGTACTTACACTCTTCTTTAGTAGACATAGAGATTGGGTTCCCAATCAAGATTAATTTAACACAATTTCAAGTTGAGAAAAGGCTCGGAGTAGTTTTATTGAGTGAGATAACACAGATGGGATTTAATTTATAGATGAGGTGAGGCTTAGGAATAATAGTAGATCCTCATTGTGTTTTTATTATTTCATTTATTTTATATATGTGATCATCACGGTGGGCAGTTAGATGTGGATTATGTATGATTATATGATTATTTATTTCATTTATTATTGATTTTGATGTTTTATTTGACATGTGTGCTCTGATTATTTATTATGAATGATGTTTGTTTTATTTTTTCTGTTATTAATACTCTAATATAGGGGTATTTTCTCCCCATGTAACTACCCTATCCCCCCACTGATAATAAAAAACCTTTGGAATATGAGGAGTCATACCTCGAGTCCCAATAAACCTCCATTTTAGACATTTATGAGTGGTATTTGGCTGGGGATATCACAATGAAACTCATACAAAATGAAACAAATTAATAGCATCTAATGATGAAAATAAACTATAACTAACTAATGATGATTTATTTTACTCTTTTTGGAACTTTAACGAATAAACCAAGTGGAATTTTAAATATTATAAAGGAGTCTTAATTTTTGGATGACTTTTATAATCAAAGAAATATTTTATGGGGATTTAATTTTTTAAGTGCTTCTCATTCTATTTTGAATTTTAATGTTGGAGTAGACTATTGAACAATCCACTTAAAAGTTAAATTAAATTTTTTATATGAATATTCATTTATAACATTCTCATCTTTAGAAATTAAGTGTGGGGGGAAAGTTCTTAACTTTGAAATTTATTATTTACTGAATTTTTGTTTTCACTACTAGGCATTATGCTTTATTTAATATAAGTTTTTTTGAATCATTTTAAATTAATGTTAAGATCTTGTCTTAGAACCCTTAAACTTCATTAATTTATTATAACTATTTTTAAATGCTAAGGATTGGTGGAATCATTAATTAGTATGTTTTCTTCTAAGACTCGTTGAAAATATTTGAGTTTTCTCTATAGAAAAAAAGTATTTTCATTTTAGGATTTGTTTTTGTTAGTGATGGAGTTTGTGGTAGGTATTCTATTTTGATATTTATTGTGACCTTTTAACATTTCTTAGAACTGCTTAATTGCAAACCTTTTTTAACTTAAAGTGTTTTATTTTTCTCTTTCATGATAGAGTTTAAAAATTGGGGAAAATGTTGAGTTTTAATTGGGGGTATTTTTAAATGTTATTAACTATATTTCATTTAATACAAATCAAAGTACCCTAAAATTTTCCAAATTTTACTATTTTCAAACTTCATTTAGAATTTTTAGCGGTTATAATTTTTTCTTAAATTTGAGGTCTTTTTTGTTTCTTTGAGTGGTTAATAATTTTTATTCAACCATAGATTCATTTTTTGGAATATTTTTTATCTTTTAAAAAAAATCTTTTATTTAAAATTTTTGAGTAAGTCTTACATATTATATTAAAATTGAACTTCTTGTTAGAGTTAAACCAATAATCCTTTCATTTAAGTTCTTTGAGAATGAATACTTAATCATAGTTGGGATTTTCATTCTTTAAGATAAAAACATTGAATGGGATAATTATTATTACTTTATAATTAGTAAGATCACATATCCATATTGTTGTATCTAGTTATTCTATGTTAAAATAGTGTGTCTGTTCACCCTGGAAAAAATGAAAAAAAATTAATAAAAAATTCATGTAGGGTGAAGATTGTTTAATTCTTTTAAAAATTTTCAAATTCAAGCATTCTTATAAAATTGAAAACCAAATTTCAGTCAAATTATTTTCTTTTGAGTGGGATAATTATTCATTCTTACTTGAGATAGTCTATGGGAGAAAATATTTTTGAAAATAACTTCTTTATTGGCATTGTAATTGTTTATTATTTATGATTAGTTGACTTCCTTTGAATTTGATAAATTGATTTCTTGAAGATAAGAAACGAGTCAAGTGTGGGTAAATTGATGCTCATTTTATTTGTTACGTGTTCTCCATATATTTCCTTTATAGTTTTAATATTTTTCATGAAAGAATTGTTTTAATTGATAATATTTTTTGAATCTATCATCTTGTAATTAAAATTATCTTTCTTTCTATTTTTGTGTGAAAATGTAGATTTTTAGTTCCCAGCTGTTTAAATTTTATTTGATTTAATATTCATATATTTTAAGAATAAATATTTTGTGCATTGTTAGTGAAAAAACAATTGAAATAATATTTTTTTTACAAATGTCTTAAATGGATACGGTTGTTAGAATTTATCTTTTCAGTGTTTCTTGATTTTTATTTAGACATGTATTTTTGGAACAATTTTTTAATCTCATTCATCATATTCTGAAAACTTATTTTTTTGATATAATTCATAAATATTTTTAATACATTCAATAAATTTTAATTTAATGATCATATTATTTTTATAGGTAATTTTCATAGGACTTTTTAATTCATTATGTATGAATTTTTTAAGAAGGAAATCATGTGATAAATATCAAGAGATCCCCATAAGATATTTCAGATGCCCTATCCCATAAGAAAAGTATCAGAAAAAATATTACAATTCATTTTCAAGTGGTTGTGTGGGATATTTTTTAGGTTTCTATATAGGACAATTTTTCACAAGCTATCACGTATGGAATTTTCAAGTCTCACATAGATAGTTTATTTTTAAACCCTCATAGGATATTTCTCCTACATATGGGATATTTCTTCCACTGTATCCTTAATTTAAAATCTTCTCAACAAAGACGATGACTAGATAGGATCCATAGAATATCAAATTTGAGAATGAAAGTTAGGTTGTATATATTTATAATGAAAATTGATACTGATACTTCTAAAGTTCATGAATGTGGAAGACCAATTAATCTTAAGTGAAGGTATGAACCTAACCCACTTAAGAGATTATTTCACTAAGTCTTGAAGATAAAATCACAAAGCTGGGATTCAATGAAGATAAGCCTAGATGAGGATTTGGGGATGATAAATTTATTTGAACATTGAATGAAGAAGGTAAGTTGAAATCTAAAAAACAATAACATGACAAAACTGAATCCAAATCATGATTTTATTTGAATAAATCACTTAAAATATACGAATAAAGTTAATTGATGAATTTTTACATCTTAAGTAGGTGAAATATTGGTCAAATTGAAGTTAGAGCATTAAAGAATTTAGGGATCTAGGGATAAACTTCACTGGGACCAAAAATTTAATGATTGATACATGTTAGGTGAATAGACAACAGTCAAAGTACGGATATTAGATGAAAGATAAGTTAGATAAAATAGATTTTTTTAGATGGTGTTTTCTCCATATTCAAGTCTAAATGTTGAATATTGAGGGGTGCTTGATCATCCTCAAGGATACAAGTTCCAGGATGAAGAACATTTCATGTATGGGGTTCGACATATTTCCTCAGTGAGTTTCAGTCGATTAAATAATATCACAGTGTCTGTGATTGGGGTAGTGGAATGATTACTAAGACTTTTTATGATTGGGATGAAGTTGGGTTAAAGATTTTAATTAAAGAAAAAATAGTTTTTCTCTTTAATGGGGGTTTGTGGGAAACCAAACTGGAATGATGAAAACCTATGTATTGGTAAATAATAACAACTTTACCTCAATTGAATAAATTGATTAAGACAAAATATCATGTTGAAGATGTTGATAAGATGAACTTGGAACTTATCTTGGTGTTTGTTAGTGAAGGAGATTCAATTGTCTATTTTTTTTAGGATGTGGATCCATCATATGTTGGTTCATATTGACATGGAAGGTAGGATCCAAGTTTATTTCAAATGGAGAGATGTTGAGGATTTTTAAATCTAGACTCAAGTTCTAGTGGATGGATAAGGATTCAATGATGGGGATTTCCAACTGAAGGTTATCAAACTTATTAAAGATAGAATAAAAAATTAAGAAGTTTGGCCATACAGACATAATATATCCAATGAGGTTACCAACTAGACATAATTAAAATAAAACTCTAAGAAATTGAATTAGTGAAAATTGTATCAATTAATGTACATATTCAAGTGCATAAGGTTTGTTGAGGATATTTTTTAAAATTATAGTTATAGTGACAGAAGGACATAGAATAAACTTTCCCTTTCAACTCTCATAAAACTAATTTGGGGTATCAAGTCAGTGAGCTACGGGAATATAAAAGAAAATTCTATGAGAAGAAATAAATAGTAATTTATTCAATCATGTATCCATCAATCATATGGCACAAAATATTGGATAATTGTGAGAGAGAAAATTCATAACTAGAAGCAATAGTTTGGATGAGTTGGAATTGGAGATAATATTGACATCGATAGAGAATATATTTCTCGCCTTCTCTTTAATTCCTTTTTTTAGATGAACTTATTTTCTATTTTATTTTTTTGATATCATGAGGATACATAGTTAAACACCTTTAGTGGCTATATTAAAAATAATTTAAATCTCTTTTTCTATTCCTTCTCGATTTTATTCATAGAATTTTTGTGTTCTTCCTAGATTATTTCACTTCCTCTAATGATGAATTGAAAAATAAAGTTATATTTCAATACTTTTCAGTAGTTGAAAATCAATTTTATCTCCCCTAAAACTGAGATATAGATGTGGTTTTCACTGGAAGATCAATAGTGTGTTACTTTTTATCTAATGTTCTTATTTTTGTTCTCCATGAGCATTATTTATTCACTAATTCATGAACCTAAGGGTAAATAGTTGTAAATATTTATCCTTAAGATCTTCAATTGAAGTACTTTAATTGGAAAAGGTTGAAGTTCATTTTCTTCATGAATGAATAATCTATTTACTAGGTCTTTATAGACATATTAGTCCTTATAAGAGTTCATTGGGAAAGGTGGTTCACTAAGAAACTACTAGGTGTTTCAACTCACTTTATACATATCATTTTAGAATTTAAATATTTAATTTTTTATAAAATATAAGTGATAATTTATAAATTTAGTTCTTCTCAGTTTCCTATAATTTCATCTCTTATTCATCCCTTTTCCTTTAATTTTGTTCTCATAAATTTTCATGCATTTTCACCATTGATTTTACATAACATTTCACTTCATTTCACCACCATCCTTTATTCTTTCTTCTACTTTCAATTTTTTTTATTTTATTTTATTTTTCTTATATTCTAATCATTTTTGTATTCCCTTAGGTTTTACCCTTCCCACCACTCTATATTAGTAAGTAGTTTTATAAATAATAAATTTGAGTGTGTCAATAACCATATATAAGATGTTTCAATTGTGTAATGTATGTATACAGAAGTAAAAAACTCAACCTTCATCGCCCTGATGGTGACTTCATCAAGATTCCATGATAGGTTTAAAGTGGATCCAAAAATAAATTCATATGTTATAATAAATCTTTATATCAATTCTTGGTTATTCCATGGAGTTTTAATCAATATTAAGTGTCGTTTTGTCACTTTTTGATGAGGATTGGTCGACTCCAAATGTTATGCATGGTTGACTGAGAAAATATGGTTTTCCACTCTTGGTAATTTTATTTTCAAGTTTTTGTGAAATATCATTGACTAGTGTGAGGGGATAATGATTGATTCTCACAATAACTTGGATAAGGAGTTTAATCAACTACTCTGATAGAGTTGACATTATGCTAAAGGGTGTTCTTTTTTTATGTTTATGGATTGGGAATTCAAAATAATGGTTAACACTACAAAATCCCATAGGATCATATATAAAGTTTTGGAATGACAGTTTCTTTTTTTATAAAGTTCATTTCCAAAAAATATGAGATCTTATTGAAATTACCAGAAAGGAGTA
Organism: Viscum album; assembly: GCA_963277665.1. Taxonomy (NCBI): domain Eukaryota; kingdom Viridiplantae; phylum Streptophyta; class Magnoliopsida; order Santalales; family Viscaceae; genus Viscum; species Viscum album. The sequence goes on from OY728140.1 coordinate 128,647,242, forward strand.
TACCACTAAAAATGGGGGGTTGAATCAGTGGTGATTTTTACAATTTATTTTATCTTGAAATTAACCCCTATAACTTTTTAGAGTTTCGATCCTCTAAAATTAATAACTCAACCTCACTCGTATGAAATTATAAGAAAATAAATCAATTTACACAAGTTTTTATAAGGTTCACCCACAATAAGGGTGACTATATCCTTTTCATTTAAACTGCCATTAGTCCATGGATATCCAATATATAATGAAGTTAATGAAAATTATCTAACTCATGTTAATATTATTCTATCTCCCAACAGGTAATTATATTATCTCTCACTAATTAGAAAGTTTTCTTATACTTCAGAGCTAAGAAAATATTAAAGCATTGAAAGTTTCTCACAATAAAAGATGACTGAAAATTCTCTATTTGGTTTTCCTCAATCACCATCTAGTATGACCGCATTTGGTGTGCCTCAATTAGCCCGAATGTCCCGAAGGCCTTCATTTTAATTTATTTTTGATAACCCCCATTTCAAGGGATGAGGGGGAACCCTTACAAGGCCTGTAGGCTCAGAGATTACATGGCCCGTGGGCTTAGGAGATTACATGACCCGAAGGACATAGGGAATTCAACCAGACTATCTACAAGGAACTGCCCCTCCCCAGCATCTGCATCATAGTAGTAGCTCTCCACCTTCGCATGGTCGTCTGTCTAGGCTTCCTGTGCAAGCACAGGCTAGTCCTGGTGGCATATCCATACCCTCTCATTCTGAAAAATCCATTTGTCTCTACTCTGGTATGACCACATTTGATGTACCTCTGTCAGGTAGCTCTTTTTGGTTCCTCTTCTTCAACCAAGTTATTCCTTGGCTAGATACTTATAATATAAAAAAAATCAACACTTTTTCTCTCTAATACTTATGGATCATAGATCTTAATGATATTTTACCCCTTTATATAAAAATACTTCCTTTGAAAATTAAGGAGGAAATGTGGGAACCTATTTTGAATTTCCAACTCAACTCATCCTTATTTTAACAACCTTTAAAGCCTCTAAGACTTCAGAGTCAAATTTCTTCATATGATCTTCTTTAAATCTCAACATCAATGATTTTCTTAAAACCTTCCTTAAACCTCAGTTATATTTATAATTGTTGAAAAAACAACTCAACATCATCACAATTTTTTGAATTTAAAAGGTTTGTGTAAAGTTTATTTAGTCTATCTGATATAAAAACTCGCAGATTTCTCCTTATAGTAACATTGTACACCATTCGTCCATTTGGAACTTCTTCATCAATTCTCTATCAAATCTTTTTCATATGATTCTCTCGAAATATTTCTTCCATGTGATGGAATTTGTAGATGCATGTATGCTGATCTTAAAAACATGTGTCTAATGGATTTAAACTTCCTCTATCTTGTGAGTTTCACAAAGTTTATCTAGTAGAAATGGATTCCTTTGTATGATACAGCTTCATATATTTCTCTATCTGATCATCTTTACCAGATCAGTTGGATTTTATCTAGTGACTTCATTTAAGATTCACTCTCCTAGGTGGACTTCATATTTCTCCATATAGTGTAAAATAATTGTGTTCATCTATTAAACTTCATAGATTTCTTCTTCTGCTAGAGTAATAATTTTTTTGTGCAATCTCTATGTGTTTGATGGACTCAATTTGATAATCTTCATAAAACTCCATCTGATCATTAGTTGTAACTTCACCACTTCATATATTGAGGATTATACATCCATAATTCCAACTTTGTAACTCAAACTTTTCGATCTTCAAAACTACCTTTTATCTGATTCACTTCATACATCTTTTTATAGTACGTCTTCATACTTCGAACTCTATACATTTTGAAAATTTATCACTTTATAACTTGAACTTTGTATAAATTATCTCTATCTGGATACATTATCTTGAACTATGATAACTTTTAGTAATCATGATATTAAAAACATTGAGGATAATAAAATAATCATCTAACTTAGTATTAGTAGAAACTCACACTTCATCTGATAACTAACAACTCATTTTCTTAAAAAAACATTTGCAAACAAGATATTGACAAAAAATGAAAAAAAACATTACAAAATAAACTCAAAGGATATTCAATTTACCCCTTTTAATTTATTGTAAAAATTATCAATATTATTAAAAAATATTCTAAAATTACATTAAACCATATATTTTCTCATAGATAATGTCCTAACACCACACTACCATATTAATAAATTTTTTTGAAGGAATACCATCGCTTGTTGAAAAGAAATTGTGTGGTCATGCTATTGATGAACTCCTCCTAAATCATCTACTCCCTCTTTCTCTAATAACACCAACTTTGGATTGATAGAGTACATAGGTGTACTTATTCACTCCCTTTCATAATAGAATCCAATGAAATGTGGGGATAGAAACTTAAGAACTTACTTAAGTCGGTGGTGGATTCTAAACATATAGTTTTATCCAAAATTCCTCAAATCATTCACTTGGCATAACTTTGGTGAAAACATCTACAATTTGATATATTATTTAAATATACTCAAGAATTACATCTCTTTTAGCAACTTTAACATTAATGAAATAATATTTAATGTCAATGTGTTTTGATATGGAATGTTGCATGGTTTTTTTGGAGAGACCAATGGAACTTTAATTATCACAAATAATATTTAATGTTTTTTTAATATCCACCCTTAGATCTTACAACTAAACTTTCATCCATATAATTTTTGTACACACCTACAAATCGGAAACATATTCTTCTTTCATTGTAATCAAAGTAACAAAATTTTGTTTATTATTATACCAGCTCACAAAACTTTATCCTAAGAATAAATTTCCTACTGATGTTGATTTTTGATCATTGTAATATTCATCCCAATCAGCATTAGTGAAACCAATAAAGGTCAACTCATTAAATTTCTTATACACCAAGCCATAGTTTGATGTACCTTAAACATACCTAAGGATACTTTTTGTGACCATCATTTTTTATTCCTTTTGATCACTTTTATATCATGCACACAAAGTTATAGAGTATACAATGTAAAGTCTTGAAATGGTAAGAAAAATTAAAATAGTGATCAAATTCTAGAAATCATTTTGATTTACACTTTGGACAACATAATATTTACTCATCTTCATGCCAATAGTAATAGCTATAGAAATATCCTTTGAATTTTCTATGCAAAACTTTTGAAGAATACCCTTGGGATAATTTTCTTGTGATAGAAATATGTAACTTACTTTTTGTTGAACTTGTAATCCTAGAATTAATTTCAACTCTCCAATAACTAACATCTCAAAGTTATTCTTTATTTTTTCAATAAATTATTCACAATATTTATCCATGTCACCTATAAAAATTATATCATCAACATAAACAATGAAAATTAGGGTATCTATGCTCATCTATTTCACATATAAGTTGTTGTCAAATTTTTCTTTTGAAAATTTCAACCTCTTCAAGCAAATGTAAAACTTTGAATACTAGGTGTAGGGAGACTGTTTCAACCTATATAAATTTTTATTCAGTTTGAACACTATGGTTCCATAATTATCATGTATGAACTCACTAGGTTTCTCAATATAAACTTATTCTTAAATTCCTCTATTCAATAATTTTTACTTAACATTTATATGATCGACTTTTTAATTATAATGAGCATCAATAACCAAAATTGTTCTGATTGTTTCAAGCCTTGTAATAGGGGAAAAGATTTCTTAAAAATCAACACCTTCCACCTGTGAATAAACTCTACAAATAAATCATGTTTTATTTCTCAAATTTTTTATAATGAACTAAAGTTTTATAATTGAAATTTCCTTTTCACAAATGAATAAAAGTAATCATATAATAGAAAACACATGCACCGCTTTGGTTATTTTGGACCATTATAAGTTATATCTTATCAAATTTAAAATACTTTTAGACATAATAACCATTGATAATATAGTATTTATAAAGTGACCATTAATATTAGTATATATTAATGGTTTTGATAAATTCCAACTAGCACAAAAGGAAGAAGCGATGTCACGACCAGTAGGGTTGTACCCTATGAAGCTCATTTATCAGATCTTATGGGGAAGATAGTATCACTGGTCTTTTCCCTTGACCAAACCCAAGCTGAGATTCAATAATTAAAGTATGAGAGAAACTATTTATAGGAGAAGTTCAATCTCATTGAGATTACGATCCAAACCATATTCACCAAACCACCCCAATAAAACCTCATTATCACGCACCTTACCCTTAGGTCATTTGTTGGCATAATAAAGGGCTATGTATCTAGAACCTAATAGTGGGATTTTTTTTATTTTTTTTAAATAATGATAATATTTATCCCTTTTTATTGTTACTTTATAAATAATTAAATATTGAGTTTGAAAAAAAATAGATTTTGATATGTTGAAACTCGAATTGTATTTTTTGGGAAATATATAGTTTCAATAAAAGGCACACTTTTTAATAAATTGAATAATTTTTAAAATAAATTTTATTTTAAAAAATTATTATTATTAAATAATATTTAATTAAATATAAATGATAATATAATTTTATAAATTCAAATGTAATTTTTATAAGGGTCAGAAAATTATTATCATCGCAAAAACCCGTATTTTTTAATAAATAGGGACTTTTTATTTAAAAGTTTAAATTTTCATACTAAGAGAATTTTTTTTATAAAATAAAGATTATTTTTAAAATTAGTATTTTTAAATTAGAAAAAAAATAATTTTTCATTATTTTGAGGAGATAGTCGATTTTTTTTTTGTAAAAATTAAATATGGTATAAATATATGGTATGTATTGTGACATCATAAAATCCCTAAAGTGGTGTAGTAATATTATAAAGAGTTCCAATACCTAGATTATGTTTTATATTTAAAATAATTTGTTTTTTATGTAATTTTATTAATTTTATAAACCCTTAATGAATCCTCTAAAACCTTTATTATATTTTTAAGGTTTTAAAATTAGTTATTTATGAACATGACTCACTTCTATGTCACTAAGGGTATTATTTTAATTAGTTCAGTTATAAAAGTTATAAAATAATAAAAAACACTCCTATTTGGAAGAAACCATGGGAAAAAATAATGATAATTTTTTTGTTTTGATTACTTTATCATATAGAGTCCAAAACATAAGTTTAGAAATTAATAAAGAATTCTCATCTTTTTTCCTATAAAACCTCTCCCAACTGCCCATTCCTCATCACCCAAAACCATTAGATCAAGAACTTAATATAATATTCCCTCTCTATATCCCTCCCAAGTTTTCCCCATGCTCTTAAGAAGTTCCTTCAAAGCTTTTAGAAATTCCTTATCAAGATATGGTATCCTCTCCTACTCCTCTTTATTCAAGCACCTTCTTTATATTATACCTTTTGATTTCCAGTTGATGATGTTTGAATATGTTTTTAAATATCCATATTACTATACTTGTCATTTCCATGTGATTATATACCCCTTTCACTATCATTATACACTTCCATGAATTTTTATGTTCCCTCGTTATGCTGAATAAATTATTTTATGGGTTTCCATGCCAGAAATTTGTGTAGTGAATACTCATCCCCATTTCCACTCAAGGTTGTTTTCCTATATGTAACTATAATTTATATAGTGGGGGAATAAAAGTATATAAACCGTACTCCTCAATAATGGGATAAAAATTGATAAATACATCATTATGATGTGTGATCTATGTGGTGCACTTATGCATATGCATGATATGAATGTGATGGGTGAGCCTAGAATTATATAGTCCTACAATGCATTGGGTAATGTTTTTATCTCATGAGATACCATTTATAGTTCATGGGATGTTATTCAAAGAACATTATGTTATGATTACTTGGTGTTTTTCCTTAACCTTTGTTTATGATGTCATGTTTTATGTTGTTTCCACATTCCTATGTTGCCTTGATGTTATCATGTTATATCATGTATCATTGTTCAAGAGTATGATTCTCACCCCTTTTATGTCATGTTTATATTTATATTAACTCATATATATTACTTTCATTATGTTATGCTTTTATAATTACCTTACTGAATTTTATATCCCATCCCTTTCTTATATATGTCCCCAAGTTATCCCATGCAGTATTAGAATACCAATGAATATTAAGAGCATGTTGTGGAGTTTTTGAATAATGATGATGTGACCATGTTTCATGTTAATGTTTTATGTACCTAATATTCCAAATAAACTAGTCCTCGCGATCTTCTAGGATTTTATTATGTGTACCTTTATGTAATAAATCATTAATTAATGTGTATTGAAATATGGGTTGTCAAAGTTGGTATTAGAGAAAAGTCTAGTTAATTTTTGTGATTGGTATTAGAAACCTATAGTGAAAGACTTAGGGGTAAACACTAAACATAGGAATATATTTCTAAATTTTGTTAAAGTAAAAAGTAAGTGGTTTCTAAGAAAATACATCCTTGTATGGATATTAAAAGTGAATGTGGCTCTGTCATAGTTATAACTAGGGATAATAACCCCAAAAGGGAACATTGAGCTAGACACAATCATCCCCTAGTGCATGAAAAAAAGTCCTTGTTTCACATCTGGTTTGACACTCCAGGGGGATATACTTTAGTAAATTATAAATCTCATTACAAAACATTATTAAGAGGACAAAAATTCTAATAATACATTATGTTAGGAAATAGATCATGGATAAAATATATTGAAAACTAGAAATTCATAAGTTAAGAAATATATTTCATTTATGATTTATCCCTTTAATGTTTATCATTTCCTGTTTATGTGATTAATAGTTTAAAATTTTTCATCCCTAATTTTCCCTTTATTTTAGTCAATGTTTAGAAATAGGAGGAACCAATTCAACAACAAGTGTGATGAGAAATATGTTGGTTGTACAAATGAGATTCCTAAATTGGTGGGGGATAAAGTATGATGTCATGTGATTATTCCAAACCATCTATCACAAATTATGATTAAAAAACTAGCACATAGTTGAGTCTCTAACACATCAAAGAAGAAGAGGAAAACATATCATGGAATTTCTTGTAATAAAGGTGGTAAAGGAAAGATGATTCAATTTTCTACATGTCAAAAATGTGGAAAGATTCACTAAGGGAAATGTTAAAAAGGAACTAGAAGATGTTTTGTGTGTGGGAAAATAGGGGATAAAGTATCTAATTTTCATGTAAAAATGAATAATTAAAATAAAATTATAGAGGTAAATAAAGTTAAATCTAATTCACCAATAATAGTTCTATTTTGTAAATGTGGGAAACTGGGTAATTTTCCAATAAAATTATTTATTCTAAGGGAGTACAAGGATGATGAGGACCAAAAGTATCCTAGACTAATGGAACATGGATGCCCTTATGCTATGTAAATCATCGAGATGGATCATGATGACTTAGGTACACTTAAACTCTACTTTAGAGTTGTGTATATCTTGTTGTATTTCAATTCATTCCATATTATCATATGTAGTATGTTTTCTAAGAACATTGATTCACTACCCCAAATAATTTAATATCATCTACGAAAAATTCTATGATTTTTGTATAAAAAGTTGAGTTTTGTGGGAATGTACTTATTGAAAATATTATTATTCTCCTTTTATAAGAATTCAATGTTTTCCTAGGTATGAATTGGTTTTCCTTATATAGATCCAACATAAATTGATGGGATAAATAATTAACCCTTTGTATCATGAATCATCCTCTGATTATATATAAGTGTAAGGAGGAGGATGAATCTCCTTTGGAATCATTATATCAATAATAGATACTATTTCCAAATGAGAAAGTGTATCTCGCTGGAATGATTGAGACTAAGGAAAAGATCATCCTTGATGATATGCCCATTGTGAGAGAATATGTTCCTCAAAGAATGGTATTTTCTTCCTTATAAACTAGATAATGAATTATTAATCTAACTTATAAGGGTATCAATTAACATTCTTACGGCATGTTATCACCAACAAAAGGATATATGAGGATCCTTCAAAAATAGAGGAAATTGAAGGATGGTCGATAAAAAACTATATGATGAAAATATGTAGTTTTCTTGGATTGGTTGGGTACTATCATCAATTTGTGATAATCTTCTCATGATTTTTAAGCCCACTGACTAAGATAACTCATAATGGGGTGAATTTTTTTTGGAATGATGAATGTGAAGAAATCTTTAAAGAGGTGAGGAAGAGTCTAATCATTTCACCTGTTCTCACATTACCCACTAATGGGGGAGGATTTTTTATCTACAATGATGTGTATAAAAAGGGATTGGTTTTTTTATTCATGAAAGATGAAAAGGTGATATCTTATGCCTCCTACCAGTTAATGATCCATGAGAAGAACTACCCAACACATGATCTAGAATTGGATACAGTAATCATTGTGCTGAATATTTGCCAAAATTATCTCTATGGGGAGAAGTGTGACATATATACATATCATAAAATCCTCAAGTATATAATAACAAAAAAAATATCTAAATATGTGTAAATTAAGGTGGTTAGAGATGATAATGGATTATGATTATTCAACCTATTACCATCCTAGGAAGGTGAATAAAGTGGAAGATGCTTTGAGTAGAAAGGTTCCTACAACCCTATCCATGATGAGAATTGCAAGGGATGAAACCTTTTTGGACATAAAAAGGATGTATATGGGAATAATAAAAGTATTTTCATAATACCTTGTACAAATGAATACTCAACTATTTATTCTTGAGATGATCAAGGAGGATCAGAAGGATGGTGAGGTTCTATAAAAAATGTAGGGAATTTCCTAGAGTTTAACTTTTCTAAAGATGGAGTTATAATGTTTGAAACCCAGATATGTGTCCCATAAAAACTATAACTATATAGGGAACTTTTGGATGATGTTCATAGCTCATCATTCTCTATTAATCTAGTAAGTACTAATATGTATAGAGATTTGAAGTAAAACTTCTACTAGGATAGCATAAAGAGGTGGACTGTAGAATTTTCATCACGATGCTTGGTATGAAAACAAGTAAATTATAAATTACAGAATTATAAACATATGATGAAACCATTTCCCATAATATTATGGAAATGGAAAAACATAACTATGTATTTTTTCATAGGACTCCCCATGAACCCTAAAGGTAATAATGTCATCTGGGTGGTAGTTGATCACCTTACCGATTCAGTGCACTTCATCGCTATTAAGGAATATTTATATATTGACTAACTCACCAAGATATATATAAGGGAAGTGATAAGACTACATGGAGTTCCACTCTATTTTATCTAATCAATATCATAGTTTTACCTCAAGGTTTTGGAGAAGCCTTCAGTAAGTGTTGAATACAGAACTAAGCTTCAGCACTGCTTATTACCCTCAAATTGATGGTCAGTCTAAAAGGACCATTCCATATATATAGGATATGTTGAGATCATGTTTAATGGATTTACAAGCCTGTTTGGATTAACACCTTCCCCTAACAGAGTTCTCATACAGAAATAGTTTCTATTCTAGTATTCAAATGGAACCTTGTTATGCTCTATATGGGAAGAGGTATCTAACTATGACATATTGAGATGAAGTTGGGGAGAATATATTTATGGAACCTAATATTTTCCAATAGATTATGGATAAGGTTCAAATCCTTCATCGATATATGAAATCGACAAAAAATCGATAGAAAATCAATGCAGACAATCATCAACAAGACATGTAGTTTGTGGTCAGAGATAAAGTGTCTCTTTGAATATTATCATGGAATAAATTCATGATGTTTTTGAAGAAGTTAAATCTTGTTCCAAGATACATTGGCCTCTTTGAGATCCTTGATCACATCAGATCCATGGACTATCAAATTTCACTCCCACCTAACCTACCAGACCCCTCGCATGTACTGAATCCAAATTGGTACCATTGGAGAATGTTATTTCATATGAGGATAATCTAATGAATATATTATATCATAGAGACAAATTTATATGAAATAAGAAAACTTTCTTGGTTAAAGCGTTGTGGCAAAACCACAAGTTTGAGGAAGAAACTTGGGAACTAGAAGAGGAAATGAAAAAAAGTTCCATCATTTATTTTAGTGAATAAAATGAAGATTTTGAGGGGAAAATTTCTAGTGGGTGGAATAATGTAATGACCTTAAGTTTTATAAATGAAATTTCTTTTTTTCAAATGAATAAATTCCTTTATAGGTGATGATGTTATAGAAAAAACATGCACTGATTTAGTTATTTTGGACAATTATAAGTTATATTCTAACAGATTTAAAAGACCATTAAACATCATAACCATTGATAATATAACCATTGTAAAGTTACCATTAAGATTAGTATATATTAAGGGTTATGATAAATTCCAATTGACACAAATAGAAGAAGTGGTGGCCTCGACCAGTAGGATCACACTCTATGAAACCCATTTATAGGAGCTTTTGAGGGAGATAGCATCATTGGGATTTTACCTTGACCAAGACCAAGATGATAATCAATAATTAATGCATGAGTGATACCATTTATGGGAGAATTTCAAGCTCATCGAGATCATGGCCTAAACCATGTTTGTTAAACCACCCTAAGAAAAGCTCATCATCGCACACCTTACCCTTAGGGAATTCACTGGTGTAATAAAGGGTTATGTATCTAGACCCTAACAGTATGATTATTTATATTTTTATTTTTAAAAAATAATGATAATATTTATCCATTTTTATTATTAATTTATAACTGATTGAATAATGAGTTTGATAAAAAATATATTTTGATACGATGAAACTCGAATTTTTTTTTTTGGGAAATATATAGTTTCAATTAGACACTCGTTTTTATGACTTCAAGAATTTTTTAAATAAATTTTATTTTACTAAAACATTATTAACAAATAATAATTAATTAAATATAAGTGATAATATAATTTTATGAAGTCAAATGTAATTTTTATAAGGGTCGGAAAAATTTTATTATCGTAAAAAACTGTATTGTTTAATAAATGGGGAATTTTTATTTAAAAGTTTAATTTTTAATAATTATAGAATTATTTTTGATAAAATAAATATTATTTTTGAAATCAAAACGTCTATATTAGCTGATGGTTAATTTTTCATAATTTTTGGACATGGTCAAATTTTTGGGTAAAAATTAAATATGGTATAAATATACAGTGAGTATTATGATAGCATAAAAGCCCTAAAGTGATGTAATAAATACTATAAAGAATATCTATGACCTAAATTATGTTTAACTTTAATTTTTTATGTTTTTTTATTATTTTTATAAACCCTTAATGAATCCTCCAAAACCTATATTATATTTTAAGGTTTTAAAATTAATTCATTATGAACATGACTCACTTCCACATCACCAAGGGTATTATTTTAATAATATCAGTTATAATAATTATAAAATAATTAAAACCACTAAACTTTGGTAGAAACCATGGGAAAAAACCCTGATAATTTTTTTTGTTTTGATTACTTTATCATTTAGAGTCCAAAACCTATGTTTGGAAATTAATAAAGAATTCCCCTCTCTTTTTCTATAAAAAAGCACCCAAACCCCTATTCCTCTTCACTCAAACCCCTTTAATCATGAATGTAATCTACCCTTAACCCTCTATATCTCTCCCAAGGTGTCCCTAAGCTCTTAAGAAGATCCTCCAAAGCTTTTAGAAGTTCCATCTCAAGGTAAGGGATCCTCTCCTTCTCCTCTTTATTCAAGCACCTTCTTTATATTATTCCATTTTATTTAAAAATGATCATATTGGAATATGTTTTTACATTTAATTATGATTTAAATTTTATTAGAGACCCCTTTCACTCTCATTACACCCTTCCATGAATCTTTATGTACCCTCGTTATAATGCCGAAATTACTATATGATTTTTCATGCCAAATATTTGTATAGTGAATACCCATCCCCATTTCTGCTCAAGGGTATTCACATATATGTACATATATTTCATTAATTGGTGAATTTCAAATGTTAGGTCCACAAGGATGAATACCCTGAGAGGGGGGGTGAATCAGGGTATGACTAATTTAAAATTAACGCCTGTTCTGATCTTGTTTCGCTGCTAAGAAAAACACTCTTCTCTCTCTTTCCTGTTGCACAAAGTAAACAGAAAGTAAAGCATGCACAGGACACACCAATTTTACTTGGTTCACCGCAAAGGGATACGTCCAAGGAGCATACGCCAACAAGTTGCCGGTCATACCAATTCCACTAAACTTCACTAGTTGTGGATACAAAGTTCGGTCTAGATCACTTCTATGCCCAGGCTCACTGTCTTTACAATGTTTAGGGTCAGCTCACTGCTTTCCCAAGGGTCACTCCCTATTTCTCTCTCTCTGGATCACTGCCGGTGGAGAGGATCACCTTCTTCCTCTTCCTAAGATCACTGCTCTGTGAAGGGATTCACTCACAGTTTATAGACCTGTAGGTCTCTTCATTTTCATGAAAGAATGCATCCTTAACTGATGATGGATGCTATGTTAATGTCAAAATTTCATTCACTGATGAATAGCCCTTTTCCCCTAACCACTGGGCAATTCCTTTTGGAAACACCTTTGCAAAGAACCCTACTTTCCTAGGCTCCCAATTTCGCGAAGCTCAAACAAGACTTCACGAAGCTCCTGCCTTTTCGCGAAGCTCTATCGCGAAGCACTCTCACGATGCACAGACCTTCGCAATGCTTAGGCCGTCGCGGAGCTCCTACCTCTCCGCAAATCTCACTGAGCCAACGCGGGGCACACACCTTTCGCGGAGCAAGAATAGACGCCGCGAAGCTCCCCTTTCACGAAGCACACTGCCTTCGCGAACCACCTCTGAGAACCGAGAGCAATGGATTTTCTCTGAAAATTATCTCTACTTCTCTCGAGGGGGTCGGCCTCTATTTATAGGCGATTCCACCGACCCTCGTCCCTTCCGTGCGAAGTCAACGCCACGTCATCTCAAATCGCGAAGCTCCAAAGTTTCCGCCAGAATTCTGTCCAAATCGCGAAGCACCACGGCAATTTTCTATTCGCGGAGCTTGACGTAGTCACGAAGAATCATCGTCAACATTCCTTCGTGCCTTCGCCGTGAATCTCCCTCGCAAATCCCTTCACTGCCGCGATGCGCTTCAGCCTCTGTCATTCGTGAAGATTGACGTAATCGCGAAGACTCACCGCCTCCATTTTTCTGGTCTTCGTGATTTCCAAACCATGTATCCTATCTTCACGAAATTCATGTCTTTGCCATATTAAATTATGCTCTTCATGGAAATCCTATTTTCACGATGCTCACCAAACTTCAGATTTTGGACCCCAAAAATTTGGCAAACACTGGGAAACGGCGCCACCTTGTACTGCTCTTTTGTACCGCCTCCAGATCGTCCTTTCCTTTGTCATCGTTCTTTGTCAACAAGGTTTGTCAACAACTTATTGGGAACTCGACAAATATCCATGAAAACCTGCTTTGTCAACAAACACAATCAACCCAAAAATACTGCAATGTTACCTTGAGGGATTTTTGCCCAACAATATCCCCCTTTGGGTTTGTTGACAACTCTTCACAACTCTGCTCAGAAAGATTTTCTGCACTTTGATATCTCACTGAGTCTTCTTCCAGCCGCTACCACCATTCGCCTCTTGTGATTATGATAGCGTTCAAGGAATCACTTAACACGTACTCTAAGCCCACATGAGCAATGCTCGGCATGAGAAACAAGAGTAGTATGAAAAGTTAATCAATGAATCACTTCATGTTAAACACCAATTGTCAATTCCAACTTGATACCAATTATTAAATTGATACCAATTGTTGAACCACACTGATCCCAATTCGTGATAGCTGGAAACCTTCTCTCACCATTCCAACACCACTGTTCTGCTTTTATCACGATCCTCAGCTGTCATGATATCTATGCTTTGATCGATCACTTCTAGCATCGTCAGATTTTATATGCTCCCCCTTTCTACTTGCACTCCCCCTATCTGGCTGCTCCACCTGTCAGCTTCTCCCCATATCATTCATTATTTATCAAATCTCCACACTGTCTCCCCCTTGAAAAATCACTATTTTCTCCCCCTTTGTCAATGAACCCAAAGGTCACTCCTTTGTAGTCTGTAACAGAGTAGAGAAAACATATCAGCACAGTAGAGAAAAACACATCATACCTCGGGGAGATGGGGGGGTTATGTCCACGTGCTTTCAAGTGCGGGGAATAGACTGAACTCCTAGATCCAGTCGATGTCTCTCAAAAGCTTCCTTGGGTAAGGCCTTGGTCAGAATATCGGCAACCTATAACTCTATAGGAACATACTCCAACTTCACAAGTCCTTGTTCCACATTCTCCTTGATGAAATGATATTTAATCTCAATGTGCTTTGTCCTTGAATGATGGACGATATTTTTTCTAAGATTTATATCACTTGAGTTGTCACACTGGATTCCGATCGGAGACTTCACTTCAACTCCCATATCTTCAAGCTGCTGCTTCATCTATAATAATTGTGTGCATGCTTGAGTGGCCGCAATATACTCATCTTCTGTGGTGCTCAGTGAAATGCAATCTTGCTTCTTTCTTAGCCAAGAAATACACAATCCACCAAGATAGAATGCACCACCTGACATTTATTTTATATCATCTGCTGAACCGGCCCAGTCTGCATCAGTATAGCCCAATAACTCTGTCTGAGATTTATCAGTATATGTCAAGTCGAAATCCACAGTGCCCTGGATATAACGAAGTATTCTTTTCACTGCAAGCATGTGGATTTCCTTGGGATTGCTCTGATATCTCGCTGCTTAGCATGTGGCGAAAACAATATCAGGCCTTGTTGCAGTCAAGTACAACAAACTTCCAATAATTTGCCTGTATTCTATGATATTAACTGCCTTTCCATCTTCATCTTTCGATAATTTCATCCGGGTGGCAACCGGAGTCTTCATCTCCTTGAAATTTTCCATTCCAAACCTTATCAGGACCTCCTTGGCATATTTAGATTAAGAAATGAATGTTCCATTCCTTCCTTGTGTCACCTGTAGACCAAGGAAAAATGTTAGCTCTCTAATCATTGACATTTCAAACTCATTTTTCATGAATTTGGAAAACTGTCTGCACTGAGCTTCATCTGATCTTCCAAATATTATGTCATCGACATAAACCAACACCATCATCATTTGGTTACTATCATTACTGAAATAGAGATTGTAATCAACTCCTCCACGCTGAAAACCAAGCTTCTTCAAGTACTGATCAAGCCTTGAGTACCATGCCCTTGGTGCTTGTTTCAGCCCATACAATGCCTTCTTCAGACTGCAAACTTTGTTCTCATCCTCATGAATGAGAAAACCATCTGGCTACTCAATATACTCCTCCTCTTCTAGAAAACCATTCAAGAATGCAGATTTGACATCCATCTGGAACACTTTGAATTTTCTTTGCACTACTATGGCCAAAAATAATCTAATTGTCTCCAGCCTTGCAACTAGTGCAAATGTCTCATCAACATCTATTCCCTCTATCTGAGAGTATCCCTTGCACACTAGTCGTGCTTTGTTCCGAATCATTGTGTCATCTTCATTCATCTTGTTGAGATAAACCCATTTAGTCCTAATGACATTCTTGTTTGCGAGTCTCAAAACAATCCCCCATGTCTGGTTCTTCTCAATCTGATCAAGATCTTCGTTCATAGCCTGAACCCAGTTTTCATCTTCAGCTGCATCGGAAAAACATTTCGGCTCCACTTGAGACAAAAATGATGTTTGCTGTAATGATTTCATTCTTAGAGTCTGAACTGGAGCTGTTTGATCACCAATGATATTCTGCCTATCAATTTCATCTCTACTCTTTGGCTTCCTCGCAGACACAGACTTGACACTTTCTTCGTCATCATCAGTATCTTCTTCTGAGTCAGCTTCTGCCACTTCTGCTCCCCCTGGGTTGCTTACCTCATCATCACTTTCATCCAGGAACTGTTCATTGGATCGTTGAGTATTTTGTTCATTTTCAACTATAGTGACATCATTTCTCTCAATGATTTTTCCCAGCCTTTTGTTGAAACATTTATATGATTTTCTTTTCCCTGAGTAGACAAGGAATATCCCCTCATCTCCTCGTGCCTCAAACTTCCTGTGATTTTCTTTGTTGAGAATGAAACACTTACTTCCAAAGATTCGAAAGTATTTCAGCGTTGGCTTATTTCTATACCACAGTTCATACAGAGTCTTCCCTTGCTTCGGACACAACAGAGACCTGTTCGAAACATAGACCGATGTCAAAACTGCTTCCTTCCAAAATTTCTCTGGCAGGTCTTTATCAATAAGCATTGTTCTAGCCATGTTGTTGATGATCTGATTTCTCCTTTCAACCACTCCATTCTGTTGGGGAGTTCTTACCAATGAAACTTGATGCCTTATCTCATGTTTCTCAAGATAGTTTTCAGCTTGACTGTTTGTGAATTCTGTACTGTTATCAGTACGAAACTTCAGCATTTTCTTCCCAAGTATATTTTCTGATTCCGTCCTATACTGCTTTATGCAACTGAACACCTCTGTCTTATGGGTAATGATGAATACTCAGGCCATTCTGCTATAGTCATCAATGAAAAGTACATAGTACCTTTTCCCATTTATAGCTCATGGTGAGATAGGTCCACATACATCAGCATGAACCAGTTCGATCACTCTAGTTGATTTCTGTTCCTTTGGCCTGTATGTATTTCTGATGATCTTCCCTTGTTGGCAAGCATCACACGTATGAGTGCGATCACGTGATAGCTTGGGAAGGTCTCTAGCAGCATCACACTTTATGAGATCCTCCATAGATGGTTGGCATAGATGACCAAGTCGCTTATGCCACAGCTGGTTTTCTTCCTCTCTAGATAAAAGACATGTATCTTCTTCCCCACCTACAAGGTAGAGATTTCCCTTTGACCTTTTTCCCTACAGAACAGTTACTCCATCTTTTCCTTTCACAACATACATATTCTTAGTAAATCGGATAGAGTGCCCAGAGTCACATAGTTGACTGACACTGAGTAAGTTATGACTGAGACCCTCTACTACCAAGACATCAGCACGTCTCATCTCTTTGCCCCCAAACTTGGATTTCCCTGAGCCAACAATCTTTAAGCCTTCATCATTTCCAAATTTGACAACTCCTTCTTTGTCATATTTGATGCCTGTAACTTGATCCTTATTACCCGTCATGTGGGATGTGCAACCACTGTCAAGGATCCAAACACCAGATCGATCTGATGCTTTAAGGGCAATCTCTGCCACCACGGCCTTCTCATTTTTCTTATTTTTGTTCCATACTTTTTCTTTCACACTCGACATGGATTGAGACTTCTGTTCTTTCTCAGAGTATGATGGACCAGCCTCATCTTGCAAATCCGCAAATCTATTCTGTGTTTTTAACTCACCTGTCAGTTTATTGACATGCTGCTTGCGAACGTTTTGATTCTGCTTTGGCACATTTCTCTGAATGGTCGAAGTACAGTACCTATCCATGTTCCCAAATCCTCCGCACCAAAAATAGTTTCCTTCAAAATATGTTTTGGAAAACCGTTCTCTGTTTGGTTGTAATCTCTGTTCTTGTTCCCTTCTATATCTCTTGGCTATGGAACACACATACTGTGAATGTCCCATTTTCCCACAATAATAACACCTGATATAGGATACATTCCTTCATGATACTTCAGCACTACAATTTTCCCTTTGAGATCTATGAATATTCTGATTCTGTTTTGTGCCCAAATCAACCTTCAATTTCGGGACGGGTGCTTGCGGTCTGACATTAACTACCACCGATTTTTGTTTCTTATCAAGCCCTGAATCAACCTTAGCATTTGATATTTCTTGCTGCTTCACTCCTGCTGAACTACGAGCCTCCTCTTTCATCTTCTCTGTCTTCTGAATGGCCTGCTTTTCTGATATCACATTGGGGGTCAAGAGTTTTTCTTGATCCTTCATTTTTCATCGCAGACTGGCCACTTCTTCTTCAATCTCTTTGATACGTATGACCTGCTCTTTTCCTTTGTTAGTCAAACAATCAATTTCCTTCTTTTGTTCCTCAATTCTAAGCTTATGCTCAACAATATTTTCTGAGCTCTCTGGTGTTGAGGATTTTAGTCTTTCAATTTATTCTAACAATTCTGACTTTTCTTCATCCTGTTGTTGCATATAGAGTTTGGCATCACAAACCACTTTATTGGCTTTCTTCGTTTTGGATCTCTAAACATCTATCTCTTCAAGAGCTGCTTCCAATTCGGCTTCCATATCAACTCTTCCTTCAACTTCTTCTTACTCTTCTCCAACGTCAGTTTCTTCCTTTTCCTAAGAACTACCGATGACCGCTACCATATCATTTTGTCTGTGATCTTTACAATTTTCAAACTCCTCAACCTCTTCATCCTTAGACTCATCTGAACTGTCTATTTCTTGTGAAAGAATATTCTTCCTCTTGAAGAAATTTATCTTGAACTACTTCTTCCCTTTCACATAGGCTGAAGATTTCTTCTTGGGAATTTCAACTTCATCATCATCATCATCGTTATCTTGAAATTTCTTGGGGCATCTTGCCGCAAGATAACCAACCTTTCCGCATCGAAAGAATGCTAGTGGAATTTTACCTTTAAACTTTCCTCTTCCTCTTTGCAGATTTGAAGAAAGGAACAACATCACCTCATCTGTCTCTTCTTCTTTATTAGAATCTTCAATGGTTAGTTTCTTGATGGCCTTGAATGCCACCTCTTTGGATTTCCCCTTTTCCATAGTCTTGTTATCATCGTTTCTCGTTTCATATGCAACAAGAGTGATGTGCAGGTTATCCAATGTCAGTTCTTTTGGGTCTTTATCTTCCAAAACAGAAACTTTCGGATTGAACCGAGGTGAAAGTTTTCTCAATATGCGCTTCACAATTTTTATATCTTCGATAATTTATCCAAGACCCCGCATATCTTCTACCACAGCATTTACCCTGTCAAAGAATGCATCAACAGGCTCATTCGGGTTCATTCTCAGATCTTCATACTTGTTCCACAACACTTGCAGCTTGGCCTCTCTGACTTTTGTATCCCCTTCATAAATATTCAAGATCTTTTCCCACATGGCATGTGATGTTTTTCATGACATCACCTTTGTATATATGGGATTGGAAAGGGCTCCCCCTAAGGCATTGATTGCTTTGGAATCAGCATCCAACTCTATTCTCAACTTCTGATAATGCACCACTAGTAATATCAGCTGTGATACCATGCATAGCTGGTGAAAACACATCCATTCCCAAAGATCGGAAATAGTGTTGCATTCGATTCTTCCATATCTGAAAATTACATCCGTTGAATATCGGAATCCCTCTATGATTAGTGACCTCCATTTGAGAGAAGAACAACTGTCACCCTTCTCTTTGATACCAATTGTTAGGTCCACAAGGCTGAATAACCTGAGAGGGGGGGTGAATCAGGGTATGACTAATTTAAAATTAACGCCCGTTCTGATCTTGTTTCGCTATTAAGAAAAACACTCTTCTCTCTCTTTCCTGTTTCATAAAGTAAACAGAAAGTAAAGAATGCACAGGACACACCAATTTTACTTGGTTCACCGCAAAGGGCTACATCCAAGGAGCATATGCCGACAAGTTGCCGGTCGTACCAATTCCACTAAACTTCACTAGCTGTGGATACAAAGTTCGGGCTAGATCACTTCTATGCCCAGGCTCACTACCTTTACAATGTTTAGGGTTAGCTCACTGCTTTCCCAAGGGTCACTCCCTATTTCTCTCTCTCTGGATCACTATCGGTGGAGAGGATCACCTTCTTCCTCTTCCTAAGATCACTCCTCTGTGAAGGGATTCACTCACAGTTTATAGACCTGTAGGTCTCTTCATTTTCATGAAAGAATGCATCCTTAACTGATGATGGATGCTCTGTTAATGCCCAAATTTCATCCACTGATGAATAACCCTTTGCCCCTAACCACTAGGCAATTCTTTTTGCAAACACCTTTGCAAAGCACCCTTCTTTTCTAGGCTCCCAATTTCACGAAGCTCAAACAAGCCTTCACGAAGCTCCTGCCTTTTTGTGAAGCTCTATCACGAAGCACTCTTGTGATGCACAGACCTTCGCAATGCTTAGGCCTTCGCAGAGCTCCTGCCTCTCTGCGAAGCTCACTGAGCCAATGCGGGGCACACGCCTTTCGCGGAGCTAGAATAGCCGCCGCGAAGCTCCCCTTTCGCGAAGCACACTGCCTTCGCGAACCACCTCTGCGAACCGAGAGTAATGGATTTTCTCTGAAAATTCTCTCTACTTCTCTCGAGGGGGTCAGCATCTATTTATAGGCGATTCCACTGACCCTCGTCCCTTCCGCGCAAGGTCAACGCCACATCATCTCAAATCGTGAAGCTCCAAAGTTTCCACCGGAATTCTGTCCAAATCGTGAAGCACCACGGCAATTTTCTGTTCGCGGAGCTTGACGTAGTCGCGAAGCATCACCGTCAACATTCCTTCGCGCCTTCGCCACGAAGCTCCCTCACAAATCCCTTCACCACCGCGATGTGCTTCAGCCTCTGTCGTTCGCAAAGCTTGATGTAATCGCGAAGACTCACCGCCTCCATTTTTCTGGTCTTCGCGATTTCCAAACCATGCATCCTATCTTTGCGAAATTCATGCCTTTTCCATGTTAAATTATGCTCTTCATGGAAATCCTATTTTCGCAATGCTCACCAAACTCCAGATTTTGGACCCCAAAAATTTGGCAAACACTGGGAAACAGCACCACCTTGTACTGCTCTTTTGTATCGCCTCCAGATCATCCTTTCCTTTGTCATCGTTCTTTGTCAACAAGTTTTGTCAACAACTTCTTGGGAACTCGACAAATATCCATGAAAACCTGCTTTGTCAACAAACACAATCAACCCAAAAATACTGCAATGTTACCTTGAGGGATTTTTTCCCAACACCAAAAATGTAACTTGAACTCCTTAATCATGGCATTAAAAGTGAAGAAATTCATCTTTACGATTTATGATCTATGCAGCACACTTATGAATGTACATGATATGAAAGTGGTGGGTGGGATCAGAATTATATAGCCCTCTAACACAATGAGTAAAGATTTTACCTCATGAGATATCATGTATGGTCCATGGGATATTATCCTAACAAATTATGTTATTATGTATTGGTGGTTATCCTTGACATATTTTTATGATGTCATATTTTATGTTGTTGTCACATTCTCATATTGCCTTGATGTTACCATGTTATATCATGCCCCATTGTTCAATATTATGATTCTCACCCCTTTTATGTCATATTGGTATGCCTCTTAACTCATATGTACTACTTTAATCATTTTATTCTTTGATTATTACCTTATTGGGATTTATATCTCACCCCTTTCTTATATACCTCCCCAGGTTATCACGTACAGTAATAGAATACAAATGAATATTAAGGACATGTTGTAGAGTTTTTGAATTATCATTTTGTACCAATGTTTCAAGTTAATGTGGTATGTACCTAATATCCTGAATACACTAGGTATCATAATATTTTGGGATTGTATTATGTTTACCTTTATTTAATAAATCATGAATTAAGGTATATTGAAATATGGGTTGTCATAATTTATCCTTGTTCATTGAGTTTATTTTTGAACACCCACTTGGTTTCTACAACATTTTTTCCTTTCAGCTGTGGAATAATATCTCATATTTCATTCTTCTCAATTTTATCTAACTCTTCATTCATTACATTTAACCATTATTTATTCTAAAATAATTGTGAAAAGAATTGTGGTTCTACATGAGATAAATGAAATTTTATTTTCAAACCAAAATTTCTATATGGTCTGAACTAGAGCATCATGATTTATGATGATATTATTGGATTTAAATTATTTTTGTAAAGTCTATAATTTTTGTGGTTTTATTTTGGTCTTAATTTCCACATCACTAGATTGATCAGAATCAACTTTTAAAATATTAGGCTTACAATCATCTTCCTTCACATTAACTACTCTGGAAGTCATCATTATATCTTTCATTACATCGTATTCAATAGATTTTGTTAATGTGTATTGGTTTTTAATGACTTTCACATCAAATGAATCAACCAAATTATATATTCATTTATTCCCTCACTTTTAACTTTTTCTATTGGATGAATATCCCATGAAAATACCTTCTAATACTTTTTAATCAAACTTTCCTAAATTTGGATTTGTGATCTTCAGCAAGAAAGGACTCCTAAAAATCATAAAGTATTCCAATATAGGATTTTTCATATACCATATCTCATAAGGAATCAAATTTCATTTTAGTCAAAGAAAACATCAATTTTGACCATGTACAATTGTACTTACCACTTCTCTCCAGAAAAATTTTGAAATCATATATTCAGTGAGCATAATTCTTTCCATTTTAACTAAACTTTTGTTTTCCATTTTGTTACTCCATTTGTTGAGGAGTGCATAGAAGATTGTATTGTTTTTTAATACCATGATTCTTCAAATAGGAATTGAAAGAGTAACTTGGGTACTACTTTCCATTATCTTTCCTTGGATTCAATATATATGCACCCAACTCTTTCTCAATATCCCTTATGAAACTTTTGAAAAATTCTGAAGACTCGGATTTATGTTTCATGAACATTACATTTCTCATTAAAGTGAAATAATCAATGAAAGTAATAAAGTAAAAAAATCACTCTTTTTGTTGGATGTCACATCATCCCACATATATCAGAGTGTATGAGCACAAGAGGTATGGTGTATTGATGTTCAACTTTATTATGTCTTCCACTAACCATCCTTCCTTTCAAGTAAGTTATAAAGATAGCATCATGTTTCCTATTTAGTTTTGGTGAGTATTTTAAAAAATCTTCTTTTGAAATTGTGCAAATAATTTTATGGCCAAGATACCCAAGTCTTCGATGCCACAACTTATTTTCAAACTCAGTACTTAAATAATATGAATTAATAATATCTCCAATCTGGAATATATTGTCTCTAGTTATTTCTCCCTTAGTAACAACTTTTTTATCTTTAAACATTAAATGGTATAGGAATATTTTATAAAGATATCATCCTTACCATCATCACAAAGTTGGATAACACTCGGTAAGTTATGCTTAATCCCATCAACAAATAGAATTTATTTTGACTTTCCCTTCCAAGATTCAATCTTAGTCATACCAATTTATCTTATTTTTAAGGAACTATCATTCCTGAAAGTGACTAATCCTCACTCATGTTATTCAATATTTTTCAATATTTTCATATCACAAATCATATGTGAGAAACAACTATTATTAATAATCCATTTCTTATTATTTTTTCTAGATTTTAGAGTAGTCTCACCAAAAAAAGTTGTGTCTTCTACTTTCCTTTTCCTAGCTTCCTTTTCTTTTTAAGTACAAGTAATTTTTCATGGAATTGTTGTTATACATTCTTCAGTATAGTGACCTGGTTGGTCACTCCTTCCACAAACTTACTCCAAGTAGTCAAATCAGTTTTTCCTTGATAGCTTCTTTACTTATGATGATTTTGATTTTGTTTCTTCCTATAACTTTAGAGAGTCAAATCATTTTCTTCAATTGTTACTCCCCCTCAGTTCTTTACTACTCCTAGAGGGAGACATGTTGTTCCATAAATTGTGTGCCTTATTCCTATATATCCCACAACTCTAACAATAATCATTGAATCTTGATCTTTTATAGAAGTATAGTTTTTCCCTGTGATCAGTTTGTTGTGATTTAGCATACTTTTCAGCATCTGATTTCCCTTGATGTGGGAATTTTTATTCTTGGAGTTAATTTTAACTTCCATTGATGTGATGTACTTATTATCTCTTTTCTCAACCCAAGATTTACCATTATTAATTCTAACAAATGTATGGTTAGTAAAATAAAATAAACTTTTATGTTTAGTGAGTGTAGATTTTACATGATTCTTGGGATGAGTTTTTCCAGCATCTTGATATGTTTCAGCCTTTACCTCTGAAGCTTTGTTGAAATTCTTTCTCATCTTCTTTAAGGTATTTTCTACCTCAAAATATATTTATTATGTCTTAAATAGCTTATCTTCCTTAGAAGTATGTTTTCATCAAGATCTTTCAACATCTTTCCTTGTTCATAAACTTTCAACTTGAGATTCTTAATTTATTCTATGTACACATCTCCCTTTTTAAGAAATTATTTTTTTCCTTCATTCTTCTTCTCACTTTCCTTCTTCAATATTTTGGATTATTTCTTGAGTTTTCTGTTCTGATCAAGATATGCCACATGTTCTAATCTTGGATAATATTCACTATAGGTTTCTCTACCTTCTTCTTCTTATTCTTCACTATTTAACCTAACTTCATTTCTTTCAACATGGGCCATGAAGGTTCTGAACTTCTCCAAATTTTCATATTCTCATGAATTGTTGTCATAAAATTCATACTTATCCCTTTTACTCAACATATTTCTTTTTTTTCTTCCAGTGAACTTTTTTATATCTTCCTTGAAAGTTCTTCTCAATTTCTTCCTCTGAGGATTTTCTTCAGAATTATCATCACCATGTTCTCTATCTTTCTTCTCCAGACAGTTCATTGCAAAATGTCTGATGCCTCCACACTCAAACCATATAAATGAGATTTTTCCTTTGTACTTGCCTCTACCTTTCTAATTTTTAGAGATAAGGGACATAATTCTATCATTCACTTCAGCAACACCTTATTTATCTTTTGATTCACTGAGGTTTATTACCTCACGTTCAGGTTCTTGAATTTTTAACTTCCTCATAGTTTCAAAAGATATCTCTTAATATTCTTTTAGAATACATGAGATTTCCTCATTTCATATGAAACAACCAAGTTTCATCAAGGGATAAATAATCTTTATCTTCTAAAGTAGAGACTTTATGACCAAACCTATCTAGAAAATTCCCCGTCAATTTTTTTAACAATCGTCGAGTCTTCCAAGACATCCCTAAATCCTTGGATGTTACTTCCAATTTCATTAACTATAGTGAATTAGTCATCAATGGTTTCATCTTCATCCATCCTGATATCTTCAAAATTGCTTCTCAAGATTTGAAGTTTTTATTCCTTTACTTTTATATTTCTCTAGAAGATTATTTTGAGTTTGTCCCAGGTTTTCTTTCATATTTTGAGACCCATCATCTTTATATAAAATTTTTCTGAAAAGGACATGAGAATATCATTCCTAGATTTTCCATCAACCTTAAGATCCCTTTTTTCATCAAATGTCATAGGAGAATCTTTCTCCAAGGATGGAAACCCAATAGTAGTTGCATCAATCACCTCCAAAACAAGAGAAAAAGGATAGGGTATCATTCTATTTTTTTATCCCTGATATTTTATGTCGTCGAAGGTAGGAATACCTCTATTGTTAACTGAGTTGAGATTACCCATGATAAGGAATATAAGGATCTTACATAGGGAAACTTCCTGTTTTGATACCACTTGAAGTTCCTAGGAATAAGTAGACCACTGAGAATGGGAGGTTGAATCAGTGACAATCTTTTACAATTTCTTTTCTCTTGAAATTAACTCATGCAAGTTGTTAGAGTTTTGATCCTCTTAACTTTATAACTCAAACTCACTCGTATGAAAAAATAATAAAATAAATAAAGGAACACAAGTTTTTACAAGGTTTTTCCCCAATGTGGGTGACTGCATCCTCATCATATCAACTCTCATCGGTATATGGATATCCATTATATAATGAAGTTAATGCAAATGAGAAAACTCTCATTAAGCTCCTTCGGTCTCCCGGTAGAAAATTATACTTGCTCCCACCGGTTACATAGTTTGATTATACTTCAGAGCCAAGGAAATGTTAAAACATTGAAATTTGCTCACAATGAACTCTGTTTGGAAATTCTCTATCTGGTAGCACTCAATCCATCACACTTTTGTCTAGTGCGCCTTAGTATCCATCCAGTATGACCCCATCTAATGTGACTCAATTCAATGTTCCTCGGTTCAATGCACTCTGTCTGATTCACATCTGTTTGGTGGCTCTGTTCCAACCATGTGATTCCTTGGAAGGATAATCATGCTGCAAAAACTTCATCACTTCCGCTCTTTGATACTTACAGCTAATAGATCTCAACGAAATTTCACCACTTTATATAGGCATATTTCCTCCAAAAATTAAGGAGGAAGTGATGGAACCTATTTTGAATTTTCTCAACTCATCATTCATTTGACTGCCATTAAAGTCTTTGAAAATTTGGATTCATATTTCTTCGTATAAACTTCCTTAAATCCCTGCATCAATGATCTTCTTAAAATCTTTCTTAAACCTTGACTAGATTTATGAACATTGAAAGAACAGCCCAGCATCATCACAATTGTTTGACTTTACAAATCTTATGTAAAGTTTCTCAAGTCTTTGTATGGTATACAAACTCACATATTTCTTCATCCAGTAACATTGAAATGATTTCTTCTATCTAGAACTTCTTCATCACTTCTCTTTCTGATCTTCTTTGTCTTGTGTTATCCATATATTTCTTCCATATTATGGACTTTGTAGATGCATATACAATGATCTTATAAACATGTATCCAATGGACTTCAACTTCCTCTGTTTGATGAGTTTCACAAAGTTTTTCTGACAGAAATGGATTCCTCTGTTTGATATGAATTCATAGATTTCTCCATCCAATTATCTTTGTCCGATCAGTTGGATTTTATTTGGTGATTTCCTCAAAGCTTCGCTATGTTCAGTGGACTTCATATTTCTCCATCTATTTTAACATTGTATGTGTACGTCTAGTAACCTTCTTAGATTTCTTTTTCTACTGGAGTTATAAAGTTTATGTCTGATCTCCCTGTGTATGATGGACTTAGTTAGGTAATCTTCATACATCTCTGTGTGATCATTAGTTGTAACTTCACCACTTCGTATCTTGAGGTGTGTATATGAAAAAATCTAACTTTGTAACTCGGACTTGTTGATCATCATCACTCCCTTCATCTGATGGACTTCAAACATCTCTATATGATATGTCTTTATACTTTGAACTTTGTACAGTTTTCAAATTCAGCCCTTTATAACTTGAACTTCGTACAAGTTGTCTCTTTCCAGAAAATTCATTTTGAACCATGAGAACTTTTAGTAATAATGATATTATAAACATTGAAGATCAGCAAAGCATCTTCTGACTTAGTATGAGTAGGAACTCACACCTCTTCTGATAAGAAAGAACTCATTTTCCTAAAACAAAAACACTCACAAACAAGATGTTGACAACAAATACAACAATCATTACAAAATCAACTCAAAGGATCTTCAGTTATGATTGTTTATTCAAAAAGAGTTTGGATAATTATTGTTTCCTACCATCAATATCACAAACATTAATATAGTCCATATCACTACGAGTGATATTTCAACATAAACTACCGGTTTCATCGACTTGCACAATGATGATGTATTTTTTAAAAGTGTAGACTTTCTTTGATCATTGAAGCATCAATGATCACCTTATATTAATAAATCACACATCATAAATTTATAAGGTGTATGTCAAGGGTCGGTCGAATGTTTATGAAACGCTCAAACTCAATAAAGCTCCATCATTTAATGGAGGTATATAAAAGAGAGTTCAAGGCTTCATTTTCAAATATACATGTATGTGATACTACTGTTGAAGCTTTCATCATTCTTTATTCTTTAATTGATGAGTCATTATCATACCTTTTCAATTTGAAGAAGGTCATTTCAAATTTGTTTGGAGATGTCATAGTTGATGGATCACTTTTGAAGACAAGAACCTGTTGTTTGTCATTAAGTGTGTTGAAAGTGGGTGCCCTAGACCCAACTTGTATTGTACTTTGATTACAACTACATGTATGCATTTTATTATATATACATGTGTTTACCTTTCCATAATAGTGTAGATACTTCTGCATCCACTTTTTTTATAGAAATGTCTTTAGATTACATGTCGTATCAAAGGGTTATAGCAGATCCCAGACTATAGTGGGAACCCCGAGATTCCATGACAGTAATCTTAAAGTAATGTCCTATGGTCCAGTTACATCATTCTGAAAGGACACAGATGATGTGTGACCATCAGGTACTGGGGGCTCATAAGTATTGAGACTTCTTCTCATGAATTTTTTACTTCATGATCTCTAGTTATTGAGAGCCAGCGAGCCCGTACCCAAGTGGTAAGGGATCTTTCTTGGCATCCAAGAGACCCAGGTTCAAAACCGGGTGGAGGTGAATTTCCGGGGACTGTAGCAGTACTGTAGCAATTACTGTAGCAGTACTATAGAAGGCACTGTTCGGTACTGTAGCAGTAGGAACTATTCACCTGATTTGGGCCTTCGGGCCCCCAGTTTTGGACTACGGGTCTCATGGGCCTTCGGGCCATCAAAGGCCTTCGGGCCACATGGCCTTCGGGCCATTGAATACCATGATGTAGCCCAGGTCACACAGAGAAGGCCCCAGAAGAGGATCAGAGCAATAGTAGCAGTCACCAGAAGCAGAGCTAATCGGATTAGAAGAATGAGAGGGTATGGCAACCGTTATCAGGACTAGGCACCGTGCAACTTTGCACGGGGCAATGCTAGTCGATCAGCAATGCAGGTGGGGAGATAATGGCGATCAATGATGCAGAAGCTAGGGAGGGGCATTTCTAGTGGGCTGGGCTTACGGTTCATGTATGGGCAGGGTATGCCTCTGGGCCTTCGGGTCATGTATTACGGGTCATGTCGGGCCTTGTGCCTTGGGCCTACGGGTCATGTACAGGTTCCCCTTAAACCCTTAAAAGGGGGATTATCTATAATAAAAATAAAAATAAAAAAGAATGCCTTTGGGCCATTTGGAGTAGTTATTGAGATTATGAGGATTGACCCGCATAATAGGAACACCACATGTTTTAGGTGTCATTGGTCGTTCTTATCTATGTACACCTGTAATGGTCTCCAGACTTGAGATCATTATCAATGTATGTCATTTAATTGCGTACTTTGATGCAAGGTGAAAACCATGGCGATAAAGTCGGGGTGAGGTAGTTTGTGTTGGGTACGTCATTGGTGACATGACAATGCTTGAATGATCAAGATAGGATTTTTCTCTTTCGAGTTGAGGATGAGATATCTTGGGCCATGTTGATTAGGATGGTTACACCTTAATTAAATCCATGGCCATGGTAGTGGAAGGTAAGACCATCCGGACATATCGACAAATAAGATAAAGAAAGAAAGAGGATGATGACACTAGTGTGCATTCT
Organism: Viscum album; assembly: GCA_963277665.1. Classification (NCBI taxonomy): domain Eukaryota; kingdom Viridiplantae; phylum Streptophyta; class Magnoliopsida; order Santalales; family Viscaceae; genus Viscum; species Viscum album. The sequence goes on from OY728140.1 coordinate 128,676,467, forward strand.
GCTTTATTGAGATATCAATGACAAAGAGATTATATTACAAATACCATTTTCGTAGGAAGGTAGTCGTTGCTTTGACTTTACCTTATATCCATAGGGGCCTCGATGGGTTACTAGACCCCACTCTTGGTGTAACGACCCAAAATTTTGAATAAATTTTGTTTCCTAACTTTGTGTGTTATTTTATTTTATACTCAACAATTTAATAAAATGAGTATAATTAAAATAAGATCGTTGGGTTTTGACTGTTATATGACTGTTGGTCAATATGATTGTTGAAAACTAAATGTTTCGATTATTGTCTATAAATACAAGTGATCTTGATTAATTAATATAGAAAGAAGATTCTATGGCCCCATCCAGTAGTCTCGGGTCAATTGAAGCCCATTTGACATAACTCGGAAAGGAGGTAGCACCTTTGGGATTTGCTCTGGACTAAACCCAAGCTGAACTTCATCGTGTGAAGTTGGAACAGAATCTCCTTCACGAGAATTTCAAGCTGATATAAATCACTACTCGGGCAATGTTGGCTGAGCCGCCCCAAGATTCTATCACCCTAACACACCTTACTCTTAGGTCCTATGCTGCTGTTATAAGGGGCTATGTAACGAGACCATAACTACCTTGTATAATCCTTTGATTTAAATAAAAATTGTGATTTCTTCTTATGGTGAAGTTTTTGAATTTTCAAATGTCCGGATAAATATAGTATGTATATTATTGATGAATTTTAGAAAAAGGATATTTTAAAAATATTTATGTAAACCTTAAATAATTAATAATGTGTAATGATTTTCAAAAAATGGTCTTCTACAGTTATGTTCAGTAAGAAATTTAGAGTCTAATAAGATCAACTTAATTTTTGGTGAATAGTAAATTATGAATAGTAATTTTACGCTTAGGATTAGTAATGTTACCAAATGGATTAGTAATCTCACTTAAAGAAAGTATTAATATAATTTAGGCACCTTGATTAAGTAATGTGATTCAATAATATAGGTAAATAATTGTTTAAGGAATTATTAGTCAAGTATTAGTTTTTTTGGGTGAATAGTATTTTTTAATTAAAAATTAAATTAAAATTATTTATAAAATTATTTTCATAAAATGGAGTTCATTTTTGAAATCAAAGCATTGATATTTTGTTAAGGTGAATTTTTGGGATTTTTCTAAAACAGTTGAATTTTCAGTGAATAATGTTTTTATTTAAAAATTAAATTAAAAATATTTAGAAAATTATTTTCCTAAAATGGAGTTCATTTTTGAAATCAGAGCATCGATATTTTGTTAAGGTGAAATTTTGGGATTTTTCTGAGAAAGTTGAATTTTCAGTGAATAGTGAAATTAAAATTTTTGAGTTTTAGGTGATTAATGACATCATTAAGGATGTAATAATTATGAAATAATTCTGTTTGACTTATGAATAGTAAGATAAGATATGAGTTGTCCCAAGTGGCCAATACCATGGGTAAATACCATGGGCAAGCCCATGGTTTTGCCAATACCACCAATCAGGTGTCCATTGGTCATTAATGCCTTGTCCCCTCACTTCCCCTATAAATACCAAGCCATTCTCTCATCCTTTCCATTCCAAAATCCTCCTCAACAAATCTCCAGTCTTTTTACCTCCCAAGGAGTCCTCCCAAGGTTCCCTCAAGCCTCCCAAGGTCTCAAACTTAAAAATTTCGAAATTACTCTTCAAGGTAAGGGATCACACCTCTCTCTTTCTTTTCATGTATTCTCATTTATGTCATTTATTTTAACCTCCAGGTTCTTATGTTGGGGATGTGCTTTTATATTAATCCTACTGTCCTTTTCATGTTCATATTATTAGAGCCCCCCTCTTGCTCTCATCAATTCATTTTAAGAATGTTTAAGTGGTGTCATTAGGCTGCCGAATTTTTGTAAGGGATTCTTTCACCCTTCTCATTTTCAAGTTATATTTTCATGTCAAGTATTCCAAGTTACTTTTTATTATGTTGGGGTATGATCTCTATATCCGTCATAATTTTATTTTATCTTCATATTTTTAGAGACCCTATTTGATCTCATCAATTCATTTTTCGAAGATCTAATGACGTCGTTAGGCTGCCAAATTTTCATAAGAGAAATCTTATTTTTGTCTTCCTTCCATGTTTTTCATTTCATATGGTATGTATTTAAAATTTCATTACCATGTTCTTATATCCTTTATATTATGTCCCCCTACTGTTTTATAGATCATTTATGAGTGGGTGACCCATGTCCCCTCTCTTTTCAATGTTTTCTAAAACCTTGTAACATAGTCGTTATGCTGCAGAATTTTCGTCTCAAAATGTCTTTCTGTTTTTCTCAAATTCTTTTATTTTATTAAGTGAATACTCAAAGATCTTTCTTCTACAGGGGTATTCACATTATATCAAAATGTTCTATTTTAATTCTGGTACTTACATACATGAAACCCGCTTTCCTTTTCCATAGGTTTAAAGTAACATAAAGATCATGTCTTTAAAGCAGTTTTTAAAAACGTTATGATTATGAAATGAAACCCATTTATTTTATGCTATATGGGTTATTTATGAAATACTTGATGATGATATATTTATATCACATGATAATAAAGACAAATTAAGGGTGCGTCCTGATAGCGCTCCAATGCATTGGGTAAAGACTTAATCTCTAGAGATGACCATTTTAACGATACCTTGGTGAATAACCTTGGTAATTTTTTAATGACGCCTTGGGGATAAACCTTGGTGATATGGAAATGATTGTCTATGTTAAATTTTGTAGCCATATCTTCAAGTTATGAAACACATTATTTTTATTATGGTATGCCTCATGATCTCTTTCTTATGCCTTAAAGTTATTTATCATGACTTTATTGATGTATCTCAAGTTCACGTGTAAAATGTTTCTCTTGGTTCCCTTATTGGGCCTTCTGCTCACCCTTTCCTTTGATGTATGTCTCCGGGATATGAGATGCAGTAGTTGTACGTAGGATGAACCTATGATGAAGACCTACTATTGGTTTAAAAGAATGTTTTATGTTGTATTCAAGTTTTTTTTGTTCCTGATTTCCAAGACACTAGACTTTAAAGATCCTCTATATGTTAAATGTAATGAAATGTTATGTAATACAATGGAGGGATGCTATAGTTGGTATCAAAGGATAGTTTAGTTATTTATGGAAATTAGGATATGAAAACTTTAGGAAGAACCCTATAGAGAAGTTTAAATATAGGAAATCTTCCTGGTATTTTGGTGAGTATTGAGTAAGTGGTCTATCAAGCAAATGCATCTCTGTCTGGATACGAGCAGGTAGAGGTGGATCTGGAACAGTTGTACAAAGGGGTAAAACCTGAAAACACCGCTTTGAGCTATACTCGAACATGAACTGCTACATAACAACGGGCCTTGCTGCACTCTTGGTTACGACACTCCCGGGGGATATGTTTGGTTAATCGCAAGCTTTTTATGAATCATTATGAAGGAATTATAGAAAAATTCAATTGTCTAAGTATGAAGTTTTAAGACATAAAATCCTTTTTAGTTAAAAGTTTCGTAAATGAACTAAGTTTCTCACGAAGGATTTATTCTTTTAGAAAATGTCCCCATCGTCTAGGAATACGTTGACATATTTCCTAAGGAGTTACCCAGACCTCTCCAGAAAGAGAGGTAGAGTTCTCGATTGAACTCGTACTTGGATCTCATCCGATGTCAAAGATCCCCTATAGGATGGAAAATGTGGAGCTAGAGAAATTAAAGAAACAACTCCAAGATTTTTTGGAGAATGGGTTTATCTGACCAAGTGTGTCTCCTTGGGGAGCACCAGTTCTCTTTGTGAAGAAAAAGGATGGATCGATACAGCTATGCATTGATTATAGAGAACTGAATGGGATCACAGTGAAGAACAAATACTCTCTTTGAAGAATTGATGACTTATTTGACCAACATCGTGGGACTCAATTCTTCTCTAAGATTGATCTTTGTTCTGGTTATCATCAATTGAGGGTGAAGAATGATGATATTCCAAAAACTGCCTTTCGATCAAGATATGGGCATTATGAGTTTGTTGTTATGCCCTTCGGACTGACTAATGCACCTGCTATTTTTATGGATCAAGAATAAGTTGATTTTGGAAACTTATGTTTTATCAAATGGATATCCTTTGTATGGGAAAATGATTTAGTGATTAAATGATAATGGTTATTTTGGATGATGTTTTCACTTTTGGAGTACTATATGCCTAAGGGAAATAAAATACTACAGGATTTAAATTAAGGAGGAATGGTTGAATTTTTTTATTTATTGTGGACATATGGTGATTTGGGTTATTTCTGGAAAATAATGAACCTAGCATAGAGAATATGTGAATAGGTTAATTACACTTTAGTATGAGACTTTAATAGTAGTCGACATTATTTGGAGATAAATGTTAAGATTTATTAGGGAACACTATGTGATTAAATCCTTCTGAGTTTTGGGTTCCAATCTTAGTTTGGATTATTCTGAATAATTTTAAGGATGGTTGTGTGTTGAATTGTCTTTCTGTAACTTTGGGTACTTTTGTTGAATTTTGGAGATTAATAGTCATATTTCTTTTTATGAAGGATTATCCTTTTGGGGGATTATATGATCTCGTACTAACCTTTTTAGTTAAAGTTGATGACTAAAGGCAAGGGAAAAAATATAGTTATTCTTTTGTGGATTATGTGAATCTCTAGAAGATGAATCTTGTGCTTTTGATGAGACCATGTCTTTTTGAATGCTCATTGTTTGGAGAAAAGATCAGTCTTGGTGGAAACTTATTAAGGGATAAAACTCTACTTGAAGGTAAATATATTTCCTTATTTTTTTATTCTATGTAGTAAATGAGTTCCTCAAAATTATGAAAAGGAACGTAAAACAAAAATGTTGTTGGTTTACGTTTCCTACTGGGTAATCAAAGACCGTTTAACACATCTTAAGTTTGTGATCTTCTTGTGGTTAATTTTCTCTTAATCATGTTTTCTATCACTCTCCATCAGAACATGACCCTTTGTTTTCTCTTCCATATCCATGTTTTCCTACATGGAATCCTAGTATGGGTTAACTCAGGTGACCTTTGTACTTTCATTCCTTTCTTTTAAAGTAATAGTTTTACTGACTCTTTTTCTGATGTGAGACTTTCAACGAAATTTCCAAGCCCAATTTTTAAAATTTCGAGGACGCAATTTCTTAAGGGGGGAAGATTGTAACGACCCGAAATTTTGAATAAATTTTGTGTCCTAACTTTGTGTGTTATTTTATTTTATACTCAACAATTTAATAAAATGAGTATAATTAAAATAAGACCGTTGGGTTTTGACTGTTATATGACCGTTGGTCAATATGACTGTTGGAAACTAAATGTTGCGATTACTGTCTATAAATACAAGTGATCTTGATTAATTAATATAGAAAGAAGATTTGATGACCACATCTAGTAGTCTCGGGCCGATCAAAGCCTATCTGACGGAACTCGGGAAGGAGGTAGCACCTTTGGGTTTTGCTCTGGACCAAACCCAAGCCGAACTTCATCGTGTGAAGCTGGAACGGAATCGCCTTCACAAGAAGTTCAAGCTGATAGAAATCACTACTCGGGCAATGTTGGTCGAGTCGCCCCAAGATTCTATCACCCTAGCACACCTTACTCTTAGGTCCTATGCTGGTGTTATAAGGGGATATGTAACGAGACCGTAACTGCCTTGTATAATCCTTTGATTTAAATAAAAAATGTGATTTCTTCTTATGGTGAAGTTTGTAAATTTTCAAATGTCTGAATAAATATAGTATGTATATTATTGATGAATTTTAGAAAAATGATATTTTAAAAATATTTATGTAAACCTTAAATAATTAATAATGTGTAATGATTTTCAAAAAATAGTCTTCTACAGTTATGTTCAGTAAGAAATTTAGAGTCTAATAAGATCAACTTAATTTTTGGTGATTAGTAAATTATGAATAGTGATTTTACGCTTAGGATTAGTAATGTGACCAAATGGATTAGTAATCTCACTTAAAGAAAGTATTAATATAATTTAAGCACCTTGATTAAGTAATGTGATTCAATAAAATAGGTAAATAACTGTTTAAGAAATTATTAGTCAAGTATTAGTTTTTTCGGATGAATAGTGTTTTTTAATTAAAAATTAAATTAAAAATATTTAGAGAATTATTTTCATAAAATGGAGTTCATTTTTGAAATCAGAGCATTGATATTTGGTTAAGGTGTATTTTTGGGATTTTTCTGAAACAGTTGAATTTTCAGTGAACAATGTTTTTATTTAAAAATTAAATTAAAAATATTTAGAAAATTATTTTCATAAAATGGAGTTCATTTTTGAAATCGGAGCATCTATATTTGGTTAAGGTGAAATTTTGGGATTTTTATGAGAAAGTTGAATTTTCAGTGAATAGTAAAATTACAGTTTTTGAGTTTCGGGTGATTAATGAGATCATTAAGGATGTAATAAGTATGCAATAATTCTGGTCGACTTATGAATAGTAAGATAAGTTGTGGGGTGTCCCAAGTGGCCAATACCATGGGTAAATACCATAGGCAAGCACATGGTTTTTCCAATACCACCAATGAGGTGTCCCTTGGCCATTAATGTCTTGCCCCCTCACTTCCCCTATAAATATCAAGTCATTCTCTCATCTTTTTCATTCCAAAATCCTCCTCAACGAAGTTCTGGTCTCCTTACCTCCCAAGGAGTCCTCCCAAAGGTTCCCTCAAGCCTCCCAAGATCCCAAACTTCAAGATTTCGAAGTTACTCTTCAATGTAAGGGATCCCACCTCTCTCTTTCTTTTCATGTATTCTCATTTATGTCATTTATTTTAAGCTCCATGTTCTTATGTTGGGGATGTTCTTTTATATTCATCCTACTGTCCTTTTCATGTTCATATGATGAGAGCCCCCCTTTTACTCTCATCAATTCATTTTAAGAATGTTTAAGTGGCGCCGTTAGGCTGCCAAATTTTTGTAAGGGATTCTTTCACCCTTCTCATTTTCAAATTCTATTTTTATGTCAAGTCTTTTAAGTTCCTTTTTATTATGTTGGGGTATGATCTCTATATCCATCATACTGTTATTTTATGTTCATATTATGAGAGACCCTATTTGATCTCATCAATTCATTTTTTGAAGATCTAAGTGACGTCGTTAGGCTGCCGAATTTTCATAAGAGAAATCTTATTTTTGTCTTCCTTCCATGTTTTTCATTTCATATGGTATGTTTTTCAAATTTCATTACCATGTTCTTATATCCTTTATATTCTGTCCCCCTACTGTTTTAGGGATCATTTATGAGTGAGTGACCCATGTCCCCTCTCTTTTCAATGTTTTCTAAAACCCTGTAACATAGCTGTTATGCTGCATAATTTTCGTCTCAAAATGTCTTTCTCTTTTTCTCAAATTCTTTTATTTTATTAAGTGAATACTCAAAGATCTTTCTTCTACAAGGGTATTCAGATTATATCAAAGTGTTATATTTTAATTCTGGTACTTACATACATGAAACCCGCTTTCCTTTTCCGTAGGTTTAAAGTGACATAAAGATCATGTCTTTAAAGCAGTTTTTAAAAACGTTATGATTATGAAATGAAACTCATTTCTTTTATGCTATATGGGTTATTTATGAAATGTTTGATGATGATATATGTGACTCACATGATAATAAAGACAAATTAAGGGTGCGCCCTGATAGCGCTCTAATGCATTGGGTAAAGACTTAATCTCTAGAGATGACCATTTTAACAATACCTTGGTGAATAACCTTGGTAATTTTTTAATGACACCTTGGGGATGGACCTTGGTGATACGGAAATGATTGTCTATGTTAAATGTTGTAGCCGCATCTTCAAGTTATGAAACACGTTATTTTTATTATGGTATGCCTCATGATCTCTTTCTTATGCCTTAAAGTTATTTATCATGACTTTATTGATGTATCTCAAGTTCACATATAAAATGTTTCTCTTGTTTCCCTTACTGGGCCTTCTGCTCACCCTTTCCTTTGATGTATGTCTCCAGGATATGAGATGAAGTAGTTGTACGTATGATGAACCTATGATGAAGCCCTACGAGTGGTTTAGAAGAATGTTTTATGTTGTATTCAAGTTTTTTTATTCCTAATTTCCAAGACACTAGACTTTAAAGATCCTCCGTATGGAAAATGTAATGAAATGTTATGTAATAAAATGGTGGGATGTTATACTTGGTCGGTGAATATTATTCACTACTATTGAAATAAGGGTCTAGAGGGTACACACTATAGCACTTTGAGAATCTGCCATATTCTGCGAATAGAAATATAGAACTTGATGGGCCCCGCCAAGGGGTCTGAGTATTATCCAAGCTCTATGGATCACCAAATAATAAATACATTCTTTAATTATTCAAGTATGAAATAATTTGTTGAATTTATTTATAACATGTATTTACAAGTGATTAAGTAAATACAAAGATAAAATATTATTCAAATGGATTTAAATATCCAGGGTTCGTTTAATATTTTCAGGAGAAGTGAGTCGAGTTATAGACTCAAGTTTATCACGCAATGTATATTTAATATATATTGCAGTTAGTGATAAAATTATAAATATTATTTATGGCATAATTTAATTTGACATAAATAAATATTTATAATACTTATAAAGTGAATATCTATTACATGGGGGTCGGGAACCCATACCGGGTATTTTAGATACCTCCTATATAAGTAAGAGAGAGGCTCTCCTCATGTAACCATTCATGTGTTAGAATTGAGTCTCTCTCTCCTTCTGGATTCAAGAGAGAGATTCTCTCAAGCAAGGAAGATCTTCAAGCTCATCCTTCTTGGATCGAAGACTCTTGCCTTGTGGTGATCACCGTTGTGTTGAAGAACTCGTTGGTGTACCGCGCTAGCACCCAGATTCCAACGAACGACGCGCGAGCAGATTCAAGATGCGTGTGTGGACGATCTAGAAGGTTTCGACGTCAGAGTCTTCGAGCAACGGTCGCTGGCATATTGTGACAGACTTGCACACGTCAGATCCGAACAAGTTAAATGTTCGATTTTATTTTTGTGCTCTGTCAAATCCACATGTGGTCCTCGGACCGTACCGGGATAGTTCACCGGAGTCGACGTTGTAACGTTTCTCCGGAGATGCGAAAATTTTTAAATTTTCAGCCCATCGGCTTCCGCTGCCCATCCTGGTACCTAACAAAGTGGTCATCAACAACCACATGAGTAAAAGGATTACTGGACATAAGTTGTGTCGTTTTATGTTCTTCGTGGTTTTCTTTTTTTCTTGCTCCGAATGATTTTGGAAAATAAGTTTAAATTTTTTGCTACATCCAGACATACTAGATGTCATTAAAACCAATCAAAAGTCATGGTATAAGTGGGTGCATGGGAAGTTGAGGTGGGTTTTGGTAGTTGTGTCAAAGTTGTAAATGCTGGCTCTGGTCTATATAAGAAGGTCATGGAAATCTTCTAACACCATTTACATCGAGAATAGAGTATTGAAAGCTCCATGAGAGAGAGGTATTGACGGAGAAAATTTTCCTGTAAAGAATTGTTCATGTGAAAAAAGTCTTATTTTTCTTTCATTCACTTTTCGAGTGATGAGAATCACAACATAATCCTCCTAAAATTTATTGGCATGACATTATCCCTTGCGCCCTTAGCTTTTATAGTAGTTTCACTTAGGATCTCCATGTGTGAGGAATGTTTTTTTATGTGGTGTTTTTTTTTTTGTGGTGTGTTGTATTTGACATACTAGAAATGTTGTAATGGTGTTATCTTTCACTAGCAAAGACCATATTTTTATGTTGTTTTCTTCCAACTCCAATGGCATCTCATAACTAAATTGGTTTGTGTTAAGAGTGTGCAAAGCGCAATTTATTTTCTTCTGGAGCTCCTCCTCTTGCTGCGTGGCTTCATTTTCCTTGGATTTTTGTTTCCCTTCTGCCTTGAATCTTTTCACTTTGGTTTGTGTGATCACCTTTTCTTGGTAGAAGTATGGTTAGGGTAGCTCTCCTTTCTTGTTTTAGTAGGTTTTTTGTTTTTCCCTCGTTTTGTAATTTAGTTGGATGCTTAGAGGTGTAAATTAGTGTGTGGTGGCCTAGAGGACAGGTGTTCCTACTGCTGTCTGATTGTTCAAGACTTTTATACCTTAAACCACTATAAACTGCAGTGTTTTCATTGAACTCTAAATTCATCAAAAGAATTTAGATGAGAAGACAATAGATGACAGATTTTTATAACTAAGCACTGTAAACATTAGCATTTTTATCATCATAGTTTTGAACAACTTTCAATCCACAGCCCTGTTGAATTTGTCATTGGGCCAACAATACCAAGACATTAGCAAGAAATTTGAATCATCGCAAAACTTTGAACACTAGTCTTACACATCACCTCGCTGATTCATTTTATAAACCAGTGTTTCACAGTGTTGGGGGCCAGGAGAGTCTCCTGTTGCTGCTTCCATCGAAGTGGTTACCATCAACACCATCACCATTCACAGCGCCCTGGCCTCGCTGCTCAGTGTCCTGCCTCCCCAAGCTTCTGACTGCGATATCGTCAAAGCTCGATTCATTTCTCCAGGGAGAAGGCGTCACGCATTCAGCAGTTGTATGCAGGCCAGAAGAGGATCGACCAACCCTCAGATTTTGAAGCATGGCAAATGATTCCCTCATTGCAGACATGGCCTCAAAGAATCTGGTGCACGTAGCCAAGGCAATGGGGATGGGACGCAGCATTTCCTACACCGAAATCATTAGGATCGCATCAGAATTTGAAAAGAAGAAAAAAATACAGATCACCCGGGAAGGTGAATGGAGGAATCGGCATGCTGCCATTAGAATACTAAGAACTTCAGCATTTGTCTGTGTTACATGAACATGATAAACATCGCGTTATTGGATGCAGTTATACGTTTTTTTTCTTTTTCACATAACTTCTTCCCAATGACTTGAACAGGCCTTGTTATCCGAACATATGAGGAAATGCTAAAAAGTTTTACTTTACCCCCCAAACTGAAGGCGGTTCCTTGAAGTTTTGACTCCATTGGAGGTCGGAAATAGAAGTTGTCAAGGCACCATAGTCACTCGCAGCTAGCATCAGTAATTCAGAGAATTGCTTCTGCAGGCTCAAGAACAGGAATCATAAAACCAAAGACCGTAGCCATCCCAAGGGGAAGAAACCAAGACAATTAGAAAGAATCCAAACAGAGCTTTGGAATTGACGAGACTGACCTGATATTCTGCTTCAACCGGAATGCAATCTAGTGAATAAGGCTGCTGAAGGCGAGCTATAATACGATCCTGCCAGCGTCGAAGGGGTATCCATTACTGTCATGCTAAAATGATATAGAGGGAAGACTGAAAGCAATGAGGTACCTTATTTTGAATAACATCTTTCAATATAGTGGTAATTCTCGCCAAAGTCTCGCACTTCCTTTCCATTTCACTCACATGTGTTAGGTGTGCAACATTCTTGTCATCCTATATAGAATCATGTGCAAATTCCATTTAAAAGGGAGTGCTTTTAAAGCATCGCCAATACAAGAGCAGTTTCCGAGAGGGTAGTTCTGCTCAAGAACAAACCAACATAAAACGAATCAACAGCACATCATTCAACAGAAAAGCAAACGCCATTTAGAGAGGGAAGAAAAACATGCAGCGGCCTAAATAATTCAGATAAATAATCAGAAAGAAGGATCAAAGAAACGGTTGGCTAGGCTGAAACTGCATTTGGGAACGACACACAAATGAAATGTAGCCAAAATAAACCAAGCCTTGCAAACTGAAATGCAAACTGGGTGTTGCTAGGAATATGAGGCGTGAATTGGTAATGCATCACCTTTCGACCTTGAAGTTCAACTTGCAAATCCGCAATCTTTCTTTGAACTGTGATGAGTTCTCTTAAAATCACAATCAAGTTATCACCCTTGTCACCGGCAGTGGATACATTTTGAATCACTTCCTGTACAAAAGAAAGCCAACAAAAAGAAAATCTCTGTTCAAGGATCCATACTGCAGCTGACTCCGCAAGGCATGGTCATCTTCATTAATCCAAACTTGTGAGATTAATTTTTTTTTTTTTAAAAAAGAAGAATAGAGCGCAAGACATCATGAAAGAGCAGAAAATTCACATTCAGAATGCTTTTTTAAATTGTACGTTACAATTCGTCCCTTTAAGCAACACCGAGTTTTCATTTTCAATTTCGCAGATCGAATAACAGTGAGCAGAATACAGGAGTAACGTGATCCACTGCCCTCCAAATCAGTGCGCAGTCTGCATAATACTACATTTGAAACGAATTTCAAAGAATCGATGCATCCCAGTGAAGTAAGGGGACCAAGGCGAGTGGACGAGATCAAAATGGCGGTATGAAAAGGGAGAGGGAGTGAGGTCGAACCTGGGAAAGAGCAGGGCTAACGCAGAAACCGAGATCAGCAGCGATGACGAGGGCATCGGACATGCCTCCCAGGCGCCTGGGCGGCTTCTTCCCCGCCCAAGATCCGGTCGACATTCGGGACACGAACACGGGTTTGCAGGACTCGCCGAGATATGTAACCCGCAGCGTCTCCCGTTCCTGTAGAGAGAGGGATCAGTAGTTAGAGCCGTCAAAAAATCGGCAAATCTGCGGTCCGATCCGTTACGCGTGGATTTATGTGGGTTAAGGATTTGAAAATTTAGGGTCGCAAATATTTGGACCGCATTTGATCAAACCTGCAGCCCGCGCAGACTAACCCGCCGGGTGTCCGAGGATCCCGTTTGACCCGCAATTATAAGTATTACAAAAAATTATTCTTGAAAAATAAAACAAAATAATATAATATAATAAATTAACATGAGTGTGAAAAAAAATAGTTCAAGTTTTATAAAACCATACATAAATCATGAAAAAAATTGACTCATTTAGATTTTAAACCTGACGGTAAGGTTGGTCGTGGGATAGATGACACTAATGTGGTTATTTGTAACATAATAGAATTAATGTATTAAAAATTGATACAATAATTATGAAAACGGATATACAAGACTACCATTTTGTTTATAATACAACGCTCTACTAATATTTTGATTTATGTATTTTAATTTTATTATTATAATTATATATATATATATTTATATTACTATGAGTTTTTAAAAGTAACTTATAAAAAATTAATAAATAAGAAACAATAATAATAAATGTATAATAGTATTATATATTGATATATTTGAATTGAAAATCCAAACATGTATTTATTTTAAAATTTTGATAATCAAGTCTCCAATACAAATTTTCAGTGTAAAATTTCAGTGCAAATTCTGAGTACTGATTTGAACTCATAAGAGTAAAATTTCAATGCATAGAAAATATAATTTGATGATTTAAATTAGGCATTTAAATGGAAATTTTAACTATAATTTTCTAATGAAAATTTCCATTCATAGTTTCCGATGTAAATTTTCAGTGTAAATTTATGATGAAATTTTATAGTTTTTATTTATGTATCATTATATTTTTATTGTAGTTTTAAGTGGACGTTTTTAGTGGAAGTTTACTGTAGAAGTTTCTAATGAAAATTTTAAATGTAATTTTCCAATGAAAATTTACATTTTTTATGTATGTTTTAATGTGTTTACATTGTAATTTTAATGGAAAAATCGAACTGCAGAAAACCTGTGAAAATTTGCACTAAGAATTTTCAGTGGCAGTTTGCACTGGAAAATTCAATAATAAAATTTGAGCATGCATTTATTTTAGAAGTTTGTTAATCAAATTTTCAGTATAATTATAACAAAAGTCAAATAGAAATTTGTATCAGAAATTTAAGTGGAAATTTGAACAAAACTTTTCTATTGAAAATCTTTAATGAAAGTTTTTCGTGCAAATTTCCAATGAAAATTTTCAGTTAAAATTTACATTTTTAATATATATATTAATATAATTTTATTTTAGTTTTAATTTTTTGAAAAATTAAATTTTTTATTTATATTTTAATACATCTACATTGTAATTTTATGTGAAAAATTAAAATGCCAATTTCTAGTGAAAATTCGTGTCACAAATTTCCAATATAAGTTTGCACTGAAAATTTCCATAGAAAATTTGCGGTTCAAATTTTTAGTGTGAAATTAAATTATCTATTTATGAGTTAAAATATTTAAATTAAAAATTTAATCATGCATTTATCTTAGAATTTTGTTAATCAAATTTTCAGTATAATTATAATAAAAAATAAGTTGAATTTAACACTAGAAATTTAAGTGGAGATTCCAATTAAATTTTCAATGGAAGTTTATAGTAAACATTTTTTGTAAAAAATTTGCAGTGAAATTTTATAGTGAAAATTTAAATTTTTTATTTATGTATTAATATATTTTCATTATAATTTTAAGTAAAGATTTGAAGTGTAGATTTTCGGTGGAAATTTACACATGAAATTTCCAATATAAATTTGCACAAAAAAAAAATTCAATAGAAATTTTCCTATGTACATATAATAAATAATATATATTACATGTATATGTAATAAATATATTATATGTATTAAATACATTTATATAATAAACAATAAATATTATTATATATATATATATATTTGTAGTAAATATTATATACATGAGTTGTAGTGTTAACGAGAGATGCAAAAGTATTGTTGTCCAAAAACTGGTTTGGACGGTCAAGTTAAATGACCCACTTGAGATGATATTAATCCCATAAATCATCAAAGATATAATCTTTTAATAGTTGTTGTTGTTGTCAGAGATATTGTTAATTAAAAACTAAATATTTTCACTAAATCTCAAACATTTCTATTTTTCCGTTCCACTTTATCATGGTTCATGAAGCTAAAAAATATTTTTATATATTATTATTTTTAAGCCCGTGGGCCGGCCCGTTAGTCCGCGGGTCCCGCATGGTAGGGTCGGGCTTTTATTTTTTAAGCCCGCATTATTTGTGGACCGGGTCGGACCGCACAATAAAATCCGCAACCCGCATGATCCGCCCCGCGGGCTAACCCGCCCCGCCCCGTTAACACCTCTATCAGTAGTTGTCACCTACTCACAAATTTATCTTTCAAAAATCAAATTAGTTGGGGTCTTAAAATTTAGTACTTGATCACGTGTTTTAATGAAGTTTTTTAGTAACATTATTATTGTTTTTCTGAATGATATTTGTATATGATAATGTCTTAAGAATAAAAACTATAGCAGTTCCCCGCTATAATGAGAACATAGAGGCACCACGATATTATTCTTGAATCTTGTTTTATGACCAGATGATATTGTCTGATTGAACAATATTAGTGTTAGGAGGCTCATAATATATTGAGATGTATTCTCATGGTGTTTGCTCTTAGTAATCTTCAAGATATGAAGTCATGATAATAGACGCATCAAATAGGAAATCCACATTTTCTATGTGTCATTGGATATTCATATATACGAACATGTATATTGATCCTTAGACTTTAATATTATCATTAATAGATATCATGACTCACACACTTTGATTTATTAAGAAAAGCCGTGATGACATATGTTCGCAACCAGATAGGGTACGATAGGTGCTTCAAGAGTGATATTCTATTAATGAATAATGCGAGAAATGATTTATCCCTTCTGTCATATAATGGAAGTTGATATTTGTCTCGTGGTGCACGACAGGGTCGTGGGGAAGAAACATGCGCTACAGACGGTTGATTAGAGAAGGTTGGGTTCTGCTCAATCACTCATATTGGGTGCACTGTTTTTGCCTCGAAACGCCCAATGGTTCCATATCCAGCAATACGTGGACCTGCTTTCCAAAGGCAGACGTTCGCTGGGTGGTTTGACCAACGATGCTTAAGAACTCACATTGGTTGAGAGGATGGGAGGTCGGGCTCATCGCACCCTTTTGGGGGGAAATTATTGTCTGTTCTGTGACTCTCTTATAGATTTAAGACGTGTTCATATGTTCGCGAATATTTGGTTTATACCCAAGCATAGTATCCACGGATTACTCCTGGTTGGAAATGGTCAGCTGGATGCAGGGGTTCAGAATCATTTATGCCCGAGGTTTACCATCCCTCGTTGGATTAATGACCCCGAGGAGTCTGGACACATTGAGACAGCACTGGTTTAAAGCCTCGTAACCAGACACTCTGGAGTTTATTGTCATCCAGGGGGGACAGATAACGACTTGAGCGTTTGGATCGAACCCATGGTACGAGCCTCTTACGTATTCCTACGAGAGGAATCAGAATTCACGTGGTTCGGTTTGGTATGGGGCTTACGCTCTAGGCTGCCCAGGGTTGGTGCGGTGAACCGACGTAGAGGTGGTCGGATCGACCGGGTGTTGGGCTTGAACCACGGGAAGGCTTCCTACGTACCCTGCTTAGGAGACAGGGATCAAAGTTCAAGTAGTTTCGGGTGGGAGTGTCGGAGAACCGACGTGAATTTGGACCAAGGGGTCCAATGGTGATCAGGCTTGAACCTCTTGGAGGCTTCCTACGTATCCCTGCAGTGGGGAATCAAAGTCCACGTAGTTCGAATTAGAGGGTGTCGGAGAACCAACGTAAGGATGGACCGGGGGTCCGATGGGTAGTGGGCTTGAACATCATGGGGGCTTCCTACGTACCATGCCTTGACATTGATCAAAGTCCTTGTAGTTCGCATTAGAATGGGGCTTACGCTCTGAGGCAACCCAGGAGAGGATGCCATGGTCGATGCTTACTCTAAGCCCACGTGAGTCATGCTCGGTGTGAGAAACAAGAGGCAGAAGGGACCAGACGATCACATCGCGAAAGGTGCGTCCGTGAGAAGTACAATGGGGCTTACATGTGAAGCAGCCCAAAAGGTCAGATCTTACTCCGAGATGGACGCTCAGGGCGACAAAGCGCAGCGGGAGAGGGACTTGGCCCCAAAGAAGAACGGAGCAGCACCCTTCTCCACTACGCCCTTCCTTGGCCATGGCCGTGGGGAAGTACGGAGGTGCATGGGGGCTTCCGTCGGATGGGTAGTCTGCCACGCCCCGAGGAGGGGAGAAGTGCCCTAGTCCTAACAAGTGGAGGGGCAGAAAGGGGACTCCCGGGCTCGGACTCCACATTACCGTGGGAATGTGAACCCAGGAATGCTTCGGGAATCCGCTCAAGGGCCGGAGCAACCCCTTCTCCCTCGCTTACCGTGGGTATGTGAACTCAAAACGGCGCGCTGATGCGCATGAAAGTTACATCACACGGGTCTGATGGCTCTGGTGGAGGCCTCGGCTTGTGGCTGATGAATGTGCCAATGAGGGGGTTGCGGAGGATCAGGCAGGATTGGAAGGATTTTATCTGGCTCGGGAAATGGGAACTCTGAAGGATCTGGCGGGCCACATCGGTGTATGAGTGGTGGAACCCTTCGCGGAGGGAGGTGCTACGCGGCTGGAGAGGCCGTCCGCGAACCAGGGTGGTCCATGGACTGATGGGCCTCCCGCGAACCAGGGTGGTTCGCGGACTGGGGGGCATCCCGTGAACCAGGGTGGTTCGTGGCTTCGGGTTCGGTTCGCGTACCAGATTGGTACATGGAGGGGTCCACATGAGCAGCAGCGGCCGAGGGCGACGCCGGTCGGAGGTTCGTCAGTCAGGGCTTTGCCCGCGTAGGAGGGTGTTACGCAATGGGACGGATCGGAAAGGGGGCATAAACTCCCTGGTCCGCGGGGAGTGCATCCGCGGAGGGTCCATGGTTCGCGGTCTTCTTTTCTTTGTTATTTTAAGTTTGCAGTTCACCAAGTTGTTATATGTTTTTGGTTCCCTATTAATTCGCTTCCAACTTCATACCTGCTCTGGTTCGCGAACTGGAACTTCGCTGTTTGCGAAATCCTAATCTCCTTCCTTCGAAATTCTTCCACCCGAATCTGATCGATCTCTCCAATTGCTCCCTTCGCTCTTCCCCCTCGATCTCCTTTTATAGAGTGGGGAAAGAGATGTATCTGTGGTCATGCGACACCTTTTGCGGAGGCCCATGACCAAAACCCGGTTTACAGATGACTTGGTCAATCTGCAACTCACGGGGGGCATTGAACGCATCTCCCCCACGAACCAAACGAGCTCGGGGAGTGCTTCGTGACCGCGTAGGGTTCCGCCTCCATTCCGCGAACGACAGCGGATGCAGTCCGGGCCGGTCGATGCGGTCCACGGCTGGGGCGGTTCGTGTCTGTAAGCCGGGTTGGCGCCCGTCCTGATTCGCGCCCGCGGAGGGATCCCGCCTCCATTTCGCGAACAAGAGTGGTTCGTGGAGGGGGGTACTTCGCGGAATCGGCCACGTACCGTTATCATGGGACCGGTCCATGGACCGGTCGGAACTTTGCTGATTTCTTGGGTGCTCTTCATATTTTTGCTCAATTCTTTGAGGAAAATTGGGTAGAATCCATAAGGGGATTCTCATTCTCCTTTGCGGATTTTTCAGGACCCTACAAATGCCCCCCATCAGAATGGGGTCCGATCGGAACGAAGAGGAGACCATTCCGATGTAGAGTGGTCCTGAAACTTGGATGGGTGATTGGACAATGCTCTAAATTATGCCTGATCCAAGGGACTCAGTGAGCACAATTCGACTTTTTCTAGGGTTTTGTAGAAAAACCCTACAAACTTTTTGTCTTTTTTATTAATACCCTAATTTTTCCTGGGCCCATCTGGTGTGGACCCAATGGGTATGGCCCGAATTTTTCTTAGGTCGCCTTTTTCGGGTTTTCGACCTAACAAGATTTGCACCTCTTTTTGTGAGTGGTTTAAAGTCTCGCCGACAAGACTATCATTACTGATGTTTTAGGTCGAATAAATTTGACCAGATATGGTGGGGCGAGGGCCCCAATGAGGTTTGGTCGATTAAAAGATGTCTCGATATCTTTCAGACGCATGTGGGGGGAAAGCGTGTTCAGATTTGAACGACAAGTGGGGCATGTATCAAGGCATGGGAGTCGTATTGGCGTGTAGAGGTAGGAAGAGCATTGCCTACAGAAATCTTGCCTTTGGTAGATGGGCCAAGGGCGATCAATATGCAGAGCCGCTAAGGGCATGATATGCATAGTCGTGCAAAGGTGTCCTTAAGTCAATGACTCTCCATTTTTGATGGCCTGAGGACTTCATGGAAGTTTGGCTTATGGAAACCACCATGGGTGGCCTGGAGAATTATGAAAACCACCGGGGGTGGCTCAGAAAGGGTGTGTGACGTCTGAAAGGGTTTGAGAACATCTGTATTAATCAGGAGTGTGGACTCAGGGTCTCTATCCTACGCACTTATCAAGCGTAAATGAGGGATGGATCTTGGCGTAGTTTAGAGTCATGTTGCTGGGACATTATCTATAATGGAGCGGCTTCTCCTGGTTCTCGGTAATCTCAACAGAGATGTCCCACCATATTCAGGAAGGGTCGTGAAAGAGAGTGGTAAACTGTATCTTAGAGGGTTTTCGAATCTCAGGATGGACATGGGGGCTCAGGGGCCAAGAGGTGTACGGAGAGAAGCATTGCCTAAGGGAATCTTGCCTTTGATAGATGGGCCAGGGGAGATCAATATGCAGAGCCGCTAAGGGCATGGTATGCATAGTCATGCAAAGGTTTCCTTGGGCCAATGATTTCATTCTCCCGATATCCGGGAAACTTCAAGGAAGTTTGATATTCGGGACCACCAGGGGTGGATTATGAGAGTTATTTTTCTGAGTACAGAGTATGGTTTATGAGGAGAGGGTGCCTGGATACGGGAGAAACATCTAGAATAGATTTCCTGAGAATGGATGAAGTCATCCCTTCTCACGCTGGTGTGAGACGGTGGTTTGTGCAGGTCTGACCCATGCACTGAGGGACAGAGAAAAGCCTTCGTTCCTTACTGAACCCATGACAGGTTTGACCATGCAGTTTAACGTCATGTTATAAGGATGGTTTCCGTGCAGTTTAACGTCATATGGTAAAGGCAAGGAACATTATTAAAGGATGTTGTGTAGTTTAACATCATGCAGTGAGGACGGGGGGCATTTTTTCCGATGCTGTGCAGTTTTAACGTCGTGCAGCGAGGACAAGGGGCATTTTTAAACCAGTGAAAATGCTTGTAGTTGGAGGCATTTCCCTGGATGTTTAATGCGTGGTCTTTGAAGCTTTATTCCAAGCGTCCAAGATGTTCCATGCAATTTAATGTCATGCGGTAAGGACGTAGTTGTAAAGGCCACTGTTGATCAGAATGTAACTGGGCTTGAACACCTCGACATTCCCAAGACGTGGAGAGGGGTTGATTGGTGTAAATTGTGGTTCCTGGGCTTCTTGGATCAGGAGAAATGATATGGGGGCTCTGAGGCTGGTAAGCGTACGAAGCTAGGAAGAGTACCGCCCAAGGAAATCTCACCTTTGGTAGACGGGCTAGGGGCTATCAATATGCAAAGCCGCTGAGGGCATGGTATGCATAGTCATGAAAAGGTGTCCACGGGTTGATAACTTTCCACTTCCGATGGTCGTGAATGGTTATGAGGATCCGTGATTTTCCGGGCCACGAAGTCTGTCATTTGGTAAGAAAGTATCTAGACATGTCAGGCATATTCGGCCCTGGTTGCTGTTAAATCTTAGAGATCTCCCTGCGATGATTTATTTTGCACGCGGGGGTGTACCTTCACTCCATGCAGTTTAACGTCGCGCAGTAAGGACGAAGTACTCCTAGTTTAGCGGTCATAGAGCTTGGACCATTGGGTGACTATTGCTGCTGTCACTCGAAGGATAACTGAGTTACCATGCTCTGATATACTCTGAACAGGGTGGGGGATGGAGGTTGTAAATTGTAACTCTGAGGTTTCCCAGATCAGGAGATGTGGTGCGGGGGCTCTGAGGCTGGTAAGCGTATGGAGCTAGGAAGAGTACCGCCCAAGGAAATATTGCCTTTGGTAGACGGGCCAAGGACTATCAATATGCAGAGCCACTGAGGGAATAATATGCATAGTCATGCAAAGGTGTCCCCGGGTCGATGAATTTCCACTTTCGATGGCCACGAATGATTATGAAAATCCGATATTGCTCACAGTACAGAGTTCGGCATGCGGGGATAATAGTGTCCGAGCATACAAGAAACATCTTCACTGTAATTTTCCGTTGAGTCAGAGTAGCCTAGCCATGGCTTGATGTTCGTAGATGTAGGTCGTCATGTGAACCACGGGCGGATACATAGGCTAACCGGGTAGGGATACCCTGGCAACGTTTGGATGTGAAAAAGGGGACGAACTTGTAAACCACTGCGCCATAAATTTATGGATCAAGATATATGATATGGGGGCTCTGAGGCCGGTAATCATACGAAGCTAGGAAGAGCATCACCTGAGGAAATATTGCCTTTGGTAGACGGGCCGGGCGCTATCAATATGCAGAGCCGCTGAGGGCATGGTATGCATAGTCATGCAAAGATGTCCACGGGTCAATAACTTTCCACTTTCGATGGCCGTGAATGGTTATGAAGATCCATAATTATCCGGGTCATGGAGTCTGATGTATGGAGGGGATGCATCCAAATGTGAAAGAAGTATTTCCATCTCATTTCACCATATATCTTGGGTGGGTCGCGATGAAGTCCATGCAGTTTTAACGTCGTGCGGTGAGGATGAAAAATACACCCCGTGCAGATCTGGTCCGTACACGGGGGAAGAGGGCATTTTTTTTGAATGGCTGGGCGAGTGTGGGGAAACCTGGCATCACTACGTATCCTGCGAGGGCATGAATCAAGCCTCACATAGTTCTCTGAAATCCGTGCAATTTAACGTCGTGCAGTGAGGATGAAGAATACTCCCCGTGCAGGGTTGGTCTATACACGGGGGGAGAGAGCATTTTTTTGAATGGCTGGGCCAGGGTGTGGAATTCTGGCGTCACTACATATCCTACATGGGCAGGAATCAAGCCTCACATAGTTCTCGTAAAGACAATACACCCCGTGCAGGGTTGGTTCGTACAACAGGGGGGGGGGGCATTTATTTTTATCCTTATCTATGCAGTTTAACATCGTGCAGTAAGGATGAGGAATACACCATGTGCAGGGTTTGTCCGTACACGGGGGGAAAGGGAATTTTTAACTCTCATTCAGGGGTGGATGGGCCAGGATGGGAAACCCTAGCGTCACTACGTATCCTGCGAGGGCATGAATCAAGCCTTACATAGTTCTCTGAAGATAGTACACCCCGTGCAAGGCTGGTCCGTACACGGGGGAAGGGGACATTTTCTTTAATTTTATTCTATTTGGGAGTGGCTGGGCCAGGACAGGGGGTCCCAACGTTGCTACTTATCCCGCGAGGGCAGGGATCAAGCCATACGCAGTTCTCTTTGGAGTACACCCTGTGTAGGTCTGGTCCATACACAGGGGAAAGGGTCATTTTTAGAACTTCTTATCCGTGCAATTTAATGTTGTAACACCCCAGGTAAATAAAGAATATGTCATTTTTATATTTATCCCTATTTGTGAAAAAATATTAATATTACTTTAAAGGGAACGCTATGCTCGATGGCTTACCCAATATGCGACAACGAGTTCCTTTGAAATCTTACGTTGCACTCTAATAATAAAATAATATTATTTTAAATGGTAGTTAATGCCTAGACATTGTAAAGGCGGGAAAGAACAGAACTAACTAAAAAATGATTATGTATGTTTGTCAAATATTTTTACTTTTTACAATAAATGTTAGAGGATTAAAAATGCGAATGAATCCAATTTTTAAGCATAAACATTCTAACATTCTTTAAAAGGTCGATTAACCGCCTTTTGATGGCGAACCTCTTTTAAATCCACTTGTTAACAATTTTATGTGTTATATTTGACAAAATAAAATTCTTCTTTAGAATCGGGACATCAAAATTTACTTTGTGTAAATTTTTGGTATTTTTCCGATAAAGTTCATTTTTTAATGAATAGTGAAAAATGTTGTATTTTAATTCAAAACCACTTTTTAATATAATTTATTTATATGATTAGATTATATTTTGAATTGGTTTTAAAGTTCAATTAGAATATATTTTTACCATTTAATATAATTGTGGTCATTGAAATTAATTTCACTTTGAAATCGGACTTAAACTAGTGTCAATCTTTTGATACTTATTGTTTCATAAAAACACACTATTTGCTCTGACAATGAGAATTAATTATTAAATTAATTAATGAAACTTATATGTTTTTAATTTTTTAAAATAGACTTCATTTTTGAATTCGGAATATCAAATATAGCTTAGGGTAAAGTTTTGGTATTTTTCTGAAGAACTTCAATTTTTGATGAATAGTGAAACCAATAAGTGGTACTTATAAAAACTGATTTTCCGTTTAAATAAAATTTTACCACCTCTGTGTTTAGAATTTCAAAAAATCCGACATACATGGTTGTCATTAAGAAGTAAAATGTGGTTCAATGGAATTAAAATAATTTTTTGGTGAATAGTAACTTTTAAGTTTGTAACCACGATTAGAGGTAATTAGTGTAGTTTAAGGTAAAAATAATGTTTTAATAATATTAGATGATCTTGAAACATGTCCTAACCTTATTGGATGTGTCATGGCCGACTAATAAAATCCATGGGTCAACTTGGGGACCTCATGGAGCCACTTTGGAAGGAAAATGACATTATTATCTTTTTATTTAATGTAAAAGTAAAAATGACACAAACATGAGTTGTTTTACTAAAACAATTTTTAAATGGGGTTATACAAGTCATATTTTTGAATATAAATAGTAATTGGAAAGCTAAAAATATTTCCTAAATCATAGTATTTTTTTTATAATTTTTAGACATTAAATAAATTAAATTATTTATGACATCATGATGATGCAACGATTACCTCATTATTTAACGATTTAAATAAAATGAAAATATAATGTAAAAAATAAAACCTACACTTGTCAAAAACCTATTGGATGGGTATATTTAGAACCCTTATCACCTTATCCTCGAATTATATCAATGTGGTACCTTTTAAATCCGAAACTCTTTTTAAAATAAAGTAACATTTCTTTACTTTCCAAGTGTGCCCCTCCTCTCCTCTTATAAAAGGCCCCCCACCACTATCACCTTACCCACACCTCTCAAGCCTTTGGTTCGTCCAATCACTGACCATTTCGTCTCTCCACATCCCTATATTACTCCTAGAAGCCTCACTTTGGGCAGAAGTCTTCCCAAGGAATCCTTTGAGCTCAAATCCAAAAGAGTTACCCGATTTTAAGGTAATGTCTTCACTTGTGTTCTTTTGTTTTATTTTGCTTCTCCAACCCCCTAAACTCTTTTTATTCATTTCTTTTGTAACAAATCCATTATATTAAATATACTAGGATGTTTTTATAAGAAACATTCGAGCTACACTTACACACACCTACATCAAATGGTTAAAGAACATACTGTTTCTGTGGATGACGAATTTCTGCCTCACGAAACGATGATTGTTCAGCACTCATATAACACCTTCAAAGGTGGCCATTAATATGTCACTATATTTATATATGATATATAATATGTTTATGTTTTACTTAAGCTTTTGTATTTTTCTTTTGTGGCATACCTTTATGGTTTCCATTGTGGGTAAACACAATAATTTCATTTTAGGAAGTGCGGACTACCGCCCCCTCAAAGTGATTTGATTCGTTAATGCCATATGTGGGATGTATAAAGGATGGATTTAAAGTTATTATATATAATTTATGTTACATATAAATGATGAATATAATTCTGGAATTAAATATACATACCTCTCATTTGGTTTTAATTCCATTAATATGACATAGAAATGAAAGTAGCGTTCATGCGTACGTACGGCTTACCGTCTCCATGAATAGTGCATTTCATTTATTACCTCTAAATGATTATGTAATATTATAAATACATGTATATTCTGAATATATATGATATATATGATATCCAAATCATGAATATCATTCTGGATATAATGAACCTTTGACCACACGAACAACATGTAATTATAAGAAGTCCACTTTCGACTTAAGAACCAAATATCGACAAAACAAACATTATTAACTTAAATGATTACATAATGTTTATAACATGTAAATAAGTGATATAAAAGGAATAATGAACTTGAAAAATGTTTTTAATAAAGTGTAAATTAACTCAAGTTTATTATTCAGGACGTTAAAGAACGATCAAGTCAAGTCGGACCCGAGGTAAGGGATCCTACCTCTCTCATTCTTTATAAGTACTCTCTTTTATGTCATTTATTTTAAGCTCATATTTCATATGTTTGAGGATGTTATTTTATATTCCTCATTATGTAATTTTTATGTTCATATCATGAGAGACCCTATATGATCTCAACAATCCATTTTTGGAAGTTTTAAGTGGCGTCGTTAGGCTACCGAGTTTTCGTAAGAGATTTTTCACCTCACTTTTATTCCTATGACATTTATGCTACGTTTGCCACTATTTCCTTTGAGTGGTGTATGTACTGCCCATTATTATACTATTTGTGTAGTATAATTTCATTTATGGGTATTTAAATCTTCATTGTATGACCCTTCTTCCCTGGGGTGTACGTTTCGATAGTTACCCAACTCGGTAAGGGGACCTTTCACCCTCCTCTTTTTAAAAGACTTATTTTGTTATGTCTTTTAATTTACATCTTATTATGTTGGGATATGTTCTTCTATATCCTTATTTATGTAAAGTTTATGTCCAAGTGATGAGATACCATTCACTCTCTCATCGACTAATTTTATGAATTTTGAAGTGACGCCATTAGGATGTCGAATGTTTACAAGGGAACATCTTAACCCAATTTCGATTTCTTTGGGTTCAACTTGTACTTCTTGAACATGTCATCCTATGAATATGTGTGAATGACCTCTGATTGTTTCACACTTAATATCCACTTATATTGGGTGTATTTGTATTTCTCACACATAATTATGTGATAGATTTATCCTTAATTTAAGGATACCATCTTTATAATGGATTCCATCTCAATTTACATTTCCATTGAGACGTCATTGTTGTTATGAACCAATTCACTCTTATATGGTGTGTATACTGTCCTTTGACATATTATATCATGAATCCCTTTATTCTCATGATATTTTAAAGTTTGTATTAAATGTTATTCCACAATTATTTGTATTCAAGAGTCTCTCATTTTGTTAAAAACTCTTTAACAGAAAATATCGTTTTAAATGTTTTAAAGATTTATTATTCTAAATATTTATCTTTAATGTCCATGTTTTCAAAATGGTTTTCAGTATTTATTTATATGGAAATTAATGTTTTAAAATTGTAATTCCATTAAAAGCTTCAAAGTGCTATGGGACACTTTGATTCAAAAATATCTTTTAATTGGTTTTTGAAAATAGATTGATTAATTAAATATCTTGGAATTACTTATTGTGATTGCAAATGAAATGTTGTTATTGAAATGTTTATATTTTCAATATTTTATGTGTAATGATGGTACTTGGACATTTTACAGGTGGTTACGTGATAAACCATATGAAGGGTGGTGCCGTGAATACCAGGACAGGTGGTTACGTTATAACCTCTAATGCATTGGGTATGGAAGTCGGCCATATGGATATTCCATTTAGTATGTGTAGAAGTCGACTGTATGGTTATTCCATTTAAGTATGTTTATGTCCCAAGTTACCTTTATATGTTATGTGTTCTTTATATGGGTTTTATGGTAATCTTTTGGTTACAAAAGGGTAAGTAATGATATTTTATTCTGTGAAGAGTTTTTACTACTTACTAAAGGTGAAAGGCATTACTTTGATAAAGTATACATGGTTTACTTGTTGCTTTGAAAAAACTAATAGTTTTCATTCTTTGTGTATCCCTTTCTAAGCTTTTTATGCTCACCCCAAGTTTTTTTGAAATGTTTTTCACAGGACTTAATGTGGAATAGGGTCAAGGATGGGATCAAGGGAAAGTCATGCTATTTAATACATGGAACTAGACATGTTTCTTTTTAATAGTTTTTATTTTATGGAAATTTAGTAGAAGTGACTACTTTGTAATCTTTTGAGATGTAATAGTTATGTCCTAATTCTCTAAAACTCTAAACCTGAAAAGATCCTCAATGTTAATTATTCATTTAATTCAATATTAAGTAAGGTTTAAGGCCGGGGCCTTATAGTTGGTATCAGAGTTCGGTTTAGATAACTTTAGAGGTTAGGGTATTCTCTAAGCATAAGTGACATTACCATAATGGTTAGGATTTCAGAAAGAGTCCTAGTTTTAGATAAAGTGAATGAGTAAGTATATCTTAGTGTTTATCTTCCTCATTAGTACATGATGGTTTTGTTGATATACTCACACTGACCTTTTTGGTTTTAGTAAATGGCTGGATCTAGCAGGCACCAAAGTAACAGTGGATGTGAAGGAAACTGTGACAGTTTTCTGAGCGAGCAACTGAATTATATGTGAGATGCAATGAGAACTCTTGTGTTTATCCTCAACCAACTATTTGGAGTCATGATTTACCACCTAAACCTTGGTGATTTCTATAAGGCATCATATATGCGAGAAACAAATCCCTACAGAACTACAGGTAATAATCATAAAGGTAAGTGTGTTCAAAAACCTATGTTTCAAAGATGTGGAAAGAAACACCTAGGAAAATGTTTCAAAGGGACAGAAATATGATATAGATGTGGAAATGAAGGTCATAAAGAAAGAACCTTCCATGGAAAAAGGAAGCATCCAGTTGACTCGAGGAAAGGGAAAGAAGTTCTTTCTGAGGGATCAATTGAATGTTTTAAATGTGGTGTGCATGGGCATTATGCAAACACATGTCCTATGAAGAAGTTTCGGGAATTGGATCACCAAGATCGTACAAATATTCTTTTACCAATACCAAATTCCATTCTGATTGAGGATGAAGAAACTGACAATGACCAATCAAAGGTATGAATTATTTCTTAAAATTTGTTTTCCTATTTTAGAATCTTAGGATATGATTCCTGATTTTGTTTATAGGAAAGAAGTATTTTAGAATAAGTTGGAAAGGAATGGTTAATGGATCATGAAGAATGTTGAAGGAGTAAGAAGTCAACATATAAAGGCTTCAAGGGTTCTGGTGAAATTCTTAAGAGTATTAAGACTCTTTTGATGATGGGGTTACATTAGAAGACTTTTTATAGTATGTGTAACCCTGATGTTTGATATATGAAAATTTTATTCAAGGAATAGTTATCTGTTCTTTTGTGGACATAGGTATAAAGAACCATTTGGGTTTATATGATCCTTACTTTAGAGGTAATTATGGGTTACTATATGTTATGATGGAAAGTGAAAGGCATGATATAAAATTGAGGATAAATTATGTTATGGTTATTTTTGATGATTTTGTCTCTTTTTGGGGAATGATTTGAGAATTATATAGTTTGGAAAAAGGACAACATGAAGATCGTGTGACAACCCGTCGCGTCAAACAAAACTGCAGGAATCGAACCCACAACCAAAGTGCGACTGGTATTTATCACCTACCACTGGACTACGTGAAGTCCCTGGTTAGTTTGACTAATTCTTTTTAGTTAGATGATTTTATGAATTAAGAGTAAGTTGATTTTGGGTTATCTATGGAAATTATTAACCTATCATGGAGGATATGTGATTAGGTTAATTACTTTTCAATATGAGACTTTAAGAGCAACTGATGTTGTTTGAAGATAAATGTTATGATTTAACTTGGAAGACTATGTGATTAAATCCTTCAAATATTTGGGTTTCAATCTTAGTTTGGTTTACTTTTAGTCTTCTTTGAACTTTGGGTCTTGTTAGACAAATTATGGAGATTAAGAATAGATTTCCTTTTTTATAAAGGATTATCCTTTTTGGGTATTATCTGATCTCGTACTAAACTTTTTGGTTTGGTTTTGGTTGATATCTAAAGACATGGGAAATATATAGTTCTCTTTTGTGGATTAGGTGATTCTCAAGAAGTTGATTATAGTACTCTTAATGCGAACAAGACTTCCTAAATACTCATCTTTTGGAGAAAATATGAGTTCGTGTAAGAAATCTAGTAAAAGTTGAAAGTAAACATGACAAGTAAGTATGTTTCCTTATGTTTTAGTTAAGATCAAAAATAAATTTCTCAATGAAAAGTAACTAAAAAAATGTTTTCCGTTAACTTTTCCTACCGGGGAATCCAATACCATTTAACCCATCACAAGTTTGTGATTTTCTTGTGGTTAACTTTCTCCTAAACATGTTTTCTATCACTCTCCATCAGAACGTGACCCTTTGTTTTCTCCTCCATGTCCATGTTTTCTTACATGGAATCCTAGTATGGGTTAACTCGGGTGACCTCTGTACTTCTATTTATTTATTTTAAATTGATTGTTTTACCGACTCTTTTTCCGATATGGGACTTTCAATGGAGTTTCCAAGCCCAATTTTGAAATTGCGAGGACGCAATTCCCAAAAGAGGGGAAGGATGTAACACCCCAGGTAAATAAAGAATATGACATTTTTATATTTATCCCTATTTGTGAAAAAATATTAATATTACTTTAAAGGGAACGCTATGCTCGACGGCGTACCCAATACGCGACAACGAGTTCCTTTGAAATCTTACGTTGTACTCTAATATTAAAATAATATTATTTTAAATGGTAGTTAATGTCTAGCCATTGTAATGGCGGGAAAGAAAGAAACTAACTAAAAAATGATTATGTATGTTTGTAAAATATTTTTACTTTTTACAATAAATGTTAGAGGATTAAAAATGCGAATGAATCCAATTTTTAAGCATAAACATTCTAATATTCTTTAAAAGGTCGATTAACTGCCTTTTGACGGCGAACCTCTTTTAAATCCATTTTTTAACAATTTTATGTGTTATATTTGACAAAATAAAATTCTTCTTTAGAATCGGGACATCAAAATTTACTTTGTGTAAATTTTTGGTATTTTTCCGATAAAGTTCATTTTTTAATGAATAGTGAAAAATGTTGTATTTTAATTCAAAACCACTTTTTAATCTAATTTATTTATATGATTAGATTATATTTTGAATTGGTTTTAAAGTTAAATTAGAATATATTTTTACCATTTAATCTAATTGTGGTCATTGGAATTAATTTCACTTTGAAATCGGACATAAACTAATGTCAATCTTTTGATACTTATTGTTTCATAAAAACACGCTATTTTCTCTGAAAACGGGAATTAATTATTAAATTAATTAATGAAACTTATATGTTTTGAATTTTGTGAAATATACTTCATTTTTTAATTTGGAATATCAAATATAGCTTAGGGTGAAGTTTTGGTATTTTTCTGAAGAACTTCAATTTTTGATGAATAGTGAAACCACTAAGTGGTACTTATAAAAACTGATTTTCCGTTTAAATGAAATTTTACCACCTCTGTGTTTTGAATTTAAAAAAAATCCGACTTACATGGTTTTCATTAAGAATTAAAATGTGGTTCAATGGAATTAAAATAATTTTTTGGTGAATAGTAACTTTTAAGTTTTTAATCGCGATTAGAGGTAATTAGTGTAGTTTAAGGTAAAAATAATGTTTTAATAATATGATATGAGCTTGAAACATGTACTACCCTTATTGGATGTGTCATGGCCAACCAAGAAAATCCATGGGTAAACTTGGGGACTCCATGGAGCCACTTTGGAAGGAAAATGACTTTATTATCTTTTTATTTAATGTAAAAGTAAAAATGACACAAACATGAGTTGTTTTACTAAAAATATTTTTAAATGGGGTTATACAAGTCATATTTTTTAATATAAATAGTCATTTGAAATATAAAAAGATTTAATACATCATAGTATTTTTTTTATAATTTTTATACATTAAATAAAGTAAATTATTTATGACATCATGATGATGCAGCGATTACCTCATTATTTAACGATTTAAATAAAATGAAAAGATAATGTAAAAAATAAAACCTACACATGTCAAAAACCTATTTTATGGGTATATTTCGAACCCTTATCACCTTATCCTCTAATTATATCAATGTGGGACCTTTTAAATCCGAAACTCTTTTTAAAATAAAGTAACATTTCTTTACTTTCCAAGTGTGCCCCTCCTCTCCTCTTATAAAAGGCCCCCACCACTATCACCTTACCCACACCTCTCAAGCCTTTGGTTCGTCCAATATCTGACCATTTCGTCTCTCAACATCCCTATATTACTCCTAGAATCCTCAATTTGTGCAGAAGTCTTCCCAAGGAAGCCTTTGAGCTCAAATCCAAAAGAGTTACCCGATTTTAAGGTAATGTCTTCACTTGTGTTCTTTTGTTTTATTTTGCTTCTCCAACCCCCTAAACTCTTTTTATTCATTTCTTTTGTAAAAAATACAGTATCTTCAATATACTAGGATATTTTTATAAAAAACATTCGAGCTACACTTACACACACCTACATCAAATGGTTAAAGAACATACTGTTTCTGTGGATGACGAATTTCTGCCTCACGAAATAATGATTGTTCAACACTCATATAACACTTTCAAAGGTGGACATTAAGATGTCACTATATTTATATATTATATATAATATGTTTATGTTTTACTTAAGCTTCTGTATTTTTCTTTTGGGTCATACCTTTATGGTTTCCATTATGGGTAAACACAATAATTTCATTTTAGGAAGTGCAGACTACCGCCCCCTCAAAGTGATTTGATTCGTTAATGCCATATGTGGGATGTATAAAGGATGGATTTAAAGTTATTATATATTATGTATGTTACATATAAATGATGAATATAATTCTGGAATTAAAATATACATACCTCTCATTTGGTTTTAATTCCATTAATATGACATAGAAATGAAAGTAGCGTTCATGCGTACGTACGACTTACCGTCTCCATGAACGGTGCATCTCATTTCTTACCTATAAATGATTATTTAATATTATAAATACATGTATATTCTGGATATATATGATATATATGATATCCAAATCATGAATATCATTCTGGATATAATGAACCTTTGACCACACAAACAACATGTAATTGTAAGAAGTCCACTTTCGACTTAAGAACCAAATATCGACAAAACAAACATTATTAACTTAAATGATTACATAATGTTTATAACATGAAAATAAGTGATATAAAATGAATAATGAACTTGAAAAATTTTCTTAAGAAAGTGGAAATTAACTCAAGTTTATTATTCAGGACGTTAAATAACGATCGAGTCAAGTCGGACCCGAGGTAAGGGATCCTACCTCTCTCATTCTTTTTAAGTACTCTATTTTATGTCATTTATTTTAAGCTCATATTTCATATGTTTGGGGATGTTATTTTATATTCCTCACTCATTAATTTTTATGTTCATATCATTAGAGACCCTATATGATCTCAACAATCCATTTTTGGAAGTTTTAAGTGGCGCCGTTAGGCTGCCGAGTTTTTGTAAGGGATTTTTCATCACACTTTTATTCTTGTGACATTTATGCTACGTTTGCCACTATTTCCTTTGAGTGGTGTATGTACTGACCATTATTATACTCTTTGTGTAGTATGATTTCATTTATGGGTATTTAAATCTTCATTTTATGACCCTTCTTCCCTGAGGTGTACGTTTCGAAAGTTACCCAACTCAGTAAGGGGACCTTTCACCCTCCTCTTTTTAAAAGACTTATTTTGTTATGTCTTTTAATTTACATATTATTATGTTGGGATATGT
Source organism: Viscum album (assembly GCA_963277665.1). NCBI lineage: Eukaryota > Viridiplantae > Streptophyta > Magnoliopsida > Santalales > Viscaceae > Viscum > Viscum album. The sequence continues at coordinate 128,709,096 of OY728140.1, forward strand.
TATTATATATCCTTATTGATTTAAAGTTTATGTCCAATTTATGAGATACCATTCACTCTCTCATTGACTAATTTTCTGAATTTTGAAGTGACGCCATTAGGCTGTCGAATTTTTACAAGGGAACATCTTAACCCAATTTAGATTTCTTTGGGTTCAACTTGTACTTCTTGAACATGTCATCATATGAATATGTGTGAATGACCTATGATTGTTTCACACTTAATATCCACTTATATTGGGTTTATTTTTATTTCTCACACATAATTATGTGATATATTTATCCTTAATTTAAGGATACCATCTTTATAATGGATTCCATCTCAATTTACATTTCCATTAAGACGTCATTGTTGTTATGAACCAATTCACTCTTATATGGTGTGTATACTGTCCTTTGACATATTATATCATTAATCCCTTTATTCTCATGATATTATAAAGTTTGGATTAAATTTTATTCCGTAATTATTTGTTTTCAAGAGTCTCTCATTTTGTTAAAAACTCTTTAACAAAAAATATCGTTTTAAATGTCTTAAAGATTTATTATTATAAATCTTTATCTTTAATGTCTATGTTTTCAAAATGGTTTTCAGTATTTATTTATATGGACATTAATGTTTTAAAATTGTAATTCCATTAAAATCTTCAAAGTGCTATGGGACACTTTGATTCAAAAATATCTTTTAATTGGTTTTTGAAAATGGATTGATTAATTCAATATCTTGGAATTACTTATTGTGATTGAAAATGAAATTTTGTTATTGAAATGTTTATATTTTCAATATTTTATGTGTAATGATGGTACTTGGACATTTTACGGGTGGTTACGTGATAAACCATATGACGGGTGGTGCCGTGAATACCAGGATGGGTAATTACGTTATAACCTCCAATGCATTGGGTATGGAAGTCGGCCGTACGACTATTACATTAAGTATGTGTGGAAGTCGACCGTATGGTTATTCCATTTAAGTATGTTTATGTCCCAAGTTACCTTTATATTTTATGTGTTCTTTATATGGGTTTTATGGTAATCTTTTGGTTACAAAAGGGTAAGTAATGATATTTTATTCTGTGAAGAGTTTTTACTACTTCCTAAAGGTGAAAGGCATTACTTTGATAAAGTATATATGGTTAACTTGTTGCTTTGAAAAAACTAACAGTTTTCATTCTTTGTGTATCCCTTGCTGAGCTTTTTATTCTCACCCCAAGTTTTTTTGAAATGTTTTTCACAAGACTTAATGTGGAATAGGGTCAAGGATGGGATCAAGGGAAATTCATGCTATCTAATACATGGAACTAGATATGTTTCTTTTTAAGAGTTTTTATTTTATGGAAATTTAGTAGAAGTGACTACTTTGTAATCTTTTGAGATGTAATAGTTATGTCCTAATTCTATAAAACTCTAAACCTGAAAAGATCCTCAATATGAATTATTCATTTAATTCAATATTAAGTAAAGTTTAAGGTCAGGGCCTTATAAACGTCGTGGGGTAAGGATGAGGGAGTACACCCAGTGCAGGTCTAGTCTATTCACAGGGGAAAGGGGCCTTTTTAACTTTTATTTGAGGGGTGGCTGGGCCAGGATGGGAAACCCTGGCATCACTACGTATCCTGCGAGGACAGGAATCAAGCCGTACGTAGTTCTCTAAAGTCCGTGCAGTTTAATGTTGTGTGGTGAGGACGAAATAATCTTAGTTTAGGGTTATAGAGTTTGGACCGTTGGGTGCTTGGAAGTTTAACGTCCTACAACTCGAACGATAACTGCTTTTAGTTATTTCAGTGAGGATGGAATGCTATTAGTTTAGGGTCATAGAGTTTGGACCATTGGGTGCTTGGCAGTTTAACATCTTGCAGCTCAGACAATAACTACTTTTAGTTATTTCGGTGAGGACGGAATGCTCTTAGTTTAGGGTCATAGAGTTTAGACCGTTGGGTGCTTAGTAGTTTAATGTCCTACAGCTCGGACGATAACTACTTTTAGTTATGCTGGTGAGGACGGAATGCTCTTAGTTTAGGGTCATAGAGTTTGGACCGTTGGGTGCTTGGAAGTTTAACGTCCTGCAGCTCGGACGATAACTACTTTTAGTTTTTATGCGAAATACTTCTTCAGGAATCTCGCATTTGTGGGAGCGGTGGTGAATTGCCCGTCCATGGAGATCAGGGCATATGCTTCATTGGATTAGACCTTGTGTATAACATATGATCCCTCCCACTTGGGCTCCAGCTTTGGAGGTTTCTTTCCGGCTATCATTGGGGTCCGGAGGACCAACACCAATTCTCCTTCCAAGAAAGACCGAAGACGGACATTTTTATTGAAGGCTCATGAAATATAGTTATGATATACTTCTAGATGGTGCAAAGTGTGCAACCGATTCTCTTATAGCTATTCCAATTCACCTAGACGCTTTTCTGATTTCTCATCATTGGATAACTGATCACAAATGGAAATACGGAGTGAGGGCAATTGGAGCTCAATGGGCAGAACCGCTTCTATTCCGTATAATAATGAGTACGGAGTAGCCCGAGTAGCAGTGCAGATTGTTGTTCGGTAAGCCTGCAATGCATGGAGGAGTTTATCCAGCCATGACTTCTTGTATTTTTCCACCATTTTCGAGAGAATGTTGGACAAGGTCTTGTTGAAAGCCTCTATCTGTCTGTTGGCCACTGCGTGGTAGCAGGATGAGTGGTTAGCCTTGATACCATATTCTTGGTATAGTTTCTCCAATTCAACAGAGCATAATTTGGTGCTATTATCTGTCAGTATGGTATGAGGGACACCAAATCTGGTGATGATATTGGTTTTCAAAAATCTGACAACGTTTCTTGCCCCGACTTCCTTAAGGGGTACAACTTCTGCCCATTTGGAAAAGAAGTCGGTTGCCGTGAGGATATACTTCAACTATTTGGCTGTGGTGGGAGGATATGGTCCCACGACATCCATTCCCCAGATGGAAAATGGCCAAGAGTACTTATCCTGATAATGTAACTTCGGGGGTTGGTGTATAAAGTTGGCACGAATTTGGCATGAGTGACATTTTGCGGTAAAGTGCTCGTAATCTCGTGCCACTGTGGGCCAATAGTACCTAAGCCTTCGAACCCGATGGGAAAGCTTGGACCCTGAATGATGTGCTTCACATATTTCAGCATGCACTTCAGTCATGACAACAATGGTTTCTTCTCCATCAATGCATTTGAGGAGGATTCCGTCGAGGCCTCATTTGTAGAGGACCTCTTGCTGACCCGTGCCGCCATATAGGACAAAGTTGATTGCCCTTCTCCGTATTTTCTCTCGTTCAGCCCTGTCTGATGGAATTTCTCCCCGTTGAAGGTAGTTTGAAATGGGGGTCATCCAACCGGTGGCGGGAGCATATGTCTCAGGTACAGGACTGACTTCGTGGATTTCCTCTGTCTTGGTCTGGACAAATGGCAAGACCATTCGACAGCGAGCAATACTGATAACTGTTTCATCCCGGTTTAGGTCGGCTAGGGCTGTGGCCGCATTAGCTAATGCATCGACCTGGGCATTCTGAGACCGGGGAATATAGGTCAATGTTGGTTATGTGGAGAATTCCTCCATTAACCCTCGGACACAGTCAAACAGGGGAATCAGATCCTCCTTTTTAATAGCATAGTCACCATTGACTTTCTTGATGACTAGTTACGAGTCAACTTTTACCTTAAGGTGCTGTACTTGTGCCTGGAGTGCAAGCTCCAGGCCTGTAATGAGGGATTTATATTCCACCTCATTGTTCGTACATCCTTCTGAAAGGAGGAAGGAATATGGAAAGACTGCCTTTTCTGGGGACATGAGTATTATCCCCACACCCACCTTGTTAAATTTGGGATCTTCCATTCTTTTCCCAGTTGGGCTTCGGGATGTGCCGTCGAAGTATATTTTCCATGTTGGGAGCTCCTCTTGAACCGCAAAGATGTCTTCATCTGGTAGCTCATTGTCCGGTGTGGTAGTCCCTGTCGAGGGGTGCTCTGCCATAAAATCTACTAATGCCTGACCTTTGATGGACTTCTGAGGCACAAACTGAATGTCAAACTGTTGTAGGATGAATTCCCATCGGGATAGGTACCCGGTTAGCATCAGGCGGTTGAGGATGTACTTGAGCGGGTTATTACGCGAGACAAGATGGACTTCATGATGCTGCAGATAATGTCGCAACTTTTGAACTATGAAGACCAAGGCCAAACAACTCTTCTCGATGTTTGAGTATCGAGTCTCAGCATCAATCATGGTTCGACTGAGGTAATAGAGACTTTTTTCACTTCCAGCGTCATTATTTTGTGCGAGGAAGGCTCCCAGTGACCTCTCTAGGGCCATCACGTATAGGATGAGAGGTCTTCCTTCAACCGAGGGCATGAGCACCAATGGGCTTAAGAGGTACTTCTTTAGGCTGTCGAACGCCTCCTGACAATCATTTTTCCATTGGTAGGTAACCCCCTTTTTCATTAACTTGGTAAAGGGAAAACATTTTCTTTCCAGGTTGGTTATGAACCGCCTGATATAGGCCAGGTGCCCTTGGAATCCCCTCAAATCAGTGTGATTGCAGGGAGGTGGAAGGTCAAGGATAGCCTTTGTCTTTTCAGGGCCGACTTCAATGCCACGATGGCATACGATGAAGTCAAGGAATTTCCATGAGGTAACCTCGAAGTCACATTTCAAGGGATTCATCTTCAGGCTATGCTGTCAGAGTTTTTTGAAGATGGTCTCAAGGTCTGACAGGTGATTTGAGTTTTATCTTGATTTAACCACCAAGTCATCTACGTAACATTCGACGAATCTCCCGAGTAATGGTTTAAAGATACGATGCATGGCGCATTGATATGTGGCTACAACATTCTTGAGACCAAAGGGAATGACTCTGCAACAGAATACTCCTTGGGGGGCCCTGAAGGTAGTGGCTTCTTCGTCTTCTCGGGCCATACTGATTTGATTATACCCAGAATAGCCGTCCATGAAGGATAGAGCCTCATACTCGGCCGTCGCGTCAATTAATAACTCAGTGATTAGGACCGGGAAGTCATCTTTCAGGCAATGCCAATTGAGATCTTTGAAATCGATGCAGACGTGGATTTTTTCCGTTCTTTTTCTTGATGGGGACAATGTTGGCCAACCAGATGGGGTACTGGACCTCCTGAATGAAACTTGTTTTAATGAGCTTATCGACTTCAGCCTCTATTTTGGTAGAATGTGAGGGGTGTGTCCTTCTGTAAGCCTGTTTATATCCTCGGTGGTCTTTTGGAAAACATATGTGATGCGTCACCACTTCGGGATCAAGTCCCGGCATTTCCATGTAATTCCAGGCAAAAACATCTCGATCTTGCCTTAAGAATGCGGTATATACCTCATGCTCCTCGGGATACATGGCTGAACTAATGAGGGTGGGCCTCAGGTCTTCCTCAGTACCTAGGTTTATTTCCCTGAGCTCGTCCACTATGGTGGAGATACCCTCCTCAAATGCGGGAGGTGCATCCCTGAGGTTTTCTTCCTCTTCTTCTCCCAAATCCTCATCTTCTTGATCCAGCGAGGAGAGAGCTCTTGACTCGGGCTCCTGGGAGTCTAGAGGATAGGCATTGTGGGAATCCTCACTCAAGTATTCACCCCCAAATTGAGGGTTGGTGGATGTTACCACATTGTCACGCTCGTCCGTTATGGCTGAAGTCATGAGGACAGTCGAGTGCGTGTCCAAACTTGAACCCCTACTCTCAACATGGTTGATGGGCAGTACGTATTCTCCACCAAGCTGTCTGAGGGGGTCATCAGGAACCATTTACAGAACATTTGGAGTGGGGATCTAGTCGACACCATCGGCCAAAGGCTTCTTCTTCTTTTTCTCATAAAACCCGGCGTCAATGTAGTGTGACTCGGAGAGCTCGAAAGGGGCCTTGCTGGCGTGCAATGTCCCACTTTTCCCATTGACGCAGTACTTAATACACTAGTGGTAGGATGAAGGAATGGCCATGTGCTTATGGAGCCATGGCCTTCCAAGCAGGGCATTGAATGCTGTGTTCTGCTGGACCACCAGGAATTCCGAATAGGCTACAAGGTTTCCAAAATGGGTCTTTAGATTGATTTGTCCCATTGTCTTCTGTTCACTCTTTTCATAACTTAACAGAGTTGTGGCTGAGGGTACCGGGTCATTATCACTGTATCCCAACATACATATTGTTCGTAGGGGAAGGAGGTTAACTCCAGAGCCATTTTGAATAAAGACTTTACGGATGTCAACATAATTTAGTGTGACGGATGTTGGAGTTGGTGGTCTAGAACCAAATACTTTGTACTTTATTCATTAATAAAAGCCTTATCACATCTTGATTTTTCTTCTACATGATAATGCATGTGATAATGTCCTAAGGAAAGCTGTTGCATTAAAGGGTCATAGCGGATCCCTGCTATGATGAGAACCCAGAAGTTCCATAACACTGTTCTTGAATATATGTTCTATGGTCGGACGATATTATTTGAGGGACACAGATAATACAGGTCATTAGGGGTGTGGACTCATAAAACATTGAGGCACCTTATCATGGTGTGCGCCCTTGGTAATATCCAGGAGGATATTATGAGAACGAGACCCGCCAGTAGGAAATCCACATTTCATAGTGTCATTGGATGTTCCTATCTACGGATGTGTGTATTGGTCCTTAGACTTAAAGATTATTATTAATGGGTATTATGACTCGCGCACTTAGATGTATTGACAAAAACTGTGACGAAACACTGTTCGCAGCGAGGTAGGATACGTTGGGTGCGTCACGAGTAATACTGCATTAATAGATAATACGAGAAAGGATTTGTCCCTTATGTTCCATAACAGAAGTAGATATCTCAGGCCCTTTTATGGAATTGATATAGCCTAAATAAATTCATGGCCATGGTAAGGTATGGGCGATTTCAATTCCAGGAAGTCAAAGAAAGAATAATCGAGCACATGGGTTGATGGCACTAGCATGCAACCCGCTTGATTAGAGATATCGAGACAAAGGGATTATATTACACGGTAAGCGTTCATAGGAGGTGACATGTCATTGCGGCATTAACTTCTTTCTCTATAGGTGCCTTGGTGTGTTGCTAGACTCTAACCTTGGACTTTAGGCAGGCTCTGCCTAATGCCACTGAGAAAGAGGCCTAGAGGGTTACACACTAAGTGTGTCCATGTATCTTAGTTAAATATTAATTTAACAAGTTAAATAAATATTATTCCCGACTGTGGTTTAATAATTATTTAAGGATTCCTGATTGCATTTATTTCAATACTAGTTATTCAAGAGAATATATTGTGGGAAAAATAATATATTTGTTAGCGAGTAATGCAGTTACATTTATTTAAGAAATAAATAGACATTACTCAAGGTCTAATAAATGTGGTGGAGAAAAATGGAAAAATAAAATTACACGCAGTGTATATTAAATGTACACGCCGTGTAGTTTTATGGAAGACAAGTACATGCCGTGTATTAATTATTACACACCGTGTAGTTTTCCAGTCGGGATTTTTGAGGATAAAATATTTTTTATTTAATTAAATGATATTAAATTTAATACGTTGGGCGCATGTCAAGTAATAATGATAATCAACTATCATTATTATGACATGGGGTATTGTTAAGAATTAATTGAAATGATTAAATACTTTTGGGTAATTAATTCATTTTATTATTCTAAGTATTATAAATCCCTATTACATTATTCTCATGAGATCTAGCCATTTTTGTGCACAATGGTTTTTTGGAAATACTCTCAAGCCAAGATAGAATTCCCTTTCCACCAAGAACGCTTTCAAGTTACGAGAGCGAGATACTCCACCGGATCAAGGCGGTCAAAGGCGGACATCGCAAGCGGAGTTTCTTCTGTGCTAGCACATGGAGATCCCTTCTGCGATGTCCAAAGATATGTGGATCACGTGTGGATCACCGTTAGAGGAATCCTATACTTGGATTCTACGACGCAACGACAGATCACAAGATCGTGATCAGAGACTCCAACGAAGAAAGAATTCCACCAAGGTAATTCTTATGAATTAATTAAATTAATTATAACCAACATATGACGATCCTATCTCAATGGTTCTAGGACTCTTATTTTCTTTTTCGTTCTTTGTTCTATTCCGAAGATCCGATGTTTTATATCATGACGGATCTCGGATTGAACGTTCTTTAACCCTAAAATTAAAGTTGGGCTAACCCACCAACGTGCTTTTGCTGCACCCGGAACCTAGAAGTGGTATCAGAGGGGTCATATCGTTGATTATAATTATTTAGTTTTTCTTTGGTGATTTACACATTTAATAATTTAGTTATTTCAATTCATGTTTAATCGTTCTGGAAATCTGAATGTTGAGATCTGTTCCTCCTCCCCTGTTTCTCGTTCACCTCACAGAACCAATTTTTTTCTTTTAATTTTGATTAAAATAAAATAGAGGAACTCATTCGGAGGAGCCAAACGTTTCTTTCCATACAACACCAGAATACACGGCGTGTATTCGGAAGTACATGCCGTGTAGTCTAGGTTCAATGCATTGACCGATCCGCCAAATCAGGCAGTGTATTGAAGTCATTCATGACACTGTGTGTTGAACAAAAATAGGTGGCACACGGTTTCCGGATTACATGCCGTGTGGTACAATGAACACGATGTGTAGTCCCTTCAGGTTTGGGTTAGACCGTGTACCCCGTACACGGATTGCCCGACTGGAAACCGTGTAACGCAGAAACTGCACAGCGTGTGTCCAATAGAACACGCCGTGTACTATGAAAATTTTCGAAGTACATTGACACGCCATGTCCTCGGGTGTGTACTTCAGATAGACGGTTAAGAAAAGTACACGCCATGTAGTCGGAACTACACACCGTGTACTCACCCAAATTACGCAGATTTATTAAAATTTATTATTATATTAAATAAACCCTTGAGATGTGTACCATAGTGCATGTGTAAAGCTGAGGCACAACACGTGATAGGTGTTTTATATATATGTGTTTAATTTAACATCTGCGTAATGAATGAGAATTCACCGGGTTGACTCCAAGGTACAAGTTACGTTCAAGGATAATTTTAAATGAATTTATTTTTTTAAAATTATGATGGATGAGAATCTCAAGGAAATTCAAAAAAAGGGTTTAAGATAAAAGGATTGATTAATTAAAGATAATTAATTAATTTGAGCATGATTTATCTTAAACAATAACGATTAAAGAATTGAATGCTAGTTTTATTTATGCGTAAATATCGTTGCATGTATGGATGATCATGAGCTAGACTGATACCTTTGTATGTGAATGGTTTCTTTTAATTTATTTATTTAAATTAAATTTGTTGGCTTGCGAGCCATCTCTTCATTAATATGTAGGGCCTACGTGCCCAAGGATTATTTTATGTAAAAACCCCTTTTTTACCCCTCACCTGCGTGTGAGATAAATGCATATGTAATGGATGGAGATCCAAAGCTAGTGGAGGCGGCTCAAGTCAAGATCCAAGGTGAAACCAATCCAAGAAGATACAAAGGTGGACATGTGGAAATTTGTAAACACGAACCCAAAAGGTTCAAGGTGTTTCTCCCCTAGGTCTTGGGTTAGTTTATCAACCGCTAGATAAACTAACCAATAGAAAATCTCATGATCATACCATTTATTTTATTTCTATCAGTTGCATGGTTTATTTATTGTGGGTGTGTTGTCACGATCACACAATTAATGAATTAAACGACCATGCAAGATGGAACTAAAATAAAATTGGATTATACGTAAATATTATCTTATACATGGTTAATCACTTAAGTATATCCCACTTAATATTAAAAAGAATGTAATAAAAGATAATAAAATGGAAATTTACGTATAAGAATAAAATCCCTCAAAATAAATATTAAGTCGGTACAGCCTTCCATAATCTTGGTTAGAATCGAACCATAGTTCAAAGTGCTTGACCAACCCTAGTTGGGGTGCTTTCAATTATTGGGGAATTCTAATTCAAGGTTTTGGGTTAACTTGACTTGGTTTGCATCAAGGGTTGACTGCCGGATCAGGACTTGGTGTGACCAAGAGGCAAAGGTTGAGGAAATCCAAAATAAAAGGATTTTAGGATTGGGGAGTCCACTCAGCAGATCAAGGAGCTGCAAGTTAATGTAGTTGGCATTTGGAATGCCTACCTAAAACCCTTCAAGTTGTTTGACCAACCCTAGTTGGGGTAATGTGAAGGGCAATATGGATCCTTGCCACTAGAATATTCAGGCAACAGAATATTCTGAAATCAATGGTGAGGGCTATTGGATTTTGATAAAATAGTGGGGGACCAATAAGTATTAATTTATTTATTTGTCTCAATTTTTGTAATAATTTACTAAACCTTTGCTCATCTTAATTTGTATAAACAACAAGAAAATGACTTCAAACATATCATTGCGCACCTTACTCGAGAAGGAAAACCTTCTCACCAGCACCAATTTCCCAGAGTGGCAGAGGCGTTTACGCATCATCCTTCTCCACAAAAGGAAATTGTATGTGCTGGAAGAGCCTATTACAGTTGCAACTGGGAAAGAGGCTAGTGATGAGGAATTATCTCTATACATGAAACACATGGATGATTCCACATATGTCCAGTGTTTCATGCTATCGACCATGTCTAATGAGATCTTGAAGCAACATGAAAACATGGACGTGTATAACATGATGTCTCACCTTAAAGATCTCTACCAAGAGAAGACGAGACATGAGAGGTGTGAGATCTCCAATGATTTGTTTACCATGAAGCTTGGAGAGTCTACGCTAGCTGGGCCTCATGTAGTCAAGCTTATTGGCTACATTGAACGCCTGGACATCTTAGGGATTAAATTCCCAAATGAGTTGCATACAGATCTCATCCTATCATCACTGCCCAAGACCTTCTCTAGCTTCATTTTCAAATATAACATGAGCGGCAATGAGAAGAGTCTGTCGGAGCTTCTGACCTTGATTCGCCAGGTTGACAAGGACATGGGGCATGACAAACCCGCAGTCCTTATGGTGAATAAGAAAAGGAAGGACAAGGCAAAGGGGCCAAAGACTTATAAATGGTATGAAGCTCCCAAGAACCGTCCCTCCAATAAGGGGAAGATCTAGAGGCAGGGCAAGGAACGGGAGGCAGTGTGTTTTTCATGTGGAAATCAGGGCCACTGGAAGAGTAACTGCACCCAAAAGCATGGGGACGCTAAAGGTGCATTCATTATCAAGTGAAATCTTTCTATTTCTACACATTGGTTATTAGATACAGCTTGTGGGGCTCACATTTGTATTCAAATGCAGGAACCAAGTAGATTTAGAAAGATTGCAAGAGGAGAGGTGGATCTTCGAGCTGCCAATGGCGCAAGGCTGGCTGCGTTGGCTATTGGAGAATACCACCTCTCATTTACAACTGGGATGATTTTGGTTTTACATAACTGTTATTTTGTGCCTAGTGTTACCAAGAACATAATTTCTGTATCTTGTTTGGATACAGATGGATTTGTTTTCAAGTTCGGAAATAAGGGCTATCTCTTTTATAAGAACAACATATGTTATGGTATGGAACATTTGAATAATGGTTTTTATGTATTAAATTACGAAAACCAAGTGTTGGTAATCGATAAAAAAAACAAACTCACATGACTCATACATCACCCAGTTGTGGAATCACCGCCTTGGTCATGTAAACAAGAAGCACTTTACAAAGCTCTGTCAAGATGGCTATTTAGACTCTAGTGAGCTAAAACCACTTGATAGATGTCACACTTGTTTACAAGGTAAAATGACCAAGCCGCCTTTTGGTGGAAAGGGTGAAAGGGCCACAGAGCTTCTAGGATTGGTACACACGAATGTATGTGGACCATTTCTAGTAGAAGCTAGAGGTGGATATTCTTACTTCATTACTTTTACTGATGATTTGAGTAGATACAGATTTGTCTACTTAATGAGGTATAAGTAAGAATCCTTAGAGAAATTTAAGGAATTCAAGAATTAAGTAGAGAATCAACTTGGTGAGAAGATAAAGAAGCTTCGATTGGATCGAGGTGGAGAATATCTGAACCAAGAGTTCATCGATCTACTACAGGAGTCTGGGATTCTATCGCAGCTCACTCCTCCTTATACACCATAGTGGAACGGTGTTAGTGAAAGGAGGAACCTCACCTTGTTCGACATGGTGAGGTCGATGATGAGTCATGCAAATCTTCCATTATCCTTTTGGAAATATGCATTACAAACTGCAGCATACACATTAAACCGAGTACCAACTAAGGCGGAAAATGGAATTCCCTCCAAGTTATGGAATGGAAAGAGACCCATTTTTTCACATACATGTGTATGAGGATGTGAGGAATTTGTTAAGGCCTTCTTAGGCAACAAATTAGCACCCTGGGGTACGAAGTGTATCTTTATAGGATATCCTAAGGAAACGAAAGGATATTACCTATATAACCCTCAAGACAAGAAAGTGACCGTCGCCAGACAAGCCGTCTTTATTGAGAGGGAGCACATCCTCAAAAAGGATAGTGGGAGCATGATTGACTTTGACGAAGTTGATGCTCAAGATACACAGGAGTTGGTACAGGAACAAGTTCCATAGGTCCCTATGGAAGAGGTTCCAGAAACACAAGTACTGCGTAGGAGCTCAAGAGAGGTAAGGGAACCAGAGAGATTTGGTTTCCTAGTCACCGAGGATGGTGAATCATTATTGTTGGACAATAATGAACCTCTCTCCTATAAGGAAGCAGTAGAAAGCTCAAAAGCTGTGAGATGGCTAGAATCTATGAATTCTGAGATGGATTCTATGTATCAGAACCAAGTCTGGGTTCTGGTCGATGAGCCAGTTGATGTAAAGCCTGTTGGATGAAAATGGGTATTACAGAGAAATCTGGACATTGAAGGTCAAGTTAGCACCTATAAAGCAAGGCTAGTGGCTAAAGGATTCAGACAACATCAAGGAATTGACTATGATGAAACATTCTTGCTGGTTTCCATGTTTAAATCCATAAGAATCATACTTTCCATATCAGCTTACCATGACTACAAGATTTGGAAAATGAAAGTCAAAACAACATTTCTTAATGGGAACCTTCAGGAAGATGTCTATATGACACAAACAAAAGGGTTTGTGACACCAGGTGAAGCCAAACGGGTTTGCAAGTTGCAGAAATCCATTTATGGATTAAAGCAATCATCCAGGTCATGGAACATTCGATTCGATGAAGCCATAAAGGAATTTGGTTTCATTAATAACGAATGTGAGCCATGTGTTTATAAGTGGTTTAATGGGAATGCGGTCGTTATCCTAGTAGTATATGTTGATGACATATTGCTTATTGGAAATGATGTACCAGCCTTACAGTCAGTTAAGGACTAGTTGAACAAGTGTTTCTCCATGAAGGACTTGGGATAAGCAGCCTACATTTTAGGGACCAAGATCATTCATGATATATCCAAGAGGCTACTTGGACTAAGTCAGGGTACATACATTTACCAGATACTAAAGAGATTTAGTATGGAACAATCCAAGAGGGTATTGGTTCCAGTGTCACATGGCCTACATCTTTCTAAGAAAACGTGTCCTCAGACACAACGAGAGAAAGATAGAATGAACAAGATCCCATACGCTTTGGCTATAGGATCCATCATGTATGCCATGTTATATACCGGGCTTGATGTTGCCTATGCACTGAGCATGTTAGGCAGATATCAAGCAGATCCAAGAGAACATCATTGGACTGCTATTAAGACTATCCTTAAGTATCTGAGAAGAACTAAGGATATGTTCCTGGTGTATGGAGGAGATGAGGAGCTTTTTATTAGAGGGTATGCTAATGCTGGTTTTCAGAAAGACCAGAATGATCTGAAGTCACAATCTGGATATGTTTTCTGTCTCAATGGAGGAGCTGTGAGTTGGAAGAGTTCAAAGAAACCAGTTGTAGCCAATTCTACAGTGGAGTCCGAATATATAGCAGCTTCTGATGCAGCCAAGGAAGCCATCTGGATTCCGAACTTTGTCCAGGATCTTGATGTGGTGCCTAGCAATAAAGATCCAATTACATTGTATTGTGATAATAATGCAGCAGTGGCTCTTGCAAAAGAACCAAGGTCACATCAACGGATAAAGAACATACTCCGGAAGTACCACCTATTGAGGGATTTCTATCAGAGGGGTGAAGTTGCAGTGAACAGAGTGTCCATGGAAAAGAACATGGTGGACCCCATGACTAAAGGCCTATCTCAGCAGAAGCATGAATATCATGTGAGAGCTAGCGGGTTAAAGGTTGTTAGCAGTTGGCTCTAGTCTAAGTGGGAGTCTATTGGATTTGGTGGTCTAGAACCAACTACTTTGTACTTTATTCATTAATAAAAGCCTTATCACATCTTGATTGTTCTTCTGCGTGACAATGCATGTGATAATGTCCTAAGGACAGCTGTTGCATTAAAGGGTCATAGCGGATCCCTGCTATGATGAGAACCTAGAAGTGCCATAACACTGTTCTTGAATATATGTTCTATGGTCGGATGATATTATTTGAGGGACACAGATAGTACAGGTCATTAGGGGCGAGGAATCATAAAACTTTGAGGCACCTTCTCATGGTGTGCGCCCTTGGTAATATCCAGGAGGATATTATGAGAACGAGACCCGCCAGTAGGAAATCCACATTTCATAGTGTCATTGGATGTTCCTATCTACGGACGTGTGTATTGGTCCTTAGAATTTAATATTATTATTAATGGGTATTACGACTCGTGCACTTAGATATATTGATGAAAACTGTGACGACACACTGTTCGCAGCGAGGTAGGATACGTTGGGTGCGTCACGAGTAATACTGCATTAATAGATAATGCAAGAAAGGATTTTTCCCTTCTGTTCCATAACAGAAGTAGATATCTCAGGCCCTTTGATGGAATTGATATAGCCTAAATAAATCCATGGCCATGGTAAGGTATGGGTGAGTTCAATTCCGGGATGTCAAAGAAAGAATAATCGAGCACATGGGTTGATGGAACTAGCATGCAACCCGCTTGATTAGAGATATTGAGATAAAGGGATTATATTACACGGTAAGAGTTCGTAGGAGGTGACAAATCATTTCGGCGTTAACTTCTTTCTCTATGGGTGCCTTGACGTGTTGCTAGATGCTAACCTTGGACTTTAGGCAGGCTCCGCCTAATGCCACTGAGAAAGAGGCCTAGAGGGTCACACACTAAGTGTGTCCATATATCTCAGTTAAATATTAATTTAACAAGTTAAATAAATATTATTCCCGACTGTGGTTTAATAATTATTTAAGTATTCCTGATTGCATTTATTTCGACACTAGTTATTCAAGAGAATATATTGTTGGTGAAATAATATATTTGTTAGCGAGTAATGCAGTTACATTTATTTAAGAAATAAATAGACATTACTCAAGGTCTAATAAATGTGGTGGAGAAAAATGGAAAAATAAAAGTACACACCGTGTATATTAAATGTAAATTCCGTGTAGTTTTATCGAAGACAAGTACATGCCATGTATTAATTATTACACGCCATGTAGTTTTCCAGTCTGGATTTTTGAGGATAAAATATTGTTTATTTAATTAAATGATATTAAATGTAATACGCTGGGCGCATGTCAAGTAATAATGATAGTCAACTATTATTATTATGACATGGGGTATTGTTAAGAATTAAATGAAATGATTAAATACTTTTGGGTAATTAATTAATTTTATTATTCTAAGTATTATAAATACCTATTACATTATTCTCATGAGATCTAGCCATTGTTGTGCACAACGGTTTTTTGGAAATACTCTCAAGCCAAGATAGAATTACCTTTCCACCGAGAACGCTTTCAAGTTACGAGAGCGAGATCCTCCACCAGATCAAGGTGGTCGAAGGCGGACATCGCAAGCAAAGGTTCTTCCATGCTAGCACCCGAAGATCCTTTCGGCGACGTCTAGAGATACGTGGAGCGTGTGTGGATCACCGATAGAGGAATCCTATACTTGGATTTTACGATGCAACGATGGATCACAGGATCATGACCGGAGACTCCAACGAAGAAAGAATTACACTGAGGTAATTATTATGAATTAATTAAATTAATTATAACCAACATATGACGATCCTATCTCAATGGTTCTAGGAGTCTTCTTTTCTTTTTCTTTCTTCGTTCTATTCCAAAGATCTGGTGTTTTATATCGTGACGGATCTCAGATTGAACGTCTTTTAACACTAAAATAAAAGTTGGGATAACCCACCAATGCGCTTCCGCTGCGCCCGGAACCTACATCGGACACATATAGTGGTTTGATGTATCCTTGAACGATGACATCTTTGTCCTGATCAGTGAAGGAAATCACTGCATTACATTCATCCAGGCCAGTATCCGTTCGATAAATCTCGGTGGTAGCTACCTCGGCTTGAAACTCTTAGGGGATGAGCAAGGCTTCTATAAGTGCCTCCCTAAGGTCGACTGACAAACTCAGGGCATCCAGGATCGACAATTTGGATGGTATCGACACCAGCTGCTTAAGAATGTTGTATTTTTGTTCCAGTGGCCAACTCTTCTCCATTGGTGAGAGAGTTTTAGAGGGAATATTAGGAGTTGTAATATGTGACGAGGAGGGACTAGCTGCGGGGTCAGCTGCCGATGATGTCCTCAGGTTCTGGGGACTCGGCCCAGCCGGTCTGTTTTTGCGCACTAGGTGGCTAGAGACTTGTTCCTCCTCTGATGGGTACCACAGAATGACGGGGGAATAGTGGCCTCATGTGAAGGTGGAGGGAAATTCTTTCTCCTATTGAGTCTGTTGAAGGGATCTCCCACAGGTTTCCGCGATATTGACGGTTTGGGCTGAGGTCCAACCATTGGGTTGGTTTCGGCTGCGACTGCGCCTCCCCTAGTATCCCCTACCTCTGCGATTCCTCATCCCAGCTCCTCGTGTTGGGAACTCAGGTTCATAACCATACCATTCGTCAGGGAAAGATTCCATAATATGGATGATGTTGATGGAACCAAAGATTGGATCCTCATCCCCTGACAAGTCAACCCAGTCGGTTGTCCTTGATGGTGTCATTTGGTGGGTCGGTGCCCATGGTGCTAAGTTTGAGGGGATAAAATCCGCCAGTGTCAGGGATAACTTCGGCCTCATTACGGACTGATCATCTTGTGATTGTCTCATCCTTTCTCGATTGTGCCTGGATGACTGGCTCGTGGAGGGTTGTGAGGCCGATATTGTCGGCTGTGTGGCATCAGGGGCTGTTGGTGGCAACATCGGCTGCTGTAGTTGAGCTCGGAGTGTGCCCTGAGCTCGGTTAACAGCCTTCTGAGTCATCCAGTCATCAAACTTCTACCCCTTCTTTCTAGTGACTTCCTGCCACCCCTCCCCTTTATTGGAGTCGGTGGTAGAAATATATGTCACATGTGTTGGGGGTGGTCCCAACTCGACCTGCCCGGAGTCTACCATCCTTTGCAGGAGGTCTTTAAAGATGAAGCATTCTTGAATATTGTTCCCCAATATTTGATGGTAGGGATAGTAATCTGGCCTGTCATTACGGCTGAATTATTCAGGTTTCCTCAGTTCCGGGAGGCAGAGAAAGTTGAAATTCATGGCAATGATGGAGTAGCTGTGGACTTGGTCCTCTCGGAACGAGTATACTTTATGTCTTCGTTACTCAAACTGGTTCCTATTAGACCCTTTCTTATTGTACCGCCTAGGAGGAGGTTGTCGCTGATATACAGGGGGCCCTTGACGATTTGGTGGAGGCCTGAGCGGTGGGGCAGACACAGGGGCTGGCTTGAGCATTACAGAGGATGCTTCATCTCTAACTGTTCTCTTTGCAGGAGCCTATGATGCTATTCATGACTTCAAATTGGTCCTCTGTAGGGAGTCCTTGATTCTCTGGGAAATGGCCGAGAGATGGCGGAAACTAGTGGTGCACTCCACTGGTATGAGCGGTGTTCGCAGATCATCTCGAGAATTATCGATGCATATGGAAAGTAACCAATCTTGAGGCATTTTTCTGTTCAAAGAGTAGGTCAGAACTTTCTATCTGGTGATGAAATCCGATACCCTATCGTTCTCCCTCTGTTTGCAATTCATGAGGTCGCTGACCGTTGTTTTAGGCATTGTCGAGCTGAAGTGGAACAGGAACTGCTGCCGAAGGTCTTCTCAGCTTTTTATTGACTGGGCTGGTAGACTCGTATACCAGACGAAGGCGGATCCTTGCAAGGTCTGTATGAAGCATCTGAGTTTCACTGCTTCTTGTTGTTCCGGAGTTCCCATCATGGGGTTGCAATAAGACACGTAGTGCATCAAATAATGTTCTGGATTTCCTGATTCATTGAAGATATGGAATACAAGGCTCCAAAAATTGGGTGGAGGAGGTGTGTTTCTCATCCAATCCGGGTAGGGCTTCCGCTCTGGCTGTATCGGAGCACATCGACCTTCCATTGCTTCCCAATCAAGCTCTTAGTGCCTCGATGGTGCTGGTGAGACCCTGGTTTACATCTTGTTGGCCCCGGTCCTGGGCAGGTGTAGCCCGAGGCATTGCTTGAGGATCCAGCTCGATTGGCACCAGGGGTGCATGTGCTGTTTGTGACACCTTCAGAGGGTTCATACATACTTGCCCTGGTTTCTTCCTGAGTGGAGGGAAGTCTTAGTATTCATCCGGATCCACATTTAGGTAGTTGGACGGGTCGAGCGCCTCGTTGGGCAGGAGCCTTGACCGTGCTTCGTTTTCCAGGGAAAACCATGGTCTTTGAGGTGTACTTACTGGGAGTGCATGATGTGGCTCCTCTTGGGATGCGCTTTCAATAAAACGGTTCCTTTGGAGTATCTTAGTGTTAAGCCTCCTCAATTCTTTCATTTCCTCTTCCTGTCGAGCGAATCTCTCTTCGAGCATGAGCAGCTCTTTTTTATCGAGAGAAGGAGGTGGGTTGAGGGTAACCAACCCTTTATTCTTATCCTTGTTGGAAGCTCACAATGTAGGCGGAGGAGGGTTAGCTGAAGGGGCGACCATATTTAGAGCGGCCCTCTGGTTCCGGGTGTGCACACCTAGTGGTTCGTTGTGAGTCACATTCTGAACGGAACCATCGTCTCCAGATCCATCCGGATTTTCACCATCTTCGGTGTTACCCATGGGATTAACATTTATGGTGTTGATGGATGCATATCATGGGGCGGAGAAGATGTCATCTTCAAAATAGGAAGATGATATCCCGTGTCTTTTACTGGACTTCCCTCTTCTATCCTGGGATTGCTTTCAGGCTCCTTGACGAAGGGTGACGCAGAGAGTTCTTTGATGCGACCTTAAGGTACGCCTCTCTCTCAGAGGGGATGATGATTCAAATGATGGGATAGGGTAGGAATCTCCTCTTCTGACTATCCTACCTAGATTAAAGAATACCGATTCTCGTGGGGGAGGTTGTTTTTGAGGAGGTAAAAATGCCCCCCAGCCCTGAGGGTTGGGGTTGGCTCCGTTCCTTGGACGTTGATTCTCTTCCCGTTTTTATTGGTCTTATGGGGGAATTTGTTGTTAAAAATGCCCCCAGCCCTGCAGGCTGGGGTTGACCCTAGATTGCAGTAGTGGCTGCTGCTATCGCTACCTGCCTGATCTTGTGTGCCCCCATTTGGGGGTGAACTGGGTTTGGTGCCGAGTTCTTCTGTGAATCAATCCCTTCTGGGGAGGCAGGAAATGACTGCTGATTGGCCTCTCTTAGGCGAGAGGCATATTGTATTCTCTCGGTGGCCTGATTCAAGAGTTCTTGAATGGCTTGTTCTCGTCGGGCCTGACGCTTCTGGGACTTACTCAAGGACTGACTCTGTTGGGTGTGTTGCCTCTCTTGAGTAGGGACCCCACTCAATTGCTGTATTGACGTGATGACATTGCAAGACACCATGCTAAACGAGTTATTCTGACCAGGGAGTGGAGTGAAATGTAGAGCTCCATGTTCCCCCCATCCCCTGATATGGACTCCCATCAGAGCGTCACCGATGAGGCGGCACAGCTGGTCCAGCGCACGGAGGCAGGCTATCTTCGTGTTTCCTTTGCGCCTCTTGGGTCGCTGTTGCCGTGCAGAAGGAAGAGCTTCTAGGTCAATGTGTCGCAGGAGGTCTCCTATTGTCTTGACGTGGTCTACATACCCGTCGTAGGGCAGGAAGCTTGATTTCAGCCGATAGAGGGTTGTCCATATATTGTAGCGGATGTCGTGCACACATTCTTCCGACAACTTTCTGGATATGTCGAATTGAGAGGTGGTCATGGACCAAAACATAACTGGTATATCATCCCTGGCCAGTCATTTCCTCAGGTGCAACATGTCAGCATACTCCTCTGCTAGTGACTCCTCTACATGGTCGGTCCAACTGAGGCGGTCACTGATAGTATGTTCGGAGGCAGTGGGACCGGTAGGTATCAAATTATCATTGGGGCGATTCCGAGGTGGTTTAGAAGATGAACGTGGCCCCTAAACCTCTCTTGATTGAAGAAGGGTGTCGTTGGAGACTAGATGGGAATCTGACATGCTTGATCCTGTCCTTCTGAGTGCCTTGGCATACAAGGGATTTCTTGTGCTTGATTCGGAAGGGGTAGGACCTTCCTGTCAATATGATATTTCATTGCAGGGAGGACCTTCGCAATGGTGGATTCAATGGCAAGGAACACCATTACTACTTAATTCCTCACTACATAGAGGACTTTTGCAGAGCATACCCTAGGGAGGACCTCTAAGGTGTGTCGCAGCAAGGGGAGGACCTTCTGGCTGTATAGCGTTGTTATAGGGAGGGCCTTTGCAACAACTGCCATCATGGTGAGGATGACCATCATGGTTTGACGTTTGATGTGCATCCAAGGGAGGACCTTCAAGACACACTGCGACAAGGGGAGGACCTTCTTGTTGTTTGGGGCCAATGCGGGGAGGACATTCGCAATGGCGGCTGTGGTGGCGAGGACTACCATCACAGTTGCTACAATGGCGAGGACTACTATTATAGCTACCACAGATAGAATATCAGCAGGATACACCCTAGGGAGGGCCTTTAGAATGTACCACAATGAGGGGAGGGCCTTCTCGTTGCTAGACGTCTCTATGGGGAGGACCTCCGTTATCAGGGTGGCGAAAACTACCACCGTGATCTGATGCTCGGCTGCGTGGAGTGTCATTGCAATGTAACCCATGGGGAGGACCTTCAGGGCAAGACACAACAAGGGGAGGGCCTTCTTGTCATGATGAGACGTCACTGTAGAGAGGGCCTTCGCAGTTGCGACTAGGATAGCGAGGACTACTATCATAATCTATGGTCCCACTGCATGGAGAGTGTTTGCAGCGTATACCCTGAGGAGGACCTTCAGGGTGGACCACAGTAAGTGGAGGACCTTCTTACTGCTTGATCTTCTGGTCACATGGAAGGTTTCCGTGACTCGCATAAAAAGAGGATATCTCGTGATCAATCGTTATGTGCCTATGGGGGAGGCCCCCACAGGTTCTCTAGGGAGGACCTTTAGAGCAGCTGGTATCAATATTGCGGGGAGGACCTTCGCAACTGCTACTACCGCTCCCATAATATGGTAATGGGTGGGAAGGGTTGTGAGCCTTCAATATGCGCTTAGAGGTGTTGGGAACCCCAGATTCCAGCAGAGCAGAGTCATGAACCCGCTCTTTATTTTCCAGCTGCGTTCAACACATTCGGGGTGTTTTCTTGCGGGCAGCGGGGACCATCTGCTGTTGACAACGACCTTCACCTTTGGGTCCCTATATAATTGGGTCCCGTGATGTTGTTGGGATATGCCGATGAACATCTTGACTTTTAGTAGGAATATATGCCTGCTCAGGAGCATCCACAGTGATGGACGGGTGTCCCCCAGTTGGAACGAGTCAATCTGCTCGATCCGGTTGCCCTTGCATCGCGGAATATAGCCGGCGACCCTCCTGGGTGGAAGTAGGGATGTATATCTACTCCGAGGCGGCTATCTATTCTCTTAGATGAGTCGCCTCAATTGGGGAGATGGGCTCATAGGCCCGAGTCCTTGTTGTTACCACTGATGCAATCACACTCTGGCAAGTCTGCAAGATATGATATGGGATCGATACCTGCTCCTACATCATTTCCAGGATATGCAGAGAGACATCTTTGGTTGGAACGGGTATGAAGGCCCATTCCGGTATCAGAGTAGGAATATCCTGCTCCTGTCCTCTGGTGGTCAGTGGGTACTGACAATTCTCTTGTGTCGGGGTAGGTGAATGAATCTTCCCCTGGGCCGGGATATGCCGATTTATCTCTCCGTTTGCCACCACATCGAGATAGAGGACTTTACTTGCATCCGTAGGGAGATGGCCCTGCATATGTTGGTTTCCCACCATATTGAGTCGGTGGCCTTTGTTGGCAGGGAGACGTGCCCACCTATTAACTGTCGCCACATCTGAATGGCGGGCTTTTTTGATCGCCACCACATAGGGATGGTAGGAGTCAAGAGGATCTGCTAGGAGATGGTCCTGTAGGCGTTGGGTCACCACCACGTTGGGTTGGTGGGCTTCACGACCCTGGGAAGGGAGAGGTTCCTGCCAGGTAGGTTCCGTCCTGTGTGAGCGACGGGCTTGATGGAGCTCGGTGGGGATGCGCGCCTGCTCGTATGATGCCACCATGTCTGGATGGAGGGATTTGGAGGAGCGAACAGGTGTATGTGCCTGTTCGTGATACATCTCTGTGAATAGGCAGCAGAGCTCCTCCTCAGGGACATGGGTGATGACCGATCCCTGGTTGTACGTTTGCCTCCCTCGTCGGGAGGTCTGAGGGGCCGGAGCTTGGGGAGCGTGGGCCTGGATCCTTGGGGCTACATCCTCCTTAGCATGAGGATATTGAGTCGTGGTGTGACCGTGATGACGTCTTCTGGTGGGGTCCTTAGAGCGGAACCCTCTTTCAGCAGGGATGGAGTCCTCAACATCGACCTCATCCGCATCCCTATGATAAGGGAGGTATGCGTTGTCTCGTTCTGGAGATAGACTCCCGAAACGGTTTGAGACGGCAACAGGGGCCGTCTGGATCTACTTTTGTGGTCGCTGTTGGGCAGGCGACCAGCGTTGAAGACGCTGGGTAGGTTATGGGGTCCTCCATTGGTGAGGAAGTCCGATCATCACATTGTTGGAAGAACGTGTCTGTGAGTTCCTTCGTGACACCATTGGATCGAAGGCAGTTCTGAGTGGTACCTGTAAAATATTTTAACAAATACAAACATCAAACCCATCAAGGCAGCAT
Source organism: Viscum album (assembly GCA_963277665.1). Classification (NCBI taxonomy): domain Eukaryota; kingdom Viridiplantae; phylum Streptophyta; class Magnoliopsida; order Santalales; family Viscaceae; genus Viscum; species Viscum album. The sequence goes on from OY728140.1 coordinate 128,732,343, forward strand.
CTCATGACCCCATGCGTAATTAATGACCTTTCTTGTCCCTCCTTGGGAGTATAAAGGGGGAACAGAGTGGTATTAGGTTAAATATATCATGCTTGGTTAAAGATTCACTTCAGGTTCACCATTTTTTGTCTCACGGCGCACGACGGGGTCATGGGGAAGAAACGTGCGCTACCCGATGGTTTATTAGAGAAGGTTGGGTTCTGCTCAATCACTCATATCAGGTGCACCGTTTTCGCCTCAAAATTCCCAACAGTTCCATATCCATCAATACGTGGACCTTCTTTCCAAAGGCAGGTGTTTGTTGGGTGGTTTGACCAGCGATGCTTAAGAACTCACATTGGTTGAGAGGATGGGAAGTCGGGCTCATCGCACCCTTTTGGGGGGGAATTATTGCCTATTCTGGGACTCTCTTATAGATTTAAGACGTGTTCATATGTTCGTGAATCTTTGGTTTATACCCAAGCATAGTATCCACGGATTACTCCTGGTTGTCAATGGTCAGCTGGACACAGGGGTTCGAAATCATTTGTGACAGAGGTTTACCATCCCTCGTTAGATTAATGACCCCGAGGAGTTTGGACTCATTGAGATGGCACTGGTTTAAAGACTCATAACCAGGCACTCTGGAGTTTATTTTCATCCAGGGGGTACAAATAACGACTTGAGCGTTTGGATCGAACTCGTGGTACGAGCCTCTTACGTATTCCTACAAGAGGAATCAGAATTCATGTGGTTCAGTTTGGTATGGGGATTACGCTCTAGGCTGCCCAGGGTTGGTGCGGTGAACCGATGTAGAGGTGGTCAGATCGACCGGGTGTTGGGCTTGAACCTTGGGAAGGCTTCCTACGTACCCTACCTCGGAGATAGGGATCAAATTCCACGTAGTTCGAGTGGGAGTGTTGGAGAACCGACGTGAATGTGGACCAGGGGGTCCGATGGTGATTGGGCTTGAACCACTTGGAGGATTCCTACGTATCCCTGCGGTGGGGAATCAAAGTCCACGTAGTTCGAATTAGAGGGTGTCGGAGAACCGGCGTAAGGATGGACCGGGGGTCCGATGGGTAGTGGGCTTGAACCTCATGGATGCTTCCTATGTACCATGCATTGAAATGGATCAAAGTCCTCATAGTTCGCATTAGAATGAGGATTATGCTCTGAGGCAGCCCAGGAGAGGATTCCATGGTCGATGCTTACTCTAAGCCCACGTGAGTCATGCTCGGTGTGAGAAACAAGAGGTAGTAGAGACCAGACGATCACATCGTGAAAGGTGTGTCCATGAGAAGTACGATGGGGATTATGCATGGAGAAGCCCAAAAGGTCGGGTCTTACTCTAAGATGGATGCCCAGGGTGACAAAGCGTAGCGGGAGAGGGACTTGGCCCCAAAGAAGAATGGAGCAGCACCCTTCTCCACTACGCCCTTCCTTGGCCATGGCCATGGGGAAATACAAGGGTGCATAGGGGCTTCCTTCGGATGGGTAGTCCGCCACGCCCCGGGGAGGGGAGAAGTGCCCTAGTACTAATAAGTGGAGGGGAAAAAAGGGGACTCCCAGGTTCGGACTCTGCATTACCATGTGAATGTGAACCCAGGAATGCTTTGGGAATCCGCTCAAGGGATGGAGAAACTCCTTCGCCCTCGCTTACTGTGGGTATGTGAACTCAAAACGGCGCACTGATGCACCTGAAGGTTACATCACATGGGTCCGATGGCTGTGGTGGAGGCCCCGCCTTGTGGCCGATGAATGGGCCAATGAGGGGGTTACGGAGGATCAGTCCAGATTTGAAGGATTTTATCTAGCTCGGGGAACGGGAACTCCGAAGGATCTAGTGGGCCACACCGGTGTATGAGTGGTGGCGCCCTTCACGGAGGGAGGTGCTACGCGTCTAGAGAGGCCGTCCGCGAACCAGGGTGGTCCACAGACTGATGGGCGTCCCGCGAACTAGAGTGGTTCGCAGACTGGGGGGCATCCTGCGAACCAGGGTGGTTTGTGGCTTCTGGTTCGGTTTGCGTACCAGATTGGTACGCGGAGGGGTCCACACGAGCAGTGGCGGCCAAGGGCGACGCCGGTCAGAGGTTCGTCGGTCGGGGCTTCACCCGCGTAGGAGGGTGCTACGTGGTGGGACATATCGGAAAAGGGGCATAAACTCCCTAGTCCGTGGGGATTGCATCCGCGAAGGGGCCATGGTTCTCGGTCTTCTTTTCTTTGTTATTTTAAGTTCACAGTTCACCAAGTTGTTATGCGTTTTCAGTTCCTTATTAATTCGCTTCCATCTTCATACCTTCTCTGGTTCACGAACTGGAACTTCACTGTTTGCGAAATCCTAAGATCCTTCCTTCGAAATTCTTCCACCCGAATATGATCGATCTCTCCAATTTCTCCCTTCACTCTTCCCCCTCGATCTCCTTTTATAGAGTGGGGAGAGAGATGTATCTACGGTCATGCGACACCTTTTGCAGAGGCCCATGATTGAAAACCCGGTTTACGGATGACTTGGTCAATCCGCAACTTGCGGGGGGCATTGAACGCATCTCTCCCGCGAACCAAACGAGCTCGGGGAGTGCTTCATGGCCACATAGGGTTCTTCCTCCATTCCGCGAATGACATTAGATGCGGTCCAGGCCGGTCGACGCGGTCCATGGATGGGGTGGTTCGTGTTTGTAAACCGGGTTGGCGCCCATCCTGCTTCGCGCCCGTAGAGGGCTCTCGCCTCTATTTCGCGAACGACATCGATCCATGGAGGGGGGGTGCTTCGTGGAACTGGTCGCGTACCGTTATCATGGGACCGGTCTGCGGACCGGTCAGTCCTTTCTGATTTCTTGGGTGCTCTTCATATTTTTCCCAATTCTTTGAGGGAAATTGGGTAGAATCCCTAAGGGGATTCTCATTCTCCTTTGCGGATTTTTTAGGACCCTACAACATCTCAAGCTCTTTGATGGAATAGAACTGCCAACATAAATCCACAGTCATGGTGTTCGGTGGACGAGTTTATTTACATAAATTCAAAAAAAGAGAAATCAAGTATATAGGTTTATGAAATCGACATGCAACCTAATTGATTAGAAATACTGTGATAAAGAGAATATATTATACAGTAAACGTTTGTAGGAGGTTGGTTGTCATTGCAACATTAACTTCTTTATCTATGGGTGTCTTTATGTGTTGCTAGACACTAACCTTGAAATTTAGATGGTTATTCTTAATGCCACTAAGAAGGATACCTATAAGGTCACACACTAAGTGTTTCTGCAATCTCAGTTAAATTCAAGTAATGAACTTAATAAGTTAAAATAAATAATATTTATTCATGTTTTTTTGATCGTAATAATTTAATTTCAAGTTATTCCAAAGAATAAAATGAATTAAATAATTACTAATAAATATTAGTTTACAAATTCGGTGAATATAATATTTATTATATTTATTCTAGAAGTAATATAGTAATATTTATTTAATTAAATAGTTATTATTCCAGGATCGATAAATGTTGACGAGAGAAAGCAGACCGAGTTTAATGGTACAATTAAAAATAATTGATATTTATTTATATTCTTAATGTGTTGTGCATATCAAGAGATTAATAATAATATTGATATTATTAATGAACATGCGATCAATTAATAATATTTGAAATGGTTAAGGGCTTGTGTGCATTTTTTCATCCCTAAACCTGCCATAATAAATGTCTAATTATATATAATAATATCTAATTATATCACTTTTCTAAAGTGGATTTTTGGGTGTGCACAACGAATAACAGAAAGATATCTTAGAGGTATACCTAGAGAGAGATATCTAGAAAAAAGTCAAGACATATATCTATAGAGAGATATCTAGAGAGATATCTAGATAGATATATCTAAAGAGATATCTAGAGTTCTATAAATAATTCTCCCTCATCTCTCACATCTTTAAGAGAGAACCAAGAGTTCTCCCTCTTCGAGAATAAAATTGTTGTGGTCAACCACAAATAACAAAAGCAATTAGGACCGGTCATGCTAGTATCTGGTGATTCAACAACGTTGATCAGAGATTTTTCATGCGCATGTAGATCACCCCTAGAGGGATTTTTCATTTGAATCATGCAGCACAACGACGGTGCGATTAAATCTATTCCATCAGATCATCAACAAAAACAAATTTACAGTTTGAGGTAATTCTTTATTTACTTATAAATTAATTACAAATTACACGTGAAAATCCTCTACCTCTAGTTCTGGCATATTAATGTAGTCCATTAATCTACTATTTTCGATGGACAGGATCTCCTGATCATATAAAGAAATGATTTCACATGATTTAAGACTAAAAAATGAGTTGGTCATACCTTCAAAAGACACTTCCACTGCTCTCGAAACCTTCACATGGTATTAGAGCAGTCACATGTTTAATTTATAATTACTTATTATTCATTGAATGATTGCATGTGTTTTTATTTTCTTTTACTTAAAACGATTCGTTTTAATAATTCTACATCATCATATCTTCTTTTCTTTATTCTCAATAACATAATCTGTAGTCATTTAATAATTAACAACAAAAAATCATTGGGATATTACACAAGGTGTCCCAAGCGTGCCATGTATCAGAATACATGACATAGGGGCTGACATGCTGTGAACATAGGGAGAATACAAATACATTCCATGTAAAATAATACATGTCGTGTAGTCTGATGCCGACAGTGTTCTCGAATTTTCATGAAATGAAGAATAAAATATTTAATTAAACCTATTGATTATGTGTTCTTTGTGCCGTTCATTCGATAGTACATGCCATGTCATAGGATTAACAATTATATATTAAATTAATTTTTGTGTAAAATTTTGATGAACACATGAGATTTCCTCCAAGTACACTTGTGTACTTCATTAATTTTAAGTGAGAGTAATTTGGTTTAAAATTATAGATGGTGGTAGGTTAAAGATTATTGGATGAAATTAAGATAAATTGAATTAATTGGTTCCATTTGTGGCACATTGTCTTAATTAAAGAGAAAATCAAAGTAATTGATAAGAATATTGCAAATGTGTGTTCGTTTCATGTTGATGTGTGGATTATCATGAGATTAGACAGACCCTTTGCATGTTATTGGTTTATTTGAATTTATTTTCATTAAATTAAAATGATGTTCTGCAAACCATCCCCTTCCCTTATTATGCAAGGGATTGCGTGCCTATATGTTCTTTTATGTAAACCCCCTTTATACAATCTATTGTATCTCTTCACTTGCATGTGAGTAAAATCTTATGTAAGGAGGGGGCTCCCAGATGAGTAGAGACGGTCCGAGTCAAGGAGTCGAGGTGAAACCAATCCATGTGATACATAGGAGCAAAGGAGGAATGCTGCAATATGAACGAATTTATGGTTCTAGGTGTGTTTTCCCCAAGGTTCAAGGGTTAGTTTACCATCCTCTAGATAAACTAACCATTAGAGAATCTCATGATCATTCCACTTATATTTTATTTCTGTCAGTTTCATGGTTAATTATTTTTGTTTGTGAATGTTATGAAATCACCTAATAAATGAATTAACAAGCATTCAAAATGTAATAAAATATAACCAGATTATGCATAAATATTTTATCAATCATGGTTAATCACTTAAGTAAAATTCACTTAATATTAAACAAAGTATGTTAAAAGTAGAATGAGATTTACCAATAATGGATAAAAAATACCTTAACTAAAATATTAAGTTGGTATAACCTTCCTCTAATTAAGTTAAAATGAACTCATAGTTCAAAGTGATTGACCAACCCAAGTTGTAGTGCTTTCAATTATCGTAGAAAATTTAAGCTTTGAGTTTTGGGTTAACTTAACTTGTTTTATATCAAGGGTTGACCACCCAAGTAGGACTTGGTGTAACTGAGAGACAGGTGTTGAAGAAATTATTTAAAGGATTGGAGAGTCCACTCAACATATTAAGGAACTATGAGTTAATGTAGTTGTAAAGTTACACCTACCTAAAACCCTTAAAATAACATGACAATCCCAATTATGGGTTATGATAATTGGAATAAAGGTCCTTTCCACTGGAATATCTAAGTGATAATATATTCTGAAATTGATGGTGAGGGTTATTAGGTATCAAAAAATAGTGGGAGATTAATGGAATTTAATTCATTTAAAATTTTTAATCTATTTTTGTAATCTAAAAAAGTACTAATTATCTGCTATTAATTTTTAGAAATGGAAAATCAAACGACATCAGCAATATCACTATGATCCATACTTGAGTGGTACAACCTTCTCACCAGCACAAATTTCTAGGAATGGTATAGGTGCTTGCGCGTTATAATACCCCACGAATGAAAATTATATGGGTTGGAAACCCCACTTTATGAGTGAATTTCCAAATATTCTAATGAGGAATAATTTTATTTCTATTTGAAGCATGTGAATGATGTTATGGAAGTCCAATTTTTCATGAAATCCTCTATATACAATGATATTTTAAAGCAATATGAGGATATGGATGTGTATAACATCATTTGCCACCTTAAGGATCTTTATCAAGAGAAGGCAAGATCAAAGTGATATGAGATCTCCAATGCAATCTTCACATGAAATCTTGGAGATTCAGCACCAGCTGGGGCTTATGTGGTCAAGATGAATGGCTATGTTGAGCACCAGGATATCTTGGGTTTTAAGATCCCTAATGAGTTGCACAAAGATCTCATTCTATCCACACTACCCAGAACCTTCTCCCATTTTATTGTGAATTATAATATGATCAATAATGATAACAAACTTTCATAAATTCACACACTTATTCACTAAGTTGATAAAGAAACAGGGTGTGACAAAACCGTTTTCCTTATGGCGAATAAGAAGAGGAAGAACAAAGAAAAGTCAATAAAGACTCATTCTAAGTTTAAGGCTCCTGAGAACCATCCTTCCAAGAAGAAGAAGATCTAGAGGAAAAGAAACAAACAATATGTTGTATGTTTTTCATGTGGTAAGCAGAGCCACTAGAAGAGGAATTTTACCTAGCCAAATAATCAAGGGGAAGCTTCAGATGCGTTTGTTATTGAGTTTAAACTTTCCATATCTATAATTTGGTTATTATATACTGCATGTGGTAATGAAATTTGTATCAAAATATAGGAACCAAGTAGATTTCATAAACTTACTAGAGATGAGGTGTATTTATGGGCATCCAATAGAGTGAGTTTGGATGCTTTAGCCATTAGAGACTACCATATCACATTTTCGATATGATTGATTTTGGTTTTAAAGAATTGTTATTATGTAATTAGTGTTACCAAGAAAATTATTTCACTTTCTTGTTTAAATATTAATGGATTTATTTTCATCTTTGGAAATAAAGGTTTATACTTTAATAAATATAGAATACGTTATGGTATGACACAATTGAATAATGGTACTTATGTATTAAATTTAATTTTTTTTGCAATTTATAATTAAAAAAATACGCATGAATCATATAAAACCTAGTTATGGAATCACAGACTTGGTCACACAAACGAGAAACATTTGAAAAATCTCTATCAATATGGTTATTTAGACTCTGTTGAGATTAAATCACTTGAAATATGTCATGTTTTTTACAAGGTAAGATGAAAAAACCACCATTTGGTGGACAAGGTGCAAGGGTCACAAAGATTCTAGAATTGGTACACCCTGGTGTGTGTGTGGACCTTTTCATGTAGAAGTAAGAGGTGTATACTCATACTTTATTAATTTTATTGATGAGATGAGTATGTATGTTTATATATAATTAATGAGGTACAAGTATGAATACTTTGAAAAGTTCAAAGAGTTCACGAATGAGGTTGAGAATCAGCTTTGTAATAAGATAAAGAAACTTCAACCATATTGAGGTGGTGAATATCTTAACCAATACTTTATCAATTTTCTAAAGAAGTATGGGATTTTATCCCAATTAACTCTACCTTATACACTATATTGGAATGGTATCAGTGAAAGGAGGAACCATACCTTGTTGGACATGATAAGGTCGATGATGAGTCACACAATTCATCCTTTATCCTTTTGGGGATATGCATTACATATTACATTATAATTACTAAATTGAGTACCAATTAAACTAGAAAATGGAATTCCCTTTCAGTTATGGAGTGGAAAGAAACCCATTTTATCACATGTTCATGCATGGGGATATGGGGAATTTATTAAGGCTAGATCAAGCAATAAACTAGAACACTAAGGCACAAAGTGTATCTTTATAGGGTATCCCAAGGAAAAAAGGGAATGCTATCTATAAAACCCTTCAGATAATAAAGTAACTGTTGTAAGATAGACCATTTTTCTTAAGAAGGAACATATCTTCAAGGAGGATAGTGGGGGTAAGATTGACTTTGAAGAAGTTGATGATCAAGATACATAATATTTGGTACAAGAATAGATTCCACATGTGCCCATGGAAAAGGATGTTCCTGAAACACAAGTACTGTATAAGATTGCTAGAGAGGTATGAGAACTAGAGAAATATGAGTTTCTAGTCAATGATGATGGTGACTCATTATTGGTTAACAATGATGATCTTATATCCTATAAGGAGGAAGTAGAGATCTCAAAAGCTATAAGATGGAAATAATCAAAGAATTATAAGATGGATTCCATGTATCAAAACCAAGTTTGGATTTTGATCGATCTTCCAGTGGATGTAAAACCAGTTGGGTATAAATGAGTATTCAAGAGAAATCTAGACATAGAAGGTAAAGTGAATACCTATAAATTACAACCAGTGGATAAATGGTTTAGAAAACATCACAGAATTAAATACGATGAGACCTTTTCCCCAATTTCCATGTTTAAATACATTATAATTTTGTTATCCATAACAACTTACCATGACTATGATATTTGGAAAATAGATCTCTAAACCACATTCCTTAATGATAACCTTCAAGAAGATGTGTATATGACACAATACGAAGGGTTTTTGACTCAAGGAATTACCAAAAGGTTTGAAAGTTTCATAAATCCATTTATGGATTAAAATAAGCATCCTAGTCAAGGAAAAATTGATTCAATAAAGCCACAGAGGAATTTAGTTTCATTAAGAATGAATGTGAGCCATGTGTTTGAAAATAGTTTAGTGGGAGTATGATTTTTTTAATAGTTTTATATATGGATGACATATTACTAATTTAAAATGATATACCATCCTTATAAGAGGTTAAGGCATAGTTGAGAAAGTGATTCCCCCATTAAGGACTTTGGTGAAGCAATCTATATTCTAGGGATCAAGATCATGTGTGACAGATCCAAGAGGTTTCTTGGACTAAGTTAGAATATATACATTGACCAAAAACTGAATATATTTAGTATAAAACAATCCAATAGAGCATTGGTTATAGTGTCATATGGTATACATATTTCCAAGAAAGCATGTCCTCAAAAACAATAATAAAGAGAGATAATGAGAAATATCCAATATGCTTTAGTGATAGGATTTATCATGTATGACATGTTATTTATAAGGATTGATATTGACTATTCTTTTATCATGGTAGGAAGATATCAAACAAATCTAAGAGAACAATATCAGATTATTATCAAGACTATCCTTAATTATCTAAGGAAAACTAAAGATATGTTTTTAGTATATGGAGGAGATAAAGAGCTAGTCATCATGAGTTATACAGATGCTAGCTTTTAGAAATATCATAATGATTTGAAGTCACAGTCTGGATATATATTTTGTCTCAATAGAGGAGTTATGAGCTAGAAGATTTAAAATAAGTCTGTTGTCTCTGATTTTACAGTGGAGTCAAAGTATATTGTAGCTTCCAATACATCTAAGGAGTAGTATGGATTGGTAAATTTTTCCAAGTGATTGATGTGGTACCTAGAAGTAAAGAACCTATCACACTTTACTATTCTTAACACTGTAGTGATGGATCTATCTAAGGAGCCAAGGTCACACCAAAGGAAAAAGAACATACTTCAGAAGTTTCATCTCTTGAGGGATTTTTCTCAACAAGGTGAAGTTATGGTGAGAAGATTATCCATGGAGGAAAACATGATAGGCCCCTTGACCAAGGATTTATCTCAATAGTGGCATGAGTATCATGCGAGAGCTAGTGGGCTGAAATATGTTGTCAGTTGGATCTAGTGCAAGTGTGAGTCTGTTTTAGTACCAAAAAACCAACCTGTTTAGTACTTGATTATATGTTTTAATGAAGTTTTCTTGTCACATTATTATTGTTCCTCTACAAGATATTTGTATGCTATAATTTCAAAAGAATATACATCGAACTAAAAGGTTATAGTAGTTCCCCACTAAAATGAGAACCTAGAGGTTCCATGAAATTATTCTTGAATCTTGTTCTATGGAAGGATGACATTGTCTAATGGGACACAAAAGATACCGACTATTAGGGGTAGGAGACTCATAATACATTGAGACACCTTCTCATGGTGTTCAACCTTGGTAATCTCAAAATAGGAATTTGTGAGAACAAACCAATCAAATAGAAAATTAATATTTCTATGTGTCATTGTATATTCCTATATGCGCACATGTGTATTGATCCTTAGAATTTAATATTATCATTAATGGATATCATGAATCGTGTACTTTAATGTGTTGAAGAAAACTGCAATAATATATATTCTCAACAAGGCATGATACGTTGGGTGCATCACGAGTGATATTCTATTAATTAAAAAATGCGAGAAAGGATTTATCCCTTATTTACTATAATTAAAGTTGATATATCTATCCATTTGATGGAATAGAAATGAAAACATAAATCCATGTCCATGGTGTTTATTGGGAAATTTTGTTTCTGGAAAGTCAAATAAAGAGGAATCAACTACATAGGCTGATGGAACCAATATTCAACCTACATGATTAAATATGTCACAATAAAGGGATTATATTACATGGTAAACATTCATATAAGGTTGGATGTCATTGTGACATTAACTTATTTCTCTATGGGTGCCTTGGCATGTTACTATATGCTAACCTTAGACTTTAGGCGATTATGGATAATGCCACTGAGAAGGAGGCCTAGATGGTCACACACTAAGTGTATTCACAATCTAAGTTAAATTAAAGTAATTAATTTAATAAGTTAGAATAAATAATTTTTATTCAGGTTTGATTGACCATCATAATTTAATCACAATTTATTCAAAATAATAAATCAAGTTAAATAATAAATAATAAATATTATCTTGCAAGTTTTTTGAATATAATATTTATTATATTTATCATAGAAGTAATGAAATGAAATTTATTTAATTAAATAGAAATTATTTTTGGATCTATAAATGTTGAATAGGGAAGACATACCGAGTTTATTGGTCTAATTATAAATAATTGATATTTATTTATATTCATAACGTGTTGTACATGTTATGTGATTAATAATAATATTATTATTATTAATGGACATGGGGTCAATTAAGAATATTAGAAATAGTTAAGGGCCCATGTGAAATTTTCTAACACTAAACTAGCCACAATAAATATCTAATTATATCTAATTAGATATAAATATATCACCTTCCAAAAGTGACTTTTTAGGTGTACACAATGAATAAGAGGGATATATCTGGAGATATATCTAGAGAGATATATCTAAAAATATATCTAGAGAGATATATCTAGAAATATATCTATAAGTATATCTAGAGAGATATATCTAGGTTGATATCAAGTGATATATCTAGGTTGATATCAAGATATATATCTAGAGATATATCAAGATATATATCTAGAGTTATATAAATATATCTCTCTTCCTCCTCTCTCATGTCTTTGAGAGACCACTATGAGTTCTAACTCTTTGAGAATAAAATTTATGCGGTCAACCATGAACAATGAAAGCAATCATGATCAACTATTCTATCACCTGACAATTAAACGATGATGATAAAATATTATATTGCATGTTAGGATCACATTTATAGGGATTCTACACTTGAATCTTGCAACACAATGGCAGTTCAAAAAAATCCATTCCATTGGATCATCAAGGAAAGTGTAATTACAAGTTGCTGTAATTCTTTATCTGCTTATAAATTAATTATAAATTACATGTGAATATTCTATCCATACGAATACAATATATTAATGTAGTCCATTAATTTAATATTTTTTAGATAGGATCTCATGATTATGTAAAAAATAATTACATGCAATTTAAGAGTAAAATCCGAGTTGGTCATACCTTCAAAGGATTATTATACTGTGCCTAGAACCTTCAATTTTAAACCTAATAACATGTAATAGAATAATTTAAATGATTTAAAATTATTTTACTAGAAATTTAATTTTAATATTTTAGATAACAAATCAAGTGAAAAATTCTATTGGAGAATTCAAAGTACACTATTGAAAAATTTTACTATTTTTTTAAATATCAGTGTTCATATTTTAATTAAACTTTTCTCATTAGAAAATTTCATTTGATTATTTCAGTGAAATTTTTCATTAAAATATTCAATGTGTATCATTAAGTATAAAATTAAATTATAAAATCCAAATTGAATTTTTTGATATAATTTTTAATTAAAATACTATGATGGGGAATTTTAATGGAAATTTTCAACAAAAAATTATAATGGAATATTTCATTGAAACATTTATTTATTAAATTGATTGAAATATTACTATATATTTTTATAGTAAAAAATTCTCACTAAAAAAATTTATTGGAATTTTATAGTGCAATTTTCCGATGTGATATTTCAATTGATCATTAAAGTAAAAAATTCCAGAACAATATTCTAGTGACATTTTCCATTAAAAAACTTTAATGTAATATTCTAATGGATGATTGGACTTAAAATATTAATGGAATAGTATGATACACTTTTCTATTTAAATATTCTTGTGAATGGTTCCAATGGAATTTTCCACTGGAAAATTTAGTAGGAAACTCTATTTTTACTTGAAAATTTACATTTACATTTTCCACTAGAATTTTCTAGTGGAATCCTTTTGGGAATTTTCAATTGAAATTTTCTAGTTCAAATCTCAACTAAATTTTTTTATTGGAAGTATCAATTGAAATTTTCCACTAGAATTTTCCAGTGAAAGTTTACATTGTAATTTTCTAGTGAAAGTTTAAATTATAATTTTCTAATGAAAGTTTAAATTATAATTTTCTAGTGTAAGTTTCAACTGGAATTTTCCTCTCAATGTTTAAAATATAATTTTCCAATTGAATTGAATTTTTTATTTTCAAATTTCAAATGAACATTTTTAGTTGAATCAATGAATTTTTGATTGAAAATTTAATTTTGAGTTATCCACTGGAATTTTCCACTAAAAAGTTTCCCTAGTATTTTTAGACGATTTTTCTAGTGGAATTTTTTAATTTTTAGTAGAATTTTACAGTTTTTCAGTGGATTTTTTTGTGAAAATTTCCACTAGAATTTTATAATGGAACATACCTTGTTATTTTACAGTTGAATTTTAGTGTAAGTTTCTAGTGAAAATTTCCAATGGATTCTTACACAAGAATTTTTAGTTAATTTTTTTACTTAAAATTTTTAGTATTTTTTCATAGAAATTTGAATTTGATTTTATAAGTTATATTTTTTAGTATGGATTTTATATTAATTATTTCATTGATATTTGATGATATAATTTTTAGTAAGATTTTCCATTGAAAAATAGCAGTGGAGAATACACATGACACGACCTGAGCCACTAGGGCCTTACTTGGTCCAACAGTGGGTCGAATGTTCCAACCCAAGCCTAACTCCAATAGGTCAGAAGGTGGTGACTAGCACTGAGTAGTCATCACTCATAATTTTGGAGACCATAGCCTATATAAACCTCTAATAGATACATATCTCTACGAAATAAAAATAACCAGTAATATAAATATGAACATTGAACTGTATACAACACATGCCTGAGACAACCACTAATATCTACATAGATAACCAATACATAATACATAATGAAAAAGGGGAATGATAGACACTCAACAGCCAAAAGGGAAAACTAATGTAAACAAGTAGGATGAGGAGGTATTCATATAAAGCTAGACCCAAACATGAATGTATCCCACTACCATCACATTATGGTACCACTATATTATGCCAACACCACATCTACTAAGGTCTCCACCATATGTCACCTCCGAATAAGCCATGACAACTCCATGTCTACCAGGACCACCTCCAACTTGTGAGTCATTTTCATGAACACAATATGTGTGGGACAAATTACTATATAGGTATGAGTATAAACCTACTCAGTAGGATGCCCCAAAACTATACATGAAAACAAAAGAAAACTACCATCTCAAAACCCCTTGCATGAGATATTTTCCAATAGGAATAAAAAAATAATCTAGATAGGCTTATCCACTAGAAGTATTGGATATCTCAACTCTAACCCATGAAGGTTCTTACCCTATGATCAAATAATGATTCTCAAATAACCAAAAAGAGTAAAATTCCATAAGTTGGTAGCCATATATAAATCATATCTCAAAGGTAACCCCTGAGGTGTTGATGAATCACAAGTCCCAAAGAAGTTTACACTAAAATGACTTGAAAAAACCACACCACCATCAGAATCCATGAAGGGGAACCTAATAATAGCTAAAGAAAGATTATTGGTCAAGGGAGTACACCACCCTCTCATCCATAAAAACATACCACTGAATTATAAATCAAACTTCCAATGTAAAGAAACCCACAAAAACTCACAATAACTATAGTGGAGGGTCATATCCTTGCTAGAGGATATATCAGTCAAGTGGAATATCGACTCTAGTGGAGGATCTCGGCCCTGAATGAACTCTTATATGGGGGTAATACTAAATTTTTAGATAGAGTATCCCAACCCTAATCAAGTGGGGGGGGGGGGGGATAATAACCCCATCTGATCTTCAGGTAAAGAATATTGTTCCTCAAACATCACTAAAAAAATGTGGGGAATACCATTCCTAATTAAGTATGGTGGGGAAAATTACTCTTTGATAAAACCATGTCACCAAGGAGGGTTTATAATATCAAGAACATTTTGATCCTCACACCCAAACTATGTCTTTGGTCCTACCGATCTAAATCCAAAATTTTCCCATCTCACCTAAAAAATGGCCACAAATGACTGAATGGATCACACCATTACAATATTAATGAAAAAACTCAATATAGTCTATTTATTTGTTGAAAACATGCATCGTATGAAAAGGGGTGGTCTCTGATTGATGGAACTCATCTAGGGTGGATAGGCAAGAGGGTATGTTCACAGTTGGGCTTTGGTCCATGTATAACTTTCATGCCACATGGCCTTTGGTCCATCAATATTATAATGGTCCTTTGGGACCTATGGGTTTTTGGGAAATGTAAGGTTTCTCTATCAACCCATAATAGAGGGTTTATCATGAAATAATATAAAAATTGAATTGAAGATAATTATAGGTTCTATATGATAGGACATGGGGATTATTCCATGAGTCAAAATTATGCATCAAATATTGGTCTTGATTCATTAATCTCAATATATAGATCCAAATGCCACATATGGATCGTTAATATGATGTCATAATGAGAGGATACACCCTGAACAAGAATCTATAATGATGATGATGATGATGATATCATAAATATGAAATTATTACATATAATAAGGCTGAGGATAAAAGCTCACACGACCTCACTCCAATCACGCACCCCACCCCTCACTCTCCAATCACACTATTATTGTAGTTGATTCCCTAGAAATAATCATATTTGTACTTTTAAGTAGTTTTATATTCAATATTTGAATATTAATTAATTTATTATCACATCTTGATCGTTCTTCTTCATGGCAGTGTATGTGACAAGGTCCTAGGATACTTATCATGTCAAAAGTATATAGTATCTCCCTACTAGGATGTGATACTTTAAATGTTATGATAGTATAACTTAAACCTATATTCAATGGATGGATGGAATCATTTTAAGGGACATCAATACAAGCTATCATGGGTAGGAGGCTTATAAGACATTGAGATTCCATCTCATGGTGTTTTCCCTTGGTAATCTCCAAGAAGGGAGGTTATGAGAAAAAAACCTCTAATAATAATTCTACATGTTTCATATGCCATTAAATATTACTATCTATAGACTTATGTAATGATCCTTTGACTCTTAGACCATTATTAATGTCTATAATGACCAGTGTAATTAGATGTATTTCATAAACTATAATGATGATCATTCATGGTGAAGTGGGATACTTTGGGTGATTTTTGAGTGCTATTGAATTAATGAATAAAGAAATAGAATATTTTCCCTTCTATTGGAATTAAATATCTTAATCCATTAGGTAGATTTTAACAACTTGATAATTCCATGGCCATGGAATTATATATTGGTACGTTCATTTATATAAATTCAAAGAAATAGAGTTGAGTATATAAGTTGATGAAATAAGTTATGCAACCTTCTTGACATGATATATCATGAAAAAAGGATTATATTATAAGGTAAGTGTTCATTTGAGGTTGAATGTCATTGTGAAATTAACTATTTTATTTATGGAAGCCTTTTGGATTGTTACTAGAGTATAACCTTGGTCTTTATGCAGCTTAACCTAATGCCATTGTGAAAAGGGCCTAGAGGGTTACACACTAAGTGAATCCAAGAATTTTGGTTAAATTAAATATGAGTTTAACAAGTAAGTTAAAATATTATTCTCAATTATGAGGAATAATATTTAATTGGTTTTATTGTTTAATTAACAATATTTATTTATTGGTGTATAACATGTTGGAGTTGGTTCTCTAGAACCAACTTCTAAGTACTTTATGATTACTTGTATTCATGTATTTTAATATTAATAAAATTTATTATCACATCATGATTTTTATTTTGCATGAAATAATATTTGATAATGTCCTAAGGGTACTTGTTACATTGAAAGTTCATAGTAGTTCCCCACTATAATGTGAACCTAGAAGTGTCATGATAATATTATTAAATATAATTTCTATAGACAAATGATATAACATGACATGACAAAAATTATATAGGATACTAGGGGTATAGACTCATAGGAATTTGAGACACTTTCTCATGGTGTACACCCTTAGTAATATTTAGTGTAGAAGATTGTGAGAACATGACCCACCAATAAGAAAACCACATTTACATGTGTCATTAGATGTTCCCATCTACAGGTGTTTGTAATTATCCTTAGACTTTAAAATTATTATCAATGCATGACATGAGTCACGTAATTTGATATTTTGATGAAAAACATGATGAGATATGCTTGCAGAAAAGCAGGATATGTTGGGTGCATCACGCCTGAAATTGTTCTAATGAATAATGAGAGAATGGATTTAACCCTTTAATTATTTAATAGAAGTTGATATATCAGTCATGTTTATGGTAATTGAACTACGTGATTAAGTATATATTCGTGGTTATTTTTTCCACAAGTTCATTTTAAAAAAGTTGAAGAAAAATACATCGAGTATATAGGTTGATGAACCCGGTTTGAAACCTTCTTGATTAGAGATATTGATATAAAAAGAATTATATTACATGGTTTATGTTCATAGGAGGTTACATATCATTATGACATTAAATTATTTCTTTATGGGAGCCTTGACATATTGTGAGATTCTAACCTTGGACTTTAGGCAGTGTATCCTAATGTCGTTGAGAAAGGGGCCTAGAGGGTCACACATTAAGAGAATTCAGAACCTCAATTAAATTGCATATGAATTTAACATGTTGGATAAATATTATTCTTATACGTGGTTAAATAATTATTAATGTTTATTTTATTGAAAATATTCAATCACTAGTTATTTGAGAGAATATATATGTGAATTGAATATTTAATAAATATCTATTCACCAGGTAATTATTTATTTAATTACTTTAATATAAAATATTTATTTATTATGGTTTATTCAAAAGGTAAAATTTTATTTATTTATTTAGTTACATAAATATTTAATAAATATGTATTCATATATTTGATGAATATAATATTTATATATTTATTGGTGAATAATATAGTGGTATTTGTTTATTTAAATAAATAGTCATTATTCAAATCTTGATTAATATTGTGGAGGATTAGTGGACTGAGTTTAATGGTTCAACAAGAAATGTAATATTAAATATTATTTGAATAAATATTAATTTATTTAAGAAAAATATTTTTTATTTTTTCTATGAGTTTAAATAAAATCATGTAAATAATAATTACATTATTATTTAGATATGGGGTACTCCGAGAATTATGAAAATAACAAGTGCCCTTGTAAAATTATTATTTTCTAACACTAACATCATTTAATCCAGATTATGAAATTTTTTTGTGGGTGCATGCAAGTGAAATACACATTCTTTCATTGTGCACAATAAGTTTTAGAGATGATTATCTAAATCCCTAGAGTGATCTCCCCTAGAATTATCTAAAGAACATATAGATTTTCTCCCCCTCTACTAGAAAAAGTCCCTTCTCCCTTGAAGGATTCGATTATGATCAACATCGATCAACACAAGTGTTAGAACCACCCATGCTAGCACCCAGAGGATTCTACAATAATGATTGGAGGTTTGTAAAGAATGTGTGAATCACCTCTTGAGGGAATCTACCATTGATTTATCCAACACGACAATGACATTATAAGTGTTCTTTTTTCGATCATCAACAAAAAATAAATAATTCAATGAAAGGTAATTATTTAATTAAATAAATTAATTATAAATTATATGTGAAAATATCCCATATTATTGGTTCTAGGTTATTATCAATTAATATTTGCATTAATTATGCTAGTTATGAAGATTTTTCATCATGTGCATCTTGGATTATTCATAGATTATGAAAAAAATATGAGTTGGTCATGCCTCCATTGATGCTTCTGATGCACCTAGAATATTCAAGTGGTATCAGAGGGCTCACAAAATAATTTATTATTCATTGATCGATTATAGAAAATTGTTGTAACTTTTTTGCTTTTAATTTATTCATTATTTAATCCAGAGTTTAATTAACATGTTTTCGATATATTAATTTTATTCATTCAGGTTTAATATACTCTTAAATAGATTAAGAACATATGAAGAATGACCAGAGATGCCACCAGGATGTGGTGAATATTCTGGTTGGTAGACACAGATACACGACATGTGACTGAAAGTACACACAGTGCACCCAAGATTACTACACTTGGACGTGTTGCAGGATACATGAAATTATGAATAGTAATAACATATAGATAATTTTATGCATACCTCATGTTGACTGATCTAACTTGACACATGTTCGGTCATACCACATGACATGTAGTTGGTGTAAAGATCATGCAGTCTACATAGTTTAACAGTGAAATTAATGCTAATCGTGTGCTCAAATACATGGAATAACACCATGTGAGACTGAAAGGGTGTATCATTAACGTGATACACAATGTGTAGCTGGAATACATCCTATGTGACTCATTATTTCCCATTTCCTAAGAACATGTTGTGTCTACATAAGGGTTATGTAGACACACAGAAAGTGGAACACATAGTGTGTAGCTCATTAGTATATATAATGTAACAAGGTTGAGATACATACTGATCCCTTGGGAATTTATCCCGAATACATGAAAAATAAAATACATAGTGTGTAGTTCATTAGTACATTCCATGTAGTCACCTAGTAAAGAAAAAATAAAATAAAATATCATAAAGAATAATTAATTACATCATTAAAAACCTAATTACACTATTGGCATCTGATATGTTGAATATGTAATAAAGGTTTTATAAAATTAATTATTTTTAATTAATTCCATGTAATTATCTATGATTATCAGTCAAGATTTTTTACTTTTCCATATTTCATTTATGATGAGTATCTCCAAGAGAATTTATATTGTTATTAAGATAAAGGAAATTAATTAAATAATTAATTAATTCAAGCATGTTTATCTTAATAATAATGAATGAATTGAAGTGAATGATAGTTAGTGAACTTTTTAATATTTTTTTCATGTTATGTGGATGACCATGATCTTAGATCATCTTGAGTAAGTAATTGATTTATTTAATTTATTATTACATAGTTTTTTTGTAAAAAAATGTTAAATTAAATAATGGCCTATGAGACATATCTCTCCTCTCATTAGAATTACCATGGTTTGTTTTATATAAACCACCTTAACCAATATTTTTGTTACCCTCACCTACATGTGAATAAATTTATGTAATGGATGGATCTCCTAGGAGAGCAGAGGTAGGTCAAGTTTGGAGCCATAACAAAATAAATCCTAGAGGTACACATGAGCACATGTGGAATGTTACAACTCGAACCATGCTTGGTTCCAAGAGTTATTCCCAAGGGTCAAGGATTGTTTTATCATCCTCTAGATAAAAAAAATATTATATAAGCTTAGGGTTATATCAATTTATTTATTTTATTTTTATCAATTTCATGGTTAATTATTTATGGATGTTTAAATTATTAATTAATTAATTAATAAGCATAAAAGATGGAATTAAAATAAATATTATAATATGTTTAAAATTTATCTAGACATGGTTAATCACTTAAGTAAAATACACTTAATATAAAAAATAATGTAAAAAGACAAAATAAGTATTTTACATATAAAGATAAAAATCCCAAAAATTAAATATTAAGTCAGTATAGCTTCCCATAAACTGAGTTAAAATCGAACCGTAGTTCAAAGTGAATGATTGACCCAATTTGGGGTGATTTTAATTATTAGATAATTTTAAATTTAGTTATTGGTTTTAATTAACTTAGTTCACATCAAGGGTTGAATACCCTATAAGAACATGGTGTAACTAATAGGCAAAGTGTTAATGAAATTATTTTCCAAGATTTTAGGATTGGGTAGTCTACTCAATAGAACAAGGATATGTGTGTTAATGCAATTAGTAAGTTACATCTACCTCAAAACACTTCAAATAACTTGTTAGGACCAAGTATAAGTTATGATAAGGGGAACATATATCCTTTACATTAGAATATATATGTGATGAGATATTCCAAAACTAATGGTTAGAGCTATTAGGTTTTGATAAAGTAGTCGGAGATTAATAAATTTAAAATTTAATATCTAATTTAGTAATATATATAAATTAAAAAAATTATCCTCTTATTTATTGTTGAAATATAAACCCACATGAATTCAACTATATCACTTAGATCTATTCTTGATAAGGATCACCTTCTCACGGGTTCGAATTTTGAGGAATGGTATAGGTGTTTAATCGTAATACTATGCCATTAATGGAAATTATATGTGTTATAAAATAAAATTATTGAGGTGCTTGATAAAGAGGACAGTGAGGAAGAACCATCTCTCTATATAAAACATTTAGATGATGCCAAAAATATATAATGTCTCATGATTTTTTTTATGGTTAGTGAGATTTTAAAGAAATATAAGGATATGGATTTGTATAGAATTATGTCTCACCATCACAATAATTATCACGAGAAGGTGATATATGATAGATATGATATATACAATGATTTTTTCACATGAAAACTTAGAGTTTCAATGTCAGTTGGGCCTCATATAGTAAAGATGATTGGCTATATTGAGTGATTGGATATCTTGAGATTTAAGATCCTTGATGATTTTTCCATGAATATCATTATATCATCACTACCAAAGAGATTATATAGTTTCATTTTTAATTATAATATGATAAATAATGAAAAGCCTCTCTCAGAATTACTTACATTTATTTTCCAAGTTGATAAAGATTCGAGGCATGAAAATTCTATGGTCCTTATAGTGAATAAGAAAAGGAAGAACAAGGAAAAGGTTCCCAAGAAACATCTAGGTCTAAGGCTTCCAAGAACCATCCTTCCAAGAAAAGTAATATCCAAAGATAGGAAAAGTACAAGGATACAATATGGTTTGTATGAGGCAAGCTGGTACATCAGAAGAAGAACTACACCAAGTTAAAGAAGAAAGGGGAATATTTAGGTGTATTTGTTATTGAGTGAAATCATTATATATCTACACATTATTTATTAGATACAACTTATAGATCCCATATATATATATATATATATATATATATTCAAATGTAGGAACCAAGTATAATTAAAAATATTTCCAAATGATAGATAAATTTATTGGCTTCCAATAAAGATACCCATTCTAAACATGACATAAATAACACATTAATATCATTATTTAAATAATACATCACACAAACAGTCACACATCCTAAGGAATGAAAGGATTAATGTCTTTGAGATTAGCTACATATACATCTTATTTTAAAACATTTGAAAACATTTCTTTATAATCATGATCCTCTAGAACCTTTTTCTAGAAATATCACATGATATAATCATCTTCATAACCCGTGGAGTGGAAACATAAAAAATGGGTGAACTCATATGCTCAATAATAGAAAAATATATCATATCATGAAGGATAACATGAGGAAGATATAAAAATCACAATAAAAGACCAAAATACCTTAGATTATAATCATAAAACATGTTAGGGAAACATAAGATTATAAAATGACTATTAAGGAAGCATAAAATATTTTATCTATCTCAAAACAAATCTCAATAGTAATATAACATGTGAGAATGGAATTGAATTATGAAATACTTTAAAAAAGGAGTAATCATGAAAACATGGAATATCATGGAAATGAAATGAATATTGAAATTTTGGAATGAATTTATAAAAAAAACTGAAATGTGGAACAACTATAAGAATATGAAAATATTTTTGATAAAACCCTTATTCCCAATCCCATGTGAACAAACTCATTTTGTTCATGCTTGAAAATATGAGCAAAACCATTATACCCATTCCCATGTGAATAAACTCATTATGTCCACACCTGACTATCTCATGAGATATAATCTTAAAACAATGAATTAAAGGGTGATATAGGACCCCACCCCTCATCTTCCATACACATGTGTTCCACTTAAATTTAATCATTATATCCTAAAGAACTAATGGAAAAAGAATGAGTTTCTTAACCTTTATAAAAACATCAAATAACATAATCTTAAAAGACCATAGGATATCAAAAATATAATTTTAAAAAACAAATCATATAATAATAAATATAGAGTATGATAAAAACATCACATCAAGGGAGATAAACCTAAGAGTAAAAATAAAAGTGAAAATAACAATGTTTTCACAAAACCTTTTAAACACTTTTATAAAAGATGAAGTGTAAATTACATTCAAAATAATTTTTGAGGAGGGAAATAGAATAATTTTTAAAATATTATTATAAATATTTATAAATAAAATATCCTTGAAAATACATAATGGTTATTAAAATAAAATTGGGGTGGAGGATAAAAAATAATGATTAGGATGGAAAAACCTTTTAAATATTTTGAAACACCTTTGTTTGAAAACCCAAATCGTAAAAAGAGTACAAAATTTTATTTTTAAAAATTGTTAAATATAACTATGAGAATCATATATAATAATCCATATTTGTTTTCAAAAAAATAGAGGATAACATTGGCAAGAAGTAAAACATATATATGTAAAAAAAATTCATTAAAATAATGGGATTTTTTTTTTAAAATATGCATTTTAATGAAATAATATAATCATCAAGGAAGAATACTTTGTTACAAAACATGATTTACCTATAATATAAGGTGTAAATGAAAAATAATTTCATCATATATTATAATAGATAAATATTGAAAGATAATAGTCGAAGAAGAGTTATTTTGACCCAAGGAAAAAAACCAAGTCCCAAAAACCCCACACCTTTATTCTCACTTAGTTTAATGTGTTCTAAACCCTTGTATAAGAAATATAAATATCTTAAAATAATATTTCAGAACCATATTAATAATTAAAAATATTTATAATTTCCATTTATAATCATTATCTACATCTAAATAAGTTAATTTTTCCTATTTGCCCATATTGGGTGTTTATAGTTTTGACCATTTGTAGCACTTTCATAGGAGAAGTGTTAGTATCCAATATTATTCCAATGTTCATAATTACAATTTAATTAAAGTTACTATAATGTATTTATTATAATTATTTATAAATTTTAAATTTATTTTCATGAGTACTATAGTCATTATCTTAGAAGTTGAAATCGACAACGGATATTTTTCCGTGATTTTTAACCTATGAATGGTGTTTTATTAATTATTGAGTTAAATATTATTGTATAATTTTCAAAAAATCACTATTTACATATTTATATCATATTATAATATTAATTAAGTTTTAATCATCATCCATGATATGATTTCATATCATTGTTTGAGTATGTGGTCAAACCAACCCAATCATGAACACACCTTCATTATTAATGACTACGAGGAAATTTAGTTGTAATATCATCGCACTGGTAGAATAATGATATCATTTAGTGTTTATTAGTGTGGAATATAAAAATTATAAATTAATTATAAGAAGAATTAATGGATATTAAAATATTACATAATTTTAATTAACGATTTTCCTCTTAGTATGCTTGTTTTAAACAATTTAATTTATAATAATCATTTATTGATCATATCAGTAATAGGTTCTATAATTTTTCATACTAAAACCTTAATGATGTTATAAAAACAATATATATCCATTAAAATCATTTTTATGACCAACTTTTTAAGGTAGTGATGAAATAAATAACATAAATCAACCATCCATGGAGGCGGTAGTCCACACGTACGTATGGTTGACGATTTCATTTTCTATAGAATGAGGAAAAAGAGTAATAAGGTTCATAATTTTAGAATCCCAAATATATAATTATTATAAAAATTATATATTAAATTTTCTATTAGGACCATCTTAATAAGGTGGTTATGGATAGTAGAACATGTTGTGTCATGAAAGCAGTTGTAATGACTTGAATTTTCTATGTATTGCTTTTAAATATTATAATGATTAATTTTGAGACTAGGTGTAGAGATGGTGTGAGATTCTGAGTCCCGTTGTGCCCAAAATAAATGTTCAAAAAATATTAGAATATTAAAGAGTACGCACAAACCATTTTCCTAAAAAAGTATAATAAATTATAAACAGGTTCCTGGATCAGAAATATGAGGGCACCATTGAGTTCAAAATGGTGGCTTTACCCTAGGAGTGACGTAACATTGTTTTGCATGGGTCATTTGTGGAAAAGTCATCGTGATCACAGAAATGAATAAAATAATTTGAATAAAAATATTCTATTTCATTTATCAACACAATGGATGTTTAGTCTTTAAATATACTGCTATGAAAAACATCATTGGGTTAGGTGTATAACCTTGGATCCCTTATAGATTCGTTGAGAGAACCTTGGAGAAATCATCTCAAGTAGAAGATGACAAAATCACGAATTGACGATTGGTGCACACCAATTTTGATGGATCTCACAAAGGACGCAACATAGTGATCATTCTTTGTTAGAAACCAATCAAAATCGAGGCAGGGCATGTGATTTTGATTTCCTATCCCATGTTATTGAATTCCACGATGAATGCAGACCAACCAATTAATAGATTGAATCATGGTTTTATCATATTAGAGGATGAGTTATTTTGCAGGATTTATCAGGAGTTTGATATTGAAATTCTTTGGATTCATTTATCATTCTAATGGATACGAACCAAGATTGACACGAACATAGATCAAGTTTTTTTCCCTCTTGATTTGATTTGTAATTTTCTCCCCTTATCCATGAGTTCTTCACCACGTTCTTTGTTCTTCCCCATGATTTGAAATCCTTTTGAACAATAAATCATTGAACCTTCGATTCTTGGTGCAATGATACAAAATGATAGATTCCGGAATTGGTACGACTCAAAGGAAGTAAGATAGTGGTTTCAGAAGTGGATCGAATGATTGTTGGTATCGATTTCACATTCTTCAGTGGTAATGTAGAATGGATACAATCACATTTATGAGTTGATTGAAGGCCTGAATCTTGTTAATTCGGTGTTAGGATGACCAAACAACCATAGATTTGGAGTTTCATGGTGAACTAACCACCAGAACGGAACCCAGAAGATCGAAAACAAGGGAAAGAGGAAGAAGATGAGTTTCTAGGAAAACCCCATCCACCCAGCATGTAGTCCTTAATTATATGTGTGTGCCCTGTTTGGAAGAACTTGACATGTACCTGAAGGATTACACAGACACGGGGTAGAGTACACGAGTTTCCTACATGGCGTGTACTCCCCAACATGACTTGGACTTGACGAAGTACATGGGTTACCCCATGTACTAGTACATTAGTAGGGACACACGGGTTGATGGTGTATACTGGCACATGACCAGAGTACACAAAGAGACCCTAGATTCAAGGACATGACATGTAACCCTTCTACACACTATGTATTTCTCTTACACGTGACATGGGTTAAATAACACAGGCCGTTCTACATAAGCAGTACTCAGGGTCATGGGACACAGTGTTTTACCCTACTACACACTGTGTACCACTTTCTATATGGCTTTATTACCTCATCCTCTGTATCTTGGACAATTTTTTAGGGTTTTTTCCCTTTAATGTTTCCATGAAGGTTGGTACAAATCATTTCCTACTCCGATGACTATGATCCCTTTAGTAAGACTTCCTAGATATAGTTATTAGAACCCACATAAGAGGCCTAAAGTGGGATCCTCTATTCATCTTCATTCCCTAGGTGGTGTTCTTGGTATCGATGTGACCAACACTACGCATCCATTAATCCTATAATTAGCGTGTTAATCCGGATTGAGTTATTGGTATCACCCAATGGACTTAGATGTGATACTCATCCATCATATTGAATTTGATTCAGATATATTAGCATGTCTCTCTCATGATAGTACCTGATAAAAAGTACCACTTAGATGGACGTCATCAGTGCTATCAGACTCAGAAGTGTGTTCTCCCATATGAGTGATTTGTGGAATCTTCAAGCTGGAATTCTAGGGCTGGTATACTATAGTTGTGTCTTACCTCTAGAAGTTGTGCCTTGGATTGAGTATATATAGATATTCTTGTTATATTTGCTTTAGACATATACCTATATATAGATGACAGTACCTTCCTTTGTTGTATTGCTTTGTGGTTTCTGGGTGTCCTACTAATTATTGTTATACTCACCCCTACATAGGCTTTACTCACACATGTCGTATCTTGTGAAGAAAATAAACCTTTTGATGGATTCCTAGGTGGACTAGGACCAGATGGTGATTAGTGTGACCAGACAGACTGAGGTGTTTTCCTACTACTTTTAGACAGCAATCCAAGTACCTTTTTCTTACAGGCTGGGCTTATAGTTACAGAATCTTTATGGTGGGCTTGTATTTGGCCCTATTTACTTTAATTTACTTCATGTCGTACTATGGTTTTGGGATATAGTCAAATGATTTCATTACTTATTTAGTGGTTTTTTAACATTTCAGCATTTTGTGATCTTGGAGAAGTGTGTATATGTACATGTACATTGGAAATTCCTTCCCTACTA
The DNA here is from genome assembly GCA_963277665.1 of Viscum album. NCBI lineage: Eukaryota > Viridiplantae > Streptophyta > Magnoliopsida > Santalales > Viscaceae > Viscum > Viscum album. The sequence goes on from OY728140.1 coordinate 128,759,766, forward strand.
GTGATATGCCTACTCGGTACTATTCAACAGCCCCTGACCTATTGGAGGTGGGATTAGGGAGTCACGACATGGACCCCACTAGGGCAGGTTGTGGTAGAGTGGCATCAGAGGTGGGTTAGTTCTACTTTAGGTCAGGGAGTATGTGGGATTGGTTTGGGGAAATAGTATTAAGTGTTTTGAGTTAGTATTTTAGTCCAGGGGCTCTAGTGTTGGTGCGGTGGCCAACGTATCCATACAACAGGACTCTGATCACCTGCTTTCCAACTTGGTACATGAGAACATTGGTTGGAGGGAAAATAATGGTACATGAATCATATAAGAATGGGTTGTGGTTTCCATGTCCTTCATGAGTAATCTCTCCATATATACTCATTGACCATGGTACATCTTGTTTAGTTTCAGGATTCCTCCACGACGTATGCGAACTAGGATTTAGAAGATTGATCATAAGGATGACCCCCTCAATGACAAAGCTTTGATATAGGGACCATTTCTAGAGATGTTACCTCCAGGTGGTGCACCAGCCATACCGCCACCTATAGAGTATCACATGGTACCCACAATACCAGCGGATGAGGTGTGTAGGATGAAAACACTTCAAAAGTTTCATCAGAAGAGACCCTTCAAGTTTTGATGTGAGACCAACCCATAGGTGGTTGAGGACTAGCTTAAAGTGATGAATCGAGTTTTCCATCTAGTTAGGATACCATCAGATCAGATGGTGGTCTTGGTGGCGAGCCTTATTCACAACTCAATTGGATGATGGTGGAGTTTGGTTACCCAGACTTATGATGAGGCAAATCTTTTATGGATATTGTTTGAGCACCTCTTTAGAGAGGAGTTCTCACCAACTACACTGATGGATGTGTATATCCAGGAGATTCTTCAACTCTAGCAGGGAATCATTTGAGTAGATGATTATTCATCAAGGTTTACCAAACTTTCTAGGTACTTGATAGATAGGGTTTGAGATTAGTACTTTAGGGTTCAAACCTTTGAGTGATGTATTCACAAAGACATATGAGCTAGTGTTATCACTCTGTGCATTCCTACTTATGATATGGTGCTTGAGTAGGATTTGGTGTTTGAAAGATTCTTAGATGAGCAGATACAGTCAATGATTGTCATTAGTGGGAAAGTAGGAGTAGAGACCTTGGTATCCTGAAGATGATGTCAGTCTTAGGGACTTGTACATGGGAGAAATTTCAGGAGGAGGTCCCAGGATAGAGGATCTGTAGTTCAGGGATCATAGGGTGGGTCTAGTTATCCTATATAAAGGCGATCTTATACACGTGAAGACTAGGGACATCTTGCTTGAGATTTTCCAACCCACTATACTACTGATAAAGAGACTGTGGATCAACCACTAAGGTAGAGACAATGACAGGAGAATGAATATCTACAAGGAGACATACATGGTAGATGATATGTGAGAGTAGTAGGAGGTGGTCAATATTTTTACTTCTTACCACCACCACCCCTAGGTAGTCCACGTCAGGGTCAGGGGTCTAGAGGACAGGGTGGGGACAACTGCATATGGTCAAGGCTTATGACTCATTGGATCCATGAATGATTCAAGGTATGATATGTGTATTTTCTACTTTAGATTCCATACTAATAAAGATAGGTTATAACCATTAATTTCTTAAAACTTATCTTTTATGAGACCTATAGATTTTGGTTGAACCATTAACCCGAACACTACAGAAAAATCACAATTTTGCAACGGTTATTTTTGGATATGGTGGCGGTTTAAACTGCCGTGATATGCTTCTGCGGTGATTTCCGAAAACCGCCGCTAAATTTTGTGTCGGGAAAATATTGGTGGTAGTTAAATCATTTTAGCAGTAGTTTATGGGAACCATCGTAGTTGGAAAATTTCTCAGCAGTTATAATGTTTTTAGTGGTGATTTTGTCGGTCAGTGGATTACTTTTTTCAGCGGCGATTAAAACTGCCGTGAAAAAAAAGTAAACCCCTGGCTGAACAAACCACCCCTAAAAACATTATAACCACCACGAAATGTGCATAGAAGATTTGACACCGTAGCGATGGTTTTAAACACCACTAAAAACATTATAATCGATGTGAAATGCACACAGAAGATGGGACACCGTAGCGATGGTTTTAACCGATGCTAAATTTAAGACCATAGAGGCGGTTAGAACTGCCACTAATAGAAAAATACTGACATTTATTAGTGGTTAAAACCATCTCTAAATATACCTGTTATAGTTAGCGGTAATTAAAATTACCACTAACAACATATTTACAAAAAAAAAGAAGCAGTTTCTGCAGCCCTTGTACCAGTGCCCTAAAAAAAACCATTCCAAGAATACCAAAAGATCAACAAAATACATACTACAGTCAATATGAAAAGATTCTTAACTAAGCACAACCAAATGCATCATTCAGCGGGTAAAGGAATGAATATAAACATATCACATGGCCATTATACCTTTAAACAAAATTATAAACAAGCACGTATGTCATATTTCATGAAAACAATGCCAAGCCTAGGTTTAACCTATTCCATCTATACTAGTTCTAACCCTAACATAACCATTCATATAAACATACATCCCACTATCATTGGTGCTAACTACTCCAAAAAATCAGGCCTCCCTACCCATACCTCATCAACCAATAACCATCCCAAGATCACATAACATCATATATAAAGTCCTACATCCATAGAAATAAAAAGACAAAAAACATCAAATAGAGTCAATATGGAATCTAGTCCCTAAAATAACAATCCATCCATCCTAAGAAAATGGGATTACTCGACACCATAAATTTATATTTATCAAACTAATTGTTAAATTAAAGTCTTGGATTAATCAATTTATTTATTATGTGTTACTAATATTGACAATATAAATTAACTAGAATGTCCACCATCAAATATTCTTGTTTAAATAAAATTTAAAGAATAAATTCACAATAATATGACTCTAATATTAAAAAAAAATGAATTTTCAGCATTATTCTCTTTATACAATTCCATTTACACATTGATGAACAATTTATATAAACATGCATTATGAATCAATTTATTTCCATCAAATTATAATTAATAACATAGTAGTAAAAAATCCAGATTTTATTATTTTCGAATCCAATTATAACCAAAATTACATTGCACAATAATTTTCATCATATTATAATTTAGGGAAACTTGGGTTGATATCCAATCCTTGGTTGAGTTCACATATAAATAAAACCATAATTCAATTGAAATGACACATTTTGATGTTCTTTATGGTTTGATGTTTCACTCACTAATATGTTAGCATCGGGATGAGAGGTATTAATTGTGGGTCATTCATGATTTTAGAGGTATTTATGAGATTGTACTAGATCAAGAAGCATTTAACCACTTATAATTTAAAATAGAGATCATATGACAATGGTATGAGGAAACACATGGAATTTATTGTGGGTGTTTGAGTTTTATTATGGGAGACTCCTCAATTAGGGAATCAATGATTGCATAAGCAAAGGATGCTGACATCGCAGTTTATGGGGTTGTTCAGGATTATCAAGAGTATCATGATAGTGGAATTATATTTGGAATTTCCTCCACAATATCAAGGAATTCATGATTTTTTATATGTATCTTATATCTATTTATACATTCCCGATCAAAATTATGTGATCAACTATAAAGAATTTTAGTTGGACCCTTACCCAACATTTGTGGAGCGCTCAGTGTGAATCATGGACTATAGTGAGAAAATGTTTTGAAGAAAGCTGATGTCACTTGTTAGAGTCATATGGGATCATGGACGTATGCATGAAGAGTCTTACAAGTGATAATATGAGGTACGAGCTCAATAGCTCTAGTTTTTTGGGTGTGAAATATAGAGGAACTACTCAAGGGTGATAAATCCTTAGAGGGGGTGATTATAATGACTTGAAGTTTTCCAGGGGCCTTAAGAATTACATTCTACCCTTATTTAATTGTTTCTGATATATTATTTTATTGGGTTAATTCTTAGGTTGTTTGTTTTTGGGTTTTAAGCTTTATAGAGGCCTCTAAATGGTTGCATGATAGGAACATGGTCATGGGAAACCATGTGGTTCTCCCCAGAAAACCATGTGTCTTGGTTGAAGAAGTATACTAGGTGGGGAATGGTTGGAACACAGTTAGAGATGATCATGAATCATTTAACTTGAAATATATATGTCTCGGAATAGAGGAAAAAATAATTGTTAGCACACAATTTACCAAATGAGAATATTCATTCATTGGCGATGTGATAGAATCTCATATTAAAATAAGGAATAGTGAAGAGAAATGAGTCTCAAGGAAAGTAGAAAAGACCAAGAGTATCATGAATACCAGGGAAAGTAGAAAATTTTGATGTTAAATATTTTTAAATGCTAGAAATGGAAATGTAGTGGTAAATGCACTGGGATAGAAAATGTAGGATATGGGAGAACTGATTTCATTAGTTGAATAAAATATCTTATCTTCACTGTAAGACTAGTTGGTGGGTATAGATGAGGGTTTAAGGGAATCAATGTGGGTATCCTTAGAGATAATGTATTAATTGGTTAAACAAGTAAAGACAAGTTAGAATATTGTTCTGGAATGTATCATGATGTGTGATAGGTTGGAAGAATGTGAAACTATTTCAGGATTGAATTTTGATATACATGGAGTGTTTATAGTTCATAGCATGGTAATGGTCACATATTCCATGAGAGATGAGTTTATGAGATCCTATAATGCTTTGAAGTGGGATGTTCACCCAAGGTTGACAAACCTAATAAGTTTAGGAAAAATGAATCATAAAAAAATGAATCATCACAATAAATAATCGACATATATGGTGCATACCACACTCGATAAGTCAATACATAAAAGGAAACATTATAAATCAATAAAATACATAAAAGGAAACATGAGAAATCAAGAAAATGTTAGGTCATGAAAATTTTTGGTGGAAACTATGTGCCACACATGATACATATACAAAATGACTGTTACTATATTTGTATAACAAATCAACAATACAACTAATCACTGTCTGATGATGAACACATATCGTCACCCTCTCCACCACCATCTCTACAACCTTCTACCACCTATAAGAACATTATATTGAAAATTAAATAGTGTTTCATATTTATATTTAAACTTAAAACCAATAAAAGTTTTCAAACTAAATGATTTTTAATTTTTGTGATTTACCTGCTCACCATCAGTTTATGCAATACCACTAGGGGAATATCTACTCATCTGCTGACGTATATCAGTCAATGCTTTCTGCAAAGCGGATATCTGATCCCCATGGTCTTGAACTATGTTTCGTAGAGAAGCAATCTCTCTCTGAGCATATCTGGGTATGGACTGAATACAACTAAGAGTAGATGCAGCTACAATCCCCAATGGCCTTCCAAGAACCTCAGATGGTACGGGTCCCAAACTCATCCCACACACTCTACTAGGATGCTCCTTCCCAAAGTCTTTAGCAACCGGTTCATCCTGGGAGACTGAGTAGGACTGCCCAGGATTGACATCCCATAGTTCTTTAATTTTTACCTATAAATAAATTATCAATATATATTAACATAGTAAAAACTGATAATAAGTTATTATAATGAAAAAAATGAGTTCATACCCCAACTTCTTTGGAAAGCTCATTAACAAAACTTCCATCAGATTTTTTGTGAACATCCAACCACACTTCAATTCGGGATGCTTCGTGTCCTAAACTATGTGACTGCATTAAACAATCATAATTCGACAATTTAATATATTAAATAGAAAATATTGTATTATAAATATTTAAACTAATTAAAAGATTACCAGAGTCTATTGACTTCTAGAAAAGCTTTTTGACCCCGTAGTGTGAGGGATGACTTACTTAGCCTGGATTGATGAATTCTTTCTTGAGAGATCCTAAAATAAATAAAATGAAATTTAATAGTAATGTATTCAATGTCATCTCCTCTTCATATACATTTATAAATGTAAAATGAGGTTAATATAATAATATATATTTAAATACCATATGCTTTTCATCACAGTGTCTGTCAACAAAAACTTTACACTATTCTTTTGGTACCCCATTGGGTAGTCTCTCATACATTTGTTGGTCGGTCAATGAAGTATTGTTGACATCACTCCACAATCTCCATTTTATGTCTTTTCATTTCATAACATGATTTTTCAACGTCCAATTTTGTGCTATCACATCATCTACTATAAAGTGGAGAAACATCTATATACAGAAATTCATTTTGAACATATTGATAACATGACATTAAATTACACCATAATGTATTTGTTTTTCCAGACTCAAAGGAAACATGAAATTATGAAGATAAATGAAATCATTTAAATTAAATTTCCTAAAATAGATCATAAAATAACACTAAAAAGTATTTATGTCAATATACCTTTTTAATTTCTATTTAATTTTGTTTCAATTATAAAAGTGGGAAAACCTATTAAATCCATAGTCTTATAGAATTCATATAAAATATTCAATCCCCAAAAAATATACAATAGGGGTAGTATTAAATATTGTGTATATTAATAATTTTTTCTTACTTTGTATGTTATTGGTGGCCTCGAATTAGGATTCAAAGAGTTGGGTATGGTCTGGGGTTGAGAATTTTAGAATATGTGGGGTATCATGGTGAAGTGTTATGGGTTACAACATGTTGTGACCCTGAGTGTGAATAAATTTTTCAGATTTAGGGTGGATCATGGAACATCAATAGGGGTTGAAACATAATGTGGAGCTTTGGGGTGGATCATGTAACATCCTTGGTGATCCACTATAGTCCAAGAGGGGGTTCACATTCTCCAACCACCACTTTCATGCATGGAAATTTTTTATATTTTACTTTGGATTTTTAAAAATACATTTCCTTTTCCACTTAGAAGACTAGTAAATAATAGATTTGAGTCATTTGGGAATGTTTCTTTACACCCATTCTTTATATTTATAAAATATTTTTCAATGTCATATTGACGAGTCATTAATTGATTTGGACTCCTAGATGGTAGGATAACCTCATTAAAACCTTAATCATTGTTATCTTCTTTTTGTTTAATGGAATATCAATCCAAATATCTAACTTTGTTATTTTGATAGGTTTTGAAATATCTATTTATTGAGGATAAATAAAATGACTATATTTTAGGGGTTAACTTCTAATGATAATAAGTAGGTGATAGTTAAATTTTTTCTCCATGCATTATTTTTTTCTTCTGCTTTTTGTGGTATATAGATGTTGGTCATGTTGAAGATATAGAAAAAGTCTATTTATGGTTGGAGAAAGTGTTTTCTGATGAAGAGATGAAAAAACACTACTTAGAAGATAATGAATCAATTATCCTATGAAAAACTTGTCCATCTTTGGTTCCTCAAGAAGGAATGAATATAATACTAATTTACTATAAGTCCATAATATACTTTTAATATCTATTAAATGTTTATAGAATAAAGAATAAACAATACATATAAAATTTCCAATGATTTATATGTTTTTTATTATAATATGATATAGGTATGAGGGCCTATAAATCACTATGTCCCTAGGGAATGTAGTATTTGGATGTCAGAGGCTACCGACTAGCCCAGAAGGTAGGAAAGTATTATGCATGGAGTGGTTTTCCCTTTAATAATACACTATGGTCAAATATTAAAGTAAAGAACTCAATAATCATAAGTAGTATATATAAAAGATAAAAATATAAATTGATGTATGAAACTGAATCTATTTTTTTCAAATTAATAATTAATCTAGGGTATATATAAAATACATCCCAATTGAAAATTTCATATACAAGAAAACTAAAATAGATAGAAAATAATATAATAAAACCCCTCAACATGTGTTGACGCTCCTTTCATCACAGAATCTAAAGATCGGAAAAGGGGAATATCTGAGCTCAAAGTGATTTAACCTTTGAAGAAAATATCAAAAATGGACAAAGGCATGAACAAGGGATCAAAAACACTTGTGCCGTGCAAGTTCTATCACTGTCGTGCAAGGCCACTTGCACGACGCCTTATGGTCGCGCAAGTGACTTGTGCGACCTAAGTGATAACCGCCCGAGGTCTTCTCCTGCTTATAAATAGACACTGTGGGCCCCCCATTCGGGAGGATTTTTTTTCCAGAAACACAGATTTGAGCTCCCGGTGCCCTAGTCTCTTTTCAAAGCTTCCGAAACACTTCTAAGGTAATTTCTTACCTAGAACGGAAGATCTAAAGAGGGGGAGGAAGACCTAAGTGTTGAAACTCATCAACACTTGTGCACCTGAGTGGCCAGCCCTTAAGGGAAAAGGACCACATTTGCGCGTCGCCTTACTCCTTCAATAGATCTTGCTCACCCTTCTTCTGGAATAACCTCAAGAGGATTTTAAAGGCTTTAATGAAGAGTCGCTCAAGTATTACCCTGCTGGTTAACCATCGTTCAAGTAAACCATGTGTCGCGCAGGCATATCTGCGCGACCAGGACCTGCGTGACCAGGACTTGCACGCCCACGCAGTACCTGCGCGCCTTCCAGGACTTGCGCGCCCCTGCCTTTTTGGGTGCCTTTCTTGCCCATTTCACCCCTCTTAATCCATTACACCTTTCCTATTCAAGATTCAGTCTTCAAGAAACTCTTTAAATCCATTTATGGCATGATTTCTTGATTTGAATTCCTTATCTAAAAGGAATTCTATGGAATATCACTCAAAACATAGTGATTTAAATATCTTTATGTCACTAAAGATTGAGTGTTCATTCATTCAACCTCATCCTTTAAGATGAGAGAATCCTTAACCTGGGTCTCCTTTTCAGGAATAATCCCCAATCATAATTCTTTTAATTTGGGCATCCTCTTTTGGAGTAAGCCCCAAGTCCCTTAATTTTTGGGCATCCTCTTAGGAGTAAGCCCCAGATCCCCTAACCTAGGCTTCCTTTTCAGGAGTAAGCCCCAGTCTCAAATATGGGCATCTTCCTCAGGAGTAAGCCCCAAATTCTTAAAGTTCCCAAATCTGGGCATCCTCTTTAGGAGTAAGCCCCAAGTCCCTCAATTTTTGGGAATCCTCTTAGGAGTAAGCCCCAAACCTTAATCCTTAACCTGGGCCTCCTCTTTAGGAGTAAGTCCCAGTCATAATCCCTTAACCTGGGCCTCCTTTTCAGGAATAAGCCCCAGTCATAATCCCTTAACCTGGGCCTCCATTTCAGGAGTAAGCCCCAGTCTTAATTCCTCTTAACTAGTCCTAATTTACCTTTGATATGGGATTCCTTTTTAGGAGTAAAACCCAATCATAAGTCTTCTCCTAATTTGGGTCTCCTTTTCAAGAGTAAGCCCCAAGTTAGAGTATTCAAAATCTCCATAAAGCACATATACCTTTATGGACCCTGTTCCTGGATTTCTTCTCTAAAGTAAATCCTAAACCTTCATTTATCTGGGCAGTCATACATACATAAGCCCCACATTATTTCTTATGATTGCATATTTCATGGCACAATTGTCTAATTTTTTACCAATACCTCTTGTTTCTTACACCGAGTGTGACTCACGTGAGCTTAGAGTGTAAAGGTACTTGTGACATCCTTCTTTGAGCCATCAATCATAAACATCATACTCCCTTACTCGAACTACATGGGTTCTGATTCCTTTTCTAAACAAAGGATACGTAGGTATCCCGTCTACGAGTTCGATCCCAACTCTAAAATAATCCATGTCCTTCTAAATGACAATAAACTTCAAGTGCCCCACTTAGTGGATTTAAAACTAGCATGGTCATCATAATGACCAAGATACTTCTGTATAAATGTGTCGAAGGGTACCATTGAACAAGAATATCTTATAAATACAGATGATTATCTATCGATGAAGAACCTAGAATACATACAAAAGATTCTCTAAATTTACTACATATTTAATCATTGATTTTCAAATCTGAAGGAAATATCATTTTATACTTGGTAATGTAATAAGGATTCACGAACATAACTTAAATCTACAAAGAGAGTCTCGGATTAGACAATAATTCCCCTCAAAAAGGTGTGATGAGTCCGACCTCCCATCCTCTTGACCAATGCAAATTCCTAAGCCTCGTCAGTCCACAAACTAATGAGCACCTACCTTTGGAAAGTAGGTTCGAATGGATTTGGAATCATTGGATGTTTCCGGTTCTATGAAGAAAACCGTTAGAAACCGATCGGAACATTTGAACCTCCCATTAAGGGGGTCATCCCCAGATTCCGAGGGAAATAAAAAATGGTGAACCCGACGTGAATCCTTAACCAAATTAAAAATGATGCTCTACCTATTTGTTAGGACCCTATTTAAACTCAATGAGAGGGCCAACAAGATAGTCAATAACATATGTGCTCATCCAAAAGATGTAGTGGCTGAATTTATATTGATTATGTCTGTTATATCAAACAGGCACTCTTTTCCAAGATCTTCTGCATTTCCATAATGGCTGCTCTCAAATTCACACCTGTGAATACTGCTGCTGCAAATGCCACTGCTGCTACTCCTACTGGATCGTCATCCGCTCTTAGGACGATATCACCTACTCAGCGTCTTCAAAGCTAGGTATCAAACGCACTAGTTAAGGAGTACCGTCAACACGGTACCATCCCAACTATGGAGGCCGCCCGACAAGACCTCCAAGTAAATAACTCACATCGGTCGTCCGGACAACGAAGACCAGTGATCAAGAAGCAGGCAGTGCTGACTACCGTCTCCAATTGTTTCGGGTCGTTATCCTTGGAACACAATCACCATTCACTTCCTTATTCTGGGGAGGTGAATGAGCAGGTCCCTCAGGAACTTAATTCAAACAGATAGGAGTCCTTCCTGAGGGCTCCCACCAACAATCGCCACCAGAATCGTGCGGCAGTGCGCCGTCAACATGATGAGGGTACTGACTCCAGGCGTTCGGCTCAGGTTCCTCGAACCCGAGCAAGCAAGACGAACCACCAGAGGTGGAATCCGGTCAACAATGAGCATGTTATCATCTCTGCCATCTCTGGAGAAGTCCACCAACCTAACTTGGTGGCAAGCAACGAGCAAGCACATACACCTGCCCGTTTTAATTCCACTGTCCAGCAGACTTTTCTGGCAGCATCACGCCAATCCCGCCAGGCAATTCCGGTGGAGTAATATAGGTAGGAACATACACCTGTTTATACACCATCAGCTAGTCAGCAGGCTCGTTTGACTACATATGATGGATCTCGTCAACCTCATTTGGCGAAGCGCAATCAGCAGGCACATACACCTGCTGGTATTAATCAAACCTACCAATAGTCTCGCTTGGTAGCATTCAGATAAGTTAGTCGGAAAGCCCCGACAACAAATAAGAGGTAGAATCAACTCTCTGCCCCCACACTTGAGTACTGTCAGGATTCACTAACAGGAAAAGGAGGACACGAGCAGGCACATACACCTTCTCCAAGCCCGGAATGGACGTATATTCCCATTCCGACAGCTGAAGTCACCAATCATATTCTATCAATGGTGAAAGAGCATAAGAAAATCCCTGCTCATATTCTGGATGCCTGCCAGGATATTATAACAACTTCAGTGGCATCTCAGGGAAAGACACATAAATATATCCCTACCAGTGGAGTGATACATCAACAATTCACTCTGGAACAAACACACACATCTATTCCAGTCCAAGAGGGTTATGGGGCATACTCCCCCATATCATACGAACAACCAAGTCAGGAACATACACCTGATTTGAGAGGAGATCGTCAGCCTAACCTGGCCATATTTCCTGATCAGTAACATATGCCTGCTCAGAGCAGTTACTTTCGTCAACAAGTGGTTTCCAAGGCGAGTAAGAAGGCGTTTAAGAAAAAGACCCACCCAATACAGTTAGGAGATCAAGTGCCAATCTGTAACAAGTCCTTCTTCAATGCTGGATTTCTTGAAGACCTTAGACAATTATCTGTTGGAATTCAAGATTCTACTCCCTCAGTTCCCAATAGTGGGAACATTAATTCCGAAGGTCTTAAAAAGACACTTCCTCATGAAGTCTTTCTTCATGACAATTTGGTCGATCTCGAAGTTTCATCTTCAGATGAGAGCCATAGGAACCCTCTGTGTGTTTAGAAGACCAAGGAGAAAGAGATCTCATCTTTTGCTGTAACCCATTATGGTAGTCCTCCCCATGATGATGAATTTCACTGCGAAAGTCCTCTCTACAGTAGTGATGCACATTGCCCGGAAAATGATCCATTGGACAATGTAGTGCCGAGAAATCCCTCTTATCTTGAGGCACTTGAAAATGCGAAACCAGTCATGTCTGAAGCTTCATCGCTAGCAGGTGAAATACTTTCTCAATAAGAAGATATCCCAGGGTGTAGGTCATTCTCCGAACCACCCCTAAGTCATGCATCTTCTAGTTTGATCAATGATTTCTCTACCAATCCTGTTGAATCCAATGAAGCAACAAGGAAACACCAACTCTGGTCAAATCAGGTAGAAGAATCTTCATAAAATGATAAAGAGGAAATGTTGAACATGAGAAAACAACTGGCAAAAGGTGAAGTGCCAGTTATGTTTTGGCCTCTAGCTGACTCTCAGTATAATATTCTAGAAATGTTGATGGAAGATGAAATTCATGATATTCGTCTCAACATATGAAAAAATCTTTGTCAGTTTAAAAAGAAAGTATTATCTTATGATGAATATGAAAATCATCTTAAGATAATATAAGGGTTACAACGTCAGATTGATTTGGAGTCTCTATCAGTCTCTCGATATCCGAAGGCTGAAAATAAACATAGAGCCCTTCAACGTTCATGCTTTGGCGCACTAAGAAGATTGCGTCAGTTAATTGCCAATTCCCCATCTGGTATTCGTGTCAGAGAATGGGGTGTTCATGGAGCACTGCATTTCACGGTGCTCTCCAGTCAGCAAAGCCCGCCAAAAATGGTCTCATGCAATGTTATTGCCCATGGCCGGCCATAGTCAATGGGCTTTGTTTGTAATCAAAAACTTTACCAAGAATAGGCTTTAACTAGTTCCTCTCAAAATCAAGAATACAGAGAACAAGTTGTTGAATTACTCTTGTATCAAGAAAATGAGAATATCAAACATGCCTCTTGTTTGGAGTAAGCACGTCACCAAATGACAGAAGTATCAGAAATCATCCAACAGTCTTTTGAACCGGGTGATAAAAGCGGATACAGATTAATGCATCTAGCTAATTTCCAGACTAAGGTTCGCAAGATCAGGAGGAATTTCAAGAAATTCTCAGACATAGCATGTCAAGAACCACCCCATCTCGCCAGACTGGGGACTCTTTTGAACCAACCCTCGGAATCAACAAATAGGTTCCAAGGAGTTGAGCGAGAATAGCAGGAATAGCCCCAGTCCACTAGAATGGGGACTTTTTCAAATCATCAATACCCTCCTCAGAGAAAGTCGGTCTTTTCTCGATTGGGGAAGAAACCTAAAGAGGAACGAAGATCCAAATTATCAGGAGATTCCCTCCAAATTACGGTTCATCAAGAAGTTCATGAGGGATTGAATCAACAAAAGGCAATGTCTCATCAAAGACATGGAAGAAGAAAATATCACAGAAATTCTGATAGAAGGGATGCAATGAGTTATGCATCGATTAATGTCATCATTGCCGTTGTTGCTGATCCACCAGATGAGGCTCACTCAGGGGACTCAAATGAAGAGGTTCCTGCTCAAGAATATGTACGCAACGACACAAATGAAGAAGGTGTGCGTACACGAATTCAAAGGATTACTCAGAACTTAAGTAATCCTTCGAGTAACCCACTTCCCCCTCTCCGAAAAGGATCCAACAAAGGGAAGGGAAAGAACTAGGTTACATATCCTTCCTCTGGAGAAGTTCAATCACTCTCACTAGAGCAGAGGTTTGCACAATAGGAGGAAGAAATGAAGGAATTAAGAAGGTTGAATGCAGAACTACTTCAGAGTAGTCTTCTTCTTAATAATACTGGAGTCAGTCAGCCAAAGCAATTTGTTGCAGCTACTGATATGGATAAAGAATATCCTCCTCTATCAGTACACCCTCATAGGTCTAATCTTACGGGTCAAGTGCAACAATAGTTGGCAGTGCTACCATCAGTTTCAGCGCCAATCGCCACATCTTTCCAAGCTCCAGTCATTGCACCTACCCAAGTCCAAGTTCAACCGGATGTTTCTCAAAAGTTAATAACTACTATTGAGTCATTAACAGCTCGGTTAGAAAATATGGAAGGGAAGCGTGCGCAAGTTCAACCAGAAAAGAAAGTTTACCCTGAATGGGTAGATTCAATTTCTCCTCCATCCAGTTTTGGGAACCCTGTATTCTCTATTTTCAATGGATCAGGCAATCCAGAACAACATTTGACGCATTACGTGTCTTGTTGCGATCCTATGATGGGAACTCTGGAGTAGTAAGAAGCAGTGAAACTCAGATGCTTCGTGCGAACCTTGCAAGGACTAGCTTTTGTTTGGTATACAAGCTTGCAATCCCGGTCAATTACCGGATGGGAGGATATTATCCAAAAATTCCTCCTTCAGTTTAGCTCAACTTTTCCAAAGACAACAATTTTCGATCTTACAAACTGTAAGCAAAGGGAGAATGAAAGGGTCTCTGATTTCATTGCTCGATGGAAGGGATTAACATATTCCTTGAGTTTAGCACTACCTTAAGAAGAATTGTTGCCAATCTGTGTGGAAAATCTGCGTGACGAATTACGCATGCCATTAATCCCTATGAAATACACAGGAGGGTTTCGAGACCTTACTTCAATCGCTCAACAGATTGAAGATTCCCTTATACAGGCTAAGGCTAAATCTCATGTAATTCCATCAGCTCCAGGAAGGAGAATGGGTAAAGCAGAAACTACTACATTTATGCTTAAACAAGCACCTGTACCTATTTCTACCTCAAAACCTTCATCTTCTCGAAGGGCTCTACCTTCTGATCACCAACAACAAAGGTCGTTTCATCCAGACGATCAAAGAGATCAAAGATGAAAACAATTTGAGGATCTGAAGAGAAAAACATACTCTTTCCGAAATGAACAAGTTCCTGGTTATTTCATTTTGGCTCTGGAGAAAAATTTGGTTCAATTGCCAATACCCAAGAGGCCAAACAAGAAAGGAGATGAATACCGTCCTAATTATTTCCCTTTTTATCAAATGTTGGGGCATCCCATCCAGGAGTGTTTCGTCTTCAAGGACCTCCTGCAAAAGATGGTCGACTCGGGACAAGTCACATTGAAAGGCTCCTCAGCCCAGGTAGCATGTGTCACTGCTATAGTTCTAGAGGAGGAAGGTGAATGGCAAGAAGTCAAAAGAAAAAATGCACAGAAGTATGATGATTGGATGGTCAGAAAGACAATTAATCAAACTCATGCTATTTTGCGAACACAATTAAAGAAACCAATTGTGTCTTCTTCCATGAATGTTGTGGAAAAACCCTCTTCGTCAGAAGGAAATACCTCAAAGAAACGACATGATTCAAAGAAAGAAAAAGAATCAGAAGAAGATGAGTATGTGTCAAAGCCTAAGTTATCTTTGACTTTGGCGGACTTCATGCCATCTACTTCAAAGCCATGGGAACCGCCCCACCAAACGGAACAGCCTAAACAGGCTAATCAGGCAGAATCTTCATTAGATGAAGAGTTAATCTTTGGTTCTGTTAATATGATTCAATTAACAGATCCATATGCCAGTCGCAGTTTCGATTTCAATGAGCCTAAATTCCCTGTATCAAACAGAGGAATCAGAGGAAGTTCCAGGGGCTCAGGATACATGGGAAGATGTGGATCTTTCAAAAGCCACTATTCCAATTCCACCCCTGCTAGAACTGTGTACGCAGTAGAAACTCATGGTAGAGCTCTTCAGCGAACTCAGCAAGAACAAGAAAGTTATTCTACCAATAGAAAATTCAGTCCTGGCACAGTTATTTTAGAAGATCGGTTGAAGGTTCCATCTTCTTCCTCTCAGCAAGTAAATGGATCTAATCGGTCTAATCTTCCAAAACTAGGAATATTGCCAACTCCTATACAAGATGCATCAACTTCTAAAGCATCTGCTTCCAAGGTACCTGCTAAACCACATATTCCTATTGGGAAATGTAGACCTCTGGATCAAAAGTATGATATATTGAAACACTTGGCCCAAGTACCAGCCAAGTTATTAATTCTGGATGCTTTGAATCTGTCAAAAGATCTTCGGGAAGCACTCATCGAGGCTTTGTCAAGTCCTCAGGAGTTTGAAACTGAAATTGCTGCAGCTGAAGTCTATCACATAGAGAATAATCCTGCAGAATTCCATGCAATAATATCCTTTACTGATGAAGATGAAGATGATGTTGTGCATGGACATATTAGACCATTGTACTTGTCTGGAAAAGTCAATGGCGTGGATGTTCAAAGAGTTTTCATTGACAATGGTTCAGGAGTCAACCTCATGCCCATTCGTACACTTCATCGATTGGGCCTCACGGAAGCTGATTTATCTCCCTCCACCATGATGCTACAGGGATATGATAAAAATGAACAAGAACCACTTGGTGAAGTTACACTCAGAACTCAGTTTGGAGATCTTGTATCCAATTCAGATTTCATGGTTTTTGATCAAGACTCAGCCTTTAACATTTTTCTTGGAAGACCCTGGTTACATCAACATGCGGCTATACCTTCTTCATACCATAAATGTCTCAAATATTGTTTTGATGGTCAAGTTGAGACGTTGTATGGTGATAATTCCCTGTTCAAGACATGTGAGTCTCAATACATTGAGGCAGAATTATATCACATGAAGCAAAGGGAGAAATCCATAACAAAGGAGATTACCAAAGTTAATGCTCCATATGGTTTGGAAAAAATTCCAGTAAATCCATTTACGCATGTGAGTACAGATTATGTGTTTCCTATCAGTCAAATTGACAAGATAGACCCAAATCAAAATACTCTTATGGAAAGATCCATAATGTCAATTACGGAAATCGAGCCAGACAACATGGGAGAAATTGGTAATCTACCAAGCAGTGATGAAAGCACAAATGATGACGTCTTCATTTCATCTGCTGAAATCCAACAAGTATATGCTTCGCCAATTAGGCCAGAAGAAGTTATAGCAACATCAGAGGTGAAAAATGATGTCGATTCTCAATCCATCATCTCCTCTTTATTACCCAAAGAAGACCCTTCACCATCAATTGGGTTGGAAATGGAAGCTTCTTCTTCAAAATGTGCAAATTTTGACATCTCTCCTGATCATGAAAATTCTGATTTTTCATCTACTATGCAAGTAGAAATGGAAGAAATAACACATGATGAAGAAGAAGAGGAAGATCTCAAAGATGCTCCTCCAGCATTTGAAGAGGGTATCTCTACCACTGTGGACGAACTCATAGAAATAAATCTGGGTACAAAGGAAGATCCACACCCCACTTTAATCAGTGCGACCATGACCCTTGAAGAGCAAGAGATGTAGATTTCTTTCCTAAAGAGAAATAGAGATATTTTTGCTTGGAACTATATAGAAATTCTCGGGCTTGATCCTGATGTTTCTACTCATCATTTGGGTTTACCAGAAGAACATCGAGGATTCAAGCAAGCCATGAGAAGAACACACCCAACTTATGCTTCTAAAATTGAAGCTGAAATGGATAAGCTTATCAAAGCTAACTTTATCAGAGAAGTTCAGTATCCCACGTGGTTGGCTAATATTGTCCCTATAAAGAAGAAGAACGGACAAATTAGAGTTTTCATCGATTTCAGAGATCTTAATCGACATTGTCCTAAGGATGATTTCCCAGTTCCGATTACAGAACTTCTAATTGATGCAACAGCTGGCTATGAAGCACTTTCCTTCATGGATGGATATTTTGGATATAATCAGATCCTAATGGCCCCAGAAGATGAGGAATTCACAGCCTTTAGAGCCCCTCAGGGTGTGTTTTGTTACCGGGTAATGCCCTTTGGCTTAAATAATGCAGGTACAACATATCAGCGCGTCATGCATCATATCTTCAAACCCTTCTTAGGGAAGTTTGTTGAATGATATGTAGATGATTTGGTGGTTAAATCCAAAAAATGTTCTAATCACTTGGCTGATTTAGAAGTCATATTCTGCAAGCTTCGACAACATAATTTGAAGATGAACCCCTTAAAATGTGCTTTTGGGGTAACCTCAGGAAAATTTCTCGGCTTTTTTGTATGCCATCGTGGTATTGAAGTCGATACTGAGAAGACCAAGTCAATCCTTGGTATGTCACCTCCTCAAAATTTGAAATAATTAAGAGGAATTCAAGGAAACCTATCCTATATTCGGCGTTTCATCTCCAATTTGGCAGGCAAAAGTTTAGCCTTTACCAAATTGATGAAGAAGGGAGTCACTTACAAGTGGACTGAAGAATATCAAGAAGCATTCGATATTCTCAAGAAATACCTCTTGAGTCCACTGGTACTCATGCCACCTGTTGAAGGAAGACCACTTATCCTCTACGTGACAGCTCTAGAGCGATCATTGGGTGCCTTTCTTGCTCAAAAGAATGATGCTGGGAATGAAAACAGTCTCTACTATCTCAGTCGAACTATGCTTGAAGCAGAAACCCGGTATTCAAGTATTGAGAAGTGCTGCCTGGCATTAATCTTTGCAGTTCAGAAGTTGAGACATTACCTGAAACATCACGAGGTACAATTGGTATCTTGCAATAACCCGCTCAAATTCATCCTTATTCGTCCAATGCTTACAGGACATCTAGCAAGGTGGGCAGTTATTTTGCAGCAATTCAACATTCAGTATGTGTCTCAAAAGGTGATAAAGGGCCAAGATCGGGCTGATTTCCTAGCTGAACACCCTTCAGTGGAAGACACATCTTCAGATATTGAACTCCCTGATGAGGAAGTCTTCTCTATTCAAGAAATTCCTCAAGCATGGGAAATGTATTTTGATGGTGCTTCCAGAAGTCCAACAGGGACGAAAATCGAAAATCCTAAATTCAAAAAAGTTGGCTTAGGAATTGTACTCATTTCTCCAGAAAAGGCAGTGTTACCTTATTCCTTCTTATTGTGGGAAGGTGGTACCAATAATGAAGCCGAATACCAAGCTCTTATCACAGGCTTGGAATTAGCGCTTCAAGCACAAGTGAATCACTTAAAGGTGAAGGGTGATTCAGACCTGGTAATCAAACAAGTCAATGGGGATTATGCCATCAGAAAAGAAGAACTAATTCCTTTGTATGATTATGTCAGAGAGTTAATGGCAGAATTCCCTTTGGAACTGACATTTTCTTATGTCCCAAGATCACAAAATGATCAAGCTGATGCACTGGCTAATATAGCCACAACTCTGCCAGATCCAAATCGGGACGAGAAAACCATCAATATTGCCCACCTTCGTGCAATTTCACCTTATGTTCGAATCAGAACAGAGGGAATTAATGAAATTAGTCCCATTCCTGAACCGTATGGTCATACTATAGGATGGAGGTCACCTATCAGGGAATACCTTCAAAATGGAACACTTCCACCTGATAGAGCTGAGAAAGAACAAATCTGGCGACGTGTGGTCAATTTTACTCTTTATGATAGCCCAGATCACCTAGAGAAAATTCTCTACAAACGTGGTTTTGATGGAGTTATCTTCAGATGCATTGATTGTGAAGAGACATTGGCTGTCATGAAAGAAGTGCACGCAGGAGTCTGTGGTGCCCACCAGTTTGGACATAGACTATCTGATCAGGTTCGAAGGCTTGGATACTTTTGGCCTTCAATGATACGAGATTGTGTCGATTTCACAAAGAAGTGTCATTCATGCCAAGTACATTCCAACTTCATTCATGAGCCTCCAGAGTTGCTTCATACAGCTAAATACTCATGGCCATTTTCCACATGGGGAATGGATGTGGTGGGACCTTACCCTTCGGCTACGACCAAGCAGTTTAAGTATATTCTTACTGCTACTAACTTCTTTTCCAAATGGGCAGAGGAAATACCTCTCAAGAAAGTCAGTTCTAAATGCATTGTTAGCTTCATCAAGTCTAACATCATTACCAGATTTGGTGTCCCTCATACCATATTGACGGACAATGGCACCAATTTCTGTTCATCTGAGATGAAGAAGTTGTATCAAGAATACAACATCAAATCCAACCATTCATCTCGATATCATGCAGCGGACAACGGCTAGATAGAAGCCTTTAACAAGACTCTTTCAAATATATTACAAAAGATGGTGGATAAAGATAAGAGGCCATGGCCTGATAAACTCTTTCATGCTTTATGGGCTTATCGGACTACCACCCGCACTGAAACTCGGTCAACTCCATATTCATTGGTATATGGAATAGAAGCCGTCTTGCCCATTTAAGTTTAACTACCCTCGATCAGAGTTTCCATTTGTGATCAATCATTTATAGATGAACAATTTCAAAAGTGATTGAATGAATTGGAACGGTTAAATGAGAAAAGATTGTGCACTTTTCACCACTTGGAAGTCTATCCAAATCGAATAGCACAAGCTTTTAACAAAAAAGTTCATCTTCGTTCATTCACTCAGGGAGAATTGGTATTAGTTCTTAGAACTCTAATGATACCAGGAAAGAAACCTCCCAATCTTGAGCCAAAATGGGAATGACCTTATTCAATACATAGGGTCTACTCCAATGGAGCTTATTCATTAATCTCAATGGATGGAGAACTCATCACTACTCCAACCAATGACAGATTTTTGAAGAAGTATTTTGTATAAACTGCAAAAACTATATTATGTCCCTTCAACATGACACTAAACTGTACGACACCAATTCTTCCTTGTTATATGACGTTAAAACTATACAGCAATGGTCCGGTATGACCTTAAACTGCAACCTCGTCCCACACGATGTTAAACTATGGAAAAAAGTTCCCTAAATGGTCCAATATGACCTTAAACTGCAACTAGGTCCTGTATGACCTTAAACTGCATCATCAACGGTCCATGCATATGACCCTAAACTGTTTGCAAGTCCCTTACGTCCAGCAAGACGTTAAATTGTGACGTCCTAACAACATGACGCTAAACTGTATAAAAGTCCCTTACGTTTGGAAAGACGTTAAACTACATAATCATCAAAGGTCCTGTATGACCTTAAACTACACTTCTGTCCAGCATGACATTAAACTTCACCATCCACGGTCTATGCATATGACCTTAAACCATTAGCACTTTCGTCAAACATGATGCTAAACTGTATCACCCCTTTTTCATCCAACATGACGTTAAACTGTGGGAAAAAAATCCCCAATGCGTCCAACATGACGTTAAACTGTGGGAAAAAATCCCCAATGCGTCCAACATGATGTTAACGTGGTGCACTCTTTTGTCCTCACTGCATGATATTAAACTTCACAGTCCCCCCCTTTCGTCCAACATGAAGTTAAACTATATTGTCCCCATCTTCCTAACTACATGACGCTAAACTGTACAGAAAGTTCGTGATACATCCTACATGACATTAAACTGTATTTTGTCCCTACTACATGACACTAAACTGTGCAGCACCAATAGTCCTAACTGCAAGACTTTAAACTGCATAGTCCCTTCATACGTCCTACAAGACGTTAAACTATGCATCGTTAAGGTTGTTGTTACCTCTTGTTTCTCACACCGAGTATGACTCACGTGAGCTTAGATAAAACCTCAACCATAATATTATCTCTAGCCTGCTAACCATGTGTAAGTCCTAACATCATTTTTTTAGGTCATTGTCCCCAAGAACAACTTGATCATTAATTGATTCTTTAATTGAACTACACAGACTTTTATCCTTACCTTCTAGGCTGGGTATGTAGGCAACCTCCCAAGGTTCAAGCCCAAAACCAATCTCTTCACATCGGTTCACCTCCATCTCATACGATGTTGATTCGTGAAACCGCCCCTAGAATCAATATCTTTACATTGGTTCACATTCGTCCTTGTTATACGACATTAAAATATACAACACTTTTGTCCAGTATGACAATAAACTACAATATTCTTTGATACCCTCACCTGAGAGGGAACCATTATTTACATTGATTTTTTCAATCATGTTTCATATCAAAGACTACATGCATACATGGAAACACCCAAACCTTTTATCTTGGGTTAAACCATCATTGTACTAAAGTCCCCTTTCACCCTTCATATGTACAAACCAAATTTGTACAAAGGGTATTTCTAGAACTACGTGGGCTTGATTCCCATCCTTATGGGATACGTAGGAATGTTTGAGTGTCCCTTGAATCTAGCCCCAAGTCTTTGGGCCTAACCCCAAATTCCACTTTCAGTCCCTTGGCTGAAAAGTCCCCATGAAAACACACACTATGTATTTCTTACAATGGTCCAAGCTCTATGACCCTAAACTAAGATCTCTAATCCTTTTGTCCCACACGACGTTAAACTGTAGTTTAAGAACTACGTATGGCTTGATTCTCATCCTTATGGGATACGTAGTGAATTCCAACATTTCAATTCAGGACCCAGCCACAACATGATTATGGTTAGAATTGATCTGTGTATCTCTGTATACATTGAACAATACCCATATTTATGTTTCATAATCCTAACCTTAAATATTTCTAGATCCTCAACCCTTTTCATGACTTCTAGTCACAAAAATGTCAAACTTCTGAGAGTTATTTTTCCTGACTATACAGCACATGCCCATAGGCGGCCTTGCATAAACAGTCTACATAACAGACTTGTTAGCCAAAAGATACTATTATTTGACTATGCAGCCAATGCCCTTAGGTGGACCTGCATAATTCAACCCCCTAACGGGTTTGTCGGATAGTGGTAACTTCATTCTTGGGAAGAATGCCTCTTTTGTCCTTATTTCTCTTAAATAACAGTATGTAGGGATCCAAAAAAATAGCCATCCTTAACATATTTGTCCTATATCCTTTTTCATGATCTGAAAGTATTCAAGTCTATGGTTTATATTCTCCTTCCCTATGTTTTGGTCAAACCCTCGTAGGAGTAATATTCATCCAGTTCTTCGATAATCTTGTTTGGAAATATCTTCTCCATATTCAAGTACCTCCTTCCATACAACAAACTCTATACTTTGGAAGATTTGAATCTCCATAAACTTTCAATGGATTTAGCACTAGGAAAGTAAATTTCTGAGAGTTCTTTTGCCTGACTATGCAGCACGTGCCCATAGGTGGCCTTGCATAAAGAGTCTACATAACAGACTTGTTAGCCAAAAGATACTATTTTATTTAACTATGCAGCCAATGCCCTTAGGTGGCCCTACATAATTCAACCCCCCAACGGGTTTGTTAAATAATAGTAACTTCATTCTTGGGAACTACTTCTTATAATGACTTTTAGTTCTTTTTCATATCATTCCTCAGATTCAAATATTCTTAAGTCATAGATTACATATTTTCCCTCATACTTGAGTATGGTACTATGTTTTCAGATAAGTTTTCAAGGAATTGAGTCAATTCTAATCCATTTCGGTCAAATCTATTTTGACCTTAAACATTAGCCTTTGTATGTCCGACGTGCATGACTTTAAACTACCCACAAAAGACAGGGGAACTCTGAATAAAAGTCAAGTTCCCAGCTCACTAAACATACATTTTTTTATGATTTAGGTAACATTGAGCAATTAAAAGGTTTAAAGTTTTTAGGGTTATTTACATTAATCCTAGTAAAAATCAAACTATGCTTACTAGGCCCATTGGCTTAGGTAAAATCTAAATCATGTAGTAAAAGAGAATGCAGGTACAAATGAGTGAAAGTAAAAATGTTTTTCATTGATACATAAGAGTTAGAAGGACATCCACAGACTGGAGTCTCTTCTCTTTTTCAAGAATTACAAGAGGCTTTCAACATAACTTTTCATTTGATTTACGGCATCCCGAGCTTCATCAGCAGCTACTTGAAGCTCATGCACTCGACCAAATTCACTATTTTTAGCCTGATGGAGTGCTTTCTTGGCATCCTCAATGGTCTTCATACCATTCGTTTGAACTCCCTCCAGTGAATTATTAAGTTGGTCAAGTTCCCCAGTAACAACATCCAACTGTTGCTGAAGGTGCATCTGCCGGACGACTTTTTCTCTGATTTTATACTTTAGTTCCTTCATCTTGGCAGCATAATAAGCCTCATCTTGGGATAAAGCAACCTCAAATTCGCCGATGTTAACTGAAAATTTCACTCTGGTCAGATCTTCGCGGCACTTTTTCTCCTGATCTCTCCTGAAGATGATCTGTTTCACTGTGGTATGGATCTTTTCATATCCAAAACCACCAAGTCCTAATATGACAAATTGGGAGGACAATTGAGGAATTTTCGATGATAACTCTTCTAAAGACACCTCAGATATGATGTTCCATATGTTTTTCCATTCCTTGCGTCGTGAAAAGCTGAACGCTTTAAGCATCTCTGGGTCTGGTTCAACATCATCATCATAGGGGGGCAGGTAATCTGGGATTAATTCACTTAAGAAAGTGCCCTATTCTATTCTTTCCCCCCTGACTTGTGCTTCTTCGCTTTCAATTCCTGTGGGGGCAGAGACTGAGGCTTCACCTCCAGACTTAGCCACTGTAGTTGACAACCCTGTATAATTAATTGAAAGCTTTGGTTAGCTTTAAAGGATAACAAAAGAATCGATTGTCTTGAAGTAAAATCACAAATATTGTTATCTCTTACCCGACGGTGGGTCAGCAACCTGAGAAGACTCCTCCCCATCTTTCCTAGTCTCAAAAGGATCTTCAAGATGGGTCTCAGGAGGGTTTACTAGGTTTAGCTCTACTTGAGATAATGTTTCTGCAATGGTAGGGTTGACATCAATGTCCACACCCTCTTCAGGCATTGGCAGTTCATCAGTTTCTATGGATGGAACTGCATATTATTTTTAGTCATGATTAGAAGTGTAAATTATAAGAAAATTTACTGGGCGAAGGATAACACTCACGCCCAAGGTCTTCTAAATCACATGAAAACTTAGCATGATCATAAAATTCTTCGAAAGACATTCCATGATTCATCATTTCATCAAATGATATTTCAGAATCCTGGTTAGTCTCACTAGCAGGAGTGTTTGGTATGCCTTCTTGACGACTTACATCCTGCAGCCCCTGACCCTGGACAGTATCTTCGGGTAAAATCACAGCATCAGTTACAACAGTCGCCAGAAGCTCTAATGCAGGAGTTGAACCTGAAGTATCACAGAATGGAAATCAGTTAGTGTTTCATTCAACATTTTTTATGAAGCATTTTTGACTTACCAGAAACAGGTTCTTCTCTTCTTGAAACAGCAGTAGGAGGGATACTAGGAATAGATGCTAGCTCTTCTCCAGAAGCATCCAAGTTAGCTTGGATCTGTGATTGTTCCACAGCACCCTCCGTGGTCTTTGAAGTAGGATCAGTCCTTTCCCTCAGGCGGGAAATTGAAGAAGCCCCTGCAATCCCCAGAAATATGAGTAACCATGTGGTCATGGGTATAAACTCATGATTACTCGAAGGACTTACCACTGCTAATGAAGCATTTAGCTATGGACTTCCTCCTTCGTTGCCTTTGCTTCTTTGGTTTTTTGGGAGTATCGGTAGTCTCCCTTATTGGCACTTGGATTGGCGAATGGAAGGCTATGTCCAGTGCCTCATTCATGGCCTGCTGGCTTGGAGATATCTCGCCTGGTTCACGAGGAGAATCAGCAGTAGCCCCAATGGCAGTACCACCAGGGCTATACTGTGGCAAAGGAACCATAGTTCCTTTCTTTGCAAGCTTCAAGATGAAGAAAATAACTTCCTTAAGTAACAAATCTTCGACTGAAATCAAGTTTCAAAGAAAATAAGGAAAGAAAACTTACATCTTCAGAAGCCACATACTCATGCCACTCCTCATCTACAGAACCACCAGCCCCTACAGTGGTGCCACGATCAATCATTTCTTTCACCCTCCTGGTGATAGGAACATACTCATCAGTGGCATATATGAGCATTTCCAGCTCTTTGATGTAAGCCCGCACTTCATTGGGGTTATCCCCGTATTGAAGATTTGTAGAAGCCACAAGATTCCCTATTCCAAGAAGTTGTAGGCCCTCACACAAATCCAGGCAGGCAGTCTTAGTACCACAGTATAAACTCTGCCATAACTGGATAGCCTCCGGTCTTAGATATGAAGGCTGCGAGGAAGGTCCTACAATTTTTGACTTCAATTTCTTCCCATCTCCTGCAACTACAGATAAAGAATAAAAAATTAAGACTTATTGCTTTATAAAGTAGCAGTGATTAAATTACTACAATGAAGTAACTCACCAAGAGTTGATGGAGTGGGTCTTTTAATTCTGACCGGAGGATTATATCGGGCACGAAACCGCTTTGCCGCTGGTTGTGCCTCATCATCCCCATCATGGGAATTCGGTGAATTAGTTCTAGAGGAAGAGTCTGTTGAATCAAATTCAGGTGGGGAAGCATCACCTTCACGAGGAAGGGTTTCTTTCTCTACAGTCCTCTTCCTTTTCCCCACCTGATAAACTGGGTGATTCAATATCCCTTTGGGGTATGATGTTATCCAGTGTTCGGCATAATATGTAGTCAAATTATGTACCACTTTTTCAACTGGTAGATCAAATACTGCCCCAGTATTCTCCCTTGACGTTAGCAGCCATAGTTGCCGAGCAACCATCAGATGTTGCTCTAACTTGACATGTACTGGAGGAGATACAACAATCTGTTGCAAACATCTGAATTGACATGCAAATCTATATGGAGAATAGTCCTCACATATGATTTCTCCTTCAATCTTGGAAACTAGCACACCATCCCTGCAAGCTAGCATGTATTCCCTCAAATCCAAATGGGCTGTTCCATCATCAACAAACCGCCCGGTTGGCGGAATTCCATAGGGAAAGAAGTTGAATTCCTTAAACATGCTCAGCCTCACTTTCATGTCATAGGCATTAACATCTAATGAAGCAACTCCAGAGAATGATTTCACTGATGACCTGAAAGAACTTCTAGGAATTTATAATCCATTCTGTACATTATAAGTCCTGAAGTGAGTGGAGATCCATCCCCATAAAACTTGAAATGGTCCCACTATTCTTAAATGAGATTTACCCATGAAGACATGAAGTAAACTCCTGTGAATATTTTCTAAAATGGTGGTAGCCAACCCAACCATTTTTCCCTCAGCCATCTTTGCCGCAATGATGAAGGTCCCTGGCCTGACACCTCCCTTCGAATCCCTGAATGGAAAGAGATAAACACTGAGCCACATTGCCAAGAAGCCCGCCAGGTGAGTCTTATTTGGGATTCTTTGATTCACTTCATATCCTCACTTCTCGAACTCTCCTGCTTCTAGAGTTGGACAAAATGTGCCAGGAGTACCCCTCTTCTCAGGTTTGGGCAGGTGGTAGGACGTTTGGGCCTCTTATCCTTGGATTTATTTTTCTTGTATCCTTTTTCTTTTGGCTCCTTCTCCTTTGGATCCCTCTCTTTCTTCTTAATAAGAAATACATTCATCCATTCCTCTGAATAAATATCCTTTCTAGAATGAGTTAATGAAGTCTCTGAACTCTTGAGCCTGTGGAAGATCTTAAATAATTCCCGAGATAAAGCAGGAGTCTTCTCTGAATCATTCCAAGTCACCTTGGGAGGAATAAATTCATCATACATATTGCCCAAATTGGAGCCCCTGAAATCTTGTGGACATCCCATAAACTGATACCTACTTCTCCATGAGTCAGATGGAAAGAATTAGTTTCTGGGCTCCAGTGGCTGAGTATCTCCGGCACGAAGTTATCATGTCTATAAACATATGTTTTCCCAACCCAGACAACTTCATATATTGCAGCTCTCTTCAAATCCTCGACAATATCTTCACAGGTTTGTCGCACCTAGTATGCCCACATCCAAGTTGGCTTCACGCCTCCCCCAGGATGGAAGTCCTAACTTTTCTTCCAGCCTTTGGATTGATCCATCTGAGCATTTCGGAAGATTGAAGGATGACAATGTGGTTGCAGCTCAGGTGTATGATTTTTCAGATCTGGTGTGCAAGGGCTATGATGCATCACGTAGGCCTTCTCCACTGTTCCAGCACTTAGAAATACTCCTCCACCTGAGATATTTGCTGAAGCAAAGTTGGTGTAATTCTGGAACCACAAAAATGGAAGATAGTTATTTGCTTCTGGAATGGTGACTTCTCGTATATGACCATAGCCATACAAAGGCAGATAAGTGCTCTGTGGGAAGTCACGATGATATTTCTTCAGATACTTAGCCAAATCCGGAAGAGTGCTATCTTTGACAGTATAATAATCATGGACAATGATGTCCATCATATCATCTATCCGCTTGCTAGCCAGTTCATCAACTATTTTGGGTCTAAGATCCATTTATTCTGCACAAAAGTTGAATAAATTAAATTCTTAAATGGATTTATTTTTCATAAACTTTGTGAAGAAATCCGAAAAAATTTCAAAGGCACTAAGGCGCGCAAGTCTAAACTTGGCGCGCAAGTGTTCTTTTGCCGCGCTAGTTTTTACCGCGCAAATCTAAACCGCGCAAGTACAGATACCTAGACAGCAACGCGATGGCAAGGAAACAGCGGAAAGAAGAGACTTGCATGACGAGAGCTCGAGAATTCGGAATCATATGCGAAGCGCGGCCAATAACCGTGTATTTATAGGCCAGGCGGCCTATCTGCGCGCCTACACCCAGTGCGCCCAGGCCCTGCGCGATGCGCACTTGCGCGCCGCCCTCTGCGCCATCAAGACTTGCGCGCCAACTTTCCTTTGGATGTCTTCGATTTCCTCAGATTCAAATCCTCATTTCTTTCGGATCCAACTCTGAGGGGGGACTTTTGTTGACGCTCCTTTCGTCACAGAATCTAAAGATCGGAAAAGGAGAATATCTGATCTCAAAGTGATTCAACCTTTGAAGAAAATATCAAAAATCGACAAAGGCATGAACAAGGGATCAAAAACACTTGTGCCGCGCAAGTTCTATCACTGTCGCGCAAGGCCACTTGCGCGATGCCTTATGGTCACGCAAGTGACTTGCGCGACCTAAGTGATAACTGCCCGGTAACCGGCCGGGGTCTTCTCCTGCCTATAAATAGACCCTGTGGGCCCCCCATTCGAGATGATTTTTTTCCAGAAACACAGATTTGAGCTCCCGTCGCCCTAGTCTATTCTCAAAGATTCCAAAAAACTTATAAGGTAATTTCTTACCTAAAACGGAAGATCTAAAGAGGGGGAGGAAGGACTAAGTGTTGAAACTCATCAACACTTGCGCACCTGAGTGGCCAGCCCTTAAGGGAAAATGACCACACTTGCGCGCCGCCTTACTCCTTCAATAGACCTTGCGCGCCATTCTTCTGGAAGAACCTCAAGAGGATTATAAAGGCTTTAATGAAGAGTCGCTCAAGTATTACCCTACTGGTTAACCGTCGCGCAAGTACACCATGTGTCGCGCAGGCATATCTGCGCGACCAGGACCTGCGCGACCAGAACTTGCGCGCCCACGCAGTACCTGCGCGCCTTCCAGGACTCACGTGCCCCTGCCTTTTTGGGTGCCTTTCTTGCCCATTTAACCCCTCTTAAGCCATTACACCTTTCCTATTCAAGATCCAGTCTTCAAGACACTCTTTAAATCCATTTATGGTATGATTTCTTGATTTGACTTCCTTATCTGAAAGGAATTCTGTGGAATATCTCTCAAAACCTAGTGATTTACATATCTTTATGTCACTAAAGATTGAGAGTTCATTCATTAAACCTCAACCTTTAAGATGAGATAATCCTTAACCTGGGTCTCCTTTTCAGGAATAATCCCCAATCATAAGTCCTTTAATTTGGGCATCCTGTTTAGGAGTAAGCCCCAAGTCCCTTAATTTTTGGGCATCCTCTTAGGAGTAAGCCCCAGATCCCCTAACCTGGGATTCCTTTTCAGGAGTAATCCCCAGTCTCAAATATGGGAATCTTCCTCAGGAGTAAGCCCCAAATTATTAAAGTTCCCAAATCTGGGCATCCTCTTTAGGAGTAAGCCCCAAGCCCCTCAATTTTTGGGCATCCTCTTAGGAGTAAGCCCCAAACCTTAATCCTTAACCTGGGCCTCCTTTTCAGGAGTAATTCCCAGTCATAATCCCTTAACCTGGGCCTCCTTTTCAGGAATAAGCCCCAGTCATAATCCCTTAAACGGGGCCTCCTTTTTAGGAGTAAGCCCCAGTCTTAATTCCTCTTAACTAGTCCTAATTTACCTTTGATCCGGGATTCCTTTTCAAGAGTAAAACCCAATCATAAGTATTCTCCTAATTTGGGCCTCCTTTTCAAGAGTAAGCCCCAAGTTAGAGTATTCAAAATCTCCATAAAGCACATATACCTTTATGGACCCTGTTCCTGGATTTATTCTCTAAAGTAAATCCTAAACCTTCATTTATCTGGGCAGTCATACATACATAAGCCTCACATTATTACTTATGATTACATCTTTCATGGCACAATTGTCTAATTTTTTACCAATACCTCTTGTTTCTTACATAGAGCATGACTCACATGAGCTTAGAGTATAAAGGTACTTGTGACATCCTTCTTTGAGCCATCAATCATAAACATCATACTCCCTTACTCGAACTATGTGGGTTCTGATTCCTTTTCTAAACAAAGGATACGTAGGTAGCCCGTCTACGGGTTCGATCCGAACTCTAAAATAATCCATGTCCTTCTGAATGACAATAAACTTCATGTGCCCCACTGATTGGATTTAAAACCAGCATGGTCATCATAATGACCAAGAGAATTCTGTATAAATGTGTCAAAGGGTACCATTGACCAAGAATCTCTAATAAATACAGATGATTCTCTATCGATGAAGAACCTCGAATACATACAAAATATTCTCTAAATTTCCTACATATTTAATCATTGATTGTCAAATCTGAAGGAAAGCTCATTTTATACTTGGTAATGTAATAAGGATTCACGAACATAACTTAAATCTACAAAGAGAGTCCCGGAGTAGACAATAATTCCCCTAAAAAATGTGTGATGAGTCCGACCTCCCATCCTCTTGACCAATGAAAATTCTTAAGCCTCATCAGTCCACAAACTAATGAGCACCTACCTTTGGAAAGTAGGTCCTAATGGATGTGGAATCATTGGATGTTTCCGGTTCTACGAAGAAACCTGTTAGAAACCGATCGAAACGTTTGAACCTCCCATCAAGGCGGTCATCCCCGGATTCCAAGGGAAACAACATGACATAAAAACATATAAAATCAACTTGATGATGTCTCCTAAAATCATCTCATACCTATTTAGAGTTTTTACCCTTACCTGCATCACTATTCATTTAATACGTATTAACTTAAGTTGTGTATGTAAAGGGTGTAAGAAATAATGCTAATAAACCCTTAAATAACCAAAGAATGAAATTTTTTAATTTTATCATATATTATAGGGGAAGGATATTAAATTATTTATTTAAATCATAAAAAGATGACTTTAAGGAATTTTTCACAAACCAAGTCACCCATAGAACTTGTATACCAATATTAGCTAATGCTGGTGGATGCTATAAACACCCACCAAGGAGTATGGAATCAAAACACATGGCTCATGTAAGTTTTATACAAAACACATGGAAGATAGTATATCCCCATCAAACACATGAAGTATAAAAAAACATGGTACCAAACACAAGTCCTAGCCAAAATCATGGATCAAATCATGTCATATAATGTCAATTCCAAATACATTGCCTCTTATAATATTTCTTAACTGATGACATTCACATAATAAAAAGATTAATTCTATAATATAAAAAACACTTGTTTCTGATTCAATACATGAAGATCATAATTATTCCATTTATATTGTATTGAAACAATTAATTTATTTTTGAAAAAAATTAATGATAACAATCATTTATTTAAACTATTATTACTTAAAAAATTCCAGCAGGCATATTTATAAAAAACAACTTCATTTTATCTCTTAGTTTTAGGTATTCCATTTTAATAAATAATAACCCTATGTCATCCAATATATTTTTACATTATATTCATTAAATTATAACTTCTAGAAAAAAATCTTTCCATAATTTATAAACATCATTATATAATCACAATAACCCATGACTAAATACATTAAATCAATTTCATGAGTTTTACACCAAATAAAATATATTTTTCATGTAGAAAATAACTACTATAAAACTTATTTAACAGAAAAAAAGTAATTTCATAAATTTTATTCTTTATAAATAACCTAATTTCTCACAATAATATTGTGAAATTATATAACAATAAACTACTATTTATAAAAAAACACAAATAAGATCCATGTCATGTTCTAGTAACACCCAACCCAATCACTAACCCCTTCTTATGGACCTATAAAAATATGATATATATAATGGGTAAGAATACAAGTAGATTTAGTAGGATCCTACCCAAAAACTCACATGAAAAATGTTGAATAAGCATAATAATATCTTAGAAAAAAAACAAGAAAAAAACACATTACCAATAGGGGCGGCGAGGTGCACTGAGGGGCAGTGAGGTGTAATGAGGGGAGACAAGCATGGGTCAAGACCGGTAAAGGGGAGGTGAGCTAGGTTGGGGGCGGCAAGGGGGGGGGGGGTGGCGAGCATGGGTCTTCAGGGGTCGCGGGGGTCGAGGGGAGAAGGGGCAGCGAGCTAGGTCTTTGGGGGTTACAAGGGTCGAGGGGAAGTGTCGACAATATAAAAAAAACACGGTTTAGCGGAGATTTATTAAAAACCACCACTAAACCCTTCTTAAAAAAATTAGCAGCAGTTTAGTAAACTGCCGCAAATAGACTACTGCTAAGGCCTAATTTTGTTGTAGTGGAACCATATGCTTAGAGACACCTACTAGAGGAGACTGAATGATCAAAAACCTATGAAGATAGTGTGACCTAAACCTTGGAGGTGTTAGTTTCAGTTGGAACCTCTTGGTATTTATGTAAAGGCCTTATAACATCATTCTCTATATGGATTGGTTATCTAAAGCCTATGCCTAGATTGATTATTTTAGGCAAAGGGTGTGGTGTGTCTGTAGGGATGGAACAAAGTTTTCATTTGTTGGTGAAAAGGAAACCCAAGTAGAATAGGATGGACTCATACATAGAAGGGTGCAACCAATTACTCATCAATTGGATAGCCCGACCCTTGGTGTAGTAGATGTTTGAGTTTCCATTTTCCTACAGTAGTGGAAGAGTATGAGGATGTATTTTTTTAAGATGTTCCAGGTTTACCTTCCCACCGAGATATAGAATTCTGCATTGATCTAAACCCCATAACGACACCAATATCTATGCTAGTATATCAGATGGATCCTATAGAGATTTTTGAGTTGAGGGTGTAATTGGAGGACTTACAGAGGAAGAGATTCGTGATATCCAACATTCACCCTAGTCAGTCCCAATTTTGATTACTAAGTAGGAAGATGGGAGATTGAGGTTGTGTGTAGACTATTAGTGCTTTAAATAGGTGACCATGAAGAACAAGTATCCACTAATGAGGATCAATAACCTCTTTGATCAGTAAAGAGGGGCATGATGGTTCTTAAAGATTGACCTCAGATCAGGCTATCACCAGCTGTGAGTACGAGACAAAGATATATCGAAGATGGAATTATGATGTTGCTATGGTAACTATGAGTACTTGGTGATTCCCTTTGGAATTATTAAAACCCCATAAGTGTTCATGGGACTCATGAAACAGTTATTCCAGCCTTACTTAGATCAGTTTATGGTAGTCTTCATCGACAATATCCTTTTGTACTTGGTATTTCAGGAGGAGCCCGTGAGACACATAAGGATAGTTATGGACATACTCCAAGAGCACCAGATTTATAGAAAGATATTGAAGTTACAGTTCTGGATTCAAGTGGTAAATTTTTTGGGATACGTTATCTTAGCATATGGAGTGGCAGTGGACTCAGCCAAGGTCAAGGCGGTGTTAGCATGGGATCTACATAAGAGTGTGATGGAGGTGTGAGGCTTCCTTGGGTTGGAAGGATATTACCGGAGATTCATACCTAATTTCTCCTGGATATTAGAGCCCATGAAATCCTTGAATCAAAAGTCACAACCTTTCATGTGGACATAATGGTGTGAGTAGAATTTTTAGCAGTTGAGGTAGAGTTTCAAGAGCGCTCCCATCTTGAGATTCTTGGAGGAAGGTGTCTATTATGTAGTGTTTTTTGATGCATCAAGAACCAAGAATTTGTTGCATTTTGATGTAGAGGTGAGTGGTGATTTCCTATGGTTCATTACAATTGATACCATATGAGTAAAACTATGTGTCCCCTGATCTTGAGTGAGAAATGGTAGTATTCTCTTTGAAGATGTGGTGACACTACCTATTGGGTGAGCAGTTTATCATCTGCTCCAATAACAATAGTCTCAAGTATATCTTCTATCAGAAGGATATCATCTAGATATAGAGGCGATTTATAGAGTTCCTCCATGATTATGACTTCAAAATTGTCTATACTCCTAGGAAAGGGAATGTGGTAGCAGATTCTACCAGCAAGATATTTAGTTCATAGTTTTTGAATGAGGTGTACAAGCAGTTGGCCTCGTTACAGTTATCCTTAGTGGATGGAGATGTTGCAACCAACATCCAGTCAATGGTTTTCAAACCTCCACTCTTACACAGGCCAAAAAGACACAACTTGGGGATACCGACTGTGAGACCCTACATGATCAGATATCTACAGGGCATGCTCTTGATGGATTTTCAAAAGGTGGGGAGCACGTCGTTATTTTTAGAGGACGCATGATGGTACTTGTGATGTTATAAAAGAAGGCTTTGAGGGAGTTTTATACATCCCATTTGACAGTATATCTGGGTTTGGAAAATATGTACAAAGACCTTCAATGTAAGTTTTTGTCACCAGGGATGAATAAAGGATTCACCAAGTTTTTCTCTCGATGCCTTACTTGTTAGCAAGTGAAGATTGATCACTAAGTTCCACTGGGTTTAGATCAACCCCTTGAGGTGCTACAATGGAAGTGGGATGTGATATCTATGGAATTTGTGATAGGATTACCACATATGTCCTGGGGAAATGATTCCATTTGGGTGATTGTTGATTGACTCACCAAGTCAGCTCACTTCCTACCTATTTGAGAGTAGAGTTCATTAGAGATCTTGGGATGACTTTATGTGCAAGAGATTGTTTGAGTCCATGGAGTTAAATCAATGATTTTTTTTTCTAATCATGATACTCTCTTTACATCCTGGTTTTGGGAGGGATTACAGGAGGTTTATGGAACCTTGTTACGTTTGACCATAGTGTTTCACTCGCAAACTGACGACTAGATAGAGAAGACCATTTAGGTTCTGGAGGACATGCTGTATGCTTTCATGTTAGACTTTGTTCATAGTTGGGAGGGTAACCTACCACTGGTGGTGTTTGTGTACAACAAAAACCACCATTCCATCATCGGTATGGAACCATTCAAGGATTTGTACGAGTGATACTGCAGGTCACCACTTTACTGGACTGACCTAGGAGAGTCAGTACTCATGGGCTTGGAGTTAGTGCGAGATACTATAGATAAGGTGAAAAACATTCAGGAGTGGATTAAGACTACACATATCCAACATAAGTCTTATGATGATAGGCAATGGAGGCATTTGGAGTTTGAGGAAGGAGACCATATGTTCCTAC
Organism: Viscum album; assembly: GCA_963277665.1. Lineage (NCBI taxonomy): Eukaryota > Viridiplantae > Streptophyta > Magnoliopsida > Santalales > Viscaceae > Viscum > Viscum album. The sequence goes on from OY728140.1 coordinate 128,795,419, forward strand.
GAGTTTCAACTCAATGTGGATTACATAGATTTAGCTAGGGAAACAAGTTATCTCCGAGGTTTATCAACCCTTTACAGATTCTGTGTAGATTTGGAGATGTGGTATAATACTTGGATCTACCTCCATAGTTAGACCACACACACAACATCTTCCACATGTTATAGTTGAGGAGGTACATTAATGACACATCTCAAGTTGTCAAATGGGGTGAGATGGACATCGAAGATGGAACAACTTTTTTTAAGTACTCAGTGGAGATTGAGGATTGGTATGAGAAGATCCTTCATGGGAGATTGTTTCCTTTGGTGTATATTTTTTGGAAGCACAAGAATATCTATGAGAGCACTTGGGAGCTGAAGGCTTAGATTCATGTTCAATACCCTCATCTTTTTGAGTAGACCTTGTTTTAGATTTTTGAGGATGTAAAGCCCCAAGGTGTCGAGAATATAATGAATCATATTTTTATTCATTACTTTTAAATAATATATGGATTAATTTAAAGACTAGGTGCTGATACGACGTGTGATTCTAAGAGCTGGTGTTCCTAAAATAAATGTTTTAAAAATATTAAAATATTAAATAGTATGTGAAGTTTTAATGAAAAATTGGAATAAATTCTAAAAGGGTTCCCATATTAGAAATATAAGGTCACCATTGAGTTCAAAATGACGACTTTACTCTAGGAATGACCTAACATTGGTTGGTGCAGGTCGTTTGTGGAAAATTCATCATGAGCATAGAAATGAATAAAATAATTTGAATAAAATTATTTTAATTCATTTATAGATGCATCGATTGTTTCGTATTTAAATATAATACTATAAAAAAATCATAAGGTTATCCACATAAACCTAGATCCCTTGGATACGTATTGAGAGAACCTTAGAGGAATCATCTCAAGAACATGACGACAAAATCACGAATCGATGATCAAAACACACCAATTTTGATGAATCTGACTAAAAATGATGACACAACAATCGTTATTCCTCATAGACCAATCCAAATCGAGGTAGGGAATGTTATTTTTATTTCCTACCCCCCATTCTTGAATTCCATGATGAATGCGAACCAAACAATGAATAGATTTATTGGAGGTTTGATCATATTGTGGGATGGGTTATTTTGTGGGATTTATCGAGAGTTTGATCTTGAAATTATTTTGATTTTTTATCATTCTAATGGTGAATAACTGAGATCAACATGAACATCGATCAAGATTTGTCCCTTATGATTTTATTTGTGCTTTTCTCCCTCGATTCATATGTTCTTATTCACATTATTTAAAATCCATTTGAACAATTTATCATTATACCTTTAATTCTTGGTGCAACGATCCAAAATCATAGATCCGACATCAATACGAATCGATAGAGGTGCGATGGTGGTTGAGGCAGTGGATCGAATGGCGGTGGGTGCCGATTTCATGTTCTTTAATGGTAATGAAGAACGATTAAAATAACATTTTTCTAGTAGATTGAAGGATGGAATCTCATTGATTCAGTGTTAGGATGACCGAATGACATCATATCTGGAGTTTCCTGGTGAACCGACCACCAGAATGGAATCCAAAAGATCGATGGCATGAGTGGGAGGAAGAAGATGAGTTTTTGAAAAAACACAATCCACAAGGCATGTAGTCCTTAACTACATGGTGTGTTCTTCCTTTGTAAGAACTCATCATGTACCTGAAGGAGTACAAAAACATAGGGTGGAGTACACAGGTTTCCTACAAAGTGTGTACTCTCCCACATGGAATAATTTGGACTAGGTACATGGAATACCCCATGTACTGGTACACGGGTAGGGACACACGGGTTGATGCCGTGTACTGGCACACGACCAGAGTACATGGGAAGACATCAGATGAAAGGACATGGAATGTAACCCTTATACACACCATGTATTACTATTATACATGAAATGAGTTGAATGACATTGTCCATTCTACACAAGCCGTACCCGGGGTCAAGGGACACAATGTGTACCAATACTACACGTCATGTAACCCTTTCTACATGGCTTGATTTACCTGTCCTCTGTATCTTGGAAAAGTTTTATTAGGGTTTTTTTCTTTTATTATTTCTATGAAGGTTGGTAAAAACCATTTCCTACTCCTAGGACTATGGTCCCTTCAACAGGACTTCCTAGATAGAGTTTTTGGAATCCCCCTAAGAGGCATGGAGTGGGATCCTCTATTCATCTTCATTCCCTAGGTGGAGTTATTGGTATCGACGTGACCACCACTATGAGGGAATTTATCTTATACTTAATGAGTTAATCTAGATTGAGTTGTTGGTATCACCCCATGGACCTGGAGGTGTCCCTCATCTGTTGTATCATATTCTATTCAGATCTATCAGTGTGTCTCTCTCATGACAGTACTCAATGAGTAGTACCTCTCGAACAAACATGATCAGTACTATCAGAATCAGGAGTGTGTTCTCCTGGATGAGTGCTTTGTGGAATCTTTGAGATGGATTTCTAGGGATGATATACTATGGTTGTGTCTTACCTCCAGACTGTGTGTCTTGGATTGAGTATATCTATATATTCTTGTAATATGTATTGTAGACATATAATTGTGTAGAGATGACTGTAAGTCCCTTTAAAATATTACTTTTTAGTTTTGTGGTGTCCTATTGAGTATTTTTATAATTTCCCCAACAAGGTATTTACCCATATGTGTCATGTCTTATGAATACAATCGATCTTTTGATGGAGTCCTAGGTGGACTAAAACCATACGGTGCTTAGTGAGACCAGACAAACTGAGGCGTGTTTCTACAACTTTCAAAAAGCAGTCCCAATACATTTTTCTTACAGATTGGACTTGTGGTTATAGACTCTTTGTGGTGGGATTGTATTTTTACTTGTTTACTTTACTTTACTTCCTATCATACTCTAGCTGTGGGATATAGTTTTATGCATGCATTGGTTATTTAGGGGGGTTTTTTACATTTCATCATTTTGTAAGTTAGGATAAGTGTGAATGTGTAAAAGTACATAGGAAATTCCTACCATTTTAGTGATATTCATACTCAATGCTAGTCACTAGCCCCTAGCCTATTGGAGGTGGGCTTGGGGAGTTGCAGCAAAATCTCCACTGGAACAGGTTGTGATAGCGGTAGTCCGCACAATACACAATTCATGTTTTCGTTTTTCTTAATGGAAAAGGGGAGGGTACTTAATGATTGTTTCACCATTATAATAACATTATAGTATATTAATCATACTTATGTAATAATTTTAAGATATTGAAATGAAAATTTATGAAGAATAACATCACTTAAAGAAATTGGAAAGATAAAGAGAGGTTAGGAACTTATACCTCACTTCTTGGATTTTCTCCTTTTCAAAGTGGATTGAAACCCTAAAGGATGGTATTTTAAGAAGACCATTTTTTAAGGTTTATAGGAGTGAAATTGAGATGTTTGGGAATATTTTGGTAAGAGATCATGGGGTTTTTCTATGAGGGGAAGTGCATATAGGAGTGTTCCTTTTATAAGTGAAAAAGAGTGGCATTTTTATAAATACCCAAAAAGTTTCAATAATGGAAAGTCAATATCAAGTAAAGTTGCTCCAAAATTGATAAATAATAGATTAAGGATGATATAATTTCAATACACACATAAAACACTCAATTATAAACATTTTTTAATCATTTTAGGTCCTTTAACCCATAGGTTACTCATTTTTAACATCTTGGTTTTCACAATGGTAACTAGTTTTTACCAAGTTAATTTTTACTCTATGACCAAAAATAAAATAGTATTTATTATATGACTTGGAACTAATTATTCCAAATTTCAAATTATTATTTTTGATTAAATTTTTAAAAGTGATAAATATTAAATTTAAAATACTAAATGTATAATGTATTTAAATGTTTTTTGTGAAAAATATAACATAAATTTTAAAATGTAAATTATCAGTTTATAATTTTAAAAAGAATTTTTAAAATTATAAATTCCCTTATAAAATTATTATTTGGTATTATAAAAATGTTTCAGAAATGTAAAATTCATACTTATATACTAATAATCTCATAAAATTCATGTTATTTGTAAAAACTGGATTTTCACTATTCATCTAAAAATCAATCTGTTTAAAAAATACAAAAAAATAATCTTAATATAATATGGCCACGATATATCTAAAAATAATTTTAATTTCATAAAATTCAAACCATGAAATTTATAAATTTTATTTTTAATTAAAAACATAAAATATAGAAAAAGCTATTTTTTATTGATTTTTTTGGTATATTAACTATTCATTCCTTCTAAATTAAAAATTCATATAGTGTTAGTATATCTTGTTATTATTCAATCAAAATAAAAATAGTTGAAATAAAATTCTAATTTTTGAAACATATTTTTTTTATGCATAAAGTAAATTTATAAAAAATGAATTTTTGAAAAATATAAAAATTAATGATTTATTACATTTTGATATAATCCTAATTTATGCTTAAATAACCCCTTATGATATTTGTATAAGACCTAACCATTAGATAAGAACTGGTTGTAGCTTCGGGTGGTGGTTCAGCTAGTATGGATCTTGTGGAAATCTCTTAGAGCTTGAACTTCTCCCGTATATAGTTTCACTCTAACCGTAATTACTTGAATTTATCCTAGGATTGGTCAAGGGAAAACCCTAGCGAAGATACTATATTATAAGTTTGAAAAAAATGGGATTCAAAAGAAATTATTCCATTTCTAGATGCCATATATTCTCTCTTTATTGATTTTATACCATGTTTACTTCAATGTTCACCAGCTAACTTAATTGATAAGTTTTGATGATCGTATTTAATATTCAAAATATATCAAGTTTTTTCATTTTAGTATGGGTTTTCATGTGAAACACACTATTAATAAAATATTTATTTAATGATAATATATAGTTAAATATCAGGTATATATATATATATTCTCCCCCTTAAATTGATTGCATCCTCATAATTTCAATTATCAATTACCAAAGTAAATAACTATGGGTATCTAAATAATATGCATGACTTTGAGCATAATTTATAGAGGGATATCAAACTTAGAAACTAAAAAATATATCTTTCTACTTGGTATAGTATTTACCCAAATATTGGTTTTTCCAACCATTTATTCCATGGATCTATTATTATTTATAATCTAGAACCACATTATATAATTTCCTTCTAAAGGGTGTTTATAACCATCCATGCATTTACCACAATAGGTTGATATGAAATGTGATCTTTTTATTCTAAATAATTTTTTTCTCTAAGTGGAGAGAAAAAATACATCACTAAAATCATGTTAAATTTATCTAAATGAAGGATAATAAGATTTCTATATGGAACATTCCTATAAACTTCAACTTGGAATACAATAATCATACCAATAGAATATTTATTCAACAATCAAATCATTGGTGTGGTGATTTAATGGTCTTATGAAACATCATATATATACTAGAGTTCCTAGAATCAAATTCTAATAAGACATCTATAATTCCAGATTGGAGGGTATGTGTACCTTAAATATCAGGATCCACTTTGGGAGTAGTGATTTCATAGGAAATCTATTGTCCTCTTAGTCTTGGAGGGTGGTGATGCTCATCAACTTAGTTAGTTCTTGGATTAGGGTATTGACTTGGATAATTCACAAGTTTCTAACACATAATATATTAAATTATTAATGGTAACTTGATAAACAATATTTATTTCAATCACATTGAATAAACTCTTTATTTTTTCTAGAAAGTTTGATGCTTGATGACCTCATTTACCATAAGTAAAACATCTTTCAGTTACCATTCTATTGTTACTTCTTCCCACATTTTTGAAATATAAGAAATCAAACTTTTTTTCCTTAATCATATTTTCCAGTTGATTTTTCACATGACTCTATCATTCTCTTATTTGATGTGTTTGGGACATCAACTATGTGCACTTTATGACCCAAGAAGTATCCACTACCATCATAATATTGTCCGCTAAAGGATTCCAACTACATGGTTTTTCTTTAATGGATTCTTATTTGAAAAGGTCTTGTGATGGTAAGGGAAAATCGTGGGACTTATATTCCATTCCCAAAACACTCTATGCCATGATGTGGGACTCGAGTTATATGTTTCACAGAGTGAAACCCTATAGTCATGCCATGAAACACTATTTCCAAGCATTAAGGCTATTAAAATCATGTCACGACCACCCAAGGCATGTTCTTCATTTAAGTGGTCTCCACAATCTCTCCATAAACACTTTACCTAGGGACCAAAGATATATATACCCTCTGATACTAGTTGTAGGACCCTGAAGGTATCCCCTACCATCAAAATATTATTTGCTTGAGGATTACTCATTAGTAAAGAAAATTGGTGTACTAGAAGCGGTTTAAACCACCATTAAATGTTTCTGTTGTAATTTTTATAAACCAACACTAAAGTTGGCATTAAGAATAAACTAGATTAATTTTCATCAATTTAGCTGTGTTTTTTGGGTAGTGTTGTGAAATGTTTTTTAATGGTAGTTATTTCATTTTTTATCATATGTTTTTGTATATCAAAAGTGCCAAAGGTTTTGTAGTGATTTAAACCACTACTATTTTTTTTACTATATATATAGGTAGTCTAAACAACCTCTATATATCATTATTAAAAAAAATAAAACTTGTAGAATCTAGATCCCCTAAAAAAATACCAAACAGATGAAAAAACAAAAAAATACCAACCCTTAACTACAAAACCATCAATGAAACCCATGCCTATTCCCTAACCACATCAACTATAAACAAAAGAGTATAAACTAAAATATAATTATCTAAAAAAATAACACTAAATAAATCAATAACAAGAATTAATAAAATATAAAACCGATGGATTAAAAATATTATAAAGAAAGATCAAATAACAATGAATGAAAGAACTTATCAAAAAACCAAAATACACCACTAAAATCAATAAAAAAAAGTGTTTTAAAATCAAAATTGCTCTTACCTTTCAGTTTAGAAGTCTCTCTAATTCAACATTGGGTGGAAAGACATGGTAAGACACCCCTTTCTAATTAAATAAGAACAACAGAACAAAACAACAACAAAACCACACCACCACATCTTCTTACCACAATATTTCCATCATATCACAAAATACAACCTCATCATGTTTCCACTTCATCCATGATTACAAATAAAAATATTTTACAATATTACCACATCGCTATATACCACCACATAACCAAATAAAATCATAAACCCACCACGAATATAGAACACCACACTTGTACATTTTATAATATTACCACACCACTGCATAATTTCACCACAAATCCTCCTAAATCATTACCATATCATCACCAAATAACCTTTAACACACCAAAAATAAAAAAATAGCATGAAATCAATTACTATAATAATTTTTTGATTATAAGGATTCCACATAACAAGATAATAATTAACTAATCCCCCATAATCTCATCAACTTTCCCTCTATTGATCCCTAAAAGCTTCCACACCTCACTCTAAGATAATAAAATTTAGACCACAACACCAATTTCATTTTGGAAACCACACAACACCCTTAATAAAACAAGCATAAAAATGATAACATGGGAAACAATGGATAAAACCCAACACTTATACACCCATGAATTACTTCCTAACCTCCTCATTATATGGACCAACCTAACTCTACCTCCTAAAATTATCCTACTAAAATATCTGATTTAATCAAATTAATCATATTCTACCCATTCTAACTATCTTATAACATTTAAGAAAATGATACAAGGATTACACCTTCTCATACATCACCCATCACTAAACACAACCCCTATACCCTAACAATATCACTTTAGTAGGATACCAATCACCCCATGTTTCTATATTTTACCACACCCTTCCACAATGTTAAAATATAATAACATCACTTTCTTATATTAGTATCAAAATAATAAAGGAAAGAAAAAAACTTCCCAACAAAAACCCACTAGAAGAGGCACCCACCATTCATCAACAATTCCACACCAACTCCTAAATTCCCATGACTATTCCCATCCATTTACCCTAAAAATGGAAAAGGAAACAAGTCATCAAACTATAATGGAATAATTCACATGGAATCATTTAAAAAATAACTCAAAAGAGACTAATAATGATGAGTATAAGGGAAACTTTAAAATAAAAATTATAAAATCAACCAAGTATATGAATTTCATGTAATGGAAGAGAAATATAGATATCCACTACCTCAAAAAATAGATAAATTCATATGAACCACTCAATCACGATATTTTAATGTTATTATTTCATGAGTTTACTTACAAAAAACCACCAATAATTCCAAATTAAAGCCCCATCGCTACCCAATGAACCGAGATCATCTCTGTCTCCGTCTCCACTCCCTTCTCCTGACACCTATATGATAATTTTCTTGAAAATTAAATAGTGATATATATTTAATTTTAAATGTAAAACAAATAAAATTTTGTGCCCTAAATGATTATGAAATTGAGTGATATACTAGCTGACTAAAACCATCTATAGATGTAATGTCACTAGGAAAACATCCAAAAAACTTATGAAATAATTCAATAAATTCATTCTGTATAGTCAAAAGATTCACATCCTGCAGTTGTATATGAGTCCCTGTTGCTAGAATGTGTTCCCCTATTCCTAAATTGTATTTTTAATTATAAGAAAATACCTCTAAGAATCAAGAGGTAGAGAGTAACTATAACCTGAAGGAGATACTATTGTAATTCCTGGTGACATACCAAAGACCTCATACTGTAATGGCCCTGAACCCATCCCACACATGCGACTAAGATTCTCCTTCCCAAGGACCAGACCAACTGGATCATCCTGGGTGACCGAGAAGGACTATGCAATATTGGAATCCCATAGTTATTTTATTTATACCTATAAATAAAATATCATTCATATTTAAAGTAATACATATTAACAAAGTGAAAAAAGACAGTAAGTTATTAGATTGAAAAAGGTATTCATATCCAAACTTATCTGGCATGGTCATTCACAGAACTACCATCATAGTTCGTATGAACATCCAAAAAAAGTTTCATCTAGGAGAATTTCTACCCTAAATTATTTTTCTACGTTAAAAAAACACAAATTAATTATTTAATATATAAAATAGATAATATTATTATATAAATATTTTAACTAATGAAAATATTAACATAGTGGATTTGTTTCTTGAAAAAATATTTGAACTGGTAGTGTGGGGGATGATTTGTGTTGCTTGACTTGATACATTTTTTCTTGAAACATATTCATATAAAAAACATGTAATTTAATAATAATGTATTAAATTTCATCACTTTGTCACATGCATGTATATATGTAAAATGATATTAATATAATAATATATTCCTTAATACCACGTGCTTATCATAGAAATGGATATCAGTAACACTTTACACTGATCTCTAGGTAACCCTTCAGGTACCTTATCATACTATTCCTAAGTGTTCAATGATGCATCATTGAATTTATTCCATAATATCCATTTAAAATCTTTTTATTTATTACCCAAATTTTTTAATGCCCACTTTTGTGGGATAAGATCATAAATTTTAAAGTGGAATAACATATTTTCAAAGAGATTAATTTTTAAAATATTAAAATTCAATTAAATAATGAAATTAAATTATACTATAATGTATTAAAATTACCTTTATCTAGAGATTGAGGCATATTCCTCTAATCAGAATATGTAATCAGAAGGCTAAACAGTTTAACTACCAACTGGCATAAAATCTAGCCAAATATTTCTATAGAATCATTTGTGGGGACCCCATAATAATCAAGGGGTAAAACTATCTTCAATACATTCAGATTCCACACATTTTAACTATTAATATTTTCCTTAGTTGTAACATTGTTTCCATATTTTATGAAAAAAAACAGTTATTTGTATAAAAATTTGAAATAACTTTATTAACATTAAATTTTTTACCTATAATCATCACCCTCTAATATCACCATAAAAAACTGGAGTGAACACCTATTTCATCACTGTAGAGTTATCACATGTTGAACCTATGGAATTGGGAGGCAGTGTGACAAATGATGATGGAAGGGAGATGGAGAGTGTGACAAACATCGATGGGAGGGAGACAAAGGGTGTGAAAGACACTGATGGTAGGGAGATGGAGTGCATCCTATATTCTACATTTAGGGAGCCCTAAGGATCATCAGATAACACTGATATTGACTATATGGTCAGGGTAACATCAATTAGGAGTCTATTTCAATATATGAAACACTTATTCCTTGTAATTACTATAATTTAAATAAGTAAAAATAACTTCAAAACATATATTTTGAAATATCTGTGCATAAAAAAATAGAAATGATAATAGATTCACAAGAACTTACCAACATAATATACATAGATATGATAATTAATGAACGTACATACAAATAAAAAAGTTACTTTTCAAAATTAAAAAAATCATGCATTAAAATAAATTTAAATATGATAAAAAATATATAGTAATAGAAATGGATAACATATAATATGGGTAGCTAATAAGTTAATAAATGAGTTCACATAAAACCATTTTTTCCTTCAATCATGTCATTATCTTCTTCCATCATTACTTCTTATACTTCATCCACCCTTGCATGATAGGGATGTCGCTTGTGGATCTGCTCAATCAATTGGACATGTAACACCCCAACCCTAGTTACCCAAAGTCAGTGCATTATTACATAACATTGGCATGATACAAGGAATCTTGTCCCAAAAGACTGATCAGTTTAGTAGCCTTGGAAGTACTAGATACATACATAAGTTTTACATTACATAATAAAATAAAAAAAACATTGTGTCCCCTTTTGAACACTCTTATATCCCTTAGCCTATTCTTGTAGGTTAATCATAATATACTTCTTCACATCCTAGAAAAAATAAAACATAGAAAAGGGTGAGTTCAGATGCCCAGTAAGTATAAAAATATAGTGGAAACTTTCATAAATAATCATAAACATTTAAGGCAATGTATAAGACTAAAACAAAATACTTTTAAACATAAAATTCAGCATAATATGGAAAAAATAAATCAAATAATGCCATTTAATTATTCACATGTATATTATACTAGTCGAATAATCACATGCAACATCAATATCCAATTTCATAATGATGGAATGCATAATGTAGGACATCATAACCACATAGTCAAGGCATCGTGCCAAGAATAAAAATAAAATTTTTTCAAGGGCTTATACCAAGACATTAGTTTTTATCATGAGACCTAACGATGTATTGAGGAGCTATAGTGGGCTCCACTCATCACTTACTAAGTCCAATGCATTCCTCATATGAAAATGTTGAAACATAACATAAAAATTCATATTACAACTAGCATACAAAATGTTAATAATTTAACCATAAACAATGAATGGTATAAAAATAACACATCCACAGTCAAACATATCACAAAAACTTCAATACAATATGGAAGATTGTATCATAATAAATCAACTTCAAACAAGTGTAAAATCCATCAAAGGATGTTGGCATAGATGAAATCAAAAAAAATTGGGAAAAATATATCTTTCTATTTTTAAATAATTTAATATTCACATAATTATAAAAGAAAAAATTTATTTTGAAAATAATCTTATAATCTTGTAAAGGAATCTTCGAAGGTGTTATAATGGCGGAAAATAGCCGCACCTACCGTATAAGTTAAAAAAATATTCTTACCTTAATTTGTTAAAAAGGTCATAAAGTACCTTATTTGGAAAATGACAGAAAGATTACTTTTGAACCATTTTATAAAAAGTCAAATGAGGGTATAAATGACTTTAACACATAGTCTCGTAAATAGTAAAAATGATTTGAAATAAATTTTTAAGAAACACAGATGTGGATGATAAAGAGGTCCCAGTAGATACTCACGTATAAACAACCTCGGATAATGAATAGATTGTAGAATTAACCCTTACCTTGTACTTTTCCTTGATAGAGGGTATGTTAAAATCCTGTATAATAGTTAAATAATTTTTATTAAATTATAAAAGAACCAAATACATAAATATGATATCATATATGATCTTCTAATATTGCTTTGTTAATAATATTTCAGTAGTATCATTGTTTTGGGTGTTAACTGATTTGTTTTCCTTTATATGCTTGGTTACATAAGCCATGTTTATTATTGATAGGATGTATTTGATTCATATATAGAATTATATTGAGTTCTTAAATGTTATTTTTAATCATAAAATGAAAATTCGTTTTGATTGATTACGATGGTGAGTGAATCTCATCGCGTCCGTGGAGACAGTAATCTATACGTACGTACGAGCGACAATACCATTCTATTGATGGTGAAATAATATGTAATTAGATGGTATATCATATATAAAGAATCATTAACATTTTATATTTATTATTTAAATCAATTATACTCATTATTATACCCATCCAAATAATGGAGTGTTGAATAACAAACAACACCACGATGTGGAGACGGTAAGCCGTACGTACACACATATGGTGACTTTGTCATTCATAGGATGGATAGATTAATGAATATGGTTGTAACATATTTATAATAACATCACAAAATGTATAAGGTACTAGAGTTATTATTTTGGTATGGAAACAACAAATAAAGAGGAAGAGGAAGAAGAAGAGAACTTTGAAAGAGGTGATGAAATTATTACCTCTTCTTCAGGCGCTTCCTTTTGATTTGATCAAAAGGGCTCCTTAGTCTGGATTTATGATCAAAGTAAGGACTCTAGGTAGAATTTAGGGAAGTTTGGAGGATATTTGAGTAGGTTTTGGCCGATCCAAAATGATTTAGAGTTGTAAAATTAAGAGAAGGGTAAGTACACTTTTATAAGAGAGGTGAGGGTAACTTTAGGAAAACCTTGAAATATTATTTTATTATACAATAATATTCGGTTTATAATTGCTCAAAAATAATTTATTTCAAGGATAAAGAGGGTATGGGTCTAGAAACTCTCAACCAATAGGTTTTATATAGGTTTATGTCACCATATTAACCTTATCTTTTAGATTTAACTCTTGGTTAAATAGTTTAACATTTACCATGTCTCCTTGTATTTTTATATTATATGGTTAATAAAATTACTATAAAATGCCAAGAGAACCCCAAGTGGTTCATTAATGAAATATATATTATTATATAAGTCATTTTTATGAACCTTATATTTTTTTTAACTATTATATCATTTAATAATATAGTTTTTGTTTTTAAAAACTCATTTATGTCAATTTTGACACTATTTAGTATCTGATTTTTATTAAAGTCCTAAAAACTTTATTACTTCAAAAAAAAAATTTCATTTAATCAACCCTAACACGTCATATTAACCTATAAAATTCTTGTAATTCATCAAAAGTCTAAATTTACATTTATTTGGATATTTATAATATCAATTATTTTAATCTTTCGCTAATAAGGTAATTATTGCATCATCATTGTGTCATAAATAAATTTAATTATTTAATATCTAAAAATTATAAATAAAATACCATTATGTAGGAAATATTTTTATCATTATAATGAATATTTATAGTCGAATTTATCTTATGTGTAACCCTATATTAAAAATGTTTTATTTATTAAAATTTGAATTTAACACTTTTAACTCTTCTTTAAATAAAATAATAATAAATGTCCTAATCTAATCCAAGTGGACCAAAAGAATCATATTTTATTCCTAAGGTTGATTTTGGTCGAAAAAAACTTATCCAAAAGAATTAGGACAAGTTTTAGGGTAATTATAATATCATTTTTACCTTTAATTACCCTATTTACTTTTAAATGTAGTAAATAAAAGTCAAAAATTACTATTCACCAAAAGTTCTTTTCATCTTATTGAACCAAATTTTACTTACTGATGTAAAACATGTCTCTATTATTTTTGAAATTAAATTCATAGAAGTGATAAAAATACATTTTATGCAAATTTGCTAACGTGCCTAGAAGGGGGGTAAAAGATGTTAAAAAGTTCAATAAAATTTAATATATCTAATTTTATTATAAAACGACTACAATGAATTACATTGAACTGATATAGGTATTATGTATCTATTTTTACTTAAACTAAATTTAAATAAAATAAATGATTATTTAAATAAAAAGTTGGTTTCAAACAATAACGCGATGTTTTTCACTACTCATCAAAAATTGAAAGTTTTCTGAAAAATTCCAAAAATTCACCCTAATCTAATTTTTATATTCTAAATCCAAAAAATAAGTCCATTTTGAAAAATAAAATTTATAAAATTTCAAAAAGTGGGTATTACTATTCATAACGGCTAGTTTGATTGTTCGTGTTGTGCTAGAATTTGAAGTTGCGTACAACACAAGCTATTGTATTATTCAAAGGGAAACATACCGTGGAAGCTTGGGGTGTTCCATTATCCCCTTCTTAAAATAATTTCATCCTCAAAATTTCTAGAATACAATTTCATAAAAAGATTCAGGTGGTTCTTTATCATAAGTTCCTCAGGTTCCCACATTGCCTCTTCAATCTTAGGATTTCTCCATAGAACTTTTACCAGACAAGTCGTCCGGTTTCTCAACACTTGTTCTCTTGTATCAAAAATCTTGAAATTCTATTCACAATAATACAGATCAGGTTCTTGTTCAATTTCATCATAGGTGTTTACATGCGTTGGTTCAGGAATGTATTTTCTCAACAGTGATACGTGGAACACATCATGAACTTTGGAGAGACTTGGAGGCATTTCCAAACGATAATCTATAACTCCAATTAGTTCTAGAATTTCGAAAGGTCCGATGTACCTGGGACTTAATTTAACCTTCTTACCGAACCATATAACACCCTTCCGAAGAGATACCTTCTAGAAAACATGATCACCTACTTGAAATTCCAAATCCTTCCTTCAGTTATCAGCATATCTATTTTGCCTACTTTGAGCTGCTTTGACGTGGGTTTGGATAACCTTAGACTTTTCCATTGTTTCATCAACAAGTTATGGGCCTACGAGTTTTATTTCACCAACATTATCCAAAAAATTTGGTGTGCGACATCTCTTTCCATATAAAGCTTCATATGGTGCCATCTGAATACTTTAATAGAAGCTATTATTATAGGAAAATTCTACCAGAGGTAAATAATGATCCCACATACCTTGAAAATCAAGTGAGCAAGATCTCAACATGTCTTCTAAGGTTTGAATAGTCTGTTCTGATTGTCCATCAGTTTGAGGGTGGTAGGCAGTGCTCAAATGAAGTTTAGTATCCAGGGCCTTTTGAAGGATTTTCGATAATCTTGATGTAAAATGGGGATCATGATTAGAAAAAATCTATAGGGGTACACAATGAAGTCTTACAACTTTATTAATATATAGTATTGCTAAACGTTCAAGTGGTAAATCATATCTTATATCAAGAAAATGTGATGAATTGGTAAGATGATCAACAATGACCCATATTGCATCATTACTTATAGAATTATTTGGTAGCCCCATGAAAAAATCCATCATAATATCATCCCATTTACACTCATGTATGGGAAGAAGTTGAATGAATCCTCTAGGATGTTATCTTCCAGCCTTTACCTCTTGACAAACCATACATCTTGACACATAATCAACAATCTCCCTTTTCATGTTGTCCCACCAAAAATGTTCCTTCAAATATCTATACATCTTAGTGCTACCAGAGTGTATAGTGAAATTGGAGCTATGAGAATCATCCAATAATCCCCTTTCTAGACCAGGTATACCCGGAACCAAAAGACTCCTCCCAAATTTCAAAATTCCATCTTCATATACGAATTCACTCAATCTCCCTTCATTCACAGCTTTAATTTTCTTTTGAAACTCCTCCTCATCAGTCTGTGAACTTTTTATCCTTTATAGTAAATATGGTTTGGCAACCATTTGAAAAAGTATTGATGTTTCACCTTCCAAGATTATTCCAATATCCATATTTACTAGATCCATGAACATATGACCCCTTTCAACTCTCATCTTGATCAAAACACCATGATCCTTTCTGCTCAAAGCATCTGCCACCTTATTTTCCTTCCCTGGGTAGTAGTGTCTATCGCAATCATAATCAATGAGTAGCTCGATCCATCTTCTTTTCCTCATGTTGAGTTCTTTTTGTGAGAAAATATAATTCAAGCTCTTGGGATCAGTATATATCTCACATTTGTCACCATAGAGATAGTGTCTCCAAATTTTCAGAGCAAAGATTAAAACTGATAACTCAAGATCATGAGTGGGATAGTTTTTCTCATGAATTTTTAGCTTCCGTGATGCATAGGCAATAACTCTATCATTTTTCATAAGGAAACAACCAAGTCCTTTCTTTGAAGAATCACTATAAATAAAAAACCCATCATTCCAAGATGGTAGAGTCAATATAAGATCATTGACTAATCTTATCTCCGGTTCTTCAAAACTTTCTTCACACTCTTTTTTCCAAACAAATTTAACCCCTTTACATGTGA
Source organism: Viscum album (assembly GCA_963277665.1). Classification (NCBI taxonomy): domain Eukaryota; kingdom Viridiplantae; phylum Streptophyta; class Magnoliopsida; order Santalales; family Viscaceae; genus Viscum; species Viscum album. Next base: position 128,811,893 of record OY728140.1, read on the forward strand.
GCTCGGTTAATGGGTTTTCCAATCGGGCAGAATTTTGGACGAAGCACCGATAATAACGTGCTAAACCAATAAAACCGCATACCTCAGTTATACTTGTCGGTGTTGTCCATTCATGGATTGCCTTGGTCTTTGAAGGATCAATAGTGATCCTATCCTTAGAGATAATATGACCAAGAAAATAAATCTCCTAAAGCCAGAATTCACACTTACTAAACTTCCCATATAATTCATTTCTTCTGAGAGTTTTCAGAATAGTGCACAAGTGATTTTCATGATCTTCATTGATTTTTGAGTATACCAAGATATCATCAATAAATACTAATAAAAATTCATCATGTTATTCCTTGAAAACTATATTCATTAGATCCATGAAGATAGAGGGTGTATTAGTCAATCCAAAATGCATTATTGTAAAATCATAATGCCTGTACCTGGTTCGAAATACTGTTTTTAGAATGTCTTCCTTCTTCACACACAACTGATGATATCCAGATCGAAGGTCAATCTTTGAAAAATATTGAGCTCCATGAATTTGATCGAATAAATCATTAATGAGAGGTAGGGGATACTTGTTCTTTATTGTTATAGCATTAATCTCCCTATAGTCAATGAACATCCTTATCAATCCATCTTTCTTCTTAATAAAAAGAACAGGGGATCCCCATGGAGAAACACTTAGGCAAATAAATAATTTATTAATCAATTCCTCTAGTTGTTTATTTAGTTCCACTAATTCCATAGTGGTCATTCTATAAGGGGTCTTTGATATGGTCCTTGAACCAAGAATTAAATCGATGGAAAACTCAATTTCTCATTATGGAGGATGTCTAGGTAAATCCTCTAGAAACACATCAACATATTCTTTCACAATAGGTACATACTCTATTTGAACATTCCTTTCCTCACCCATAGTTATTTCATCATCTTCCTACCCAATAATTGAATTTAGTAGAGCTATTGGGGTTTGATCTAGATAAGAATGAGGTGGTGACGTTTCTACTCTAAAGATAAGGTACTATTTATCATCATCAAAAATTGTAACCTCCTTCTTACAATAAATTTTTGAATCATGGTCTAAAATCCAATCCATACTGAGGATTATATCAAATTCAATCATGGGTATGATGATGAGATCAACAGATAAATAACGTTTTTATACCTTAATGGAAAATGATTCACAAATCATTGTTGCAATGATAATTCCCTTATGAGTATTTACTGACAAATTCCTTGTTAAATAAAATTGGAAATATCTAATTTTTTTTAGCAAACTGGGTAGATATGAAATAATGAGATGGTCCAGAATCAAACACATAATTGGTTAAATTTGAGGAAACCATTAAATTACCTGCCACCACGTCTTTCGGAGCTTCAACCTTAGCAGTATTGATCGCATAAGCTCTCCTTTCTCCCTTGTACTTTTCTGAGGTAAGTTTTCTTTGTGATTAGGACATTCATTTTCATAATGCCCCATTTCTCTACAATTATAGCATTCAATATTGATAGCCTCTTTCTTTCCCTTGTAATCACAAGCATGTTGGCCTTTTTCACCACACTTGTAACAGACTCCCATTCCATTTAGGCAAGTACCAGGGTGTTTCTTCCCACATTTATCACATGATGGATATTTAACTTTTCCCTTCTTCCCCTTATTTCCATTTCCAGAGTGTTCAGAAAATCTCTTCTTCTCTTGCTTTTCTTTAAAGTCATAGGACTTATATAATTCCTTTTCTGTCTTGATAGCACATGAGACAATATCTTTGTATGATGAGAAGGATTGTGAGACTAATTCTCAATGGATAAATGGTTTTAACCCATCTAAGAATCGATCAATATTACTCCTTGGGTTATGTATATAATCACTTTCATGCCTTGCTAACCTTGTAATGTTAGCCTCATACTTTGTGACATTCTAATCCTCATTTTTCATTAAACTCAGAAATTGTCTTTCCATATCCGTTAGATGGTCACGAGGAAAGTATTTTTCTAAGAAAATATTTTTAAACTCCCTCCATTCCATATTTGATACTTCTTCATCCTCCTTTTTGTTTTTAATTAATGACCACCATTGATATGCATCTCCCGTGAGGCGATAAACTGCCATGACAACTTTTTCCCTTTCGTTACTTCCCAAAGCATGAAATATTTTCTCTAATGAACTTATCCATTGCTCAGCTACAAATGAATTTTTAGTCTAATTGAATATTGGTGGTTGTTGCCTCATGAATCGGTCTAACATTAATCCTCCTCATTGTGGATCAGGGTGCTCTATATGGGTAATGTTATTATTCATAACTTGAGTGAGTAGTCCCAGTATGGTGATAAGAAGATCAGTACCAATTTCATCACCAGTTTCACTATAATTATCTTGAGTAGGAGGGTAATCCCTACATGGATTATGTGTGTTGATACAGTTTCTATTCCTTCCACTAGGTTCCATTTATAAACAATATTATACTCTAGATTATTTTATGAATCTCAATACATAATTCCAAACATGTAAAACACTTAACATAAATTGAAAAGTTTATGGATATAATATATAATCATAAAAATGTTTTCTTCGAGTAGGTATATACTCATAAATCTTTCATAATGGTTTGTAAAGAAAATGTGAATTATATTAATCATATCCCCTAGAAGTTTCGTAACCAAGAGTGCAGTAAGGCTCGTTGTCGTGTACCAGGATATCCTGGGTCAAGCCTGAAACTCCTTGTCAGAGTTTTCACTCCTAGTTACATCTTTTCCAGAGCTTCCTCTACCTTCTCATGTCCAAACAGGGATTTATTTCTTGGAAAAATAAAAAAATCTCTACATTACCAAAATTCTAGGATGTTATTCTATACTAATCCTCAAATTATATCTTAGGGTAATGTTTTCTAATCAGAGTTTTTCAAAATCTAGATTCTAAGGTTTGTACTAAACTTTCTCTGATACCAACTGTAATGCCCTGACCCTAGTTACCTAGAGTTAGTGCATTATTACATAACATTGGAATGATACAAGGAATCTTGTCCCGAAAGACTAATTATTTTAGCAGCCTTGGAAGTTCTAGATACACACATAAGTTTTACATTACATCATGCAATAAAAAAACAACATTGTGTCCCCTTTTTAACACTCTTATATCCCTTAGACTATTCATATAGGTTAATCCTAATATACTTCTTCGCATCCTATAAAAAATAAGATATATAAAGGGGTGAGATCAGATTCCCAGTAAGGATAACAATATAGAGGAAACTTTCATAAATAAGCATAAACATTTAAGGCAATGTATAAGATTAAAACAAAAGCCTTTTAAACATAAATTTCAGCATAATATGGCAAAAATAAATCAAATAATTCCATTTACTTATTCACATGGATATTCTACTAGTCGAATAATCACATGCAACATCAATATCCAATTTCATAATGATGGAATGCATAATGCTGGACATCATAACCATATAGTCAAGGTATCATGTCAAGACTACAAATAAGATTTTGTCAAGGCCTTGTGCAAAGACACTATTTTGTCTCATGAGACCTACCGATGCATCGAGGAGCTATAGCGGGATCCACCCATCACTTATTAAGTCCAATTATTTCTCATATGAAAAGGTTGAAACCTAACATAAAAATTCGTATTAAAACTAGCATAATACATGTTAATACTTTAACCATAAACCATGAATGGTATAAAAACAACACACCCACAGTAAAAAATATCACAAAATCTTCAATACAATATGGAAGATTGTATCATAATAAATAAACTTCAAACAAGTGTAAAATCCATCAAAGGATGTTGACATAGATGAAATCAAAACTATTTGAGAGAAATATATATTTCTATTTTGAAATCATTTAAAAGTCACATAATTATAAAAGAAAAAATTTATTTTGAAAATAATATTATAAGCTTGTAAGGGAAGCTTCAAAGGTTTTATAATGTCATAAAATATCCGCACCCGCAGTATAAGTTTAAAAACATTATTACTTTAATTTTTTGAAAAGGTCATAAAGTACCTTATTTGGAAAATGATAGAAATATTCCTTTCAAACAATTTTATAAAAATTCAAATGAGGGTATAAATTACTTTAACCCATAGTCTTGTAAATAGTAAAAATGTTTTGAAATACATTTTTAAGAAACACGAATGTGGATGATAAAGAGGTCCGAGTAGATACTCACGTATAAACAACCTCAGATAATAAAGAGATTCTAGAATTAACCCTTACCTTGTACTTTTCCTTGATCGAGGGTATGTTAACCTTATATATAATAGTTAAATCATTTTTATTTAATTATACAAGAACCAAATACATAAATATGATATCATATATGATATTCTAATATTGCTTTGTTAATAACATTTTAGTAGTATCATTGTTTCCGGTGTTAACTGATTCGTTTTCCTTTATATGTTTGGTTACGTAAGACATGTTTGTTATGGATAGGATGTATTTGATTCATATCTAGAATGATATTAAGTTCTTAAACATTATTTTTAATAATAAAATGAAAATTGTTCTTGAATGATTACGATGGAGAATGAATCTCATCACGTTCGTGGAGACGGTAATGCATACATACGCACGAGCGACAATACAATTCTATTGATGGAGGAATCATATGTAATTGGATGGTATATAATATATAAAGAATAATTAACATGTTATATTTATTATTTACATCAATTATACTCATTATTATACCCATCCAAATAATGGAGTGTTGGATTACAAACTACACCACGATGTGGAGACGGTAAGCCGTACGTACGCACGTATGGTGACTTTGTCATTAATAGGATGGATATAATAATGAATATGGTTGTACCATATTTATAATAAAATAAAATTTTGTATAAGGTACTGGATTTATTATTTTGTTATGGAAAAAACAAAGAAATAGGAAGTGGAAGAAGAAAAGAACTTTGAAATAGGTGATGAAATTATTACCTCTTTTTCGGGTGCTTCCTTTTGATTTGATAAAAAGGGATCCTTAGGTTGAATTTATGATCAAAGTAAGGCCTCTATGTTAAATTGAGGTAAGTTGGGAGGATATTTGATTAGGGTTTATCTGATAAAAATGGATTTGGAGGTGTGAAATTAAGAGAAGGGGAAGTACCCTTTTATAAGAGAGGTGAGGGTCACTTTAGGAAAAACCTTGAAATATTATTTTATTATACAATAATATTCAGTTTATAATAGATCCAAAATGATTTATTTCTAGTATAAGGTGGGTATGGGTCAAAACAAATCTCAACCAATAGGTTTTAGATAGGTTTAGGTCACCATATTAACCTTATCTTTTAGATTTAACTCTTGGTTAAATAGTTTAAAATCTTCCATGTCTCCTTGTATTTTTATATTATATGGTTAATAAACTTACTATAAAATGACAAGAAAACCCCATGTAGTTAATTAATGATATATATATTTTTATATTACCCCTTTGGATGAACCTTATATTTTTAGGATTATTTTATCATTTAATAATATAGTATTTGTTTTAAAAAACCATTTATGTCAATTTTGACACTATTTAGTATCTGATTTTTGTTAAAGTCCTAAAAACTCGATTAATTTGAAAAAAATTAATTTAATTAACCCTAAAATTTCATATTAACCTATAAAATTCGTGAAATTTATCAAAAGTATCAATTTATATTTATTGGGATATTTATAATATCAATTATTTTAATCTTTCACTAATTAGGTAATTACTCCATCATCATTATGTCATAAATAAATTTAATTATTTAATGTCTAAAGATTATAAATAAAATACCATTATATAGGAAATCTTTTTATCTTTCTAATTAATATTTATAGTCGAATTTATCTTCTTTTTAACCCTATATTAAAAATGTTTTATTTATTAAAATTTGAATTTAACACTTTTAACTCTTCTTTAAATAAAATACTAATAAATGTCCTAATCTAATCCAAGTGGACAAAAAAGAATCATATTTTATTACTAAGGTTGATTTTGGTCGAAAAACACTTATCCAATAGAATTAGGACATGTGTTAGGGTAATTATAATACCATTTTTACCTTTAATTGCCCTATTTACTTTTAATCGTGGTAAATAAAAGTCAAAAGTTACTATTCACCAAAAATTATTTTCATCTTACTGAACCATATTTTAATTACTGATTTCAACCGTTCCTCTCAGATTTTTGAAATTAAATTCACAGAAGTGCTAAAATTACGTTTTATGCAAATTTGCTAACGTTCCTAGAAGGTGGGTAAAAGACGGTAAAAAGTTCAATAAAATTTTATATATCAAATTTTATTATAAAATGACTCAAATGAATTACATTGAACAAAAATAGTTATTATGTATCTATTTTTAATTAAAATAAAATAAATTAAAATAAATAATTATTTAAATAAAAAGTCGGTTTTAAACAATAATGCAATGTTTTTCACTATTCATCAAAAATTGAAAGTTTTTAGAAAAATACAAAAAATTAACCCTAAGATAATTTTTGATATTAAAAATCCAAAAATGAAGTCCATTTTTATAAATAAAATTTATAAAATTTCAAAAAGTGGGTATTACTATTCATAACGGTTAGTTTGATTGGTCATGGTGTGCTAGAACTCGAAGTTGCGTACAGTGCAAACTATTGTATTATTCAAAGGGAAACATACCATGGAAGCTTGGGGTGTTACATTCTCCCCTCCTTCAAATAATTTCATTGTTGAAATTTCTAGAATACTACTTCATAAAAAGATTCAGTTGGTTCTTCATCATAAGTTCCTCAGGTTCCCACGTTGCCTCTTCCATCTTATGATTTCTCGATAGAACTTTTACCAGACGAGTCGTCCGATTTCTCAAAACTTGTTCTCTTGTATCGAGAATCTTGACATGCTCTTCAAAATAAGACAGATCAGGTTCCAGTTCAATTTTCTTATAGGTGAGTACATGCATTGGGTAAGGCATGTATTTTTCTCAACAGTGATACATAGAACACATCATGAACTTTGGAGAGACTTGGCGACATTGCCAAATGATAAGCTAAAACTCCAATTCATTATAGAATTTTGAATGGTCCGATGTACCTGGGACTTAATTTAGCCTTATTACTGAATCGTATAACACCCTTCTATGGAGATATCTTCAAGAAAACATGATCTCCTACTTGAAATTCCATATTCTTCCTTCGGTTATCAGCATATCTCTTTTGCCTACTTTTAGATTCTTTGATGTGGGTGTGGGTTTAGATAACCTTCAACTTTTTCATTTTTTCCTCAACAAGTTCTCGGCCTATGAGTTTTCTTTCACCAACATCATCCCAAAAAGTTTATGTGTGACATCTCTTTCCATATAATTCTTCATATGGTGCCATCTGAATACTTGAATGAAAGATATTATTATAGGAAAATTCTACCATAGGTAAATACTAATCCCACATACCTTGAAAATCAAGTGAGCAAGATCTGCACATGTTTTCTATGGTTTGAATAGTCTGTTTTGATTGTCCATCAGTTTGAGGGTGGTAGGCAGTGCTCAAATGAAGTTCAGTATCTAGAGCATTCTGAAGGCTTTTCCAGAATCTTGATGTAAAATGGGGATCATGATAAGAAACAATCGATGGGGGTTTATCATAAAGTATTACAACTTCATTAATATATAGTCTTGATAAATGTTCAACTGGTAAAAATTTTCTTATAGAAACAAAATGTGATGACTTGGTAAGACGATCAACAATGACCCATATTGCATCATTCCTTCTAGGAGTCTTTAGTATCCCCAGGACAAAATCCATTGTAAGATCATCCCATTTTCACTCAAGTATGGGAAGAGGTTGAATGAATCCTCTAGGATGTTGTCTTTCTACCATTACCTGTTGACCAACCATACATCTTGACACATAATCAGCAATATCCCTTTTCATGTTGTCCCACCAAAAATGTTTTTTAAAATCTCTATACATCTTAGTTCTACCAGGGTGTATAGAGAAATTTGAGCTATAGGCATCATCCAACACTTCCATTTTTAGATTAGGTATGTCAGGATCACAAAGTCTCTTTCCAAATTTCAAAATTCCATCTTCATATATGAAGTCACTCAATCTCCCATCATTCACAGATTTAATTTTCTTTTGAATCACCTCATCACGAGTCTCATAACTTTTTATCATTTCTATTAAAGATAGTTTGTCAACCATTTTAAAAAGTATTGATGTTTCACCTTCCATGATTATTCCCATATCTATCTTTACTAGATCTATGAACATAATATCTCTTTCAACTCTCATCTTTTTCAAAACTCCATGATCCTTTCTGCTTAAAGCATATGACACCTTACTTACCTTCCTCGGGTGTTAGTGTATAGTGCAATCATAATCCTTGAGTAGCTCGAGCCATCACCTTTTCCTCATGTTGAGTTCTTTTTATGAGAAAATATACTTCAAGATCTTGTGATCAGTATATATCTCACATTTTTCACCATAAAGATAGTGTCTCAAAATTTTTAGATCAAAGATTACAGCTTCTAATTCAAGATCATGAGTGGGATAATTTTTCTCATGAATTTTTAGCTGTCGTGATGCATAGGTAATAACTCTATCATTATGTATAAGAAAAAATCTAAGTCCTTTCTTTGAAGCATCACTATAAATAAAAAACCCATCATTCCATGATGGTAGAGTAAATATAGGACCATTGACTAATCTTGTCTTTAGTTATTTAAAACATTATTCATACTCTTTTTTCCAAAAAATTTTAACTCCTTTACGTGTGAGCTTGGTTAATGGGTTTTCCAATCAGGAAAAATTCTGGATGAAATGCTGATAATAACCTGTAAAACCAATAAAACTGTGTACCTCAGTTATACTTGTCGGTGCTGGCCATTCTTGTATTTACTTGGTCTTTGAATGACCAACAATGATTCTATACTTAGAGATAATATGGACAAGAAAATAAATCTCCTGAAGCCAGAATTCACACTTTCTAAACTTCCCATATAATTCATTTCTTCTGAGGGTTTTCAGAATAGTGCACAAGTGATTTTCATGATCTTCGTAGATTTTTGAGTATACCAAGATATCATCAATAAATACTACTACAAAATCATCAATAAATTCCTTGAAAACTCTATTCATTAGATCCATGAATATAGAGGGTTCATTAGTCAATCCAAAATGAATTTCTGTAAACTTGTAATGCCCGTACCTGGTTCAAAGTGCTGTTTTCGGAATGTCTTCCTTCTTCAAACACAACTGATGATATCTAGATAGAAGTTCAATCTTGGAAAAATATTGATCTCCATGAAGTTTATAGAATAAATCATCAATGTGAGGTAGGGGATACATGTTCATTATTGTTATAGCATTGATCTCCCTATAGTCAATGCACACCCTCATCGATCCATCTTTCTTATTAACAAAAAGGGGCTACCCATGGAGAAACACTAGGGAAAATAAATCCTTTATTACTCAATTCTTCTAGTTGTTTCTTTATTTCCACTAATTCCACAATGGCCATTCTATAAGGGGTCTTCAATATAGGCCTTCAAACAGAAATTAAATCAATGGAAAACTCAATTTATCATTGTGGAGGATGTCTAGGTAAATCCTCTAAAAAAACATCAACACATTATTTCAAAATAGGTACATCTTCTATTTGAACATTCCTTTCCTCACCCATAGTTATTTCATTCTCTTCCTCCCCAATAATTGAATTTAGTAGAGCTACTAGGGGTGGATCTAGACAAGAATTAGGTAGTGAAATTTCTGCTCTAAAGATAAGGTAATCCTTATCATCATCGAAAATTGTAACCTCCTTCTTCATAAAATAAATTTTTGCATCATGGTCAGAAATCCAATCCATACTGAGGATTATATAAAATTCAATCATGGGTATGACAACGAGATCACCAGATAAATAACGGTTATATGCATTAATGGGAATTGATTCACAAAACTTTGTTGCAATGATACTTCACTTAGGAGTTTTGACTAACAATTTCTTTGTTAAATGAAATTGAAAATATCTAATTTTCTTAGCAAAATGGGAAGATATGAAACAATGTGATGATCCAGAATCAAATAAAGCATTGACTAAATTTTTGGAAACCATTAAATTACCAACCGACACATCTTTCAGAGCTTCAACTTCAGTAGTAGTGATCTCATAAGCTTGGCCTTTCTCCCTTGGCCCTTTCTGAGGTAAGTTTCCTTGGTGCTTAGGAAATTCATTTGCATAATTCCCCATTTATCTATAATTGCAGCATTCAATATTGATAGCCTCTTTCTTTCCCTTGCAATCACAAGCATCGTGGCCTTTTTCAACACACTTGTAATAGACTCCCATTCCATTCAGGCAAGTACTGGGGTGTTTCTTCTCACATTTATAGTAGGATGGATATTCAACTTTTCCCTTATTCCCCTTATTTCTATTTCTAGAGTGTTCAAAAAATCTCTTCTTCTCTTGCTTTTCTTTAAAGTCGTAAGACTTAGAGAATTCCTTTTCTGTCTTGATAGCACATGAGACAATATCATCGTATAATGAGAAGGATTGTGAGACTAATTCTCAATGGAGAAATGGTTTTAACCCATTGAATAATCGATCAATATTACTCCTTGGGTTACGTATATAATGTATTTCATTCCTTGAAAACCTTGTAAAGTTAGCTTCATACTTTGCGACATTCTCATCCTCCTTTTGCCTTAGACTTAGAAATTGTCTTTCCATATTCGCTCAATGGTCACGAGGAAAGTATTTTTCTAATAAAATTTATTTAAACTCCCTCCATTCCATATTTTAAACTTCTTCATCCTCCTTTGTGTTTTGAATTAATGACCACCATTGATCTGTATCTCCCGTGATGCAATAAACTACCATGACATCTTTTTCCCTTTCGCTACTCCCCAAAGCATGAAATATTTTCTCTAAGAAACTTATCCATTTCTCAGCTACAAATGGATTTGTAGTCCCATTGAATGTTGGGTGGTTGTTTCCTCATGAAGTGTTCTAACATCGATCCTCCGCATTGTGGATCAGGGTGCTCCATACGAGAAAGATTATTATTCATAACCTGAGTGAGTTGTCCCAGTATGGTGAGAAGAAGACCAGGACCAGTTGCATCACCAGATTCACTATAATTATATTGAGTAGGAGGGTAATATCTACATGGATTATGTGCATTGATACCATTTCCATTCCTTACACTAGGCGTCATTTATAAACAATGTTATACTCTAGATTAGTTTATGAATCACAATACATAATTCCAAAATTGTAAAAAAATTAACATAAATTGAATAGTTTATGGACATAATCCATAATCATAAAAATGTTTTCTTTGAGTACGTATATATTCATAAATTCTTCATAATGGTTTGTAAAGAAAATGTGAATTATCTTAAGCATATCCCTTAGGAGTGTCGTAACCAAGAGTGCGACAAGGCCCGTTGTCGTGTACCAGGATACCCTAAGTCAAGCCCAAAACTCCTTGTCGGAGTTTTTACTCCTAGGTACATCTGTGTCAGAGCCGCCTCTACCTTCTCATATCCAGAAAGAGATATATTTATTGGAAAACTCAAAAAATATCTACATTACCAAAATTCTAGAAAGTTCTTCTATACTAACCATAAAAGTATATCTTAGGGTAATGTTTTCTAATTAGATTTTTTCAAAATCTAGCTTCCAAGGTTTATACTAAACTTTTTCTAATACCAATTGTAATGCCCCAACCCCAATTACCTAGATTTGGTGAATTATTATATAACATTAGCATGATACAAGGAATCTTGTCCCAAAAGACTGATCAGTTTAGCAGCCTTGGAAGTACTAGTTACATACATAAGTTTTACATTACATCATGAAATAAAGAAAACAACATTGTGTCCCCTTTTTAACACTCTTATATGCCTTATCCTATTCATATAGGTTAATCATAATATACTTCTTCCCATTTAGGAAAAAATAAGACATATAAATGGGTGTTCTTAGATGCCCAGTAAGGATAACAATATAGTGGAAACTTTCATAAATAAGCATAAACATTTAAGGCAATGTATAAGATTAAAACACAATCCTTTTAAACATAAAATTCAGTATAATATGGAAAAAATAAGTCAAATAATTTCATTTACTTATTCACATGGATATTCTACTAGTCGAATAATCACATGGAATATAAATAGACAATTTTATAATGATGGAATGCATAATGCCAGACATCGTAACCACATAGTCAAGGCCTCATGACAAGACTACAAATAAGATTTTGTCAAGGCCTTGTGCGAAGACACTAGTTTGTCTCATGATACCTACTGATGCATCGAGGAGCTATAGTGGGCTCCACCCGTCACTTACAAATTCCAATTCATTTCTCATATAAAAAGTTTGAAACATAACATAAACATTCATATTAAAACTAGCATACAAAATGTTAATACTTTAACCATAAACCATGAATGGTATAAAAATAACACATCCACAATCAAACATATCACAAAACCTTCAATACAATATGGAAGATTGTATCATAATAAATCAACTTATAACAAGTGTAAAATCCATCAAAGGATGTTTACATAGGTGAAATAAAAACTATTTGATAGAAATATCTCTTTCAATTTTGAAATCATTTAAAATTCATGTAATTATAAAAGAAAACATTTATTTTGAAAATACTCTAATAAGATTTTAAGGTAAGATTCGAAGGTTTTATAATGTTAGAAAACAGTCGCACCCGCTGTATAAGTTAAAAAAAAATCTTACCTTAATTAGTCGAAAAGGTTATAAAGTACCTTGTTTGGAAAACAATGAAAAGATTCCTTTCAAAACATTTTATAAAAATCCAAATGAGGGTATAAATGACTTTAGACTATAGTATCGTAAATATTAAAAATGTTTTGAAATACATTTTTAAGAAACATGGATGTGGATGATAAAGAGGTCTGAGGAGATACTCACGTATAAACAACCTCGGATAATGAAGAGATTCTATAATTAACCCTTAACTTTTACTTTTACTTGATTGAGGGTATGATAACCTCATTTATAATAGTTAAATCATTGTTATTAAAATATACAAGAACCAAATACATAAATATGACATCATATATGATGTGTTAACTGATTCATTTTCCTTTATATGCTTGGTTACGTAAGCCATGTTTGTTATGGGTAGGATGTATTTGATTCATATCCAGAATGATATTGAGTTCTTAAATATTATTTTTAATCATAAAATTAAAATTATTTTTGAATGATTACAATGGGGAATGAATCTCATCAAGTTTGTGGAGACGGGAATGCGTACGTACACACGAGCGACAATACAATTCTATTGATGGTGGAATCGTATGTAATTGGATGATATATCATATATAAAGAGTAATTAACATGTTATATTTATTATTTAAATCAATTATACTCATTATTATACCCATCCAAATAATGTAGTGTTGAATAACAAACTACACCACGACGTGGAGACGGTAATCCGTATGTACGCACGTATGGTGACTTTTTCATTCATAGGATGGATAAAATGATGAATATGGTTGTACCATATTTATAATAACATCCCAGTATAAGGCCTCTAGGTATAATTGAGGGAAGTTTTGAGGATATTTGAGCTGGGGTTGGATGAGACAAATGGATTTGGAGGTGTGAAATTAAGAGAAGTGGAAGTACCCTTTTATAAGAGAGGTGAGGGTCACTTTAGAAAAAAATTAAAGATATTATTTTATTATACAATAATATTCAGTTTATAATGGATCAAAAATGACTTATTTAGAGTCTAAGGTGGGGATGGGTCTAAAATATCTGAACCAATAGGTTTTAGACAGGTTTAGGTCACCATATTAACCTTATCTTTTAGATTTAACTCTTGGTTAAATAGTTTACAATTTACAATGTCTCCTAGTATTTTTATATTATATGGTTAATAAACATACTATAAAATGAAAAGAAAACCCCATGTGGTTCATTAATGAAATATATATTATTATATAATTCATTTTGGTGAACCTTAGATTTTTAGAACTATTATATCATTTAATAATATAGTATTTGTTTTAAAAACTCATTTGTGTCAATTTTGATACTTTTTAGTATCTATTTTTTGTTAAAGTCCTAACAACTTGATTACTTAGAAAAAAATTCATTTAATCAACCCTAACATGTTATATTAACCTATAAAATTCTTTTAATTTATCAAAAGGCTCAATTTATATTTATTGGGATATTTATAATATCAATTATTTTAATCCTTCATTAATAAAGTAATTACTGCATCATCATTGTGTCATAAATAAATTTAATTATTTAATGTCTAAAAATTATTAATAAAATACCATTATGTAGGAAATCGTTTTATATTTATAATGAAAATTTATAGTCGAATGTATCTTCTTTTTAACTCTATATTAAAAATGTTTTATTTATTAAAATCTGAATTTTACACTTTTAACTCTTCTTTAAAAAAAATAATAATAAATGTCCTAATCTAATCCAAGTGGACCAAAATGATCATCTTTTATCCCTAAGGTTTATTTTGGTCGAAAAGCACTTATCCAATAGAATTAGTACATGTGTTAGGGTAATTATAATATCATTTTTACCTTTAATTACCATATTTACTTTTAATCGTGGTAAATAAAAGTCAAAAGTTGCTATTCACCAAAAATTATTTTCATCTTATTAAACCAAATTTTACTTAATAATGTCAACCACGTCTTTCAGATTTTTGAAATTCAATTCAAAAAAGTGGTAAAATTATGTTTTATGCAAATTTGCTAACGTTCCTAGAAGGTGAGTAAAAGACGATAAAAAGTTCAATTAAATTATATATATATAATTTTATTATAAAATGACTCCAATTAATTACATTGAACAAATATAGGTATTATATATATAGTTTGACTTAAAATAAATAATTATTTAAATAAAAATTTGGTTTTAAACAATAACGTAGTGTTTTTCACTATTCATCAAAAATTGAAAGTTTTTAGAAAAATACAAAAAATTCACCCTAATCTAATTTTGATATTTTGAATCCAAAAATGAAGTCCATTTTGTAAAATAAAATTTATAAAAATTAAAAAAGTGGGTATTACTATTCATAACGGCTAGTTTGATTGGTCATGGTGTGTTAGATTTCGAAGTTGCGTACAATACAAGATATTGTATTATTTATTGGGAAACGTACCATGGAAGCCTGAGGTGTTATAGGAAAAGGATGCTGATATCAATATTTCCATCCATGAACAAATGATCAATCTAGAAAATCTTCCAGAGAATGTTAAGTAGATTACGAAAGACTATAACTTTATTAAATCAGATGAAATTATGATTTGGGGACTGAATAAAAATGGTATTCTATCTTAAAATATTTTCTATAAAAACCTTATTTCTGGATAGGTTTACATTTGTATCATCAAATTCAATATAAAATGGGATATACCCTCAAAATTCACATTATTTTGGAGGATTTATTCAGAAAATTACCAGTGGATTCTTGTCTTCAATCAGTTGGCATAACTTTATGCTCTAGATGTAGTGTATACCATCAATACAAAGAGGATGTCAACCATATATTCTTAAGATGAAATAGGGTTGCGGCTCTCTGGAGAAGGGTTTTTGATAGATTTTATGTTCACCTGCTACGATATGACTCTATCCAAAATCTTGTTTCAACCTGCTATACATTCTAACTCTCAACACAAATAATAAATATGATTACAGTTTCTATTACTGAGCTTATTCATTTTTTTGGTCTAATATAAAAAAAATTCAATCATGGCTAATCATCCTTCAATATTTAGACTACCTGGACATAGAACATGGTGGTTGTCCAGGAGGATAACATCATTCAGAGTGGTCAATACAACAACTCTATATATGATTTTTCTATTTTAAGACATTTAAATGCTATAGATAATTATTGTCCCATGAAAGGAACATTATAAGTTGTTTATAATTGTCTTTTCATTGGATGGATTGAGTTAAAAACTGATTGTGCTTCAAGATGGAATCTTGGTTCTATGAGATTCAGTGCTGTCTTTAGGAATCACAATGGGATGATCAAGATTTGCCTCTTTTTCGTGCGGTTTGAACTCATCTCTTGAAGTGGAAATGTTTGGGTTGATCAAAACAGTCAATATGGAAAGGAAAAAAGGATGTAACAACAAATTGTTCTAATGTGATTCTACCATAATTTTTCAACCTGTGAGAACTAGTAATATTCATTTATCTTGGAATTTTATAGCCCAATGGATCAATTACTTGGATTATTTCTCAAATATTAATTATATAATCACTCATATTTTTCAGGAGGTAAATTACCTTAATTAAGGCCTTACAAATAAAGGTGTAAAATGTGAGAATATCATAGATTCTTTGGTTCTTTATAATGTCTTCATTCCTATTTTTAATAGAGGATTTTGTAAAATACCATCTTTCAGACTGTTGTAACTTTCTTTAACTTTCAATAAATTTCATTTACCAGTAAAAAAATAATATTTTCAATATCATGATAGAAAAATAACTCAATTGATTACATTTTATGGGATTCAATGTTAGTGGTCAAATATTCCACTTCATCACCCATATCTTACAGGTCTCTTTGTTTTATGTGAACAACTACATGACACCCTTTTTCCACAACATATTCCACATTATGTACCATTTTCTCTTGTTATGAGAAGATATACATATCATTTAATTCACGATCATTGAAATTCATCAAGAGAGATATGTTTATAGAAGTAAATTTAAAATAATTTCATCTAATTCCCTTAGTAATACGACCAACTTGTATTTGAATAAAAAATGAAAAAATGAATGTGGTAGTTTAATTTGGTAATATCAGTAAACTTTTCATAGTATCCCAATTCAAAAACTTTAAATAACCACTATTTTATGTTTTTAAACCATCTTCTCGACTGAATGTATGAAATTTAAATCCATTCACATTGTAAGCATCAAAATTTCTAGCATATTTTAGATGACCTGAGTCAAAAACCTATAATCTTATGAAAACTCATCTTTATTATCAATATTCATGATCTAAAAAAAGTAATGTACATTATCTGATTTACTAAATATATATTTTATCATAATATACATGTTAAATGTAGTATTTATGAACATACACAGTGTGAAAACTATTCTACAAGATCTTTATTAATAACTTTTGTTATATTTTTTTCATTTATTATTCGACTTATCATGAATATCTTTGTTTGTATCTTGAGATATTCAATAAATGAATCTATAATTTTACTATTTAGTATCAAATATCTATGTTCTTGTAATAATTCCATTTATATTAGTGTAATATTCGAGATCCTCCCAACAGATTGGTTAATCGTAGGTTTTTTTTTGATTTACCATGCAGTTGAGATTGATTCAATATGTTTTCAACACATCCAAATCAATTTAATATTGTTTTAATATCATCTAAGTATCTAGAATAAAAGGTAAGAAAATCATATAATAAAAAGACTTCAGAAATAGAGCCTTCAGGTTGAGATTTATTTTTCAAGTATGATTATAAATAACGAAGGTATCTAAGAAATAAAATGAATAAAACATAGTTACATATTTAATTATGATTAATAATGGTTTAATTAAGATGAAAAAATATAAATAAAGTACCTATTAATTGGATACATCCATCAATAATTCATGGGACCACCTAATTTAGTTTCCTATACCAAATTCATAGTTAAATGCACAGTGATAGTAAAAAAAGACGGAGGAAATATTAACTCCATTACAAAAAAGTGTCAATATAAATCTATCCCGAAGCTTTTCAAGATCATATTTTTGTAGAGTTTTCTTGAATAGTTATCTAAATAATGTACATAATTATATTAAAACTACATTAACCTTTTTAGATAATAATATATGCAATGCTAATGGTAGTAACTGCTGTAATAAAATATGTGAATCATGACTTTTCAATCCATGTAACCTACTATGATTTAATTCAATACACCTTGAGATGTTACTTGAATAACCATTAGATAGTTTCACATGTTTTAAAATTCAAATAAATATATCTTTATACTTATTTTTTGTTGAAAAAATTTATGGATCATACTTTCTATTATCACATGGCTATAGATCATGCTTTATATTCATGGTTTGTAAGTATTTCTGAGTATTGATGTGGTCCTTCGATTTTCCATTCTAATTAAGTAATGTAAAGATAAAATTATCATAAAAATTCATCTCAATATTCATAACATAAATATAATGATGAAACAAATTAAATTCTGAATATATAAGTTTTAGGAATATAAATTTTTATTCCATTGTTGCGTTTCGATTTTAGTTGATGATGAACTTTGAACGTGTTTCCCACTATCATTCAAAGGATGCACCTTCCCAAATTCTATTTCAACATTTACTGGTTATGAAAATATTTTAGAACCTATAAAAAACTTCATAGGTGGTCTACAATCAATGGACCCATTAAATTTTGAATTGTTCAAATGAAATCTATGATATCCATCAAGAAATATGCGATGGCACAAGAAGCATCATTTTCTACTATAAGGTTGTCATTTAGAATCACAATCAAAGTTACAGACAAGACAATCCAAATTCATGTAAGTGTTATATCTAGATAAGTTTCCAAGTCTAGGGAAGTCAATAATGGTCCACATCAGAGAAACATGCATTTTGAACATTGTTCTATAAGATACATTATATGTCTGAACACCATTGCTCCATCACTCCTATAATTAATCAATTACAGGCTGCAAGTATACATCAATATCATTTCCAAGCATTTTTTCCTAGAAAAATCATTGAAATAATAAAGGATGTTTTTTGCATACACATCCATGAAGGTATATTATAAGGGATCAAAACAACCGACCAAATGCTATAACTGGTACTCAAAGTCCAGAATGGGTTGAATCCATTAACAAACAATCCCAATCAAACATTCCAAGTAAAAAATGATAAATCTAGATATAATTAATCAAATTTATTCCACAATTTTGAATCTATTGGATGTCTTATTAACCCATCATTGTGATTATCTATAGAATCCCACTTCATGTGATCATCAGTTTTCAATGACATGAATAATCTTTACAATTGAGGTTTTAAGGGAAAGTAACATAAAAAATTTATAGGTAAGTTATTTTTCTGATTCTTTGTAGTATTATATTGATTCAAAATTACAAAATTACCCATTTACTTCCATCTAGAAGTCGAACTATTCTTTCACTTGAATCTACTTTAATCCTCTCCCTAATAAAGCATATAATCATTGGGACAATCATGTGTTTTTGTATAATTTAGACAAAGATTGTTAACAACTATTTTCATATCATAAAAATACTCAAGGATCTTAACTTTTGGAAATTAATCATAGAAAAATTCTAATATCATGAACATTAACTTATTTTTAATTCCATATAGGAATTTTATCTGCTATAAATTCAGTAGAAAAGAAAGTTTTCAATATTTCAGACTTCTTTCATACATATCTTGATTTCCATCATCCACTAAATAATGAAACACTTTTTTTCTTAGTAAATTTTTATCTTAAATTATTTTTTATAGCATAATGAGGAGGATCCAATGATATGTTGCAATCTTCATATGGTTATACAATAGTCCCAAAAACATCATTTTTCAAGTTACTCTTTGTGGAACCCTCAACTAGTTGTATTGATAAGTTTTAATGATGATTTTGTTGTCCTATAATATCTAAATAATCGTTTATAAGGTTCTGAATTTCATTTTCCATTTTCGATGAATTTGGGATCTCATCTTGTTGATCGAAACCAGAATTAAAACTTTATGTAATGTTCGATTCTCTATGCCAAATCTATCATTCATATTGAGAATAGAATTGTTTCAATATCATGTGTTAATAAAATCTATATATCTTTAACCATATTCTTAATTTATATTTAGGGCATGGAAATCTTATTACCCCATAAACAGATCAATTGAAAATTGAAAACTCTAAAACCTCCTCGACACCCTTAACATAGTGAGGTGTGTTCCTAGGTAACGTGACCCAACTTTTATCCACATATCCCAAAATTACTATATTTAATTAAATAAAATTAAAACACATAATAAATATTATTTATATAATCCATCACAAACTTATAGCTTGTCTATAATCATGTTTAATGAGTTGTAAATGAAAAATAGATGTGATTGTATGATGTTAAAAAATTATCAAATAATTCAAAAACCACAAAATCCATACTCAATTGTTTTTTGGGAGCTATTTTATGAATGTCTAAAGCCTCTATTTTTTTTGGTTTGTGTAATACCTAGTGAGATAAATATGGGTTCGTGTGATTTTTAATGTTCCAAGACTCTATTTTTTGAATGTTCTAAGATTATATTTTCTATTATGAAATAAAAAAATTTTATTATAAAATCATAACAACGATTGGTATTTCAAATTATGATAAGTTTGTAAGAAGGAATTTAAATTAGAGAATAAATACAAAAAAAAACACATTTAAATTAAAAAAATATTAAAATCAAATGGAGTGATTATAAAAATAACCCATGATTGGTGCGACTATAAAGGGAAAGGGGGATAATGGAATGGTGAGATGTTATGGGACAAGGGACACATAAGGGGGAAAGGGGAGTGGGGGTGACTATGAGGTTGAGGGTGAGGGTGAGAGTGGTGAGAGAGAGGTATTTACGGAGAGGGATCAATGTTGAGGGATCAATGGTGAGGGATCAAGGACAATGAGGGCTCAAGAGACAGCTTCAAGGTGGGGGGGGGGGAATTAGGGAGATGGGTTAGATTAGGGGAAAATAATTTAGGAGGAGGGGAGAAGATAATTTTCTTAATTTTATTAAATATTTAGCATCAGTTTTTAAAAAACCAATTCTAAAATATTTTGAATTTTATTTAGTAGATTTTTCCTCAACCACCACAAAAAAACCACTATAAAAATAGGACTATAATGTAATAAATATATAGATTTTCTTTCACGAATTCCTCCTTGGAAAGGCCTTATTATGGAGAGAGATAATCATGGGACTTATTTTACGTACCCAAACCCCTCCACATATTTATGTTGGACTCAGGTCACACGTATCACTATGTGACACCCTATGGTCATGCCGCGACACCCTACTACTAAGCAGCAGGGTTGTTAAACCCATGTCATGACCACCTAGGGAATATGATGTATTTAACTGGGATCCAAATTCACATTGTGAATCATATTTCATTGATATATAGTTTGGAATAATCACAAGGTTTCTCACTCTGTTTCCCATTCTGATGGTTTGTTCATTGAGGTAATCTATGCATTATCCCTCACACCCATAGTTCCTTTTAGTTCCATCCATTACTAAAACTATAAGTTTTTACATGAGTGATGAAATAGTAACAATGTGGGGGAAATAATCATAATCATAAAAGGAATCCAACCTTAAAATGTATTGCTCTTTTATATTTTCACATTGGATTATAGTTCCTTTAGTTCAAACTATATCAATCTTAGTTTGACTAAGGTTACTTAAGTTATGTTTTCTTATAATTCTCAACCTAATACCTCAAAGTAACTAGGAAATAAATACTTTATAGAGGTCTATAAATAACATATGTTCAATCAAACCATATCCCATGGGGGTGTCAAACTAGGTGTTCAATTATGTCTCTTTGTCATGCACCAAGTGACGATTGAGTTAATACCCAACATGCACTTTTCAAGGTTATTAAATCTAGGTAAAACTATACCAGATCCTAAATCCACCTATAGTATATAGATAGGGATTTAATTACTAGGATAAACACAAAGTCTATACTTTACTAAAATATAATGATGTTATCTTATACTTAGACTCATCCCTTAGACTTTTACCTAGGGGTTTCACTAAAGTTTTCTAAAATAATCTAAAAAATGACTAACCCTATGATGATACCATATAAAATGACCCATGATAAACATGAAATAAATAAATCATTAATCTAATTATTAAAACAATACTTCAGACAAAATTTTTCACATCCTAATGACTGAAAGATTTTGTGTTTCAAAGATTAGCTATATAGACATATTATTTTACAAAATTTGCAAATATTTCTTCATAATCATGATCTTATAGAACCTTTTCTATATATATTATATGATATAATCATATTCATAACTTGGGGTGTTGAAATATAAAAATTGGTGGGATCATATCTTCATTAAGTTAATAAAATATCATAACATGAAGGAGAACATGAGGAAGAAATAAATATCAGAATAAATGACCAAAAGACCACAAATTATAATGATATTTTTTTTTACAAAAAATATAAGATCATGAAAATATTTTTAAAAACCATAATAGATATTACCTATTTCAAAACACATTTTAATAGTCATATAACATGATATAATGATATAAAAGCGTGGAATAATTTAAAAAAGAAGGTGTGATCATGAAAACAAAAAACTTCATGGAAATGAAATGCATCTTGAAAATTTTCGCATAACTTAATATTTTTTTTGGAAATGTGACTAAACCATAATCATAGTAATTTTTTTGATCAAACCCATTATTCCCACATCTATGTGAACAAACTCATTATGTCCATGCTTGAAAATGTCATAAAACCCATTATGCCCACACCTTTGTGAAAAAAATCATTATGTAAATTCATAACTATATCATGAGATATAAGATTACACCAATGAATTAGAGGGTGATATTGGACCCCAACCATCCTCATCCATACATATGTGTGACACTTAAATTCATTCATCATATCTTAAAGAACACATGAAAAAAGAATGACTTTCTTAAACTTTCCAAAAAATAACACATAACATAAACATAAAAGATCATAAGATATCAAAAACAACATTTTTCAAAAAGAATGATATCCTAATAAATTATTTGTAATGATATAAAAATCATATCATGTAAAATAAACCTTATAATAAAAATTTAAGTGAAAGTAAAAAAGTTTTTATAAAAAATTTTAACATTGTTATAAAAGATGAAGTGAAAATTACTTTCAAAAACATTTATGATAAGGTAAAGATAAGTATTTATAAAACCTTATTCTAAATAGTTCCAAATAAAATATTCTTGAAGATACATAAACTTTATCAAAATAAATTTGGGATGAAATATAAAAAACAATTCTGAAAGTATGGAAAACCCTTTTAAATATTTTGAAATACCTTTGTTTGAAAACCCACATCATAAGAAGAGTATTAAATTTTCTTTTTAAAAATCATAAAAGAGAATTATGAAAATCATAAAGAAAAATATACATTATCTTACCCAAAAATAGAGGATAACATTAGTGAGAAGTAAAAATATGGATATGGAAGAATTTTTTTTAAAAGTAACGAGAGTTATTATTAAAGAAATTCATTTTAACAAAACAATAAAATCACCATGGAAGAATAATTTGGTGTGAAACATGATTTACCAATAAAATAAAATTAAAATAAAACATATCATCATCATTGGTTAGGATATATAATTCTTGAAAGATAATAGTCTATGAAGAGTGATTATAACCCAAATAAATGATTTGAGTCATGAAAACCACTTACCCTTATTCCCGCTTAGATGTATTCTTTATAAAATCCTATAAAAAAAATATATTTATTAATATAATATTTAAAAACCATATTTATACCTAAAACTATTTATAATTTCCATTTATAACCATTACTTACATATAAATTAGTTAGGTTTTGCATATTTTCCCACATCAGGTGTTTATAGTTTTGACCGCTTGTAGTTGTTTCGTAGGAGCTATGTCGATATCCATTCTTCTTCCAAAGTTCATCATTCCAGGTTCATTAAATATACTATAATTTATTACTCATAATTATTTATTAAGTTTAAATTTAATTTCATGATTAATTTATACTCTATCTTAAAAGATGAAATTGACAACATTTTTTGGTGATTTTTAAAATATGAAGTGTATTTTCTTAAATAATTAATTAACTATTGCTGTATACTTTAAAGAACCAAAAATTATTATTTATATATTTATATCATATAATAAAATTAATTATTATTTCATAATAATCCATGATATAATTTCATACCATTGTTCAAGTAGGTGGTCAAACTAACTCAACCATGAACATACCATGATTATTGATGATAATGAGGTGATTTAGTTGTAATATCATTACAACAGTTGAATAATGATATTATTTAGTGTTTATTAGTTAAAAATATCAAAATTATAAATTATAATAAGAATTAATGGATATGAAAATATTATATAATTTGAATTGATGATTTTCCCCTTAGTATGCTTGTTTTAAACGATTGAATTTATGATAATAATTTTTTAATAATATCATTAATAAGTTCTATAATTTGTTATAATATAAACTTAATGATATCATAAAAATCATATTTATCACTTACAACCATTCTCATTACCATCCATATAAGGTGGTAATGAAATGAAAAACTGAAACCAGTGATCATGTGGAGGCGGTAGTCCATACGTACATATAGTTGTTGATTTCATTTTCCATAGAAAGGGGAAAAGGATTAATATGGTTTATCATTTTATAATATTATATATTTTAAAAATATAATAATTATATATTAAATTCCATATTAGGATAATCCTTATATGGTGGTGATGGGAAATGAAACCACTTACATCTTGGTGGTGGTAGTCCGCAAAATACACGATTCCCATTTCTGTTTTTCTTAATAGAAAAGGGAGGGTGATTAATGATTATAAACTTATTATAATAAAATCATAGTATAATAATGAAACTTATTTTATCATTTTAATATGGTGAAATTAAATTTTAGGAAGAATAAAATCACTTAATGAAATAGAAAAGATAAAGAGAGGTCAGGAACTTATATCTCACTTCTTGGATCATCTCCTTTGTAAAGGGGATTAAACCTTTGTGGGACAGTATTTTGAGAAGAAAATAACATAATTGATGTGTATATGAGTGTGTAGGATAAATTTTGGAAGATTTTGGTTTGAACTCATGGGTTTTTGGTGTGAGGGGAAGTGTGGAGAGGAGCACCCCTTTTATAAGTGAAAAAGAGTGATGTTTTTGTAAATACCCTGAATATTTCAATAATGGGAAGTCACTTTCAAGGAAATTGGATAAAAAATTGAGAAATAATAGAGTTATGAGGATATATTGTTGATTAAATCTTCCAAAAATCAATTAAATACATGTTTTAAATATGTTAGACCCTTAACCCTTAGGTTACTCATTTTTACCATTTTGGTTTTCACCACGATAACTAGAATTTACCTAGGTAATTTATCCTTTATGGACAAAAATAAAATGGTCCTTATTATATAATTTGTACCTTATGATTCTAAATTATAAATCCATTTTATTTTATTTAATTTTTAAAAGTGGTAAAAATTAATTTTAAAATACTAAATGTATAATGTATTAAAAATAGTTTTTTGAAAAACATAACTTAAATTATAAAATGTAAAAAATGGGTTTATAATTTAAAACCAAAAATTTTAAACTAATAAATTAACTTATAAAGTTATTATTTGGTATTATAAAAATGGTTCAAAACTTTCTAATTTATACTCATATACCAATAATGTCATAAAATTCATGTTATTTGTAAAAACAATAATTTGTACTATTCACATAAAAATCAATCATTCTAGAAAAATACAAAAAATTAATCTTAAGATAATATTTCCATGATAAATCCATGAATTAATTTTATTTTATCAAATTAAAATTCTAAAAATTATAAATTTTATTTCTAATTTAAAACATAAAATATAGTGAAAACTATTTAGAAGAAAATGACTTTTGGTATATTAACTATTATTTCACTATAAATTATTAATTAATATAGTGATAATATATCTTTTTATTATCCAATTAAAATAAAATTATTTCATTTAAATTAAATTCTAATGTCTAAAAAATAAATTTTTAGCATAAAGTGAATTTAGTAAAAATGAATTTTCAAAAAGTATAAAAATTCATAAAATATCTATACATATTAATATTTTATTATATTTTGATATAATAATAATTTCTACTTAAATAAATCCTATTTTTCTTCTTGAAATAAATAAGAATAAAAATGATCTAATTGTAGCTTTGGGTAGTGGTTTACCGAGAATAGATCTTGTATCAATCTCTATGAGCTTGAACTTCTCCCGTATATAGTTCTACTCAAACCATAATTTCTCATGTACGGCTTGTACTTGGTAAAGGGAAAACCCAAGAAAATATACCTCTCTTATGATTTTGTACAAATGGTTTTCATAAAGAAGACTTACACTTTTAGATTCCATTTATTCTCTCTTAATTTATTTTTTAGTATGGTTACTTCAATTTATACAAGCTAATTTAATGGATAATTTTTAACAATCATATTTAATATTCAAAACATATCAAGGTTTTTCATTTTAGTTTGGTTTTACATGTGAAAAACACTATTAAAAAAATATTTATATAAGTATAATATATAGTAAAATATTTGGTCATTACATTCTCCCCCTTAAATAAATTGTATCCTCACAATTTTAATTATCACTTACCAAAGGAAATAACTAAGGGTATCAAAATGATAGGCATGACTTAGGGCATAATTTCTATAGGGATATAGACCTTACAAACTTGGAAACATATATTTATCATCAGAATAGGTTTTATCCTAATATTTATTTTTTTCTCCAATTACATGAGCAAAGAGTCTATCATTATTCAGTATTAAGACCCACATTATATAATTTCATTCTAAAGAGTATTCATAATCATCCTTGCATAAGACATAATAGTTTGATATGAAATTTGATATTGTTATTACAAATATTTTTTCCTTTATGCGGGGAGAACTAATCCATAACTGAAATCACATTAAATTTATCTAAAGGTAGGATAATAATATTTTCACAAGGCACATTTCTATAAACTTCAACTTAGAATACAATAATAATAAAAATAGAAATATTTCTTTGATAATAAAATTATCTGGGTCATGATTTAATAATCTTAGAAAATTTATTAGATATACTAGAGTTCCTAGAATCAAATTATAATGAGATATATATAAATCTAGATTATAGGGTATGTGTACCTTAAATATCAGGATTCACTTTGGGTGTAGTTGTTTCATAGGCATTCCATTTTCCTCTTGGTCTTTGAGGTTGTTGATGCTCATCGTCTTGATTAGTGCTTGGATTTTTCATTGAAATGGATAATGACCAAGTTTATCACATAAAATACATTGAAGTATTAATGGTACATTAGGATTAAATCTATTTTTTTCATTTTTTAAAAACAATGTTTCAATTTTAATCAACAATTTGTTGCTCGATGACTTACTTTACCATAAGTAAAGCATATTCTAGCCCCCTTTTAGAAATTCCATTGACGCTTCTTCCTAAATTTTTGAAATATAGGAAATAAAATATTTTTTCCTTCATCATATTCATAACTTAATCTTTCATGAGATTATATCCTTTTATTCTTTCATGTGTTTTTAGTTAGACTACATTCACATTGTTAATCATATTTCATGATAACTAGTTTTCCATAATCATAAGTTTTGTCACTTCGGTTCCCATTCCTGTGGGTTGTTCATTGAGGTTATCTTTGTATTTTCCCCCATAGTCCTAGTTACTTCTGGTTTTCTCCATTACTAAACCAAAGTCTTGACATGATTTACGATATAATAATTATTATAAAGAGTATGTTTTCCCAATGTATCACAGTTTTATATGTTTTGATGATTCAAAAAATCCCTACATTTAATCTAATAAGTTTATCTTATGTGTTTAAGATTTTATTTGTAAAAAATAATTTATATTATTCTATTTATACAAGTGTTTATCTTACAATGTGTAAAGTATTTTATCTGCACCAAAGTATTTTATCTTAATATAATTGAATAATATCTTTAGTTTTCTTAGAATCATTAAGTGTTGAAAGTTTATCTTACTATGTAAGACTTTATATTATGAAGATAATGACTGAGTTACTCAATCCAGAAGTTTTAGTTAGAATAATATAAGAAGACATTATCTTATTAAAGATAGAAGAAGTTGAAGAAGCTAAGTGATGCGTCATAGTAACATATTTATCTTACGCTGAAAAATTATCTTATGGAGTATTGAAGTCTATTTTATCTTATAAAAAAGAGTTGTTTTATCCAATGAAAGTTATATTATGATGAAAAATACTTCTAGTTGATATATTATAAAGATACATCTATTATAGAATGTTACAATTACTTTTCTAATATCATAATAAGTTATTTTATTATTTTAGGACACATCAAAAATAAGATTATCCATTTAAAGAAAGATCAATCTACATAAGACTTTCCATTAATGGAAAGATCTGAAGAATGAAAAGATCTCTGACATCGCTAAAGAAAAATTAATTTATCTATTTGGAAATATTAAATACATATCCTTAATGTACTATCTTATCATGATCACCATGTGGATCACTTGAACATTAGTATTATCTCATTTTTAAGTTAAAAATGAGATATAAAAGGACCAGTCAGTCACTGCATAAAAAATGAGATGAGGAGATAGATATTCATATATACAGAATGCACATACACACAAATTCTCTAGATACTTGTACACAGATTAAACCAAAACATTCATATTGTGCTTATAAGTTATATTATTTTCACTAAAGATCATCATGAGCTATACGTTGAAGACTATCATATTCTTAGTATGAATCTTCATCTAATGTTTGTTGCTTCCCACAACAGTGTGTTGTAAGCTTTTCTCTCATAGATTTTTTTCATTCTATTTTGTTTAAACTTAGTGTAAGAGTGTGTTCAAGACCATGTATATGTATTGTAAAGGTAGATACTTGTTGAAAGTTATTAGACCTTTATATGAAGTGAAAATTGAAAGTACTCAGCTGGGAGCTCCCAGTAAAAGGGTTGTTATAGTGAAAATCACCAAACTAATGGAGTAGACTATTGGTGGAGTGGACTAGGTTATTTGTATTCCCCAAACCACTATAAATCTTTTGTGTTTGATCTCTTTCATTTAAGTTTTAATTTCTGATGCCCATTTTTTAAGGAAAATTATTTGAATGATAATACCTAAAGAGAGAGGTTTTCTATAAAATAAATTTTTAGAAACTCAGTTCACCCCTCCCTTGAGTTTTTAACTAGACATTATCTGGTACACAAATTGATAGCAGAGCTTGCGACTTTTGAGTTCACAAATGTAAAATTTTTTAGTCCAAATATCCATCTTTGAATTTCTTCCATGGATGATAAGCGAGAAGGTATGTCAATAGTGATAACTATGCACTTCAATGGTGAAAATTATGGTTGTTGGAAAGCTCATATGACCATCTATTTAAAGAATCTTGTCCTAGAAGTCTATCTCAAAGTAGTAAATCCCAATGAAATTCCTAAGACAAAACCTAAAACATGGGATGCTATAGCTAAAAAAATTATGATCTCTACTCTAAAGATATGAATTACACAATCTACAAATTAGGTTAATATGAGTTCAAAAGAGTTTTCCAATGCTAGATAACACATGAAATGTAGACCACTATAACAATTTCAAATGAAGGTATTGAAAATGTGAAAGATCTTAGATATAATATAACTATGCTAAAGTTTAAAACATTCAAAATGGATGAAGGAGATATAATTAATCAACTAAATGGAAGACTCACTGATATTGTGAATAACATTATTTCTCTAGGAGAGCCTATTACTGAACTTGAACAAGCCTTGAATGTTTTTAGAGTATTACCACTGAGGTGTAGTGGAATCTTAGCTGCTATCAGATAATTTATTGAAATTAAGAACTTTAAAATAAAATATCTCATTAGAACTCTCATGATGTATGGAGATGAAATGAAATCTAGATCTGAAGGGAATAATATGATCAAGAAGTAAAATGTTTCCTTGAAGTTTTCTACTTCTAAAGATGAAAGGGAGAGTAAAAGTGTACAAATATCTGAAACATTTGAAGAATAAGATTCCTCAAGAAATTATGGAATAAATGAAGAGCTTGCCGAAATTTCTCAAAATCTCAAAAAGCGCTTTAATAAGAGAAGAGGTTTTAGAAATCCCTTTAACAAGAAAAAGAAGAATGAAGACAACTCTAAAGATTTGATATTCTATGAGTAAAATAAGTTAGGACATATCAAGCCTAAATGTACACAAATTAATGATGAGAAGAAGATAGAAAATAAATACTTCAAGAAGGCTGGTTATAAGAATTCCAAGAAATATATGAAGGCCACATAGAGTGCATCTGAATATTCTACCAAATTCACATAATTGGAATCAGAAGATGAGGATATTTGTTAAAAGGACAAAACATGCTTTATAGAACATTTTAATGTGGTAAATTCCTACCATTCTTCTGAGCTTAAATATGGATCATAAAATGAAAACTGTTTTGGAGTTGGTGGCCTAGAACCAATTAATTTTTACTTTATTCATTAATAAATACTTTATCACATCTTGATTTTTCTTCTTCATAACAATGCATGTGATAATATCCTAAGGATATCTATTTCACCAAAGGGTCATAGTGGATACCTGCTATGATGAGAACCCGAAAGTGCCATAACACTACTCTTAAATATATGTTTTATGGACGGATGATGTTATTTGAGGGACACAAATAATACAGGCCATTAGGGGTGAGGAATCATAAAACTTTGAGGCACCTTCTCATAATGTTCACCCTTGGTGATATCCAGGACGATATTATGAGAATGAGACCCGAAAATAAGAAATCCACATTTCATAGTATCATTGGATGTTCCTATCTACAGACGTGTGTATTGATCCTTATAATTTAAGATTATTATTGATGGGCATTAAAACTCATGCACTTAGATGTATTGATGAAAACTGTTATGAAACACTGTTCATAGTGAGGTAGGATATGTTGGGTGAGTCACGAGTAATTTTACATTAATAGATAATGAGAGAAAGGATTTGTCCCTTCTATTCCATAATTATAGTTGATATCTTAGGCCCTTTTATGAAATTGATATAACCTAAATAAATCCATGGACATAGTAAGAAATGGGAAATT
This sequence comes from Viscum album, assembly GCA_963277665.1. Classification (NCBI taxonomy): domain Eukaryota; kingdom Viridiplantae; phylum Streptophyta; class Magnoliopsida; order Santalales; family Viscaceae; genus Viscum; species Viscum album. The sequence goes on from OY728140.1 coordinate 128,842,907, forward strand.
TCAATTCTAGGGAATCAAAGAAAAATAATCGAGCACTTGGGTTGATGGAACAAGCATGAAACCTGCTTGACTCGAGATATTGAGACAAAGGGATTACATTACACGATAAGCATTTGTAGGAGGTGACACATCATTGCGGTATTAACTTCTTTCTCTATGGATGCCTTGGAATGTTTCTAGATACTAACCTTGGACTTTAGGCAAGCTCCGCCTAATGACACTGAGAAAAAGGCCTAGAGGATCACACACTAAGTGTGTCCAAGTATCTCAGTTAAATATTCATTGAATAAGTTGAATAAAGATTATTTTCTATTGTGGTTTCATAACTATTCAAAGATTCCTAATCATATTTATTTAGACACTAGTTATTTGAGAGAATATATTTTGGGAGAAACAATATATTTATTAGTAAGTAATGCAGTGATATTTATTTAAGAAATAAATAGTCATTATTCAAGGTCTAATAAATGTGGTGGAGCAAATAAATAAAATGGAAAACAAAAATACACGCCGTGTATCTTAATATACACACCATGTAGTTTTTCTGGGGATTTGTGAGAAATAATATTATTTATTTAATTAAATAATGTTAGATGAATTTACTGGGCACATGTCAAGTAATAATAATAGTCAATTATTATGATTAGAAATGGGGTTTTTCTAAGAATTAAATGTAATGAATAAATGATTTTGGGTAATTAATTTATTTCATTATTCTAAGTAATTAAAAAAACCCCAATTATATCATTCTGATGAGCCTATCCATTTTTTTGTGGTTGTGCACAAGGTATTGGAAAAATCTCTCAAGCTAAGAGAGACTTATTTTTCCACCAAGAACACTCTCAAGTTATGAGAGAGATCCTCCTCCATTGGATCAAGGAGAGAGCTTTGGAAGCAGCTATCAAGGTGATTGAAGGTGGACATCGAAAGCGAAGGCTCTTCCATGCTAGCACCAGGATATCCCTTCGACGATGTACATAGATACGTGGAGCACGTGTGGATCACCGCTATAGGAATTCTACACTTGGATTCTACGATTCAATGAAGGATCACATTGGATTGTGAACGAAAAAATCAACGAAAAGAGAACTCCATTAAGTTAATTCTTATATTTTAATTAAATTATTTATAACCAACATATGATGATCCTCTCTATGGTTTTAGGACTCTCCTATTTTTCTTTCATTCTTTGTTCCATTATGAAGATCCAACATTTTATTATCATGACAGATCTCAGATTGATCATTGTTAATGGAAAAATTAATGTTGGGTACACCCACCAACATGATTCCATTGTGCCCAGAACCTACAAGTAGTATCATATGGGTTATATAGTTGATTATAATTATTTAGTTTTTTATTTATGATTTACTCATTTAATAATTTAGTTGTTTCAATTCAAGTTAATCATTCTATAAATATGAATCTCGATATTTGTTCCTCTCTCGTTTCTCGTTCACCTTATAGACATGATATTTTCTTTTAATTTTGATTAAAACAAAACAATCGATCTCATCCAGAGGTGCCAAATCTTCTTGAATGTACAACACTAAAACACACGTTATGTGTTCAGCAGTACACGCTATGTAGTCTAGGTTCCAAGCCCCAGGACTGGTCCGCCAAACCAAGCCATGTGTTGGAGTCTATCTAAGTCTCAAATGACTCTGTGTGTTGACCAAGAACAGGTGGCATGATGTTTCTAGATTACATGCTGTGTGGACAACTAGACATGACGTGTAGTCCCTTCGGGTTTGGGTTGGACCGTGTACCCCATACAGGCCTTGCTTGGCTGGAGACCGTGTAATGCAGACACTACACGGTGTGTGTCCCACTGGAGACACTGTGTTCTCTAAAGATTTTTGAAGTACACATACATGCCATGTCCCTAGTCTTGTACTTCAGATGGACAGTGAATGATAGTACACACTATGTAGTCAGAACTACACACCATGTACTCATCCAAATTATGCAGATTTGTTAAAATTTATTATTATATTATTCAAACCCTTGAGACGTGTACCATGGTGAGGGCATAAAGATGAGGCACGACACATGATAGGTGTTATATATATATATGTGTTTAATTTAACATTTGCGTAATGTTCATTTCTACTCATTAAGTAGTTATGAATGGGAATTCACTGGCTTACCTCCAAGGCACAAGTTACATACAATGATAATTTTAAATGAATTTATTTTTTTAAAATTATGATGGATGAGAATCTCAAGGAAACTCAGAAAAGGATTTAAAATAAAAGGATTGATTAATTAAAGATAATTAATTGATTTGAGCGTGATTTATCTTAAGAAATAACAATTAAATAATTGAATTCTAGTTTTATTTATGCATAAATATTGTTTCAATCATGGATTATCATGATCTTGACTAGGGCCTTTATATGTGGATGATTTCTTTTAATTTATTTATTTAAATTAAATTTATTGGCCTGCGAGCCTTATCCTCATTAATATATAGGGCCTGCATGCCCAAGATTTCTTTTATGTAAAAACCTATTTTACCCCTCACTTGTGAGTGAAATAAAATCATATGTAATGGATGGAGCTCCCAAGCTAGTGGAGGCAGATCAAGTTAAAATCCAAGATAAAACCAATCCAAGGAGATACAAAGGTGGATAAGTGGAAAGCTGTAAACACAAACCCAAAAGGTTCAAGGTGTTTCTCCCCTAGGTCTTGGGTTAGTTTATCAACCACTAGATAAACTAACCAATAGAATAAGCTTATAATCATAACATTTATTTTATTTATATCATTTATATGGTTTATTTATTATGGGTGTGTTGTCACGATCACACAATTAATGAATTAAACTAGCATGAAATATGGAACTAAAATAAGACTGGATTATGCATAAATATTATCCTATACATGGTTAATCACTTAATTATATCCCACTTAATATTAAAAATCCTGTAATAAAGATAATAAAATGGTAATTTACATATAAGGATAAAATACCTCAAAGAAATATTAAGTCGGTATATCCTTCCATAGTATTTGTTAGAATGGAACCATAGTTCAAAGTGCTTGACCAACCCTAGTTGGGGTGCTTTCACTTATCTAGGAATTCTAATTAAAAGTTTTGGGTTGACTTAACTTGGTTAACATCAAGGGTTTAATTCCACATTAGGACTTGGTGTGACCAAGAGGCAAAGGTTAAGGAAATCTAAAATAAAAGGATTTCAGGATTGGGGAGTCCACTCAGCAGATCAAGGAACTATGAGTTAATATAGTTGGAATTTGGAATGCGTACCTAAAAACACTTCAAGTTTCCTGACCAACCCTAGTTGGGGTAATGCAAAGGGAAATATTGATCCTTTCTACTAGAATATTCATGCAACATAATATTCTGAAGCCAATGGTGAGGGAAATTGGATTTAGATAAAATAGTGGGAGACTAATAAGTATTAATTTATTTATATGTCTCATTTTATCATGATAAAGTTCTAAATATTTTCTCATATTAATTTAAGAAAATATAAAGAAAATGACTTCAAACATATTATTATGAACCATACTTGAGAAGGAAAACCTTCTCACTGGCACCAATTTCCAGGAGTGGCAGAGGCATTTACACGTCATCCTTCACCACGAGAGGAAATGGTATGTGTTGGAAGAGCCTATTCCAATTGTACCTAGAAAAGTGGCCAGTGATGAGGAACTATCTCTCTATATGAAACATATGGATGATACCAAAAATTTCTAATGTTTCATGCTATCGTCCATATATAATGATCTCTTGAAGCAACATGAAAACATGGACGTATATAGCATGATGTCTCACCTTAAGGACCTCTATCAAGATAAGGCGACACATAAGAAATATGAGATCTCCAAATCTTTGTTTACAACTAATCTTGGAGAGTCTGTGCCAGCTGGGACTCATGTAGTCAAGCTTATTGGCTACATTTAACACCTAGACATCTTAAGGATTAAGTTCCCAGATGAGTTTCGTACAAATCTCATCCTATCATCACTGACCAATAACTTCTCCAGCTTTATTCTCAATTACAACATGAACAATAATGATAAGATTCTATCAGAACTTCTAACCTTGATTCTCCAAGTAGATAAGTACATGTGGTGTGACAAACTAATAGTACTTATGGTGAATAAGAAGAGGAAGTATAAGGAAAAGGGGCCAAAGGTTTATAAACAGTCTGAAGCCCCCGAGCACTATCCCTCCAAGAAGGGGAAGATCCAAAGATATGTCAAGGAATAAGAAGAGGTATATCTTTCATGTGGAAAGCCAGACCACTGGAATAGGAACAACACCTAGAGTCATGGGGATGCTAAAGGTTCATTCTTTATCTAGTGTAATCTTTCTATTTATACACATTGGGTATTATATATAGCTTGTGGAGCTCACATCGGTATTCAAATTTATAAACCAAGTAGATTTGGAAATATTTCTAGAGGAGAGGTGGATCTTTGAGCTTCCAATGGTGAGAGGTTGGATATGTTAGCCATTGGAGATTATTATCTCTCATTGCCAACTGGGATGATTTTGGTTTTACTTAACTGTTATTATGTTCCTAGTGTTACAAAGAACATAATTTTTCTATCATGTTTGGATATGGATGGATTTATTTTCAAGTTTGGAAATAATGGTTGTTTCTTTTATAATAACAATGTATGTTATGGTATGGAACATTTAAATAATGGTTTGTATGTATTAAATTACAAAAAACAATTGTTGGCAGTCGATAATGAAACAAACTCACATGACTCATACCACACCCAGTTGTGGCATCACCATATTGGTCATGTAAATGAGAAGTGCTTGACAAAGCTCTGCCAATATGGTTATTTAGACTATATTGAGCTAAAACCACTTAATAGATGTCATACTTGTTTACAAGGTAAAATGACCAAGCCACCTTTCGATGGACATGGTGAAAGGGCCACAGAGATTCTAGGATTGGTACACACAGATGTGTGTGGACCATTTCCAGTAGAAGCTAGAGGTAGATATTCTTACTTCATTACTTTTAATAATGATTTAAGTAGATATGTATATATATACTTAATTAAGTATAAGTCAAAGTCCTTATATAAATATAGGTAATTCAATAATGAAGTAGAGAATCATATTGGTAAGAATATAAAGAATCTTCGATCAGATCGAGGTGTAGAATATCTAAACCAAGAGTTCATCGACCTTTTACGGGAGTTTGAGATTCTATCTCAACTCACTCCCCCTTATACACCATAGTGGAATGGTGTTAGTGAAAGGAGGAACCACACCTTGTTGGACATGGTGAGGTCGATGACGAGTCATGCATATCTTCCATTATCCTTTTGAGGATATGCATTACAAACTACAACATACACATTAAACTGAGTACCAAATGAGGCAGAAAATTAAACTCCTTCTGAGTTATGGAATGGAAAGAAACCCATTTGTTCGCACACAAGTGTATGGGGATGTGAGGCATTTTTTAACACCTTCTCAGGCAACAAACTAGCACCCCAGGGCACGAGGTGTATCTTTATCGGATATCCCAAGGAAACAAAAGGATATTACCTATATAACCCTTCAGATAAGAAAGTGAACGTCTCTATACATGAAATATTTCATTAGAGGGAACACATCCTCATAAAGGATAGTGGAATAAAGATTTACTTCGATGAAGTTGATGCTCAAGATACACAAGGGTTGGTAAAAAAAAAGTTCCATAGGTCCTCGTGGAAGAGGTTCTAGAAACAAAAGTACTATGTAGGATCTCAAGAGAGGTAAGGTAACTAGAGATATTTTGTTTCCTAGTCACTGAGGACGGTGAATCATTATTTTTGGAAAATAATGAACCTCTATCCTACAATGAAGAAGTAGAGAGATTAAAAGCTACAAGATGGATAAAAGCAATGAAATCTGAGATGAATTCCAAGTATCAGAACCATGTTTGGGTTCTGGTCAATGAGCTAGTTGATGTAAAGCTTGTTAGATGAAAATGGGTGTTCAAGAGAGATCTGGACATAAAAGGTCAAGTTAGCACCTATAAAGCTAGTCTTGTGGCTAAAGGATTTAGACAATATCAAGAAATTGAATATGATGAAACCTTATCACTAGTTTCTATGTTTAAATCCATAAGAATCATATTTTCCATAACAACTTACCATGACTATGATATTTTGAAGATAGATTTCAAAACAAAATTCCTTAAGAGAAACCTTGAGGAAGATGTATATATGACAAAACTAGAAGGGTTTTCGACACCAGGTGAATCCAAACAGGTTTTCAAGTTTCATAAATCCATTTATGGATTAAAGAAAGAATCCGGGTCATGGAACATTCTATTTGATGAAGCCATAAAAGAATTTGGTTTCATTAAGAGTTAATATAATCCATGTGTTTATAAGTAGTTTAATGGTAATGCGGTCATTATCCTAATAGTATATGTTGATGACATATTACTTATTGGAAACGATGTACCAGTCTTACAGTCAGTTAAGGACTGGTTGAACAAGTGTTTATACATGAAGGACATAGGTGAAACAACCTACATTCTAGGGTTTAAGATCATTCATGATAGATCCAATAAGTTTCTTGGACTAAGTTAGGGTACATACATTGACCAAATACAAAAGGGATTTAGTATGGAACAATCTAAGAGGGGACTGGTTCCAGTGTCACATAGCCTACATCTTTCTAATAGAATGTGTCCTTAGAAACAATGAGAGAAAGATAGGATGAGTAAGATCCCATATGCTTTGCCTATAGGATCCATCATGTATGCCATGTTATGTACCAGGATTGATGTTCCCAATGCACTGAGCATGGTAGGAAATATCAAGCAGATCCAGGAGAACAACATTGGAATGCTATTAAGATTATCCTTAAGTATCCGAGAAGAACTAAGGATATGTTCCTGGTGTATGGAGGAGACGAGGATATTTTCATCAGAGGGTATGCTGATGCTAGTTTTCAGACAGATCATAATGATATGAAGTCGCAGTCTGGATATGTTCTCTATCTCAACAGAGGATCTATGAGCTAGAAGAGTTCAAAGCAGCCAGTTTTCACTGATTCTATAGTGGAGTCCGAATATATATAGGCTTCTGATGAATCCAAGGAATCCATCTAGATTCATATCTTTGTCCAGGATCTTGATGTGATTCCTAGAAGTAGAGACCCTATAACATTGTATTGTGATAATACTGCAGCAGTGGCTCTTGAAAAAGAACCAAGGTCACATCAACAGATAGAGAAAATTCTTTGTAAGTATCACCTCTTGAGGTACATCTATCAAATGGGTGAAGTTGTAGTTGGCAGAGTGTCTATGGAAGAGAATGTGTAGAACCCCATGACTGAAGGCCTATCTCAGCAGAAGCATGAATATCATGTGAGAGTTAGTGGGTTAAAGTTTGTTAATAGTTGTCTCTAGTCCAAGTGGGAGTCTGTTGGAGTTGGTGGCCTATAACCAACTACTTTTTTACTTTATTCATTAATAATTACTTTATCAAATATTGATTGTTCTTATGTGTTACAATGAATATGATAATTTCCTAAGGATTTCTGTTGCACCAAAGGTTCATAGTGGATCCCTGCTATGATGAGAACCCAAAAGTGCCATAACACTACTCTTGAATATATGTTCTATGGCCGGATGATGTTATTTGAGGGACACAAATAATACAGGCCATTAGGGGTGAGGACTCATAAAAACTTGAGGCAACTTATCATGGTGTGCACCCTTGGTGATATCTAGGAGGATATTATGAGAACAAGAGCTTCCAATAGGAAATCCACATTTTATAGTGTCATTGGATGTTCCTATCTGTAGACGTATGTATTGGTCCTTATACTTTAAGATTATTATTGATGGGTATTACTACTCACACACTTAAATTTATTGATGAAAACTGTTATGACACATTATTCACTGTGAGGTAGTATATTTTTGGTGCATCACAAGTAATACTATATTAATAGATAATGAGAAAAAGGATTTGTCCCTTCTGTTTCATAATTGAAGTTGATATCTCAGTCCCTTTAATGAAATTTGTATAGCCTAAATAATTACATAGACCAAGAAAGGAATGGGAAAGTTCAATTCTAGTAATTCAAAGAAAGAATAATCAAGAACTTGGGTTGATGGAACTAACATTAAACCCGCTTGATTCGAGATATCAAGATAAAGGGATTACATTACATGGTAAGTGTTCATAGTAGGTGACATATCATTACATTGTTAACTTCTTTCTCTATGAATGACTTGACATGTTTCTAGATTCTAACCTTGGACTTTAGGCAAGCTCCGATTAATTCCACTGACAAAGAGGCCTAGATGGTCACACACTAAGTGTGTCCAATTATCTTAGTTAATATTCATTTAACAAGTTGAATAAAGATTATTCCTGATAGTGGTATAATAATTATTCGAGGATGCATTATCACATTTATTTCGATACTAGTTATTCAAGAGAATATATTGTGGGTGAAATAATATATTTATTATAGAGTAATGCAGTGATATTTATTTAAGAAATAAATAGTCAATTTTCAAGGTCTAATAACTATGGTGGGAGAAATAAAGAAAATAGAAAAACAAAAATACATGATGTGTATATTAATATATACGCCATTTAGTTTTTCTAGAGATTTGTGAGAAATAATATTATTTATTTAATTAAATAATATTAGATGTAATTCGTTGGGTACGTGTCAAGTAATAATAATAGTCAACTGTTATTATTAGACATGAGGTTTTACTAAGAATTAAATGAAATGAATAAATGATTTCGGGTAATTAATTAATTTTATTATTCTAAGTAATTAAAAAATCCCAATTATATCATTCTCATGAGCCTATCCATTTTTTGGTGGTTGTCCACAACGAATTGGAAAAATATCTCAATCCCAAAGAGAATTATTTTTACACCAAGAATGCTCTCAAGTTATGACATATATCCTCCTCCACCAGATCAAGGAGAACGATTTGGAAGTGGCTTTCAAGGCAATTGAAAGCGGACATCACAAGCGAAGGATCTTCCGTGAAAGCACCCGAAGATCCCTTTGGTGACATCTATAAATATTTAGAGAACATGTGCATCACCGCTAGAGGAAGTATACACTTGGATTCTATGATACAATGATGGATTACATCATATTGTGACCAAAAAAACCAATGAAGAGATAATTCCATCAAGGTAATTCTTATCTTTTAATTAAATCAATTATAACCAACATATGATGATCTTATCTATGGTTCTAGGAATCTTCTTTTTTTTCTTTCGTTCTTCTTTCTTTTCTGAAGATCTGTCATTTTATTATTGTGGTAAATCTCGGATCGATTGTTGTTAACAGAAAAATTAATGTTGGGTACACCCACTAATGTGCTTCCGCTGTGCCCAGAACCTAAAAAATTCTCATATGAAGTGTTGAATGAATACTGTACCTTGTTTGAAATCAAGTATGAAATATTTAAAAAGAAAAATAAATCCCTTTTAAAGCCTTATTATAAAATTTTTAGTGAATAGAAAGACCTAAAAAATAGATTTTAGATTTGAAAATTTAGTTGGAAAAATATAGTACCCTATGTGATGAATAAACAAAAACAACCTATAGAAGGAAGTTCAAAATTTTAAAGATACTACAAGTTTATTTACCAAATTAGAAGAATATCTCAATAAAATTCTTCATTAAAAACCACTTAATAAAGAGAAGTTTGGAATAATATTTAAAGGTGAAAAGAAAAAAGTATTTAACAAATATTTTTTCCCTAGTTCTAAAAACAAAATATTTCTAGAGTTATCAGTTTTCATTATGGTGTAGTAGGAAATTTTACTAACATTTTTAATTTGTAAAATACACAATTCTATGGAATCAAAAATTATTTTCTTACAATAGTTTTTTCAAAAGAAGTTTCAAAGTTTTCTGGAAAATAAAAACAAATTTGTATACCTAATTATCTAATAGCTAATATTTTTGGACCCAAAAGTGTTTGGGTAGTAAATAATTATGTTGTTTGATTTGTCATTGGAGGGAAATAGACATGTGAATAACAATGAAAAATGGGTTATGGATAATGGATGTTCAAGGAATATGTGTGGATATTACTTCAACCTTCACTCACTATCTAAAATTGAATGATGATAAGTCACATTTGGTGATAATGAAAAAAGAAATATTTGTATCAGTTATAAATACCAAGTCAATTATCATTAACAAATTAATTTATGTTAAAGGATTAAAGGAAAATCTGATAAGTATTTCTCAACTTTGTGATGATGGAATTTCTGTTGATTTTTCTAACAATGCCTATTTAGTTTTTAATGATAAGTTCTCAACTTTAAATCACCCAGAATAGATAATGTGTACACATTAGATCATAATTATTTATGTAGAAAAAATGTAAACTATTTAAATGATGAAATTAATTAATCATGGATTTTTAATAGTAGGATTGGACATTACAATGTTCATTCTCTAAGAAAGTTGTCTAAAAGGAATTTTATTTCTTACTTGCCTAACATTAAATTAGACAAAAAGAAGCTATGTGATCCATGTCAAATGGGAAAGCAACCCAAAGGTATAATATGACCTATTTTAAATTAAACACCTTATGAGTTATGGAATAACAGAAAACCAAATGTATGATACTTCAAAGTATTTAGATGTAAGGTTTATATCTCAAACACCAAGGATAATCTTGAAAAGTTTGATCTAAAGGATGATGATTGTATCTTACTAGGTTTCTATAATACTTCTAAATATTGTAGATTTTTCAATAAAAGGCCAAGGATTATTAAAGAATAAACTCATGTGAAGTTTGATAAAAGTGATCTTTTTGATCACAAAATTATTCAAACTAATGATCAAAGTGATTCAATCAATGAGTGGAGACCTGAACCCCTATTCAACAATAATAAGGATAATTATTTAGAAGTTGAATATGTTAAATCTAATATAGTAAGGGTAGATACTAGTGAACAAGAAAGTGGGTTTCCTAGAATACCTAGATACCTTAAAGAACATCCTCTAGAAATTGTTATATGAATCCTAGATGAAGGTTTAATAACTATAAGAAACATATTAAACCTTGTAGAATTATCTTCCTTTCTATCCCAACTATAACCTAAATATATATAAGAAGATTTATTAGACGAAAGTCGGTTCTTAGCTGTGAAAGAGTATTTAAATAAATTAAAAATAAATAAAGTATGGGAATTAGTTGAAAGACCCTCAAACTATCCTGCAATTGGAACAAAATGAGTTTTTAGAAAAATAAAATAAAATCATATTGTAATAACTATAAATAAATCTATAATAGTTTCCAAAGGATATAATAAATTAGAAGGAATGGATTATGAAGACACCTTTACTCTTATAGCTAGGTTATAAGATATTATAATCCTTCAATAATATTCATCGTATATGAATTTTAAATTATATCATATGGACGTTAAATATGATTCTCTAAATGGTTTTTTAATGGAGGACTTTTATATAGATAAACCTCCTTGTTTTTAAGATCCTCATTTTCAAAATTCTATTTTTAAACATACCAAATATCTAAATGGACTTAAACAAGCTCCGAGGGAATAGTATGAATGATTTATCTCCTTTATTTTATCAAATGGTTTTATAGAAGAAATGGAAGATCTTGCATTATTTAACAAAAATTCATTCTCAAATATTTTTTAGTACAAATATATGTAGATGATTTTATTTTCAGATCAAAAAATAAAAAATCACGCAATGATTTTTCAAAACTTATGAAAAAATAATTTGAATGAGTATTATGGATAAACTAAACTATTTTCTAGGATTTCAAGTTTATTAATAAGATTTTAGAAATATTTTAAATCAAAGAAAATACATACATGATCTAATTAAGAAGTTTGGATGAAAAATAGTAAGACATACTCAACTCCCATGAGCTCCAATATTAAACTTGATTTGGATGAAACTAGAAAACTAGCTGACAAAAAGTTTTAAAGAGGAATAATTGTAATTTTGTTATATCTTACTACAAGTAGAGAAAATATTATGTTTTCAATATGCCTGTGAAATATTTCAATCTAATCTAAACGAATAACATTTAAATACAGCTAAAATAATTTTAATATATTTAAAAGGAATTGTGTCACTTTCTCTTATTTTTCCAAAAATCTCTGATTTTGATTTAATTTCATGCTCAGATGCTATTTTGATGGATGTAAACTGGATAGAAAAAAACCTCAGGAAATTTCCATTTTCTTGGTAAATATATAGTGTCTTGGTCGAGTAAGAAACAACACTATGTAGCATTATCAACTACTGAAGTTGAATATATTGTAGCAGGAAGTTGGTGTGCATAAGTGTTGTGAATGAAACAAAACTTAATGGATTTTAGATTTAATTTTACTTGCATTCCAATAAAACGTGATAACACAAGTGATATCAATATTTTAAAAGATCTGATAAACTATTTAATAATAAAGAACATTGACTTAAGACATTATTTCTTGATATATCATTCCCAAAATAATGATATATCTTTAGAATTTGTTTCCATAGAAAATAAATTAGTAGAAATTTTTACAGAACCTTTTTATACTAACAGATTTGATTTTATTAAGTCATAATTAGGTATGTTTAATTTCACTTAATAATACTTTATAACATTTGTTTTCATACTAAAAGTAATTAAGTTATTTTACATTATTTTATTTAGTTTATGTGCCACCATTTTGAGTACTAGTCATATTTACTAGGTTGCGTCACCTAGTTTTAGTAATAATTACTCTAAACATCACTGTGAAACCCCTCATTTACCGAAAATGAAAATAACTATGTATCAAATCTATATGAGAAACACTTTTTAAACCTTTGAACCCTCCCTCTCTACCGAAACCTTTATTACACTAATTTTACAACCTTACAACCTTCCAAAACCTTTGTCAATGGAGAAAACAAAAAGAACAGAAGGTTCCTCATAAATCAGAATGAAAAGACAAAGTATCTCAAGGAAATTGTTGAGTGGACAAGAAATTGGTTTTCAGTGGCTAGAAAATGCTGATATATTGCTAAAGAAAGTCATCAATCATTAAAGATGGGATTAATTTTTATCTGAAATAAAAACCTTGATCGTATTCAAAAAGGAAGTTCATGAGTTTTATGAATCAAAATTCTTTCATTTTGGTGATGAAGAAGACCCATTCACTTCAAAATTAAAATATAAAAACCTCTCGATAACCTATGTTATGTTATAAGAATCCTTGAAAATCCCTTATGAAGGCTAATTTTTTTTAGCACCTCTTTATTTATTGTGGATGGAGTCACTCTACCAAAGATAATAATTTCGCTCTTCAGAAAAACATATATTGAAAATAAGCCAATAATGTATTTAGAGACTAATAGAAAAGTACTAACCAATTTTATAAAATTAGGAATAACACAGATAAATTATGAGTTTAATAAAATTATTTTTCAAGACATTACTTTTCTTTATCTATTTATGATAGAAAATCCTGTGAATTTGGCACATTATATTTTACAATACATGTTCCAAGTTTAGAACAAGTATTTGAATTTTTATCCTTTTAGAAGAATATTAACACTTTTTTTTCGAAATAATGGAGTCTTGTTGGATGATAATAACACAAATCCCTATCAGGGGCTGACAACCCTATGTAAAAGTGTTTTAAGAAAAATTGGGTTGTGTTCGAATTTATCGTTAAGAAAGTTAGTGCCCATAAACTCATTTATTGAAGTGGAACTCCAATAGAATCTGGGGGAGTCATATTGATTATAATAAATACCAGTGTTAGTAAAAGGATCTCCTTAGAATACTGAGATAATATAAATTCAGGATGATGAAGAGACTCTCACTGCGAGGCAAAGAAGAGTCTGAGTTGGCATTCTGTTAGGAGAAAAAACTTCTTATTAAGAGAGTATACCTCCTACCCCTGTTTCCATACCAATATAATTTAATAAATAAAGGATAAAATTAAATATCACTCGCATGTTTTCATTGGAAATAACATTAACATTTCAGTAACCCCCAGAATTTACCCTCTTATTGTCAATTCCCACTATGATGAATTAGAAAAAATATCTGCCAAAATGGTTGGTAGAATTGAATCTGAAGAATCACATCATGTAGGAGAAGAACCTGATGCTAAATAAATATAATCAGTTGGTGAAGAAATCAAGGAATTCCACTAATAAAGGTATTATTCTATTCATGAGGAATGTAAAAATGTAGAAGTGCCTAAAGTTGGAAGAAGTATCTCTGAAAAATAATAAGAGATCTACATAAAGTTACTGTCTAAAGTACAATTAATAAAATACCAAGTGACTATGTATAATAAGTAAGTAAGGAATCTTCATGATTATATGTCATAAAAGTACGATGTTTAGGAAATAAAACCGTTAGTTTAATCTATAATTGGAAAGTTATCAAGAGAATCCACTACAATAACTACAAATAGTTCAAATATAAATTAAAAGTTGATGGAATTATCCCAAGACGTGGATAGGATGAATGTATCCCTTGATTCCTTATAGTGTTAAATTATCTCAAGAGATATGTTTCAATACTTTTAGGAATGCATGAAAGGTGAATTGAAAAGGTTTCCAATTATTATTATAGAAGATTTTGAATTGGTTGATAAGTCAACAAAGGAAATTAGCTCTATGTTTAAACAAAAGATGACGTATGCTCAATAGAATTCAATAAAAGTAAAGAAATATGTATTATTTATCATCATAGGGCTACATAAGATGTATGGATCTTTATAAAATAATTTTTATGTCATATAAAATAAATTTGATGATCTACATAGAGTAGTTATTAACAGTTTAAATCCATATTTCTATGAAGATGAAGAAGCATTAAAAGCTGATTCCTTTTGTAGAATCTTTTGGAATACAAATATTTAGAAAATCAAAAGAATTTGACATTTTTTTGGTATGATAAAAAAATATTTTTAAGTGTTGAATAATCTTAGAGATAGTTATTCCAAGAAGGGATACATGTATAATTTCATTGGAAATTTATCTCAACATCTATGGATGGATTCAAAACCCTTTTATACTACTATAATAATGAAATGGTAAAAAGAATTGATGCTTGGGTAGATTCCCTATTTCAGATTCATGGAACATGTTTTCTAGGACCTTAAATTGTTGATTGTAATCTTTCCACTTATCAGTGTTTAAAGGAAAAATTTGACCCCTCTGAGGTCTATCAAAGGGATAACCTCAGGTTTTCTAAATAATTATATCTACCTTTACCTAAATTTTCCTATAAAATATCCTTTACCAGCGTAGATAAAGTTTATTTGGAAAGGGAATATAAAGCTGAAATTAACATTCAATCGACAATAGTAAGGATTTCTCACGAAGATCAGACCGGTCTTAGAGAATCTCTACTAATGTTGGGTGATGTTTTTGGTGCAATAAATAATTCTTCTTTTCTTTCATCATTGTTACCTAATATCTTTTAAGAAACCACCTTCGAAAAATCATTTCAAGTACATCATTTGATATAGTCTCTCTATAGTTCATAAAATGGGTTTCCCAATGGATATAAATTCTTAAAAACATTTGAATCATGCTAAATTTATGGAATTCTTAAAAACATTTGAATTAGGAAAACTTTATATAATTCTTAAAAAAACTTGAATATGTTTTAAACCTGAATGGTTTTAGTGCTTTAATGTATTTAATGTTCATTTTAAGATGTTTAATTTTGTTATGTTGTAATATTTTTCATTGTTAATCAATGTTCTCATTTTATGATCTTTTTACTCCATACCGATTTAAATGTTTATCCATGAAATAAATATGATTTAATATTGTTTAATTTTTTTTATCTCTTATGGATTCTATTTAATTCCAAATTTTATTCCCAATTAGTAGCATTAACTATTTATTAATGTTTGTGTGAAATAATTATTGTATTTATTATTCTAATTATTTTTGATATCCCAAAAATGGAGGAGAAGAAAAGGACAATACAAGAATTTAATTTTTAAAGTTTTTCTTTCAATAATTGGGAGAATAAAGGAAAATTACAAAAATTTACATTTATTTATTGGAAGAAGAAACAAATTTCAAAGGGTAAGTATCTTTAAAATGGGAGATGAAAAGAAAACATCTATATTTATAAAAGTAGTATCTTATGTGGTATTTTTTAAGTTATAGTTTTAGTGTATGATTTTTTTTCATATCACGGGGTTTGTGATCATAAAAAAGGGGGAGATTGTTGGAAAAATTATATTATGCCAACATATCTCATCTTTATGTGTTTTGGTAATTAAAAAAACCCCTAATTTTATTATAAAAAGTTTATCTTAAGTGTTTTAGATTTTATTTATCAAAAAGAATTTATATTATATTTTTTATCCATGTTTTTATCTTACGAAGATTAAAGAATTTGATCTGCGCCAAAGTATTTTATCTTACAATAATTGAATAATATCTTCAATTTTCTCAAAATCAGAAAGGGTTGAAAGTTTATCCTACTACATTAGACTTTATCTTATAAATATAATGACAGAGTTATGCAAGCAATATGTTTTAGTCATAATGAAAATATGAGAATACATTATCTTATGAAATCTAAAAGAAGTTTAATAAGATAAGTGTTTCATCATAATAACATATTTACCTTACACTGAAAAATTATCTTACACAATATTGAAATATGTTTTATCTTATGAATAAGAGTTGTTTTATCCTATGAAAGTTATCTTACAATGTACATTACCAACAATTGATATATTGTGAAGATCTAGTTACTGTAGAATTTCATGATTACTTTTCTATTCGATAAATAAGTTATTTCATACTTTTATAACACATAAAAAAAGATTATCCATTTAAGGAAATATCAGTATGCACAAGACATTCCATGAATAGAAATATTCGAAGATTGAAAAGATCTTTGAAATTTCTTCCATAAAGGTAATTTCTATATTTGGAGATATTTGATGCATATTCTTAATATCATATCTTATCATGATCACTATGTGGATTGCTTGACTGTTAAGATTATCTCATGCTTAAGTTCAAAATGAGATTTAAAGGACCTATCATTCGTGACATAAAAAAAGAGATGAGGATATAAATAGTCACATACAAAGAACACACTTACATATGAATACTTAGGATAGCTGTACATAGAGAAAACCAAAAAGTTCTTACCGTTCTTATCGGTTCTATTAGTTGCACTGAAGAAAATACCATCCTATCCTTTAAGATTATCATATTATCAAGATGAATCTTTATCTACTGTCAGCTTCCGCATGTAACTGCGTGCTATAATTGTTTCTCTCAAAGGTTTGTTTCATTATATATTGTTTACACTCAGTTTAAGAGTGTGTTTAAGACTGTGGATAGGTCATGTAAGGGGAGATTTTGGTTGAAAGTTATGGTACCTTTGTATTAAGTGAAAGATACTTGTACTCAGTTGGGAGACCCTAGTAGAAATACTGTTATAGAGAAAATCACTAAACTTAGGGAGTGGAGTTTTAGTGGAGTAGACTAGGGGATTTCTATTCCCTGAACCACTATAAATCTCATGTGTTCAGTCCATTTACTCTAAGTTTTAATTTATATTTTCCTTTTTAAGAAAAAGGATTCGAATGATCATACCTTAAGAGGGAGGGAGGTTTTATGTGAAGGAAATTTTTAGGAACTCAATTTAGCTCTCCATTATCTGGGACAAAAATAACAATATAGGAAAATTCTCATAATAATAAAATTAATTCAGCCTTAAAACTTCTTGTTCTTTATATTTTCATGTCGGATTATAGTTCCTTTAGTTAAACCTATATCAATCTTAGTTTTAACTAAGTTATGTTAAGTTGGGTTGTATTATACTTATCAATCCAATCCCTCAAAGAAATCAGGAAATAAATCCTTTATAGTGGTTCATAAAAATAATTTTATCAACAAAAGAATATCCCCCAGGGGTATGAAACTGGGTGTGCAGTTAGGCACCTTTATCGTGAACTAGGTGATGATGCAGTTAATACCCAACATGCCCTTTTTAGGGTTATTACCCCTAGGTACAACAGTTCCAGAGCCTGAATCCACTTGTAGTATTAAGAAAAGGATTAAATTTCTAGGATAACCACAAAATATCTACTTAACCAAAACATCGGGATGTTATCCTATACTTAAACTTACCAATTATACTTTTCCTAAGGGTTTTCAATAATGTTCTCTAAACTAATATTCAAAAATAACTAAAACCTTATTTGATACCAAATAAATTTACCCATGCTAAACATGACATAAATAATACATTAATATCATGATTTGAATAATAAATCACACAAACAGATACACATCCCAAGGAAAAAAAGGTTTAGTGTCTTAGATATTAGCTACATCGACATATTATTTTACTAAATTTGAAAACATTTATTCATAATCATACTCCTATAATCCATTTTCTTGAAATTCCAAAATATAATCATCTTCATAACATGGGGAGTGTAAATATGATAAAAGAGTGAGCTTAGAAACCCAGTAAGAGAAAAACATATCATAACATGAAGAATAACACGAGGAAGAAAAAAATATATCATAAAAAAGATCAAAATACCTTATACGATAATAATAAAACATGTTAGGGAAACATAATACCATAAAAATATCATTAATTAATTATAAAAGATATTAAATACCTCAAAAAAAATCTCAATAGTCATATAACATGTGACAATGACATAAAAGTATGCAATGCTTTAAAAAAGGTATAATCATGAAAAAGAAATTTCATGGAAATAAAATTCATCTTAATTTTTTTAATAAATTGATAATAAACTTGGAAATATAAAAGAACCATAATAATAGGAAAACATTTGTGAGAAAATTCGTTATTCCCACACTTATGTGAATAAACTCATTATGTCCATGCCTAAAAATGTGAGAAAACCTATTATGTTGTAAAAAAAATCATAATGTCCTTTCATAACTATATTATGATATATAAGCTTAAACCAATGAATTATAGGATGATATATGACCCCATTGATCATCATCCATACATATGTGTGCCACTTAAACTTCAGCATCATATCTTAAAGAACCCATGGAAAAAGAATGGGTTTCTTAAACTTTCCAAAAACATCACATAACATAAACTTAAAAGACCATAGAATATCAAAAATATAATTTTAAAAAAATAATCATATAAAAAATATAAAAATATAAATATATATATATATAATGATAAAAACATCACATCATGAGAGATAAACCTTATAGGAAAAAAAATTGAAAATTGAAAATTTTTCACCAAACCATTTAAACATTATTATAAAAGATGAAGTGAAAATTACTTTCAATTTTTTTTGCAAAGGGAATGAGATGATTTTTAAAACCATATTTTAAATATTTAAAAATAAAATATTATTGAAAATATATAAAGTTTATGAAAATAAATTTGTGGTGGAAGATAAAAAATGATTTTGAAAGGATGGAAAACCTTTTTAAATATTTTTGAAATACCTTTGTTTGAAAACCTACATCATAAAAAGAGTATTAAATTTTAATTTTGAAAATGGGTAAATATAATTGTGCGAATAATAGATAATAATTCATATTATGTTTCCCAAAAATAGAGGATAATATTGGTAGGAAGTAAAAATAGGCACATAGAATAAAAATCCATTAAAAGTAATGAAAATTATTTTAACAAAATGAATTTTAATGAAATAATAGAATAACTAAGGAAGAATAATTTGGTTTGAAACATTATTTACATGGAAAATAGGATTTAAATACAACATAAAATCATCATAGGTTATAATAGATCAATCTTGAAATATAATAGTCAAGGACGAGTGATTATAAACCCAAAGAGTATATTTTAGTCATGAAAACACCTTATATTTATTCTTTCTTAGTCGAATGCAAAATAATCTCATATATATATATATACATATATTAATATTCTATTTAATAACCATTTTAAACCTAAAAAATTTCATAATTTCAATTTATATTCATTATATACATGTAAATTAGTTAGTTTTTTCTTATTTTCCCATACCAGGTGTTTATAGTTTTGACCGTTTGCAGTAGTTTCCTAGAAGGTGTGTCATTATTCATTATTCTTACAAATTTATTTATTAAAATTTAATTAAATTTATTATAAATGATAAATTATAGTGATTTATTAAGTTTAAATTTCCTTTCATTAGTACTTTAGTCTTAATCCTAGAAGATGAAATCAACAATGAACATTTTCAATGATTTTTAACCTACGAAAGGTGCTTTCTTAATTAACGAGTTAAATATTGATGTATCATTTACAAAAAAATAATATTTTACAAATTTATATAATATTTAATAGTAATTAAGTTATCATAATCATCCATGTTATAATTTCATAGCATTGTTCAAGTAGGAGGTCAAACCGACCCAATCATGAACATATCAGGATTATTGATGAATATGGTGTGAATTAGTTGTAATATTATTACACCAATAGAATAATGATATCATTTTGAAAATTTTAGTGTGAAATATTATAAATAGAAATTAATTCTAAGAATATGTAATGAATATGAAATTATTATATAATTTGAATTGATGATTTTCCTCTTAGTACGCTTAGTTTAAATGATTGAATTTAAGAATTGTTTTTATTCATCATATCATTAATAGGTTATATAATTTACCATAATAGAACCCTAATTATATCATAAAAATCATATTTATCCTTTCAAACCATTCTCATGACCATCCATATAAGGTGAGGATGAAATAAAAAATAGAAATCAATCTTCCCATGGAGGTAGTGGTCCATAGGTATGCATGGTTAATAATTTTATTTTCTATAGAATGGTGGAAAACATTAATATGGTTGATCATTTAAGAACATTAAACATATTATAATTATCATAAATATATATTAAATTCCCTATCAGTACCATATTTATTAGGTGGTGATGAAAAATAAAACATGTTACGTCATGGAGGTGATAGTCCATACAACACACAGTTCATGTTTTCCTTTTTCTTAATAGAAAAGGGGAGGGTGGGTAATTGTTATAACATCATTATAATAAAAATTCCTTATTAAAATTATTCTTATTTTATCATTTTTAGATGCTAAAATAAAATTTTAGGAAGAATAAAAGAACTTAAATAAATAGAAAAGAGAAAGAGAGGTTAGTAACTTATACCTCACTTCTTGGATTATCTCCTATGTGAAGGGGATAAAACCTTTGAGGTGTGATATTTTGAGAATACCAGAACAAAATTAAGTGTCTATGAGTGTATAGGATAGAGTTTGGTAGAGTTTGGAAAAAATTTATGGGTTTTGGTGTAAGGGGAAGTGTGAAGAGGAGTACCTCTTTTATAAGTGAAAAGTAATGACATTTTTTAAATACCCAAAATTTTTCAATAATAGGAAGTTAATATCAAGGAAACTACCTCTTAAATTGATAAATAAACATGTTATTCCCTTTACCCCTTAGGTTACTCATTTTTACCATTTTAGTTTTCACCATGGTAACTAGTTTTTACCTATGTAATTTATCATTTATGCCTAAAAATAAAATGGTATTTATTATATAATTTGAACCAAATAATTCCAAATTAGAAATTAATTTTGTTTGATTGAATTTTTAAAATAGATAAAAATTAAATTTAAAGTACAAATTGTATATATTATTAATTGTTTTTTAAAAATATATAATTTAAATTATGAAATGTCAAATATGGGTTGATAATTTAAAATAAATATTTTTAAAATAATAAAGTCACTTATAAAATTATTTTTTTTAATTTTTAAAAAGGTTTTATAAATTTATAATTCATATTTATAAACTAATAATGTCCTAAAATTCATATTATTTGTAAAAATTTTATTTTCCAAAATTCACCTAAAAATTAATATTTTTTGAAAAAAAATTAATCTTAAGATAATATGGCCATGATAAATCCAAAAATAATGTTAATTTTTCCAAATTCAAATCCTAAAATTTATAATTTGTCTTTAAAATTAAAATCCTAAAATATAGAAAAAACTATTTTTTAAAAAAAACACTTTTTTCTATATTAACTATTATCTCCCTATAAATTATTAATTAATCAAGTATTAACATATATTTCTATTATTCAATCAAAATAAAATTATTTACTTGAAATAAAATGTTAATTTATAAGAAAACACAATTTTTAGCATAAAGTGAATTTAGGAAAAATGACTTTTCAAAAAGTATTAAAATTTATGGTATATATATAAATATTTTATTATATTTTGATATATTCCTAATTTATACTTACATAACCCCTTATGATCCATGTAAAAGACCTAATCATTAGATAAACACTTATTATAGTTTTAGGTGGTTGTTCAGCTAGAATGGATCTTGTGGCAATCTCCATGAGCTTGAAGTTCTCCCATATAAAGTTTCTCTCAATCCATAATTACTCGAGTTCGGTCTGGGATTAGTCAAGGAAAAACCATAAAAATGAACATATCTTCCAATTTTAAACAAATTTACTCTATAAATAATTTTTACACTATCTGATGCAATTTTTTCTCTCTTTATTTATTTTATAGTATGGTTACTTCAATTTATACAATCTAATTTAAGGGATATATTTTAATAGTCATATTTAATATTCACAATATATCATGGTTTTTAATTTTATTTTGGGTTTTCATGTGAAACATTCTATTAAAGAAATATTTATTTAAGGATAATATATAGTGAAATCTTGGGTCATTACAACCAATGGTGAGAGGTTGGTTGCTCTATCCATTGAAAACTACCACCTGTTATTTCTAAACGGGATGGTCTTGGTTTTAAAAGATTGTTATTATTTATCAAATATTACAAAAAACATAATTAATGAATCCTACATAGATAAAAATGCTTTTATTTTCAATTTTGGAAATAAAATATGTTTCTTTTATAAAGATAACATAAATTATGGCATAAAAAATTTAAATAATTATCTTTATGTATTAAATTATTAAAAAAAATATTTTAAATTGATAATGAACCAAGTTCGCATGACTGATTTGACACCTAGTCACGATGTCATCATCTTGGTTATGTAAATGAGAAGTGTTTGAAAAAGATCTATCAATATGGTTACTTAGAATCTTTTGAGCTAAAATATCTTGACAGATGTGACACTTATTAGAAGGGAAAATGAACATGTCACCTTTTACTACATAATGTAAAATATTTATAGATCTTATATAATTGTTTCATATTTATGTGTGTGGACCATTTCTAGTAGAATCTAGAGATGTGTACTCTTACTTAATTACTTTTACTGACTATTTAAGTAGATATGGATATGTCTATTTAATGAGGTATAAATTAGAATATTTTTAGAAATTTAAGGAATTCAAGAATGAAGTAGTTAATAAACTTGGTAATAAGATAAAGAAACATTAATTTAATTTAGGTAGTGAGTATCTTAACCAAGAATTTATCAACTTTCTACAAGAGTGTGGGATTATACCCCAACTCAATCCTTCTTATACACCATAGTGGAATTATGTAATTTAAAGGAGGAATCATACCTTACTTGAAATGGTAAGTTTGATAATGATCTATAAAATTATTCTATTATCTTTTTGGGGATATGAATTACACATTGTAGCATATTCACTAAACCATGTACCAACTAAAGTGGTAAAAAATAGTCCTCATGAGTTATGGTGTGGAAAGAAATTAATTTTGTCACATACTCATGAATGGGATTATGAGGCATTTATTAAGGCCAACGATTATAAAAAACTATAACCTTGATGAACAAAGTGTGTCATTATAGGGTATCCTAAGGAAATAAGATTATAATATCCATATAACCCCTCAAATAAGAAAGTTCATGTCACAAGAAAATCTATTTTTCTTGAGAGGGTTCAAATCCTCAAGAAGGATAGTGGGAGAAAGATTGAATCTGATGAAATTAATTCTCAAGATACAAAAGAGTTTTCACATAAAGGGATTTCATAGGTCCATATTGAAGATATTATTCCTAAAACACAAGTACTGCATGGAAGAAACATAGTGGTTAGAAAATAAGAAATATTTTTTTTTATATTCACCACATATGGTGACTCATTATTGGTTGAGAATAATGATCCTATTTCCTACAAGTATATAATAGAGAGATCAGAAACTACAACATGGAAATAATCCAGGAATTATAAAATGGATTCCATGTATCAGAACCAAGTTTGGGTTCTGGTAAAATTTTGGATGATGTAAATCTCGTTGGGTGTAAATGGGTATTCAAGAGAAAAATATACCTCAAAGGTAAATCGAGTACCTATAAAACAATTCTAGTTTCTAAGGGTTTAAAATAGAATCAAATAATTGACTAAGAAAAAACCTTTTCTCTAATTTCCATGTTTAAATCCATCAGAATTCTACTTACCTTAACATATTTCCATGATTATGAGATTTGGTAGATGGATTCCAAAATATATTTCCATAACAGAAACCTTTAGGAAGATTTCTATATAACACAATCAAAAGGAATTGTGCCTCTTAGAAATTCTAATAAAATATGAAATTTATAGAGATCCATTTATGGGTTAAATTGTACATCTAGGTTATAAAATATTTGGTTCAATGAAGCTATAGGATAATTTGGTTTCATAAAGAATGAATGTGAGCTATGTATTTAAAAGTTTTTTTGTGGGAGTGCGATCATAGTTCTAGTAGTATATGTTGATGGCATATAACTTATTATAAACAACACACTAGTCATATAGTCATTTAAGGTGTGGTTAAATAAGTTTTTATCCATGAAAGAATTAGGTGAAATATCCTGTAGCTGGGGTTTGGCTTAATGGTAAGAACCCCGTAATCCTACATGAAAAATGGGGGTTTAAAACCCATGGGGTGAAGGTATTATAGCAGTATTATAGTGGTACTGTAGCAGCGGTGGTACTGATGATCGGTGGGTACTGTAGCGGTGGCAGGATACTGTAGCGGCGGCAGGGAAATGTAGCAGCGGCAGGCACTATAGCAGTCGGGTTACTATTCACAGAATGGGCCTTAGGCAAAAAATTTGGGCCTACGGGCTATTTAATGGGCTACAAGACCACTGGACCTTCGGGCTATGTAATGGGTCTCCCTCTACCCATTTAAAAGAGGTCTTTACTTTACTTTAATAATAAAATGAGGATTTAGCCCCAACCTTTAAAAAAAATTAGGTGAAATATCCTAAATTATAGGAATCAATATCATTCATGATTGATCCAAGAGGATGCTTGGATTATTTCAATGTACATATATTGACCCGGTACTAAAAAGATATAGTATAGAACAATCTATGAGGGGATTTTTTTAGTGTAACACAGTATACATATTTCCAAGAAAATGTGTCCTCAGACACAATTGGAGGGAGAAACAATGAGTATGATCTTATACACATCTGTTATAATATCTATCATTTATGCCATGTTATGTACAAATATTTCTGTTTCCTATGATTTAATAATGATATATAGATGTCATGTTGATCTATGAGATAAATATTGATCCACTATTAATCTTATCTATAAGTATCTATAGCTTACTAATGACCTGTTCAAAGTATTTGGATGAGTTGAGGAATTATTCATCAGAGGATTTACTAATTATAGTTTCAAAATAGATCAGAATGATCTAAAGTCATAGTTAGGATATATAGTTAGTCTCAATGAAGGAGTTATGGGATAGAAGAGTTCAAAGCATCTAGTTTTTATCGATTCTATGTTGGATTTAGAGTATATAGTAGCTTATGATGCAGCCAAATAAGTAGTTTGGATTTATAAATTCATCAAAGAGCATGAATTTGTTCCCATTAGTAGATATACTATCACATTTTATTGTGATAATACTGTAAAAGTGGCTATCATAAAGGATCCAAGGTCATATCAATAGATAAATCAGATACTCTAAAAATACTAGTTATTGATGTATTTTTCTAGAAGGGATGAAGTTTCTGTGAGTAGAGTTTCCATGGAATAAATGTGGTGTACGCATTGACTAAATCCTTACCTTAATAAAATGATGAGAATAATATGAGAACTAGCGGACTAAAGTTTTTTAGTAGTTGACTCTAGTTCAAGTGAGAGTCTGTTTGAGTAGGTTCCATAGAACCAACATATAAGTACTTTATAATTACTTTTATTTGTATATTTTAATATTATTGAAAGTTATT
This sequence comes from Viscum album, assembly GCA_963277665.1. Taxonomy (NCBI): domain Eukaryota; kingdom Viridiplantae; phylum Streptophyta; class Magnoliopsida; order Santalales; family Viscaceae; genus Viscum; species Viscum album. The sequence continues at coordinate 128,869,059 of OY728140.1, forward strand.
ATCACATCATGATTATACTTATGCATGAAATAGTATGTGATAATGTCTTAAGGGTACTTATCTCACTAAAAGTTTAGAGTAGTTCCCCGCTATGATGACAAACTAGGAGCGTAACACTAGTATTCTAACACATATATTCTATAGCCAGATGATATAACTTGATGAAGCATAAATGATATTGGCTATTAGGGTTAGAGACTCATATAACTTTGAGACAATTTCTCATGGTTTACACCCTTGGTTATCTTCAGTGCAGTAGATTATGAGAACATGACCAACCAATAGAAAATCCACATTTATATGTGTCATTGGCTGTTCCTATTTGAAGGCGTGTGTAATGATCCTTATAATTTAATATTATTATCAATTCATGACATGATTTATGTACTTAGATTTGTTGATGAAAACCGTGATGACATATGCTTATGGAAAAGTAGGATAAGTTTGTTGTGTCACGAATGAAATTGTGTTAATTAATAATGAAAGAAAGGATTCACCCCTTCTGTTCTTTAATGGAAGTTGATATCTTAAGCCTATTGATTAGAACTGAACTTCCTGATTAAGTTTATAGCTATGTTGGTGTTTTCAAGAAGTTTAATTCTAGAAAGTTAAAAGAAAGATAGATCGATCATATAAGTTGATGACCCTAGTATACAACCTTCTTGATTAGAGATATTGAGATAAAAGGATTATATTACACATGATATTTTTGTAGGAGGTTTCATGTTATTGTGACATTAACTTATTTCTCTATGGGAGCCTTATAATGTATCAAGACACTTACCTTGTACTTTAGGTAGTGTAGCCTAATTCCACTAAGAAAGGGTAATATAGGGAAACACACTAAGTGCATTTAGAACCTCATTTAAATTCTATATGAATTTAACATGTTGAATAAATATTATTCTGATACATGGTTAAATAATTATTCATATTTGTTTTATTGAAAATATTCAATCACTAGTTATTAAAGAGAATATATATGTAATTTGAATATTTAATAAATATTTATTCAATAAGCAGTTATTTATTTAGTTATGTGAATATAAAATATTTCTTCATTTTGGTTTATTCAAAAGGTAAAAAATTTATATTTATTTACTTATGTGAATATTTAATAAATATTTTTTCACTAATTCAGTGAATATAATATTTACATGCTTATTGATTAATAATTATTTTATATTTATTTAATTAAATAATTAGTCATTATTAAAGGCTCAAAAAATAACGAGGAGGATTGGTGAGCCAGTTTTAATAGTCTAATGAGAAATGACATATTAAATATTATTTCAAAAAATATTAATTTATTCAAGTCAAATATTATTTATTTTATCCAAAATTTTAGCATATGTCAAGTAAATAATTACAATTCCATTATTATTTAGACATGGGGTTTTCTAGAAATTAATTTAATAATAAGATACATTGAAAAATCATTATTTTATAACCCTAACATTATTTAAACCCAGTTATGAAATTTTCCATGGGTGTGTACAAGTGAGAGCCACATTATTTCATTGTCCAAAACAAATTATAAAGAGGATTCTATCAAGACCTAGAGAGTTATCCCTTAGAACGCTCTATAAAATGTAGATATTTTTTCCTTCTCCACTAGATAAAATCCATTCTCCCTTTAAGGATTCAGTTGAGATCAACATTGATCACCACAAACATTAAAACCATATATGCTAGCACCTGAAGAATTATATTGAAACAATTTGAGGTTAAAAAATCATGTGTAGATCAATTTTAGTGGAAATATACCATTGATTCATCTGACCTAATGATGGTATGAAAAGAGGTCTCCATACAATCATCGACATTGAAAAAAAAATCTACTAAAGTCAATTATGAAATTAAATAAATTTATTATAAATTACATGTCAAAAGATCCTATTTTCTTAGTTCCAAGTTCTTGTTAATTAATATTCCTATTAATTTCATTGTTCATGATGATTCTTCATTTTTTACATCACATATAATTTTGGATTATGAAAAGAAGATGAGTTATCCATGCCTCCACTGGCACAATTACCACACTTCGAACCTTTATAATGTAGAAGAATTTATTTAATTAAATAAATTATTGTTATAAAAGGTTCAATAAATAATAAAGAGTATAATCAAATCGAGTAATAGTATAGTGATAATGGAATATTATTCGAATCAATATTAATTTATTCAATAAAAAAATTCTTGTTTAGTCTGTGGGTTATATGAATATCAAGTAAATAAGAATAATATATTTTTTAATTATACACGAGGTTTCTAGGGATTAAGAGAATATTAAAGGGCCTTTCTAAAAATAATATTATAAATCTAGATATATATATACCTATATATAGAATTCTATAAAATGCGAATTTCTATTTTTAAAGAAAATTGTTATACACAACATTTGGCTCATTAGAGTATTCTCTCATCCTAGTGATATTTTTAAGAATGCTCCAAGTCCCAGGAGAATTGGAAACCCTCATCCACTCTCAAAGGCTAAGAGAACTAGGAGAATCCAAAATAGATCGATGGTATTCTAAAGGAGTAATCAATAATGATCAACTTAATGCATAAGGACATTCACACTACTATTCAGAGAACCCTACCATGATGTTTAGAGTTTCTTGGTACATGTGTGGATCACCACTAAAGGGAATATGCACTTGATTCCTCAATCATAGTGACGATCCAACAAGAAGGTTCAAATGAATTTGACAACGAAGAAATAATTACAAGATAAGGAAATTATTGATCTATCTAAATTAATTATAAATTACATGTGTGATCTTGTATTTTTAAATTTTAGGAATTCATTTATTTTTATATTTGAGGATAAATATGAAGAATTTAATGAAAATATTTTACCAGAAACCACCCAAATTTTTTTCTCTGTGATCCAAAACCTTGAAATGGTATCATAGGGGTCATATATATAATTTATAATTATTTATTTTCATTGATCATTTCATGAATTTTTTATTATATTCATTTCTAGTTTATTCTTTCCTTATTCTGATTACCATTTATTATGACCATCCACCTTTAGGTAACCAAGAATAGGTTAAATATAAATGAATAAAGTATTGATGAAATATATTAATATGTGATAGAGTTTTTATAGTTGACATATATTACACACCATGTAATCAATTTTACCAAATCTAGATAGGATGCAGGGTACACGACTCTCCACACAGAGTCGACACACAATATATTTATTACACATCATGTGTTTTCTGGCCAAACTGGTATACAGATTGTCAAATTACATGGTATATATATGGTGTACCCACTATGTATTATACACATTTTTTAAGCATAAATTGTAAAAATCATGTTGTCAAAGATAAACCATGTATTTATTATACAACACATGTGATTAACGGCCGAGAAACATAGTAATTGATGCACATGATGGGGTGGTCATGTATTTAATACACATGAGGTGTATTTAATACTTATGATGTGGTGGTTATGTAATTAATACACATGTGATGTATTTAATATAAATAGCATGATGTCCATTTAGTTAATTCACATACAATGTAATCCAGACATTGTGTCATTAATTCACATGTGACATAAAAATTAATTAACACATCGTGTATTTAATTCACATAAACTATAATTAATTTTCATTATGTTTAATTTATTAACACATGGTGTATTTAATTCACATGCTTTATAATTAATTAATTCTCACATTGTGTAATTAATTTACATAAGGTGTAATTAATTCACACACGGTGAATTATTAATACACATACAAGGTGTTCATCACATGCAATGTAATTAATTAATTTACATGGAAACATAATTAATTTAAGAATTAAACCAGTTTACATACTATCTGAAAATGGTTTAAAGAATATTAAATTCCTAGTTAATTTCTTATTAAATTAAGAAATAAATTTTGTGTTACCTCTAAGTATATATAATTTACTTATTAAAATTATATACACTTCCATTATAGTTTGGATGGAATTTTAAGATAAATATTTAATTAATTAATTATACTAATTAAATTAATTTGATCATTCTTTATCCTAATAAATGAATGAATTGAAATGAATGATAGCTAGTTTGAAAATGTATGTTCATTGCATGTGTGGATGATCATGAGCTTATATTGACCTATGTTTGGATGGTTTATTTTAGTTTAATTTAATTGCATGGGTTTATGATTATTTAATATTAAATTAAAATAATGGTGCATGCATCATCATCTACTCTATTGTGTAAGGGCATGCATTCCCATAGTTTTTTATGTAAACCTCCTAATCTATCATTAGAATCCCCTAACCTTTGTGTGAGGAATAACTCATGTAATAGATGGAGTTCTAATCCAACCGGAGGAGGTTCAAGGCCAAGCTGAGGTTAAACCATACCATGATATACATATGTGTATAGGTGGAATACTATAACTTGAACCTAGACCAGTTCAAGGAGTTTTTCCCCTAGTGTAAGAGTTAGTTTATGATCCATTAAATAAACCACCTATTATAAAAATATCATGATCATACCAATTTATTTATTTATCTCTATCATTTTCATGGTTAATTATCTATTTTGAATCTATGATAATCACATTAAATAGATGAATTAACAATCATGCAAGATTGAATTAAATAAACCAAATTGTATATAAATTTTAATCTGTACATGGTTAATCAATTAAGTAAATTCTTTTCAATATTAATAAGCCCATGGTTTGATAAAAAGGTCTACAATTTATTCATAAGAAAATAAAATACATCAATTAAAATATTAAGACTATATAGCCTTCCATTACTTATTTATAATATAACCAATATTTTTAAAGTGATTTACCAACCCTCTTTGGGGTGATTTAAACTAACAAGGAGTTCTAAAGATATTCTTGAGTTCACTTAACCACATTTATATTAGGTTGAATATCCCTTTCTATACTTGGTATAAATTTGGAGGAATGTATTGAAGAAATATAAGTCTATAATTTTGGGATTGGGGAGTCCAATCAATGAATCAAGGATTCTAAAGTCAAAAGTTAGAAAATAATTACCTATATAAATACATTTAAGTAGCTTGACCAACCATCATTGAGGTTATGTGAAGGGAAACATGGATTATTTCTACTAGATTATCCATGGGATTGGATAATACAATTTTTATGGTGAGGGATTTTGAGAATTGATAAAATAGAAGGATACTAAAAAATTAATTTATTCAACACCTTTTGTAATCAAGGAAAGTACAAAATATATATTTTATTCATTTAAAAAAATGGAATCTGATATGTTTTTAATTCTATCACAATGATCTATACTATATAAGGATAAACATATCACTGGCATGAATTTACAGGAATGGTATATGCACTTGTGCATTTTACCACACCATGAAAATAAATCATACATTATAAAATCCCTATTTCGTAAGGCTCTTTCCAAGGAGGATAGTGAGGAGGAACGTGATATCTATATCAAATACTTGCATGATACACTAGATGTCTAATGTGTGAGGATATTTACCATGCCCAGTGATCTACAACAATTTATGAGGAAATGGATCCATATAGAATGTTGTTTCAACTCTATCAAGGGAATGAGATATGAGAGAGATATGAGATCTCTAAGGTATTATTCACATAGAAACTTGGAGATTCGGTGCCAACCATGAATTATGTGGTCAAGATGATTGACTTTATAGAGCTCTTCTATGACCTAGGATTTATGATACTAGAGGAGTTTCACATAGATCTCATATTATCCTTACTACCTCAGATTTTCTCTAGTTTTATTGAAAATTATAATATATTAAATAATAAGAAGTCCCTCTTAGAAATATTCACTATAATTCATTGAGTTGATAAGGATATATGGCATAAAAAATCTACTTTCTTTATGGTGAATTAGAATAAGTACAAGGTAATGGATTATAAGACTCACTCTAAGTATAAATATCTTGAGAAATAACTCTTCCAAGATGGGTGAATTTCAGTGGAAAGAAAAGGAAGAAAATTATATTTGGTTTTTATATAGGAAGAAAGGAGAGTGGAAGTATAATTGTAATGAATTGAAGAAGAATAAAACTATTAAAACTATCTTAGGTGTATCATAATCGTATATGTTTCAAATATTGGGTATTAAATACAATAATATGTTCACATTTTTTTTATTAAATAAAATGTTGGATTATTCTAGTAACTTTTTTTTAACTATCCCAAATCATACTTATTTTATTACTAAATATTTTTATGTTTTTTTATAAAAAAGTGCATTTCTGGAAAATTTATGAAATTATGCTAAGTATAAAATCATTTTATTCATAAATAATATTCTTCCTTACATGTATTAAATAATACATGAATCAAAGTTCCATGCAACCATAAGTAGAGATCTTCCGTGAAGGATTGACCATAAGTTTAAGTAAAAGTACGTGCAGACAAGTGTCTACACATACCATATTCCATAAATACAATCAAAAATGATTCTAAGTGTTGGATCATCCATAAAAATTAAGTCTATCTACTTTGAATTATGGTGATCAACCATTCCCTCAATTGAAAATACCACATGAAGTCTCTATCAACCGTGTGTGGTGGACTCAAATTATCACAAAGTATGAATCAATAACAAGTTTAATTTAAGTGACCATGAATAATAATATATCTAATGTGATTATGAGTTTTTTCCTATAAATCGATGCAAATAATTAAAGTTGGATATAAACTAAGTGGCAGTGATAAGGAAATATCATCCATGTGAAGAAACCAGATTGATCGTTATAAGGAAAGATCATCCGTGTGAAGGAATTGGTTCTTAGATAAGAAATAATTGGATCTTCCATGAAAAGTATAGATGATTCCATGGGAAGTATTACTTTTTCCATTCCTTATCTGGTTGATCTTCTATACCACTCCTTCCACGCCTTCATGCAAACATACTGTTAAGCTTCCAGGAGATCATTTCTATTATGCCTAAGTATGGATATTCTCCTTCCATGTATATCTGAGAATAAAATATTATTTATCTAAATATAAAGTTTATGAATATTAAATGAATGTTAGAGTATTTAAGGATTTAAAAAAGGTTGATCAGTATGAGGAATTAATTATGATTATTCCTCAATGGATAACTAGAGAGTAGTTGAGTATAAAACCATAGAAACTATCACATATAATTTAGAGTAGCAAGTGTGTGAATCATACAAGGATACTTTGTTACTTTATTCTCATCAAAATACACTATTTTGTATACTTGAATTCCATATCTAAGTTGAATATTTGAATGATCATTTCCTCAATGTTTAAGGAAATATTTAATGAAAATTGATCAATTGGATATGATTAGAGATTAAGCTACATGAAGAACTCTATATTCACTCCTTATTCTAGTTTTTCTTATATTTGATTTGTACTTATACCAATTGTTTATTTTATGATCACTTCTATTTTAATGCAAAGTGGAGTACTTAATACTAAATTTTTTCTCTATTGTCCAAAAAATAACAATGGAAGATGCTGGTTATAGTCTAGACTACCCTATGTGTAGCTGTTACATGTAAAACCCGATATAGGTTTTGGTTCTATTTTTTTTTAATAAATTCACTTTATAGTAGGATACTATCATGTGTAGAGGACTAGATTACATATTGGAACTAAACCTCTTTATTTTAAATCTACCACATGTTATTTTTTTTCTTATTATATCTAAAACTATATTTTATTTAATTTTATATTTTATAATTCTATTTTTCAACAAGTACATATAAATAGTGTTTAAAAAACTATACAATAATAATTAACTTTTATTAGTGACATATATACAATGTTTTGTGTGAGTAATTTTTTTCGAAGGTTAGAGTGATTTCAAATTTTTTTAACTAGATTTTGATCATGCCCCTGAAAATCTATTTAAAAATACTAAATTATATATATATATACCTACTATATTATTTAATCAGGCTATTTTAAATTTGGCGATATTATATTAATATTGTTTTTAAATAGAAATTTTATTTGATTCTCAATCCACCCCTCTCTTGAGCACTCCACTCCAACCAAAATTTGGAATCATTGGAGTTTTATATAAGTCTTAATAATTAGACTTTCATTTCTATTTATTCAAGTCATCTGTTATTATGGATACCTCTATACTTTAAGGAATTGTAACTAATATAACACCTTAATCTAATGGTTCAAACATTCACCAAAGTAAAATAAAAAGAAATATACATATTGAGATAATGGGTTTTGACATTTGGACTATTATAAAAGCTAAATATAAAAAACCAAAATCTATTTGAAATGATTGGAGTGATACTACTAAGGATGTATAAGATTATAACTATAAAGACATGTATTCTTTATACAATGCATTAGGAGAAAATGAATTTAATAGAATTTATACTTATGATACTGCTTATTAGGTTTGGGATACTCTTACCTATTCTCATGAAGGTGTATCCAATGTTAAATAAATACACATAAATATATACACTATCAAATATGATACATTCAAGATGAATCCTAAAGAATCTATTTATGAATTGTATCTCAAGTTTAATGAAATCATAAATACTATTCATTCACTTGGAAAGACCATAAAAGTTAAATTATAAGTATTTAGGATCTTAAGATATCTACCTGGCCAATAGAGAGGCATTGTTATCTCTATTTGAGGGTCATGTGATTTTAGAAAGCTATTAACTAATAAGAAAATTGATGATGTATGAGTCTGAACTCAAAGGTAATGATAAGGATTCTAAGAATAAGAACTCCATTTCCTTTAATTCATCTCAATTAAAGTCTAAATAGGTTATTATGAATGAAATCACCAGTTGAAGTGATGTTGAAACTAAAAGTGAAGAGGAAATGGACCAACTGCCCCAAAATTTCAAGAAGTTATATAGGAAAAAAGACGTTTTTTTAGAAATTTAAATTATAAAAGTAAATATAATAGAAAAGAAAGTTGGAATAATTACAATTCATTTGGTGATGTTACAGGTTATGAGTAAAATGGAAAATGATGCATTAAAATAGGATATCCAAAATAGAAATATAAGAATAAATATGACGATAAAGGTATATAATTCAAGAAATATATGAAAGAAAAATGGAGTGTATCAAAAAGAAGCTCTAGTGACTCTAGATCAAGAAAAGAATATTTTAGTGGGAAATATAATCTTTGTTTTATATCTATTTCACATTATATAATAAATTTCATATATTCTTTATCTAATAGTGAATTCCATGATGATTTTGATAAGAAAAGTAAAGAATTGTTTGAAAATTAATCAATGCTTGAGGATACTATGAATGAAATGAAAGATAAATACAATAATATGAAGAAATAATATATATTAACTTTTTTTATAAAATCTAATATTTTTATTGAAAAAGAAAATAATATTATGTTGTTAAAATAAAATAATAATTTGAAATTAGTTAATTAAAATCTTAAAAAGGATATTGAAGTTTTCATTGAAGGAATCAGAACTCTCAATAGAATTTTGGTTCATCAATTAGTACATAATATTAGGATTGGTTTTTTATTAACCACGATAGAAAAAAAAATTATTCAAAAATTATTTTGTTCCTAGTTTTAATATTTCAAACAAACCCTTAGTATATAATATAGTGAGAACTTATAAGTACGGGGAAATACAATCTAGACCTAAAAAAGACTATTTTTATATTTTCTTGAAATCATTTAATCAAATTTCTTATAAGTGTGTTAACATATTTGGTTTCCAAAGGCATTGTTTGCTAAATTTTCTTGACCCAAGAAGATCTGGGTACCAAAATCATCTATTGTTTGACCAATTATAGGAAACCTGATTGAATAGATCTAGAAAGGAACTATGGTATATGTATTTTGGATATTATAGAATCATGTCTAGAGATTTATCAAGATTCAATAATCTAATGAAGGAAGATTATTGGCATATCATTCTTTGTGACAATTCTAAAGAAAAAAAAATTGGCCTTGGTCAAATCTATAACTTTTAATATATTATTATTTATAAAGTTTTATTTTTTGATGATTTAAAGTATAATATTATAAGAATTTATTAATTTTGTGATGATGGTTTTCATGTTAAATTTGAAAATAATTCCATTAATAGTTATGATTCTAAATATAATTTAGTTTTTACTACTTTAAGAAATGATAATGTCTATGATGTTGATTTAAATTGATTATTTTCAAAAAAAATTTATTGTTTAAATATATTTTATCAAGAATATTTGTTTTGGAATATGTAACTAGGACACTATAATATATATTTACATAAGAAACTAGTTATAAAAGGTTTAGTTAAGGATCTATCCAAGCTAGAACTTCTTAAAGGTAAAGTGTTAAATCCTTATCAAAAGGGAAGAAACACAAAATTTAAATTAAATCAAAGTAATAGGATTCTACCTCTAAACCCATAGATTTGTTTCATATAGATTTATTTAGAATATCTAGAGTTTCTATCCTATCAGGAAAGAATTATTATTATGTTTTTTTATGATTATTTAGGATTCATATGGGTATATTTTCCGGCATAAAAAAGTGGAGCATGAAAATGTTTTGTAAAATATAAAAAACCTATTGACAACCTTATGGGAATTACTATTAAAATGTGATAATTGATCATTTACATGAGTTTAAAAATCAATATTTTGAGACATTATACTCACAAAATTGTTATAATCACAACTTCTCTACTTCTATATCTCCCTAACAAAATTAAGTAGTTGAAAAAAAGGACCCTCTAAGAAATTTCCCAAACCATGCTTAATAAATATGACCTACCTATCTATTTTTAGGATGAAGTAGTAAATATAAATTTTTACGTGATTAATATAGTCTTAATAAGATGTATTTTAAAGAAAACTATACATGTGTTATGGAATGGAAAAAATCCTAAGGTGAATTAATTTACAGTTTTTGGTTTTAAAGACTTTATTATTGATAAAAAATAATCTAATTTTTTTTTATCATAATAGTGATGAATGAATTTTCCTTTGTTATTCAAATTCTAATAAATCATATAGAGTTTTCAATAAAAAACTAAAGTGGTGGAAGAATTTGTTGATGTAAATTTTGATTACAAAGATCCTCATGAGCCCAAATTTGCCTTATAAAATATGAAGGATGATATGCCTAATTTGAATATCAATAATAGATCCAAAAATAGTGAGCATATCATCGATTCACCGGAAAAATAATCCAATAAAGACCAAATTGACCAACCCGACCCTAAATAATATTTTTAATAACCAAGTACTTTATTTCCCAAAACCATTAGAACCCACAAATATCAACTTATAGATGCTATCATAGGTGACCTAAAAAAATAAACTTACACTGGAGATTTACTAAGAAACATGGTTGAACATCTATCCTTCTTGCCTTATACTAAACCTATAAACATTAATGAAGCAACCAATGATGAATATTTTGTATGGATATAAAAGAGGAATCAAATTAATTTGAATAAAATGAAGTATGTGAACTAGTTGAAAGAATTAAAGACTACCTGAATATTGGAACTAAATGGGTATATAGAAATAAGGTTGATCATAATTAATTTAACTAGAGGTGATGCAATTTTCTATTTGAAAATTATTTTAAGGATTCGTGATTTGAAAACTAAATTCACATCATAAATCTAGCATTACATATAAGTTTTATGCTCCACAAAATAACCTATTTTCATTTTTTTATATGTATGATTCCTCCTCAAACACTAGGGCTATGATAGTTGATTTTGGGTGTCTCCACTCCTTCTAGATCGCACCATTCAACTATTAATATTTTTGATAGTTGTGTTGTGTCTCTCCATGTAAGATAAATTTATAATTCCTCATCTACATTGGTCATGATAGAAATATTGGTATGTGTTTATTGTATGCATTGATCACATGTTGATTCTTGTAGGTTTCTTCTAGCTCTGTTGAGAAATATTCTATCAGGGGTCAGTCCTTACGTTGGTTTTGGCATGGCTTGTGTGGTTCTTGAGGTATGTGTTGATTTAATGTCCTTATTGATAATTTCATTTATGTAATTTAATTCTAAAATATGAGAATCATTGTTAGGGACCTTGTTATTTTCTTTTATTTCCTTCTAGTGTTGGTTGATCTTGTTGTGCACTACAATAAAACATGTCTATAACAATGCTTATAAAGTAATCCCTTCATAAGTGATTTATTTTTAGTGATGATAAAAGTTTCCCTTTATCAACATGTTTTTAGCAATGATAAAGGTCCAAAATAAAACAAAAAACTAAAAAATAAATAAAATGAGTATATTAAGAAAAATATGAAACATTTTATTAAATAAATAATTATTGATAAAAATGAATAAATTTAATAAACATATATATAGATTATAAATGTTAATAAATAGTATATACTAAATATTGATATATAAAATAAATAATTATTATATATATAAAATGTTAATTAAAAACATATTATTGTCTTATTCATTTTTAATGTTGTTTTATTTTTCAATTTATCCTATATCAAACATTGTGTGTTACATTTATTTCACACACACACACACATACATACATATAAATATATATATATGTTAATGCATTTGTATACACAAACACACACACAAATATATTTATGAAATATATAGAAACACATACACCTAATATTTATGTAATTTATTCAAATTTTACTATATTTTAGAATTTCTTTATAACGTGATACATTTAATATATATTATGTTTTTAATCCGTAAATTTTATTTATCTATTTTTAATATTACAGTTAGGGTATTCATTTTTAATATTTTTTATTTTTTATTTTAATTTTGAATTTAATTATTTTCTATTATTTATTTATATATATATTTACCGGGTTTTAGTATTTCCTCCAATGGCCCAAAGGCCTTCATTTTTATTGATTTTTGATAATCCACCTTTCAAAGGGGTGAGGTGGAACCCTTACAAGGCCCATAGGTATAATTATTACATGGCATGTAAGCCTTAGAGGAATTCATTGTGTGTAGGATTCAAACATTACATATAACCCAGACTAACTACTTGGAACTACTCCTCCCCAATATCTTCATTGTGATATCATCTCTCCACCTTTGCATAGATGTTTGGTTAGGTTTTCCCATGCATTCACATGATTTTATCGATGGCAGGTGCCATACCATCTCATTCTTACAATCCATTTAACTTCTACTATGGTGAAAACTCCTTGCTCATCCTCCTTCGAGAGCATGTTCCTTGTAGGTTGTCTGATTTGCATCTAAAATTAAGGTGGACCGAAGGCCTTGAGGTGGCCTGAAGGCCTCACTGACCTGAAGGACTTGGTGTCCCGAAGGCCTTAAAGGACTCAGGGACCAAATTGGTAGCCTGAAGGCCCAAACAGGGGAATAATAACTATAATAAAACATGCCTATAATGGTGCTCATTTTAAATTATTCAATTTCACTCATTTTTAAAATGCATGTATTCAAGATTATATGTCCATTAACAATGTTAAAAATATATTTTTAAATCAATATTTAAAAATAAATATATTTATAAATGTAAATTTAATATAATTATAATTATTATAAATAAATAATAATAATTATTTTAAATAAGTATTTATATAATTATAAATAAATAAATAAATATATATATATTTAAATAGTTTTAAAATTATAATAAATTTATTTAAATAATTATAAAATTATAATAAATTTATTTAAATAATTATAATTATAAAACTTTTATCAATGGTAAAAAAAAACTGATAAATATGCCTTTTATCACCGCTTATAAATTTAGCACTGATAAAAGGGATATTTATTAGTGCTTTTCTATTCACTGTTAAAAGTCTCCCTAATATATTTTAAAAACCCTAACCATGACTTAGTCACTCACGATTCTCAAGCTCTCCCGGAACTCCTCTATTGCTGGAATGACTCCTCTATGTTCCCTCAGATTAATCAAGTCTAGAATCCAATGTATGTTATTTTATACTTTTCCTCTATAATTGTTTTATGTTTTGGGTTCCGTGTTTTGCATTTTTGTGCTATTATTAACCATAAGGAACCCTATATCTCTTATCCTTACTATTTAAATACAACATGTGATTCTGTTTCATAGTTTTCCTCTATAGGTAATGGTTTCAAATAAATAAGGATGTTTTTATATGGTAAGGTCAATCAAAATATGTGTATGGGACTGTATGGATAAATAAAATAGATTTTTCACCACACACTACTTCAAAGGTAATGATGGATTTATAGAAATATACAATTTAATTTATTTAAACATTGAATAGGTTAACCCATTTCTCAAATAGGTTATCTATATCCCTTATCATTGATACATGACTTTTGCTAGTTTTTGAAAAATGGTATCTGAGCATAGGTTGTTTAGAGTTCCTAATTTTTAAAGTGTACTTTTTTATTTTAATAGTAAGGGTAGTGTAGAGTTAGGTTGTTGGAACTTGATAGGTACATGCAGGAGAGAGTGTCATGAACCCTCTTATGTTTAGAGAAATGATTTTCCAGGGAACTTTGGGATTGAGTTTTGGAATTTGATTGAGATTTTGATTAGTTTGATGCGTTTGATATAGGAATTTATATTTAAATTCTCAATGAGTTTTTAGTGATTTTGGGATTTGGTTGAGCTTGGGGAGATGGTGGATGAAGAGATAGAGCTACACGGCTGGTCCCCATGGTCTATCCTACCACGTGGAGCCCATGTGGATAGTTCTAAGGACTCCACTAAACCCTCAAGGAGTTTTTAATTTCATTTTAGACTTATTTCAACCAATTTTAATTATTTAATTAATCTTAAAGTTAATTCTCACTTTTTATGTGAATTGAATATGGGTTGGTGTTGTTTGACGTTATTGAAATGAATTTCATCTAGTGTTGTGAAGTGTATTGAAAATTTTAAATGTGTTTTTGGGTTAAAATGGGTTTTTCTTATTTTCTAAACAAATTTTAGGTTATTAAATATTTTAAATGGTTTAATTTAAAATGGATTTATTATATCATAAAAGGTATTTTAAAAAGTGATTGATTTCATTATGAGTTTTGATAAAAATTCCTTGAAAAAAACGTAGATTTTTATGGAAATGATATAAAATGAACCATCTTTAATTAAAAATGTCTTTAACTATTAATAAAATATAAAAATGGTTTTTTTATTTTTAATTGAGTATTTTGTTTTAAAACTATGTATTTAAACTTTGTGATTTTTAAAGAAAAATAAGTTTTATAATTTGTTTATGTTGTGTTTTTTGGTGTTTATGATTTTGGATTTGTCCTGTAGTCTTAAAGGGGATGTTTAGTTTGATATATTGGACATTAACTAGTTGAGTTCATGTATTGTTTCATTTAAAATCTTCCTCCTAAAATGTTCAAATAAAATAATAGAGGGTTTGTCTCCTAGGACAACCCTCTTAGTGATTTCTCCCTCCATTTAGAGGAAACTCATTTTATTTCAATATCTACCCAGACTCTAAATCGAGTGGGGAACATGGAACCTTATTTCTCTCAAACCCCATCTTAGGATATTTATTTTTTGGATGTATATTTAGTTGAGACATGGGAATCTAGTGGTTAGTTATTTTATTAATTTTGATAGGTTTTGTTTTCCTTGATGAGCCTCATTGTTTGGATATAACCTTCTTTAATTGTGTGGTTGTGTTGAGGGTGTTGATGAAATTTTATAATTGGACACATAATTTGTGGTATTTTTGATTTTTTCTTGTGGAAGGTTGTTTATACTTATCAAGTTTGTGTGTATTTTTTTTATTTTTTCTCGACCTATCTTCTTGAGTCTCAATCCTCTTATTTAGGAGTTGATAGGTAGGAATGGATAAGAATATTTTAAATTTCATGTTCTTATGAGTATTTATTTTTTCTATAGAATCAATTATAAATTAATATTAATATAAACAAAATAGTAAATAAATAGTGCATTATTATTTAATTATTAGTGATTATTAGGTTTATATAACTTATTAATTGATGGTATAATTTTCAATGAAGGGAAGTATCAATGGTTCCTCTAAGATTTTATGGTAATATATCATAATAATAATTAATTTAGGAATACATTGAATAGATTCATTTCATTTATAAGAATAAAAAAATTATAGATCAATACTAATCATAAGTTAAAAACTTAACCCTTTAAATGTATGTATGTTATTGGAGGGATCTTATGGTGGATTAAAAAAATATCCAAAAATTGAAGGTGAAGAATCCTTGAGTAGACAGAAGTGATGACCAATGTAGTTGGGGTGAGATTCATTTATTCAAGACCATTAGAGTGGAGGTATTCAAATTCCTATTCAATTGAGGATACTTTTTGAGTGATTCCATTAGTGTTGGTTCCTATTACACTTTAATCCTTAAATTATTGATTGTATTCCATATCTTGATGATGGATTGGACTCCCTATTTCAAACTAGCCTTCCTCCAATCATTTTGGTTCCAAAGTTCATTGATGACATACCTCCAGAATAATGATGGGAGGAATGCTAGTTTTAAATAGGTAATGAGTAGCCTAAAATTCATAATCAAGAGATGAAAGGAAATAAAGTGTTAGAGGATAGATTAAATAAAGGTAGTGAAGGTTAGTTATATTGTAGTATTTAATTATTATATCTCTATTCAAGAAAGTAACAATTTTCATGCAAGATGCATGAAATTGTGGAATTTTATGCATGAAGTGTACTGTATTGTTATTATTCAATAAAAATTAAATGTTTGACTAGTCACACTTACAATGTCTTTTGAACATGATGATGTCACCAATCCCGAGAGATAATATACTATTGAAGATGAAACTGAGGAATTATTAGGGGATCAATAATAGTTGATGAAAAAAAACAACAATGAAACATCATCATAGTTTTGAATAATAATTTCAAGATAAGAAGTTAGGGTATAGAATTGGAGGTTGGTTGGAATCAACATGACCAACCTATTGAACCCAACAAGTCAATATTTATTAGTTATCTTGGGGTCAAAATGAGGATGAATGTGATGATTAATATTGACTCATGGATCCATGTCTAACCAGTAATGAAGAAAATCCTTTGAAAATATATAATGGTAATGTTACAATATACTTTCTCTATTTTACTAAAAAAATTAAATAATGAAACTTGGATTTAGTTTTCATTATTCCTTACAGACATCATTTATTTTTGAATATTTTCATAATAAATTTGTCTTAATGGCCTCTGTAAAATCCCATAGAGGATTCTTAACTCTTTTAATGAAGTTACATCTCAGGGATGATGAGGGGAAAATAAATCCCCACCACCACTTAGTTATGAACACATTATAAAGGAGGAAACATGGACTAATTTCTGTAATCATCACAATGAGAAATCATTTCAAGTTCATTGTGGTTAATAATATATTATTTGATATTATTTATTTTATCCAATGTGATTTAAACATGTTAATTTATGAAACATAAAAATATTACTGATAATAAAGAAGGTGCATCAAAACCAACATACCCCTATCAGAAAGGAAGGATTGGGTATTCTTCATTAGAGAATAAATTAGTATGTATTTTAAATCAATAATAAAATTTTAATTATATTATATGAAACAAAATATATTCCTTTGTTTATATGCAGGTTGATGAATCAAAATCTGAAGCCAATTTCATCCCACATCATATTCTATGGAAGGATGGTCATGTAAATAAGAAGGGTATATTAGTTGATGAAAACCCAAAACCAGTATGATAAGATTGTGTAAGTATGACATAATTGTAATTATTTATGATTTATAACAATATAACATAAAAATAAATATGTTCATATTTTTTTATATGGTTTAGATAGAAGAATCGACAACGACTGTACCAGGAGAAAATCGAATTTTAGTATCTTTGAAGCAGCCAGAACAATATGGTCAGGTTAGAGGATTAGGTTTTGGAGTCTCTCCTCGAACATATTTTGAGAAGATAAAACCACATGAAGAGACATAAAATATGATTAGATGATTTCAGACACAAATAGACTCACCAAAAGATATTATTTTGCAGTCTGGTTTGGCATACCAATGTTTAAGAAAGGATCATAAAGAATCGATGGTAGAGAAAAGATCCACACATGAACCAAATAACCCCACTAGCTTTTTGGCTAGTCATTCCCTATAACCACATACCTTACATGGGGTAATAAATTTTTTTCATTACTATTTCTACTAAATGTGAATCAAACAACTTTTGATAAATTTATATTACTAAAATTCCATAGGGTATAGTTGTATGTGATTTTTATCTATCAACACCCACATACCACTGTGTTGCGATGGGTATAGTGTATAATATCCCAGGAGACAAGATACACAACCAAGAGTGGGGATTGAGGTATCTTATAAGATAACTGCTGAGTTACCTATTCCAATTGATAGTCTAGAGATTACAATGATCGAAGCAGCTATTGAAACTTTCATAGCATGGCCATCTAATCTTATAAAGAAACATGAGGTATGTATTTAACAAATTTTTTCATATTAGAAACATGTAACCATTGATGATAAAAGGTCTGAAGTGAGGTATTATATTACAGATGGATAAAGCAACAAATAAACGAAAGGTCAAATCATGAAAATCTAGTAAATCAACCAAGAAAATAAAAGAACCTTCTGAGAGTACCTTCTCCCTGCCAGTTACATAGAAACATTTATTATCATTAAAACTTCATGCAGGCGCCATGTTTAAAGATAAAATTATGTCTTACATTGAAAATGAAGAAAACATATATAGATATTCCTTCACAAATATAACTGGTTTTGAGACTCTAATTGAGATTATTAATCATTAATGATTCGACATCTTAGTTGTGAATACATACATAAGGTACATTTTCATAATACTTTTATCCAAATAGTGAGCTAAATATGTTTATTAATGTTAATAAATATTTATATTTTTTACAGGTGTTTATTTTAGAACTATATAAAGGGAAGATCATGCGAAGCACGATTTGGATTCATTAATCCATGTATCATTTCTATGCCACAATTTACTTTGAATGAGGAAGCAATTAACTAAAAGAAAGGTGAGTTACTCAAAGAATTTAATAACAAAGCATTATATGAAAAACTCTTCTTGATTCCTAAATTGAAATGGTAAAACTCTACTATATAATCATGTAAAATATATTTTTAAATTTTTATTAATTAATTGTTTTTTAGGAGGAAATAGATGCTGATAGCAATATAGACACTCTGAATATTAATTTTCTAGATTGAATTCATAGATATACAACCAACCGACCACACATGATGTGTATTGTGAATATGTAATACAATACTATAAACATTTTATAGATAAAATTATAATTATATGTTTAATATATGTTTTAATGAGAATTTTGTTTTGATAGGGTAGTCACTCAATACATGATTGATCATGGAATGAAGTCGGTGTATGAAAAGATAAAGCCTATGGATTACTATAAATGGAAATAAATTAAGGTATAAATAGAAATATTTAACTATCAAAAAATTTCAAAAAAATTTACTTATTTTTGGTGAATGTTTCTACAGTGTACGAAACAAGATAATGACATCATTTGTGGATATTATATTTTCAAATTTATGATAAAAATCATAAAGCATGAAAATAAAAGTATCCCCCAATAGGTAATTTCTGAAGGTAATTAAAATTTCATTAAATATATTTCATAATCATTTTTTTCTATATTTTCTCAGTACTATCATGATAGTCGATAATGGAGTTACTTAAAAGAAGAAATCAATTTGTTTATATATGAGTGGGCATCACACTTTTTTTTCTGAATGTATACTGATAAAAAAATTAGTTGATTACCTGCTATGTTTGTGATCTAGTATGAGTTATGACCTTCGAAAGATATTTAGGGTGTTAAGAATTAGTACCAGAATGCTTATTATTATTTTGGATCTCTTTCTCAAGGATAAGAATAATGGAGGAAATCAATTTGTTTAGAAGAGATGACCTATAAACAATAAAATTGTTGGGAAATCTCATAGGAGGATGTGGAGGTGGAGGTGGAGGTGAAGGTATATGTAGGGGTTAAGGTAAAGGCAGAGGCAGATTTGGAGTCAGATACCTATGTGGAAGAGGAAGGCAGAGGCAAAGACTGAGGTGGAGACCAAGGCGGAGGATAAAAAGCGCTGACTTACAGACAATAATTCTTTTGGGAAATGAAGTAGAATAATAACCATAACATGTTTATATTTGATAATTTTTTTTAAAAGTGCACACAATACTTTTCACTTAAGATAAGAGAAGTTGTGCGTGTTTTTAGTTTAAAATGAAATTTTAGTAAAACACACACGTGAAATGCTCAAAATGAAGAAAATACATCAGATTGTTTTTTTACTTTAGTAAAATTATCCATGAGTCATTTGGAACATGTAGGTATTATCCACAACTTAATCCAATGAATGGTGTGGCCGATATGACTCCAAGTGCATCTTTTTATTCAAAATAGACAATAATTTTAGTGAAACAAAACTGATATACTCAAAAATAATAAAATTCATTCAGATTATTTTGGTACTTTAGTAAAATTATCCATATATCATTTTTAGGGATCATCTTTACCTCAATCCGACGCATGACGTGACTTGTATGACTCCATATGTTCGTTATCAGTTTAAAATTAATATTTTAGTAAAAAAAGTGTCACTCATTGAAAATCAGGAAAAAATGCTCATATTTTCTTGATAATTTGGTAAAACTATTAATAATTAATTTATGAAGTGTATGAATTAGTATCATTTCAAACCCACACATGATTCCACCTATATTTCTCAAAGTGTGTATTTCCAGTTTAAAATGACATGTTAGTAAAAAACACACATGGCATACTCAAAATTGAGGAAACACATTCTTATTATTTTTATACTTTATAACAATTATCCACGATTCATTTGGTATGTGTAGGTATCATCCAAACCTTAATCCGACACATTGTGTGACCGGTATGACTCTAAGAGCATATTTTTATTCAAAATTGACATTAATTTTAGTGAAACAAACAACTGACATACTAAAAACCAATAAAATGTATTAATATTGATTTGTTACTTTAAGAAAATGATCCATACGTCATTTGGGATAGGTAGGGATCCTCTAAAACTCAATCCGACACATGGTGTGGCTGGTATGACTCCAAGTACATCTTTTTATTCAAAATCGACATTAATTTTAGTGAAAAAATGACTGACATATTAAAAACCAAGAAAACACATTCATATTGTTTTGGTGCTTTAGTAAAATGTTCCATACATAATTTGTGATGTTTAGGGATCAACCTCACCTCAATCTGATGCACGGTGAGACTAGTATGATTCTAAGTGTTCGTTATCAGTTTAAAATTGACATTTTAATACAAAAAAAGTTCCACTCACTAAAAATCAATCAAACACACTTGGATTGTCTTGATAACTTGGAATTACAATTCATAATTAATTTGTGATATGTATAAATTAGTATCATATAAAACCCACATATGATTCCACTTTTATAGCTCAAAGTGTGTGTTTCCAGTTTAAAATGACATTTTAGTAAAAAAACACATGTGGTACACTCAAAACCAAGAAAAATCATTTATATTGCTTTGGTACTTTAATAAAATGATCCATTAGTCATTTGGTAATTTTAGGGATCAACTACGCCTCAATCTGACACACAGTGTGACCAGTATGACTTTAAGTGCATCTTTTTTATTCAAAATTGACATTAATTGTAGTGAACAAAATAACTAACATACTCAAAACTGAGAAATTGAATTTATATTGTTTTATTACTTTAGTAAAATGATCCATGAATCATTTTTGATGTGTAGGGATCAACCGTACTTCAATCTAATTTATAGTGTGATCGGTATGACTTCAAGTGCACCTTTTTATTCAAAATTTGCATTAATTTTAGTAAAAAAACTGACATACTCTATAATAGTATTTTATTTTTTCTTGTATTTATGTTAGAAATTTTATTTAATTTAAATTCAGTATTTTTAACTTGTTTTAGTAATTTCTATTGCTGTTTCTAATGATGTAGTGTGTTGTTGTAGCAGACTGCACCTGTTTCTGGTGATGTGGTGTGTTGCGGCATCAGGATGTAGTTTTAACCTTTATTAGTGCTACTAAATGTACAGATAAAAGTATGATTTATCATCACTTTTAAAAGAGATTATAAAGCTACCCTTTATCAGTTCTTATATAGGTACTGATAAAGTCTATCTTTATCAGTGCCTTTAAATGTGCTGATAAATTATTCTTTTATCATTGCAAATAAAAGTGCTGATAAATCATACTTTTATCAGCACTGAAAAAATGGGTTCTTTTATCAGTGATTTTATTTTCACTGATAAATATACCCTTTATCATTGTTTTTTTAGCACTGATAAAAGCCATGGAATTTTAACCACGTTGAGGTAGTCAGTGGTTTTCTAGCACTGATAAAGGATGATTCTAGCACTATTAAAGGCGTGTTTTATAGTAGTGGTGGGTGTGTGCAACCCATGTTTAAGGTAGTTGGTTTAGTCTCTATCCTATGTTTGATGATCCTTGAATACTATGGTTTAATAAATTGTTTTATAAATGAATTAGCATGATTTATTTAGTTGTGTGTGTGTAAATGGATTTTTAAGAAAGGGTTGTTTTCCTTTGGTTTGGTATAAGAAAAGTTATTTTCAAATCATTGTGAAATGCATTTATAAAATGGTTTCCAAATAAATGTTTTGATGAAATGATTTGGAAAATGTATCACATGGGAAGCCTTAGACACTTAAGAGGAAAGTGTAGCAGTAGGCCTCATTTTCTATTACTTTTGGGGGGGGGTTCACTCATGGGGTATTCCTCCTCTCCTTAGGCCAGTGTCCTAGGGACTTGTTAGACACTATTGGTAGGTTAACTTTATGAGGTTTTCCTCTACTCACTTAATTCAATGCATATGTCTAGAGGATTGATGGCTTCGATATTCTGTGTTTAGGTATGAGTTTCCTAGCTATCATGACCTATAGTCATCCTTTGTGCAATTTACCTATTTTTGGATTTGTACTATTGAACTTTGATTACCTATTTTGATATATGTGATATGACTTCAAACTATTTTACCTAGATTATTTGGAACTGTATAAGAGGGGAATTATTTACCATGATTTTGATATAAAATATCTTTAACAAATTTTCTTGCCTTGTTTCCTTTAAATTTCAGCATGTTCAGACTGCTATACAAAGACTTGTTATGGAACACCTGGATGTGATCCTATTAATCCTATTTATCTCACACCCTACACACCCCTTAAACGGTGTTGAGACCTGGTTATGTCTTTTGATGTAGAGAAAGACTAGGCGTCGTAGTGATGTGGAAAGGATTTAGTGAGATAGTCATGGGTATTTGGTGGAAAGATAGTGGGTTGTCATCCATTTATCACATAGAGTATCTATTTCTCATTTTTGGTTTTTTCCATTACTATTTTAATCATACCTTGGAGTTTATTTAACTATTTTTGAGTTATATAATTTCTATTGTTTCCTTTTAATCATTTCATATATTTCTTATTTCCCTTATAATATTTCTTTCTATTATGTAAATATATTCCATTTCATATGCTTCAAGTTGTTATAAATCACTCCCTCTGGTTTTTGTTGATTCCCAAGTACTAATAACCAGCCCATGGGGACTGGAAATTCCCTTCAGGTATGTGGCAGATTAGGTTGGGTGCTAGTTTGTGGGGGAAATCTAGGGTCTGTTTATTAAAACATTGTTATCCTAACATGGTTATCCCCAGTCTTAGGAAGTATTTAGATATGAGATAGGATTTTTGGGAATTGAGAGGTAGGTTATAGTGAGTGCCTAACAATTTATTGCTGTGGTGATACTCAAGTTACTATGGGATGTTGGGATGTGTGTCTCTTATGTTGAGTTTTTGATCTTAATCTTAGTATCTTCTTATGGTTTTATTTTTTGAAATGATATTACCCAGTTTTTTGATTATTCTTTTCTTTTTGGTATGTAATAGTATACCTCTGAGAACTATTCCATGGATTCCATAGGAGGATGTAGCGAATTTTCGTCAAGGATATCTCCCATAAGATCAGAATCTTATCAAGGCTATCATTCAAGAAGTTTGTGCTGTAGAAAAAAATGTATCACAATTACATAACATAGTTTTTTAGGTACAATAGGGAGTTGGAGGGGAAATGTATTAATATTATGAGTTCTTAGGTGAGAAGACCCCATCCTTTATGTGTAAAAATGTGCCCCATGATGTGGAGTATTGGCTAGAAAAGATTGATCAGATCTTTCACTTCCTGGATACACATGAGAATATCAAGGTAAGTGAAAAACATTTAGACTCAAGGGTCCCAAAAAGAGATGGTGGGATTCCATGGTACATGGATATAGAAACTTGGGCTTCTAATATTAGGGTTTCAATACCCTCTTCTTAAATAAGTTCAATATAGTGTTACTCAGGATGACGAAGTCTCCAGATTTCCACAATTTATAGTAGGGAGAGTGTTTGATGTCGGTGTACACTAATAAATTAATGGATATAGTTTATTTTTATTTAGAGGCAATGAAGAAGGATTAATTGAAGGCTCAAAATTAACTATAGGGTTTGTGACTAGATATTAGGTCACAAGTATTCATGTTGAATATTTCTACCTAATAAAAGATGGTAGATAGTGCTATATTGAAAAAATGGACATGGAAAGAAAGATCAGTCATTCTACTCCTTTTAATATAACTAGTGGCAGCTTCAGTGACATGTAGGAAAAAAAGATGAAGTGGTACGAGCATGGTATGACTGATGGAGGTGGTTCTTAGTAGAAGGTCCCCTCTACACCATCATTTATATCCATTAGTGTTCCCCTAACTTACTATTAGTGTGGTGAGGTTAGGAACACCTGATGTTCTTATTCCACACTTGAAAATATATGAAATTGTTATGGACTATAAGGCCATATAAAATTATTTTTTCAGGATATATCAATGCCTCTTTATGGTTATGGACCATCAAATCCAAAGGCCATTACAACATAGTCAGATAATTAAAAATATACACAAGTTTATCCATAGGGATCAGGAGTGAATCACCTTCACATAACATATGATTTTCTAAAGGAGGTTGATGTGGGTCCAATAATAGTAAGAGGAACCATTTATATCACATATTCTATAACAACTACTTTATTTGATACCATTCCCTCGCACTTGTTTATATCTACCTAGTTTTTTTATATGATTAAACTTCCTATAGAGCTCATATCCTTTGTTATGTATTTAGTGACACCTCTTGGGATGAGGAAAGAGCAATGATTTCAGTTTACTTTATGTTAATTATTGATAACTAATGTAAATTTAATATATTATTTCCTTATTATCAATATGGATTTGTTTGACGTCAACATCAGGATGGATTAGATTGTCACTCATCATGTCAAGGTTGATTGTTATTATCAACATGTATCATTCCTTACATCCAATATGAGCTCTCGAGTGTCTTAGGCTGAGTGGGATCTGAGGTCTGGCCATGTAGGACCTTTCCATCTAGAGCTTAGGATTTTTTTATACACTATTTCAGTTGATCCTGAGGGTGTTTATTCTATTGTAAATATTCCCTTATTTTTCAAATATTTTCCCAATTTCTTCTAAGAAAACTTCTCTAGTCTTCATCTAGAGAGGGTGGTTCAGTTTACAATTAATTTTGTGTTAGGTGCGCAACCAATCTTTATACCCTCTTATCATATGGAACCGATATATCCAAAAGAGATCAAGATTCTATTGAATTATATGAAGGTGAAATGTTTTGTTATCCCTAGTGTTTCTCTCTAAGCATCCCCAGTATCAATTCCATGATGACTGATAGTTCAATTCGATTCTTCATGAACTATTAGTTGTTAAACCAAGTTATGTTTAACAATAGGTATCCTTTGACTCTTGTGGATGTTTTTTTGATTAGTTAATGGGAAAAAATGGTTTTCTAAGAATGATATTTGGTCGGATTATCAGTAGAACTGGGTTTGAGAGTCTTATATAATGAAAATGGATTTTGGGAGTAGGTATAGACATTAATAATATATTATGATTTTTTAACTAAGTTTATTGAAGTTTTCATAGCTATTATGAACTTGATATTCTATCTATATCTCAAAAACTTTGTCATTTTATTTGTGGATGATATTCTAATTTACTAGAGGTTCAATCATGATTACAAGTTCCATTTGAATTTGTTTTTGGGAATATTGAGGAATCAAAATCTTTATGGAAAGATTTAAATGTGACATTTATGGATTCAATAAGTGAAATTATTGGGGAACAATATTTATAAACTTTTATTTTCAGTTTATCTTGAGAAGGTGAAGGCTGTCTTGTCATAGGAGGAGTCCGAAAATGTCTTCAAGATTTTGAGCTTCCTTGGTCTTGTTGGATACTATCGGTGGTTTGTAAAGGATTTCCTGAGGTTGGAATAATCCTTGAATACTCTTACCAGGGGAGTGAGGTTCACATGGGATGTGCATTGTCAGTCTTATTTCAAAGAACTAAAACATATTTTGACATCAAATCCTATTCTGATATTACCTGAGACCGATAAGGGGTATGTGGTATATTTTGATGCTTCTAGTACTGGTATGGGTTGGGTACTTATACAAGATAATCATGTTGTGGCCTATGGATCTCGTTATCTTTAGATACATGATAAGAGTTACTCCACTCATTATTTGAAGCTTGTGGTAGTTATGCATGCACTTACATGTTGGTGGAACTATCTATTTGGTAAGAGGTTCACAATATCTTATGAACATAATAGTCAAAGATATATATTTTCTTATAAATAATTTAATCTTCAATAGAGGCAGTGGCTAGAATACCTTTTGATATTTGACCTTGACATCGACTACAACCTTGGGAAGGAAAATGTTATTGTAGATTCTATCAGTAGGAAAGTGTCATCACAAACTATTTTGGAATCAAAGGAATAGTGAAAGCTTATTGGGATCTTCACACAGTTACATCTGGACACTAAGGAGGATATTTTAGGTATGGTTTTAACTAGTGTTTATTTATCATTATCTCTCCTCAAGTCTATTTTATAGGGATAAAAATAGGATGATGAATTCATGGAAATTCAAGAAACCCTATATAGTGGGGAGACTATCTTTGGCTGGTCTCTCTCTTCTGATGGTATTCTCTATTTTATAGATCAGTTTTTCATCCCATAATCTTTGAGGGGATAATTTTATTGACATTTATAGTTCTTCATGGGATGTTCATATGGTCACTATTAAGATTTATTATGATATGAAATGATGTTTTTAGTGGTTGGGTATGACGTATGACATTACTGATTAGGTGTCCCACTGTTACACCTACCAAAAAATAAAGGTAGATCATATGAAACCTCTTATTTTTCAATACACTCTTCTAGTTCTAGTTTGGAAATGGGATGAGGTATCCATGGATTCTGTTTCTGGATTACCATAGATTCCCCATGGAAAGAAATCTGGGTTGTGATTGATCGGTTAATAAAGTTAGACCAATTTATTCTGATTAGAGACATCACTAAATTTGTAGATCTAAGTAAGCTCTATTTGTAGGAGATTATGATGTTATATGGGTCTCTATTTATTATCATCTAAGATAGGGATCCTAAGTTCACCTCCTGGTTTTGGGAGAGTCTCCAAGAGGTGATAAAGACTCATGTTCGGTTGAGTACATCTTACCATCTAAAGACAGACAGTCAGAAAAAGTGTACTATTTTGATTCTTAAGGATATGCTCTATGACTATGACTTGGATTTCAGTGGATCATGGGATATCCATCTATTATTGGTTGATTTGGTTTATAACAACAATTTTCATTCATTGATCCAAATGGATCCCTTCGAGGATTTTTATGGTCACTACTGAGGGTCACCTCTTTGTTGGGAAGAGGTGGGCGAGGCCTATCTTGTGGAACTGAGTCTCATTTAGGAGACATAAATAAGGTTTCAAGATATATGTGAGTGTCTAGTTTAGCTCAGATTTGATACAAATTTGATGTATATTTTCGATACCATCCTCTGGAATTTTACATTGGTGATCAAGTTTTCTTAAAGGTTTCTCCTCAGTTGGGTGATCATTGACTTGGGAAATAGGGAAATATGGCTCCAAGATATGTTAGAACATTTGAGGTCCCTGATTTTATTGGGTTTTTTTTCATTTCTATTGGAATTATAAGCTTAGTTAATTGGTATTCATGATGTTTTCTACATATCTTAGCTCAGGAAGTACCATCCTAACCCCTCAGATGTTATGAGTTGGGAAGAGATTGAGTTAGACCCATAAGATTTAGTTATGGAAAAAATAATAGATATTACTTATTTTTAGGTGCATTTATGATGTGGTAAGTCTATCATGTTGGTTAGAGTGTTATGAAAACACGTATTAGATTCTTATGATACTTGGGAGCATGAATCATCAGTGAAGGAGCAGTGACCTCACCTCTTTTTGGGGAGCACTTCTTCTACATGAATTCACAAGGATGAAAAGTCTTATGGTGGGGAGATTGTAACATCCTAGTAAAATGGTACATATATTTCAATGTTTAAGAGTGTGATTTCAGGTTTTGAGGGTGATGTAGTTAGTTTTGTTATTTTCTAAAGAACCTATTCTAGGCATTGGCTGTAGGAAACATTCATGCTGTTAATGTGATTCACGGCGAGATTTTATCTTTGAGAAGATTTCATGAAACTGATTCAGAGTGTAAAAATTTAACAAACCATGAAAAGCATTCACACCATGAATTATTCATTATGAATTAAGTTAACTTGATGCAACACCTTTTTCTGCATGCATGTGAGTTGAAGGATTCAAGACATGAAACCTAAATTCATGTTGGAATCCTACACGACCTGTAGGTTTTATACCCTATATGCATAACCTATTTTCATTATTTTGATTTTCATGCCTCCACCTTGAACCCTTGGGCTCCCCAGATGATTTTGGGTGTGTCCACTTCTTTTAGATAACATCATTCAATGCTTAATCTCTGCGGTGGTTGTGCTGCGTCTCTCAGTGTAAGAGACCTTTCTATTTCTTCAATTCCATTTGATACGACAATACCACTGAGTTGAAGTTTTAGGATCTATTGATCCCATGTTTATTTTTATGGTTTCATCTAGATATTTTGACGATCTTATTTTGGGGTTTATTCCTTACTTTGGTTGTGGTGCGTCGTGTGTGGCTCTCGAGGTACATGTTGATCTAACCTCCCTTCTGGTCATTTCCTTTATGTAATTTGATTCTAGGATATGGGAATCATTTTTAGGGACACCATTGTTGTCTTTGATTTCATTTCAGTGTTTTTGTATCCCATTGTGGGCATGTGTGACCTGAGTTTAAGGAAGGTGGTTCCATCTCTAGACTATATTGGATGAACCTTGAATACTCAGGTTTTATAAATTGGTTTATAAATTAACTATCATGATTTATGTATTTTCATGTGTGTAAATGGATTTTTGAGAAAAAATGGTTTCCCCCAATTTTGGTAAAAGAAAAGGTATTATTAAATCATTATGAAATTGATGTATGAAATGGTTTTTAAATCATGTTTTTTATGAAATCATTTTGACAATGTAGCACATGGGATGTCTTGGGAACTTAGGTAGAATATGTAACAATATGCCTCATCTATTATTATTATTATTAGGGGGGGGGGGTAATTCATGGGATGTTCTTATAATTCCTAGGCCAAGTATATTAGGTATTCATTAGATACTGTTTGAAGGTTCACTTTTTGGGGTGTTCCTATACTCCTTAGATTTGATTCATATGTATATGAATGGTGACCCACCTTTTTTATTTCATAAATATTTTATTACATGACACAACATATAAAAATAAAGAGGAACTTTTGAGGTTTATTTTCTGGGAAATAGGAACATAATACATTAAAATGAAAATAAATTATTCTAATCCTCTTGAAATACTTCTTCATAGGTTCATACTATGTTACTTTTAATGCATATAATATCCTATGGACATACTTCAAAGAAAGGTGTGTGGATAAATCCCAGTAAGGGAATAGAAAAAAGTGATACTTAACATGCGACAAAGAAGAATATCAACAAAGCATGATCATATGAACATGAGGAATATAATAATATAAAGAACAAGAATAATAACATGGAAATTTGTATACAATATAAAAAAGAGATATTCATAAGTATATCACCAAGGTTTATCACCAGGGTGTCATAAATCATAATTACCAAGGTTGTTCACCAAGGTATCATAAAACAAATCATATCTAGAGATTAAGTCTTTACCCAATGTATTGGAGTGTTATTAGAAATAACCCATTATATTCTTTATTTCATGTGATACATATTGAAAATAAGGAGTAATTTCATCAATAACCTGAGGAGAATAACGTACGGGTTTCATATGAAAACATTGAGTACATAAGTTCTTAAAGACTTGAATATTACATCATTTTTAATCCAAAAAAATGGGATATGAGTTTCATACATGTAAATAACTGAATTAATATATTATATTTATATGTAGGTGAATTAATATGGGTAAGTAAGAGGTCTGAGTATTCAAAATATAATAATATTTCATGAAAAATAGAAAAAATCATGAAATGATTTTGGCAACATAACAATATACCACATAGATTAAAGGGAGAGAATAATGAGAGGAAATATAGGTATCCCATTGGTAAAATTTTTTTTCTCTAGTATATGGAATATTAAAAGTACGTTAAATGAAATAATATTTGACATTTATAAGACTCACAAATGAGGAGTACTTGAATGAATAAGGGAGAAGAGGAGAATTCCCTTACGTTGAAGATTTTTTTCCTAAAACTTGAGGGTCGAACCTTGACACCTTGAGGGAACCTTGGAGGGACTCTTTGGGAGGGAAAATGACCATAAATTCATGTCTTATAAATTTTTAGTGGAGTGTAATAGCTAATGAGTGATATTTATACTTGAGGAAGGGTTAGTTTTAATGGATTAAATGTTGGATATTTTATTGTATATGCCAACCACTTAGGGGTAATTTGAATTAAAACCAATTTTATTGAAAATTAATGATTTAGAGTGTGTTTTTGGATGGTTAATTCCATATAAAATCTAATTATACCTTCCATACAACCTAATTAATGCCTAGAATCCAAAAAATGAATTCTATTTTAAAAATCTATTTTTTTTAAAAATATAAATTTATAAATTAAAATTGATATTTATATATTTAATATTTATAATTATTAAATTAAAATTTTATTTATAAAAATGTTTAATAAAATTTATAATAATATTGACATAATAATGATATCATAAAATCCCAATGCTAGTAAAGTGACAATTTCACTTTATCACCAAAAAATCAACTTTGTCAGAAAATTCTGAGAAAATTAGCCTTAGAATATTTTGATATGATGAGTTAAAAAATTAAAGTTATTTTATAAAAATATTTAACTAAGTATGAAAATTTTAAATTTTAAATAAATAATTATTTTATTTAAAATTAAACATTTAATAGAAGAATAAAAATTCTGACCATTATTAAAATCACTTAGGGATTCATTAAAATATATTATCATTTAAAAATAATTTTATAATATTATTTCATGAAATAAAATTTTATTTAATAATTGAAAATAAAATATATTTTAATAAAATATGTTTATAGTATTTGAAAATAAAACAACATTGATTATATCATTAAATAATTATAATGATCATTTAAATGCATCAACGTAACCAATAATAATAATAACCAACTGTTTTATTGAATAATGGTCATAATATTAATCAAACATATTAGTTGAAAAACATAAATTTTGGCAATCATATTTCCTTATAAACAAACCATCATTCTTACTCTTCATTATTCACTTTGATTTGAACCAAGGTTCAATATCATTTCATAAATGAATATTGTATTACCAACTCTCTGTTCCGCGATTATAGTGATGTTAATAGGTGAAATAATTATAGGGGATCAAAGTGGCCTAGTTTTTTATATTTCAATTTATTTATCATCTATTTTTATTCCCATTGAAATATTTTTTATGATATTGAGTGTTGTTTTTAACTAAATTTAATACTCTTAATTAATGAAATAAAGTGTTTCTGGTATCTAGTATGTGTTTTCTTTCCCTTTAATATTCATTTTTTGAAAGAGAGATAATATTAATGATGAAGATCCGCAACCGTACATAAGAAGAGCCATGAAGGGAAATTGTCCAGCCATATCTGGTTGACAACGAAGGGTCCTGAAGCCACAAGTTGATAGGATGTATTATTTCCTTCCCTTTTGGTAAGGGAGAAGGTGCAGCAAGAGAAGCCTTGGAAAAGTGAGCAGATTCTCCTGATGATGAGGCTAAAAGTCTGGAGTCCGGTATCATGGTGGTTAATAGCATTGATAATAGTAAGGCAGTCAAACTCAATGATGATATCAGCCCATCTACATTCCACAACGAGCGTCACACCTGCAAGGATAGAAAAGGATTCCACAACTACAGGTTCCCAAAGGGCATGATGTAATTCATATTTTTCTACGATGATCTGCCCCAGATTATTTCGAGCCAGGAGGCTGAGAGCAACTGACCGATCCTTGTGGAGAGAAGCTCCACGTTAAGCTTAATCCTCCCTTCTGTTGGGGGGGTCCAGTGAGGGGGACAAGAGGGGGTAACCCCTGGCGTAAAGTGTCCTTGGTGGTCCTTCTAGCCATCAATCCATGAAATTGATTGTTCAATCCAGAAGTTAGGGGTTTTATGGATGTGGTGGAAAACTGAATCATTACGCCGAACCCAAATGATCCAGGCCATGGTGTAAAGATAACCAGCATTAGATGATGAAATAGAGGAGCACCAACACATTAGAAGATTGGGGAGGTTAGATGCGGTGTCCAGTGAGGCATCCGAAGCCGGGCTCCACTTATTACAAATTTCCTTAGCTCTCAGGTAGTGAATGATGGTGTGCCAAGGAGTTTCTGGGATATTCGAGTAGAAAGGGTAGGACTTGACACTGGCCATATGATGAAATGAGAGAAGGCTCATTGTAGGGAGGGTGCTCGTGCATACCTGACACCAGAAATGGAGGATTTTTGGGGGAACATTGAGCTTCCAAACTGCATTCCATGGTCCCTCATCATGGTCAGGAG
Source organism: Viscum album (assembly GCA_963277665.1). Taxonomy (NCBI): domain Eukaryota; kingdom Viridiplantae; phylum Streptophyta; class Magnoliopsida; order Santalales; family Viscaceae; genus Viscum; species Viscum album. Next base: position 128,902,190 of record OY728140.1, read on the forward strand.
AGTGGATGCCAAGAGCCAGTCTGTGCCCAGATCTCATCATGTAATCGCCTAAGGTATCGTTGGTCTAGAACAGATGGTCGGGGCCTGCATCAGGGACCCATGGGATACTGAGGATAATTATTTGGTCTCTTTCATTAAACCATTCTTGGATATTTTCCATGCACCACCCCGAACCCTGGTCTGAAAGGAGGCAGTCAACAGTGGAGTCTTCAAAACCTGGTTGGGTGGGGGATGTGGCCCACATACCATCCTTATCAATAATCCATAGGTCCGTCCAGATGTTGACAGATGATCCATTTCCAATCCTCCAGCCCAGCCCTTTTTCCAGGAGATTGCGGGCCCCCCAAATACTTCTCCAGAGGAAGCTAGGTCGGGGGACAAGAGAGGAACCAAGGAAGTATGTGTGAGGAAAGTATTTGGCAAGGAGTACCCGTACACATAGTGATGAAGGGAGGTTAAAAAGGTGCCATCCTTTCTTGGCCAACAGAGCATCATTGAACAGGAGAATATTCCGGAATCCCATACCTCCCTCCGACTTGGGTTTGTAGAGTTTATCCCAGGCCAACCAGTTGGGTCTATTCCTTCCCTCATTTTTCCCCCACCAGAAGTTGGAAGTATGTGAATGGATCAGATTGACGATAGCCACCGGGAGCTTAAACATGGACATAAAGTAGCTGGGGATAGACTGAATGACAGCTTTAATGAGGTTTCCTTTTCCATCTTTGGAGATACCTTTTAGGGTCCAACCTTGGATTTTTTTTTCAATCCTATCCACCAGAGAAGCAAAAATTTCTTTTTTGGACCGGAAAATCACCGTAGGGATCCCGAGATACTTTTGGTGTTTATCGACCATATGGATGCCTGCAAAAGAACAAAGCTCATTTCTCTTGACAGGAGGCACCCCTGTGCTAAAGGAGATTTTTGATTTTCCATGATTGATAGACTCTCAAGACGCCCATTCATACTGCTGGATCGCATGGATGATCACCCGACATTCGTTAATATTTGATCTGGAGAAAAGTAGGCAGTCACAGGTGAAGAATAAATGAGACACTTGTGGGCTCTCATGGAAGACCTTTTCTCCATGATGAGACTTAGCGGCTACAGCCCTGGAAATAAGTTTAGAGAAAACATCAGCCACCAAGATGAAGAAAAAAGGGGATAGGGGGTCTCCCTGGCACAGGCCTCGGGTTGGGGTAAATCCTCTGGTGATCTCTCCATTGACCTTGATTCTAAAGAAGATGGTCTAAATGCAGTGCATGACTATATCTATCCATTTCATGAAAAACCCCATTCTCAGCATCACGGATTTTATAAACTTCCATTCCACTTTATCATAGGCTTTGGTCATATCCAGTTTCCAGGCCATGGTTCCTATTTACATCGTGGAGTGCATTTTAATCAAGTGGAACACTTCATGTGCCACAATTGCATTGTCAGTAATCAGCCTCTTGGCCACGAAGGCACTCTGGTTTTCGAAGATAATAACAAGAGTTCAAGGATGTAACCGATTGACAAGGATTTTTGAGAACATCTTATAAGAGACATTGTAGAGGCTGATAGGTCTAAAATTAGGGATCTCTTGGGGTTTCTTGATTTTGGGAATGAGGACGAGGAAAGTTTCGTTGATGGAAGAAATTCTTGTATTCCCTACAAGATATTTTTGATCATTTTGCAGATGTCGGGACCGATGCTGTGCCAGTATTGTTTGAAAAAAAGGGCGTGGAAACCATCAGGTCCCGGGGCCTTAGTGGGGTGGATATGTTTCAAATCCATGTGAATATCATCATTTGTCACGTCTTTTGAAAGCTTCCGGTTTATCTCATTGGTGATCACAAGTCGGATGCAATCTTCCACTTCAGCATACATGAAAGGATTCCCTGTGGAGAAGAGGTTTTGGAAATAGCCTAGAAAAGCTTCGTGAATGCCGTCAGTGTTAGAAACTTTGCATCCGTCGGGTTGAGATAGGCTTGTGATAGAATTTTTCTGACGCCTAGCTGACGCTTTCAAATGGAAATACCTTGTATTAGCGTCTCCCTCCTTGATATGGATGTCTCGTGCCCACATGGGCCAGAAGCTTTCCTTAACACGAAGAGCCCCGTCCATCTCTCTTTGAGTGTCACCAATCCTTGAGATGTTTCCATTGGATGGGGGGAACCTGAGTAAGTGGTGTAACTTCTTTTTGAGGACCTCACAATGCCTATCAGGTTGATGGAATTTCTTGTTGCTCTAGGATCTCAGACCAGAAGCAACCTGTTGAAGATTGAGGCCAAAATCATCATGAGAACTCCTGAAACTTGATCGGAACACCTCGTCGCATTCCTGGTCTTTTGACCAGAAGCCCTCAAATCTGAAGGGTCTACAGAGTTGTCTATTTTGTCTGCCTTGCAGGCACTCAATGAAAATTGGGTAGTGATCCGAACAGTTAAGGGCCATGTGGATAATATGAAACATGTTGAACAGATTGATCCAGTCAGTAGAGACCAGAAATCTATCAAGGCACTCAACAATGCAGGTGCCTTCAGTATTGTCGTGGAACCATGTAAAGGGATTACCAGTGTATCCCAAATCGACCAGGTTTTCCCTATTGACCGTGTCCTTGAAGTTTGACATCGAGGCTGAGTGATGAATGATTCCGGCTTTCTTTTCCTTATGGAACATGATGTCATTGAAGTCACCTCCGAAAAGAATAGGGCTAGGTAAATCCTATTGCATCTTGGAAAAAAGTTCCCACGACTTCACCTTATCAGAGTGAGATGGCCAGCCATAGAATCCCACAAAGGTCTAGGGTGGGTGCGAGTCAGATTGTATAGTCGCAGCCACATGGTACATGGAGAAAGACAAGATTTTAACATCAATATTGTCTTTCCACGGGAGACAGAGGCCCCCATAATGGCCTTGTCTGGGCACCGAAAAGTAGCCTTGGAAACCACACTTCAAAGCAATACCATTGGTGTCCTTGTTTTCCAGTATGGTTTCAGATACGAAAAAAAATATTGGGGTGACTTTGAGTGCAATTGTACTGAAGCATGCGAACTGTTATTTGGTTTCCAAGCCCACGAAAGTTCCAACACAACATGATCATTTCTCTAGGTGGGGCTGGGTCTCACCCGCTACCATCTTTGGTTCCTCCTGACTTGTTTCGTCACTTGTCGTTTTCCCTCTTTTGGCGGGGTATCTCCCCGAATGGCATGTTTCATTTTGTCTTTTCTTGACCCTGGGGTTAGGGTCTTCCACAGGACCCTTACTTCCTCCACGATGCACCCTTTTCAATGTGCGGTGGGTGATTGGGCCCAGCATTGGAGTTTTGGTCATTCCATGGGCCTCCATTGGTGTTATGACTATTACGGGTGATTGAGGATCCGGATCCGGATCTAGAGGTTCGGAGTTCATCGACATTATCGTTGAGCATTACATTGGTGGTTCTTTTTTGCTTCGTCGCTAGCCTTGTGTATGATTGATTTTTGTCCTTCAGGGCATTAGAATGAACTCCCGCTTCTCTCTGAGTAGGATAGTCCGCATTAGGGGAATCCAATGGTCCAAGAATAATGAATTTTCCATGTGTGGGTTTCACCTAACTGGTATGTGCCAACGTGAGATGGTCACGATCCTTTTGTTTTTCCATCTCAGGGATGAAAGCATATTTGTTTATTTTGGCCTGGATCCAAGGGCCATATTGGAGATTGATGTCACCTGATCCACTCTTCTGATTTGTGGTGCACAATATTTCTAGGTGACCATAGAAAAATCAGAAGACTGGGAGTTTCTCAAACTCGAATGATATCCAGGTGTTGGTGTCTTCAATTTTCAAGAACATTCCCCTCATTAGGGGCTCTGACACCTCAATTTCCGCCTTGATCCAGACCTTGGGGCCCCATTGTATTGGGTATGAGCAATCCCATTCCAAAAAGTGGCCTAGCGTGTTCCCAATTTCCTTCATTATGTGTTCTGTTCTTGAATGGAAAGGGATTACTATAATTCGTATGCATAAGGGGGAGCAGGTTAACTTTACTTGCTGGATATCATCTCCCCCTTTGAATTCTTCCATGAGGAGGAGTTGATTATCGAAGGACCACAGTCTTCCATGTAAAATTTTGTCCCTATCTATATCATTAAAGAACTTGAATTTGATGCGATTAATCCCCGCCTCCCGAATAGACACTCCTGCATCAAACTTCCATATGTTCTGGAGAGTGTTTTTGAGAGCCCCCTGGTTAACCGAAATGTTTTCAACAAACTTTACCACAACGAGCAGAGACATACGTTTTTCCAAGAGAGGGTCTTCATTTCTCTGTGCTTCGATCACCGCTTTTTCTTTGTCTATAAGGGACATCCTCTTCCATTGGTTAACTAAGTCAGCCTCCCTGGCGCAAATCAACAGATGGGTGCACATACCTCCTTAAGGGCCGATGCACTTACAGATCTCAAACCACCCGCACTTCAAGAAACATCAAAAAACCCGGTCCAACGGGAAGGTCTCTGGACCATAAAGCACTTCTCATCCCCAAATGCGGTTCACCCACTTGAGACAGGATCCACGGACTTTAAAAATAGCATAGACTCAAAACTGGTCCCATCAAGATCCCGTGTCATGCGCCCCCCAGCCTTCGCAGAGCAGCACCCCACGACAGGCCTTAGCGGCTTCTTGACGCCTTAGATATTCGCAATCAGGAAACACCTCAGGTCATCGCGGAATAAACTTCACACATTGACTGTGATCCCGCAACTTATCTGCCCTTAGCTTTAGGTGTTTCGCAACCCGACCATTTTGCGAACACATGTCCAGAACCAAAACCACGCACTCGCACAGTGCCACAGTCCCCTGTGGCAGGAGCTTCGCGAACATAACACTGCGAAAAAACCACCAGTGCCACAGACCTTATCACCAAGTGCTTCACGAACACAACCTCTTCGCAACAGAAGCTTCATGAACACAATCTCTTCGCGGCTGACGCTTCGCGAATCAGCCTCTTCGCGACTGAAGCTTTGTATCGGAATCACGCGGAACAAACACCCCGTGGCGGCCACCTCGTGAGCGCTCAATCGCGGTGATCCATCACGGGATGGTACACGAATCAAGCCACTACGTGGCGGGAGCAACACACACTGGGGAAGCGGAACCCACACCCAGCCTGAAGCCTATCTTCACGAAACCGAAGACTAAAGTCAAAAAAAGGGGGAGGAAATCTCAAGCACAGAGACACGGGTCAATAGATGGAAGGGATTCGAGTTAGGGTTATGACTCCTTGGTGTGATTTAACTATGCTTGGTTGTGTACTACCAATCTTTTATAACCTGTTTTTATATATGAGATATTATTTGAAACAATTTTACCTTGATTATTTGGAACTATGGAAAAGGGGAATGTTTTAACATACTTTTGATATAAAAACTATTTAACTAATTTTCATGATTTTTTCTCTCTAAATTTGAGAATGTTTGGATTGTTATACATAGACTTGTTATGAAACACCTGGGTGGGATCCTACTAAGACTGTTTAGATCACACCCTACATACCCCTTAAGAGGTGTATAGACCTAGTTATGTTTTTGATACAGGGAAAGGAAAGGAGACATAATGAGGCCATGATGTTTTAGTCATTTGGTCTTGGATTTCTAGTGGTGAGATAGTGTTACTTCATCCATTTATCACATGGAGTAGTTTTTTTCTCATTTTTGTTTTTTCCTTTACTTTTGGAATCGTACCTTGGAGTTTATTTAGTTATTTTTGAGTTTCATAATTTATGTTGTTTCCTTTTAGTTATGGAATATATTTTCTCTGTACTACTTACTTTAAATTATCTAAATATCATAAGGAAAAAGCATTGAGGGTGAATTTATAAATATCTATACATCCTAACTAACAATAGAGGTTTGATCATCTTAAATTAAGGAAGAATTTATGTTAAACTTAATAGGTAAAAGTTGTTTACCCCAGATTCACCCCCTCACCCACTCAAGGTGAGTGCACAATCATATGGGAATATAATTAACTAACTATATGCCAATTAAATTTATTAATAGATTTCATATAATGAATCTATATAACGTGAATCCATTAAGATCACATCCTAAATGTGTTTTTTGAGAATAATTTGTTAATATGGACTTGTATTTAAATGTATGTCAAAGGATTCAAAATATGCATCTTAGTTTATTATCATATATACAATTAGGATATTAAAAACCCTAATATAGAAAGGTATCGGTCATAACAACTACATTTCTATGAGGGGGAACTCATCTTTTGAGATGGTGGGAGTATGATATATTTTTGGGAAGTTTGGGCTATAGATGCACATAGGTTGGAATGGAAACAATAAACTCCACAAGAGTTAGTTGAAAGAATTATTCTAGTGATATATATTTCATAGTAAAGATAAAAATATTATTATATATTTATAGTCGCCAAGTTGGGTGATATAGGTTTCTTGGAGAATAATGATTTCTATAATAATAAATAAGTTGCAACAAGATATTATTGAAATGTTTTTATTAATTCTAAATTGGATTCCATGTAACAAAATACACTTTAGTATTTGGTGGTTATTTTAAACGAATTATTGGTATTCAACAAGAGACTATACATGGACGGTACCAAATGGAACCAATAAGGCTATATTGGTTGGACTATGTCATCATACATAAATTCTATTTAAATTCTACTTTTTATAGATTCACAGTCATTTTATTTGGAATTTTTTGTCAAGATGTTTCCTTATAGGAAACTTTATGGGTAATGTATATATGACTTGAACAAAAGGATAAGTGACTTCAGATGATGCCAATAGATAATTCATGTTACCAAGATATATTTATAGGTCGTGAAAAGCTTAATGATCATAGTATATTCATTTGGAATGAATGGTTTCCAAGTGACAAAAGGTTAGTGGGAGAAATATTGTTTTCAATATATATATATATATATATATATTTTATAACATTTTGAAAACAGATGATTAATATTAAGGTTAAATAATAATAAAGTTAATTTCTTCAACAATTAATTAAGTAGTAACCCATGTTATTGGTAACCTGATCTACTAGTATATATCAAAGGGTTTTCTTATTCCAATTCACGTACACAAGATGACATTGTATTGGGAGTACAATATAGAATAATTCACTAAAATGTTTTCCAGTGTCACATGGTATTTTTGATGTATAGAATACTTATGACTAAGAGAACTTTGGAAATATATTTTACACACCACATAGGATAGTTAACTTTGATATTTCTTACGTGTAAATAAAATAAGGGAAATATCAAATGAGATAAGGTGAATTTCATAGTTTGGAAGTCATAACTATCCAACAATGCTTGAGAAAGAAAAACTTGATGAGTTCCTAGTAAATTATGAAATGGGAATACTAGTTTTTAGGGGATATAAAAATAATTTCATTTAGATAATGTTTTATATAGTATCATAATAAGGATAAGGTAATATAAAAGTAAAGAATATTATACCCAATAATGGTCATATTTACATACAACAAGTACATTGAATCTTATGATGAAACTTAATAAGTTTTTTAGAAATGACTTATTACAATATTGTTTCATACCATTAGTTGGGTTTTTATAATATTAAACATTTATTATGGTGTTAATTGAGTTTTTAGGCTTTGAAAATGGAACATAGAGATGGATAATCAGAGAAATAATCTCTTGAGGGATTTTATTAGAGGGGTGATGTTATGGTAAGTAGACACGCCACAAGGAATTATGGCAGTACCCATAGGTAACATGTAAAATATGGTAGGAGTAACACATGAATACTTTACTCAATAGAAGAATGTTTGTAATGTGAAGCTAATAGGGGAGTTTGCAGTTTTCTCAAGTGAAAGTGGGATTCTGTTGGAGTTGGTGACCTGAAACCAAATATCTTTGAAATTTTGATTACTATTATATTAAGTCTCTAAATATTAATTACTTTCTTATCACATATTGATTTTTTTTCTACATAAAAGTGTATATGGTAATGTCGTAAGATACTTGTCGCATAAATAGTATATAAAAGTTCCTTGTTATAAAGAGATACTTTAGATGCTATGATTGTATAGCTTAAACCATTGTACTATGGATAGATGAAATTTTCTAAAGGGACATAAATGATATAGGCAATCAGATTTAGGAGGCTCATATGACATTGAGACACCATCTAATGGTGTTCTCCCTTGGTAATAAAAAATAAGGGAGGAAATGATAAATAATCACTAATAATAATTTCACATTTTCCATGTGCCATTGGATATTCCTATCCAAGGACATGTGTAATGATCTTTTGAATCTAAAATTATTATTAAAGTTTATCACGACTCAGGTACTTAAATTAATTTCATCAACTATGATGACGATCATTCATAATGAAGTTAGATATGTTGGGTGTATCATGAGTTGTATTGCATTAATGAATAATGTGAGAGAAGTGTTTTACCTTCCATTGAAAGTGAATATCTTAGGCCCTTTTATGAAGTTTGAACATCCTGGTAAGTACATGGACATGGTAGAACATATCAACTGGTTTATTTCATAAAATTCAAATAAAGAGAGCCAAGCATGTAGGCCGATGACACAATCTATGCACCTTTCTTGACACGACATTTCAAAAAAATGATATTATACTACGTGGTATGCATTCATATGAGGTTGAATATCATTATGACATTAAATATTTTATCTATGGATTCCTTGGCATGATGCTAGATTCTGACCTTATACTTTAGGTGGATTATCCTAATGCCCTAGTTAAAGGGCCCTAGAGGGTCACAAACTAAGTGTATCCAATAACTTTGGTTAAATTCTATATGATTTTAACAATTATTTTAGAATATTATCCTTAGGTTTGAGGAATAATATTTTATTATGCTATTTAATTCATTACAGGTATTTATTTATTCAAATTAGTAGTCATTATACAAGGTCAAGTAAATAATGAGGAGGGTGATCAAACTGAATAATGGTATGGTGAAATTGAATATTATTTGATTAAATATTAATTTATTAGGGAAAGATAATATTTATTTAGTTTATAGGTAATACACATGTCAAGTAAATAATAATAATATTATTAGTTTGCAATGTGGAATGCTAAGGATTAATAGAATATTAAAGTTGATTTTTTAAAGTAATATTATAAACCTACATATTTAAATGCATGACTATACAATTCTCTAAAATATTAATTACCATTTAAAAAGACAATTGTTGTGAAAAACATTTGGCTCACCATATAATTCTCTCTGCCCAAATATATTCTCAAGAACACTCCAACTCCCATGAGCATTAGCAATCCTCCTCCACTTTCATTGGTTGTCAGAGAATAAGATAATCCAAAATACCTCATTTTGATTCTAAAGGTGTGATAAAAAAGAATGACAAAAGGTACAAGGAAATCTTAAATATAATCCAAAGAACTCTACCATTATATTTAGGGTTTCTTCATACATATGTGGATCAGTGATAGAGGGAATCTACACTTGATTCATCAATATAAATAATGGTTTGATAAAAAGGGTCGACAATATTAAACGACTAAGAAATAATTACAAGTTGAGGTGATTCTTGATCTATCAAAATTAATTGTAAATTACATGTAAGATACTATATTTTTGTATTTTGGGAATAAATTTTTATCTTTTTATATGGAGAAATCTGAAAAATATAATGGAAGTTTTTTGATGGACAACACCAGACATGCTTGAACTATTCCCCATAACCTTAAAATTATATATAACATTATTAATTTAGTATTAATATTTATTTTTCAAAATTTTCCACCCTATACATTCCCCAATCCCATTACATCATGTCTCTCCATACCCATCAGTCGTGACGTCCTTCACAGATGTTTCATAATTCCCTGTGCCATTTTATACCCTTGTTGTCGCTACCACTGAGCCGACCCCCACATGACCCGCTACCGCTCCTTATCATGCATTAAAACAAGATTTCATTTATAAAAAATCCTATATTAGAATCCCTTTTGGTATCACATGTGAAATAGAAGAAGGGAAGGGGGGGGGGGTATATATATATTTGTCGAATTATTCATTTAGAAAATGCTAATATCACAAGAAAATAATCCAAAATAATTAATATGACATGAAACATGAATACAAATTCATATAATTAAAAATAATGATCCCTATATCATTATAAAAATTTTATCTCTTCAATCAATCAAATTAGTGGTTACATTCGTCAATTCCACCATTGAAGAGCTAAATCTTCCCAATAACCCCCTCTTCCTATCCCTATATCTAGAGTTTACTTATATCTAACCATAGTAAAGGGTGTTAAAGATGATATTATTTAAGGGGGGGGGTTAGGGTTGGTTAATTGATTTAATTAATTAAAATTCCACCCGTGATGACCACCCCTCAGGAATCTTGATGCAAACCCAGGAAATGACATTCATAGAGTAAAACCACCATTCCGGACTCAATGAAGGTCTTGGATTTCCCATATAATGCCTTATTTTAAAGGAAAATTATAATTATCATGAACACATTAATGAGATAAAAATAATATTTTTATACTTAAAATATTATTTATGAGGCCCCTTCACACCCGTAATTTTGCGCCGACTTCGAAATTCATCTGGAATATAAATTAAAAATATTACAAAGATCAGCACCAAAAATTGGTTCCAACACATCACCATCCATGTTTCAGGAGTATTATTTTAAATTAAAAAATACTAAGAATCTCATAAAGCTCAATATTCTCAGAAATTCATCAAAACTAATCCCAAGGGTAAACACTGAATTTCATGATCAATGGAGCCCTAATTTTTTTCTAGGTCATTTGCTTGGGTAAATTTACTGTTTTACTCCTAATGATGTCTCATGGCTCTTGAAATCAATATTAAGCTTAAGTATTATCTAGGAAACACTCAGGTAACCATATCCCACCCACATTAAAACCATTTTCATCCTAAAAAATGAAACAAATGAAGCCATTAATAAAGAATACCAAGAAACAACCTTATGAGAAAATACCACCATCAAATGAACTTCCTTCATATTTAAAGGTTTGATATCCTATAAAACTCAACATATCCCCACCAAATAAGGGGAAATCCTTTATTATCATCTATGTCATCGACTATAACTCATATCAATAAAAACTATAATATGAATATACAAATGGTTTATACAAGCCTTGCTAAGACTCAAAACCCATAACCATTTCTGATTCATAGGTCATCCTACCACATGGAATGAAATGAGACCACAAAATCATATGAAAATATTATTCAAACAAGGTTATCACTGGTGGGAATTCCTTTATCCCTACCTATAAAGAGTTTCCATGATGGTTTTCATATGAGAACAACCCATGCACACAACACAAAACACTAAGTTCTTCCCAATATTCCACACTAGTGTGAGGGGAGAGCAGTCAATTATCACAATCACTTAGATAAAAATCTTAATTAACTACTTGAATATAATTTATGATTTTCTATAGATCATTATTTTTTTATGTTTACGTATTAATAATTAATAATAATGGTTAATGATGTAAAATATATGGGATCATATATAATTTTGTGGAATGATAATTTCTTTTGGTACAAAGTTATTTCCCAAAATACGAGAGCTTATGATAATTTATGCAAAAGAGTTTGGATAGTGATTTTTCTTATGATAAATATAAAAAACATTAATATAGTTCATATCACTATAAGTGATATCTCAACTACCACAAATTGTTTCATTTCAGTTAGAGAAAATCATGGTAATTTTTTTTTCTTTCTATCAAGTGGTTTATGAGGGAAAAAATAGCTATTTATCTTTCCAAAATATATTGGATAATTTTTCTAACTAAATTGATACCATAATAGGGTGTTTACCCTAGGGTAAGAGTTTGGTGGAATTCCAAGTCATTCAAATTTTGGATGAATATTTAAAATTTAGTTAATTAAATATTATTTATTCATGCACATTCATTCAGTGATAGATTCCGTATAAAGTGTTATATTGATATTATGACTTTGTGGTTGATTTTTGAATATGAGTTTTTTCCTAGGAAAGGAATAACCTTTCGTTTGGTTAGAGGGCTAGGCCCAGACCTTTTTTCATTTTCTTTTCCTTTTCTCCTTTTCCTTTTCTTTTTCCACATTTATATTCCCCTCTTCCCCTTTGATTCTTGCATGCACCCCCTTGGAGATTCCTTTTGTCACACGACTAAGAGACATAGAGGGAGAGGGAGGGGGGAGGGAGGGAGGGAGGGGGAGGTACCTCCATGAAGCTTATAAGGATCCATATCCTTTTGTGGCTGGTGAATAATAGGGTTTGGGCCAATGAATCAATAGTTTCTACATGCAGGTAAGAACTTTTTAATTTTTTTCATAAATACCAATAGATTAGTTTCTTAAGTTTGATTCTTGTTTTGGGGGTGTTGTGGACCCCTAGAGGGTCAATCTAGTGAGTTTTTGGGAAATTGGGAGTTTTTAGAGGATCACAGGGGTTTCAAATTTTAAATACTCAATCACAAAACAATGGTTTCATGAACACACACCATGTGTTCTTTCTATTCAGGGAAGATGATTTTTTGAAACAATACACCATGTACTTTGAGTACAATCCATGTATTAGTGCATGAATATGTGTCTAAGTGCTTAGTAAAACACCCCATGTGAGAGGGACATGGTCATGTAGTAGTATATAGATAAAAAAATCGTGTGACCTCAGAATATATAATTATACAGACTATATTGAATTTTAGAGTATACACTATGTACTCCGAAGCACACACCGTGCACTTTTTCCTTCAATGGGTTTTGGGTGTTTTGAGACCTGGATCCAAAATATGACATAATAAGAGACTATTCTGAGAATCTTTACATGTATATCATGATAGTAGAATCCTTTCATAATTTAGAGTCTATCTGAATGGAATTTTAGACAAAGAGATTTTTTAGGAGTTATTATTTGATGTTTGGTTCTTGAATACTCTTGTGGGTCAGATTGTTAGTTTTGAGGTCCAGGAGAGGGTTGTGTGTTTATTAAGTATCATGGGTGGAGGTTTCTAGGTGATTTTTACTAAGGTTCTTTGGAAGGATCCTGAGAGGTGGGATAAAGTAGATTCTTGGATGAGATTTATTAGTTGGTTTCCCAGGGTGTAGTTCGTTAGGAGCCTTTGGGATTGGATGAAATCATGGGATATTGGGTACAACATGGTGTATTGTTTTTCATGTATGTGGTTTGCCTAGTGGGTGACCTATGCTTGTATGTTTTAGGTTTCCTTGATTCTATATGTTTCATTCCATTTATTACAGTATAATTCTGTTTATTTATTTATTTCTTCATACTATGATGTCTATTATGGATGTGTATGTGTTTAGTTTCTTTCCAATTCTATTTTACTATAATATAATGGTATAGTCTCCCCACTATTTTTTATCAAGACATTATTATTAGTTGGAATCCTCTAGTGTATGTGGAGGCATGATTGAGGCTTTATTATAAGCTAGATTGGGTCATCATAAGATAGTTAGTGATATCAACATAAACTACCATGTTCTTCAGCTTACACATCACGTGATAATGTATTTATTAAAAGTGTAGCTTGACTTTGATTGTGAAAGAATTCAAATAACAGATGATATTAATGAAGTTTACATCATAAATGTAAAAGGTATATGTCATGGTTAGTTAAGAATTTATGAAATTATTGAAATCACATTGGGTCTTTCATTTAATGGAGGTTTATAAAAGGGATTTCAAGGATTCATTTGAAAACATATTTATATGTGATATTCCTTGTTGAAGATTTGTTTCTATTTCTTTAACTGATGAGGTGTTTTCATATCTTTGGAATTTTAAGAAGGCAATTTCAATGTTTTTTAGAGATTCCATATTTGATGGATCACTTTTGGAGACAAGAACCCATGATTTGTTAAATGTCCATCAACAATCGAACGAGTAAAAATATTAATGGATAAAAATTATGACATATTATGTTCTTTATATTTTTCTTCTATTCTTATAGTGGATGATATTAGAAAATAAGTTTTAAATTTCTATATAATTTATACATACTATATATCATTAAAACTTTTGAAAAATCTTGGTATAAGTGGGATTTTGTTAGATTTAGGTTGGTTTTAGTAGATTTTTTTCGAATTTGTAGATGTTATAACTTGTCTATATAAGATGGTCATATAAATATTATAACACTATTTACATTCAAGAATAAGGAAATGAAATATCCATGATAGAAAGAGGTATAGATAGAGGATTTTTTTCTATAAGGAATTAATCTTGTAAAAAAATTATTATTTTTCTTTCATTACCATTTTGAGTAATGCGAATCACACCATGATCCTCCTAAAATCTATTATCATGACATTATAACATAGAACTACAAGATCCTGAACTTTCTAAAAATTCATCGTACACATTTTTAGGTACTCTTTTACGCCTTGTTTGGTTAAGCCTTTTTTTGGATTTTGGTTGGGGTTATTTTGAGTGAAATTGGAGAAATTTAGAAGCCTATGGGGATATGCATGATTGGCACACGGTTAGGGAAACCCATATAGTTTCCCCAAGGAAACCATGCACCCCTTTTTAGAGGCATAGGAGGTGGAACATAGTTTGTGCATAGTTTGGCCAAACCTTGTAGCCACCCCCAAATAGTGTACCCCAAGATAGTTGGGGGTTTGCATGGTTGGTGAAAAATTTGTCAAACTATACTTCACTTAAGAGAAATTGTGAACCACCTGAGTAAGGGTTCATGATTTGGAAAATCATGAAACTGCACCTAAGAAACTGTGAACACTAGTTTTAATTCCCCAAATTTTTTTATTAAAATCCCTGAACCCCCCATTTTTTATCCCTATTCTCCCCCACTCAAACTGAAATGATTTCCTTAATTTTTGGAAGTCCCAGAGAGGATTACAAGGATCTAAAAACCTATTTATTAGTGCATTGAAGATCTGGTTGAAGGATAATCTCCTATTTGGTTAGTGATTTCTTCCCAGTTTAGTTTCCTCTCTCTCTCATATTTTTTTACTGATGAATAGGGATGATTATTCCTCTGTTAGTGTTGTTTTAGATATAGTTTATAATGGATATTGTTATTATGTATTTTGGTTTTAGGATTTGGTTCTAGATCTTCTGCACCATTGTGATTTCAATTCTTTCTACATCAAATTGGAGATTTTAGTCTGGAAAATGTTTGCCAACGATCTTGAGGTAGGTGGTCTAATTTTCCATTACTATAGTCTTGATTAAAAATGTTTTAATGTAATTATGAAATTTCAATTTCCACATTGGGAAATTATATTTTTAATTTGAATTAATCAATTGGTTCAACATGGGATTGTGAAATTAACAGAGTAATGGGTTTATGAAATTGATTGATTAATGGGATTATTTAATTGATGATGGCTCATGGGTGTGTTGATATGGTTTAGATGGTGATTTATAAATTATTCATGGATGATAAATGAATTTTTGAAATGGTTTTAATAGTGAATTATGAGAATGATTGATAAATGGATCGAGAATGTGGAACCATGAGATGATATATTTGTGACTGAGTTGTGGAATAGGGGATACTGATCCAAATTCCCATGGGGTGCTAGATCACTGATATAGGCCCCCAATATGTATAAGTATTAAATGTGATCACAAAGTTATGCGACATGGACTACTGTTCCAAATACCCATAGGGTGACAGACTACTACTCTAGGCCCCCATTGTATGAATGTGAATTGAATGTTAAATGATTAATGAAGCCCATGATATAATGAAACGTGATTTTTTTGTTGTTGTGTGGTTTATATTCTGGAATGAGCTGAAGAAGGCATTGTTGTATTAGGTGTCATTATGAACCCAGGGACTTATGTGGTTAATTAAAAAATAATTTAATTTTAAAACTATTTACTTTATCTTTTTTACTTTATTCTTTAAACAACTACATGCACTATTATAAATTGGATATTGTTTTAGATTTCATTTTTGGTTTCCTACTAAGTTGTACTACCACCCTAATTGAGCTTCTTTATCACTACCCAAATAGACTTAATGTTTTTAGGACAAGATAAGGGAAAGATACCTATATTAGATGACTGATTTGGGATGCAGGATGGAGCATAGATGAGGGAACTAGACATGATGTTGGGACCCACTTGGTGAGCTATCAGTGTGTCTTTATTTTGGGTTTTCATTTGACACATGACACATATATGGAATGAAATATCTAATGTTTTGGTTTATGATCATTTATCAATATTTTTGGATTTTCAGATGATGTTGGTCTTATTGATTATGGTGTTATCTTGGCTATTTTTTATTATCCTTTTTCTATCATTTATTAATTTCTACTATTTTTATACTTTTATAAAGAGGGTATAGTATCCCCATGATATATATGTGACCCTCACTACTAGTCGGTAGCCTATGGTGCACAATAAGTCTTTCTTGAGGTCACGTAACTAACCAGATCGGGGTACCGACATGTGGCACCTGGGTCGGGATTTTACAAATTAGTATCAAAGGTGTTTCTTTTTTCCATTTATCTTATTATTTGGGGAATGTAGAAAGGAGACTAGGATGAGTCAGGACTTGGTCATGAGCTCGTTCATGGGAGTAGTTAACCCATGTATGGGGAAAAAACCAAGTACCAAGGGTGGGATTGTTGTTTTTTATATTTTCTGTTATAGTTGTATGTTATTTAACCTCAAGTGATGCGATTATCATGTGATGTTATTGTTTTATGATATTTTACTCATGCCATGGTATGACTTGGGAGTTGTGAATACATGTGTCATTAAAATCACTTAAGAATCTTATGTGACATGAATCATTTTAGGAACACATGAAAAAGAAGGTTTTGGTTTAGTTGTTAAAAAGAAATTATCTTCTTTTTTTGAGTAATTTAAGATAAAAGGTGCCTAATAAAAAAATTTAATAATTTTAAATGATTTTAATTATGGTAATTTAAAATAGATAAATTGGTGTGTGATGGGAAACATTGAAATATAATTTTTTTTACCCTATGTTAACAATAGACCATATGAGGTATGCTTGAGGTTAGTGATAATACCTTAGTTTTGACTGTGTGGCGGGGTATAGGGGATGACATGTTTTGGATTTATATGAATCAATCATATATAAATGTAAAAATTATGTGTTATCTATCCTAAAACTGTTTTGGCAATATATAAATATAAATCAACAATGAATCTTATTGATATGATGATAGGAGGATATGGCTAGAAATGATCCTCCAGTAGTGGAACTTAATGCTCTGATGGTACCAGATGAAAGAATCAAAGAGAAGTTTTGTTAGAACTTTGATCACTTTATATAGTTTATAGAGAGAAACCTAGGGAGGGTTATTTGAAATATGTATAACCTTATGTGGGAGTTCCAGTTGCAACACCCTATGAAATTCACTAGAGAGAGTGAACATGTGGAAACCAAGTTATGTATTGAGTCTATCCAGAAAGCCCTTGACCATTTAGATAATCCTTCTAAAAAGAGGGTTAAGTTGGTGGCTTATATGTTACATTGTCAAGTGAATAATTGGTGGTACATTTAGAATTAGGATTGGTAGATGGATAATATGGTATGGAAAGACTTTTAGTAAAGGTTTCTGAATCACATTTACCTTGATATTTTTAGGAAGGAGAGGGAAACATAGATCATGTTGTTGACCTAGAGGAGTATGTATGTGATGGACTATGCTGGTTTCTTCACTTATTTTTAGTTCTTTTTCTAGAATTTTTAGGAGATGATAAAATTATGGTGAAATATTTTGAAGATGGGATTAAATGCATATTAATTACAAGTTTAACATCTTTATAATAAAGAATATGATGTGAAGAATCAAGATCTCTTTTTTTGAGGGGGACTTGAAGGAGGATTCCAATGGAATATAGGTGTTTTCTTCTAGATGACTAAGAGGTACGTATTACGAGAGTAAGAAGAAATTCTATGATAACATCAACCAAGGAAATATTAACTAGAGTGTCCAGGGGAAGGATCAGTTACTCAGATCAGTAAGAGAATGTACTACCAACATTGGGACAAGTCGGAAAAAATTCTTTGTTAGTGTCCCCAACCACTAGTGGAGTGATGAACTTATGGTAGGGTGGGTCACTTGCAGAGGTATTGCAGAAACCCTCGACTGATGGGTAGTAATGGAGGAAGAAACCCTAATGAGAGTGTTAGAAGGGGGTCTTCTATCCCATATCAATCAAGTAGTTGGGGTTCTTCTGGATGTGGCGATTGCGGTAGTGGATGTAGTACACTAGGGAAAGAGTGATCATATAAATAGAGTAGTGCATCTTAGTGGAATTAGACTACATAATATGGAAGAGGGGCATGGAAGTTGCATGCATTTCAGCCCGCACTTGTGTCTAGCAAGGATAGACCATCAACAATAAGAGGTATTATTCTTGTATCTTCTATGATTTCTAGTTCATTAATTGATACAAGATACTCTCATTATTTTATATATGCACAAATTGTTAACGGTTTGAGCTTGTAATTTGATTTTTTGAGTGGATTTATAAGGATTGACACACCGTTGGGAGTGTGGTCTAGGAACATATGTTTATGTATGTTGTGTTCTCTCAAGGTTGTCGAGTTTCATTTCTATTGGAATATTTACATACTTTACATGTTAGTATTTGAGTAGATTTTGGGAATGGATTGGTTGGTAGCATACCGAGCCCACATTGACTGTTACCAAAGGATAGTGAACTTTATGTATCATGAGGGTTACATTTATGTTCATTTTGGAGAGTGGAATATCTAAGAAATCTATACTGGTCCAGTTCATCAACAACTAGGGGAGATCACCCCCCAAGTTGCAAGTATTTTTCTGGATTAAGGGAGTATGGAGCATGATTTATTTCCACTCATAGTTTACCATTTCCAATATGTATTTCTTGAGGAATTATCAGGGCTACCACCTGAGATGGATGTTGAGTTTACAATTGATCTGATGTCTGGAGATGAACAGGTTTCTATTCCACTATATAAAATAGCACCAAAAGAGCTTTAGAAACATAAGTATTAGCTATAAGAGTTGATGGATAAGGGATTTATCCAACCAAGTACATCACCTTAGGGTTCTCTAATTTGGTTTTCTAAGAAGGATGATAGGACTTTTCATTTATGTGTTGATTAACGGAAGTTAAACCATATGATAGTGAAAAATCGATAACCTCTTATATATATCATTGATCTCTTTGAACAATTAAGAGGAGATTGTGTGTTCTCCAAGATTTACTTGAGGTATATGTAGCATCAGTTGAGAGTTATACCATATGGTATACAATGAAATACTTTTAGATTCAGGTATGGCCTTTATGAGTTTTCATGATGTCATTTGTGCTAATAAATCATCCAGTTGTATTTATGGCCTTGATGAACTGAAATCTTCCACCCGTATGTGGATGAGTTTTTGGTTGTTTTTTGGATGACATATTGGTGTACTTAAAGACTCATGATGATCATGCCCAACATATTCACATCTTCTTGAGTATACTGAGAGAGCATCAGTTATAATCCAATCTATCTAAGGGTAAATTATAGATTTACCAAGTAAATTTGTTAGGTCACATCATCTCTAAGGAAGGTGTTTCAGTTGACCCATAGAAGGTGAAGATAGTGGTTTCTTAGGAACATCCCAAGAATGTTTTTGATATACGTATCTTTCTGGGTTTGCGGGATATTATCAAAGGTTTAACCAAGACTTTTACCATTTGGAAGCATCACTTTTAGGATTGACCAAGAATGGGATCAAGTTTGAATGGTCCAGAACAAGTGATAATTATTTCCAGGAGTTGAAGAATAATTTGAATACTGCACCAATTTTAATCCTACTCGAGTTGGGTGAGGTGTATACCATATTTTTGTGATGCATCCAAGATCGAACTTAGAGAAATGTTGATGCAGGGAGACCTGGTTTTGGCATATGGGTAATGGTTGTTGAGGCCACATGAATATAATTACGCTACACAAAATCTTGATTTGATTGTAGTGGTTTATGACTTAAAGTGTTGGTGACATTATCCATTGGGTGAAAAGTATACAATGTATACCGATCAAAAGATATTTAAATACATATATTCATAGTGATTTATGAATCTTCAAAAGTGGGGGAGGGTTGAGTATATGTAGTCATTTGATTATGAACTAGCCTATAAGACCATGAAGGGAATCATTGTTGCTGATGCTTTGAGAAGAAAAAAAAAGACTCAGGAAGTTTAGGAGTCTAGTTTTGAGTGGAAGATGATGACCTTGTCGGCTGAGATTCATATTTTGGTTTGGGTGGGCCAATAACATATGAACCTCAAATCATGTTCAGTTGAAATCGCACTCATAATTCAGATTAGGGAGAGGAAATTTGAGGATCCAGAGTGTTTTTCCTAGAGGGAAATCCTTAAAGATGATGCGTCACTTTCTAATTGGACTATATATGAGGATGAGATCATCTATGTCTAGAACCATTTTTTATGCCTATTTGTATGAGAGAATAGTTTATGCATGGGTTTCATGACTCAAATTGGGTGGGGCATCATGGTTTAACAAAAATTTACCCTGACCTATGTCAATAGTTTTGGTGGTTGGGCATGAAAAAGGAAATTACCGGGTTTGTGACACGATACTACACCTGTCAACAGGTGAAGGCCGAGCACCAAAAATGTAACACCCCAATATTTCATAGTACATTATTTCTTCAAAGTAATGCAATAACTTGCACTACATGCAACACTGAGTTCAAGCGCACCACGACTTACCAAACTAGCCATTCAAAAGCAATTATGAATAGTATTAATTGAAGTTTTAACTTTATATAATCCTTATAATTTTAGAATCCATATTATGAATTTCTTAGACATAATGTAAGAACAAATTCATTTTTTTCAGATAAAAGAATTATTTTTCAAAAAATAAAATTTTACCGCCTTTTAATGGAGAACCCTTTTTAAATAAAATATTTTAAACTTTTATATATTAAATTTGACAAAATAAACTTCTTCTTTAGAATTGGGACATATGAATTTAGTTTCAATAAATTTTTGGTGTTTCTATGATAACTTTCATATTTGGGTGAATAGTGAAAATACTATATTTTAACTGAAAACAACTTTTTTAATCAAAATAATCTACAGTTTTGAATTATAAATTTTAATAGTTTGGAAGTATAATTAGATTATATTTTTACCATTTAATCTAATGATGGTCATTGTAAGTAATTTCACTTTAAAATTGGACATAAACAAGTGTCAATCTTTTGATAGTTATTATTTCTTAAAAATACGTTTTTGGTTTTAACAACGAGAATTGATTTTAAATTAATTAATGAAACTTCTATGTTTTGAAATTGGTAAAATAGAATTCATTTTTGAATTTGGAATATCAAAATTATATTTGGGTAATGTTTTGGTATTTTTCTGAAAAGTTTCAATTTTTGATGAATATTGAAACACACTGAGTTATAGTTTAAAACCAAATTTTTATTTAAACAGTTATTTATTTTTTTTAAATTTATTTTAGGTAAAAATAGATACATAATACCTATATAAGTCTAATATAATTTATTGGAGTCATTTTATAATAACTTTAGATGTATAAAAATTTTATTGAACTTTTTACCGTCTTTACCCACCTCCTAGGAGCATTTGCAAATTTACATTAAACTTAAATTTACCGCTTCTGTGAGTTGAATTTTAAAAATTCAAGAGACAGGGTTGATATTAGTAAGTAAAATGTGGTTCAATAAGATGAAAATAATTTTTGGTGAATAATAACTTTTTTACTTTTATTTACCACGATTAAAAGTAAATAGGGAAATTTAGGGTAAAAATGATATTATTATTACCCTAAAACATGTTATAATTATATTGGATAAGTGTAATTCGACCAAAAACAACCTTAGGAATAAAATATGATCCTTTAGGTCCACTTGGATTAGATTAGGACATTTATTATTATTTAATTCAAAGAAGAGTTAAAAGAGTTAAAATCAAAGTTTTATAACTAAGTTTTCTTAATATAGGGTTACACATAAGATAAACTCAACTATAAATATTCATTAGAAAGATAAAAATATTTCCTACATAATGGTATTTTATTTATATTTTTTAGACATTAAATAATTTAATTTTTTTATGACACAATGATGATACAGTAATTACCTAATTAACGAAAGATTAAAATGATTGACATTATAAATATCCATATAAATATAATTTGAGAATATTTATGAATTACACTAATTTTCTAGGTTAATATGAAATTTAAGGGTTGGTTAAATGAATTTTTTTAAAAGTAATAATTCTTTTATGAATTTAGAAAAAACAAAATACCAAATAGTGTCAAAATTGACATAAAAGTTTTTTTAAAACATGTATTATATTATTAATTAATATTCTATTCCTAAAAATATAAGGTTCGGAAAAAAGACTTATATAATTATAGGTGTATAATTAATGAACAATTTGAGGTTCACTTAGAGGTATATAGTAAGTTTATTAACCATATAATATAAAAGTACAAAGAGACATGGTAAATGTCAAACTATTTAACTAAGAGTTAAATCTAAAAGATAAAGTTAATATAGTGACCCAAACCTATCTAAAACCAATAGGTTGAGTGGTTTTAGACACATAACCACCTTATACTTTAAATAATCCATTTTGATCCATTATAAACTGAAAATTATTTTATTATAAAATAATATTTCTAGATTTTCCTAAGGTGCCCCTCACCCCTCTTAAAAAATGGCACTCCCCCTTCTCTCTAATTAACACCTTCAAACACATTTGGCTCATCCAAACTTTGCCAAAATACCCTCTAAACTGTCCTCCCTTCATCCTAGAGGCCTTAATTTAGTCAGAAATCCAACCTAAGGAGCCCTTTTGATCAAATCAAAAGGAAGAACCTGAAGAAGAGGTAAATATGTCATCACCTCTTTCAAGTTCCTTTCTTCTTCCACTTCCTCTTTTTTTGTTGTTTCCATTATAAAATAATAACTCCACTATATTCTATATACTGTTATGTTATTATAAATATAGTACAACTATATTAATTATTCTATCAATCCTTTTAATGACATGTCACCATACATGCGTACTTACGACTTACCATCTCCATGTCGTTGTGTAATTGTTATTCAATACATTATTATTTGGATGTGTATAATAATGATGTGTAATTGATGTAAATAATAAATATAACATGATAATGATTATGTATACATGATATAAAATCCAATTATATATTATTTTAATATCAAAATTGTAACAACTTGAAATTTTGAATAAATCTTGTTTCCTAATTTTATGTGTTATTTTATTTTTATACTCAACAAAAATGTTTCATTTGATAACATGAGTATAATTAAAATGATACTGTTGGTTTTTGACTGTTATATGACCATTGGTCAATATTATCGTCTCTAAATACAAGTAATCTTGGTTAATTAATATAGAAAGAAGATTCGATGGCCTCACCCAGTAGTCTTGGACCAATCAAAGCCCATCTAACAGAACTTGGGAAGGAGGTAGCACCACTGGGATTTGCTCTGGACCAAACCCAAGTTGAACTTCATCATATAAATCTAGAACGGGATCGCCTTCGCGAGAAGTTCAAACTGATAGAAATTACTACTCGTGCGATGTTGGCCGAGCCTCCCTCGGATTCTCTCACGTTAGCACACCTTACACTTAGGTCCTATGCTGGTGTGATAAGGGGCTATGTAAGGAGACCGTAACTGCCTTGTGTAATCCTTTGTTTTAAATAAAAATTGGGATTTCTTCTTATGATGATGTTTATGAATTTTCAAATGACCGGATAAATATAGTATGCATATTTTTGATGAATTTTAGAAAAAGGATATTTTAAAAATGGTTGTGTAAACCTTAAATAATTAAAAATGTGTAATGATTTTCGAAAAATGGTCTTCTACAATTATGTTCAGTACGAAATTTAGAGTCTAATAAGATCAACTTAATTTTTGATGAATAGTAACTTATGAATAGTGATTTTATGATTAGGATTAGTAATGTTTTTAAATGGATTAGTAATCTCACTTAAAGAAAGTATTAATATAATCTAGGCACCTTGATTAAGTAATGTGATTCAATAAAATGGTTAAATAACGGATTCATAAATTATTATTCAAGTATTAGTTTTTTTCGGGTGAATAGTGTTTTTTGATTAAAAATTTAATTAAAAATATTTAGATAATTATTTTTATAAAACGGATTTCATTTTTGAACTCAGAGCACCGATATTATGCTATAGTAATTTTTGGGGTTTTTTCTGAAAAAAATGAATTTTCCGTGAATAGTGTTTTTATTTAAAAATTAAATTAAAAATATTTAGAAAATTATTTTTATAAAATGGAGTTCATATTTTTAATTAGAGCGTTGATATTTGGTTAAGGTGAAATTTTGGGATTATTCTGAGAAAGTTGAATTTTCGATGAATAGTGAAAATACAGTTTTTATGTTACGGGTGTTTAATGACATAATTAAATGATTTATTAAGTTTGTAATCAATATGTTCGAATTAGGAATAGTAAGATAAGGTATGAGGTGTCCCAAGTGGCCAATACCATGGGAAAATACCATGGGCATGCCCATGGTTTTGCCAAAACCACTAATGAGGTGTCCCTTTGCCATTAATGCCTTGTCCCCTCACTTTCCCTATAAATACCAAGCAATCCTCTCATCCATTAGACTCCCCACTCTCCCCCAACAAAGTTCTGGTCTCCTTAACTCCCAAGGAGTCCTCCCATGGTGCCCCCAAGCCCTCAAGGTCCCAACCTTTGAGTTTTAAGAGTTATGTTTTAAGGTAAGGGACCCGATCTCTCTCTTTCTTTCCAAGAAATCTCTTTTATGTAATTTATTTTATGCTCCATGTTCTTATGTTAAATGGTGTTCTTTTATACTCCTCTTACTGCCCTTTTCATGTTAACATAATGAGAGATCCCCTCTTACTATCATTATTTCGTTTTATGAAGTTTTAAGTGGCGCTGTTAGGCTGCCGAAATTTTTGTAACGGATTCTTTCTCCCTTTTTTTTCAAGATCTATTTTCATGTAAAGTATTTAAAGTTCCTTTTTATTATGTTGGGGTATGATCTCTAAATTTATCATACTGATATTTTATGATCATATGATGAGAGACCCCATTTTATCTCTTCAATTCAGTATTTTGAAGTTTTAAGTGGCGCCGTTAGGCTGCCGAATTTTTAAGTGGTTCTTCACCCTTCTCGTTTTGAAGTTCTACTTTCATGTCAATTATTTCAAGTTCCTTTTTGTTATTTTGGGGTATGATCTCTATATCTATAATACTGGACTCTTATGTTCATATGATGAGAGACCCCATTTGATCTCTTCAATTCAGTATTTTGAAGTTTTAAGTGGCGCCGTTAGGCTGCCGAATTTTTAAGTGGTTTTTCACCCTTCTCATTTTGAAGTTCTACTTTCATGTCAATTATTTCAAGTTCCTTTTTGTTATTTTGGGGTATGATATCTATATCTATAATACTGGGATCTTATGTTCATATGATGATAGACCCCATTTGATCTCTTCAATTTAGTATTTTGAAGTTTTAAGTGGCGCCGTTAGGCTGCCGAATTTTTAGGGGATTCTTTCACCCTTCTCATTCTTTTCAAAGTTCTAATTTAATGTCAAGTATTTAAAGTTCCTTTTTAATTATGTTGGGGCATTATATCTATATCTATCATAATGAACTCTTATGTTCACATGATTATAGAACCTATTTAATATTTTCAAATCATTTTTGTTGAAGTTTAAGTAACGCCGTTAGGCTGCCGAACTTTCATAAGAGAAATCTAATTTTTGTCTTCCTTCCAGGTTTTTCATTTCAAATGGTATGTCCTTGAAATTTCATTACCATGATCATGTATCCTTCTTATTCTGTCCATATACTATTTTATGGGTCATTTATGAATGTTTGACCCATTTTATCTCTCTTTTTAATGTCTTCTAAAACCTCGTAACATAGCCGTTATGCTGCAGAATTTCCGTCTCGAAATGTCTCTCTCTTTTTCTAAAGTTCTTTTATATTATTAAGTGAATACTCAAAGCTGTTTCTTCTAAAGGGGTATTCAAATATATACCAAAATGTTCTATTTTAAATTCTGGGATTTACATACATGAGACCCACCTTCCTTTTCTGTGGGTTTTAAAGTGATATAAAGATCATGTCTTTAAAGCAGTTTTTAAAACGTTTTGATTATGAAGTGAAACCCATTTATTTTATGCTATATGGGTTATTTATGAAATGTTTGATGATGATATATATGGATCACATGATAATAAAGTCAAATTTAAGGGTGCGCCCTGATAGCGCTCCAATGCATTGGGTAATGATGTAACCACTAGAGATTACAATTTTCACGATACCTTGGTGAATAACCTTGATAATTTTCAAATGACACCTTGGGGATGGACCTTGGTGATATGTTCATGATTGTATATGTTAAATGATGTAGCCACATTTTCAAGTTATGAAAAATGTTATTTTTATTATGATATGCCTCCTTATTTCATTCTCATGCCTTAAAGTTCTTTTTCATGACCTTATTGAAGTATCTCAAGTTCACATGTAAAATGTTTCTCTTGTTTTCCTTACTGGGCTTTTTTCTAACCCTTTCTTTTGATGTATGCTCCCAGGTTATGTGATGCAGTAATGAACCTAGGATGAACATGAGGAGAAGCCTTTCAAGTGTTTTAGAAGAATTTTTTATGTTTTCATGTTTAAAGTTCCTGGTTTCCAAGACACTAAACCTTAAAGATCCTCGGTTTTGTAAAATTTAATGAAAGTTTATGTTATAAAGAGGCGGGATGCTATAAAAATAATGATATTGTCGCTCGTGCGTACGGACGGATTACCGTCTCCACGAACGCAATGAGATTCATTCCCCATCATATCCATTCAAGAATAATTTTTATTTGATGATTAAAAATAATATTTAAGGACTTTATATAATTATGGATATGAATAATATACATCCCATCCATAACAAATATGACTCACATAACAAATAATATAAAGGAAAATGAATCCGTTAACACCCGAAATGACGATAATACTAATATATTATTAACAAAACAATGTTAAAAGATCATATATGATATCATATTAATGTATATGATTATTGTATAATATAATAACAATTATTTCAACATTATACAGGAGGTTAACCTACCCTTGACCAAGGAAAAGTACAAGGAAAGGGTTAATTTTACAATCTCTTTATTATCTGAAGTTGTTTTTACGTAAGTATCCACTGGGACCTCTTTATCATCCACATCCATGTTTCTTAAAAATGTATTTCAGAACATTTTTACTATTTACTAGACAATGGGGTAAAGTAATTTATACCCTTATTTAACCTTATATGTTTTGAAAGGATTCTTTCCATCGTTTTCCAAACAAGGTACTTTATGACCTTTTCGAAAAAATTAAGGTAAGCATGTTTTTTTAACTTATAAGGTGGGTGCTGCTATTTTACACCATTATAACATCGTCGAAGATTCCCTTACAAGATTATAAGAATATTTTCATAATAAATGTATACTTTATTATTATGCGACTCTTAAATGATTTCCAAATAGAAATAGATATTTCTCTAAAAAAGGTTTTGATTTCATCTATGCCAACATCCTTTGATGGATTTTAAGCTTATTTGAAGTTGATTTATTATGATACAAAACTTTCATATTGTATTAAAGGTTTTGTGATATGATTGACTGTGGATATGTTATTTTTACACCATTCATGGTTTATGGAAAACGTATTTACATTTCATATGCTAGTTTTAATATGAATATTTATGTTATGTTTAAACCTTTTCATATGAGGAATGCATTGGAATTAGTAAGTGATCGGTGGAGCCCGCTATAGCTCCTCGATGCATCAGTAGGTATCATGAGAAAAACTAGTGTCTTGGCACAAGGCCTTGAAAAAATCTTATTTGTAGTCTTGACACAAGGCCTTGAATATGTATTTATGAAAGTCTGGCATTATGCATTCCATCATTATGAAAGTGGATATTGATATTGCATGTGATTATTTGACTAGTAGAATATCCACGTGAGTCAGTAAATAGGATTATTTTGATTTATATTTTCCATATTATGATGAAGTTTATGTTGAAAAGGCTTTTGTTTTAGTATTATACATTGCCTTAAATGTTTATGCTTATTTATAAAAGCTTCTCCTATATTTTTATCCTTACTGAGCATTTGATCTCACCCCTTTATATGTTTTATTTTTCCCAGGATGCGAAGAATTATATTATGAATGACCCACAGGGATAGTCTATGGGATCTCAGTGTTTTCTATAGAAACAATGTTGTTGTAGTTTTCAATTTTATGATGTAATGTAAACCTTATGAATGTATCTATTACTTCTAAGGCTACTAAACTAATCGGTATTTCGAGAATTGATCTTTTGTGATCATGCCAATGTTATGTAATAATGCACCAACTCTGGGTAACTAGGGTCAAGGCGTTACAAACAACCTAGTGGTTTACTACATCCGTTGACCATTCCTAAATATATTGGGATGATGTTACCATATACTTCATGGTGGGGATTACAAGGATTCTTCATAAGAATTATGATATATGTTTGGTTATCAGATGATTGAAGAAAGTAGCTCATTTATTGCTTATTCGAGAGACTTTCACAATAGATTAGTTGGGATACATGTTTGTTCAATAGATAGTTCATCTGAATGAGGTGGCATGGCGCATAGTTTCAAACCATGAATCACATTTCACTTAATACATTTGGAAAGATTTTCAGAAGGTGCTTGGTATATAAGTGTTTTTGAGTATGAATTGTCACCCATAGAAAGATGGAGAATCAGAATGTACTACACATGTATTGGAGGATATACTATGTCCATGCATCCTATAATTTGGTGGGTCTTGGGATAATATCTTAACACTCATTGAGTTTACTTATAACAATAGTTATCAGGAGAATATTTAGATGGAACCATATAATTAAATTTATAGTTAGCCATGTAGGTCACCACTATATTTGACGGAGGTAGTTGAGTCAGAGTTATTGGGACTGGGTATCATATATAACACATCAGAGATGGTCTATTTGATTTGGAAATATATAACTATATATTAGAGTAGGCAGAAGTCATATGATGATTGATATCGACGACCCATTGAAATTTCAGTGGGTGATCATGTATTCCTTCAGGTGTCACCTAGATTGGGTCACTATAAGATTTAGAGGCAAGGAATTTAGTAGCTAGATTTTTTGGACTTTTGAGATTGTTGATAGAATCAAACTAATGTAATGCCAATTGGATTTTCCACATCGGTATAGTTCTATAAACAATGTTTTCCATGTGTCACATCTTTGGAAGTATCACCCTGACCCTTCTCATGTGATTGACATTGATGATGTTGAGCTTGAGGCTGATGCATCCTTTGAAGAGATTTTGATTCATGTTATGGATCAAATTGATGAACTGTTATAAGGGAATACCATGATGATAGTGCTAGTGTTCTTGAATCATGGATGTGTTGAGGAGGATACATGGGAGAGAGAAGCATATTTGTGGGCTTAGTGTCCCAACCATTTTATCTCAGAATCTTAAATATGATTAGTAGTACAGTTTGATGTCAAGATGTTATATGGCACGGAGATTATAAGATCTCAACCTTTCTGAAGATACCTCATTCACATTTTAAGGCAGTCTTTTACCCTTTTTTGGTTATACCTTGGTTGTTTTGGGGGTTGTTTCAGGTGAAACTAGAGAAATTAGGAAGCCTATTGGGATGTTCATGGTTGGCGCATGGTTAGGGAAAACAACGTGGGTTTTTTTATAAAACCATGCACCCATATTTGGAGGAATATTAGGTGGAAGATATTTGATTCATGGTTTGGCTAAACCATGCAACCAACCTCCTCAAACCACACACCTCAATACAGTGGGGGTTTACAAGGTTGGGGAACATTTTTAAAACCTTGCACCACTTAGGAGAATCCATGCACCCTTAGAGTAAGGGCACACAATTAAGGACATAGTTTGGAAAACTGCGTGCCTCCTACTAGGAAACCATGTGCATGAGTTTTAATTCCTCTAAAAATTTAATTAAAATTATCAAACCCCATGGTTTTTATAACCATTCACTCCTGATCAACCTAAAATTATTTCCTTCATTATTGGAAGTCCTGAAGAAGATTCCAAGGCTTGGTGAATTAAATATTTGGTTGATAGATAAAATCATTTCTGGTGAGTTATTTCCTCCATGTTTGGGTTTGTCTATCTATCATCTATTTTTTTTGAATGAAGAGGGATTATTATTTCTCCATTGATGATGGTTTAGATCTTGGTTTTCATGGATCTTTTTCCTTTGTATTTTTGTCTTAGCATTTGGTCCTATATATTTCACACCCTTGTGATTTCAATCTTTCCTCATAAAATTGGGGATTTTGGTTTGGTGAACGTCTTTTAATGATCATGAGGTAGGTGGTATAATTTTTAATTCCCACAGTCTTGATTAAAATTGTGTGTATGTAATTGTGAACTTTAACATTCCATTTTGGTAAATTTCATTTTTAATTTGAATTAATCAATTAGTTCAACATGGGATTTTGAAATTGATGAGATAATGGGTTTATGAAATTGATTGATTAATGGGATTATGAAATTGATGGCAAATCATGGGGTGTGCTAATATGGTTGAAATTATGATTTATAAATTATTCATGGATGATAAATGAATTTTTGAAATGGTTTAAATAATGAATTATGGGAATGGTTGATAAATGGATTCAAAATGTGTAACTATGAGATGTGATATTTGTGACTAAGTTTTGGGATAGGGAATGCGACTCCAAATACCCACAAGGTTCCAAAATTCCACTCTAGGATCCCAATATATATATATATATACATATATTTCATGTGATCAATGAGTTTTAGGACAGGGAATGCTACTTCAAATACCCATGGGGTGATAGACTGCTACTTTAGGCCCCCATTGTATGAATGTGAATTGAATGTTAAATGATTAAGGAAGCCCATGACAGAATTAAATGTGATATCTCTTTGGTGGATAGTTCAGATTCCAGCATGGGTTAAAGAAGATATTTTTGGTTTTGGTGTCATCATGAACCCATGAAACTATGTTGTTAATTAAAGAATAATTTATAGTGAAAACTATTTACTTTATCTTTTTTACTTTATTCTTTACACAACTGTATACACTGTTATAGATTGGATATTGTTTTAGACACCATTTGTGGGGGCCTACTGAGTTTTAATCAAACCCTAGTTAGGATTATTGATCAGTACCTAAATAGACTTAATATTTTCAGGGTTGGATAAGGGAAATATCCCTATGTTAGATGGATGCGATGAGATGCGGGATGGAGCATGGACGAGGGAACCATACATGATGTCGGAAAATGGTTGGGGAGTTTTCAATGTATCTTTATTTTGGTTTTTCATTTTAAACATGAAACATATATGCTATAACATATCTAATATTTTGGTTCTTGGCCATTTATCCATGTTTTAAGATTATCATTTGATGTTAGTCATATTGATTATGGTGTTATACTAGTTATTGTTTATCATTGTTTGGATATCATTTATTGATTTCCACTATTGTTCTACTTTCATAAAGAAGGCATAATCTCCCTATGATATATTTTTTGACCTCACTACTAGTCGGTATCCTCTGGAATACAGGGAGGTTCACCTAAGGTCACATAACTAACCGTCTTAGGGCACCGACATGTGGCACCCGGGACGGGTCCTACATTCCCTTAACGTCCATAGTAGTTTCACTTATGATCTCCATGCGTGAAGAATGTTTTTTTATGTGGGGAATTTTTTTATATGGTGTATTGTATTTTATAGACTAGAAATGTTGTAATATTGTGATATTTCACTATAAAAGACCATATATTTATGTTATTATCCTATAAATCCAATGAAATCTCATAAATAAATTGGTGTGTGTTAAGGGGGTTTAAAAAAATTATTTTCTTATGGAGCACCTTCTCATTCTAAATAACTTCATTTTTCTGGGCCTTTTCAACATCCATGTTGATTCTTTTCTCTTGGTTTGTGTGATCCCTTTTTATTTATCAAAATTATAGTTAGGGTTTCTCTCATTTCTTATTTTAGTTAGTTTGTTTTTGTTTTTTATTATCATTTTTTAATTTATTTATATGGTAAGATTCATAAATTAGTATGCAGTATCCTAGAGTACTGGTGTTCCTACCACTGTATGATTATTCAAGACTTATAAATTAAACCAATATAAAAATTAGTGTTTTCATTAAACTATAAATTCATCAAAAATTAATATGAGAATAAAACTAATAAAGGATTTTATAACTTGAAGCACTATAAACATTATCATTTTTATTATCATAATTTTTATCAACTTTGAATTAACCACCTTGTTGAATTTTACACTAGTCCAAATATACCGAGATATTAGAAAAAATGTGAATCATTGAAATTTTTTTCACACTAATATTAATCATCACATAAAAAATTAATTTTATAAACTAGTGTTAGAATTCATCTTATAATATTGGTTTATTTCATTTCCTTCCATAGAGGAATTCATAAGGATTTATCTGAATGCTCGATTAAAAGCTATTTTTATAAGAGAATTCAGAAAGGGGAAGGTGTTGTTCCCCACATCCTTTGAAATATAAAGAACATGATCTCAAAATTTCCTATAGGATTTGAATGGTTCTCTTAGACTATACATTTATATAAGGAGGATATAATATATTTAAAAACTACTTTATAACTAGAGTTTGATAAAGACTTCAATAGAGCTTCAAGGTAAAAAACATATCTTGATATGATATAATTAATTTTGGTAATCCATGAAACCTTACCACTTCCTAATTATATATTCTAGAAATATATTCAAGATAAAAATATTCTCTGATAGTAATAAAGTTAGCTGACTTTTAAGGCAATTGATTAAACCCAAATATCAATATGGACTTTAGATTTTTTTGGAGATTATAATGATGAAATCCATGGTGATTTTTACCAATTCCACTCTAGTTTGGGAAATGGTTGTAATATCACCTTATAATTTAGTCTTTCAAACTTAACTTATTGACATACGAAGTACCGAGATACATACTCCATACTATCTCTCTTCATGTTTTCATACCTTAAATACTCTTTCAAATATTTATACATATTCGTACTTAGAGGATGAATAGAGAATGATGATACATGATATTCACCCAAAAAATCATACTTCATGTTTGGTATTGATGGGATGCATACGTAGTTCTTAAACCTTATCATTACATTACAATCAAGGATGGTCTTAAAAATATTTCTCACATTCTTTGACGGACCTATATATTTCTTTTACACCCATTTAATCATCAAATTGATAGATGGTTGAACAATCATTAAAGCAAGATAATATTTCTCCCCTTATTTAAAAAATTAAAAATCTATTTTTTTAAGTATATAAATTCTGGATTTTTTTTGATCCACATCATAGATAAGCTGGCATGGTTCCTTTGACTCAGATCATCAACCACCTTATTCTCCTGCCCAGTGTGGTAATTAATTTAGAATCCATATTCTTTAATCAACTCCAACAATATTCTATGGAACATATTCAACTATTTTTGAGTGAATATACTCTTTAAAATTTTATTATTAGTATATATGTCACACCTTTCTCCTTAATGATAATTCCTCCATATATTTAATGTAACAATTACCATTTCTAACTCCAAATCACGAGTTAGGTAATTTTTCTCATGAACTTTCAAATGCAGTGAGGCATAATCTATCACCATATTATCTTAAATGAGGATGCATACCATTCAATTTTTTTATGAATCACTATAGATCAAAAACCCTTCTCCACAGTAGGGTTTTGTGAGCATAGATACACTAACCAACCTTCATTCTATCTCCTTGAAATTTAACTCAAATTCGTATATCTAGTGGAAATTGAATCCCTTTAGAGTTTACATGGTGAGTGGATTAGATAACTATAAAAAAATCCCCATAATGCATCAACCAAAGCAAGAAAACTACAGATTGTAGTCATAGTGGTAGGTTTGGTCCAATGTTCAATAACTTCAATCTTTGATGGTTCCATTAATATACCCATTCATGAGATTATGTGACCCATGCATGAAACCATATATATTCAAAATTCACAATTGGATAATTTTTCATACATATTATCCATCCTTAGGGTCTTCAGTTAATTCTCAAGTGATATTCATACTCTTCCTTGATCTAGGAATATATAATTATATCATCTATAAAGACTACCACAAACTAACCAAGGTAATCTGTAAAGACTCGATTAATTAAATCCATGGAGATTGAGGGGGAATTACTAAGACCAAATAGAATCACAATAAATTCATAGCATCCATACCTTATATAGAAAATTGTGTTGGGTATGTATTAAATTTAATCCCTTAATAGATAGAATCTATATTGAAGATCAATATTAGAAAAATATTGAGATCCTTGTAATTTATTAAACAAATCACCAATACAGGGGAGATGATACTTATTATTGATTATGATATTATCAAGTTCTTGATAATCAATGAATAGTCACATTATTAGATGTTTCTTCTCAATAAAAAATAGGTTCACCCTATGGTGATGTACTTGGATGAATGAATCCCTTATCTAGATTTAGCTAGAGTTTATTTTTCAATTCCTACAAATCAATCAGAGCCATTTTATATAGATTCACTTAAATTGGTGTATTACTATGCATTAGTTATATTGAAAAATAAACTTTTTGATTCATTGTAAGACTATGAAAATATTCTGGAAATACATAAATAAGTTCATACACAATTGGAATATCTTTGATGTTTAGTTTCTCACTAACCATCTAAGATAAATATCACATTTGAATAGGAATAAAGACCCATATATTGGAAGTAATTTCCATTAGATGTTTATATTTATCCACAAACTGATAGAAGATCATAGGTTTTTTTGGAATATAAAATGTGACTTTCATTCCTTGGTAATTGATATGGGATTTATATAAATAAATCCAATAAATTCTAAAAATAAACTCAAATTCAACTTGAGTAAGAATAATGAGATTTATAGGAAGCACATTCTCATAAAATTCAATCAGAGAATAATAATTGATTTGAGATGTGATCAACATACTATTAGGATTTTTTATTAATAATTTAATATCTATTCATTGGGTTGGAATTATGATACCCTTAACACATTCTTCATATATAAAAAAGTTGGTATATCTTGAATCAAATAAAAAATTATCAGTTCTAGAGTGAATGGTAAGAGTACATTTCACTACTTCGTTATTGTACCGCACATCAGTGATGGTGATCACATGATATTTCCAATTATATATAGTATTTAGAAGTTGATAATGTCTGTCATCATCATTAACCATCATATTAAAGCACTCGTTATCATAATGGTCATACTCCTTAAATTTGAAACAATAGATTCTAGGCAGTGCATTATGTGGAGATTTATCTCTATTCACATCATTAACTAACTTCTTTCCATCAGTTCAGTATTAAATTGCCCGATGATCTTCCTTTACACACATAAAGCATTTACTAGTACCATTAAGACAATTTTCTCCATGTTTCCTTAAACACTTCAAGCATAATTGAAGGCTCATCTTATTTTCTCCCGGATTTTTATTATTAGGATTTCCTTTTAATTCCTTCTTTATTTTCTTATCAAAACCATGAGATTGATGAGTAAATCCAATCTCCATTTATAACTTAGTAGTACATAAAAAAATTTCTTCATAGAAAAAGAATTCCATTATGGTTAATTCCATTCAGAGACTTAGTTTCAAGCCACTGAATAATTAATCATTCTTATTTACTTATTCAATGATAAAATCAGAAGCATACCTCACAAGTCTTGTAAAATTTTCCTCATAAGTACTAATGGACTCATTATCCTTATTCTCTTGCTCAAAAAATTCCTTCTCAATTTTCACAAGAAGAATATAAGGAAATTACTTATTGAAAAAATAACTTTCTAAACTCATCCCACTATATAGAGTTAATTTATTCATGTTTCCTCATGTTCTTGATGATAATACACTATTGATATTCTTCACCTTCTAAAATATAAAAAATCAAAATAAATATTTCATGTTTGAACAATGGATAATGGAGAATATATTTTTAGTGGTACCAATCCATTTCTCAATAACTAGTAGAATAGTATACCCATTAAAAGAAGGTGGATGTTGCCTTATAAAGAACTCAAGAGTATGTTGTTACCTCCTTTGTTCATTTGGAAGATTAGAATAATTTATAACTTAATAAAGTCGTGTATCCATAACAATAATATTTTTTTATTCCTACTCCCATAACATTTGGTTTCTCATAAGGACAATCATTGCATTTTCTATCAAATCTAGTGTTAACAAGGTTTCTTCATGCTCTAACTATTGACTAAAACCAAAAAGTATAGTGCGAGTAATAGTACTAATAGTTAGAAACCATATAATTATGAAAATTAATTTATAGGATTTCTAAATCATTACACATTATTTTCAATATTTGAAGAATTAATTTTAACCTAATACATACATGGAAATCATCTATTCAAATCCATCATAATGGTTCATAATGAAAATGTGAATTAACCAACGCATTTTATCACCCTAAAAATTCAAATAGTTCTTTTAATCAAGTATTTATTTTGTTTATAATCTAAAAAAAGAAGTTTAATTAAAAATTTTATGAAACTAAATTATTTTTTGTAATAAAAAGAAGTTTTTATTCAAAATTATAAAATATTGCTTTACAAGTAATAATATTTTCTTTAAAAAAATGTATTTTTTTTAAATAAGTTTAAATATATTCGTTATTAAAAAGCATGTTTTAATTTTAATGTTTTAAATATATTATTATGTTAAAAAATATTTTGATTAAAAATTATAAAAAAATAGTATTTTTTTAAAATGTTGTATTAATTTATTTAAAATAATATTATAATATAAATTTAGTAGATTTTTTTTTGTAAAAATAAAATATTTGAAAAACTTAAATTGTTTAAAAATTAAAATGATTACATTTTACATAGATATAATGAAATATATATATATATATATATATATATATATCTAATTTAATATTTATGATGTTAATTATAATTAAAAATTTACCATTATTTTGAAATAAATAAAATCTGACAGTTATAATTTGTCTTAACATTTTAATGATAATGATAATAATAATAATAATAATAATTAAGGGTAAAATAATATTTTTGAAAATAATAATTATTAGAATATATTTTATAAATATATGAAATTATATTATATTTTTTTTATAAAATTATGAAATTATAAATATATATAATTATATTAATATAAACAAATTATACATCTGTTTAAAAAAAAAATGATTTTGATTATTTTTTTAAAGAAATTAATTTCCTATTTTTAAAAAATAAATGATGATAAAATAATAATATATTATTATAATAATGTTGACTTGAAAAAAATATTTTAATATTATAATACATTATTATTATAAATGATAATATAATAATATATAATTATAAAGATAAATATTACTTAAAACAAGTGAGATAAGAATGAAAAAAGGAAAAAAAAGACAAAACCAAAACAATAAGTGTGAAAAGTCAAAAAAAAGAAGAAAAAATGCAAATGATTAAAAAGAAAAAAATAACGAGGAAAAGGAGACTTGTGTAAAACGATAAAACAAAAATAATAATAATAAGATAAATGTACTCGATAAATCACCAAATTTTAAAGATTCGCATGCCAACAAATTTGAGATAAAATAATACTATGTAAATCAATCTTTTGTGTGTTGTTATTACATATTACTATTTAAATATTCCACTCCAAGATTTATAACTAATATTTATATGAATCTCATCTTGCACACTTTGGAAACACCCAGATTATTTATTCATCTTGATTGATCATTTTTGTATGTTCTGCACCCTACTTGAACACTACAATGTATTATTCACCCTTTCTTTTTTTCTTCTAGTGTGTTCAAGCCTCGAGCAGAAGGTTTTTTGTTTCATTTATTTAATGTAATGGATTAGTTTTAATTTGTCTCTAAACCTATCAATTTATGTAAGGGTTTAATTTATTTTTATTAGTTTATGTTTAAATTACAAAGATATATATATATATATATATTTATATATATGTATATATTTTATTATCTATCTATCTATTTATTTTAAGAATTTATTAATGTAATGGGATTGTTTATTTTTATTTATCAAATTATGTTTATGGTTTTGAAAGGTCTTGATCATGTTTTCAATATATCATTTTATGTTATAAATATATATTTATAATATAGGGAATTGATTTAAATTGTATTTTTAAAATCATCATTCTATGGTATGTATGGATTTCTTGTATAAACCTTTCATATTTATAGTTTAAACAAGGGTTTTATATTGATTTATTTTTAAGTATAATTATACCTTAAAACTTTTTGGTGATAACATATAAGGATTTTCAATTCTGTTTGGAAAAAAAAATTTAATTTTATTTCTAAACATTGATTTAAACCCTTATAAGAATAATCGAACATCATGAAATAAATTAATGTTTTAATGAATTATCTCATAAGATATTTAAAAAAAATAACAAAACATTTTTTTGTTTTTTTTTACTTTAAATTTTTCTCTTTAAATTGTTTTTAATTTTTTTTCATAAATAAAATATCCATGGGAGAAGATATTAATTTTATGGTTATTATTTTAGGTGTATCTTTTATTTATGAATGAAAATTGTTATCATTTTATGTGTTAATTCTAAATAAAAGTAGTTATTTAATGTGTAAAAACAATTATGCACATCCATGTACGTCATTCATAAATTAGATATAGCTGTCATCTAAGTTATCCTCGACATTCCATGAAA
Source organism: Viscum album (assembly GCA_963277665.1). Classification (NCBI taxonomy): domain Eukaryota; kingdom Viridiplantae; phylum Streptophyta; class Magnoliopsida; order Santalales; family Viscaceae; genus Viscum; species Viscum album. The sequence continues at coordinate 128,941,154 of OY728140.1, forward strand.
TTTTATTTAATTATTAATTTATTATATTATAAATTTACATTTATGAATTTTAAATAAGAACAGTTGTTTATGAGCATGGATTTATCCCAAATATGATTTTATAATTTCTCAAAAAATGTTTAGGACATGTTATAATGTATGTACGATTATTTTATTTTAAAGAAAAAAATTATGTATATATTATTTTGAAATGTTTTTGGGTTATGATTGAGAAAGGAAAGACTATTAAAATGTTTTCTTTAAATTGACACTAGAGTATTGAATGTTAAGATATGGTATGTGGAGTGAACCCAAGACCTTAAGGGGACACTGTCTTGTATGTGATACTGATTAGTGGACTTACATTTTTTTATGGCCTGCTATGTATCTTAATAAACCCTTAAAAATTACTAGTTTCAAATAAGGAAATCCAAGGAATTATTTTAAAAAGTTATTATTTTGAAAATTTATGCTTTTCAAAATTGTATGAAAATAATTATATTTCAATATCTCAAAAACTATTTACAAGTATTTATTTATTCAAAAGAAATATTTTAAAATTATTTAAGAATGATTTTAAATCCTCTTACTGGGAAAATTAAATGTCCACCCTATATTTTAAATTATTTTTCAGAGGTTTTGTAGAATGTTCTAAAGGTGTTCACTTTGCTTAAGGAGTTATCATATAAAAATAAAATTGCTTTTTTGTAAAATAAGATAAATTGTAAGGTTTTTAAATCCTTTAAAGGTCCTCACCTGTATAAAAGAATGAGTATTTTTAGTTATATTTTATAAAAAAAATACACAATATGTTTTTAATACTAAATCTGAAAATGCGAGTTCGTGGTGTTATAATTGGTTTTACATGAACAGTTTAAACAACCTTAGAGATTATATTTTATCTAAATGGTAAAGTATATAAGTTTAATAGTTCTAGTGTTTCTTAATTCATAATTTTTTGGTCCGATGAACAAATTGTGAAGATGCAATTCTTTTAAGGGTGGAAGAATGTAACACCTCAAGAAATTTAAATAGTTATTTTAATTAAGTATTTATTTTTTTAAAATTTAAAATTAAATTTTCAATTAAAACTTTTATTAAACTAATGTATTTTGGGGGATAAAAATATATTTTTTATTTTAAATTATAAAATATTACCTATCAAGATTTTTTTTGAAAAGAAATGTATTTTTTTTAAATATGTTAAAATATATTCTTTATTTAGAAGTATTTTTTGATTTTAATGTTTTGAATATATTATTATTTTGTAAGAAAAATATTATTATTTAAAATTATAAAAAAATACTATTTTTTTAAATGTGGTGTGAATTTATTTTAAATAATATTTTAATATAAATGTAGTTGATTATTTTTTGTAAAAATAAAATATTTGAATAAATAAAACTATTTGAAAATTAAAATAATTACATTTTACACATATATAACGATATATATATATATATAATTTAATATTTATAATATTAATTATAATTAAAAATTTACCATTATTTTAAAATTAAAAAAATCTAACAATTATAATTTGTCTTAATACTTTAATTATAATAATAATAGTTGTAGTAATAATAATTATGGGTAAAATATTTTTTTAGAAAATTATTATTATTATAACATATTTTATAAATATATGAAATTATATTATATTTTTGTTTATAAAATTTTGAAATTATAAATATATATAATTATATTAATATATAAAAAAGAATTTTTTACATTTGTTTTAAAAATGAGGTTATTTTGATTATTTATTAAAAAAAATTCATGTTTTAAAAAAATGAATGATGATAATATGATTATATATTAATATATTAATTATGACTTGATAAAAAATTGATAATATAATTATATATTATTATAATAAATGATAATATAATAATATATAATTATAATTATAATGAAGACTTAAAAAAACCGAAATAAGAATGAGAAAAAGACAAAAAAACGTGGACAAACCAAAAAATCAAGTGGGAAAAGTCAAAAATAAGAAGAAAAAAATGAAAATGATTAAAAATATCAAAACAATAATGGGGAAAAATAGACTTGTGTAAATTGATAATACAAAATAATTATAATAATATGATGAATATAATGATTGACTCACTAAATTTTAAATATTTTTTCACCAATAAATTTGTGATAAAATAATCACATGTAAATAAAACTTTTGTGTGTTGTGATTAAATATTTCTATTTCAACATTCCAACACAATATTTAAAACTAATATATATATATATGACTCATATTTCACACTTTTGAAAAAATTGAATTATTTCTTCCTTTATATTGATCTTCTTTTTGTTCTACACCCAGCTTGGACACTGCAATGTCTTCTGCACCCATTCTTCTTGCTTTTGGTGTATCCGAGCCTTGAGCAGAAGGTTTGTTGGTTAATTTATTTAAGGCAAGGTATTAGTTTTAATTTGTTTCTAAACCTATCAATTTATGTAAGGGTTTAATTTATTTTTATCAGTTTATGTTTAAATTACAAAGATATATATATATATATATACATATATTTATATATATGTATATATTTAAATATCTATCTATCTATTTGTTTTAAAAAGTTATGAATGTATGGGGACTGTTTATTTTTATTTTTCAAATTATTTTTATAGATTTCAAAGGTATTGATCATGTTTTCAATCTATCATCTTATGTTTAATTTAGATATATATATATATATATATATGTGTGTGTGTGTGTGTGTATATATTTATAATATAAGGGATTGATTTAAATTTTATTTTCAAAGTCATAATTCTATGTCCTGTATTGATTTCTTTTATAAACCTTTAAAGTTTATGGTTTAAACAAGGGGTTTATATTGATTTATGTTTAATTATAATTGTACCTTCAAACTTTATGATGATAACATGTAAGTATTTTCAAGTCTATTTAGATAAAAGAATTTTCATATTATTTTTAAACTTTGATTTAAACCCTTTTAAGAATAATTGAATCTCATGAAAGGAATTAATGTTTTAATAAATTATAATATAATCTATTGAAAAAACCAATAACAAAACATTGTTTTCTTATTAATTAATTTAAATTTTTTACTTTATATTGTTTATTTTAATTTTCTTCCATAAATAAAATCTCCATATGAGAATATAATCATTTTATGGTCATTATTTTATGTGTATATTTTATTTATGAATGATAATTGTTATCATGTTATATGATAATTATAAAAAAACTTATTATTTGATGTGTAAAAATGACCCTATACATCTATGTATGTCATTCATTAATTATATATGGCCATCATCTAAGTTATCATCGACATTACATGAATTTTTTATGTATTCATTTATTTTATTATGAATTTATATTTATGACTTTTATATAAGAATAGTTGTTTATGAGCAAGGATTTATCCTAAATATGATTTTAGAATTTCTCAAAGAAATGTTTATTACATGTTAAGAAGTATGTATGATTAATTTATTTTAAAAAAATAATTTATGTATGTATTATTTTGAAACATTTTTGGTTTATGATTGAGAAAATAAGGACCATTAAAATGCTTTCTTAAAATTGTAACTAGAGTATCTAATTTTAAGTTATGGTATGGGGAGTGAACCCATGACCTTAAGGGGACATTGTCCCATATGAGATATGGATAAGTGGACTTAGAGTTTAATTATATCCTATTTAGTATCTTAATCAGGAATTAAAAATTATTATTTTGAAATGGGGAAATCTAAGGAATTATTTTAAAATGTTATTATTTTCAAAATTTATGGTTTTCAAAATTGTATGAAAATTATTATATTTCAATGTATTCAAAACCTATTTATAAGTATTTATTTATTCAAAAGAAATATTTTAAAAGTATTTAATAATTATTTAAAATACCCTTACTGGGAAAATTAAATTCTCACCCTATGTTTTAAATTAATTTTCATAGGTTTAGTATAATATTCCAAAGGTGTTCACTTCACTTAAAGAGTTTGTGCATGTGAAGAAAATTGTTTTATTTTATTTTATTGTAAACTATAATAAATTGTAAGGTTTGTTTAATCATCTAGAACCTAGACTAGAAAAGTTCTTCACTTTTATAAAGCACTATGTATTTTTAGTTATTTTTGATAAAAAAATACACAGTATGTTTTTAGCAATGAACCTAGATGCGTGAGTTAGGGGTGTTATACACATATCCCCAAAGAGTGTCTAGCCAAGTGTAAATTATTGGTCTTACTAATCATGCATTGGTGATAATCAAGTTAATATCCAATCCGACCCATTTAGAGTTTTTAAAATTAGTTGCATCAATTCCATAACCACATCCACCTACTAGTATCAATACATGGATGTATTTTTTTTTGGAAAACTACACTACTTTATTTACCATAACTTTGGATGTTCTTCTATAAATAGGTTTATCCCAAGGGTTATCACTAATGTTTTATTATCTTAGTTTCAAAAAAAAAACCTTGCTCTAATACCAACTATAGAAACCCATTGTTTTCATACATAAATATCACATAATATTAGATGAATATTAATTACATATCATCATGATCCATGTTTGAACTGTAAAGGTTTAGTGTTATTGGAAACTTGGATACATAAAAAACTAGTACATAAAAGATCTATATAATCTCCCACTAAGTTCTTCATAATTAAATTCCTTCTTAGATCTATAATACATAAAAAATTTATTCATATCCCAAAAAAAGGAAACACAAGAAAGGGTGATATTAGATACCTGATGAAGTTAATTAAATGAGATATCATTGATCATTTTAGAATAACATGAACATAAGGGTATGAGAACTTGAGATTAACATTTTAAAACCATACCTAGTTTTTTATAGATCTTAATTATGAGCCATGACACAACTATTTTAATTTTATAATATATAAATCATAAAGGAATAAAAGAATATGATCCATGAGAGAATAACATTGTCATAATATCATTTCATAAAAGAGTGGCATAAATCATGGCACAATAATAATAATAGAAATATTATATCAAGGATTCCCACTAAGAGATTTGATAGAAAAAATATTTTTCATAATTTTACATTTAATTTCAATGTTTTAGACCCTCTATTGTGTTATCTTATTGGTAATTGTCACTTTTTTATGTTTTGTGGAATTTTGAGCTTAATTGTAAAAAAGACCTAATTTTTGGATTTAACTATTTTAATTTTATTATGTATTTCATCCATAAATTTTTATAAACTAATTTAAATTGTTAAATTACTTTTTTTAAGATACCATAAATATTTGTATACATTTTATCCTTCTGGACCACAAGATCAATCCATCAATTGGAGGCCCAAAATCAGCTCATAACACAGGCCTCGAAAACTGTTCATAGATCTACAATGTTTTAAATATGATATTATATCTAAAATTTAGATGACCCAATGAATCTGATATTTGATATGAATATAGATAAGGTATTTATTAAAAAATTTAATTAAAGAAGAAACACATTAATCAAACTTTTGGAATTGAATTAATGCATTGGAAACCGGATACATGGAATATGGAGAGGCAATCTTGGAAGATTAAATTATTAAAATGAAATACTCATATATCTCATTGCACATTTTAAAATACTATGAAATTTTGAGGGGATATGACAAAGAAAATTGGGAACAACTTTAATGAAGGTGTACATGCGTGAATCATCTATTTAATGGGTCTAACACATGGATATATATGAAGGACAAATTTTACCTATAAAAGGAGGAGAGATCCCCCTTCCTAAATAATTCAATTCCATCCCATTCTATATGAGGAACTGACCATGTTGTCATGACACGTCAAATTTATTATGTTTTTAATGTTGATTTATAGTCTAGGGTAGACCCTAGGTCGTCTCTCAAGGAGTGTTGGTAGGTTTAGAGTGGGTATTTTTAATAAAAATGACTAAGAGTGGGGGTGGTTTTGAAAATAGTTTAAAACAATGACTTAGTTGAAATAGATTAAAAGTTGAGTGACCTAGTGGATTTTGAAAAATATGAGATAAAAGGGTCTATGTGATTTCACTACACACATATCAAGTTCACTGTTCATAGAGATTCATCTTAGGTTTAGAGTAATTCTTTGGTTGGAATTAATTGGAATCCTGATTAATTCCTAAGCTTTTATTTCAATGATTTAAGGACCAAACCTTAACGTAACAATTGTATTGTCAAGGTCCAGTACTTATGTATGGAATAAGAGCTTTCAAAGTAGATTGAAATATCAATAAGGTGGGTATGAAAAGGATTCTTGTGATATCCAATCGGAACAACACAAGTCACGCACTCAAAACCTCACACCGATCGGTTAGAAATTATGAGTATAACACTCACATGCATAAAATCAAACATTAAAATATGAAATAAAACAAGATACATGGAATGAAATGTTTAAACACCCAAATTACTCCAAACCAGTTGCTAGTGTATGCATCGGAACTCCCTTGACATGTGTGTAGCTCCCTCACAACGAACACCCAACTTTTAGCTCGACACCGGGAGGAGGAGGAAGCTCAGGTGGAACTCCTTCTTCATCCTTTATTCCCCTATGATGATAGGGGCCTTCAGAACCTTCAAATTGGTAGCACTTCACTCCTTGGCCGAACTTTCAAATGGGGAGCACAAGGTGCCATTTTATAGGAAAACTGGAAGGTGGTTTTAGGCACACAGATTTCATCAATCCAAGTGTACCATGAGTTTCGGCCATCAGAGAGACTTATCTAGCTTTGAAGAAAATAGAAAAGTTGTATCCATACTTCTTGAATGTCTCCACCGAAGGTTTGGCACCATTTCGACAAATACAGCTCAAGATATTGATACAATACATAACACCGCATTTGACTTGGTCCAAATTCGGTGGCTTGGACAGATCAGTTTGAATGGGCCCCATAGAAGCCGAATCAGGATTGGGTTCCTTAATATGAAATGTAGCCTATTAAATTTTAGATAGGCTCAAAAAAGGTCAGTCCATTTGGATGCACGGATTTAGTTTACTATGCAAAACACTGGACAGATGTCCATGGATCCATGCAATTTTGGCCCATTTTTCTTCCACTTCATCAAGGGACCTCCAAATCACCTCTACCTACATTGAAATAATAAAAACAAGTAAAATTTCCCATTATAATGTTGATTAACATTAATTAAACGATTCAAACATAATGTGCAATTTATTATTATATTAGGAATATTTATTACAAAACTAGTTTAAAATAGCGGTGTAAGGGTGGAATAAAATAGTGAATCGTGGTACGTTCACACCCCCAAACCTAAACATTTGCACTCCTGGGTAAAATAAAATATCCAAATAAAATGATTCATATATATATATTTCCAACATAATGAAGATTTAATATTTTATTTAAAGTAATGTGATCAATGCAAGAACCACACCAAGGAGTTCTTCCCAGTGAAAATGGAAAAAAATGTCTCATAAATCATATCAAAATAAAATTCAAAGAGATTTATGAAACCAACATGAGAAAGGAGTTAAAAGGTCAACCATTACACTAACTCTCCATGTGTGTGTGTGAAAACCATTTCATGCTATTATTTCCACTTTCTATCAAATAAATATAGGTTATTTTAACATTATTCAGCTTTAAATGATTTTTCACCGAACCTGTCCTACATCCTTTGCAATAATATTTCAAGACCCTATCATTTAAAAATTCCCAAAAGTCAAACCATAAGCTACCGACCAAGATATCCTTATATGTTTCACATTTCATCACTCCCCTCATTTATTATATTTTTTTTGAAGTTGCATTTGGAACAAATCTCACACTCATCTCTCAACCCTTGTTTGATCTCCTCACGACACTAATTGCAATAGTTATAACAAGATAAAAGGTTGAGGATGAGTGGTTTTTGACCTGCCCAAGACACAACCAATTTTTTTGAGGGCATACAACAGTCGGACATTAGGTACACACGCATAGGTCAATCTGGTACAGTAACGAAACAGATCGGTTAAGGAACGAATGTATGGAAATATCATTTCAAGCTGAAAAATATTAACCCAACATATATTTAACTTATATTAAGTAAGAAATATTCACACTTTGTGGTTTGGTGCACAAATGTATGGAGATATTAGTGACACGGTTTTCCTAAAACTACTCACATAAGGGGCATCAATCATCTCAAATGTTTCACAGTGATACAACCATTTATATCATTGACATAAAAACAATTCACTAAAAAGAATCACTCCTTGATGGTAAACTAATACACAAATTCTTTTTAGCCTTCATTATGGTATTTTTACTTTCCCCACTTTATGGTCTCCAACTCATAGAACTTCAAAATTGTTTATGGGGAAAAATGAAAATACCATAAAGAAGGCCAAAAAGAGAAAACAAAAGGAGAAAATGATGAAAATTCCTAACCAACCCTGGAATGTATCCACCCCCACACCTATAGTATGTAGTGTCTTCACTATAGTAAAAGAGAATATGAGAAGGAAGGATAAAACCTTCTGGATTTCATTCATATTTTTCTTATTGACCTTGTAGTTCCTGCATCGGCGACTCCAGAATGGGTTCATGAAAGTGCTTCAGCCGCTGCCCATTGACTGTGAAGGTTTTCTTGGTTTATTCATTTTTGAACCTGAAAAACACCAAATGGAGAGACATTAGTAACAATGTATGGTCTAAACCAGCAGGAACGAAGCTTACTGGGATGCAATTTCAGCCTTGCATTGTAGAGGAGGACCTTCTGCCCAACATGGAACTGACGATGAAGGATAAGAAGGTCATGGGAAGCCTTGGTTCTCTCCTTATAAATCCTGGAGTTTTCATATGCATATATTCTCATTTACTATAGCTCCTGAATCTGCAACTTCCTTTGAGAACCTGCACCAGAATGATTAGAATTGCATTGTTTGATAGCCCAGTAGGCCTGGTGCTCAATCTCAATAGGAAGGTGATAACTCTTTCCAAAAATTGGCCTATAAGGCGACATTCCAATGGGAGTTTTAAAAGCAGTACGGTAAGTCCATAATGAATCATCGAGTCTAAGACTCCAATATTTCCTGTTGGGTTGGACCGTTTTTTCAAGAATTTGTTTTACCTCTCTATTTGACACCTCGGCTTGACCATTAGTCTGTGGGTGATACGCATTAGATACTTGATGACTGACCCCATACCGACGCAAAAGTGATTGCATTGTTCAGTTACAGAAATGAGAACCCTAGTCACTGATGATGAACCTAGGTAATCTAAACCTACAAAAGATTTGAGTTATCAAAAATTCTACAACTGTTTTGGAATCATCTATCAGTGTGGCCCGTGCCTCTACCCATTTTGATACATAATCAATGGCCAAAAGAATGTAAAAGTTGCCAAAATAATTGGGAAATGGACCCATAAAGTCAATGCCCCAAACATAAAAAATGTCATGAAAGAGAAGGGGTTGTTGTGGCATTTCATTCCTTTTAGAGACATTTCCCATTCTTTGACAACAAAGACAAGATTTACAAAATTCATGGGAATCCTGAAAAAGTGTTGGCCAAAAAAGACCAGAATCAAGAACTTTGCGAGCAGTCCATTGGGGACCAAAGTGGCCCCCACAAGAAAGAGTGTGGCAGAATCTAAGGACAGATTGAAACTCACTATCGGGAACACAACACCTAAGGACCTGATCGCTAATGTGCTCCAAAGGTAGGGGTCATCCCAAATATACCAACGAGACTCATGTTTTAAATGACTGGCTTGGTTTTTGTTGAAATCAGTAGGAATGCAAGATGATACCAAATAATTTACAATTTCAGCATACCAGGGAATAACATCTTACACTTTGTATAATTTCTCATCCGGAAACAAGTCATTAATGGGAATACAGGGGGATGAAATAATGTCCGAGGATGGGGGGATCCTACTAATATGGTATGCCACCACATTCTCTGCTCCTTTTTTATCTCTAATTTCTAGATTGAATTTCTGAAGGAGGAGCATCCAACGAATGAGACATGGTTTGGATTCCAGTTTCTTTAGGAGATACCGGAGGGCTGCATGGTCTAAGAACACAATGACTTTGGACCCTAAAAGGTATGACCTGAATTTATCCAAGGAAAAAACAATGGAAAGAAATTATTTTTTAGTGGTGGTGTAGTTTTCTTGGGAAGGGTCCAAAGTACATGAGGCATAGGCAATGACATGTGGATCTAGATCGACCCTTTGTGATAATACTGCCCCAACTGCATAGTTAGAGGCGTCACACATGATCTCAAATAGTAAATCCCACTGAGGTGGTTGGATTACCGAGGGTGATATAAGACTCCATTTAAATTTATTAAAAGCTTCTTCACATTCTTTATCAAAAACAAAATCTTTTTCTTTTTGGAGTAAGCGGGAGAGGGGAAGTGCAATCTTACTAAAATCACGAATGAAACGAAGGTAAAATCTAGCATGACCTAGGAAAGACTGCACATCACGTACATTTTTAGGGAATGGTATGGAAGAAATGACATCCACTTTCAATTTATCTACTTGGATACCATCCCCAGAAATGACATGTCCCAAAACTATACCTTGTCGCACCATGAAATGGAATTTCTCATAATTTAATACAAGATTCTTTTCAATACAACGACATAGGATGGAACCAAGACTAATTAAACATTCATCAAAAGAGGATCCATAAACAGTAAAATCATCCATGAAAACTTCCATGAAATTCTCCTGGTAATCCGAAAAAATACTAACCATACATCGCTGGAAAGTACCCGGAGCATTGCACAGGCCAAATGGCATCCTTCTATAGGCAAATGTGCTAAAGGGGCAAGTGAAGGTTGTCTTTTCCTAATCCTTGGGGGAAATATGGATCTGAAAGTATCCATAATACCCATCAAGAAAACAGTAATGGGACTTCCCCTCTAGCCTCTCTAGAATTTGGTCAATGAATGGCAATGGGAAATGGTCCTTCCTAGTGTGTTGTTTTAGTCGGTGATAATCTATACAGACATGCCAGCTATTCTACACACGAGTTGGAACCAATTCATTATTTTCATTTTCAATTACTGTTAGGCCAGTTTTTTTAGGAACTACTTGAATGGGACTGACCCATTGGCTATCATAGATGGGGTAAATGATTCCAACAGCCAATAATTTTGTTACTTCCTTTTTAACTGCTTCTAAGAGGTTTTTGTTCAGTAGAAGTTGTGCCTTCCTCACTGGTTTAGCCTCATCAGTTAATAAAATATGATGTGTAGAAATTGATGGGCTAATACTAGGAATGTCTGCAAGTGTCCATCCCAATTCTTGTTTATACTCCCTCAAAAGTTCAAGCAGTCGCAATTCATTCTTAGGAGGGAGTGAACTAGAAATGATGATGGGAAACTTGTTTCCATTCTCAAGATATGAATATTTTAAATCTTGAGGCAGTTGCTTTAGTTCCAATTCAGGTGTATTTTGGATTGATGGGAGTGTGTGTGAAAGTGAGAGGTCACTAATCTCATCTAATTTCTCAATGTTATCATCCTCAGATGAGGAATTATCTTTTACAAGCGTAAAAGTATCATCGATGGTCATGTGATCCTCCGTGTTCAAGAAATTATCAATTAATAAACATGCGTGACACTTTTCTAGACCACTAAAACAATCAACACATGATTCATTTCAAAGAATTTCAATCAAAGAAGAAAATTTAGAAAGGGGATTGTTGTGTCCTGGGCCCAGGATTGTTGGGCCCCCGCCAGGATTGTTGGCGCCTGTGCCCGGGTAACCAATCCCACATCGGTTGTGGAGGGAGATTGGTGGGTGCTTGAAATTCCCGTGCCTACCTTCCCCTCAGCAACGCGTTTAAAGCCGTGAGGCCTGGGATAGCAACTGGGCCAGAGCGGACAATATTGCTGGGCCGAGGGATCCGATCCATCAATTGGTATCAGAGGGTGGTTGGTCTCGGGACCGGTGTGGGCTTGGGGGGGGGGGGGATGTTGTGTCCTGGGCCCAGGATTGTTGGGCCCCCGCCAGGATTGTTGGCGCCTGTGCCCGGGTAACCAATCCCACATCGGTTGTGGAGGGAGATTGGTGGGTGCTTGAAATTCCCGTGCCTACCTTCCCCTCAGCAACGCGTTTAAAGCTGTGAGGCCTGGGATAGCAACTGGGCCAGAGCGGACAATATTGCTGGGCCGAGGGATCCGATCCATTAGGGATCAGGGTAAAAACATGAAGTGATTTTAGGTGAAGGGAGTACATCAATTGAATTTACCGAGAGAGAGGAATGTTCTTCTGAGGGGTGTGTCTTGGCATCAAGGATGTTGAAATGGACTATGTCACCACCAAATTCCATAGATAATGTACCATTATGGACATTAATTATGGATTTGGTGGTTTTCAAGAAAGGTCTCCCCAATATAATTGGGGAAGGTCCATTCATCCTATCATCTTCCATTTTTAGCACATAAAAATCAGCAGGAAATATTAAATTTTGAACCCTCACAAGAACATCCTCTAACACACCAGAAGGGTGTGCCGTACTCCGATTTGCTACTTGAACAACTATTCCTGTGGGATTTAGTTCGCCGACCTGCAAAGAAGAGTATATGGAGTGAGGAATCACATTAATAGAAGCACCCAAATCAAGCATAGTATTAGAAAAAGAATACTCCCCTATGGTACATGGAATTGAGAATGTTCCAGGATCGTTGCACTTGGTGGGAAGTGATGGTTGTATCAATGCTGAGACGTTACTCCCCAGGCTCACCTTCTCACCACCTCTAAGTCACCTTCAGTGGGTACACATCTCTAATAGAAACTTATCATAATGTGGAATTTTCTTCACGTCATCAATCAATGGAATGTTAACCTGCACTTTTTTGAAAGTCTCCAAGATTTCTTTATCAAGTTCAGTTTCATTTTATTTCCTTAGTTGGGTGGATCTTTGGGGAAATGGGAAAGGAATGCTCGGGATTGGTAACTCAACAATAGACACACTCTTTACTTTGGTAGGACTTCTCTCAAGACAAGGTTCCACCTCATTTGAACCTTTTTCAGTGGTTGTGGTGGTTTCCTTAGGAGGGGATGACTCTAATGGAGGTGTTATTTGGCTTTTAAGTTGAGTTCCACTCCTAAGGGTTATGGCACTAACATTTCCCTTATCCCTAGGGTTGATAAGTGGTTGAGAGGGTAGTTTACCAGACCCATGGCTTTGGATTTCACCCATTGAGTTAGCTAGTTGGCCTAATTGGGTTTTGAGGTCTTGTATGGCTTCCTGAGTGGTTTTTTGGAATTGAAGATTATTGGAAGCCATTTGTTTCATCATATCTTCTAGGCTAGGTTCAGTTTTTATAGGGGGTTGTTGGAAAGGCCTTTGGGGTGGTTGAAAATTTCTGATGACTACTTTTCCCTGGTTGGTTCCATGGTTGATGAGGCTGGTTTGAATACCCCCTTTCCTATAGTCTAGGTTTTCTTTCCACCCAGGGTTGGATGGATAGTAAGGTTCTTGCCTAATGGGTTGGTTATAGGGGCGTCCTGGGAATATTGCCTCACAACTCTCAAGAGTTTCTCTCAATTGGGGGCATTGGTCAGAATAGTGGTTATTAGAGGAGCATATACCACAATGTATGGGAGAAGTAGATTGAAATTTCCCTTGGTAAAGAGAAAGTTGTCGTAGAAGGGTACTCACCTCTTCAAACTTTGTGTCCACCTTCTTCTCGAATTCAGTGCTTTTAACCTCATGGACACCTTGAATGGGTACACTGAACCTTAAACTGAATTGTTAAGTGTTCTGTGCCATGGTCTCAATTAGGGTCCTTATAGTGATTGGGGTTTTATCCACTAGTTCACCACCTGCAGCAGCACCAATCATGTTACGATCTATTGGAATTAAACCTTCATAAAAATATTGTATTAAAAGTTGATCACTTATTTGGTGGTGTGGACAACTTGAACATAATCTTTTAAAGCATTCCCAATATTCATGAAGGGTTTCTCCTTAAGATTGTCTTATCCCACATATTTCTTTCCTTATTGTTGCAGTTCGAGAGGCTGGGAAGTATTTTTAAAGAAAAAGTCGTTTCATGTCTGCCCAACCTCTAATAGGTGAATTAACATAATGCAATCAATCTTTAGCCGTGTCTTCTAATGAAAATGGAAATGCCCTAAGTTTTACTTGTTATTCATCCAAATCAGTAGGTTTTAATGTTGAACAGACAATATAAAATTCTTTTAAATGCTTATGTGTATCTTCTCCGGGCAGTCCATGAAATCTTGGTAGTAAATGAATTAAACCAGATTTTAGTTCAAAATTGGGTGCCTCGCCTTGTAATTGAATGTAAGTGGGTGGGATATCAACATCAGGTGAGGTGAGTTATTTTAGTGTTCTATTATTTTCATCCATGTTATACAAGTTATGTTCAGTTTTAACTTTGGTTTCATAAGAAGAAGAAGGATCAAGAATAATTTTAAGATGTGATGTCTCCTCCTTCAAAGTGTTGTCTTGTGTGTCTCAGTTTCGTTGATGTAGGACCCTCTGCGGTTTGGGTTCGAAAGTTTGTAGGTCTCCTAGAGTAGAAAGCATCATACACATAACCTACACAATAAATAAATTAGAACACAAAAATAAATGAAAAGGTAGAAGATAAAACAAAAAAATATTCACAAAAATTACAAAAAATTTATAAAAAACACGCACAAAAAACCAAAGCGCTCCCCGGAAACGATGCCAAAATTTGACCGCGTTGTCATGAAAAATCAAATTTATTATGTTTTTGAGGTTGATTTATAGTCTAGGGTAGACCCTAGGTCGTCTATCAAGGAGCATTGGTAGGTTTAGAGTGTGTATTTTTAATAAAGATGACTAAGAGAGGGGGTGGTTTTGAAAAGAGTTTAAAACAATGACTTAGTTGAAATAGCTTAAAAATTGAGTGACCTAGTGGATTTTGAAAAATATGAGATAAAAGGGTCGATTTTATTTCACTACACACATATCATGTTCATTGTTCATAGAGATTCATCTTAGGTTTAGAGTAATTCTTTGGTTGGAGTTAATTGGAATCCCGATTAATTACTAAGCTTTTATTTCAATGCTTTAAGGACCAAACCATGATGTAAAAATCATATTGTCAAGGTCCAGTATTTATTAATGTAATAAGAGCTTCCAAAGAAGATTGAAATCTCAATAAAGTGGGTATGAAAAGGATTCTTGTGATGTCCAATCACAACAACACAATTCACGCACTCAAAACCTCACACCAATCAGTTAGAAATTAAGAGCATAACACTCACATGCATCAAATCAAGCATTAAAATATGAAATAAAATAAGATACATGTAATTAAATTTTTAAACACCCAAATTAATCTAAAATAGTAGCTAGTGTATCCATTAGAACTCCCTTGACATGTGTTTAGCTCCCTCACAACGAACACCCAACTTTTAGCTCGACATCGGGAGGAGGAGGAAGCTCGGGTGGAAATCCTTCTTAATCCTTGATTCCCCTATAAGGATAGGGGCCTCCAGAACCTCCAAATTTTCATCACTTCACTCCTTGTCTAAACTTGCAAATGGGGAGCCCAAGGTTCCATTTTATAGGAAAATTGGAAGGTTGTTTTAGGCATACAGATTTCATCACTCCACTTGTAACATGCGTTTTGGCCATCAGACAACCTTATCTTGCTTTGGAGAAAATAGAAACGTTGTATCCCTACTTCTTGAATGTCTCCACCGAATGTTTGGCACCATTTGGACAACTACAGCTCAAGATACTGATAAAATACAGGACACCACATTTGACTTGATCCAAATTCGGTGGCTTGGACAGATCAGTTCAAATGGGCCCAATATAAGCCGAATCCGGATTGGGTTCCTTAATATGAAATGTAGCCTATAACATTCATGATAGGACCACAAAATTTCAGCCATTTTGGATGCACGGATTTCGTGTACTATGCAAAACAGTGGACATATGTCCATGGATCCATGCAATTTTGGCCCATTTTTCTTCCACTTCATCAAGGGCCCGCCAAATTACCTCCACCTACATTGAAATAATAAAAACAAGTAACATTTACCATTATAATGTTGATTAAAATTAATTAAATGATTAAAACATAAAGTTCAATTTATTATTATATTAGTAATATTCATTACAAAACTATTTTAAAACAGCAGTGTAAGGGTGGAATAAAACAGTGAATCGTGGTACGATCAGGCACCAAGGATAAGATTTCCACAAAGAGAGGCCGACAAAAAATCTCACCCATTTTGTATTATTCATTTATTTTAGTTTTCTTTATTTTAGTTTTATTTTAAATTTTAATTTAAATTTATTTTCATTAAATTAATCCAGGCATTTGTGTTTCTCCATCAACCCCACAATTATTCTTCTCAATTTTATTATTTTAATTATAAGTTATTATTATTATTATTATTAATAATATTAATATAAATATTATTATAAATACTAATAATAATATTATTATGATTATTATCATTATAACATTCTTATTTTAAAATTATTTTCTTATTTTCTTTCTTCTCTCCTTTTTCAAAAAATATTCTCTTAAATATTATAATAATTATTAATATTATTTTAACATTATTTATAAATTATATATATATCTTCTCATCCCCCATTATTCCTTTTTTATTTTTATTTATTTTTTCCTCTATTATTTATATTTTATTTTATTTTTTATCTTCTTCTTCTCTTCCCACTTCCACCATTATGATCTCTTACTCTCCAAAATGAGAGGCTGGCCCAGAGGCTTGTCCAGAGGGGAGGTGAAGGTGTTATTGAATTTTCTTTAAAGATAAATTTTACGTTTGTATATAGAACTGAGTAGAATACATGAGTTAGGTGAATGTACCCAATGTGTTGACTACCCACAATGACATGAAACTCAATATATATCTACTATTTTATTTAACTACTTTTCCCTAACTCTGTTGGTTATTTATTCACACATTGGATTAGAACTAATCAATTAATGAAAGTGCTTTGATAGAACAAGGTAATGGAATATGAAACATCCTAGACCAAGGTGTGTTATCAGCCTTGATTAAATAAGGAGGTGTAATTGAGAGTGCTTAGATATTCAATAATATTTTTAAAATTCCTAAATAAATAATAGTAGTTAAAACATGAGATTTCATGTTTAGATTATGAATCTAAAATCAAACATATAAAAAGGAATAATGGTTTAACATTAAACTGAACCCTAAAACAAATTTCTTTCTTATTAACTCATTCTATTTATATTTACAAGATATTTTAAATTATCATTTGACATGTCATTGTTTTAAATTATCAAAAACCCAAAAATATTGTCATTGTTTTCATTAAATTCATAAAAAAATAGTTAAGGTGATTTACAGTAAAGTTAGTGAAAAAACTAAAAGGCACCTCAAGTGAGACAACCCTAGTCATCCCCGACATTATTCTATGAAAAAATATAATTGCTTTTGATCGTGACCCATAACATACATGTGTCAAAATTGGAGCTGTTTCTAGGGATCAAATAAGTTATTCATTTAACTTTTTTATTTTCACATTTATATTGATTTTAGTGGTTTTATAAAAATAAAAACTAAAAAAAATTCATTCCATGATGAATTCAAATTATTATTATTCTGTATCTATTGACAAATACACTCAGGTGAAAGATCCTGTAGTTGAATCCCCATAGTCTTCTTAAGATGGTGTTACATTAAGGGATAGAAAAATCAGGGGAGCATGGAGCCAAATTCTAAAATTTAAAGAATTCAAGGACATCGTCCGAGTTATCAAGGAGACCATCAATCAACCAGTTATTGAAGGATATAACAGATAACTCACAGAATTATTGGAGTAATACCCATAATTCTCTCAATAAGTGGTCGAGACATAAGAAGAGTGCTCCTCAATCCCTCCCAACACTTGAAAACGTTAAACTAGAAATTTTCCAAGAGGAATTGAGAAAAACAAGGTCAAATATAATATTCAATATCTTGAAGATATGGTGAAAAATCTACAAGAAAAACTGTATTGGATAACTATATATGTCCAAGAATTTTCCTAGGAATCTGAGTTTGAAACTAAACCTGAGTTTGAACATGAACTAGAAGATGAGATACTTGTCTTACATGAGGAGACCAAGAAGTAGGTGACACTTATCTTCACTTATTTTTATAAGGAAATCCAATAACTTGAGGCTAAACTAGAGGTGGAGGATCTTGAGTACTATCCTTCACTTTCCACCATCAGACTCCAAGAGGTACTCACCACTGAGGCATTTATTGAGCCAGAACAAACTCAGGGAGATGAACTTTCTTTAACCTATTTCTCTTTTGATTTTATTGAGATATAATTGTGTATAACTCCCTATTGTTTTGATTATATATAACTATACCATCTTTTCTATTCCTTAGAGTATAAAGATGAACCTAGATGTGCACTTGATGAGGAACACATAGAGCTCCCTAATTTTTATGTAAACACATTTGAGGAGCCCCAACACGAAGAGATACAAGTTACCAAGCTTGAGAAAATGAAAAAAGAGGATAATTTTATTGAAGGTGAGAAATTAATTATTAAAAATTTACATTTTATTCAATTAAAAATACCTATTTACTTCCCCTTCGATCATTTATTTCATGTAGCCCCTATAAATCTAGCATTGTAATATAATAAGGTTGAAAAAGTAGAAACCAAAAAGGAAGATGATTTATAATTCATCGTACTCCATCATGAAATCTCTACATCATCCTAAAGAGTTATGATCTGATGTACTCTATCAACGAATCATTCCTCACCAAGAAGGATAAAGAAAAAGCTAGGAAAATATCTATGTGGTGGTTCAAATCAAAGAAGCTTCAAAAACCATTTGATTTTGGAAAATAGCCGGTACTTTCCTCTAAAGGAATTAAAAATTCAGGTCCCACTTGTGGGATCATACCAAAACTTATCCATTTAATTTATTTCTATGAATTTTTATTTTAATTTATTTTCTTATGAAGTAGTACATCATGCATACCCCTACCTCTATATTTTTTATTTTAAATGACATGATTCTTATTCTTAATTGAGTTGCTTTCTTTTATAGGTTCATGATGGTAGAAGGAAATCCCCAATAGTGAATGAAGAGGACAAAGTTTCATTTCAAAATGGATTTCTATTTAAGTGTTTATCTTTTAAACTCCTTACATTTTTTCCAAAAACATGGTTTGAGATTTAAGGATAAAATTGCATGCCCACACTTGTGTTATGTTTTACTTAACTAATCTAGGAGACATGTGTTTCTTAGGAATCATGAAATGTTATGTTTTAGACTTCAATGTTAATGAAATTAAATGAGTAAAATGGATAATTGAATTTTTAAAGTGAATAATGAATATTAAAATGAGGACTCATGATTTGAAGAAATTGGTTGATTCATGTAAATGAAATTTCTTAACCATATTTTATGCTCTAAATTTATAAAATTCATGTGAATTGATTTATTATTGTTAGTCATGTCTTGAGTTATTTTCCCAAATCATATGTCCATTCCCAAGATAATTTTTAGACCAAATACTTCCTATTTTATCTCGAGTATATTTCTTAAGTTATCTTAAAACATACCACATTCTAGAACTTGAATTTGAACTTGTAAAATATATTTATGTGCAAAAACACATTTAAAATGATCGAGTAATCCTTTAAAAATACACATATCCTTACATCAATAATTATTTATCCCATAGAGACCATTAATATGCTTGTTAGGAATGAGCCATATTTCAAGACTTTTTTATCAATCCCTACCCTACTCTTAGTAATTGCATGATATTTTAAAGTTAAAGTGTTGGGGTAAATGTGATCATGGTAAATGGTATGATTTACAATGTAAAAAATAAGTGTGGGGGTTATTATTATGGTAATTGAAAAATGTTATGGAATAATTAATTATCCTATATTGTTTTCCCCTCTTGAATAAAAAAAAATAAAATGAAAAAAGGCTAGAAAAATGAGAAAATGGGTTGTGATTTGGGTAAACCAAAAATACCCATTACTAGACCTATTATTTATATCATACCTAGTTATATAGTGGATTTGAGGTTTATTATAATTTATAAATTTTTTAAAAAATAAAAATAAAAAAGTTTTCTTTGAAAAATAAAAAAAATTAAGAGAGGGCACAAATAACTCATTATACTTAAACTGGTCATGATCTTTAATTTGAGTATTGGATAAATTTGGGAGTTATTACATTTTGCAGGGGAGAGTGACATTATATATCATGTTTTATGATTTAAGAGTTAAACCTCTTTTTGATATCTATTTTAAAAATCAAATCCTTCCAAACTTAATCCTTAGAGTCATTAGAACCCTAATTGAAAGTCCTCATGATTTTATATTTCTTTTTTTTATTTACAAAGTTGATAAACTGGTTTTTTACAAGATTATGTATTAGGAGCATGTTCTCATGATATAATCATAAATCTACTTAAATTTTATTATGAGCGATGAGATAAAATATTGAAAAGTGAGGTAGATCATGATTTGACATGTTTAATAATAATGAATTAAAGATCTTGAATGAATGAAAGGATAAGTTCCATAATTTTTAAAAGTAAAAAAGTAAAATACATAAATTTATTGTTTCTTTTAAAAATGAGAAATTTAATTGATATTTTATTTGTAAAACAAAAATTTGATTTGATACTGATAATTTTTTGAATATATTGCATTGAAATTTGAATATTGATTGGTGCCCTATAATTTTCAATGTTGAGATTCTATGCTTGAGGAAAATCATGATTTAAGTGTGGTGTAATATAAAGAACAAATATTTATCATAATTTTACATTGAATTTCAATGTTTTTAGACCCACCATAGTGATATTTTATTGGAAATTGTTACATTTTTATGTTTTTTTGGAATTTTGAGCTTAATTATAAACATGGCCTAATTTTGGGATTTAACTATTTTATTTTTATTAATTATTTTAGACATAAATTTTATAAACTAAATGAAATTGTAAAATTTCTTCTTTTAATATCCTAGACATCATGGGATAAATTTCATCGTTCTCTACCACAAGCTTAATCCATCAATTGGATGCCCGAAATCAGCTCACAATACCGGACTCAAAAATTGTTCATAGATCTATAATGTTTTAAATATGAGATTATATCTACAATTTTTATAGACCAATGAATCTGAAATTATACATGGATTTAGATAATAGTTTTTTAAACAACTTTCATTAAGGATTAAATGCATGAATGAACATTTTGGAATGGAATTAATGCATTGGAAACCGGATACATCGAATTTGGAGAGATTTTATAGGAATATTAAATTCTCATAGTGAAACGATAATAAATCTCAGTACACATGAAAAAATATGATGAAACTTTTCTGAGATATGATAAAAACAAATTTTAACAACTCTAATGTAGGTTTACATGCATTAATTTACTATTTAATGGGTTTAACATGCAGAAAATTGAGAAGGGAAAATCTAGTCTATAAAAGGTGGAGAGATCCTCCTTCCCAAATCATTCCATTCCATCCCATTACATTTGAGGAACCAAGGATTAGATATCCACCGAGGGAGTCCAACCACAAATCTCATCCATTTATTCTTCATTTTTTAGTTTTCTTTATTTTAATTTTATTTTCAATTGTAATTTAAATTTTAGTTTTATTAAATTAATCCATGATTTTGTGTTTCTCCATCCATCCCACAGTTCTTTTTCTCAATTTTCTTCTTTTAATTATATTAATTATTATTATTATTATTATTATTAATATCAATATTTATATCAATATAAATATTAATATTATTATGATTATTATAATTATAACATTATTATTTTAAAATTATTTTCTCATTTTGTTTCTTCTCTCCCTTTTCAAAAAAATATTCTATTAAATATAAAAATAAAAATAAAAATAAAAATAATTATTATTTTAACATTATTTATAAATTATATATTCCTCTATATATCTATTTTCATCCTCTATTATTCCATTTTCATTTTTATTTCATTATTCCCTCATTATTTATATTATATTTTATTCTTTCTTTTCTCCTTCTCTTTCCACTTCCACCATTGTGATCTCTTAATCTTGGAAATGAGAGGCTGACCCCAAGGCTTGGATAGGGGGTAGGTGAATGTGTTCTTGAATTTTATTTAAAGTTTAATTTTATGTTTGTAGATAAAATTGAGTATCATGCAGGGGTGAGGTGAATGTCCTCGATGTGGTGATTGCCCCCAATTACATGCAACTAAATATATCTCAATTATTTTATTTAATAGTTTCTCCCTCTCTCTATTGGTTATATCTTCACTCATTAGAGTTGATCTAATCAATAGATGAAAAACCTTCGATATAACTGGGTCCTGGAAGATGAGACATCTTAGACCAAGGTGTGTCATCAACCTTAATTAAAGGAGGAGGTGGAATTGAGAGTGCTTAGGAATTCAATGATATTTCACACTTTCTAAATAAATAATAGTGTTTCAAACATGATATTTCATGTTTGTATTAACAAATTGAAATCAAATAAATAAAAGGTAATAATGATTGAACCTTAAACTAAACCCTAAAACCAAGTTCTATCTTATTAACTCATTCTGCTTATATTTTCATGACAATTTAAATTATTATTTGACATGTCATTATTTTAAATAATCAAAAACCCAAAAATATTGTCATTATTTTCATTAAATTCATAAAACAACAAAATATATATTTTTGGTGATTTATAATAAAGTGAAAAAAAATAAAAGGATATTCAAGTGAGATGACACTAGTCAGCCCCTATGCTATAGTCGGAAAAAATATAACTGCTTTTGACCCTGCCTCATGACGGGCATGCATTAACATTCATCATATGTTAGGCTTGGGATAACTGACCATGTACCTACTTCGAGCTTGGGATAACCACTCGTGTACCCTCTTTCGAGCTTAGGATAACCTACTGTGCCCCCAATTTTAGGCTTGAGATAACCTCCTATATACCATTTGATCTCATAAAACATTAATTTTTAACCAATTCATCAGAAGGATATATAATTCTAGTCCCACCCATCACATATTCATTATTCATTCATATTTATGCCACAAGATCATGAATATATTTATCATTCCATCATAACTTAACTAGTGGAAAATAAAATAGGTTTCATCAATATTTCTTCATCCAAAACATATACCATTTAAAGAAAGAATATGGATGGTACCATTGTATCATATTCCCAGTAAATCATAAGTAATATTAAAGAATATTATCATAGATGAAAAATTCCTTCAAAATATCACTTGAATATTTATTAGTAAAAGTACCATTTATATTTTGGAACTACTTATTTAAAATATAAAAATTTACAAAATATTAAGTAAAATATTTTCTTTGAAAATAACCTTGGTAACTTATAAAGGAATCATCAAATCATTGAGCAGTCATGACATTGAAAAATTCCTTTCACATCGTGTATGTTAAAACAAAAATTTTATTCATTTTTTTTTATAAAAAGTCAAATTTACCTTTTAAAAAAGGATATTACTTTGAGTTTTTTATATAAACCCAAACACGATTTAATATGACTTTAAACAATCATAGTATAATATTAAAAAAAATCTTGAAAACATTTTAAAGGAAACATGGACTTGGAAGAAAAATATTCTCAACTAAATAATAAAACAAAGATGATTTTCCTCAAAAATATTCTTTTGGTATCTTAAGTACATAATGAGAGGAAAAATAAAGGAAGAAATATATTATACATAAATAAACATAGGAGAAGAAAATAAATAATTTTTTAGATAGAAATATTATATAATTTCATCATTAAATATTTATTCCCAAACAATCCCTGTAAAAATGAGATTGTAACATAAAACCCCTTCCTCAAGTCCAACTTACCTTATAAACTCTCTAACCTATTTTATAATAAATTTAAATTTATTATAATTCTATAATTCAACCATATTCATACTTATAATATCATATATTATCCAATTATAATATTTCAGCACACATTTATTAATAATTCATTAAATTTCTATTTTTAGGTGTCAAATGTATTATTTTTTTCATGGAAGTCTCAGTTTGGAATTTATAGTCTTTGTACTTTGATCATGGTTACATCATATAAATAATTATAATAAATATTTAAATATAATATATATTCATTACATAAATATTTAGAACCATACATAAAAGGTAGAGTTAGAAAAATTATTTACATCATTTATGGAGACGGTAGGTCGTACGTATGGATGAACACTATTTTTATTTAATAATGAAAAAAGTAAAGAAATATAAATAATATTTTATTATTTGAAAAAAATAATTATATCATAAATATAATATATAATAATTTATTCTGTCTTAATAATTAACCATGAATGATGGTGGTGGAAAATGAATTATATTGCAACATGGAGGCGGTAGTCTACATGTACGCATGAGTGATAGTTTCACTTCAAATTTTATGAGATAGAGGTTGGATAATGGTGGTTAAGTAATGATAATAAAATTTAAATATATTTAGGATAATTATTTTATTATATTATTATAAATACTATAGATTTAGAAGAGGTAAAAGACGAAATAAATCCAAATATTTAAATATAAATTATTTTTCATGTTAAAGTAGATCCAATTTGAGTTTTTTAAAGATAAGATAGTTTTATGTTAAAATAAATTTAACCAAAAAAATTTGGATAGGTTTAAGTGGAATTTTAAACATTATATTTCAGTTTAAACCATTCATTAAACAATTTTAACCTTAACCATGGTAATAACTTTTTCAATACTAAATGGTTATAAATTTACTTCTAAGGTAATAATTGGGAAAGAACTGGTAAATAGATGAACGTTTAGACCATATAACATCTTAATTTTCCAATTTTAGGATTTTTATGATTTTAAATAATCTAATTATAATTTTTTAATATTAAATACCATTAAATCCATTTTAATAACTATTCATATGTTTTGGATTTAGAGACAAAAATATAGAAATGAAATCATAATATAAACTTATAAACATAACTAATTTGTTATATTTATCTATAAAATTCATGGAACACAATAATTTATCCAAATTATATTACTTATAATAATTTTAAAATTATTTAGTTTATTTTTTATTACTTGAACAAGTACTGTGTCGGTGTTGTGTAAACATTTATAGTAATTATAACATCACTAAAAATTTAAAATAAATTACCATCATCAAAATATTTTTTGAAAAATAAAATTTTATATTCATTCATAACATCTTATTATACCAATGTGAACATATAAGATAAATAAAAAATAAGAGAGTGAAATTTTGGAATCTTCTTTTACATAAAATAATATAAAGGTATTTATCAAAGAAAAATGGTCCTGAATTTCCATATTTTAGAAACATGGATTATAATGTAATAACTAAATTAAAATAGTATAAATACAAGTTTTTTGGAGATTTATAGGCCTTATCCCATAGTTTTAACCTCGTTTTCCCCATTTTACCCTTACTGAGGTGAAAATATTTACCTTGTTTACTATTCATAATGAGAAAAAAAAAATAAAAAGTACCAATTTACCAAATTTCAACCCATTGATTCCAAATATTTAATTGATATTTTAATATTAAATTTATAAATGTGTAAGAAATAAATTTTAATATAAATGTGTAAAACACTATGAAATATTTAAAAAAAATAAATTTTTAAGCCTAGAAATAAACTTATACCAAAATCAAGTTTAGTGGTGATTAATATGTAATTAATTAGAGTATATATAATTATAGGAGACTTATTTAACTTTAATATATTATTTTAAACAAAATAAAACTTTTAAATTACTTGATTTAATGAAAAAATTAGTTTTATAAAAATCTGTATTTTCACTATTCACTGAAAAATTAATCTTTTCAGAAAAATTAAAAAATTTCTTGTTAAGATAATTTTGTTATGATTATTTAATAATTGATGAAATTTTTGTTAAATAAAGTTTATAATATTTTTTAGAAATTAATTATAATATTTTCTCACAAAATTTAATAAAAATCATATTTGAAGAAAAATTATTTCTGAAACCTAAAATGACTACTAAAAATTGAGTTCATATTTACTAATAATTAATAAATAGATTTTTATTTAATAGGAAAATTATAAAAATATTTTATATTTTAGTTAATCATATTCATACCAGTCAATTAAATAGATAGGTTATAATTACCAGATTTAAATAATGATAATTTAATTCTATAACACTGATCATTAAAATCAATGTTGTGTGTAAATCATGCTATCAAATAATTCATGTTCATTTCAAAAGAAATTCCTGTTAAATATTGGTGTAATACATTATACCCCCATTAGAATGAATCTCACCCTTAAAATTCCATCACTTCAATACAAATAACTGGGGATATCTTTTTTTTTTCATCACATCCTCTGGTTCACATATCGAGTCTTCAAATTTATTATTCCTCGAGAGAACTTTAACCTGGTGGGTAACCTTGTTTTGTATAAATTTATGTTTACGATGCAATATTTATACTAGTTGTTCTTTATTGAAAAGATCATTCTCCTATATTACAACCTCTGAGTTTAGTACATGTGAAGGATTTGGAATGTACTTCCCTAGGATAGATATACAGAACACATCATGAGCTTGAGAGAAGTTTGATTGAAATGACTAGTGATAAGATAAAATTTCTATTCGATCAATAATATTAAAGGGAACAATATACATAGGGCTCAATTTTCCATTATTTTTGAACATTATAACCTTTTTCCATGGATAAATTCATAGAAATACCTTATCACCAACCTCAAATTACAGATCTTACAGATGATTTTCCACATAACTTTTCTATTGACTCTGAGACACCTTTATGAAATTCTTTATAGGACCACTTTGGGATATACATAACACTAATAGGGGGTGAGGGTTGGGGTGGGGGGGGGGGGTTGAATCAGTGGTAGGGATGTTTTATCCAATTGTAACTTTTTATTACTTTACATCTTAGATCTATTAGAACCTTGATTCTCTTATTATCTTTTCCTTATCGTATGATAGTATATGAAATAAATTAAAACATGGAACCTGATATTTATACAAGGATCAAAACGTAATAATAATAGCTAGTCCATTACAAATATATTGATGATAAACACACCAATTCTCCTATATAATATAATAGCATGTATTTTTGTTTGGATAAAAAACAATCCTTATCCTTAGTGTAGTTACCTATAATATAGAAGAGGGGATGGAAATAATCCTAGATCCTTGGATTGATGATGACCTTTTATAACTTTTTAGCTCATCAGAGGTTCTTTATACTTCCATTAAATATGGGCTCCACCTTCTTTAATATATACTTTATAACACTATAAAATTAGTACATAACATGAGACTTCTGCTGGTTTTCATCATGTAACTATATTCTTCTCTTCCTTATTATTCACTTGTTAGATGCATAACAATAGTAAAGTAACTTTTCTTCCTTATCCTTTATCTATAACCTATAAATTTTATCCTCTGTTTAATAATATTTTCATATTCATGTCCATATGATGATATCCATACAGTGCCATCCATCTGGTAATAGTTTGATATATTCGTCTTCTTCTTATCGTACAAATTTTTATCAAGAACAATCCATTTGATGCATGTTTTTCCACTAGAAGATAATTTAATCCTTCTTCTACACCCTATTTGATTGATACCAAATAATAGGAAAAATATATCAAGTATATGGTAGATCTCTTCTTCTTCCTCTTGATCATCTGATACCTATTCATCTAATGTGTCAACTAAATATGATAATTCTCACTACTACAAATATGGATTTTATCAGTACTAAAAATGTCCATTAACAGTGCTAGAAAAAGCGCTATTAATGCCAGTGAAGATAGGGGGGGGGGGGGCTTTTTACAGCGCTTGAGCCCCCATTTATCAACGCTTTCCTGCACCATCCAGCGCCCACATGCACCGCCTACACCCTTTATTAGCGCTAGCCCTAAACCAGCCTTGCACGTGCGCGCCCCTGCTTCCACACAGATTTGATCTCGAGACCTCCCCCCTGCGCACCTAAAGATTTTGCCACTCCCCTATATTGAGTTGTTCTCTTATTTATGATATATCTATTTATTTATATATATATATATTTAGTTATATTTATTCGTATAGTAATATATATTTATATGAATATATATATATATAGTTATATTAATATATATATAGTTATATTAATATATATATATATATATTTATAGTTATATTAATATATATATATATAGTTATATTAATATATATATATAGTTATATTAATATATATATATAGTTATATTAATATATATATATAGTTATATTAATATACAGTTATATAAATATTGATATATTGGTATTTTAAATAAAATGGATATTAGTTATTATTTAGATAAAGCTAATATATTTTATATGTAAATATGTTTAATTATTTATTTAAAAAATTTAATTAGGCGTGAATATATAAAAAATATGTACATATAGTTATATATTTGATTATAAATAGTAGTGCATTTTAAAAAATGATAACATTTCAAAGACATAATATCAATATGAATGTAATAACTTGGAATAAATTCAATCTCCACAAAAAATCCAATAATACCCCCTTAAATGAGGCTGAAAATCCACAAAATGTTAAAAAATCGGGGTAACCCGACTAAAAACTCAATTTTGGAGGCCTTATGGGCCTTTTTTGTCCTAAAAAATACCTTAACCTAGGTTCTCCCAAATCATAATGACGTAGATCTCGTCACAGGCTTCGATTTGATATGTGGTAGAGTTCAAACGGACACTCGGATCAAAAGTTATGGACGTTTGAAGTCTGAGTTGCGTTTTCAACATATTTTGGAACTTTTTTTAATTTTTTTAATTTTTTAGTATTAAAATTGTTATTAAATGACTATTACTCCATAATAATTAGAAAATTATTAATTAAAAATATTTTTTTAATTTTTTTATAAGCCATTTTCACTAAATATCTTATATATTAAGTATAATAAGTGTAAATGTATATTTATACTTATATAAAATATATTTAAAAATTATATATTATATTTAGATCAATATAACAATATTGATATAATTATATGTTAATATTTTATATTTATTTAATTTATTTTGAAGTTAAAAACTTTATCAGCGCATTTAAAAAAAGCGCTGATAAAGGCCCCCCCTTTATCAGTGCTACTAAAAAAATTGCTGATAAAGGGGGCCCCTTTATCAGCGCTTTTTTATTAGCGCTGATAAAGGGGTGGCGCTAGCCTTGCCCAGTTTTGTGGTAGTGTCTACTCGATTTAGTACCTGCACATCCGATCTCTTCTTCTTCTTCATAATTTTCTTTTCTTTTTCTAGATCATAACATACTATGTATGATTCTTCTTATCCATCCATTACACCCTAATTTATCCGGTACATATTCTCATAATGATTTGACTAGATGAGAATTGTTCTCAAGATTCTTTTTCAATGCTTTATTATGGTGATTCAATTAATCAAAAATTCATCTCCTTTTATCATATAAACAATGTGATTTATTTTTTAATATGTTCCCAACAACACTTTATATAGGAAGTAGTTCTTTTAATATTCATGATGATGCTCATTCTTCAATTTCATTTTCCCACTCAATGAAAAAATAAATTTCAAACATCCCACTGATTAAGATTTTAGTGGAACACTTCTCAAACATTCTAGATCATTTAAGACATTAAAAAAATCCCATAATTTTCTTAACCGTTCTAGTATCACAAACACCCTTCATGATTATTAAAACAATGAATGTACAATTTAGTATCATCTTAATTGAGACAACTTTACAAGAATATCATAAAGTTATTCAAATAATTCATCCTATAAAACATTATGACATGTCTTCTACCCAGTGAAACTTCATCTAGTGTTATTTTACTACTTTGTAAGAAAATTTAAACTTTCTTCACAGGATACCTACAATGATTGATAAAATAGTTCAAAACAATTTCATTTGATTATTATTATTATAACTCTCCCCAATATTCCTTTTGAATGTTTATTCAACATAATTTCATGGGGTTCTTCCTATGTCCGATGGGTTATTAATATTTAATTAATTTTTCTCTATCTAATTACACCTTGAATATTTGCTCTTATAATTATTTCGAGTGACTCTGTAGAGATCTTTCAGATGAATTTTTAATTATTTCTATGATAACATTTTCTAGAAAAAGCTATCTGATGCAACTATTTAGAAACCTCAACATCCTCTATCTGATAATATTTCATGGAAACTTTAGTCAGATGAACATTATATGGAAACATCTATCCGATGAATTTATGTAGAAACTTCTATCTGATTCCTTATCCCAATAACCTTCAACAACCACTACCCTATTATCTTCATATGTTTCCTTAAAAGTTTATTAGTAAACATTTTGTTTATCATTTAGAAACCTTTATCAACCCCTTTTATAAGAATTCTTATATCTGATGATTCAGAAATTATCCTTTGATAATTCAATAATCTATTCATTTAAATATCTTTATAAATTTTATTTAATTTTTTTACTTTGTTAGGAAACCCATGTTTGATCACTCAAGAACTTATTCAATTAAAAACTTGATATTTTTACAATTTCATCCATTGGACTTTGTACAACTCTTTGTTTAACTTCAATTATCACTTTACAATATTTGAGAACCATATGTGCATTGAATTTTATTGCAACGTTAATGTTATTATATTTTAGACATTCCACAACCACTCCTCAATTTCCATTTGTACTATAGATAATTTAATTATCTATTATAGATTCACTCTTCTTATGAACTTCACCTTGAATCACCTCCATAAGGCATTGCGATATTTGATCAATGAATAACATATCAATTAGAAAAATGCGATATATATTTGTTATATTATTATTTGTCTAATGTAGCTTGTGTATATAATAAGTCAAACTTTTACTTTACATATATCTATTTTAACTTTACAAATAGGTCCATATTATGGGACCTTCATCTATAGTGACAAATCTATAAAATTATATTTGATTGAAACATTAAAACTCTTCATTTAATTGGCTTCATGACTACCCTTACCCAACACATTATCAACTCAGAAACTATTATTTAATGACCTTGGTCTGATCAGATTTATCTGATTAGTTCAGTAAAAATGAATCTATTTTATCACCTTGGTATACTGGACTCCATCCAATATTCTTTGAATAATTATTAAGGGAAATACTTGAGGAAACTACATCATATCATGTTCACTATCTCTATCTGTTTATATTTGGAAAACTTCTTAAGGGAATTCCTTAAATAAAATTTACAAAAATTATCATGTTTACAAAAAACATAATTCTTCTAACAATAAGTGCATGTTGTATACATTAATAAAAGATAACCAATCATTATAAGTAAACTTGAAATCTTTGAAATAAATTTATTAAGATAATAATACATGAGAATTTTCTTTTATCTTAATCCATTGATCCAATAAATATTTGTAACCAAGCTTGGATACTTCAACCAAACATTCCAATATCTTATTAATTATATATTCTTCAATATATTTACATAAATGAAATATTTTTATTTCATTGAAAACAAATTTCAAGGAATAATAACCACTGAAAAAAACATAACTCACACACAAAGTGGTCTATTCAATCTCCCCTTTCTAATTATTGGAAATACCTTCAAAACTTCTTTAAATTGAATATATAAATGTGTGAATATTTGTCTCCCTTTCTGCTCAAAACTCCTCTCCCCATTTAATTTAAAAACATTCATTTTACTTTATACCCCCTTATTGAAATTAAATAAAAAGTTTATGAGAAATGGTATCAGTTCATTCTTAAGCAATGCTATATCCATAATTTCACTCTATGTCTATATGAGCCATTCTTGACGTAGAAAACAAGAGGGTTTGATTTAGAAAAAAAGTTTCTCATTATCAAATGATCCTGGTAACTCATGAAATGATAACTCTTAAACATGTATTCAAGGGTTATATACTTTTATTCTAAGGTAAAAATACTTAAATGAGATATGAAATTTTTTATAAGAAATATCAACCTAAAACTCTAGCACTCACTTCAACAAACAGATTAATTTTTTAACTAAAATAAGTAGGATAAGCGTCCTTTGAGAACTTTCTTACATAAAATTTTCTTAATTCATTGATTAATTAAATTTCGACCATTTTTTATTAATATTTATTATCTTGAGTAACCAAGGATGAGAGATTATGAAAAAATGCACCTTTTCCAATGACATGATCTTCCAAAAGTTTACCGAATAATCAGATTTATATGATGTAATGATTCTGATAGCTTCTTCAACATTTTCTAAATATATCCCCTCAAACAAACTTTCATTTAGATATTCATAATGAAAAAACTCTTCAATATAAATACATTAGGATCTTAATGTTGAGAATACATAAAAATGGTTATTTTCTAATGTGGATATACAAAAAATGAAAATTTCCAATTTTTTACCAAGGATGATCACTTCATATGAATTTTACATTATCTATTATATGAAACATCCTAGAATGGAAACTTTCTTAGACCATATAACCAAAATTGGAAGATGTTACTCATAATCACGTTCTCCACCTCAGTACATGACCCCATCATCTACTCCCAATTATGAAAGTAAAAATATAATATATAAAAATTAATGGAATAAGGTGGATCTTATATTATTCATCAATAAGAACATCATGGATAAGATGATTTTCTCAACCAAGTTACTCCATTTCCTCCACAATTTATGATTGCATATATGTTATTCAATTATGATTGAGTCTACATGGAGCTTATCACTTATTTAATTTCTTTTTGTCTGAGACTTCTTTCCTCAAGTTCTTTTAAATCATTTTTATCACCTGGTGAAAATTTTTTTTTTGTAAAAAAATATTTTTGTGTTAGAATTATTGCAGATTTTTTTTTTCAGAGTGTCCGTGATGTTGCACCAGACACACAAAACTTCATTATCCACATGTGGAATTTTTTATTTTCTTTTTACACTAATATATTTTTGTGATTACTTAATTTCCACATTCTCTCCAAATATTATGGATATATTACTAACATATCATTAACAACATTGGTAGCATGTTTGGGTTGTCCCCATGAATCATTTTGAGATCCATTACTTTTATTAGTTCGTTTAGTTTATGCAATTTTCTTTAACTTCTTACATTTAAAATCCAAGGACTTCTCACTTAACATCTTATATGGATAATTTTTAATTAAAACATTCTTCTTCTTATTTATAATGAATGTTTATTATTTCTTAAACAATTTGTTTTTATTTTATTATTATATTTTGGAATATGTTGAGAAGAGCATGTTCCAACCTTGTGACCACAATTTTTTCTAACATCATATGTATTCTAAAACATTCTAAATATGTAGGAAGTTTTAAAAATTTTCTTACACTATGGATGTTGATTATTCATCTATGGGTTTATATTACTTGGAATGGGCTTCCGTTATGTTTTTTCATTAATAGAATTGTACCAAAAATCCAATGAACAATTATTAAATCTATTATATCACCAAAATTTACCCATAAATCTTGATCTTCTTATTTCTTATGTATGCTATTTTTGGGCCTTATTTTTTAGTTTTTAGGATCTATTTAGGGAACCAGTTTCTATAATATTTTTCCTCTCCACCCTAGGAATGGTGGTGGGATTATTATCAACTTTATTCATCTATACTTGTACATATTTCATTTTATAACCTATAATATCCATGAAAACAAATTTAGAAACATCAATACAAGATGGTATAGATGATACCTATTTCTTCATAGATTCTTAGGATAGATCATTTAATGGGGTCAAGATATTATTATTATATGTTACAGGTCTTATAATCAAAGAAGCCTCTAATTATAATTGATTAAAAACAATGAATTTCTCATTCTTCAGTGATGTATCAACAAGTGTCTTATAAAGATTGGCAAAATGTACTTCCAATTCTAGATATCTCATATTTAGGGTGTTTTTTTCTAATCTTCAGTCATAATCATATTTTCTTCACAAAACTTCTTCACTCTTTCTTCTTCCTCTCCACATGGGTTAACTTTTATTTATAATAAATAGTCATGTTTCTTGATTTTATTGGATTTTACTTACAATTATAAATCATTGACATCAATACCATGTTTAAATTTTTTTAAGTGAATGTATATTTTCTTCAAGAGTCTTCTTGCCTCCATATTTTGCTTCAAATTCTTTGATCCATTTGTATTTAGAATTTGAGGATCTTATTTAAAGCTCCTAATTTATTAATTCAAAGGCTCCAATATATATAGAGAGCTTTATACATGCTAGAACTTTTTATTGGAAAGATTTCTCCACATTATCTATTTATTCTTCTATCTAGGTGATTTAGTATTGAATACATTGAAAGAATATAAAAATAATAGAAACTAATATTTTTTGGGAATATAATACAGAATATATATTAATCAATCAACAAATATATTTTGAGAAATTTTAGACTGATAATAATCACCACTTATGCTAGCATCATATTCTTGAATACATTTTGTACAATAATTTTCACATACCTCATGATCACTTAAAATTATTAATTAAATTTAAGTAGGAAAATTTTCATTCTAATTAATGGAAACTTGAGCCACCTAATCTTTACTTTACAATATAAATATGTCTTATTTTTTAACATAGCATGGAGAAACTAGTAATTCCTATTCTTTAGGATAGAGTGATAATATATTCAAATTTTGTTATCTTTATTTCTCATGATTATCATGGTCTTGGTAGAAATATAATTATACAAATACATAACTAAATCTTAACAAAAACTATACTTCATTATTAATAAAGGAATAAAACTTAAATATTAAAAAGATAATATATACAATGTAGAAAATCCAATAAAATAATTTTTTTGTTTGATTTTATTCATTTTATGACCCCTCAAAGATTCACCTTGCTTCTTATTTCTAGTGACTTTGTAGAACCCTATCTGGTTAATTTTTAATACTTTATATGATAACATTATCAAGATCCAGTGAAACTTTACATAAACCTCAAAAATCTCTATATGATTATCTAGCATAGAAGCTTTAGTCTAATTAACATCACATAAAAAATTCTATATAATGGCTTCACATAGAAAATTATATTTGATACCATAGATCACAAGACTTTAAAACCCTATGTCCGATGACTTATTCACTTCACAACTTGATCTTTGTACAATTCAAACTATTATAATTCATCAAAATCTTTATTAAACTTCAAGTAGTATTTTATAATTTCAAAGGACCATAGTTATATTGAGTTCTATAATAACATTAATTTATTTATATTTTATACATTCCATAACCGCTCCTCAATTTCCCTTTGGAATTAAGATTATTGAATTATCTATCATAGATTATCTCTTCTTCTAAACTTTGGCTTGGATTAGAGCCATATGGAATTGTGATATTTGATCAATGAAGAATTCATCACTTAGAAATTCATGATATATGTTTGTCTAATAATTTGTTTTACAAATTATCTTGCAAATATAATCATTCAAATATTTAATTTCCACATGTTTGTTTAGAATTTTGAAATTGGTCCATCCAATTGGATATTCCTCTATAGTGAAGAATTCATAAAATTATATCTGATAGAGACTATTTCTAATGTAAAAATCATAAAACTCAATCCTATTAGATTCATGGATACCCTTACTTAGTGTAATATCAATTTATAAAATATTGTATAATGAACGTGGTCTTATCTTCTTTATCTGATTACTTCAACAAAATCGACTCTGTTTAATCAATTTGGTATGCTAGCCTCTGTCTAATTTTCTTTGCAAAATTCTTAAGGAAACTAAAAATGATCATGTTCACTATCTCAATTCATCCAACACTGCAAAATTTCTTTATAAAAATCCTTAAGGTAACTTTAAAAATCTTTTAATATATACAACAAATATGGTTCTTCAAAAAACAAGTGCATATTATATTCTTTAAGAATATATCACCAATCATCATAATTAATTTAAAAGTATCTTGAAAAAACTTTCTTATGATAATAATACTTCATAAATTTCTTTCATATTCATCCATTCATCTAAGAAAACTTTTTAATGAAGATTTGATACTTTATGAAAAATTTCCAGTAACTTCTTCTTTATAAATTATTTAACACATTGACATCAATCAAATATTTATATTTCATTAAAACCTATTTTCAACTAATAAAAACCATTTAAAATAAATACAAATCACACATAAATTGGTATCTTCACTATTGAATGGATCTAACCTTATCTTCTATTTCCACTACTAGCTCATGTCTCAATAGCTTTGTTTCTCTAACTTTATCCTATCATGTTAGAGTTCCCCACTTACTTTTATAGAGGTCATCATAAGGATCTATCTGAATTGTCAAGTGAAATTATTATTATAAGATAATTAAATGTGAGGAAGGTGCTGATGCCAAAAGCCTTTGAAATATAGATAATAAGATTTATGTATTTCCTCTTAGGTTTGAATGGTTCTCTTAGATTTTCCATTGTCCTGAGGATGATAAGTATTACTAAAACATAACTCCACATCTTTATCTTGCTAAATAATAAGAAAAAAACTTTTATCTAAACCTCATATCTAAATTAGATACAATATAATATGGTACTCCATGAAACCTTACCAATTCCTCAATATATATTATGGAAATGTGATTGAGAGAGACAAAATTTCTAATAGCAATGAATTATGCTGACTTCATAAGACAACCGACTATACCCCAAAAAACATTATGTCAATTTGATGTTTTGGGGATCCCAAAGATGAAATATGTGGTGATGTTTTCCCATTTCTATTCAAGTGTGGTTAATCATTATAACTTCTCATTAAATTCAATCTTTTATACTTAACTCGTTGTCATACCAAGCACTGAGATACATACACCATAATATCTCTCTTATTGTTGTACCACCAAAAATACTCTTTTAAATCTCCACTCATCTTTGTTATTATGGGATGAATGGAGAATAATGAGTTATGAGATTTATACAAAAAACTCTTTCTTTAAGTCTATTATTAATGGGACACATACTTGGTTCCTGAAACTTATCATTCCATCATAATTAGGGTTTAACTCAGGAACATTACTTACTTTATTTTATAGCTCCACACATTCCTTATACACCTATTTAATCTTAACATGGATAGATGGTTGAAAACTCATTTTATAAGGACAATATTTCTCCCCTTATTTAAATATTTTGAGATCCGTCCTTTACAAATCCATAAAAATTGGATATTTTTTTATCCGCATCATTGATAATATAATATGATCCTTTCGATATAGATCATCATCCACCTTAATAGCCTTCCCTGGGTGGTAATGTATTAGATGTTTTTAATCATTAATCAACTCCAACCATCCTATCTAGAAAATATTCAACTCTTTCTGAATGAATATATACTTTAAACTTTTATTATCAGTATATTTGTCTCACCTTTATCCTTAAAAATAATGTCTCCGCATCTTTATTGAAAAACTTACCGTAACTAATTCAAAATCATGATTCGAGTAAAATTTCTCATAAAATTTCAATTGGTTTAAGGAATAAGCTATCACCATATCATTTTGCATGAGTAAGAATCCCATTACCTTATTTAATTCATCACTATAGATCAAAAACCATTCTACACTGTAGTGTAGTATGTGAACAATTTCACTAACCAACCTTATTTTTAGCTCCTTGAAATTTACTCAAATTCATTTTTCCAAAGGAACTTAAATCCCATTCGAGTTAACTTGATGAGTGGATTAGATAGCTATCACGATCCAATATGAATACCCTAGAACATTAGTACCTGAGTTGGTCTTGACATAGCCCTAAGGCCATCCCCAATACCCACAGATTGATGACTATCACCTTACATCATGTCAAACATAAAATGGAACCATTTTACCACAAGAAAAAATAATCGATACATAAAAGTGGAAGACAAAATGATAAATGATCAGTATACCAAACACTAATCAAGGATAAAATTACCACGAGTAGTCAAATAAATATTACGAAGTAATATATCATCCAACATATGACACATCATCCATAAAGGAAAAAGTCTCAAAACCCCCATGTTACTAGTGGACCATAACTCCACCAGTCACCATCAACACTCCAAGGTCACTTGAATCAAGCACACCCACCACCACCAAGTGGCACTTTCCCTTTTCATAGGCTTGGCATGACATAATCTACAAAAACCTAAAGGAAAAGGTAGGATGTGAGTTAAATATCCTAGTAGAATCTCAACAAGTGTTCCATAAGTAGTTCCAATTAAAATAAACCATTTATGCTTTAATTTAAATAATTAAAAGGCATAAATAATCATTTCACATTTATTAGTCAAAATTAGCTTTTGAATTATATAGATTATATATATATAAATATATTAAATAAAATTTATATAAAATATAAGGCATGAGTAAAGAAGTTCTATAATCATCAACATGTAATAATCAAATAAAAACCAATAAAAATTTTCAAAAGACATATGGTTAGTTAGTTATAGGATATAGGATACTAAAAATTCTAAATCAATCATCATGAAATAGTGTTTATGCACACATCCCTAGCTTCAGGCCGTTGGGATATAATCAATCAACATCTCATTAGGGGTAGTTATGCCAATATAGGTTTAGTTCAAGTGGTCATCGTCAATCCATTTATAGGGAACCAGAGTCCAAGATTTCTTATTCTAATCACCCACTAACTACCCAAGATCAAATGTTTTTCAATCAATAAATAAATCATGGGAAAGTCGTTCATTTCAATTTAATTCATCATTCATAGTTCAAATTACCAATTTCAAGTTCAACAATCCATTTAAATTTCAACACCAAAATAATGGTTTTCATCAATTTCATTACATTCAAAATCATCATTAATTTTAATCCATTTTTATAAATAATCAACATTAAGTCATTTGAATCCATATTTTCTCAAATCAAAATATATTTTCAAATCCATTGAAAATAGGATTTATTTTAAAAATCTCATACCTTTGAAATCAATCCTCAAATAATTACAATTCAATATTTAGAAAATATTTGAAAGTACATTTCAAATAATGTATAAAATCACGGTTTCAATTAAATGGAAAATACTTATAAAATCACCTAACTTTTTATCACACATTCAATCAACCAATCACCCAAAATGGGAAATGAAATTGAAGATCTGAAGGAAAAAAGATCCAAGAAGAATCTATAGAGTCAAAAACCATCCAAATGAAGATCCAATCCATCAATAACATAAGTATTAATCACTATAAATAAAATAGAGAGGATAATAAATAAGGATTCAAAAAAAGGAGAGATGCACTTACCGGAGGTAGGTCAATCACATCACCGACATTTCAATCTGAGTGGAAAAGGGGTTGAAGGGGAAAAAATACTCTCTAAAGAGCCTCCAAAATTCAAAGGATCGAGTTTTAGTAAAATGGGATGAATTTGGAATAATAAATGGTGGTTTGGGATTTTAAAGTCTATAAAAATACAATACCATGATGCAACCCCACCATGACCATGATGAAGAAGTGCTGAAAAGGGTTAGACCATGGTCCAATGGATAAGACCATGTTGTAGCCACCCCTAGTCTAACTAGTTCATGAATCCACAACATAGACCCTTCTTGGATCCTATTTACCCACTTCAAGGCTATAGAACACCCCACACACCATGCTATAGCTCCCCCAAATAGAAGAGTCATAAAAAATTCACTATGAGCATCTATGTTACAGCCTCCTTGCCCATGCCATAGTTATACCAAACATGGAAGAAGCACCCCAACTCAACAACTCAAGCCTCTATGCTACAACCAGCTCTCCATTCTTTAGCTATGATTAAAATTTAGATCCATCAAAATTGGATATGCCATAGTTGTATAGTCTATTTGCCAACTACCCTCTCCACACCACAACCCCTCTCACTACAGAAAACTCCCTATAGAAAACCCAAAGGTAAAAAAGAAAAAAATCCTAAAATTTCATGGATACTTAGAACTACACCCAAAAAAAGGTGATAAAAGCCAAGGGGTAAGTATTACCAGAATGAAATAATGATATTTTACCACCTCCCCACCACAAACTCTTTCAGCCCCCATAAATCCTATCAAGAAGACTCCATGGAAAAGAGATGATGCCACTACTCTCTCATCAGTGACCAATGCTCCCACATCTCATGTGAATTTGAACCATGCTTCCCTAACACATGAACCAAAGGCATGGAATTTCCATGAAGAACATTTATATCAGAATCTACTATCTAAACTGACTACTTAGTTATAGACAAATCAGGTTCCACATCAATGTCCTCCCATATTAAAACATGAGATGGGATTGAGATATACTTTATGAGCTACGACACTTGAAAAATAATATTAATTGATTCCAACTAAGGTGGAAAAGTAAATCAGTAATCTACCTTTCCAATCTTCTCAATAACCTCAAATGGGGAAATATATCTTAGGGAAAGCTTTCCTTATTTTCCAAGATTTTTATAACCCAATTGATTTGAAACTCTCAAAAAAACATAGTAACCAACTGAAAGATTTAATGGTAATATATAATGATCAATATAAGATTTATACCATCTCTATTTGAAAACCATTCATTGATGAATCGAATAAATATTCATCATATTATCTTGGACCAAACTAGTCCCAACCTGGGAAGCTTCACCAATCTCTAACCAACACAAAAGATATTTACATGGTCGGTCATACAAGGCCTCAAATGGTTCCATATAGATGGATGACTGGTAGCAATTATTATAGATAAAATCATCCTTTCCTAAGCGGGTACCCAAGTTCCACCAAAGTAAAGAATGTTGACACTACACATGTCTTCCAAAATCTGTAGAGATTATTCTATATGGTTTTCCATATGTGGATTAGATGTCATTATAAAAATCACCTAAGATCCCAAAATCTCTTGGAGTCCTCTCTAAAAATGAGATGTAAACCAAATATCCCTATTAGAAACTATAATATATGGAACTTGGTGAAATCTAACAGTATTTTTCACATACATTCTTGCCAATTCCTAAAATTTGGTTGTATCATGAATGGGGGTAAAGTGATCTGATTTGGTCAGCTGTTCGATCACTACCCATATCATATTATTTCCTCAAGGGGTATGTGGAAACCCAACCAAGAAATCCATCGAAATTTCATCCCACTTCCATGTTGGAATAGGAAGGGGATGAGGTAAACAATAATGTTTTTAGTATTAACCCTTGACCTACTGATGGGTATAAAAATAAGAAATAAAGTCAGTAATGTCCTGTATCACACCTAGCCACTAGAAAGAACATTTTATATCATATAAAATATTCATAGTTTTTGGTATAATGTCCACAAGGAATTATTAGAATACCCCATCATATCTATTATCATGGGAAAATGTGTGACATACCAGTTCTAGAATCATAGAATACCCTCAGAAGAAAATGAGCACTCAATGATGATCTCACTATCATAAAGTGAGTCCCTATAACCATATAATTAAACATCAAGATATTTATCTTGTATAATCATACCAAAAATATTGGAGGTCAAATTAATTCTTTATAGAACGATCTCATCCTCATCCTCTCAAACTCCCAAGTGAATATGAGCAAAGAGAGACATCAAGTTACATTCTTCCAATGATTCTTTTATGGCATAGGTTAGAAGTTTCCTACTCAAGTAATAAAAAAATATATTCCCCTAGAAAGGTGTGTCAAAAAAATATAAATTAGAATAATTTAGGTAATCAACCCAGTACATCATATGGAGATTTAAATTTTTTTCTGAGAAAATATAAATCATACTTTTTAAATTTGGAATATATAGTAAACCTTTATATTTGAAGGGTTAATTCCACTAAGTATTGAGAGAATGCATTATAAATGTGATTTTGAAATCATGGGTCAGGTAATTATTCTCATGTGGACTATGTTTTCAAGAACTGTAGGTCAACATGTGGGTAACTTTCTTGATAATTCATCCCAAACCTAAACTTCATGCATCAAAAAAGAAAAAAAACCTAAATATCCTCTAGAAAATTCAGCCCCGGTGTAAGAGTTAAAATAAATCTATATTCATTAAAATAATCCTAACACTTAAAATACCATAATATCTTTAGTCATTTATGAGTGATAATGGTCAATGGAGAAGTCCAATTTGATAAATGTTTGACAAACTAGCACTAACATCCTGTTAAGACTAAGAAGCATCAAATCTCAAAGTTGTTCCATGGTTTTTCCCATGAAATAAAATCCCTAACCTTTTCAGGATAAATTGAAATACTATGTTCTGAGGGAACATGTTTCAAGAAAATAACTTATCTGATATAAAAATAAATTTTTTATATCTTGGAATAATGTTGGTGATATCTTAAAATTTCAAGAACAATTCTCATATAATGCACATGAACCTCCTAGGTTTTATAGTAAACCAAGATGTCATACACAAATACTACTATGAACGAATTGATGTACTTGTGGAATATCCTATTCATCAATGCCATAAAAACTATAGGATAATTGGTTAGACCAAAATGTATAATAAGGTACTTAAAATGGCCATACCGAATACAGAAAGAAATATTTAGTATTTTTGATTCTTTAATTCACAACTGGTGATAAATAAATCGAAGAAAAATCTTAAATAACCACTTTACCACTTTCAAATGACTAGGAAAATCATCTATATCATAAAAAACACTTGTTCTTTACTATAACACATATGAGTTTCTGTAAATTAACACAAAGGTGAAGTGTCCTAACATCTTTCTTTTCAAAAAGAATATGTGCCACCCAACATGACACATTTGGGTGTATAAAGCCTTTATCCAACAAATCATCCATCTGGGTTTTCAAATATTTCAATTTTATTAGTTACATATGGTAAGAAGGGATAGATATAGGATGTTTACCCAACTCTAAGTTAATGTAAAACTCTACTTCTCTTACCAGTGAAAAAAAAAATAAAAAGTCATATAGAAACATATCAAGAAATTCAACGAACACTAAAAGAATATCATTCTTCAAAGATTCTTACACTATATCAAAATAAAATGCCATTATTACTCTTAAAAACTCTATAAGAGGATGATTGACACTACTAGATCTTGGGCCCCATTATAAATGGAAAACACATGACATCTTATTGAGGGAAATAAATTAGACCCACTAATGATAACATCCAATTAGAGATTTTTGGCAAATTAACCAATAATTCTCAAGAATGAAATCTAAATATTTTTTTTGAGAAATATAAAATCCTAAGTGAGCTCAATACATGAGAAATAGAAGAAACAAGAATGGAATTAGAGACCTTAATCTCTATTTGTTTTGAGGGGTATAGAAATATCCATCACATAAGATATAATCTTCATAGAAAGGTTTAGAAAATTAAAAACACAAGTTGATATGAATGAGTGTTATGTACCATTTTCAAATACAATAGTCACTAAATATGAAGATATAGTGATGGTACCTATCACTATTACCGGACCCACATTAGTTTCCTATGGAGACACTTCCACTACATGAAGAAGATTTATTCTTAATTTATATGGTGGGAACCCCTTAGTTATTGAAGCCTCTGATTATACCATAGTAATTTTAAAAGATAATGATATATTTTAAGTATATAGAGTAGAAAATATATGATAAAACTTATGCAGGTGGCTAAAACGACTATATGAACCACATATATTTGGTTCCTAAGTACAAACACGTTTTGAATTCTTGATCTTGCCGCATTGAATGATAGTCTAAGGGAATATGATATAAACTATAGAAGTTATAGATGATGTCTGATATCATGATCCACTATGAGACTCATCTTTTTTCCTATTTATCTTAAGGATTCCAATAAAACTACCACTTGGAGTAATATAAACTCCTATCAACCCTGACTTACTAGCTAGGTGAAGCTCTTCCATCAACTCTCCATCCAGTACTTTTGTAAGATCTCAAACTTTGTGGAGGTATGTTATTGTTTAATTTTTGGTTTGAATCCTTTATAGTTTTCTAATTAAATGTTTACTAGGTGTATTAGTAAGGTTAGTGTGTTCTAGGGGTTCAGGACCTGAAAGAAGTGGAAATTGGTCCGTCCTGCTTGTTGCACAGTTTGCACACAGTTAGAGTAAACCGTGAAAGGAAAAAATCCAAAATATGTGACCTTAGATCGAGTAATTTAACACTATTAGAGAATAATTTTTCAAATCGTGTGAAATCCCTAGGTAACTATGTGTCTTGCACCCTCTTGGATAGAGGTAGGTGCACGTTTGGCACACAATTTGAAAAACCGTGCGTCCAAACCTTGTGCCCTTTAAAAAGTGATAATTTAAAGTTCTCCCTTGGTATTTTAAGTCCATAAGCCAATTTTATTCCAATTTACTCATAATACATCCCTAGGGACGAACCAAACTCCCCTAATCTTAACAAAGATCATTCTCCTTCATTTATAATCCGTTTAGAGCATTGTTGTTTGCGAATCGATGCTCTGGGTGAGTCTAATATTTCCCTTGATTATATTTTATAGATCAGGTCTTTTGGTTTAACTCTTCTTCTTCTAGATCCATAAATCCCTATTTTTATGATGGATCATAGGTTGGGGTCTTAAAGGGTTCTTAAATATGGATCTAAGGATAACTTTAAGGGAGTGTTCATCTTCATATTTTATGTAGGTGGTTTACAAGTTATATCTCACAGTCTTGATGTTGATTTGTGCTATCATGGTTGTGTGTTTTATTACCTCTTATTGTGAATTTGATTAATTTAGTAATATTTTTTAAAATGGTTG
The DNA here is from genome assembly GCA_963277665.1 of Viscum album. Classification (NCBI taxonomy): domain Eukaryota; kingdom Viridiplantae; phylum Streptophyta; class Magnoliopsida; order Santalales; family Viscaceae; genus Viscum; species Viscum album. The sequence goes on from OY728140.1 coordinate 128,985,963, forward strand.
GTTAAATGATGATTTGATCCCCTCAAGGTCCCCTTTTCATGCGTTGAGGTTGACTTGACCAATTTAGAGCCACCCATGAAAAGCACCAAAATTCCTGGACATGGAAAATTTTAATGTCAAGTAAGAAATTGACATGTGATAAAGTAGAGATCATGATTAACATGTTGATATGTTGGTTTGAGTTAAAAAAAGAATATTTTTGGTAATTTATATAATTTAATAATGGAATAAGGGATTTTTTGGCTAAAAATGAAATGGTTAGATGTAATAAAGTGATTTTTCTAAGTGACTTATGAAATGTACTTGTAATGCATAAGTGGGTTAATGAATATGAAATGAGGAACATGTTAAATAGGTTAATATATGATAATTTATGAGTATTTTAAATAGGATAAGGTAAGGTAATTGTAATTATGATAATGAGTTAAGGCATGGAAAAAGGGAAATGGGTTAAATGAGCTATGCTAAGTAAATGGAAAACGTGTTAATGGGTTAAGGGATATGGATGATTTATGTGTTAAATGAAATGTGAAATGTGAATGTTATGTTTATTTATTATGCATGTTTTTTTGATATGGTATATTTCATAAATGGATAAATAATCATGTTCAGATGGCTTGGTAGTGTGGGTTATTGGACTTGAGGATCTATGCCTAAGCGTTAGGTTAGACTGAGGCTCTAAACCCCACCCCTATAATGAACAGGTTAAGGAAAGGGACCAAGGCTCTATGCCCCTAATAGATGCATTTCACGAGACTACACGGATCAAGGCTCAAATGTATATGGGATGTATTTTTTTATGAAATGTTGTCCCTAGAGAGAGTTAGGGAACTTGACTTATTCCCTTATGCATAGTAATTGATGAGATTAGGACGTAGCATAAGTGATGAAATGCATAACCCATAAAACATGTGATAAAGTTAAATTTAGTAACTAAGATAGTATAAGTGAATAAATGGAAATAAAAATGAAAATGGTTAAAGTGTATATTTTAAATTAATGACACACACATTTTCTTTTGTTTACCTTGAATTTTTATTTTGTACTTGCATACACTTTCTGTTTAGATTGGATATTTTGTAGACACCATTGGTGGTACCCAAATGAGATGTACTCACACCCTACTCGGGCCACCATTAGGTACCTAAGAAGATTTAATGGTTGCAGGGCAGGATAGGGGAAAAGGCCCTATTCTAGAGAGTTGAGTTGGGTTTGGTATGTGCATGGATGAGGATCCAAACTTGGAGTGAGGACTGTTTTGGGGATTTGGATGTTTTTCTTTATTTTGGTTTTTTTCTTCACTATTTTTACTATTAGCCTGACTTGAAATATTTATTATTTGGATGTGGTTGTGACTATTTGGAAAATGGTTAGAAATTCATTTTATGGTTTATTTCTTATTATTTATTTTATTTTATATGTTAACTGTTGTGTCTTACTCTGGTAAAGAAGATATAGTATCTCTATGTGATCTAATAGACCCTTAATTCTAGTAAAAAAACCCCTAGCATATCGGAATTCATGATTGAGGTAATGTGGAAACCTAAATTGAGGCACCGATTAGTGGCTCCCAGGTTAGGGACATTAAAAAATTCACTTAAGAAGTGATCTTAAACAAGAAAAAATAAGATCAAATATTATATCAAATACTTATATAGAATCTTCAAGTCTTAATTTTTTAATTTTTCACTACCTCAATAGAAAAACGAATGAGTGCAACAAAGCGATTCATATACTGAGTCATAGTCCCACTGCCTTGTTGGAGGCTGAGAAACTCCATGGACTTTTCCAAAGCTATCAACTCTAGATAAAATTGTTCTATGAAAATAAACTTAAAGTATTTCTATTCCAAGATCTCATATTTCTTCACCGTAACAAAAAAATCCTACCACCACATGCTAGGTCCTTCAAGATTGAAGGAAGCACACTACACTTGTATTGAATTAGAAATTTCTAAAAAACTAAAAATGAAACTAAATACTTTTCAAACAATCCTAATCCTATTTAGGATGGTTTGAGACTTGTAAAGATAGTGAAATATGGTGAAGAAACTCATGAACATGATCTCTGGATTCATCCCTTTGAGGTTAAAATAGTAGAGGATAAAGAGGAATTGGAGCAGGAACCTATCCTAGAGCTTGGAAAACATGAACTATTATCTCAATAAGGTTATAATAAACCAGAGGGTTTACTTATCATGGTTCATCAAAATCTCTTCCTGAGGCCTATTACAACATATTCTTGGGGGAATGGTAATACAAAACATTAATAAATGACGCAAAAACATCAACAAAGATACTCAGGTCATTAAATCAATCAAGATATATAGAAATTTCAATTCAATCAAAAAAAATTCACATTTAGAGGATTTTAAAATACTCAAATAGAATTGGGAAAATACTACAATCAAATCAATTTATTCTTCAAGGATACTTTTCCCAAACACCAATTGTGACTTAAGGCTAACTATGACAACAACTACCTAGAAACTCTCTCATAATTACCCCTTAAGTATTGGAAATCATTCCTCCCATCTACTAGGACATCCCAAAAATATATACCAAAATCAAATAAAATATTAATAAACTCACCTTTGATAGATATTTATCATGAACTATCGCAAATACCAGGGTACACTAGTACCCAATTCTGTCTTGACATATCCTTAAGGGAATTCCCAACCCCCATGGGATTGTGACTAATACCTGGAATCATAACAAACATCATAGGGAATGATTTTCCACAAAAAAGACCATAAATACATAACAATAGAAGATAACATGATAAAAGTTTGGTGTTCTGAACACTCCTCATGAAAAAATCCCCATGAGTAGTCATATAAACATCCTAAAGTAATAAATTGTCCAAATTACAACATAACATCTATCAAGAAAAAGTCTCACATATCCCATGTAATTAGTGGAACATTACTATACCAGTCACCATCATCAATATAGGGTCGCATGAACCAAACACACCCATCACCTATAAGTAGTTCTCTCCCTTTTCCTAGACCTGACATAACATAATATAAAAATTCCTAAAGTTAAAGGTAATGTGTGAGATAATCATCCTATTATGATCTCACCATGTTTTTCTTATGCATTTCCAGTAAAAATAAACCATTTTATGCTTCAATTTAAATAAATAAAAGGCATAAAAAATCATATCACATTTATCAGTAAAAACATGATTTGAAATTATGTAGATGGTATATATATGAAAAAGGTATTAAATGAATATTTTATATAAAATATAAGGGAATTAGTAAAATATTTCTATAATAATAGGAATTTTATAATCAAATCCAAACCAAACAACATGTTCATATGCCTTTCAGTTAATTAGTTCCTGGATATAGAATCCTCACAATTCTTGGAAAATCATCTTGGACTAGTGTGTGTGTGCACACATCTCTAGGATTAGGCCATCAGGATAAAATCAATCAAAACCCATTAGGGGAAATAATTCTGAACTAGGTTTAGTTATATTTTTCATCGTTAAACTATTTCTTGGGAGGTAGAGTCCCAGTGTGGTTGTCGTAATCATCCAATAACTAAGTAGGATGACATGTCCTTAAATCAATCATGAAAAAATCATTCATTTCAATTTAATTAATAATTTATTGTTCAAATTTAAAATTTCATGTACAATATTCCATTTCAATTTCAAAACCAAAATAGTGGTTTTCATCAAGTTCATGCCTTTCAAAATCATCTTTAATTCTAATATATTTTTCTTGAGAACCAACTTCAATTTATTTCAAGCCACCTTTTCTCAAATAAAATTATATTTTTAAATCCAAAAAATATCATGCTTATGAATTAATCATCAAATCATCACAGTTAAATATTTTAAAAATAGTTTAAAATACATTTCAAATAAAAAAATCATGGTTTTAATTATATGTAAAAGCCTTATAGAACCAACAACGTTTTTATCATAGGATCAATAATTCTATCACCCAAAATGGGAAAAACCAATAAAGATATGAATTCAAGGAAGATCAAAGAGGAATAATTAGAATTAAAATCCATCAATACAATGATCCAATCCATTAATAACATGATTATTCATTGCTATCTAGGAGGAAGAGAAAAAAAAGGATTCCAAAACAAAGATAGATAAACTTATTAGAGGGTGATCAATAAAATCCACCAACACTTACATTTAAGAGGATAAGTGATTGAAGGGGTCAAAATAATATCTTGAGATCCTCTATAATCCAAAAGGGCTAAGTGTGAGTCTAGTGGGAGGAATTTGGAATAAGAAATGAGGGTTTATGATTTTATAGTCTGAAAAAAATACAAGACCACACCATAAACCCCAATGACTATAGAAGTACTAAAATGTTTATACCATAGTGTAATGGAGTAGACCATGCTGTAACCACCCTTATCCCACTTGGTTCTTGAATCCAAAATGCAGACCCCACCCTGATCCTTCATAATCACTATAAAGATACAACACAACCCACCCACCATTCCACAACTATCCCAAAAAAGGAAGAGGCATCAAAAGGGCACCCCAAGAATCTACACTACAACTTCCTTTACTATGTCTTAGCTATTCCAAATATAGTACAAACACCCCTACTTGATCACTCAACCCTCTATGATATAGATGCATCTCCATGACATAGTTTTTCATAAAAATTTGGATCCATAAAAACTAGCTACATCATAGCTAGATAGTTCACACCGCAACCAACCTCTCCACAAAGTAACCCCAATCACTACAACAAAACTCCCTATAAAAAACCCATATAGAAAAAAGAAAAAAATAAAAAAAACTCCCCAAATACTTATAATTTCTCCCAAAAAATAGTATATTAAAGACAAGGGATAATTATTACCTGAAAGTGGTTACGAGATGTTATAATATCTGTGAGAAATTATCCATAATGTGTTGATAATATCTAACAAAACTAAGAAAACTATGAATGTCATCCACAATGGTTGGTTTGGGATAATGTTCAATAACTCCTGTCTTTGATGGATCCACCAATATATTCTTTATTGAGATTATATTACTCAAAAATAAAACTATATATATATATATACACAGAATTCATACTTTGTAACTTTTTTAAATAGATTCTATTTTCTTAAGGTATTTAGTAAAATTATAAAGTTATCTCCATGCTCTTTCTTTCTTTTATAATATATTAGAATATCATCTATAAATAAAACCACCGACTGATCAAGGTAATATCTAAAAACTATTCATTAAATCCATGAATATAGAGGGGGTATTAGTAATAAAAAATAAAATCACTATAAATCCATAGTTTCCATATCTCATACAAAAAGATTTAATGGGTATATATTCACTTTTAACCCTCAATTGATATTATCTAGATCAAATATCAATCTTGGAAAAATATTATGATCATTGTAATTGATTGAAAAAAATCATAAATATGGGGAAGATGATACTAGTTCTTGATTGTGAAATTGTTATGTTCCCTATAATCAATTAAGAGTCTCATTGACCCATCTTTATTCTGAACAAAAATAATGGGTGCACCCCATTGTTATTCACTTATCTGAGGGTATACCTTAAAAATATTCTCCTATATTTGTTTTTTCAATCACTACAACTCAATAGGGGCCATTATATATAGTTCCTTTGAAATTGGTGTATCACTAGGTATGCATTATATTGAAAACTCAACTTCATGATTTAGTGTAAGACTAGAAAACTCTTTTAAAAATAAATTAATAAACTCTCACACAAAAGAAAATCGTTTATATTGAGTTTCTCCACAACAATTTGAGATAACAACCACTTTTGAATAGGAATGATGACTCATAAAATGGATGTAATTTCCATTGAAAGTTTATATTTATCCTCGCATTGATAGAATATAATAGGTTGGTTTATAATATCAAATGTATCATACATTCCTCAACAATTAATATTTTGAATTTATAAATAAAATCAATCCATGCTGAAAATAACATCAAATTCAACTAGAGGAAGAATAATAATATTTTCAAGAAGAAAATTCACACAAAATTCAATTTGATAAGAATAATAAAAATAATATGTGATCATCGTACCATTTGGAGTATTCATTATTAATTCAAAAACTCTTCATTTGGGGTTGTATTGTGATAAATTTATAAAATTATTCAGATATAAAAGAGTGGGTAGATATAGAATCAAATAAGACATTAATAGTTCTAGAGTGGATAGTAAATATTATTTTCACCACTTAGTTATCACAATCCACATTAGATATATTTATAACATGATATTTCCCTTTGTCTTTAGGATTAAGAGTTTGAAGATGTTGGCTATAATCATTAACCTTTAGTTTCAAGCACTAGTTAACATAATTTCCATACTAGATACATTTATAACATTGGAGTGTGGGTGGTTCATTCTGTAGAGATTTATCTCTATTCAAATCATTAGCTAACACATTTCTATCACTTTTACATTTTATTTCATGATGAACTTCCTCTCCACACTTAAAGTATTTACTAATCGCATTAAGATAATTTCTCTAATATTTCCTTACACACTTCATGTAACGCCCCGACCCCAGTTACCCAGAGTCCGTGCATTATTACATAACATTGGAATGATCACAAGAAATATAAAGTCTCGAAAGAACGATTAGTTTAGTATCCTTGGAATAACTAGATACATTAATAAAGTTTACATTACATCATAAAATGAAAACTGAAACAATATAGTCTCCATAGTCCACACTCTTATCCCCTCATACTATCCCTGCAGTTCATTCATAAATTACTTCTTCACATCCTGGGAAAAATAAAACATAGAAAAGGGGTGAGCTCAAATTCCCAGTAAGGATAACAATATAGAGAAAACTTTCATAAATAAGAATAAATATTCAAGGCAATGTATAACTAAAAAAAATCCTTTTAAACTTGAATTTCAACATAGTATGGAAAAAATAAAATGAAATAATTCCATTTACTTATTCACATGGATATTCTAATAATAGAATAATCACATGCAATATCAATAACCACTTTCATAATGATGGAATGCATAATGACAGACTGTCATAACCACATAGCCAAGGCCTCGTGCCAAGACTACAAATAAGATTTTGTCAAGGCCTTGTTCCAAGACACTAGTTTGTCTCATGAGATCTACAGATGCATCGAGGAGCTATAACGGGCTCCACCCGTCACATATTAAGTCCAATGTATTCCTCATATGAACAGGTTTAAACACAACATAAACATTCGTATGAAAACTAGCATAAGAAATGTCAATACTTTCTCCATAAACCATGAATGGTATAAAAATAACCCATCCACAATCAAAAAAAATCACAAAATCTTCAATACAATATGGAAGTATGTATCATAATAAATCAACTTAAAATAAGATTAAAATCCATCCAAGGATGTTGACATAGATGAAATCAAAACTATTTGAGAGAAATATCCATTTTTTAAAATCATTTAAAAGACACATAGTTATAAAATGAAACATTTACTTTGAAAATTTTCTTATAAGATTGTAAGTGAAGCTTTAAATATTTTATAATGGCGGAAAATAGCCGCACCCACCATATAAGTTAAAAAAACATTCTTACCTTAATTCTATCGAAAAGGTTAAAAATGACCTTGTTTGGAAAACGACAGAAATATTCCTTTATAAACCACTTATAAAAGTAAAAAATGGTATAAATTAATTTAACCCATATTCTAGTAAATAGTAAAAAATGTTTTGAAATACATTTTTAAGAAACATGGATGTGGATGATAAAGAGATCCCAGTAGATTATTACGTATAAACAACCTCAGATAATGAAGAGATTGAGAAATAAACCCTTACCTTGTACTTTTCCTTGGTTGAGGGTAGGTTAAACTACTTCATAATGGTGAAATAATTTTTATTAAATTATAAAAGAATCATATACATTAATATAATATCATATATGATCTTTTAACATTGATTTGTTAATAATATCTTAGTATTATCGTTGTTTCGGGTGTTAACTTACTCGTTTTCTTTTATATGTTTTGTTATGTAAGCCATGTTTGTCATGGATAGGTTGTATCTTAATAATATCCAAAATGATATCAAGTCAATAGATACTATTATTAATCATCAAATGGGAATTAGACTTGAATTGATACGATGGAGAATGAATCTCATCGCGTTCGTGGAGACGGTAGTCCGTACGTACAGATGAGTGAAAATATCATTCTTTTGATATTAAAATAATATATAATTGGATGCTATATCATATATACAGAATAATTATCATGTTATATTTATTATTAACATGAATTACACATCATTATTATACCCATCCAAACAATAATTTATTGAATAACAATTACAACACGACGTGGAGACGGTAAGCCGTACGTACGCACGTATGGTGACATGTTATTCAAAGGATGGATAGAATACTGAATATGGTTGTACCATATTTATAATAACATCGTAGTGTATATAAGATACTGGAGTTTTTATTTTTGAATGGGAAAGAAAGAAGAAGTTGAAGAAGAAAGGAACTTGAAAGAGGGTGGTGAAAACATTACCTCTTCTTCGGGTTCTTCCATTTAATTTGATCAAAAGGGATCCTTAGGTTAGATTTATGACTAAAGTAATGCCTCTAGGATGAAGCGAGGGAAGCCAAGAAAGTATTTGGGCAGAGTTTTTCCGAGCCAAATGGCTTTGAAGGTGTGAAGTATTGAGAAGGGGGAGTGCCCTTTTATAAGAGGGGTGAGGGGCACCTTTGGAAAAGTTAGAAATATTATTTTATAATAAATTAATATTCTGTTTCTAATGGCTCCAAAGTAGATTATTTAAAGTTTAAGGTGGTTATGAGCTTAAAACCACTCAACCAATATAATTTATACAGGTTTGGGTCATTATATTAACCTTATCGTTTAGTTTTAACTCTTAGTTAATTAGTTTGACACTTACCATGCCACTTTTTATTTTTATATTATATAGTTAATAAACATACTATATACCTCCAAGTGACCCCAAGTGGTCCATTAATGATACAAATATCATGATATAAGTATATTGGATGAACCTTAGATTTTTAGGAATTTAATATCAATTAATAGTATAATATTTGTTTTAAAAACTCTTTTATGTCAATTTTGACACTATTTGGAAAATTGATTTTTGTGAAAATCATAACAGAATGATTACTTCTAAAAAATTTAATTAAATAATTCCTAACATGTCATATTAACCTATAAAATTAGTGTAATTCATAAAAAGTCTCAAATTATATTTATTTGGGTATTTATAATATCAATTATTTTAATTTTTCACTATTATGGTAATTACTGCATCATCATTGTGTCATAAATAAATTAAATTATTTAAGGTCTAAAAATTCTAAATAAAATATCATTATGTATGAAATATTTTTATATTTCTAATGAATATTTATAATTGAATTTATCTTATGTTTAACCCTATATTAAAAATGTTTTAGGAAATAAACTTTGATTTTAACTCTTTTAACTCTTCTTTGAATTAAATAATAATTAATGTCCTAATCTAATCCAAGTGGACCTAAATGATAATATTTTATTACTAAGGTTGTTTTTGGTCGAGATACAGTTTTCCAATAGAATTAGGACATGTGTTAGGGTAATATTAACATCATTTTTACCCTTAATTACCCTATTTACTTTTAACCGTGGAAAATAAAAGTAAAAAGTTACTATTCACCAAAAATTATTTTCATCTCAATGAACCAAATTTTACTCCTTGATATTAACCGTGTCTCTTGGTTTTTTGAAATTCCACTCACAGAAGCGGTAAAATTACGTTTTATGAAAAAATCAGTTTTTTTAACTACCACTTAGTGGTTTCACTATTCATCAAAAAATGAAATTTTTCAGAAAAATACCAAAAATCACCTTAGGCTAATTTCGATATTCCGAATCCAAAAATGAAGTCCATTTTGAAAAATAAAATTTATAAATTTCAAAAAGTGGGTATTACTATTCATAAAGGCTAGTTTGATTGGTTGTGGTGTGTTAGAACTCAATGTTGCGTACATCACACACTATTGCATTATTCAAAGAGAAGCGTACATTAGAATTTTGGGGTGTTACATTCTCCCATCCTTCAAATAATTTCGTCCTCGAAATTTCTAGAATACTACCGCATGAAAAGACTCAGGTGGTTCTTCATCATAAGTTCCTCGGGTTCCCATATTGCCTCTTCCATCTTATGGTTTCTCCACAAGACTTTTACCAGATGTGTCGTCCTGATTCTCAGTACTTGTTCTCTTGTATCAAGAATCTTGATGGGCTCTTCACAATAAGACAGATCGGGTTCCAGTTCCAATTCTTCATAGGTGAGTACATGCGTTGGGTCATGCATGTATTTACTAAATAGTGATACATGGAACACATCATGGAAACTTTCATAACAATTACACCACGACGTTGTAAGAAAGGTAAATTGAATAACAATTATTATACCCATCATTATTATACCCATCCAAAAAATAATTTATTGAATAACAATTACACCACGACGTGGAGACGGTAAGCCGTACGTACGCACGTATGGTGACATGTTATTCAAAGGATGGATAGAATAATGAATAATGTTGTACTATATTTATAATAACATCACAATATATATAAGATACTGGAGTTATTATTTTAGAATGGGAAATAAAGAAGAAGTTGAAGAAGAAAGGAACTTGAAAGAGGGTGGTGAAAACATTACCTCTTCTTCGGGTTCTTCCTTTTGATTTGATCAAAAGGGATCCTTAGGTTGGCTTTATGACTAAAGGAAGGACTCTAGGATGAATTGATAGAAGTTGAGAGAGTATTTGGGCAGAGTTTGGCCGAGCCAAATGGCTTTGATGGTGTGAATTAATGAGAAGGGGGAGTGCCCTTTTATAAGAGGGGTGAGGGGCACCTTTGGAAAAGTTAGAAATATTATTTTATAATAAATTCATATTCAGTTTCTAATGGATCCTAAGTAGATTATTTAAAGTTTAAGGTGGGTATGGGTCAAAAAACACTCAAACAATAGAATTTATAAAGTTTTGGATCATTATATTAACCTTATCGTTTAGTTTTAACTCTTAGTTAATTAGTTTGACACTTACCATGTCACTTTGTATTTTTATATTATATAGTTAATAAAATTACTATATACCTCCAAGTGACCTCGAAGTGGTCCATTAATGATACACCTATCATGATATAAGTCTCTTGTCCGATCTGTATATTTTTAGGAATTGAATATCAATTAATAATATAATATTTGTTTTAAAAACTCTTTTACGTCAATTTTGACACTATTTGGAAAATTGATTTTTCTGAAAATCATAACAGAATGATTACTTCCAAAAAAGTTAATTAAATAATTTCTAACATGTCATACTAACCTATAAAATTAGTTTAATTCATAAAAATTCTCAAATTATATTTATTTGGGTATTTATAATATCAATTATTTTAATTTTTCACTATTATGTTTATTACTGCATCATCATTGTGTCATAAATAAATTACATTATTTAATGTATAAAAATTCTAAATAAAATATCATTATGTAGTAAATCGTTTTATCTTTCTAATGAATATTTATAATCGAATTTATCTTACGTGTAACCCTATATTTAAAATGTTTTAGTAAATAAAATTTGATTTTAACTCTTTTAACTCTTCTTTGAATTAAATAATAATAAATGTCTTAATCTAATACAAGTGGACCTAAATGATAATATTTTATTCCTAAGCTTGTTTTTAGTCGAGATAAACTTGTAAAATAGAATTAGGACATGTTTTAGGGTAATATTAACATCTTTTTTACCCTTAATTACCCTATTTACTTTTAACCGTGACAAATAAAAGTAAAATGTTATTATTCACCAAAAATTATTTTCATCTCAATGAACCACATTTTACTACTTGATATTAACCATGTCTCTCGGATTTTTGAAATTACACTCACAGAAGCGGTAAAATTAAGTTTTATGAAAAATTCAGTTTTTTTAACTACCACTTAGTGGTTTCACTATTCATCAAAAAATGGTGTTTTTCAGAAAAATACCAAAAATTCACCCTATGCTAATTTCGATATTCCGAATACAAAAAATGAAGTCCATTTTGAAAAATAAAATTTATAAATTTCAAAAAGTGGGTATTACTATTCATAACGGTTAGTTTGATTGGTTTTGGTGTGTTAGAACTCGATGTTGCGTACAACATATGCTATTGCATTATTCAAAGAGAAGCATACCGCAGAAGCTTGGGGTGTTACACTTCAAGAATAATGGAAGATTAGTATTCTTATACCCTTTATTTTTATTATTATAATTTACTTTAAATTCTGTATTTATGTTATTATTAAAACTGTTAGATTGATGTGTAAATCCAATCTCTATTTTTTCCTTAGTATCACATCGAACAATATTTTCACAGCTAATGAAGTATTGTATGGATAATGCATTTTGGAGACTTGATTTCAAACCAATGAAGAGTAAATTAATCTTAATATCTAGTTCAATGATAATACAAAAAGAATACCATGCAATTCGAGTAAAATTTTCCTCATATGAACTAATGGATTTATCATCTCCCTACTTTAACTCAATGAATTATTTATCCATTTTAATATAAAGAGTATGATGAAATTAATTATTAAAAAAATAACCTTCTAAATTTATCCCACTCTCTAGAGTTAATTTATTATTATTGAATCATGTTATTTATGAGAATTACCTATTTATCTAATCAATATGCCAAGTAATAAACAACCAAAACAACTTTTTCATGCTTCAAACACTAGATAATAGAGAATATATTTTTAGTTGTACTGATCCATTTATCAGCAATTAGTGGATTAAAATATCCACTAAAATAAGGTGTATGTTGTCTCATGAAGAACTCGATATAACATTATTCTCTCATTTTATGATTTAGAAACTCAATATGATTTACAGCTTAATTAAGTTGTATAAGAAAAATGAAAATATTTTTTATTCAAACTCCTATAAAATTTGGTTTCTTAGGAGGAAAATCATCATATTATACATTAAATTAAGAATTAATATGGTTCCTTCAGGTTCCATCCATTGACTAAAATAAAAATGGATAGTGTGAGAAATATCAATCATAGTTTGAAACCATATAGTTATGAAAAATCATTTATTGGATGTTTAAATCACTACACATTCGTTTGAATCTATTACACCTTTGGAATAAACTAGGTCATCCATGGTTCTCATATATTCAAATCCATCATAAGGTTTCATAAATAAAATATGAATTAATCCATTAATACCCCCTAGGAGTGTCTATATAGGATTTTCTATTCAGTTGTACAGTTATATGCGCACTAATAGTACACTAGTGATGATCAAGTTAATACTCAATCCACCCCATTTAGGGGTGTTACCCCTAGGTACATATATGACACAAATACTTCCATTTTCCAATATCTAGGCATAGATATATTTTTTTAGAAAAAAACACTCCTTTATTTACCATAAGATAGGATGTTCTCCTATACTTGGACTTATCCTAAGGGTTGTCACTAAGGTTTTCTCATCCTAGTTTCCAAAAATAACTAATACTTTATTTAATACCAACTATATCAATCCATATATTTAATAAAAAAATATTACATCTTATTAAATTAATATTAACTACATATCTTTAAAATCCATTCCAAAACTCTAAATTTTTTTTGTTAATGGAATCTTGGATACATAAAAAACTAGTGCATTAAATATATACATCATATCCCAGTAAGTTCTTCATAACCATCACCCTTCTTAGATATATCATGCTTAAAAACATTGTTTATATTATAGGGAAAATGCAACATAAGAAAGTGTGAACTCAGATTCTTAGTAAGTATAAATAAGGGAGATATCATTGTTCATTTAAGAATAAAATGAGAATAAGAGTGTGAGAAATATATCTCAACATTTGAAAACTATACCTATAAATTCATTGACCACAATCATGATTCATGGAATAAATGTTGGTAGTTCACAAGACATGAATCATAAAGGAATTAAAGAACATGATCTTTGAGAGTTTAACATTAGTATAAGATCATTTCATAAAAGAGTGGAATAGAGTGTAGTATAATCATAATCATTGAAATATTATTTTAAGGATAATCACTAAGACATTAAACAATGTTATGATTGGGATAAAGTCCCATTTACGTGCTTCGGGCATGAGATAAACTCATGTGTACCCTCTTTTGGGATTAGAATAACCTCCTGTGTATATTATTTCAGGATTAGGACAACCTCATGTGTACCCTTTGAGCTTATAAAACATCAATATTTACCCAATTCATTGAATATTTATATATATATAATTATGGTCCCACACATCACATATTCATCATCCATTCATATATAAACAACAAAATCATGAAAATAATTATCATTCCATCATAAATTAAGTAGTGCAAAAGAAAATGAGTTTAATCAATATTTTATTTTCATAAGAATAAACCATATATATATAAATAAGTATTATATCATTTAATCATATCCATAGTAATGTATAAGTAACATCAAAGGATTTTATCATAGATGAAAAATTCCTTTAAAGGATCACTTGAATATTTCTTAACGAAAATTACCTTTTCATTTTGAAATAACTTATTTGGAATCTAAAAATTTAAAAAATATTAAGGAAAAAGTTCTATTAAAAAACCTTTTAATTATTTAAATACACTTTTAATAATTTAGGGTTCAGGATAGCAAGAAATTCTGTTCATGTCATGTATGGTAAAACAAAGATTCATTTCACATTTTTGGTAAAATATCAAAAGTACCTTATTAAAATAATGAAAAGAATATTACTTTGAAACAATTTAATTTTAATTAAAAAATGGATAAAAATAAATAGAAGAAATCATAGGATAATAATAGTTTTTTGAAAACATTTTAAAGAAAAAATGGACATAGAAGAAAACAATTCCCAACCAAATAGTTAAACGAAGTCAATTTTTATAAGAAACAATCTTTCTGTCTATTGGGTACTTAAAGAGAGGAAAAATAATTGAAAAACATTTATTCTAAATAAATAACTATAAGATAAATATTTTTTTTGTATAGAAATATAATATAATTTCATCATTGAAAATTTAAGCATAAAAATACTACTAAAAATGAGATTATAATGTAAAACCCTTACCTCAAGTCAGATATTCTTCATCAACAATCTACCATAATATATAAGAAATTGAAAATTTTTATAATTATATTCCATAACCATATTCATACTTATAATATCATATATTATCCACTTAAAACACTTCAACACCCATATTTTAATAATTTCTTAAAATCATCATTTCTGGGTGTAAACTGTTTCATTTTTTTCATAGAAGTTTCAGTTTATTAGTTCAAGTTTTTTTTACTTTTACCATAGATAAATAATCTATAAAATTGCTGTAATGTTATAAACATAACATATATTACTTATATACATATTTATAGTCATATATAAAAGGTAGATATAGAAATATTATTTACCTCATTCATGGAGATGGTAGGCCGTGCGTACATACAAATTCTTCTTTCATTTTATATTGAAAAGAAATAAAAGAAATATAAATGATATTTTATCTATAAATAACCATAATTATATCATAAATATCATATATAAATATTAAATCTATCATAATAATCAACCATGAATGATGATGATGGAATATTAATTATATCACTATGTATAGGTGGTAGTCCACACATATGCACAAGTGATACTTTGACTTCCCATTTTATTTAATAGAGGGTTGATAATGGTGGTTAAAAAATAAAGAAAAAATTTAAGTATATTTAGGATACTGAATATATTATTTTTTGATGAATACCAAAAAAAATTCAAAGGTATAGGAAAAAATAAATTCAAAGAGTCCAGGTAGGATGATTTCTTATTCTTTGGTAAACCTCATTTAGATCCCTTCCTAATGACCTTTGGAATGGTATTTTAAGAATACCATAACCTATAATTCATGGATAGATAATTTTATAAGAGAATTGGGAAGGGTTTTTTCGATCTATCTGACTCAAAATGGTGTGAAGAATTGAGTATAAGTAGTGTCTAAATTTTAAGGAAAGGACATAGTTTCAATCACTTAAAATATTTAAATATAATAAATTATTTTTCATGTGAAAGTGGAACCAAGTGGAGAAAATTTAAAATAAAGTATAGTTTAATGTTTAAATAACTTTAAAAAATAAAATTTCTACTAGATTATGTGTCATTTTAAACCTTATCATTTGGTTTAACCCCTTCATTATCTATTTTTAATCTTAACTGATGTAACAACATTTTTAATACTCAAGGGTTATAAATTTATTTCGAAGGTAAAAATTGGAACATAAATCGTAAAGGAATGAAATTTAAGAACAAATACAATCCCTATTATCCTCTTTAAATTTTTATATAATTTTAAATCATTTAATAATATATTATTTAACATAAAATACCATTTAAATAATTTTAAGAACTATTCGCTTATTTTGAATTTAATGAAAACAACATAGAAAATAGAATTTTAATATAAAATTATAAAACTTTAATAATATGTTATATTTATCTAGAATATTCATTTAACCCAATAATTCATCAAAATTTTATTACTTTTAATATTTTAAAAATTGTTTATTTGCTTATTCTATTACTTGAACAAGTAGTGTGTCAGTGTTGTGTAAGAATTTAAGGTAATTATACCATTAATAAAAATTAAAACAATTACCCTAAAAAATATGAATTAATTATTCTTAAAATAAAATTTTATATTAATTCATATCATCTTCTTATTATTATGTAAAAATATATGAGAAATTAAAAATAATTGAGTGACATTTTGGAATCTTTATTAACATAAAATTAATATAAAGGTCTTTATCAAAAAAAATTACACCAAATTGAAAATTTTATGAGAATTTTATGACCATTGAACAAATTAACTAATAAAATAGGATAAATTTAAATGTTATAGAAATTTCTAGGCTTTATCACACAGTTAATCTTGTTTTACCTGTTTAACACTTATCGAGATAACAAATACTTAAGAAGGTTACTATTTATAGTGACAAAAATTAAATGGGACACAATTATAAAATTAAAAACTCATGATTAAAAATATGGAATCCATTTTTCAATATTTAATTTATATAGTGTTTAGAAATAAATTTTAATATAAATTCGTAAAATGAAATGAAAAACATTTTTTTAGATAAATGCATTTTTAAGACTAAAAGTGAACTTATAGCAAAATCAAGTATAATGGTGATTAATATGTAATTAATTATATTATATATAATAAAATGTTACTTATCTTATTTGAATATAAAATAAAAAAATAAAATGGTACTTTTAAATAACTTTATTCACTGAAAAAATATAGTTCTACAAAATAGGTATTTTCACAATTCACTGAAAAACTAATCTATTCATAAAAAATACCAAAACTTCACTATAATGAAATTTAATTATTCAAATTTAAAAATGATATAATTTTTAAAATACAATTTCTATAAGTGGTAGAAATTAATTATAATATTTTATCACAAAAATAAATTCAAACGATTTTTGAAGAAAAAGTATTTTTGAAGCATAAAACGACTTTAATAACATTTTAGTTCTTATTTCCTATGAATTAACATTTTTATTGAGTTATAAAAATATACATATATTAAATATTTTGTTCTCTCATATTAATAACATCCAATTAAAAAACTTCCTTATAATGATCACATTTAAATAATAATACTTCAATAGTATAATATAATTTGTTTAAACAACATTTTTCTTATAAAGAAAAATATTAGATACTTAAAGTTTATTTCCAAGGAAATACCTATAAAATTTTGGGGTTTTACCTTAAAAATTTCATTTAAATTCCAATCCTTGATGTAGAAACTTATTTATTTATATATTCGATTTAAATTACAATCTCTTTTAATTATTCCCATGATTTTAAACTTCTATATATTTATAGCACTTATAAAGTATACATTTGGTATCACATACTTTTAAAAATTGAAAAATAAATTTTTATAATACCTCATATAGACACTCCTTATATTTTCTAAAACTTCACTAGGTATTTTGTTTAATCCCTTCATATGGAATTATAATTCCTTATTATTGATAACTATCAGTTTCATTGACCTTATTTTGTTTTTTATGAAAAATTATTAGAGTTTTCCATCAAAATTATCATCTAATAATTTTAACCTTTTCCACATGTAAAATATACCAAGAACCCAAACATTAAAATAATATTCCTAGTTTATCTATTCTTAACACTTTGGGAGTATCAAGTAAATTTTTCTCGAACTCATTTATCTAATCAAAAAAATTTCATAAATGAAAAAATAATGAATTAATTAACCAAAATAATACTTTCTATAATTCTTCAGGAACACCTTGTATATTCAATTATATTAAATAACATTGGAAAAAATAATAATTTTTAGTATATAAGACTATAATTACTTAGGTAAATTAAAATACAATTCATTTAACCTATATATGAATCATCATACGCTTCCATAAAAAAATTTATTTTCTTTTTGAGAAACTTCAACACTTGGTTTCTTAAAAAAGAATTGATATAACTCATAGAATATTTCTCTTTCTTTAATAAAAGTTTCTTAACCTACAAGTCATATTATTTTCTTGCGTTAAGATTCTCATTTAAAGAATTAATTTTAAAGTTTAATTTGATGAAGTTGATTAATTTATCTATAATATAATTTTTTATCAAATGAATACCATGTATTATATCTTATCATTAAGGACTTTTAGTGAAATTTCTCCCTCTAAAGTTTATTACCACTTAAATCATATCCTTTTAGTCAGCTAAGATCTATATTTAACTAAGCAGTGAGTCTTATTTGGCATTCCTCTCACAATTTAGTTATTTAGGTAGGGAATAATCTAAATCACAATAGTTGTGACTCTTGGATAATAGAACATATAACTCTTTATCCAAATCTATTATATAGATTCACTTAACTCTAGTATCCTTCACAAGATATTACCTACTAAGTGTCTCCCAAAGAAAAGGATAATAACATTATAATAAAGAACAATAAAAGAGAACCCTTCTTTGGATGTACCTACCCAAGGATGATCTAGTGTTACTCATCACTTTCTTTCCTTATGCAAGATAATCCAGGGGAAACCTGATTTGGTAGAACCTACCCAATTGAATGATCGGGGATGTGAAAATTTCCAATTTTGAAAAAAATATAACACTTAATATTTGAGGAGGGTTCATTTTAATGTATCTCCATTTTAATATGTATTATATTCATATTAAATCAATAATTATTATATCTTATGCAATCATTATCTTTTCATGTTTTGTTCAATTTTTTTGTATGCATGATTTTAACATTTTAGTTTTGAAATCCATATTCCATCCACTAAATTAATGTGTTCACACCATAATAATGTAAAACATATTTACACAACACACAATATTTGTTAATTACCCAAAAATATAAGTCATACATATTTTAATGCATCATATGTATAAGGTATATGACCTCTTTATGTAAAGGAATAGAGAAACATAAAATTGAAAACTGTCGTAAAAACAATTAGGAGATCCAATGATAATAGATTATAGAATAATAATAAAAAGGTGTGAGAACAATAAAAGAATAAGAAGTAACAAAAAATTTAGGGAAAAATTACAGGGTGAATCTCATATTATGAAACCCTAGATAAACAATGAGCACATAAAGCATTAAAATACTATAAAAACTATCATTACTATAGTTCCACCAACCACACAGTAAGTACATTATGCTATAGTAACAAGTGGATAGATGCTGGTAGAGCTACACAAACCTATTGGTGTCACCAGTTACATGTTTCTATATACCCATATAGAAGTAAACACTACTACAACGACATGTTTTTGTTTTTAGTCAATAATTTTACAATGATATAAGTTTGCAACAGGGACCAAAAATTTGGGCCAGGTACCTTCAGTCCCAAGACCCCAGAGAAAAAGAATATTTCACCCTATAACCCCTAGAAACCTCACCATGGAGTTCAAACCATGAGAGTTATAGTCTGATGTATAGTATAGGTATCTAGTGGTTGGACTATATTCAAGAAAAATATTAGGATACGTCGTTCCAATAATAATATCCACATGAGTATGTCTGAAGTGATAGATATAAAACCTCATTCACCTTTAAAAAATAATGTATAATTATCTAAGATAGCAGGTGTTCATACCTCATGTTTCTTTAACATGGGATACTTTACACAAGATAGAATTAAATTCATGATATTTCTGACACCTAATACACACAAAATATGCCTAAAAACTAAATTCTAGCTAATAAAAAAAGGTAGATAAAAATTAAATTTTATGGATTTTTTCTTAGCATGTAATACAAGGCTCACTATCCTAGAAGTAGTTTATCAGATAAAATAAAGTATTCACATTCA
This sequence comes from Viscum album, assembly GCA_963277665.1. Taxonomy (NCBI): domain Eukaryota; kingdom Viridiplantae; phylum Streptophyta; class Magnoliopsida; order Santalales; family Viscaceae; genus Viscum; species Viscum album. The sequence goes on from OY728140.1 coordinate 129,006,422, forward strand.
TAATATAAACAATTTAGAACTATTAATAAATTAAGGAATTGACTTTAAATAAATAAACTATTCAAATATTTAAACATTATATGATCATTTATGAGTTATTCATAAATAAAGATAACTATAGACCCTTTTACAAATTTACCATCTCTATGGATTCTCCATAATTTTGAATATAAAATCTCTTATACTCAATCCAATATGAACACTTTCATATTTTACATTATATGAAATTTATATATTTATGGATTCTCATGAATTAATTCATAATTAATTTTATATTATGTAAAACCTATTATATAAAAAATATATTATTTTATTAAACCTTTAATAATATTAATCATCATTTTTATTTGGTCAAAACAATATCTTTAAATTAGGTTTAAATTTTAATTTGAACATTTTCAAATTAATTAATAATAAATAATTCATAATTAAAAATATAAAAACTTTTATATTTTATCCTTAATTATATGATTTATAAAAACTTTTATAAATAATTTATAATTTTAAATAAACAATCTATTTAAAGATTAAAAATATTCTATATAATTTAATGCCATTTAAAAATGATTTATAAAACTTTTATAAACCACATTAATTTTAAAAATATATTCATAATATTAACACTTTAATATTAAATAAATATTTATAAATATGCTTTAAAGCAATTGAATAAATTAACCTTGAATCTTTTATTTTTAATTAATTTTTAAATCACCTTTTTATAAATGTTTACAAACCTTCATAATTATAAACATAAATACTTTTATATTCTCATCATTATGAAAATTTCGGAGTCCCAATATATAGAATTACCCTTTAAATATTTTATATTATCGGAATTATAAACAATTTCAAAATAAAAATCGATTATGTAAATATTACACATAATAAAAATATCATATATTTAAATATTATTTAAACCAATATTAAAATAATCATCAAAAGCATATTTTTGTGGTTTAAATAATTCCTCAAAATGGGGCCCCTTTTAATTTGAACAATTTCAAATTAAATATCAACAATACACTAAATTTAAACATATTTATATTTGGGCATTATTTATGTAATTCATAAACTCTTTATAAATTAATTTTATGATATCTAAATATTTTTTTAAGATCATAAGGCATGACATATAAATTGGTAAAGGGTAGATTAAATATTAACATTTAATATTTGGGAATATTTTATTAATAAAATTTTCATAATCATTTATATAATAAATTATATCTTATTTATAATAAATTATTTTAAAATCTTTACAAATAAAGATATTCCCAAAATACCCTTTACTATACTTTATGAAATTTTATAAACCATAAATATGTGAAAAATATTTATCAATTAACAATAAACATTTTATAGTTAATTAATTTTTAAAACACTTTTACAAATTTTATAAATATTTCAAAACATATTTACCATTATTTATAAAAAATTTATAAATAATATAATCCAAATAAAAATAGAATTATATTTATTAAAATAAAGAATTTATTAATTTTTATATGTAATAGTAATAAATATGAAATTTTCAAATTTGACAAAGGTGAGTAATTTTTTATTAGTTTTAGATTATTAATATTATTCCCATTTTATAAACAATTTTATAAACTTGAATAACATAAAAGTATAAATAATTAAGTAAACATTTTATTTAATCATTAAATATAAACATTAATTTTCATATTTATTTCTAGGGTTGAAATATATCATTTAAAATTTGTAAAATTTGTTCTTCATTAAATAATAAAATGAATATGTTGATTTGTTGAGTAATACTGGCTCTGATACCACTGTTGTCGGTAGAATATTTATTCTTCATATGGATATGTCCAACATGACAACTATATATACTTATCAAAGGACTCCATTTCCCCAACTCTCTGGGAACTAAATTCTTTGCATAACAATGGATCCCCCCACGTGGAGAGTTTTACTTTGTCAAATATTCATGCATGAGATTTCCTAGAAATCATCCAACCCTTTAGCCTTCACTTTGATACCTCTATTGGGTTTTCAGTGTACATCATATAGACATGGAAGCAGAAGAAAAACCCAACTATATATGATTATCCATGATGGAATCAACATGAAATAAATGAAGAATATAAATGTTCATATATAAATATAAAATGTTATAATATTAATTGAGTTTGCTTGATGAAGATCACTGGTGCAGTAAACAAATGCTCCATACATATGACAGATTACACTGTCCTTTGGACCTCATATTTGTTTTGAGGATCCATAAATACAGAAGGGGTGTTAGTACCATCACCATGTGACTAACAATATTTTGGGATGAAGAGAGAATTTGGGAGGCTTACAAAGAATCATTTATCAATAGAAAGAAGGATCCCATCCATTTATATAGCCATCCATGATGTGTTTCATTTAATGAGAAGCATCAACCATATTCAATGTATACATATACATTTATTTCCACAATCATTAATTCATTGAATCCTATTCCAATGAATATAAAATCTACTAAATCCATTCATAATAGATTATAAATTGATTAAACCACATGAAAAATACGTGCACCTAATTAATGTATCTTATTTAATATTCAACAAGGGGAATATTTAATATAGTAGAGGATCCTAGTACTGAATATATTCTTAGATGAGGGAAATACGAACTACCCAGATATAATATTCCAACCCATAGTAAGTGGGGGGAATACCAAACCTATCAGATCCTCAGGTAGAGGATCTTGTTCCCTAAACAACACTCATATAAAAGGGAGAATACTATCCCTAAATGAGTATGGTAAGGAATCTGTACTTTGATAAAACCATGACACCAGGTAAGTTTTCCAACATTGAGAACACTCTAATAATTACACATGAACAATTTAATTAGTCCAAATAAAATAAATCCAAAATCATCATATCTCACCTCATAGATGGACTCAAATAGATGAACAGATCAAAACATTGTGATCTACATGAAAAAACACTCAAAATGGACAAGTTATTTGTTGAAAAAATAGATTAAATGGAAATTTTTTATTTCATTATGTTTTTCAAGTCACCGAGGATGAAAAATCATTAGTTTTGGAAAATAATGATCCTATATCCTACAACTATGTAGCAGAGAGATCAGATTCTTCTAAGTGGAAATAATCTTTTAATTATGAGATATATTCCATGTATCTGAACCACGTTTGGATTTTGGTTCATCCTCATGTTGATCTAAATCCCTTTAGGTTAAAATGGGAATTCAAGAGCAAACTGAACATAGATGTTAAAGTGAGTAACCATAAAGAATGGCCAGTGGATAAAGGGTTTACGAAATTCCATGTAATTGACTATGACAAAACCTTTTACCCAGGTACAATGTTTAAGACTATCAGAATTGTACTTTCTAGAGTAGCATTCTATGACTATGATTTGAAAGTTAGATATCAGAATTGTTTTCTTTAATGGATACCTTGAGGTGGATATTTATGTGACATAACCATAAGGGTTTAAGACTCTAGGTAATTCCAAAAAGGTATAAAAGTTATATAAATACAATTATGGATTGAATAAAGATTCCAAGTCATGTAATATTCATTTCAATAATTCCAAATGAGAGGTTAGTTTTATAAAGAATTAATGTGAGCCATGTTTCTATCAATAGTTTAAGGAAACTGTGAAAATTTTCCTAGTAGTATATGTCGATGAGATATTAATTTTTGGAAATGAGGTACCAACCTTATAGTTAGTTAAATATTGGTTGAAAAATTTTTTCTCCATGAAGGAATTAGGTGAATCAACCTACATCCTTATGATTAGGGTTCTTCTGAATAGATCTACGAGGTTTCTTTCATTAAATTAGGGTACATACATTAACCAGATACTGAAGAGTTTCAGTACAGAACAATCAAATAGGGGATTGATTCCAGTGTTAAATGAATTAATCTCTCTAAGTAAATGAGTCCACAAACACAACAAGGGGGTTGAGAGAGAGGGGATGAGTAGCATCCCTTACACATCTAAGATAAGTTCAATTATGTATATTATTCTATACACCAATCTTAATGTTTCTTATACATTAATCATGAAAATAGGATATCAAATAGATCTAGGAGATCGATATTTGATTGTTGTTAATATTATCCTTCTGTATTTTAGGTATACTAATGATAAGTTCCTGGTGTATATAGAAGACGAGGAACTAGTCATTAAGGGATATACATATTCAATCTTCCAGATTGACTAGGATGTCATAATATCAAAATTAAGATATATCTTTACACTCAACAATTGTTAGATATAGTGTTATATAAACAATGGTTTGTAATTTTTATTACATTTATATTTGAATATCTGAATATTAATAAAAAATATTATTATATATTGTTCATTATTCTACATGGATTTAATTTAATAATGTTTTGGAGTCTCTGTTATATTGATAAGGTCAAAAATATTCCCTGATATTATGATAACCATGAAATTCCATGGTGATATTATTAAATATAATTATATAGTTAGATAACACACTATGATGGGACACATAGAATATTGACTATTAGGTGAGAGTACTTGTAAGTAGATGCGACTTCTTCTCATGAAGTTTTCACTTGGTAATTTCCAAGATGGTAGATTATGAGAACAAACCCACCAATAAGAATTACACATATTTAGGTGTCATTAGATATTCCTATCTTTGAGAGTGTGTAATGGACCATAGAATTTATAATTATTATTAATTCTTTTCTTGAATCAAGTACTTGGATGTACTTACAAAAACTATGATGTCATATTCTTGAAAGAAGTATGGTATATTGGGTGCATCATGAATGACATTCTATTAATAGTAATAAGAGGATGGATTTTTCCATTATATATTTATGGAAGTTGATATATTAATCCTTTTATTGAAATGGGATTGTTATATTAGATTCCATGTAAATGGGGTAATAGCGAGTTTATTTTAGATATTCAAGGAAATAGATGTCAAGAACATAAGTTGATGACAAATGTGTGCAACCTTCATGATGAGATATTTTGAAAAATATATTATATTATACAGTAAGTGTTCATGTGTGGCTTTTAAAATTTCAACATCAACTACTCTCTCTTGAGTTCCTTGACACATTGCTAGACAATAATCTTGGACTTTAGAAAAGACAACCTAATTACAATGAGAAAAAAATATTAAAAGGTCACACATTAAGTGTTTTCATTGATCTTGATTAAATTTTATTTAAATTTAATTATTAGAATAAATATGATTCCCAGGATTGAGGAATAATTTTATTTAGGTTTTATTGATCATAAATATTTAATAAATATTTATTTTCCAGAATGTCAATAGAAATTTTTTTCATTTAATCAATATTTAATGAATATTTATTTTCCAAACTATGAATAGAATATTTATTTAGGAATAAATACTTAATTAAATATTTTTTTCAGGTTTTCGATAAATTCCAATGAGGAAAAGCAGACCAGGATTATGTCTGTTGATAAATATTAATTTGTTAGTTGGTAAAATAATATTTATCATTACGACAGTTAGAGCACACCATATAATAAAATAATAATATTATTATTATAAGGCATGGGGTTATATAATGTTTATAATATTATTTAAGGGTCATTGTGCTATTAAATAATATTTCTAACCTTAACTCAAAACCTATAAATATATAGTTATTTCTATTGTGTAGGGTTAATAAAGAATTGAGAATCATTGTGCACAACAGACTTCTCTATAGATTCCTCCTTCTCTCATCTTCTCAATAATGAGAATAACTCCTTCAATATTGAAGGATCTTGATGTAATTAAGATGAAAAATGTAAGGCAATCTATCCACTATGCTATCACCTGGAAATATATTAGTGTTTTTTTGAAGATCAATGGACCACCGATGGATCATTGCTAAAGTGGATCTAATTTGGGTCCACCCTACACAACTATGGAAATATGAAAAGGGTTTCATACAATCAACACCTTAATCAATGAAATATCTTAATATGTGGTAATATTTATTTGGATTCGATTTAAATTAATTATAATTTTAACATCTAAAATATCCTCTATGAGTTCTAGGATTTCTATGATAATATTCCATGGATACATTTCATTGGTCATGTCATGTACGCCTTACACAATTAGTGAATGATCCATCTTATCCAAAAAAACATTAATTATTATTCATATAAAAGGAGATTCCGCTATGTTTGAAACCTTCAAGTGGTATCAAATTGTTCAAAATAATTTTTTTGTTAATTATTTTATTTTTTATTTATATGAACAATATGGGTTAGATATTTAATTTCATGAATATTTTTTCTTTAAACCTAAAGTTTAATTAACATTATTTTGAAATTTTAATTTTAATTATTAAATATTCATTTTTAAGGACCAAGAACATATAAATAATTATTAGAGATGCCATTGGGAGGTGCCAATGTTTCTTGTAGGTTTATTGGGTTAAATGGGGTGTAGTCAAAGTACATGTCGTGAACCTAAGTCCACCACACCTTGATGTGTCATAGGATACATGACACACCAAGAAGCTATTATACACTGTAAATTTATTCTACACCTCATGTAGGCTACACTATCCTGTAACATAATTTTTTGAATTACACAACATGTAGCTGACATACATGGCGTGTAGTTTAAACAATTTAGCAATGAAATTAGTGCTAGTAGTGTGGTTAAATACACGATTTCTAACAACACGAGTCTGAAAACCTAAATAATTAATGGGACACATGGAATTAACCCATCATACACATCATATAACCAATTAATTTCCACATCCAAATTATAAAATGGTCAAATAAACGCATTATGTGGACACACGGTAAATAAGAACACATGACATGTAACCATAGTGTATGCTATGTGATTCTATTCAAAGAATATGTACAATCAATTCAAAGGCTACACATACACATGAAAACTGGAACACATGGTGTGTAGATTTTTAGTACACACGGAATAGTCTAACTGAGGTACAAACTGAAGTCCCAATCATTTATCCCAGGTACACAAAAATCAAGGAACACTATGTGAATCTCATAAGTACACACTATTTAGTCTCCCAATAAAATACAGAATTAAATTTCATTAAATTATTTAATCAAAATATTAAAAACTACTTACACTATTGGAACCAAATGTGTTTCACTATGTAATAAAGGTTTTGAATAATTAATAAATTATTAATTAATTTAATATAATTAACTGTAATTATTGGTCATTCCATTTATTTTCCATGAATACATTATTTATGGGTATATATGAGATACTTTAGATGTTCATTAAGATAAATATAATAAATAGAATTAATTAATTAATTTATTAATAATAGCATGATTGTCTTAATAATAAAGAATAAATTGATGTCAATTATTTCCAGAGTACGTTTTCAAATTTGTTGCTTATGTTTAGCTGATCATGAGATTTAACCATACCAATACATGAACTAATTTTTATTTTATTTAATTTTATTACATGGGTTTGTAATTATTTATTATTAAATTAAATATGATGGACTGTGTGTCATCCCTCCCCTTTTTATTATATAGGACCTACATGTCTAAAGTTGTTTATGTAATTCCCCACAACCAATCATTTGATTCCCCTTACTTGCATGTGAGTTATAAAAATATTTAATAAAAAAAGTATCTCAAGGTTCATGGAGGTGGTTCAAGGAATAACTGATATGAAACCAACCCATATGACACCCAGGTGGATAGGTAGATTCTTGTAAATTGTTCTGAGACTAACACAAGAAATTTTTCCCTAGGGCCATAGGTTAATTTATTTTATTCTCAATAAATCAACCATTAGATATGATCATGATCGAATCATTTATTTATTTAGGTCATACACATTATTTTTTATGGATGTAATATTGGGATCAAAAAAATAAATCGATTAATATTCAAATATAGAATATATATAAATGAATTATGTGAATATGTTTTATTGAAATATGGTTAATAACTTATGTAAAATCCACTTAATATTAACAAGACATGTAAAGGATACAACAAGAATTATTTATTCATATTAAATAAAAATTCTACAACAAAATATTAAGTCAATATAAGAATCCCTTTACTTGATTTGGAATTAAATAAATAGAAATAAGTATTTAACCAACCCAAATTGGGATACAGTCTTTACCATGAAGTTCTTATGAAAGTTTTGTGTTGACTTGACCAATTTACATCCAGAGAATTTTACCTTACTATAATAGATGTAAATTGAAGTCAAGTGTTGAGGAAATTCGAGAAAGGGTTTCTAGAATGGGGATTCCACTAAATGGGCCATGGAGTTACAAACCGGTAGTCAAAAAATACTTACCTACCTAAACATCTTTGATTAATTGAACAATTAATCATTTGAGTTATGGGAAGGAGCATATAGATCCTTTACATTATAATATATGAGAAATTAGACATTCCAAGTCTAATGGTTAGGGATGTTGGGACTTGAAAAAATAATGGGAGTCTTAATAAAATTAAATTTATTATTATGTATCACATAAATTGTAATCAAGAAAATTAATAATAATTTTCTATTTTAAAATTTTAGAATAATGCAAAGTTCATAATCCACATTATCCTTTTAATAAATATTAGAGAAAGACCATCTATTTACTAACAATATATTACAGGAATGTATAATATTCTTATGATTAGAGTTACTCCATGAATTAAAATATTACATGCTTGAATCTTCACAGCTTGATCTTCCTACTAAGGAGGAGAGTGATTAAGAGTTTTCTACCTATGATAAAAACCTAAGTGACATGGTTGAAATTCAATGTTTAATACTTTCATCCATTTATTCTAAACTTATTAATTCACATGAAGTGATGGTTTATTATATAATACTTTCTTCCATGTATTCTAAACTTATTAATTCACATGAAGAGATATATTCTTATATAATGCTCGAGTATCTATGTGGTCTTTACTATGAAAGAGTAAGACTGGAAAAGTATAATATATCAAAGGAATTTTTCTAGAGAAAACTTAGAGAAGGTGCACCAGTTGGGCCTCATATATTAAAATTAATTAGATACATTGAGAACCTATAGGTTCTAGGGTTTATGTTTTATAAATAACTAGGATCTAATTGAATTATTTCATGACATTCTTATATATTATCTAGTTTTTTTTGTTAATTTAAATATGAACAACATATAGAATTCTCTTTTAGATCTTATCACACCAGTTTGGTAAGTTGATAAAGATATGAAGTGTGAAATTAATTCATTACATATAGTGGAAAGATAAAGTCCAAGTGAATATATCTAAATCTAAAGATTCTTCATAACCACCTTCTAATAAGAGAAGAATCAAGAGATAAGAAATAGAATAAGATACTATCTGTTTTTCATGTGGCAAGAAGGGACACTGGAAGAAAAACTACACCCAGATAAATAAGCAAGGGGATGAATTAGGTTTATTTTTTATGAAATTGAATTTAATTATTTCTATAACCTAGGTATTAGATAAAACATACAATACTCACATATTTATTAAAATATCTGAACCAAGTAGATTTTGGAAGATTTCCTAGGGTGAGGTATACCTACAAGAAGCCAACGGATCCAGACTCACTATCATGGCTATTGGGGACTACCCATTACATTATTAATGCGAATGATATTGGTTTCCAAATATTGTTAATATTTTTAAATCCATTTCAAAAAAAAAATATTTATGTATCCAGACATGATATAGATTGATTGATTTTCAATTTTTGGAATAAATGTTGCCTCTTTTATAAAGATAACATTTTTTATTCTGAGGTATATATAAATAATATTCTTTACATATTTAATTAAAAAACCAAGTAATAGAAATAGATAATGAAATTATTTTATATGACTCAGACCACACCCAATTATGAAATACCCGACTAGGTCATGAAAACAACAAGAATTTGATTAAATTACACAAAGATAGATATTTAGATTCCTTGGAACTAAATCCATGTGGTGTATTCCATACATGTTTACAAGAAAAAATGATCAAATTGAAATTTATTGTAAAATGTGAAAGGTCCAAGTAGCTTCTTTAATTAGTTTATACCGATATGTGTGGAAAATTTATAGTTGAAGCAATTGGTGGGTACTCATACTTCATAACTTTTACCAATGACTTTAGTATATATGGATATGTCTACTTAATGTGGTATAAGTCATATTATTTTAATATATTAAAATAATTTAAGAATGATCATGATAACCATCTTGGTAATAATATTAAGAAACTATGCTTAGATTTTGGTAGAGAATATATTAAACAAGGCTTCATTGATTATTTATGGGATTTTGAGATTCTATCACAACTCACAGATCCTTATACACCTAAATGGATTGGTGTTAGTGAAAGGAAGAAGCACACCTTGGTAGGAATTATGATACCAATGATTATTCATGTGAGTCTTCCCATATCATTTTGGAGATACACATTACTAACAACCTCACAAATACAAAAATACGTTCTAAATAAAGTGAAAAAATGGTATTCCATACCAATTTTAGAATGGAATAAAACATTTATTATAAGGCCCCGGACTTAAAACATTACATAATCTTGAGATAAGTCAATAATTTCAATTTAATTCACATAAAGGATCTTTTCAGTTTTACAGTTTTAAAGGATTAGTCCATTATTAATACATTACATCTCAAATATTACAAATTAGATACTTCTACTCTATCCAATTTTTTTCACAATAATAAAACTCCATAAATAAAACTAGAATTATTTAATTGATAAAAATATTCTTGAATTGTTCCATTCTCTAACCCTTCCTTATACCTTGTGATGTTTTTTAAATTGGGATGAGCATAAAAATCTTAGTAAGGGATATAAAATAAGGAAAGAAAACATTAGTCTAAGAATACATTCAAATCAATGAAATCATACTTTTCACTCATAAAACACAAGATATTTAACATACCTCATGAAATAATAATATTTATAAATAACTCATTGAAATCATAAATCATAGAGGTAACTTGTGGCATCTATCACATACTTACATTAGAGCTTTCACAACTACATAGGGAGTAACTTCATGGTTACGTTTGGAATACCCATCATAATATATTACCTAAATATCTTATAAGAAACCTTAAAATCTACCAATTTTGTGTTAAATAATGTCTTAGAGAGATATCATGGGCTAAACCATCCTAGGGTTATCACGAAACCACATGTATACATATGCACTTCCCAAGAACCGTAACATAATCATAACAAATGAACAAGCATAAAAGAAAAATAACATTTTCACATTGCAATCATACGCCATCATTTCAAGATATTGATATAATCAAATCCATTCTAAAAACCATATTCAATACCAAAATATCAAAAAAAAGGATTATGGTATTTACTTTTATTTTTAAAAACATTACAGCTTGTATAAGAAGCAAGATATAAAATAATGCTCGTGGTGGTGAAAAGGTCATTGCCATCACGTACATTAAAAAAATTCTTTTTTTCATTTGTTAAAATGCATCATAGAAAAAGATTAGTTTTGAAAACTTTTGAATGAAATTAAAATTCAAAGGGAATAATTATACACTATATAAAAGAAGCTCTTATATAAATCCAAATATGCCTTACTGAAAGGAGATTGAGACGAAGTCCCTCACATTGAGTATGACTTGTCTTGTTCATTCTATATATTCCAAAATAATAAAATTAGGTTAATTTATACTTGATTAAGAACGTTTTTCATGTTTATTATTCCCAATAAATCACTTATGACCATGTTATAATAATTAGTTAATTATTTGAGGTCATGTGGTACATTTTGTTAATAATCAGTTCTTGAGTCGAAAATGAACACGGTATGATGTCACTAGTTTATGTAGTCAAAAGTCCATTATCTCCAGAATAGTATTCATGAAATATCAATCACTTTTACAAATTAATAACAATGTTTAATTTAAACCATTAAATATAGTTATAAATAATGAACAATGTTATAATCATGGAGATGGTAGGCCGTATGTACGCATGAGTAACACTTCCATTTTTCATTGATCACTATGTAAATAAGGTAATTATCATTTTATCATTCTATAATGATCATGATATTATTAAAATCATCATAATAATTTACATATACTTATATATGTATATATCATACAAGTTATATAATGAATACAAATGAGTTACACCACTTTGTGGAGGTGATAGTTTACAAGTACGCATGAACAACATTATCATTTTAATGCACATGGAGGTGAGAATTTAATTGATATATTATTATATTATAATGATTAATATGTCATGAATATCACATATTAATATTAATTCTATCATTATAACAGTTCTCAATTTATATTAATGGAAAACAAACTAAATCAGTTCGTGGAAATGATAATTCACACGTACGCATGAACTATTAATTCCATTCCCATTTGATGGAAGTTGATATGGATTTAGGGAATGATATTAACATAATAATATCTCAATATATTTATGAGACTGGAGTTATTATCTCATCATGATTGGATGATATTTTAGGAAGAGGAATAATAAAAAAATAGAAACACTTAAAGAAAACGATACCTCTTTTTTCAGTTGATTGCTTTGAAGAACACCTAAACACCTTTAAGAAGGATTTTATTCTTAAAAAAGGATTCAAGAATGCAGGGAGGGATAATAGGAAGAGTATTTTAAAGATATGTTATTAACTAAAAGGATTTGGAAGTGTGGGTAATAGAGATGGATGAGTTATTTTTTATTGGATAGGGGAGGGGCACCCTTGGAAAGTATTAAAATGTTAAATTAATATAAATTATTTTTTTAATCAATGTGGATATAACTTGAGATATAGAAAATATAAGATTATAATATATCTAAATACTCTCATAAAATTGTTTTTAGACATGTATTGAGTTTATTTTAATCCTTATCTTTTCAGTTTACTATTAATTATTCCCTTTTAATTTTAGAAGTGGCAACAACATTTTAATTGTTAAGATGCTATAAATTTTATTTATATGGGGAAAAGTTCCAATAATTGGAAACTTAATGAGATTTTAGACCATATCCTAATAAATTTAGGATTTTAGTTTTTTTTAGGATTTTTAAATAATTTAATAAATTATTATTTTTTTATAAAACATCAATTATGTCAATTTTCACACTATTCAATTTATTGAATTTAAATAAAATCTAAACAGAGAGATAGCTTTGAACCAAACCATTTAATAATATCTTAAAATTTAATATTATTCTATAAAATTATTTTATGACATAAATTATGTCAAATATAATATATTTTAATATTTATAATTTCATTTATCCGAATCCTTTATTAATGATGCAATCAATGCATCATCATTGTGTCGTTTTTAAATTTTATTATTTAATATCTAAAAATTATAAATAAAATACCATTATTTAGAAAATATTTTTATTTTTATAATAGAATATATTACTTATATAACCCCACCTTAAATGTTTTTAGTAAAAATATACATGTTTATGTTATATTTCCCTTTAATTTAAATTAATTATTATAACATTTTATTTTCACACCCAAGTGGCTCCCAAATGACAAACGTTCAGCCTAAAGATTTTTTGGGTCTCCCAAGACTCATAAAATAATATTAGGACACATTTTAGGATAGTTTTATATTATTATAATATTATTTTTACCCTTATTTACCTAATTTACCCTTTAATTGTGGTAAATAAAAATAATTACTGAAGTTACTATTCATAATATCAAAAAATAAAATGTTACTATTTAAATAATTTTTTCCTTATTATTTCAAATATGGAATCCATTTTTCTAAATTCGAAACATATAGGTTGCATGAATTAATTTAAAATTAATTTCTCTTGTCAAAACTAGAAACCGAATTCTTAAGAAATAAAAAATAACAAAATATTGACTTGTTTTATGTCCAATTTAAATGTAAAATTACACCCAATGACCAAAATTGGATTAAAGGATAAAAAATAATATAATTAAACTTTAAAACCAATAAAAAAAGAAAATATAACTATATAAATAAATTAGATGAAAAAGACGTTTTGACGTAAAATGTGAGATTTTTCACTATTCATTAAAAATAAACTTTATTAGAAAATACCCAAAAATTTATCCAATGTAAATATGAATGTCCCGATTCTATATAATAAGTTTATTTTTCCAAATAGAACATGTAAAAGTGACAATAAATAGGTTTACAAAGGGATCACCATCAAAAGGTGGTAAAACTACCTTTTAAAAATATTAGAGTAGTTTTTGCTTAAAATTGGATTTATTATCATTTTAAGCCTCTAAAATTTATTGGATAAATGTAAAAACATTTAAAATAATCATATAGTTAATTTTGTTTCATTACTAAAACTACAATAACTTTGAATTAACAACCATTTAAAATAATAATAATATTTTTGTATTATTTTTCAGTATAACTTAGTGTTGTGTGCAACGTAAGATTTCAGAGAAACCCATTGTTGCGTGTCAGTTCTGCTATCGTACATAGTGTCCCATTTAAAGTAAAATTAATTTTAAATTAAAAAATATTAATAGATATGAAAATGTATTATTCTATAAATTCATGGGATGTTACATCATTCCCCCCTTTTTGAAATTATGTCCTCGCAATTTTTTTCACTTATCAAATAAGTCGGGGTATTTATACCCCCTATCACTTTCAGGTTCCCATGTTGACTCGTAAACCATATGGGGTTTCCATAAAACCTTAACATGATGAATCACCTTATTTTGTAATACTTGTTCTCTACAGTCAATAATCTAGACTAACTATTCCTCATAAGAAATATTCTCTTCCAACTAATCTATCTCTAGACTCAAAACATGAGATGGATCCAAAAAATACTTTCTCAATATTGAAAATTGAAAAAATATTATGTACCAAGGATGGAATTGGTGGTAAAGAAACTCTATAGGTAACTTATCCAACTTTCTCTAGGATTTCATAGGGTCTAATGAACCGCAGACTAAACTTTCCCTTCTTACCAAAATACATCATACTTTCCCATGGAGAAACATTGAGAAAGAAATGATCACCTACCTCGAAAGAAAGATCCTCCCTTAAGTTATCTACATAGCTTTCCTATAAACTCTAATCTATCCTTATGTGCTTTTGAATAAACTGAAATTTTTCTACCATCTCTTCTACCAATTATAATCCGATCAACTCCCTTTTACCTACTTTATCAAAAAAAGCTGGAGTTTGAAACCTCTTTCCATATAATTCTTCAAATAGTGCCATGTCTATACTGGAATGAAAATTTGTATTATAAGAAAAGTCCACTAAATAAAGATGTTGATCCCAAATTTACTGGTAATTCATTAAAAAATCACATATAATATCCTCTATGGTCTGAATTTTTCATTCTGACTACCCATATGATTGAGGATGAAAAGTTGTACTGAAATTTAATTCAGTTCCCAATGAATTCTGATGTGCTTTTAAAAAGTTAGAAGTGAACATGGTTTCACGATCAGATACAATGGAGAGGAGAACTCCATGTAACTTGACTATCTATTTAATATACAATCAATAAATTTTATCTAGAGACAATGTATCTCAAATAGGAATAAAATGATCATATTTAGTCAATCGATCAACAATAACCCATATTGAATTATTACCTCGATATGTCTTCGGTAATCCCACAATGAAGTCTAAGTATATATTTTCCTATTTCCAGTCTAGTACTAGAAAATGATGAAGCATCACCTTCAACAATTTTAAATATTATTTCACCTATTGAAAATTCAAAAACTTCACATTATAGTTAACAATATCTCTTTTCATTCTATCTCACCAGCAATACTCCTGAAGATCCTAATATAACTTTGTACTACCATGATGAACTAAAAACAGATAACTATGAGCTTACCACAAAAAATATTTCTTTAACTATGAATCTTATGGAAAACATAATATTTTTCCAAAGATAAAAAAAATCTTTATCAATGTTAAATTCATGCAACTTACCCTTCAGAACCAATTCCACCTTTTTCTGCAACTCACTATCTTCCTTCCACACATGCTTTATTCTGTCTGCTAGAGACGATTTCTCTGAAACCTGAAATAAAATAGAGAAATTTCCTACCCCAACAGATTCCATGAAAAATTTAATCAAATCATTAATCAATGTGTCACATTCCAATATTAACATGGTTATTGTAGTATAAATTTTCTGAGTCAAATAATCAGCTATTTTTTTCTTTTCCAGGATGGTAATTAATCATGAAATCATAATCCTTGATTAATTCTAGCCATCTTCTCTGTCTCATGTTTAATTCTTTCTCAGTAAATATATACTTAAAAATTTTATTTTTAGTATATATTTCACATTTTACTCCATACAGATGATGCCTTCAAATTTTTAAAGCAAAAACAACAACAAATAATTCTAAATCATGTGTAGGGTAATTTAAATCATGAGTTTTCAACTAACTTGAAGCATAAGAAATTACATGATCATTCTGCATTAGATCACAACCAAGTACTTTTAATGAATCATCACTGTATATAACAAATTCACCATTTTTGGAAGGTAATGCCCAAACTATATAATTCACCAATCTTATTTTCAATTCATAAAAAAATTCATCACATTCTTTTGTCCAGATGAACTTAACACCTTTTCAATTTAACTTAGTCAGTGGGCTAGATAACCATGAAATTTTTTCAAAAAACCTATGGTAATAACCTATTAAACCAATAAAACTATGAAGCTCAGATTTATTTTTGGTTCTTTTCCATTCCTCAACAACTTTTGTTTTATCAGGATCAATAATTATTCTATCTTTAGATACAATGTGACCAAGGAATGAATGTTTTTGTAACCAAAACTCAAACTTTCTAAATTTCCTATAAAGTATATTTTCATTTAATTTTTGAAATACAACAATTAAATTACTTTCATGCTAATATTTAGTTTTTATAATATACCAAAATATCATCAATAATAACAACCACAAACTTATCCAAGAACTCACATAAAATTATATTCATAAGATCAATGAATACATCATGTGTATTGGTTAACCTGAAATTCATAACAAAAAATTCATAATGTACATATTTAGTACAAAACACAACCTTAAAAATTTCTACTTCCTTTACTTTCAATATATTGTATCCAAACTCAAGTAAATCTTTGAAAAATACTGAGCTCCCTGGAGCTAATCAAATAAATCATCAATATGAGGGAAAAGATACTTGTTCTTAATAAAGATGTTATTAAATGATCTATAATCAATTGAATGTCTCATTGAAATATATTTATTTTAAAAAAATTTGATAGGAGAACCCCACGGTGACGTGGTAGGTCAAATGAAACCTTTATCAAATAGCTCACATAATTGCTTATTTAACTCTAAAATTTTAATTTGAGACATTCGATAAGGAGGTTTTGAAATTGGATTAGCATCAAGAACCAATCCAATAGTTAATTCAACTTCCCAATCAGGTATTATACCGGGAAACTCATCATAGAAAACATAAAGATACTCATTTACCACTGACACATCATTAATCTATACAGTTCCTCTTTTTCAACAATATGTGCAAGGTAACATTAATTTATATCTTTTACTAGTTTCTCAGCTTCCTGATATGTTATCAATAGCAAGGGTTCATTATTGTACACAAAATGAACTACTTTCTAAAAAGAAACCTATTTATATCTACAATCAATCCTATCATGTAAAACCAAAATCCAATCTGTACCCAAAATAACGTTAAACTCTACTAGAGAAAGAAACAAGGTTTGCAGGTAAACTTTTTCCACAAATAAGGATATAAAGATTATTATAATTTCTTTTTGTCTCAAAATTTATCCCAAGTGTTTTTACCACATGTTCAGGATTCATTTCATGAGATAGATTTTCCAATTTACAAGAAATGTTCTGAGAAATGAAAGAATATGCAGACCCAGAATCAAACAACACATTGGAATAATCTTAATAAAAAAACAGTGTACTTGATACTACTTCATTTGATGGCCCAACATCTACTGATGTAGTTGCAAAGGATTTCACCACCCCTTTTTTACTTGAAGTCCAGCTTCTTTCCATCATTTGAGTTCTTCTTCATATACTTATTTTCATAATGACCCATCTTACTACACTTAAAACATTTTACTGACCATAAATCAGATTTTGTCTTACCACTAACCGAATATTTTTCAGTGTAATTATTAGACTTATGTCCCATTTTATCACATTGGAAGCACTTACTAGAATTCAAAAGGCATTCCCCAATGTAATTTTACCACAATTATCACAAACTGTAAACTTAAGTTTCTTACCTTCACACTTTTTCGAATAGTTATTCCCTTTTACCACCACACAATCCATTTTTTTTATTTTATTGAAAATTCAATTTGAGGGTAAGTGATAACCTACAAAGCAGTCCAAATGCTTCAAGTCACACTCACAAAACCCACATTGCAGAATTCAAATTTCAAAATGATAAAACAGAACCAAATCATCGCACCAAGACCGTCATCATGCACCTGTTTCAAAATTCAAACCATCGTCACCACATATCACACAAGCTGATTGATGAAACTGCATTGACTGCATCTATCTACACTGCGTTGCCATCATCCCGTCCACCACGAAAAGCCGTAACAAACACCAAAACACATGATAAAGATATCACATCATCAAGTACAACATCCTCCATTCCTCGACACCACCTTCCAAGGACCACAAGAAATGTCCAACCAGAGATTCAAACTTTAACCTCGCTATTATCAAATCACGAAATCACCTTCGAATCGGACGGAAATGAAAAAACTAGAAACTCATTAAAAATCAAGCCATAGAAAAAACAACAGGAAAAAAAAACCAAGACATCGAGAGAACTCTCCAACACCATTACCAGAGTAGACCCAAAATCCTTAAACAAATCGACCATCAAGCATACCAGTGAAGAAAAAACCCAATCCATCGATATGAACTGCAAAAAAAGTATAGCTACAGAAAACATCGAGGATGACGAAGGACACGCCTCCTGTAAAGTTGTCGACCGAACAAGCAACACATCCAAAAGCCTCTTAAATCTACTGGTGCAGATCGATAGGGAGAGCGGAGAGGGAGAAAGAAGCCATAGCATAGCTTGTAGCAGAAGAGTCTCCATGAAGAAGCTCTTCCTCGCCCGGAACCACCAACCCCGACTATCGAGTCCACCGTGAATGTGGTTGAGCTCCTAGGACACCGACACGATTCAAAATACACATCCCAACCCTCCCCGAGAAAACCAGCACACTATACCA
Source organism: Viscum album (assembly GCA_963277665.1). NCBI lineage: Eukaryota > Viridiplantae > Streptophyta > Magnoliopsida > Santalales > Viscaceae > Viscum > Viscum album. The sequence continues at coordinate 129,025,705 of OY728140.1, forward strand.
AAGTGGGGTCGGAAATGTGGTAACCGGAAGGGAAGAGCATAGAAACACCGATGGGGTTTCAACCGGGATACAGGACTGCATACTGAGGAGCGAGAGATTAGGGGGATGAAAGGAACGAAAGAAGAGAAAGGATGACCAGAAAATCAAACCCAAGAAAGAGGGGAAAGAGCCCTAGATCTAGAAGGGATTTTTAGGGGGAGGAAGAAACCCAACGACATATCTGAGTCCAGATGCAAAACCCACATACCAGATCTTACCCTAAGGGCGCTGCACGAACAGCCGGAGAAGACAAACTCCGAAGAGGGAACGCCGAGAGATGAGATCATGGAAAGAGAGGCCGCGACTCTGAGATGCGCGACAATTAAGCAGTAGCGCATGAATGAACATGAAGAGGAGGAAGCCAACGAGGAGGAATGGAGCGAGAAGGATGCCACTACATCATCGGGGAAGAAACCCTAAAAGGAGAGGAACTACGCTCGGGAGAGCGAACCGGGAGAGAAAGGAGCCATCCCCAAATGAGCTTATCCTTAGTTATTCCCTTTTATCTTCCACCTAGACCTCTTATTTTTTTGTCTCTCAATGAACACATGATCATAATAAATCTCCATTTCCACATTCTCCAAACATTGAACAAGTTTTTTATAAATTTTTAACTCAAGAGAAGCTAATTCCATTTGATTATTTGGCTTTAAACCTGAGTAAAAACCATTGATTTTACTATAAATATCCTGTATGAAATTTGGAGAATTCCTTTCCATTCGATTGAATTTTTTTTCTTAAGTATCCATTGATCCATCCTCCTACTAAATTAGAAGAATTGTTTTTCTATTCTATGTAGAACTACCTTAGGAAAATATTTCTCAAGAAACATAGTTTTAAATTCATCCCAATCAAGAGAATAAATCTCCTCACTATCCCTGATATTTTTAACCATTGAACACCACTGATCGAATTTACCTTCAAAATGGTAAAAAATACGAATCTTTTAATGTTCTGAACACCCCATGACATTGAAAAATCTTTTCCAGTGCTTCAATCCACCCTTCAACTAGAACAGGGTTAGATGATCCTCTGAATGATGAGGGATATTTCCTGATGGAATTCTCCACTACTGACATGTTTCTTTGTGGTTGATCTGGTTGATCTCATGCATGGATACGATCACCATTTATAGACTGGGTCAACTATTCCATTACCTTTAAAAACTGTTCAATTCCGATTCTGACCATCCCTGGTTGCTGGTTTAGTAGGTTGTCTTCCTCTTGATTTCATCCCATCATAAATACCATGTTTCCTCTACATAAAACCATTCTAAACATATACATATCTTTGACGAAGCAACTTGGTAATATTAAAATTCTATATCATTTCAATTATACTATAAAGTAAAAATAATTTATGGATATTCTATTAACAAAATCATAACCCTTAAAGTTATCTAAACAAAACTCTAATACCAACTATATGTATCCATACTTAAAACATTACATAATCTTGAGATAAGTCAATAATTTTACTTTAATTAAAATCTAGTATCTTATAAAGTTTATAGTTTTAATGAATTATTCCATTATTAGTATATTACATCTCAAATATTACAATGTATACACTTATACTTTATCCAATTTCTTTCAAAATAATAAAACTTCTTAAAAAACATGAATTATTTTCATGATAAAAATTTTCTTGAATTATTCCTTTCTCTTACCCATACTTATACCATATGAAAAGCATTTAAAAAACATGGTATGATCATAAAAATATTAGTAAGTGATATAAAATAAGGAAATTAAACATTAGTCCATTAATACATTCAAATCAATGAAATCATGATTTTTAGTCATAAAACATACCTCATGAAATCATAATATTTATGAATAACTCATAGAAATCATAAATCATAGAGGTAACTTTTTTCATCCATAACATACTTACATCATATTTTTTATAGCTACATAGGGAGTAACCTTCATGGTTATGTTTAGAATACCCATCACAATATATTCACTAAATATCTTAGGAGAAACCTTAAAGTTTACTTCCATCATGTTACCCAATGAACTGGAGATATATCACAAGCTCACCCACCCTAGGTTTTTCATGGAACCACCGATATACATAATCCTTACCTAAGAACCATAACATAATCCTAACACATGAATAAGCATTAAAGAAAAATAACATTTCCATATTACAATCACAAGACATAATTTCAAGATATTGATATAATAATATTCATTATAAAATCCATTTTTAATACCAAAATACTTAAAAAGGAATACTGTATTTAATTTTCTTTTTAAAAACAGTACGTTTTGAATAGGAATCCATATATCAAATAATGCTCGTGGTGACAGAAAGTCTATTGTTTCCATGTATGTTAAAAACACATTCCTTTGGACATTTAGTAAAATTATTTGTAGAAAAATCTTCCTTTTGAAAACCATTAATTGAAATTAAAATTCAAAGTGGGTAATTATACACCCTATAAAATAAGATCGTATATAAATCAAAATATGCCTCAATGAAAGTATATTGAGACGAAGTCCATTACCTTGAGTGCGACTTGTCTTTTTTGTTATTTATCTTCCAAAATAATAAACGTAGGTTAATTTATACTTTATTTAGAAAATTTTTCAGGTTTATTATTCTCATTACATCACTTATGACCATGTTATATTAATTAGTTAATTATTTGAGTTAATGTCACACGTTTTGTTGATAATCGGTTCTTGAGTCGAAAATGAACACGGAATGATGTAACTAGTCCATGTAGTCATAACTACATCATCTCCAGAATAGTATTCATGAAATATTAATAAATTTTAAAAATAACTCATATTTTTAATTTAAACCATTAAATATTGTTATAAAAAATAAACAACATTATAATCATAGAGACTATCGGTCGTACGTACGCATGAGTAACGTTTCCATTTTTCATTAATCACTATGGAGAAAAGGGAATTATCATCTTATCTTTATGGAATGATCATGATAATATTAAAATAATAATAATAATTTAAATATACTTATATATATCATACAATTGATATTATGAATAAAAATGAGTCACACTACTTCGTGGAGGTGATAGTTCACATGTTCGCATGAAGAGTGTTATCATTTTGATGCACACAAAAGTAAGAATTTAATTGATATTTATTATATTATAATTATTAATATGTCATTAATATCATATATGAAGATTAATTCAATCATTATAACCATTATTAATAGATGGTAATGGAAAATGAACTAAATCAGTTCGTGGAGGTGATAATTCACATGTACGCATGGACTATTAATTCCTTTACCATTTGATGGAATTCAAGATGGATTTATGTGATTATATTAACATCATTAAATATAATTACATTTATTATATTTTAGTTATTATCTCATCATGGTTGGATTATATTATAGGAAGTTTAAGAAGAAAAAAAATAGAAACACTTAAAGAAAATGATACCTCTTCTTCGGTTGATCGCCTTTGAAGAACACCTAAACACCTTTAAAAAGGGTGTAATGACTCAAATAAGGCTTAAAGAATGTGGGGAGAGATTCTAGGAGAAGTATTGGATAGATCATGGACTAAATAAAAGGATTTTTAAGTGTGAGTAATAGAGAGGTATGAGTGCCTTTTTATAGAAGAGGGGAGGGGTACCCATGGAAAGTATTAAAATATTAAATTATTATAAATTATTTTTTTAATACAAGTGGATAAAACATGAGATATGGAGAATATGAGATGATAATAGATCTAAATACTCCCATAAAATATTTTTTAGAGATATGTTGAGTTTATTTTAAACCTTATATTTTTTGGTTTACCCTTAATTATTCTCTTTTAATTTTAAAAGTGGTAACAATATTTTAATTTTTAAGAAGCTATTAATTTATCTTATATAGGGAAAATTTCATATAATTGGATAATTAATGAACTGTTTGACAATATAATAATAAATTTTTTATTTTAAAATATATTTTTTTATTTTTAAATAATTTAATAAATTATTATTTTTATAAAACATCAATTATGTAAATTTTTACACTATTCACTTTATTGAATTTAATTAAAATCCCAAAAGAGAGATAACTTCAAAAAAAACCATTGAATAGTCTCTTAACATGCCATATTAATATAGAAAATTCTTGTATGAACTAAATTATGTAAAGTAATATATATTTTAATATTTATAATATCATTTATTTGAATCCTTAATTAATGAAGCAATTACTGCATCATTATTTGGTCATTATTAAATTTATTTATTTAATCTCTAAAAATTATAAATAAAATACCATGATGTTTTAAATCTTTTTATATTTTTAATTACTATTTATAGTTAAAGATATAACATATATAACACCACCTTAAAATTGTTTTAGTAGAAAGATACATGTTTTTGTTATATTTCCCTTTAGTTAATTAATTATTATAACATGTCATATTCACACCGAAGTGGCTCCCAAATTCCAAAAGTTCAGAATATGTATTTTTTTGGTCGACTATGACTCATGAAATAATATTAGGACACATTTTAGGGTAATTATATATTATTATAATATTATTTTTACCCTTATTTACCTAATTTACCCTTTAACTATGGTAAATAAAAATAATTACTGAAGTTACTATTCTTAATATCCAAATATAAAAGGTTACTGTTTAAATAATTTAGAACATATGATTCCAAATATGAAATCCACTTTTTCAAATTTAAAACACAGATGTTTCATTAATTAATTTAAAATTAATTCTTGTTTTCCGAACCAGAAAACGGGTTTTTAGGAAATAAAAACTATCAAAAGATTTACTTGTGTTTATATCCAATTTAAATGTGAAATTAATTATAATGAACAATATTATATTAAATTAGAAAAACATAATACAATTTCACTTAAAAAAGAAATAAAAAAATATAATCTATCTATATAAATAAATTAGATGAAAAAACAGTTTTGTCATAAAATTCGATATTTTCACTATTCATTAAAAATGAAATTTATCAAAAAATTACCAAAAATTTATCCAAAGTAAATTTTGATTTCCCTATTCAATACAGTATGTTTTTTCTTCAAATATAACAAATAAAAATTAATAAAACTACATTTTAAAAGGGTTTTCCATTAAAAGTCGGCAAAACAACCTTTGAAAAATTTTAGAGTATTTTTTTCTTAAAATTAAATTAATTATCATTTTAAGCCTCGAAAATTTATTGGATAAATTTAACAACATTTAAAATATATATAAAATAATAATATAGTTAATTCTGTTCATTCCTGCCAATACAACGACTAGGCGTTAACAACCAATTAAAATAATAAAAATATTATTGTATTATTTTTCAGTATAACTTACTGTTGTGTGCAACGTAAGATTTTGGAGAAACCTATTGTTGAGTGTTGGGTAAGCTATCATACATAGTGTCCCCTTAAAAGTAAAATTAATATTAAATTCATAAATATTAATAGATATAAAAAATATATTATTCTATAAATAAATGGGATGTTACACATATTCTCATACTTATATGTGTGAGTATTTAAAGTGTTTTTAAGGCCTATTTAGAAAAAACATTACACCCTAAGGCATAGAGTTTACATGTATAGGATTCCCCAAGGAAATAAAGGGATTTTACCTATACAACTCCTCAGAAAAAGGTATTGGTGGCAAGACATGCTGCATTCCTTGAGAGGGTCCACATATCTAAAAGGGATAGTGGGATCATGATAGACATTGATTAAGTATAGGATTAAGGTACACATGAGTTGGAACAATAATAAAGTCCACAAATACCCATATAAGAAGAAGTTGTAGATCCACAAGTAGTATGTGGGAGTATAATAGAGGTTAGATAACATGAAAGATATGGTTTTCTAGTTATCAAATATGGTAACCCATTATCTGTTGATAATAATGATCCTATAACCCACAAGGAAAAAATAAGTGGCATATATGTTTCCATGTTCCATGAAGATTTGAATTTTTAAATGGATTCCATGTACCAAAATGAAATTTGTGTTTTCATAGATCTTCTATTGGATGTAAATGGATATCAAAATAGCCTTCCTTAATAGATGTTTATATAAAAAACATGAAGGATTTTTGAATCCAAAGTATGATAAAAAGGTATAAAAATTTCAAAGATCAATTTACAGGTTAAATAGAGTATCCAGGTTAGGGAAAATTCAGTTTTATGAGGCCATAATAGAATTTGGGTTTACAAATAACGAATACGAGCCTTGTGTCAATACTTGGTTAAATGGGAATGTGGTAATTTTATTAATATTATATGTGAATTAAATACTACTTATTGGAAATGAAATACTAGTATTATACTCTATTAAAGATTTTTTATCACATAATTATCCATGAAGGACTTAGGTGAAGTAGTATATATTCTTGGATTCAAGATCCATTGTGATATATCCAAGAGGATGCTCAGTCTAAGTCAAGTAACATATATTGAAAAGATAATGAAGATATTTAGTATTGAATAATTGAATATGGGAATTTTTCCAATGTCACATTCCATTCAACTTTCCATGAATATGTTCTCTTAGAAATATGAGGAAAGATAGTGGATGGTAAGTAATCCAAACCAATCAGTGATTGGGTCAGTCATATATGATATGCTATGTACTATGATATATTTTTACTACAACTTAAGTGTAGTATATATATTTCAAGATGACCAAGATGACCACCATTGGATGAAATTTGAGGCTATCCATAAGTATCTTAGGCATACCAAGGATATTTTCATAGTCTATAGAGGAGATGAGGAACTAGTCATGAGAGGATATTAGATGCTAGTTTCCAAACAAATCAAGAAAACCTAAAATCATATATGGGATAAATATTCACTATCAATAGAGGTACTATGAGATACAAGATATCAAAGTAAGATTTGGTTAAAAATTATATAGTAGTGCACAAGTATATCATATCTTTTTAGGTAGCTAAATAATTAGTTTGGATACACAACTTCATCCAAGATCTTGACATGGTACATAATATTAAAGATCCTATAACACTCTATTATTATAATACTAAAGTGGCGTCCCTTGCTAAGGAGAAAAGGTCACATCATTGGTTGAAGTACATTCATCGAAAGTAGCATATCTTGAGTTATTTTTCTCAAAGAGGTGAAGTTTAAGTGAGAATAATATCCTCAAAAGGCAACATGGAAGGACCCTTGACCAAATACTTAACTCATAAGAAACATGCTCATCATGTAAAGTTCACTAGATTAAAATCCATATGCATTTGCCTCTAGTCTAAGTGAGAGTCGATTGGGGATGGTGTTCTAGAACCAACTATTTTTACTTTGGATTACACGTATATTAAAAGATTTTAATATTAATAACACATATTATTACATATTGTTTTTTTGTTCTATGTAACTTTAATGTAATAATGTCTTAGAGTATCTATCACATTGATATGGACATAGTAGTTATAAAAACTTAGAATTTTATTAGTATAATTTCCCTTATTATAATTATGTGGCAGCACAAACATCACATAGATAAAATAATAAAAAAATATTATCATAAAGGAAAATGATAAATTATTCAAAATATAAAAAAATAAAAATGCAAAATATTATCTTAGAACAATAAATAAATAATAAGAAAATAAGAATAGAAAAACATGGATATGTTTAATCCACCAGAATGACTACACTTTGGAAAAAATCAGTAGAAATAAAAAAAATGTTAATAATAAAATATTCATTTTGAATATGAAATTAGAAAAAACTTTTATATAATATATAATTGAATTAAGAATTAATGTAATGAGAATTATTTATAGGAATTAGTGAACCCATATGACTGTTGGAATAGTTACATGACTGTTGGAATAGTAATCTGGCCATTAGAATAGTAACCTCACCCATGAAAGGGTTTAATAATATTAAGTTATCCTATAAAAATGAATATTATATAATTATATTAGGCTAGAAGTGATTAAATGTTTTAAGAAAGATAAATGCAGTTTTGGTATTTTTGTAAAACATAAATATTTTATTTGAAATTATATAATTAATATAATTATTTAATATAAAATTTATTTACATAAATTTTTTTCATAAATTAATATAAATTTTTATAATAATGACTATATAATTTTATGAGACCATAAATAAATTTCCAAAGGATCATAAAATTTATTATAATATTAAAATTGATATTTTTTGAATAAATGATGATTTTATTTAAAAATTAAATTTCTCCTAATTAGAAAATTATATACATAAAATGAATTCCATTTTGGAAATATACATTTCAAAAAATGGTTATGATAAATTTGTGGTATTTTTCTAAAATAGTTTAATTTTTGTTGAATAGTGAAATATAATAATTTACGATATTTAACATTATAATCCAAATACATTATTTTTTTGAGTCATGAATGACATAAGAACCCATTATCTCTAACTAAAATAAACCATTTAATGTATATATTCATATGAAGAAATACTATTGATAGTCTTGAGAAAAAATAATAAACTAATGAATATAATAATAAAAACACCCCTCTCTACCCCTTATAAATACCACCCCTCAACACCCATTCTCCTCACAACTTTTAAGAATTTAATCTTGTCAATATTATTCCCAATTACCTCAAAACTAATTTCCCCGCATCTTAGTGTTTTTGGTTTCACCAAAATACCAATTCCATGTGCCTTAAATAAGTTCTCAAGGAGATGATATTAAAGAGGTAAAATCATACTTCTTTCTCTTTTAAATTATGTATTTCTTATACCTTATCTTCAACACCTATAAAAAGTGACACGATAACTCCAGTATCATATATATACTATAATTATATTGTTTTAATGGACTATACATCATAAAATCCCATTATATCCTCCTTTTATTGTAAAAATGAAAATATCATCCGTAATATATCGATTCATCACCTTTGTGGATGGATTTTTTGTGATTTCTATTACCAACTTCAAGGATTGTCATAAAACCATTATTAGGGTTATATTAGATTATAGTATGTATAATATAACTTATTTCATGTTATAGAACCAATTTATAAACATAATATTAAAAAAATTATACTAGTTCATGATTGGTGAAAAAACTTCCAGAATACACTAAACATTTTTCATTAACATTTTATCAAACGAATCATCCTAATACTAGAAATAAAATGATATATGGGAAAATTTAAAATTATATATATTCATTAATACCATATAATTTCAATTCTCGAGTACTATTTCCATTTGATAAGTACATTCATAAATATACACAAATGAATCGACCATCAACCATAAAACAAACGCTCACAGAACGATGAAATTAATCCTTATAACCCATAATAATAGACATAAATGATCATAATAAAATTATAATATATTAGATATAGGTTTAATAGGTTCTTAATTTATTAATTAATAGACCTAATTTTATTTTGAGGACATTATGTTCAAGTGAATAACACATTAAGACATAAGGTATGAGATCTTTCTGAACCTCTATTTTTTCCTTTGAGATTATACTTTATCTCTCATTTCACATATGTATTTATTTATTATTCTTGTATAATTTTCCTATATTATATTAATATGTTCCACACATTTATATATTTCTCAATTCATATTTATCTTACGGGAAAATACATGTTTTAAAAGGTTTCATTCTCAATTCCCCTTAATAAAAACTCAATTAAAAGGAACTTCTTTGTTTCTTACCCATTTTAAAGTACACTCAATAAAATTTTATAATCCATCAATATTATTTATAAAATAAATTATTTTATCATTAAAAATAACTTTAGTTTATTTCTTTTTTATGGAAATAATTATGCCTCAATCGTCTTAAAAAAACTTCATTTTTTCTAAAACTATGCTTAAGTGGAACATTTATAAAGTTACATAGCCACTATTTTAATGATTCCAATTCAGTTGGACTTCGTTATTTATGATATATTATTAAATTATATTTATTAATCTCCAATATTTATTTAATCCCTTATTTAATGGATATCCTTATGATACAACCTTTGATTATGCATTATGATTATGAGACCCATTTCTTTCCATGGGTAACCTATATGTTTATTCCTTATGTTTTATTCTTCATGTGGAACACATATGCATGAAAATGTTATGGTGTGTAAACCCATATAGAAATCTAATTAATTGGTTAATTTTTTAGTCTCATGATATGTTATGTATGGTATTAGGGAGTAAACCTAATCCATTATGGGACTCTGTCCACCATGTTATATAGTCTTGGAAGTTAGCCTTGACTCATGTTTATGTCATGTTATATATTTCTGCCACATGCCTTTTTTTCCATGATAACATGATTCTATATTCTATATATTATGATTACATATCTTTATTCATGATATATTCCTTTTATGTTATAATGTTATGACTTCTAACTCATGTTTTATGATCAATTCCCATGTTTATTCCCTAACAAGGATTTTTAACTCACCCCCTTTTGTATTTGTATTCCCCAGATTATCCTATATAGTTATATGATATCAAATTAATTTAGGGAATCATTATAGAGATTGATAAAACCTTATTTTTATTCTAGTTTCATGTTTTCAAATTTTGTACATAGTCTTCCAAAGACACTATACTTTTTGTTCCTTAGTTTGTATTTTGTTGATAATTATGCTTGAAATTGTGTAATAAAATTTTTAATAGGATAGGGTCACTATAGTTGGTATCAGAGAAATGTATAGTTATTTTTGGGTATTAGGAATAGAAACCTTTTTAAGAACCCTATGTATAATACTATCACTATGGATAACCTAGTTTGAAAATTCTGGAATCACAAGTTGGGATTTTATTTTGATATATAAGTTTATCCTTCTATGTTCGTAGTTGAATTTGTATATGATCATTAGCTAACTATTCAAGACCCTTAATTTTATTTGTATTTTTATATTTAATAGTAGGAAATAGGGGAACACATTCCAACAAACAATGTGATAGGAAATGTGATGATTTCCCTAATGGGATGCCAAACCTTAGGGGAATGGGAGACTAGAAATTCATGATAGTAATGGATAAATTGAATCAAGTTATGAATAATAAATTGAATCATGTGGAATTGACTCCTTATTCTAATAAAGATAAATTTGTGGTTGAATCCTTTATGCAATAAATTCATCATTTTTTAGTGTATCTTTTGACCCCTCATCGTAGAATAGTGTATTGTCTCCATTGAGAAGATATTCTCTATCCCAAAGTGCTAAGAAGAAGATAATGTCATAATGGTGGTATATCATTTTGATAGGGAATCTAATAAAATTTAGACACTGATAAATAAAAAAAATTTAAGGAAGAAATTGACTCCATGGAATGGGAAGGATTCAAGAAAATATTTTCCCCAAACTCCCCATCTTATTATGGATAGGGAGTTCCTTGGACTGTGGAAAAATTAAGATGAGTCTATTGGGGAATTTGGGGCTAAAATTACAAGGATTTCATGATATACTTCTAGATTTGTCATGATCAGTAGAAGAAAGTCAAATCAATTCTTTAGTGAAATAAATATCAGTCTATAAAAATCCTTTGTGATTTGAAACTTTGATAGCTATGAGGAGATTGTTCGTTGTAACCTTAAGGTTGAAGTGGGGATGTGAGACTCTCAGTGATCTCATGGGCTCAATGATAAAATGAGAAACATAGAGTTTAATATGGGAGGATCAATAGATAAATCCCATAGAGGCAAGAAAATACATCATCCCTCATGGTAAAAGTGTTGGAAAAAGAATCCCGAAAACATTCTAAAGTGAACCGAGGGATTCTTCAAATGTGGAAAAGAGGTGAATCGGGATAATAATTTATAAAGGGATATGAAGAAGCCCACAAATGTGGAAGTATAAATAAATGTTCATATTGACACTCAGTTAACAGTATAGTGTTTCAACTTCAAAGAGCACATGTATTATGAAAGCCAATTCCCAAAGACAAGGGTTGTCAGAGACAATCAATGAAAAAACCTCCAAGGAAGCAAGGAAGGGAAGACACTATCACTACTATTGAGGTGGATCCTGAAAATTATGTGGTGATAGGTACGTTGATTATTCATTCAAGAATAGTGAATGTACTACTTTTTTACAATTCTATGCATTCTTTCATATCTTGTAAGTTTAGTATAACTTTTTAAACACCACCTCAAGATATGGATGTTATGTTATATGTGAGAATAGAAAATGGGGAAATTATTTTATCCAAAGTATATAACTCCTAACAGGTCAATGTTTATGGACTGAACCTCCTATAAAATCTTATATTACTTCCTTTGGCAGAGCTTGATTATGTATTGGGCATGGATTGGCTATGTTTATATAAAGGAGACATAAAGTTTTGGGAAAGGGAGATCACTCTTCAAATTCCGAGGAATCCTGCAATTATGTATAAGTGTAAGGAGGATAATGAATCCACTTTAGAGAAATTTTATCAATTTTGGATATTATTGAATTATGAGAAATCATATTTGGATCAAATGACTAAGAAAAATGAGTGGATCTTACTTGAAGACATTCCCATTGAAAGGGACTAAATCAATTTATTCCATGAAGAATTGCCCAATATTCCGCCTGAACGAGAGGTTGAGTTATCAATTGAACATATACCTAGATCTATCCCCACATTAAAGAATATTTATATAATGTACACCATTAAGTTATAAGAATAGAATAAGTGGTTACAAGATAATCTAGACAAGGGTTTCATATACCCAATTACTTCATTGTTGGGTGCGCCAATCCTCTTCATCAAGAATAAGTTTGGATTAAAATGAATCTTCATTGATTATTATGTGATATAAAAAATCATGATAAAGAACAAGTATCCATTTCCATGTATAGATGACTTGTTCGATCAGCTATGTGTGGACAATTATTTCTATAAGGTGGATCTTTTTTCAGGATATCACTAGTTAACAGTGAATAAGGAAGATACTACCAAGATAGACTTTAGAAAAGGGTATGGACACTATGAGTTCATAGTTATGTCCTCTGAACTCACTAATTATCCCTCAATATTCATGGACTTAATGAATATAATATTTAAATATTACCTCACAAAATCAATGATATTATTTATAGATGATATTATTTTATACTTCAATCCAAAGGAGTACTATGAAAAGAATTTTAATACTATTCTAAAGACTTTATGAAAGGAGAATATATATTAAAAGTATAGTAAATTTGAGTTTTGGATAGAGAAATTTTCATTATTGGGGTAGGTTATCACCGGTAAAGGGATATCTATGGACCCTTCTAAAATAAAGGCAATTGAAGAGTGTCCTAGGCCAACATCTATAACTATGATTCATAGTTCTTTTGGTATAGGTGGATAATAATGATGCTTTATGAGGAACTTATCATGATTATCAACCCCACCGACCAAGATGACTTGGAAGGGAGAAAAGTTTTTATGGACCAGCGAATGTGAAGACTGTTTCAAAGAGTCGAAAAAGAGGCTTATCACTGAACTAGTACTTACACTACTGAAAAGTTGGGAACTATTTGCGGTATACAATGATTCTTAAAATAAGGGAATAGGTTATGAAATAATGTAAAATTTTAAAGTGATAACCTACACCTTAAGGTAGCTAAAAGTTCATGAGAAAAACTATCCCACACATGATATGGAGTTGATAGCTATGATTATTGAATTGAAAATTTGTGGAATTATCTTTATGGGGAGAAGTGTGAGATATATAATAATCTTAAGAGTATCAAAAATATAGCCACATAGAAGAATATTAATACGCACTAGTGAATATGGTTTGAGATCTTCAATGATCATGACTTCTCAATCCACTACCATCCCATTAAAGAAAATAAAGTGGAGATGATCTATGTAGAAAGGATCCTGAAACTTTATCAATAATGAGAATTGTCAAGGATCCAATATTTTTATACTAACAAAGGATGTACATGGGAATCATAAGGGAAGGAACATAATTATTCATTTCTAAAATTATTTCTCAACTACCCCTTATAGAGAAGATAAAGGATGTGCAAAGAGATAATGTGAAAATCCAAAAGAAGGGAGAAGCCATCAAAAATTGGAAATCTTAAAAGTTAAAAATTGTTGTGGAAGAACATAATATTTGAGTCATGAATATGTGTACCATAAAATCCTGAGATAAAGAAAGAAATTTTGAATTATTCACATTTCTTGACCTTATCTATCCACCTAGGTAGAACAAATATGTATCAAGATCTCTAAGATAACTATTGGTGGGACAATATATAGTAAGAGATCACCAAATATACATTAATGTTCCTGGTATGTCATCAAGTGAAGGTTGAAAGGAAGATGTATAATGTGATAATGAAACCATTACCAATACCTACATGGAAATGTGAAAATATCCCCATGTAATTTTTCACTAGACTTCAAAATACATGTAAAGAAAATAAAAAAACATGAGTTGTTGTGGAACATATTACAAAGAAAACTCACCTTATTGAAATTAGAGATAATTTATCACACTATCAACTTGCTTGGATATATATTAAAGAAGTGGTGAGGCTGTATGGATTACCATTATTGATTGTATCTGATCAAGATCCAAGGTTTACCTCTATGTTCTAAAAAAGTATCCAACATGATCTAAACAATAAGTTGATCTTTTGTATGAATTATCATCCTCAAAATTATGGCTTGTATGAGTGGGATATTTAGACATTGGAAGACATGTTGAGATCATATTTTACGTACTTCAAAGGAGGATGTGACCAACATCATCCTTTTATCGAATTATCTTACAAATATTATATACACTCAATCATCCAAATGGATCCATATAAATCCCTTTATGGGAAGAAATTTAGAACACCTACATGTGGAGATGAATTCAGTGAACATAAGTTACTGGGACCAGAAATAGTCGAAGAAATGGTAGAAAATGGTGAAGAGCATTCAATAGCACATTAGGGATTAACAAATTCGACATAAAACCTATGAAAACAATCATCAATGGGACCTGGAGTTTGAGTTTAGAGACATGGTATTCCTCTACACATATATATGGAAGAGAGTAACGAGATTTGTAAAGAAGGGAAATCTAAGTCCTAGGCATATCGACCCTTTTGAGATTCTTTATCATGTCAGAGTTGTTGCCTATCAACCAGCACTTCCACCAACTATGTCCCAAGTACATGATTTATTCCACATATCCATCTTAATGAAGTTCACACCAAATCCCTATCATGTTCTAAATTTAGAGGTGGTACTTCTAGAAAATGATCTCTCTTATGAGGAGTAGTCGGTGAAGATATTGAACTATAGAGATAAAGTTATAAACAACAAGAATACTCACCTAGTTAATGTAATATAGAAGAACCATAAGTATTAAGGGGAACCATGGGAACTAGAGGAAGTGATGAATGAGAAGTACCCTCATCTTTTTAAACTTATAATGTAAAATAAAAATTTGAGGGTAAAATTTTATAAAGGGGAGAATGTAATGACCTAGAATTTTATCAATGAAATTTACCTTATTATAAATATTTAGTGACATAAAAATCACATAGAAAAACAAACAAAAAATATTCTCATAAATATTAACGATGCATCAGTCATAAAATAAATCTATAATAATTCCAAATATTACATCGGGATAATAAATAGAAAATATGAATAGGAAAATTTGTATCTGTTTGATCCACTAGAATGATTTCAATCATGAATACAGATATAGAAATAAAAAATAATTTTAGTAATAAAATATTAATTTTAAAGATGAAATTATAAATAAACTTGATATAATATATAAGTGAATGAAGAAAAAATGGAATAAGAGTTATTTATAGGATGTATTGAACCCATATGACCATTATAAATCTGACAGTTAGAATAATAACCTAACCATTAAAATTTTAATATAACCGTTAGGAATATTAATCTAGATACTATAAGAGTAACATCACCTATAAAAGTGTTAAATAATATTTAGGTTTCTTATAAATGAAAATATGATATATTTTTATCATGGTATATGTAAATAAATTATTTAAAAATGATAAATTATTTTATGGTATTTTTGTAAAATGTAAATATTTTATTTTCAATTTTATAATGAATATAATGAACTAAAAGAAAATTTAGTTTCACAAAAGTATTTCATAAATTAATATCATGTTGTATCATAATTATTGGATAATTTTATAAGACTATAAATAATTTTTCAAAGGGTTATAAAACTGATTATAATATTAAAATTAGCAATTTTTGAATAAATTATGATTTTATTTAAAAATTAAATTTCTAATAATCAGAAAATTATTTTCATAAAATGAAGTCCATTTTTGAAATCTAAAGGTTAGAAAACGGTTTGGGTTATTTTCTAGTATTTTTATAAAATAGTTGAATTTTTGGTGAATAGTGAAATATTGTAATTTACAGTATTTTGCATTATTAGTCAAATAAATGTCTTTTGAGTAATGTATGATTAAACCAAAAATTATCTAGAACTAAATGTACCATTTAACATATATATTCACAATAATCAATATTATTGATAATATTTATCTAAAACAACAAACTAATGAATATAATAATAAAAAGCACCCTCTCCTCCCCTTATAAATACCACCCTCACCACCCATTATCCTCACACCATATAAGATTTGTATCATGCCAATATTCTTCCCAATTCACTTCACAAGACAATTACCACATCCTAGTGTTATTGGTCCTACAAAATTCCAATTCTGAGTGCCTTAAGGAGGTTCTCAAGAGACAACATTCAAGAGGTAAAATCCTCCCTTTTTCTTTTTTAAATTCATTATTTCTTCTACCTTATCCTAAATTGCTATCCAAAATGACATGGTAACTCTAGTACCACATATATACTATAATATTAACGTGTTAATGTAATATCCATCATCAAATCCTATTATATCCTCCTTTTATTATAATAACAAAAACATCATCCGTAATATGTTAGTTCACCACCTTTAGGGATGAAAAGTTTTACTCTTCCATTATCACTTTCTAGTATGGTTAAATCAGATTATAATATTTATATTATAACTTATTTCATGTTACATAACCAATATATATATATATATATATATATAATATTAAATAAAATGATACTAGTTAGTGATGGATGTAAAAATCGCCAAATAAATAAATAAATTTTCATTAATATTTTATCAAATGAATCAACCTCATACAAGAAAGAAAAATGATATATAAGACCATTTAAACTTATATAATTGAATTATTTCCTTATAATTTCACTTATGTAGTACTATTACCATTTTAAAAGAACATCCATTAATATACACAAGTGAACAGACCATGAAACCATGAAATGAACGGTCTCAGAACAACAAAATTAATCTGTTTAACTTGTAAAAATAGACCTAAATGAAATTAATAAAATTAAAATAAATAAAATATATGTGTAATATGTTCATAATTAAGTAATTAATAGGTATAATTTTATTATCCAGGATATTAATGGAAATTTCAAAACACATTCAGACATAAGGTAAGAGATTTTTCCGAACCTCCAATTTTCCTTTGGGATTATGCTTTCTCTATCTTTCCACCTATGTATTTATTCATTATTCATGTACAATTATCCTATATTTTGTGTATATGTTAAAAAAATATGTATCTTTCTAAATTCATATTTATTTAATTTTGAAATACATGTTTTAGAATGTTACCTTCTCAATTCATGTCGATAAGAAAACCCGATTAAAGGGAACTTCTTTGTTTCTTACCCATTTTAATGTATGATAAATAAACTGTAAGAAGACACTAATATTTTTATAAAATAATTTATTATATCATGAAAAAAATTAGCCTATTTATAGTTTTATATAAATAATTATGCCTCCATTCACTTTATACGTCATTATTTTACGTAAAAGTATGCTTAAGTGGCATCATTCTAAAATTACCTAGCCACTATTTTTTCATGATTTCACTTTATATAGAATTAATTATTCATGATATATTATTACATTAAATTTCGAAATGTACAATAATTATTTAATCCCTTCTTTTATGGATACCATTATGATACAACCTTTGGTTATGCCTTATGAAATGATTACGAAACCCATTTCTTTCCATGTGTAACCCATATGTTAATTCCTTATTATTTATTATTAACGTGGAACACAGATGAATGAAAATGTTATGATGGGTGTGCCTAGATAGTACTATAATTCATTGGGTAATGTTTTTGTTTTAGTAGATTTTAGGTATGAGATTAGAGAGTAAACCTAATCCATTATGGGACTCTTTACATAGTGTGATATAGTCTTGGCAGTTAGCCTTGACTCATGTTTATGTCATGTTATATATTGTTTCCACATTTCTATGTTTCCATGATCATATGATTCCATGTTCTATATATTATTCTTCTATATGTTTATTCATAATCCATTCCTTATTTGTTATCATGTTATTCCATCTAACTCATGTGTTATATTTTATTCCCATGTTTAATCCCTTATTATGTTTTTTAGATTATCCCTTTTTGTCTATGTATTTCCTAGGTTAACCTATATAGTTTTAAGAGATTAAATGAAGTTAGGAACTCATTATATATATTAATAAAATATGATTTATTCTAGTTTCACGTTTTTTAATTATGTACCTAGTCTTCCAAATACACTATAATTTTTGATCATTAGTTTGTATTTAATGGAAAACTATGATTGAATCATGTAATAAAATGTTTAAGAGGATAGAGTCACTATATTATTTCCCTACTATAATGAGATATTTGAAATTACATGATGGTATTATTAAATATATTTCTGTGTTCAGATAACATTCTATGATGGGACACATATAATGTTTACTGTCAGGTGTGAGTATTCGTAAGATGAAGAGACTTATTCTCATGAAGTTCACACTTGATAATTTCCATGATGGAAGATTATGAGAATAGATGCACACATAGTAATTCCACATGTCTATGTGTCATCAGATATTACTAATAGAGAGAATCTGTAATTTCCTTATACTTTTAGATTATTATTAATGCTTTTCATGACTCGCATACTATAATTTACTACCCAAAATAATGAAGCAACATTCTCACAAGAAGTAGGAAATGTTGTGTGATTCACAAATGACATATTATTAATAATAAATCAATGATTTTATGGTCCCTTCCATCTTATGGAAGTTAATATCTCAACCCTTTGATTGAAGTGTAATTATCACATTAAATTCTATGGTCATTATGTAACAATAATTTTATTTCAGATAGGAAAATATGGAAATTTAAAGCACATAGGGTGATGACACATGTGTGAAGTATGCTTGATAAGATATTGAGACAAATGGATTATATTACATGGTAAGCCTTCATGCATGGTTGTTGATTTTTCTTTATTAACTTCCTTATGTTGGGTTCCTTGGCCTATTGCTAGACAGTAATCTTATACTTATGCAAGCACTCCAAATTCCAGTGATAAATATTTCTAGAGGTTCACAAACAAAGTGTTTCCATTGATATTAATTATTTTTATGAATCTAATTGTTGAAGTAAATATAAATCTCAAGACCAATGAATAATTTTAGTCAGATTTTATAAATCACAAATATTTTATAAATATGTATTTTCTAAACTTTGAATTGAATATTTATTTTATTTATTTAATATTTAATAAATAATTATTTTCTAGATTATAAAAATAATATTTATTTATGAATAAATATTTAATTAAATACTTATTTCTTTATTCAATAAATACTGAGGAGGATGAGCGAACCATGATTATTTACATTTATATATATATTAATTTACAATATGTGAAAATAATATTTATCATATCTCCAGTTATCACACTCCAAAAAATAATAATAATTGTATTATTATGTGGCATGGGGTTAGATAATGTTTATTATATTTTTTAAGGTTCATTGTGAAATTAAATAATATTTTTAACCTTAACCCTAATACTATAAATATATGGATATGTCTATTATGTATGGTTAATTTGAAATTGAGAATCATTTTTCACAAAAAATTATCTCTAGATTTATATTTATCTTATATTCTCAAGAACAAGAAGAAATATTTCAAGCCTAAAGGATCATAAAGTGATCCAGATGAGCAACAGAAGATGATCGATCCACCACACTATCACCTAACCATTTATTAGTGTTGTTCAAAGATCAAAGAACTATGTTTGGATCACTATTAGAGAGGATCTACTTTGGGACCTCCAAATGAAATTATGGTAATCCAAAAATAGTTTTATATAGATCATTATTAAATAAAGATCCTAATAAAAGGTAATATTTCTTCAGATCTAATTTATATTTTTTATATGATTAATGTGCAAAAGATCCTCTTCAGGTTCTAGGATTTCTATGTCAATATTTTATGGAAAGTATTTATTGGTCAGGAAATTTACATATTTTACAATTGGGAAATGTTCTATAAAATATTACAAAAAACATAATTCTCATTCGACCAAAATATTCTTCATTTTCCTCTAGAACCTTCAAAAAATGGATCTGTGGGTTGAAGAAGCTGAAAATATCTTGTTATGGCTGATTATATAGTGGAGTCTGACTATATTGGGGATAATAATGAATATTAGGAAGAATTTTTTAATAAAAACGTCATCATGGAGCATGGTGTGGTTTCTATAAGTACATACCCTATCATAGTGCACTATGATAATATTTTAGTGAAGGTTCTCATAAAGGAGCCAAGGTCTCACCAAAGTACGGAGACCATACTTTGAAACTTTCATCTTTTGAAGGATTTTTCTCAATGAGGTGAAGTCACTATGATTAGTGTATAAAAGGTGGAAATAATGGTAGACCCATTGAATAATGCCCTATCTTAGTAATATCACGTGTGAACTATTGGGCTTAAAATTGATAGCATTCAGCTTTAGTGGAAGTGGGAGTCTATTGGAACTGATGGTTCCCTAAATCCAACTACCCTTATACCTTTGATTATATTAAAATTAATGGTAATTGAATATAATATAATATAATTTATTATCACATCATAATATTTCTTTAGTTTGAAGATGTTTGTGATAATTTCCTAAATATTTTGTTTTTCATTGAAAGTACATAGCAGTTCCATGATGTGATGAGATACATTAGATGTTATGAAAACATTATGTAAACCTATATTATATGGTTGAATGATATTATATTTATGGAAATATATTATATATACTATTAGGAGTGGGAGGCTCATAAGAAACTGGGACACCTTCTTATAGTTCTATCCCATGGTAATCTCCAATAACGAGGTAATGAGAACAGATCCAAAGATATGATTTCTATATGTTTCATGTATCATTATTTATTTTAACATGTGGAGCTATTTAATTATCCTTTTACTATAAGATTATTATTAATGTGTGTAATGAATTACTATAAGGCCCCAGCCTTAAACCTTACTTAATCTTGAGTTATTACAAGATTACACATTGAGGATCTTTTCGGGTTTAGAGTTTTAGAGAATTAGATCATAAAACTCGCATTACATTCCACATATAAACAAAGTGGTTACATAAAGATAGTATTCTTCATTCCCATCAATGGAAACACATTTAAAATAAAACATGGATTATTTCTTGACACTTCCTTGACACTATCATCATATCATGTACCTTTCCCTTGACCTGTGAAAAACATTTCAAAAAAAACTTGGGATGAGCATAAAAAGCTCAGTATGGGTTATAAAAACATGGAAAGGTAACATGAGTTCATATATACATAATAATGAAATCATACTTTACCCATAAAACATAGGCACTTTAACATACCTCATAAAATCATAAATAAATCATAGAAATCATAAGACATAAAGGTAACTTGAGGCATTCATAACATTCTTACGTAGGGAGTAACCCTCTTGGTTACGTTTGGAATACCCATCACAGTATATTCCCTAAAATATCTTCGGAGAAACCTTAATGTTTCACTCCTTCACGTTACCCAATGCATTGGAGAGCTATAACGGGCTCACCCGCCCTTAGTTTATCACGGAACCACCCGTCTTCATAATAATGCCCAAGAACCATAACATAATCATATCACATAAAACATGCATAAAGGAAACATAACATTTCCACATTTCAATCACGAGATATCAATACAACACATTTATATAATAAAAACATTATGAAAACCATTTTCAATATCAAAGTAAAACATGGTATTTATTTTTCATTTTAAAAAAAGGTATGGCTTGTAGAGGAAGCCGAAACTCAAATAACGGTCATGACGGTGGAGAAGTCATTGTCCCCGCATACGTACGACAAAAACATTCCCTTTTGTCATTTAGTAAACGCTTTGTATAAAAAATATTCCTTTTGAATAAACGTAAAAGTCAAAGGGTTTTATACACCGTATAAAAGAAAGTTGTGTATAAAATAAAATATGCCTCAATGAAAGGAGATTAAAACAAAGTCCCATACCTCGTATCCGACATGACCCGACCGTTCTTTAATCTCATGAATAATAAACTTGAGTTAATCTCTACATGATTATGAATCTTTTTCAAGTTCATTATTCCTTTTATACCATGTTATGAACATCATGTAATCAGTTAAGTTAATAATGTTCATTTTGTCAGTATTTGGTTCTTAAGTCAAAAATAGACTTCTTACACTTACATGTTGTTAATTTGGTCAAAGGTTCATTATATCCAGAATGGTATTCATGATGTAGATATCATATATGTCATATATATCCAGTACATACATGCATTTATAATATTACATAATCATTTAGAGGTAAGAAATGAAATGCACCGTTCATGGAGACGGTAAGCCGTACGTACGCATGAACGCTACTTTCATTTCTATTTCGTATTTTATAGAATGGAATCATAATGATATAAAGGTATATTATAATTCCAGTATAATATCATATATAATATCATAGTTCCATCCTTTATATGTCCCACATATGGTATTTAACGAATCAAATCACTTTGAGGGGGCGGTAGTCCGCACTTCCTAAAATGAAGATATCGTGTTTACCCATAATGGAAACCATAAAGGTATGCCCAAAATGAAAAAAAAAACAGAAGCTTAAGGAAAACATAAACATATTATATATCATATATAAAAATAGTGACATCATAATGGCCACCTTTGAAGGTGTTAAATGAGTATTGAACAATCATCGTTTCGGGAGGCAGAATTTCGCCATCCACGGAAACGGTATGTTCTTTAACCATTTGATGCAGTTGTGTGAGAGTGTAGCTCAAATAAATATTATAAAAACATCCTAGTATATTTAATATACTGGTTTTGTTACAAAAGAAGTAAATAAAAAGAGTTTAGGGGGTTGGAGAAGCAAAATAAAACAAATGAACATGAGAGAATGAATTACCTTTAAAAGTGTAACTCCTTTTGATTTGAGCCTAAAGGCTTCCTTTTAAAGGATTCTGCCCAAATGGAATCCTCTAGGATGAGGAGAGGGATGTGGAGAGAGTAAATGGGAAGGGGTTGTCCGAGCCAAAGGCTTGAGGAGTGTGTGAAATGAGGTAGAGGTGGGGGCCTTTTATAAGAGGAGAGGAGGGGCACTTTTGGAAAGTAAAGAAATATTAATTATTTGAAAATGTGTTTCGGTTTTAAAAGTTCCCAAATTGATATAATTCGTGGATAAGGTGATAAGGGTTCTAAATCCACTCATCCAATTGGTTTTGGCCATGTTTAGTTCATATATTTTACATTATCTTTCCATTTTATTTAAATCGTCAAATAATGATGTCATCGCTGCATCATTATTATGTCATAAATAATTTATTTTATTTAATGTCTAAAAATCATAAAACAAATACTATGATATAGGAAATCTTTTCATCTTTCCAATGACTATTTATAATCAAAATTTGGACTTGTATAACCCCACTTAAAAATTGTTTTCGTAAAACATATTATGTTTGTGTCATTTTCACTTTAACATTAAATAAAAAGTAATTTATGTCTTTTCCCAACAAAAGTGGATCCATGGGGTCCCCAAGTTGACCCATGGAATTTCATGGTCGTCAATGACACAACCAATGAGGTTGGGACATGTGTCTAGGTCATTTTATTTTATTAAAGCATTATTTATACCTTAAACTACACTAATTACCACTAATCGCGATTAAGAACTTAATACGTTACTATTCACCAAAAATTATTATAATCTCATTGAACAACATTTTACTTCTTAATGACAACCATGTATGTCGGATTTTCAAAATTCAATACACATTAGTGGTAAACTTTCATTTAACTGAAAAATCAGTTTTCTTGATTACCACTTAGTGGTTTCACTATTCATCAAAAATTGAAGTTTTTCAGAAAATTACCAAAAATTCACCCTAAGCTATATTTGATATTCCGAATTCAAAAATGAAGTCCATTTTACAAAATTCAATACATATAAGTCAAATTAATTAATTTAATAATTAATTCCCACTGCCAGAGCAAATAGCGTGTTTTTACAAAACAATAAGTATCAAAAGATTGACACCAGTTTAAGTCTAATTTCAAAGTGAAATTGATTCCAATGACCAAAATTGGATAAAATGGTAAAAATATATTCTAATTTCACTTCAAAACCAATTCAAAACATAATCTAATCATATAAATAAATTAGATTAAAAAGCAGTTTTGATGTAAAATGCAGTATTTTTCACTATTCATTAAAAAATGAACATTGTCAGAAAGTTACCAAAAATTCACACAAGGTAAATTTTGATGTCCCAATCATAAAGGATATGTTTATTTTGACAAAAATAGTTTATAAAATGGTCAAAATATAGATTCAAAAATGGTTTGCCATCAAAAGGCAGTAAAACAATCTTTTAAGAATATTAGTGTATTCCATGCATAAGATTGTATTTATTTTCATTTTAAGCCTCTATAACACTATCTTAATCATTAATAGACATAGATAAAAATATCTATTATTCATTACTTACTTGGGATGTTACATCCTTCCCCCCTTTAGAAAATTGCGTCCCCACAATTTATTTACTTATCGAATAAATGGGGGTACTTATCCCTCATTGCATTTTCAGATTCCCATGTTGCCTCTTCAATCATGTGGTTTTTCCACAAAACCTTTACCTGCTTAATCACCTTATTCCGTAACACTTGCTCCCTGTGGTCAAGAATCTAGACCGGTTGTTCCTCATAAGATAGGTTCTCTTCCAGCTGAACTACATCTGGACTCAAAACATGAGATGGATCTGGCATATACTTTCTCAACATCGAAATGTGAAAAACATTGTGTACCTGAGATAAACTCGGAGGTAAAGCCACTCGGTATGCAACTGATCCAACTCTCTCTAAAATTTCGTATGGTCCAATGAACCTCGGACTCAAATTTCCTTTCTTACCAAATCTCATCACACTTTTCCAAGGAGAAACCTTGAGAAAAACATGATCACTTACCTCAAAAGATAGATCCTTCCTCCAGTTATCCGCATAACTCTTCTGCCTGCTCTGAGCTGTTCTCATGTGTTTCTGAATCAGCTGAACTTTTTCTGCCATCTCTTCTACCAATTCTGGTCCCATCAACTTCCGTTCACCCACTTCATCCCAGAAAGCTGGAGTTCGACACTGCTTTCCATATAATGCCTGAAATGGTGCCATCTGTATACTGGAATGAAAACTGTTATTATATGAAAATTCAACTAAAGAAAGATGTTGGTCCCAACTTCCCTGATAATCCATAGAACAAGCTCGTAGCATATCCTCCAATGTCTGGATTGTTCGTTCTGACTGCCCATCTGATTGAGGATGAAAAGCTGTACTAAAATTTAATTCAGTACCCAACGACTTCTGAAGGCCTTTCCAAAAGTTAGAAGTAAACCTGGGATCACGATCCGATACAATGGAGAGAGGAACTCAATGTAACCTGACTATCTCTTTAAGATACAAACGGGAAAGTTGATCAAGAGAGAAATTATCTCGTATAGCAAGGAAATGAGCAGATTTGGTCAAGCGATCAACAATAACCCAAATTGCATTATTACCTCGAGATGTCTTCGGTAATCCAACAACAAAGTCCATGGATATATTCTCCCATTTCCACTCTGGCACTGGTAAAGGCTGAAGCATCCCTTTCGGTAACTGCCGCTCTGCTTTAACCTGCTGACAAGTCAAACACTTCACAGTAAAATCAACAATATCTCTTTTCATTCCATCCCACCAGTAATACTCCTGCAGATCTCTATACATCTTAGTACTGCCTGGATGAACTGAAAACGGAGAACTATGAGCTTCACATAACAACTCTCTCTTCAACTGTGAATCACAAGGCACACACAATCTCTTCCCAAATCTCAAAACACAATCATTATCAATGTTGAATTCAGGCAACTTACCTTTTGGAACCAGCTCTACCCTTTTCTGCAACTCACTGTCTTGCTTCTGTGCTTGCTTGATTCTATCTGATAGAGAAGATCTCACTGATACCTGAAACAAAACAGAAGGACTTCCTGCACCAACAACTTCTATGCCAAAGTTCATCAAATCCTTAACCAAAGGATCACGTTCCAAACGCAACATTGTTAATGACGCATTACTTTTTCGACTCAAAGCATCAGCCACTTTATTTTCTTTTCACTGATGGTAATGAATTGTACAATCATAATCCTTGATTAATTCCAACCATCTTCTTTGTCTCATGTTTAACTCTTTCTGAGTGAATATATACTTTAAACTTTTGTGATCGGTATATATTTCACACTTTACTCCATACAAATGATGCCTCCAAATTTTTAAAGCAAAAACAACAGCAGCTAATTCCAAATCATGTGTAGGGTAATTTACCTCATGAGTTTTCAACTGTCGTGAAGCATAAGCAATTACCTGATCATTCTGCATTAGGACGCAACCAAGTCCTTTCAATGAAGCATCACTATATATAACAAACTCACCATTCCTGGAAGGTAGTGCCAAAACTGGAGCATTCACCAATCTTCTTTTCAATTCCTGAAAACAATCATCACATTCTTTTGTCCAGATAAACTTAACACCCTTCCGAGTTAGCTTAGTCATTGGACTAGATAACCGTGAAAAATTTCTAAAAAACCTTTAGTAATAGCCCTCCAAACCAAGGAAGCTACGAATCTCGGTTACATTTGTGGGTCTTGGCCATTCTTCCACAACTTTTGTTTTTGCAGGATCAAAAGTTATTCCATCTTTAGAAACAATGTGACCAAGGAAAGAAATTTGTTGCAACCAAAACTCACACTTGCTGAATTTCCCATACAGTTTCTTTTCTTTTAAGGTTTGCAAGATAACCCTTAAATGTTTTTCATGCTCCTCTTTACTTTTAGAAAACACCAAAATATCATCAATGAAAACCACCACAAACTTATCCAAGAACTCATGGAAAATTCTATTCATTAAGTCCATGAATACAGAAGGTGCATTGGTTAGCCCAAAAGGCATTACTACAAATTCATAATGGCCATATCTCGTACGGAACGCGGTCTTCGGAATATCTGCCTCCTTTACCTTCAGCTAATGGTACCCCGATCTCAAGTCAATCTTTGAAAAAAACTGAGCTCCCTGGAGCTGATCAAAAAAATCATCGATATGAGGCAAAGGATATTTGTTCTTAACAGTGATATTATTCAAGGCTCTATAATCAATGCAAAGTCTCATAGAACCATATTTCTTTTTAACAAATAAAACAGGAGCACCCCACGGTGATGTGCTAGGTCTAATGAAACCTTTCTCTAATAAATCTTGCAATTTCTCCTTCAACTCTAAAAGTTCAATTTGTGCCATTCGATAAGGGGTTTTTGAAATTGGCTTAGCATCATGAACTAAGTCAACCGTAAACTCAACTTCCCGATCTGGTATTATTCCAGGCAACTCATCAGGAAAAACATCAGGATACTCATTTACCACTGGCAAATCATTAATCTGAACAGTTCCTTTATTTTCAACGACGTGTTCAAGGTAACATTCATTTCCATATTTTACAAGTTTTTCGGCCTCTTGATATGTTATCAAAAGTAAGGGTTCATTCTTGTAAACAAACTGAAAGTCTTTCTGAAAAGAAACTTCTTTAGCTCTACAGTCAATCTTAGCATGGTAAATAGAGAGCCAATCCATACCCAGGATAACATCAAACTCTACTAGAGGTAGAACAATAAGGTTTGCAAGTAGGTTCTTTCCACAGATAAGGATAGGAAGATTCTTATAAATTCTTTTTGCCTCGACACTTCCCCCAGGTGTTTTTACCAAAAGTTCAGGAGTCATTTCTTGAGATGGTATTCCCATTTTACTAGAAAAGGTTTCAGAGATGAAAGAATTTGTAGACCCCGAATCAAACAACACACTGGCATAATCTGAAAAAACAAACAAAGTACCTGATACAACATCATTTGATGGCCCGACATCTGCTGAAGTAGTTGCAAAGGATTTCACCACCCCTTTCTGCTTGTATTCTAACTGCTTCCCATCACTCAAGCTCCTTGTCGGACACTCGTTTGCATAGTGACCCATCTAATTGCACTTATAACATTTCACTAACTGTAAATCAAATTTGTTCTTACCTTCACCTTGATCCTTTTCAGTGCAATCACGAGCCTTATGTCCCATCTTACCACATCGGTAGCACTTCCCAGAATTCAGAAGACATTCCCCAGCATGCCTTTTGCCTCATTTATCACAAACTGGAAACTTAGTTCTCTTACCATCAGACTTTTTTGAAGAATTCTTACCTTTCTCCTGCCACCTCGGTCTCTTCTTCTGCTGGTTGTTATAGAAAACTTGGTCATCAGCAAACTCCATTTCCACCTTCTCAGCACATCGAACAAGCTTTTCATAACTTTTAAACTCACGAGAAGCTAATGACCTTCGATACTTTGGCTTTAATCCTGAGTAAAAATGATTGATTTTACTATCAAGGTCCCGGATAAAATTTGGAGCATACCTTGCCAATCGAGTGAACCTTTCTTCATAGGCAGCCACTGAGTCTTCCTCTTGCCTCAATTCCAAGAATTGCTTTTCCATCCTAAGTCGAACAGCCTTAGGAAAATACTTCTCAAGAAACATACCTTTGAATTCATCCCAGTCAAGAGCATCAATCTCATCAGCGTCCCTGATATTTTTAACCATAGACCACCACTGATCTGCCTCACCCTCCAAACAGTAAATAGCAAGACTAACCTTTTGATTGTCTGAACACCCCATGACATCAAAAATCTTCTCCCGTGCTTTAATCCACCCTTTAGCTAGCACAGGGTCAGATGATCCTCTGAATGATGGTGGATGTTGCCTCATGAAATGTTCCACCACTGACATGTTCCTCTGCGGTTGTTCTGGCTGATCTCGTGCATGGATACCACCGCCATTTATCGCTTGAGTCAACTGCGCCATCACTGCAACAAACTGTTCGGTTCCAATTCCGACCATTTCTGGATGCTGATTCGGAAGGTTATTTCCTTCTGTATGCCTTCCTAGCACTGCTTCCCTGTTTCCTCTGCGGAAAACCATTCTGAACAAACATGTCTTAGATGAAGCAACATGGTAATCTTTAAATGCTATATCATTTAAATTTTTTTTGGATAATCATTTAATAGAATTCAAACTCCTAAAGTTATCTAAACCAACCTTTGATACCAACTATAAGGACCCAGCCTCAAACCTTACTTAATCTTGAGTTATTACAAGATTACACATTGAGGATCTTTTCGGGTTTAGAGTTTTAGAGAATTAGATCATAAAACATGCATTACATTCCACATATAAACAAAGTGGTTACATAAAGATAGTATTCTTCATTCCCATCAATGGAAACACATTTAAAATAAAACATGGATTATTTCTTGACACTTCCTTGACACTATCATCATATCATGTACCTTTACCTTGACCTGTGAAAAACATTTCAAAAAAACTTGGGATGAGCATAAAAAGCTCAGTATGGGTTATAAAAACATGGAAAGGTAACATGAGTTCATATATACATAAGAATGAAATCATACTTTACCCATAAAACATAGGCACTTTAACATACCTCATAAAATCATGAATAAATCATAGAAATCATAATACATAAAGGTAACTTGAGGCATTCATAACATTCTTACGTAGGGAGTAACCCTCTTGGTTACGTTTGGAATACCCATCACAGTATATTCCCTAAAATCTCTTCGGAGAAACCTTAACGTTTCACTCCTTCGCGTTACCCAATGCATTGGAGAGCTATAACGGGCTCACCCGCCCTTAGTTTATCACAGAACCACCCGTCTTCATAATAATGCCCAAGAACCATAACATAATCATATCACATAAAACATGCATAAAGGAAACATAACATTTCCACATTTTAATCACGAGATATCAATACAACACATTGATATAATAAAAACATTATGAAAACCATTTTCAATACCAAAGTAAAACATGGTATTTATTTTTCGTTTTAATAAAAAAAGGTATGGCTTGTAGAGGAAGCCGAAACTCAAATAACGGTCACGACGACAGAGAAGTCGTTGTCGCCGCATACGTACGACAAAAACATTCCCTTTTGTCATTTAGTAAACGCTTCGTATAAAAAAGATTCCTTTTGAATAAACGTAAAAGTCAAAGGGTTTTATACACCGTATAAAAGAAAGTTGTGTATAAAATAAAATATGCCTCAATGAAAGGAGATTGAGACAAAGTCCCATACCTCGTATCCGACTTGACCCGACCGTTCTTTAATCTCCTGAATAATAAACTTGAGTTAATCTCTACTTGATTATGAATCTTTTTCAAGTTAATTATTACTTTTATACCATGTTATGAACATCATGTAATCAGTTAAGTTAATAATGTTCATTTTGTCGGTATTTGGTTCTTAAGTCAAAAATAGACTTCTTACACTTACATGTTGTTAATTTGGTCAAAGGTTCATTATATCCAGAATGGTATTAATGATGTAGATATCATATATGTCATTATATCAAGTACATACATGCATTTATAAAATTACATAATCATTTAGAGGTAAGAAATGAAATGCACCGTTCATGGAGACGGTAAGCCGTACGTACGCATGAATGCTACTTTCATTTCTATTTCGTATTTTATAGAATGGAATCATAATGATATAAAGGTATATTATAATTCCAGTATAATATCATATATAATATCATAGTTCCATCCTTTATATGTCCCACATATGGTATTTAACGAATCAAATCACTTTGAGGGGGCGGTAGTCCGCACTTCCTAAAATGAAGATATCGTGTTTACCCATAATGGAAACCATAAAGGTATGCCAAAAATGAAAAAAAAACAGAAGCTTAAGGAAAACATAAACATATTATATATCATATATAAAAATAGTGACATCATAATGGCCACCTTTGAAGGAGTTAAATGAGTATTGAACAATCATCATTTCGGGAGGCAGAATTTCGCCATCCACAGAAACCGTATCTTCTTTAACCATTTGATGCAGTTGTGTGAGATTGTAGCTCAAATAAATCTTATAACAACATCCTAGTATATTGAAGATACTGTTGTTGTTACAAAATAAGTAAATAAAAAGAGTTTAGGGGGTTGGAGAAGCAAAATAAAACAAATGAACATGAGAGAATGAATTACCTTTAAAAGTGTAACTCTTTTTGATTTGAGCCTAAAGGCTTCCTTTGAAAGGATTCTGCCCAAAGGGAATCCTCTAAAATGAGGAGAGGGATGTGGAGAGAGTAAATGGGCAGGAGTTGTCCGAGCCAAAGGCTTGAGGAGTGTGTGAAATGAGGTAGAGGTGGGAGCCTTTTATAAGAGGAGAGGAGGGGCACTTTTGGAAAGTAAAGAAATATTACTTTATTTGAAAATGTGTTTCGGTTTTAAAAGGTCCCAAATTGATATAATTCGTGGATAAGGTGATAAGGGTTCGCAATCCACTCATCCAATTGGTTTTGTCCATGTGTAGTTCATATATTTTACATTATCTTTCCATTTTATTTAAATCGTCAAATAATGATGTCATCTTTGCATCATTATTATGTCATAAATAATTTATTTTATTTAATGTCTAAAAATCATAAAACAAATACTATGATATAGGAAATCTTTTTATCTTTCCAATGATCATTTATAATCAACATTTGGACTTGTATAACCCCACTTAAAAATTGTTTTCGTAAAACATATTATGTTTGTGTCATTTTCACTTTAACATTAAATAAAAAGTAATTTATGTCATTTCCCAACAAAAGTGGATCCATGGGGTCCCCAAGTTGACCCATGACATTTCATGGTCGGCCATGACACAACCAATGAGGTTGGGACATGTGTCTAGGTCATTTCATTTTATTAAAGCATTATTTATACCTTAAACTACACTAGTTACCACTAATCGCGATTAAGAACTTAATACATTACTATTCACCAAAAATTATTATAATCTCATTGAACCACATTTTACTTATTAATTACAACCATGTATGTCGGATTTTCAAAATTCAATACACATTAGTGTTAAACTTTCATTTAACTGAAAAATCAGTTTGCTTGATTACCACTTAGTGGTTTCACTATTCATCAAAAATTGATGTTTTTCAGAAAATTACCAAAAATTCACCCTAAGATATATTTGATATTCCGAATTCAAAAATGAAGTCCATTTCACAAAATTCAATACATATAAGTCAAATTAATTAATTTAATAATTAATTCCCGCTGCCAGAGGAAATAGCGTGTTTTTACAAAACAATAAGTATCAAAAGATTGACACCAGTTTAAGTCTAATTTCAAAGTGAAATTGATTCCAATGACCAAAATTGGATAAAATGGTAAAAATATATTCTAATTTCACTTCAAAACCAATTCAAAACATAATCTAATCATATAAATAAATTATATTAAAAAGCAGTTTTGATGTAAAATGCAGTATTTTTCACTATTCATTAAAAAATGAACATTGTCAGAAAATTACCAAAAATTCACACAAGGTAAATTTTGATGTCCCAATCATAAAGGATAAGTTTATTTTGACAAACATAGTTTATAAAATTGTCAAAATATAGATTCAAAAATGGTTTTCCATCAAAAGGCAGTAAAACAATCTTTTAAGAATATTAGTGTATTCCATGCATAAGATTGTATTTATTTTCATTTTAAGCCTCTATAACACTATCTTAATCATTAATAGACATAGATAAAAATATCTATTATTCATTACTTACTTGGGATGTTACAGTTACATTCATAGATATATTTCATAAATTGTGACAATGATCATTCAAAACAATGTTGGATATGTTGGGTGCGTCCTGAGTGGCATTGTACTAATGAATAATGTGAGAGAGGTTTTGTCCCTTATATTGGAAGTAAATATATTGGTCCATTTGATTAATTATAATATCTAGAGAAAGTTCATGGATACATAAGTTTATTAGCAAGTTTATATATAAAAATTCAAAGAAATGGAGTGGAGTATATAGTTTTCTGAAACATGCTTTGGAATTAGTTTAATGAGATATATCGAGATAAATGGATTATATTACATAGTAAGTGTTCACATGATGTTGAATGTTAGTTACGACTTTAAATATTTTCTCTATGAGTGACATGGAATATTTCAATATTATAACCTTATACTTTAGGCAGTTTAATGTAATGTAAATAAAAAATAGGCCTAGAGGTTTACACACTAAATGTATACAAAAACATTGGTTAAATTCTATATGATTCTAACAAGTAGATTAAAATATTATTCTCAGGTCAATAGAATAATATTTAATTTGGTTTTATAGTTGATGAAAAGTATTTATTTATCAGTTCATAATGTAGTGATACTTATTTAATTAATTAAATAAATAGTACTTATACTTGGTCTGGTAAATAATGAGGCAGATGAAAAAACCTAGTTATGGTTCGGTGAAAATGGAATAACTATTTGAATAAATAAATATTTATTTATTCAGGATAAATAATATTTAATTAATCAAAATATTATGTACATGTCAATTAAATAATAATAATATTATCATTATTCAGACATGGGGTATTCAAGGGATTAAGAAAAAATTAAAGGTTCATTGTGAAAATAATATTCTAACCCTGGATCTATAATTTTTTGACTATTAAATGATCTAAATAGAATTTTTTTGCACAATCTTTTGATTTCTGGAGAATTCTCTTAGCCCAGAGATATTCTCAAGAATTATACAAGACCCACGATCATTGATGATGCTCCTCTACTCTCTCCATCTGTGAGAGAACCAAGAGAATCCAACAATCCTTGTAGGGATTCTAAAGGAGCGATAAAAAATGAATGGCTCAAGGAATATGGACATCCAGACTAGCATCCAAAAAACCCTATCATGATGTTCATAGTTTCTTGGTGAAAGTGTGGATCAACACTAAATATATTCTACATGTTATTCCTCTATCACAATGAATATTTGACAATAAGGTTAAATGAAATTTAATAATTAAGAAATAATTACAAGATAGGGTATTTATTGATATATGTAAATTAATTATAAATTAAAAGTAATATCCTATATTTATTGATTTTGGGAACACATTTCTGTCTTTTTTAGAGGAGTAATGTAAATAAGTTGATGAACTGCTTTGTTTGGAATCACTCGACATGCTTCCACTACACCCTAGAACCTATGAATTAAACATATTTTCTCATCGCTAATGTCAACGGATCTATCTTATCTCAAGAAACAACATAACAAAAAAGACACATGTTTTATATGAGTCTTTCCAAGACTCAACACCCAAAACCTTTTATCATTAAGAGTTTATCCAACTATATGTAATGAATCAGAACCATAAACCATTGAAACCCATCTAAAAATGGTCTGTCAACAAGGTTATCACCTGTCAAAGTGTCACACACCTATTGTTAAAGAGTGTCATTGGTTGTTATCATATAGAAACAAACCCTCCATGCCACACACAACACTAATCACATCATAATATTCTACAATGGTTTGAGGGGATATTACTCAATTCTCACAATCACTTTGATTAGTATCTTAACTAACTACTTGAATAAAATTGATGATTTTCTATAGTAATTTATTTGCTTATGTAGATTGGGAATTCATAATAAGGTTAATATATAAAATCCCATAGGATCAAACATAATTTTATTAAATTATAACTTCTTTTGGTACAATGTTATTTTCCAAAACGTGAGAGCTTATAATAGTTTATAAAAAAGAGTTTCTATATTGATTACTTTTTATGATAAATATTAAAAATATTAATATAGTCTATATCAGTAAAAAATATATTTCAACATTAACTACTATTTTATTCATCTTACACATTATGTGATGATATATTTATTAAAAGTTTATATTTTCTTAGGTTTTTGAAGCATTAAATGATAACTTGATATTAATAAATCATACATCATAAATGTATAAGGTATATGTAAAGGGTAGGGAAATCATTTATGAAACACTCGAAATCATAGAGGATTAATAATCTAATAGATTTATATAAAATTAATTTTAGGGATTTATTTAATAATATAATTAGATCTAATAATGCTTGTTGAAGATTTATTCCATATTTCTTCTTTAATCGACGAGGAGTTAGCATACCTTTGGGATTTGAAGGAGTTAATTTCATTTTTTTGGAGATTATATATTTGATGGATAATTTTTGGATATAAAAACATATTGGTTATCATTAAGTGGTCATAAAAAACTACAATAGTAAAAGGATTAATAGAAAGAAGTTTTTTCATACTACGTTCTTTATAGTTTTCTTCTTTTATTCTACTAAATGATTTTGGAAAATATGTTTTAAATTTCTATTGCTTTCAGACATACTAGATATCATTAAAAAATATCATAACTTTTATTATAAGTGGGTTTATGTAAGTTTTAGGTGAGTTTTAATAGATGTTGTGTTGAATTTTTTGATGTTGTCTCATGTCAATATATGGTCATGTAAATCTTCTAGAACTACTTATATTCGAGAATAGATCATTAAATGATCTATGAGAGAGAAGTATAGACATAGGATGTTTTTTTATAAATAATTTATCCTATGAAAAAAAGTATTATATTTCTTTCATTCCATTTTAGAGTGTTGAGAATAAAAACATGATCCTTCTAAAATTTATTGGCATGAAATTATCCCTCAGGTCCTTAGCTTCTATTATATTTTCACTTATTATCTTCATGTGTGAGGAATATTTTTTATGTGGTGAATTATATTTGAAATTCTAGAAATGTTTTAATTTTGTGACATTTCACAAGAAAATAAATTATTTTTATGTTATTATCTCCCAAATTCAAAAGAATATCTTAATTAAATTGTCTTGTGTTAAGAGGGTGAAAATCACACTTTATTTTCTTTTGGAGATCCTCTTATTATTGCATCGATTCATTTTTATATAATTTTTTTCATTATAAAGGGATTATTTTCTCTTAGTTTGTGTGATCCATTTTTATTTTTATATTTTATAGTTAGAGTAGTTATCCATTATTTTTTAGTTCATGGTTCATTTTTTCCTCATTTTTTTATAATTTAGTTGGATTTTTTGAATTGTTAATTAGTGTGTGGTTGCTTGGGGGACTGGAGTTCATATTTATCTCTGATAGTTCAATATTTTTATAAAATAAACCATAATAAACTTTTTTTTTTCATTGAACACTAAATTCCTCAAAAGTAATATAGATGAGAATAAATAGTTGATAAATTTTTAAAAATCGAAAAACTTTGGGACTACCCAACTGCCTAGGCTCACTGAATGGGCCAATAAGCCCTATGATGGTGTCCAAAGGATAGCCGATGGGCTACTAGGTGGATGTTTTAATTTGGGAATTTTTTTAATTGATCAGATCCCCATATATCCCCTCCTATATTCTCCCTTAACCTAACTAGAACTATATGATGAAGGAGGATCCTTCCCTGAGTATTTTAGCTCCCATTACCTCATTTCATGGTCATTTTAAGTGTTATTCATTGTAGTTGATTCCTATAGGAAAGTATACCACCATACTCTCCATAAACCCCATTCTTTCTTAATTTATTCTAATTGAACCCTAATATGATGAATTTAGTGATGACTTTATGTAAATGGCACATCAAGCTTAATAAAATCCAAAATTATTCGTGGTTTAACTCTATTGGGATTGAGGTAGAATATACTTTAAATTTTACGACACATTTATAAAATTATATTCCTTGGCTTAGACATATGTGTCTGATGTAACACCCCTAAATTATAAAATATGAACATCATATTCAGTTGCTTGTATTCCACACCACACCAAGAAAAGAAAATAATATAACATCCTGAGACTTTATGATATATTTCTTATTTTAAATAAATTAAAAACACTCTATTGCTTGTAATTCAAGAAACAATGAGGTTATCTTGTATTAAATGAAAAAAATACTTTCTTTGATGGCTTTCATTACATGAAAAATTGAGTTTTATTGAATAATATAAATATTATTTTTTAAAATGATAAGTATCTCCTAGATATTAAATTGAAAGTTATGAATAATATCAAATATCATATAAAAATATATAGCTGCATTCATTAATTTCTAATTAATTATAAGTGAATATAAAAAATAATTGAATATAAAAGAAATGTTTTTATAAAAGACTATTTTTCTATGCGAAAGGAATTTTATCTTGATAAATTAAATTAATTACTATTATTGGATGATCATAATAAAATTTATTTATTATATATTCAGTAATATATTTTTACATTAATCCAATAGATTTGATATGAATAATATAAGAACAAATTGAATTTTATAAATACAAATTTATATTTTTATAAAGGAAATTTTACCACCTTTTAATGATAAAATTGATTTAAAACTAAATTTTGGCACTTTTATAATTTGTTTGAGAAAAATTAATCTTCATTTTTGAAAGTGAAATATAAAAATTATCTTAGGTGTAATTTTTGGTATTTTTTTGAGAAGTTTAATTTTTAATAGTGTAAAATACTAAATTTTATTTAAAAACTATTTTTGTAACCCCCCGGGATTTTATGGTATGTCTCTTTTGAAATAAATTTAATCTCTTTTATAGTTTATATTGTATGAAACTACAAACTAAAAAAACTCCAAAATATTATTATTTAATTGTGATGGTTATCACATAGGAGTTGGAATGGAGGTAATGAATGATATTAAAGAAATTATAAAAATATACTTTATATATGTTTATAAAAATATTTCATTTGTTACTAATTAATTATAAATGAAATTAAAAACCAATTGAACACAATGGAAGTGTTTTTCTAAAAAACTATTTTTATGACCAAATTGACATTTTATCTTAATAAATTAAATTAATCACTATTAGTTAAATATAATAATGAAATTTATATTTTATAAGTTCGTTTTTTAAAATTCATCCAATAATTTTTAAAATCTCAATATAAGAATAAATCCAATTTTATGCAGAAAAAACTATATTTTTTTCTAAAAGGCAATTTTGCCACCTTATAATAGAAAACCTATTTTAAAACTAATTTCAGGAACTTTTATATATTTTTTTAACAAAATTAATTTTTGAAATTGGAATATAAAAATTATATTAGGATTAAGTTTTGGTATTTTTGTGATAAGTTTCATTTTTTGATGAAAAGTGAAAAATAATGCATTTTAATTGAAAGCTCACTTTTCATCTAAATAATTTATAATGTAAAATTATATTTCAAATTTGTTTTAAATTATAATTAGTTCAATTATATATAAATAAATCCAATTTAAGCCCTTTTAATCATTTTCACATTGAAATTGGATATAAAAACATTTCATACTTTTGAATTGTTTCACTTTAAAAACCTGTTTTTCAGTTGTGTTTGTGAGATTAATTTTAAAACTATTTTTTTCCAATTCTAGGAATTGAATTTGGTAAAATAGATTCCACATTTGGAATAAAAATTTCCATATTATTTATTACTTTTATTTTTATTTTTAGTAATAATAACATTACTGTGGTAAAAAGAAATATTTACGGCGTTATTAGAAAAATAGTGAAATGGGTTTAAGTTAAAAGGAAAAGGAATAAAACCCCTAAAAATAAAAACTTTAATGGGGGTTTGAGGTAGTTATAACCCTAAACATAATTTACGTCATTAATTATCATCCGAATTCTTTGACATCAGTTTTACCTCAATGTGGTTGGCTTTAAATATAAAATATTCTTTATTTAATCAATTAGAACCAGCCCTCCTCAAGTATAAATACCAGTCCTCACCATCCCATTTATCCTCAAAAGGATTGAAGGTCCCAAAATATCTACCAAAACCTCTCCTCCCTAGTTTCTTCATGTATAATCATTGGTGGTCTCACCCAAATACCATTTTCAAGGTATTTAAGGGATCCTTTAAGGGGTGATATTGAAGAGGTATGTTTCTCAAAGCACCTCATCTTAATTTCTTTTATTTTTCTAATTTCTCCTCAAATACTTAATACATAAAAGCATGATAAATCCATAATCATTTATATATTTTAGTTTTATGTTTCTAATTGAATATATCATATCCATTTAATTTCTCATCCGTCCTTATTCAATGAAATAAAACTATTTTCTGAATTTTGATAGTTAATCATCTTTCTGACTAATGTATTTTCTTTTTCTATTACTAAATTCATGAATAGTAATAAAAGTATAATTTTGGTCAAATTTTATTTTAATAGGTATATTATAACCTATTTCATGTTTTGAAACTAATATATCTACATAATATTAAATAAAATGAAACAAGTTTGTGATGCTTTGAAAAAACACCAAAATAAACTAAACATTTATCATTAACATTTAATAAAACCAATATTCCTCATGCAAGAAAGATAAATAATACATGGGTCCATTTAAAATTATATAAATTCATTAATACTATTTCATTTAACTTTTGTATTTTTATTTCTATTTGATAAAAAAATCAACAATTTTGCACAAATGAAACAATGATGAAACCAGAAATGAACGCACCTGAAATAATAAAAATAATACAATATTATTAATGAATGGGTGGTAATATGTTATCAAATTATCACATAATTTATTATAAATATGTTCATAGTTATGGAATTGATTAAAAACATTATTTAACCCATTTTACAATATTATAAAGCATGTGAAACTAAAGTTAAGCGTGAGGTAAGTGTTTCTCATCTCACTTTTTCTTCTATGAGATATATTCCTTCTTAACTAATTATTTCCGGTGTGTGGTGTATATACTCCAATTTGACATATAATATTACAAATATAATTATCAAAAAACATATCCAATGTTTCACTTTATAATTATTACTTTTATGGGGAATATGATTTGACTGATTAAAAATTGGTAAGGGAATTCTTAAAAAGATTTCCATTCTTTGGGTTAACCTTCTACTTCATTGATTATGTCAGACTATGATTATGTGTGGGATAAATTTTTATTAACTTATGTTTTATATCCATTTTTTTTAAATTCATTTATAATTAATTCACACAATTTATTAATTTTATTAATGATCACTTTAATGATATGATATTTATAAGGAATTTTCTTTTAAAAATTATCTTTTTAAAGTTTCCATTAAAATTACCATTTAATTTCATAACCAATTTTTTAAAATTATTTCAATTTATTTTACTATCCTATTATTATTGTTGAAATTAATTTTTACTCCTGTTTCACTTTTTACAAAATGGTTTCAAAGGAATCTTTTTTTTTAATTTTCTAAGAGAGGTTATTTAAAACTTTTCCAGAAAAATATGGATGGAGTGTTCTTAACTCATACGGCATGATCAAATTTTCACACCATCATGAAAAATTATTTCATTAAATATTAATTTACATTATTATAATTTTATTTTAAAATAAAATGTTTTATTTTATAATTGTAATTTTTTTGAAAAAAGTTGTTTTCAAAACAAAAATTATATTTTCCTCAAGAAATGATTCAAGTGATCTTAAATATTATATTACATATAAGATAAAATAATTTGATGTTAATTATTGTTTAATGAGGATAATATTAAATGATATTATCCTAACTATTTTATGGTGGGTTTATATTAATGATGTAATGATGTTTCTGAATCCTTTTTCTTTTTTCATGAGTTATGTTATACTAAAATATTTATATAACTAATTTATTTACATGGGTTCTGATGTGATGAATGATTTATGTTATTATGGAACTTGTTTGTTTGTTTCCAATGTGTTATGGATGGGACCTATATCACCCTAAAATTAATTGGGTAATGTTTTATATATCATGAGATAGATAGGACCAGAACAGGAAGTGAAACCAATTTGGTAAAGGACTTTGTTTGCGATGATGGTTTGGGGAGTGAACCCAATCCACAACGATAGTATTGGGAGTGATCCTTATATACTAAGATGGTTTGGGGAGTTAACCTGATCCGCTATGATAGTATTGGGAGTGATCCTTTGCTACTACAATGGTTTTGAGAGTAAAACGAATTTATTATGATAGTATTGGGAGTGAATCTTGACTATTAAGATGGTTTGTGGAGTGAACCCAATCCACTATGATATTACTGAGATAGAAACTTAACTACTATGATGGTTTGGGGAGTGAACCCATTCTAGTATGATAGTCTTGTAAAAGAGCCTTGACTACTAAAGATATGATTTTTATGCTTATGTGTATGCCATAATTATATGTATTATACCAATATTACTCTCATAGGATCTTTTATAATTCATGTCTTATGAACTTATATGATTTACTTCATGATTCAAGATTATGATAATTATTATGCAGGGTATAATTCTCAAATTTTATGTTCATGATCTTATGATCATGTTATATATCTCCCTTTTTTACCCTTATTGAGCGTCTGAGATCACCCTTTATTATGATTATTTTCCATAGGATATGAAGTAAGGTGTTAAATATGACATTTTTAGAGGGTTCTAGGTATTAAGTAATAAGTAGTAGATGATGTAGAAGTATTATGAACTAGTTTTTTTTTGTTTCCACAATTCAAAATACAATAAATCCATTTGATTCAGGCGTGGTTTTGTTATGTTATGTAATGTACATTAGTTTATTTAGAAGTAATATCTATGTATGCTATGTATGGGTAGTTATAGTTGGTATCAGATCAAGGTTTATTTAATCTTTGGAAACTAGGATGAGAAAACATTAAGTAAAATTTATAAGGATAAGTCTAATTATAGGTTACAATTAAATATCATGAATAACCCAGGGTTAAAACTAAGGCATAATAGATTGAAATTTTTTAAGATATTTTTCTTTATTATATTGTTTCCCACTATGAATATTGATGCTCACACTACCCTTTTTGGTTTCAATCAGTGGTTGTAACCCGAAGGAACCATGTCAATACTGAATGCCATGGGAAATGAAATTATTTTTCTCCTGAGAAACCTAGTGATATAGGAGATGGAATCAAAAATATTATTTATATACTCACACAAGATATGAATCATTTTGATCACCTAAATTATGGAACAACATTCAGTTGAGTCGATTATAAGGCAACAACCACCTTTTTTAGTGAATTTTATGATCTTCTAGTGGCTAATAAATGGATCAACACCATTGAGAAAATATTTTTTGTTCATAAATGCTCGAGACCAGAAACATTCATCTTAGATATTTACCATCTGGAAGGGGAAGAATGTAAATAGTTAATTTTTATCAAGAAACTAAGGCAAGTAGATTAAATTTAATCAATGGAATTGGATGAGTTTAAAGGGATATTACTTATCACGTACTTCCATCATATTATACATAAAAATATACATAAGTTATTTCTTGAACTAAAGAAAAATGATGATGAATAAATTGGTACATATGAGATAAATTTTACAATTCTTGAATGGTATAACTCCGGTTTAATTTTTAGTATGAAAAATAAAATTGGTCGATTGTTTGGTGGTTTAAAACCAATTCTATGAAGGGAAGAATCTTTAAAATAATTTATTACTTATGAAGAATTTTTTTGACGTGATCCTAAATTAGATATGGAAATTAGAGTTACCCATAAATCTTAGGGTTTTTATATGAAAAGAAGAATGGATTTCAAAGTAAATTAAAAAAACTATGGAGAGAGGGAGATGAGATTTCCTTACTGATCAATATGTGGGAAGAAAAATGGAAGGAAATGAATTAAGTGAATGAGTAAATGTTTTATGTGTGGAAGGTAAGGTCATCAAGTAACTGAGTGCCGAAGTGATGGGAATAAGTTAGATAATGATGAAAATAGAGGGGAAGATTCATTGAATGCACCCACCACACTTCAATGATTTAATTTTAAGAAAAATGGGCATTAAGATAATCAGTACCCAAATCTAAGGGTTAACAATGACGATCCACATCAGCAACCTATTAAAGATAAATGAAAAGGTAAATATCATGTGATCACTATTGTTGGTGTGGATTACAAAAATTAAGTAGTTAAATGACAGAGTTTTGTTTTCATTAGAATTCAAGAATAATGTTTTAGAAATGATTTTACGGAATAATGAAACATCTAAGGATAGATCTACTATAGTTTTTCCATAAGTATTTGGAAGCATTTTTTGAATGGTATTAGTAACACTTAATAGTGGTAGATGTGATATTTTTAGATGACACATAATTAAGGGAAGGATAAATCTTAATATGTGAATGATTCTGGGATAATCAGATAAATATATGTTTGATTATGATAAAATAGATGGGATATTATTGATGTCCCCTGAACTGATTATTAATATGATGGAAATGAGGTTTATGATATAATGGATTGAGTTTATAGAATTTTTTTATTTATGATATGAGGAAGGAATTAATATTTGAATTCATACATGTTTTCACTATGGTTTTATGGTAATTAAGGTTATTAATATGTTTTAAAAGAATACATGATAATGATGTTCACATGTTTTATGTTTGAAAAGTAAGACCTAAATCAAGTTGTTTGGGGGATTAATGATAATTTTATTTTGAAAATTTAATGACCTTCATTAAA
Organism: Viscum album; assembly: GCA_963277665.1. Taxonomy (NCBI): domain Eukaryota; kingdom Viridiplantae; phylum Streptophyta; class Magnoliopsida; order Santalales; family Viscaceae; genus Viscum; species Viscum album. Next base: position 129,069,657 of record OY728140.1, read on the forward strand.
AAGTTATGGATTTTAATATTTTAGAAGGATCATTAGGGTGACCATTTATAAATTTTTTTACACTGAACATTGGATTTTTTATTGGATATCAATGTGTTAATTAACTATATGAATATTTATGTGTGTTGGATAAGCCGTGAAAACCATTTTTTTATGATGATAACTAGAGATAGAAGGAACAACTTTTCATCCCATTATGGATCTTATAATCCACTTGCTCTAAATGAATTACAACTTCAAATTAATTTATTAGAGAAGTAAACAAAGTTGGAATTGATAAAGATGTATTTAAAGAGTTAGATCAGACTTATGAGATGAAATCAAGTAAGTATATCTTCTCAAACGATTTTGAAATAAAATTTTATTCTATTATAATCATTCATGATGATATCAATGACATTTTTAGACCTATTATTTATATGGTTTTGTGGTCATTAACCTTATAATGACTATTTTCAATATCATTCTCCATTCGAACTTGATAGTTAAAATTCTCTTCCATGTCTATGTTTTCACTTTCCACTAATGTTCTCCTAATCAGAATCCTAGTTATGTGGTTATCTTTGCCTTTTACTTTCCCTCTTATTAAGAGGATGTTTTACTGAACCCATTTTTGATGTTGGTTTTCCAAAAGGGAAATTTACAAACATCCATGTTTAATTTTCAAGAGAAATTTCAAAATTATGAGGACACAATTTTTTTTTTAAAATCTGGATCGTATCAATATGGAATCTTATCAATTATCTCTTTCACAAAATATCTCTCATGTTCATGATGTGTTCCATGTATCTCAACTAAGTAAGTAAATTCTTGATCCTTCACAAGTACTAAAAAAATATGTTATACCATTGGAATAATATCTGTTATATCAAGAGAAACTGGTATAGATTCTGGGTCATACAGATATATCTCTACAAAACAAGACAACTCACCAGGTAAATTATTTGTGGCGAAACGACCAATTTGAGGAGGCTATGTGAGAAACTAAGGGTGTGATGAGGAATGGGTATCCTCATAAGTTTATATCCAAGTAATTAATTTCAAGAGATAAATTTATTTTAAGGGTGGTAGAATGTAACACCCCATGATTTTATTGTATGTATCTTTTTTTTAAAAAATTAATCTCTTTTATAGTTTACATTTCATGAAACACTGAACTTAAACAAACCCCAAAATATTATTATTTAATTGTGATAGTTATCACCTAGCCATTGAAATGGTGAGAATGAATTATATTAACTAAATTATGAAAATATAAATTATATGTGTTTATAAAATCAATTCATTGGTTACCAATTAATAAAAATTAAAATTAAAAACAATTTAACATAAAGTGTTTTTATAAAAAAAATCATGCCTACAATGACATTTTATATTAATAAATTAAATTAAAAAATATTAGTAAAATATTATAGTGAAATTTATATGTAATATATTCAATAATTTATTTAAATTTTCCCAATAAGTTTTATAGTCTCATTATAAGAATAAATCCAATTTTAATCACAAAGCTATATTTTTTCTAAAATGAAAATTTTCCACCTTTTAATAGCTCACCTATTTTAAAACTAATATTTAACACTTTTTACGATTTTATTTGATAATAAAAACCATTTTTTAAAGTGGTATATCAATATTATCTAAAGGTGAAGTTTTGGTATTTCTTTGATAAGTTTCATTTTTTGATGAATGGTGAAAAATACTGCATTTTAATTGGAAACTCACTTTTCATCAAAATTATTTTTAATTTTAAATTATATTATAAATTTATTTTAAATTATAATTAGTTAAATTATACTTAAATAAATTATATTTATTTCATTGGGATCAATTTCAAATTGAAAGTGGATATATAAACATTTTGAAAATTTTCACTTTAAAAACCTACTTTCCCGTTGTGTCTGTGAGATTAATTTTAAATATTTTTTTTAAGATTAAGAGAATTGAATTTGTTAAAATGGGTAACATATTTGAATCATAATTTTAATCTTATTTATTAAGGTTATTTTAATTTTTAGGCATAAAAACATACCGTGGTAAAAAGAAAGATTTACCACGGTATAGGTAAAATAATAAAACAAGTTAAACTTAAATGGTAAAGGATTAAAATACCTAAAAATATGAAATTTAATGGGTGTTTAAGTAATTATCGACCCTAATGATACAATAAAATATTAAATACAATTTTTTTTGAAATTAATTCCACCTCAAAGTGGTTGTCTTTAAATATAGAATAATCATTATTTAATCACTTAAAACCACCACTCCTCAAGTATAAATATCTCCCCTTACCACCCCATTTATCCACACAAGCATTAAATATCATAAAATATCTTCCAAACTATATAATAACAAAAATACCTAACTCTAAATTCTAGTGGTCTCATACAAACACCATTTCCATGGTCATTAAGGGATCCTTCAAGGAGGTGATATTCAAGAGGTGATTTTCTCACAGCACCTCTCTTAATTTATTTTTTTCTTTTAATTTTCCTCACCTCCTTCATAAATCAAGTCATGAAAACTAAAAAATAATATATATACTGTAATGTTTTTTTATAATGGAATATCTCATATTTATTTCATTTCTCATCTCCCCTAATTCAAATAAATGAAACTATTTTCTAAATTATACCAGTTATTTGTCTTTGTGAATAATGTTTTTTGTTTTCCATTACCGCCTTCATGGATAGTCATAAAAATATAATTATAGTTAAATCATATTTTAATAGGTATATTAAAACCTATTTAATTTTATGGAAATATAATATAAACATAATATTAAATAAAATGAAACAAGTTTGTGATGGTCGGAAAAACCGCCAAATTAGACTAAACATTAATCATTATCATTTTATCAAATGAATAATTCTCATGTAAAAAATAAAAATCATATATGGGACCATTTAAAATTATGGAATTTAGTTAACAAAATTTCATTTAACTTCTATATTTTTATTTCTATTTGAAAAGAAAATCTATAATTTTATGAAAATGAACCAATGATGAAACCAAGAAACGAACACATCAGAAACAATGAAAATAATGAAATATTATTAATGAATGAGTGGTAAGATGATATAAAATTATCACATAAGGTATTATAAATATTATTATAGTTTTAATTAATTAATAAAATTCTTTAAGCCTTTATACAATACGTTAAATGATGAAAAACTAAAGGAAAGTGTGAAATAAGGGTTTCTCATCTCACTTTTTCTTCTATGAGATATATGCCTTATTCACCACTATTTTAATATGTGCGGTGTATGTAATTCAATTTGATATATAATATCATTCATATCATTTTTATAATTTTATTAAATGTTTCATTTTATAATTATTATTTTATGGGGCATACGTTTCGACTGATTACAAATTGGTAAGGGAATTTTAAACCCAATTTTCATTGTTTGGATTAACCTTATACTTCATCGATTATATCAGAAAATGATTATGCATGGGAAATTTTTTTTATTATATTATATTGAATTTACACTTTTCTAAATTTATTTACATTTAATATATATAATTGATTAATTTTATTAATTATATCTTCAGTGATATGATATTTATAAGTTATTTTCCTATAAAAAGCATCCTTTAAAGGTTTCCCAAAAAATACCTTTTTCTTTAAGGCCCATATTTTTAAAAAATTATTTCCAAAAATGTTTTTATTATTATCTTATGATTTTTTAAATTCATTTTTACTCATGTTTTACTTTTTAGAAAATTGTTTTAAAGGATTCTTTTGGTCATTTTCTAAGAGAGTTTCTTTATAACTTTTTTGACAAAAATAAGAATGAATGTGTTTTTTAACTTATATGGAATGATTGGATTTTACTATTGTCATGAAGATTTAATTACATTAATATTATATTAAAATATTAATATTTTATATTAAAATTAAATTTTTTCTTTTATAATTGCATGTAATTTTGAAAAAAAATGTTTTCCAAACAAAAAGGATATTTTCCTCAAGAATTATTTCAAGTGATCTTTCAAAATTACGTTATATATAAGATAACATTATTTGATGCTACTTTTGATTTACTAGGGATATTTTTCAAGTATACATGCATTTTTATTTATTGTTTTTTTATATTTATGTTGTAATGAAATTTATGAATCCTGTTTCTTTTCCATGAGTTATGTTATAATAAAATGTTTATGAAACTCATTTCTTTATATGCGTTCGGATTTAATGAATGGTTTATGTTCATGTTGAAAAAATATATATGATTTTAATTATATGATAGGTGGGAACTATATCTACCTCCAATTAATTGCATAATGATTTATATATCATGAGATAGACTGGATTGGAATAAGAAGAAAAATTGGTTACATAAAGGACTTTTTCCACAAAAAGGGTTTGGGGGAGTGATACTAATATAATATGATAGTCTTGGGAGTGAGAGTTGGATACTATGATGGTTTGGGAAGTGAACCCAATATACTATGATAGTCTTGGGAGTAAATCTTGGTTACTAAGATAGTTTTATGAGTGAATCCAATCCACTATGATAGTCTAGGGAGTGAACCTTGGATACAATGATGATTTAGGAAGTGAACCCATTCCACTACGATAGTCTTGAGAAAGAGTCTTTACTAATAAAGAAACAATTTTATATGCTTATGTGTATGCCATAATTATATATCTTTTCCAAATATTATTCTCTCAGGTTATTTTATGATTCATGTGCTGTGAACTTATATGATTTATTCAGTGACTCAATATTAGGATCTTTTTTTACGAAGGGAATAATTTTTAAATGTTATGTTCATGATCTTAGGATTATGTTATACATATCCCTTGTTTACCCTTACTGAGCATATAATCTCACCATTTTCATATGTTTATTTTCCATAGGAAATGAAGAAAGTTATTAAATATGACATCTAAAAAGGGTTATAATTAGAATGAATAATAGGGAGATGATGTAGATATTTTATGAACCTATTGTTTTTGTTTTCATTTTTCTAAATAAAATAACACCATACGATTTTGGAATTGTTTTTTATTTTATGTAATGAATATTCATCCATATAAATGTAATATCTATGTATTAAAAGTATGGTTTGTTATATATTCTTCGTCTAAATAACATATAATGTTATGTTATATTTTAAATTGGTTTTAATATAATATTAGATAAATTGTACATATATTAATACAATTTAAGTCATTGGAATCATTTTTATATTGAATTTAGATATAAAAGATTAATAAAATTTTAAATAATTTCACTTTAAAAATATTATTTCTCATTCCTTGTACTGGATTAATTTTAAGTCCAATTATAATGACCAATAAGTCCAAATTAATCTTCTACCAAATTTATTAATGGAAATAGTTAAAATTAATTATTTCGATTATGAGAAAAACGTGTTTACCAAGGGACTAAACTTTAATATTATGGGGATAAATGACCATGAAACTTGTCCAACACCCATTAGATGTATATATTTAAACCTTAAACCTTATATTCTCAAGATTGGTCTTTTATTAGAGCCACTTTACATGAAAAAACGTGGGACCACTAAATACTTTTCAAAAATACCAAGTGTGTCCTCTACCCTACTTATAAAAGGCCACCCCTCTCCTCCCTTCACACCTTCAAACAAATTTTGTTCAGATAATACCTAGCCAAATCAATTATCAACTTCTATATACTCATTTTATAAGATATTTTTTTTGATGAAATCAAACATTTAATGGTTTTAGTGAAAACCTATAGAGGATACCTGAGGAAGAGGTAATATTCTTCTAAAATCTTTTTAATTTTATTTTCTTCTCCACCTCTGTAAATTATAATTATTCCATGATTATATAATAACCTAAGTATATTCCATATATTGATATGTTTTTATGATAATGTTATAACCTACAAATTCACACACTTCTATCAAATGGGTTATGAAATCATCATCCTTGTGTATGGTGGACTACCAACTTGCAAACCTATGTCATTCATTTTTACATTACCACCTTTCAAGGTTGGGGATAATATTACACCCCACGATTTTACGGTATGTATTCTCTTGAATAAATTCAATCGATTCAATATCTTATATTACACCCAAAAGTTTTTCATATAGTATGAATCATGTAATATCACATATAGAACACAAATAAAACTCTATAAATGAAGAATGAATGAAATAATAGGGTTTTTACAGAAATTAAGGAACATATACCAATAAAATAGTAACATGACCATTGGAATAGTAATGTGACTTTAGGAATAATAATTTTTCCAATATAATAGAAATATCACCTATGAAATTATAAATAAAATTTAGGCATCTTATAAATTAAAATATGATATAATTATAACATAGTATACGTAAATAAATATTTTGAAAATGATAAATTGAGTGTTGGTATTTTTATAAATCAAAATAGTTTATTTAAAATTTTATAATTAATATAATTATTTAAAATAAAATTTATTTTCATAAAATATATTTAAAAATTAATATTTTTTTCCTATTATTGTAAGATAATTTTAGAAGACCTTAATAAATTTTTCAAAGTGTCATAATATCAGTAATAATTCTAAAAACAATATTTTTCGAATAAATGATGATTTTAATTAAAAATTATATTTCTCATATTTTTAAAATTATTTTAAAAAAATGTAGTTAATTTTTGAATTATACGTTATGAAAAATGGTTAGGGTTAACCTTTGAGATTTCTCTAAAATATTTAATTTTTTGGTGAAGAGTGAAATACAGTAATTTATGATTTTTAAATTTTAATCCAAATACATGAATTAAAAAATCATGCATGATGTAATAACACTTGGTTAAAACTAACATAAACTAAACTATATATTTAGTAAAAATATTCAAAACTATTCATTTTCTTGAGCCAAAATACTCAACTAATTAATAAAATAATAAAAAACACCCCTTTTCTCCATAATAAATACCACCCTCACCAACTCTTCTCCTAACACCACCAAAGTCTTGAAGCTTGTAAAATTGAAACCCAATAATCTTTACAAGTGTCTCTCCCATATCTAGAATTCTTTTTCATCAATATAAGACAAACCCATGTCCCTTAAGGAGGTTCTCAAGGAGAACAATTCAATAGGTAAAACCGTTAATCCTTCCCATTTATTTTATTTTATTTTATTATACTTCCCTCACCCACTCTATAAAAACATGAAATATAACTCCATTATATTATATATACTATAATGTTTTTATGTCAATGGAAAATACACAACTATGTCTTTTATTCTATTCACTTTATTCTAAAAATTAAAATAACATCCCTGATGTGCCAATTTACTGCCCTTATGGATGATGCACCTTCATTTTACATTATTACCTTCAATATTGGTCATAAAATAATTATTATGGTTAAATAATATTTTATCATAAATATTATAAGTTATATAATGTTCTACAATTAGTTTATGTATATAATATTAATTAATAAAATAAAAATAGTGTGAGATGATCGAAAAACCCCAAAATAATCTAAATGATTATTAATAACATTTTATCTAATGATTCATACTCATACCATATAACCAAATGAAATATATAAGAATTTATTTTTATTTAATTTCATTAATAACATATAATTTTAAATTGGGACAACTATTCTCATTTTATATAATGTTCCATACATATATACAAGTAAAACTATCATGGAAACCAAGGAAATAAATGCTTCCAAATGATACAATTGTACCATATAACTCATCAAAAAAGACATAAATGAACATAATAAAATAAATTTATAAAAGGTTATGAATTAATTAATTAATTTATTTAATCTGATTATCCAGGATATTAAGATCAAGTGCAGAACACACTCAGACAAATGGTAATGGTTTTCTCATCTCACTTTGTTTTCGGTGAGATATGCCTTATTTACCAATATTTCTTATGTGTGGTGTATGTGTAATACCCATTGATGTATAATATAATTAATTTCTTTATCATCATGTTATTTAATGACTAAATTAATAATTATTAATTTTATGTCATACAATTCGATTGATTACAAAGTGGTAAGGGATTCTCTATGAACATCCATTTTTTCTGTTGGGTTACTCTTTTTCTCTCTTTACCCCAATATAATTATTAATTATTTTTATGTAATATTACCAAATTTTTATGTTCCAATGATATTTAACCATCTTAATAATTCTTTCTTTGATGGGAAATACAGGTTTTATAAGGATTCCTTCTCAATTCCACCTAATATGCAAACCCTATTAAAGGGAACTTTCCAATTTCAAACCCATTTTCAAGTATAATCCATAATAAGTTTTAAGAAACCATTATTTTTTTGAAATAATGTATTTAATCCAGAAAAAATAAGTTAGTTCATATCTTGTTTTATGCAATCAATTATTCCTTTTCCTCTTTAAAGACACTTTTTTATTTTTCCTTAAATTTCACCAAAGTGGCTCATTTTTAAAGTTTCTTAAACACTCTTTATACATGATTTCACTTGAACATCAAAATTTTAGTATGAGTATTATTTTAATATTCATGAAACAAAATTTCATTATACTTACCTTTTATTTTCAAGGATATACATGTTTACAATCTAATTTTATGAAAAATATAAATGAATTTCCAAAAAACTCTTCTTTCCAAAGGAAAAGGGTATTTCTCCTAAGGATTCCACAATGATATTACTAGATTATTTTAATCTATTTAAAAAAACATTATTTAATATTATACTTGATATCTTATGTTACCATATACAAAATTTTATTGAATGGTTTATGATTATTTTGACAGGGGATGTACTATCTTGATAGGATTCACCATATTACTCTTGATAGTTATTTGATTAATAAGAGAAATATTGATAAATCTATATCTTTTATTTAATATGGATATTTGATAATAAAGAATATTAATTATTAATTAATTAATACATTATTACTTCTTTGGACTTGTATGATAGGGGTTGTGGACCAGTTAATACAAGCCCTATGGGTTGGGGAATAGTTAATGAAAGCCCTATGGGTGGGCCCCAATAATAGATAACCCCTTGATGCATAGGTAGTCTCATGAGATGAAAATAGATGGAAAAAACCATTCATCTTTGTTTCTAAGTTGAATCAGATAGGTTTTAACCAACATAATTAAACCTTCTTGATGGTATAATGGTTCTTGTGCTAGATAGATGACATCCAATAAATAATAATTTTCTTCATTCAGTATTTAGTTATTACTTTACATGTGGTTTTGAGTATGAAAAAATATATGCATGCATTTTCATTCTTATTTTATTGATGGCATAATTTTTTTTTTTCAGTTATTTACATTTACATTATACCCTATTGACTTTATTTCACTTATTATTGATTCACGTTACCCTTACTGAGTGTCTAAGATCACCCATTTCATTTGTTTTCCTTCCCCAGGTTTTAAAGATGAAACATTCAAATAGGTGTTGAGGTAGCAGTTTATTTTCTTTTTTTTTTCATGTTATATGTTCAATTACCAATGTAATAAGGGAACCATGTATGTATCTAGTTTCTTCAAGACTACTAAACTGATCGATCCTTGGTGATGTGATATCTTGTATCTATGCCATTATTATAAAATGACCTCCAGCTATGGGATACTAGGGTCTGGGTAGTTACAGTTGGTATGATAGGAAGTTTATATGAAACCTTGGGAACTATATTTAGGTTACATAGTTTAGAGAATATTCCCCTAATATAGACTTTGGGGATTAGCATAGAAAACATCCTAGAATTTTGGTAAGGTAGAGATGATGTGGGTATTACTAGTAATACATCATATCTAGATACTACATGTGGACATGGTTCTGGGATTGATGTACTTAGGGGTAAAAAATCTGAAAATGCATATTTATCCTGGCTCAGAGTAACCCGGTATACGATGATATGAATTTATATGCATAAGGTTTGATACTCTTGGGGGATATGCTTAATATAATCCACATTCTCTTTAAAAACCATTATGAAATATTTAAAAATGATATGTCCCCAAATAAACCATGTTTATGATTATGAGATTATCTATGCATAACTTTTCAATTTATGTTATGTGTTTTTCTAGTTAGAAAGTATGAATTATGGTTCATAACCTAATTTAGTGTATTACATTATTTAGAAATGGAACCTAGTGGAAGGAATGATAACCTCACAAATATATATAATATAATGTTTTTGAATGATAATATAATTTTTGGTCTTATTACAATATTTGAAAGGTAACAAGTCTCCAAAATATTATCATCATTTGAGGATATAATATCACGTGCTATCAAGATAGAGAAAGAATTATCCAAGTTTTATGAATTTGAGAGGAATAAAGAGAATAAGAGTACAATAAATAAAATTATGGATAAATGGAATAAGGGAAAGAAGTATTTACCCATATATGATAATTGTGGAAAGAAACACCTTAGTAATTTATTAAAAGGAATGGGAGTTTCTATAAGTGTGGAGTGGAAGGATACTATGATTATGATTTCATAGGCAAGAAAATAATTTCCAATGTGAAATTATTCAAATGCAAGGATATGGGACACAATGAAAATAAATGTCTCGAGTGTTAAAGTAATGTATCTAAAAAGAGGATAATGAGTCATGATTAATCTTATGCTACTTCCATATTTGAATAAGAATGATTATTATGTATACGTTTGGATTCAAGAATTATTTTATTTTACAGTTTTATCAATGATGTTCTGGTTATAAGAATCATTAGATATATAAGGATTGCGCTACAACACTTCTTATTTTTGAATTTGGAAGAATGCATGTTTTCATTAATTTTTTAATGTGATCAAGGTATTCATATATTTTTTACGTAGGATTAAGATATAAATTATTTGGGCAAATCTTATGTTAAGTTTATTATTAAAATTTTGCGACCTTCCATCTAATTTTTTGGTCATTGAATATGGGAAGACATGGTTTAGATGAGTCTTAATATTAACTACTTGGGGAATGGATCAAGTTAAATGTTTAAAATTATTTTTCATTGATAACATATGCTAACATTATTGGTTTCAGTAAACATTTAAATGTTAAAGGAATGACTTAAATACCATATAATCCATTAAAAGTGCTTCAGGTGTGAAAATTTATCTTGAACATTCATTTTCAGGTGTAAGGGATGAAGTGGAAATAGATTAAAGTACAAAAAATGATGATATTCTGATTATTTCATGGAGAGTAATCAATTAAGTTCATTTTATCAAGTTTATATCTAAATTTTAAAAGAATCCCCAAAATATAGGGAAAATATTTTGGAACAGAAACGTTATCTATTTAATTTTATTTTTGAGAAATCAATGTTCTTTTAACCAATCAAAAATTTACAGATTTGGCATAGTCTACTATTTAATGAACATTTTTGCTATCACTCTGTTAGAACTTTATGGTTAGATTATTTTTCAATGTCTATATTTTAACTTTTCACTAATGTTATCCAATTCAAATACATAGTTTTGTGGTGACCTCTACATTTTCCTTTCCCACCTATTAAGAGGATATTTTTTTAACACTATTTCCGATGTGGGTTTCCCACGAAGGAATTTCGAGGTATCAACCTTTGATTTTTTATTTATAATTTCAAATTGTGAGGAAACAATTTATGAAAGGTGGAAGAATATAACACCCAAATATTTTATGGTATATATCCTATTAAATACACTCAATCCTTTAGAAATATTATATTACACCGAAAATTATTTCATATAGTATAAATCATATAAAATCAAACATGGAACCCAAAAAAAAACTCTATAAATTAATAATTAATGAAATAAGATGATTTTTTCTAGAAATTAAGGAACATATACCAATAAAATAGTAACTTAAACTTTGGAATAGAAATTCAACCCTTGAGAATAGTAATTTAGCCAATAGAATAGTAACCTCACCTATTAATGTATAAATAAAATTTAGTTATCTTATAAATGAAAATATGATACAATTATATCATAGTATAGGTAAATAAATATTTTGAAAATGATAAATTAACTTTTGGTATTTTTATAAAACATAAATGTTTATTTAAACTTTTACAATTAATAAAATTATTTAAAAGAAAATTTATTTGCATTAAATATATTCATAGATTAATATTTTTTTGTCTTATAATTTTAATATTATTTTATTATACCTTAATTAATTTTTCAACGTATCATAAAATCCGTTAGAATTTTAAAATCAGTATTTTTCAATTAAATATTGATTTTAATTAAAAATTAAATTTCTCATATTCAAAAAATTATTTTCAAAAAATTCAGTTCATTTTTTAATTATAGATTTCAAAAAATGGTTTGAGAAAAGTTTTGGTATTTTTCAAAAATAGTTGATTTTTTGGGGAATAGTGAAATATAGCAGTTTAGAGTATTTAAATTATAATCCAAATGCATGAATTAAAACATCATGCATTATTTAAACACAATTATTTCTATCTCACATGCACTAAATACTATATTTCATCAAAATAATCAAAACTATTCATAGTCTTGAACCAAAATAGTAAACTATTAAATAAAATAATCTAAAAACACCCATCTCCTCCATAACAAATACCACCCCTCACTGCCTATTCTCCTCACACAACCAAATAATTAAAGTGTAATGCTCCGACCCCAGTTACCCAGAGCTAGTGAATTATTTTAATACATTGGCCCAATTACAAGTAATCAAGTCCTTAAGGACCGATCTGTTTAGTAGTCTTGAAAAATAGATTACATACATTAACTTTACATTAAAATTTGTAACATAAAACAAAACATAGATAGTTTTTTGAGAATGACATTTTTCCCTTTAGATTAACCCATAATATCAATCATAATACACTTATTTGAATCCCAGGAAAATAAAACATAAGAAAGGTGTGAGCTCAGATGCTCAGTAAGGGTAAATAATTTAGCGAAAGCTCTAAAATTTTAAGGCAAGATGTGTAATAAAAACAACAGCCTTTTAAACATAAACTTGAACATAATATGGTAAAAATAAATGAAACATTACCATATAAACATGCACATATATATTCTACTAGTCGAATAATCACATGTAATATCTAATTTCAGAATGAGAGAATGCCTAATACCAGACATCATTACAACATAGTCAAGGCCTCCTGCCAAGGGTACAAATAAAATTTTTGTCAAGGCCTTGTGGCAATACATTAGTTTGTTTTAATGAGACATACCGATGCATCGAGGATCTATAGTGGGATCCTCCCGTCACTTACTAAGTCCACTGCATTCCTCATATGAAAAAGTTGAAATATAACATAAACATTCATATTAAAACTCGCATACGAAATTTCAATACATTACCCATAAACTATGAATGGTATAATAATAGAACATCCATAGTCAAAAACATCATAACTCATTCAATACAATATGGAATATTTTATCATAATAAATCAACCTGAATCAAAAATAATATCCACTAAAGGATGCTGACATAGTTGAAAATGATGAGAAAAAGTTTTTGAGAGAAGTATCCTTTTTTTAAAAATCATTTAAGAGTCACACATTTATAAATGAAGTAATTTAAAAGAGATTTTTGAATCAAAGTGTCCCATACCACATTTAATATTTTTAAAAGAATTATCATTTCAAAACATTCATGTCCATATAAATAAATCCTTAAAAACATTTTGAAAACATGGACATTAATTAAAAAAAATTATAAAGATAAATCTTTAAAACATTTAAAATTATGATCATGATAAAGAGTAACTTTCAAAAATCCTAAAAATATTCATTTTGAAATCATTTTTATGAAAAATAGACATGGATGATAAAAAGTTCCCAGTAAATACTTACATATAAACAATCTCAAATAATAATGAGATTGAGGAATTAACCATTACCTTGAACTTTCCTTTAGTCGGGGGTATATTTAACCTCATGTATGAAGATCATAGTATGTTATTAAATTATAACAGAACCATATTAATATTTATGATATCATACAAGATTCATTTATGACTTTATACTACCAATTTAATAATAATTTCCATGTTAAATTAACATTTCGGGTAATAATCGCTTTCTTTATCATACATATTTTAACTTGTTACTCTTGATTGTATCACTTATACCAAGATTTAAATACTTCCAGAACATAAAACATGATTTATATATCATATATATTTAGAATATAGATATGTATAATAGACAAATATATGAAATGAAAAACACCATTTATGGAGACGGTAGTCCGTACGTACTGATAAACACCGTTTCCATTTTCATATTGTGTTGAACAGAACTAAGAGAATAAGATATATGTAAGTAAATATATATACATATATAAATATATATATATCCAATAGAATTTTTATTTCATATATTAAATACTTATTAGTAATATATATATTTTTATAATTGTCGATGAAAGGTGAACGTGGAAACAAATCTCATCGCGTCGTGGAGACGGTAATCCGTACGTACGCACGAGCGACAATATCATTTCCATAATGGTGTGGAATTGGATGGTATATTAATTTTCAGAGACATTAGAATGTTATTTTCATTATTTATATACATATTACTCATCATTATATCCATTCAAATGACATAGTGTTGAATAACAAATTACACCACGGTGTGGAGATGGTAAGCCGTACATACGCACGCATGGTGACATTATCATTCATAAGATGGATAGAATAATGAATATAGTTGTACCATATTTATAATAATGTCACATTATATATAAGATAATTGAGTTATTATTTTATAATAGAAACAACAATTAAAGAGTAAGTGGAAGAATAAGAGAACTTGAAAGAGGGTGGTGAAATCATTACCTCTTCTTCAGGTTCTTCCTTTTCATTTGATCAAAAGGGATTCTTAGGTTTGATTTCAGATAAAAAAAAGGCCACTATGTTGAAGTTAGATAAATTGGGAGGATATTTGGGAAGGGGTTGCCCAAGACAAATGGCTTTAGAGGTATGAATTTGAGAAAATGGAATGTGCCCTTTTATAAGAGCGGTGATTGGGACCTTAGAAAAAACTTAAAATATTATTTTATAATAAATTCATATTCAGTTTATAATGCTTCCAATGTAATTTATTTCTAGGATAAGGTGGGTATGGGTTGAAATACTCTGAAACAATAAGTTTTATACAAGTTTAGGTTACCATTTTAACCTTATCTTTTAGATTTAACTATTAGTTAAATAGTTTAACATTTACCATGTCTTCTTGTACTCTTACACTATATGGTTAATAAACTTACTATAAAATTCAATCCGAACACCAATTGGTTCATTAATGTCATATATATTATTATATAAGTCTTTTGGCCTAACTTTAGATTTTTTAGACTATTATATCAATTAATAATATAATATTTGTTTGAAAAACTATTTTATGTCAATTTTGAAACTCTTTGGTATTTGTTTTCTGATAAAATAATAACAGAATGATTACTTCAAACAAAATAAATTGAATCAATACTAACATGTCATATAAACCTATAAAATTCGTGGATGTCATAAAATATTTTAAATTATATTTATTTTAATATTTATAATACCATTTATTTGATTCTTTCATTAATAAGGTAATTATTGCATCATCATTGTGTCATTAATAAATTTAATTATTTAATCTCTAAAAATTATAAATAAAATACCATTATTTAGGAAATCGTTTTATATTTCTAATGAATATTTATAGTCTAATTTATCTTATGTGTAACCCTATATTAAAAATGGTTTAGTTATTAAACTTAGATTTTAACTCTTTTAACTCTTCTTTAAATAAAATAATAATAAATGTCTTAATCTAATCCAAGTGGACCTAAAGGGTCATATTTTATTTCTAATGTTTTTTTGGTCGAATTACACTTATCCAATAGAATTATGACATGTGTTAGGGTAATAATAATATCATTTTTACCATCAATTACCCTATTTACTTTTAACCGTGGTAAATAAAAGTAAAAAGTTATTATTCACCAAAAAATATTTTTATCTTATTGAACCACATTTTATTACTTGATATTAATTGTTTCTCTCGGATTTTCAAAATTCAACTCACAGAATTGGTAAAATTAAGTTTTTTGTAAATTTGTAAATGCTCCTAGGAGGTGGGTAAAAAACGGTAAAAAGTTCGATAAAATTTTTATATATCTAAAATTATTATAAATTGAATCCAATTAATTAATTTGAACTTATATATGTATTATGTATCTATTTTGACCTAAAATAAATTTAAATAAAATAAATAATTATTTAAATAAAAATTCGGTTTTAACCAATAACTTAGTGTTTTCACTATTAATCAAAAATTGAAGTTTCTCAGAAAAATACCAAAACTTCAGCCTAAGCTATATTTTATAGTATGAATTAAAAAATGATGTCTATTTTATCAAATTAAAAACATATAATTTGCATTAATTAATTTAAAATTAATTCCCATTGTCAAAACAAATAGCATGTTTATAAGCAACAATATGTATCAAAAGATTGACACTGTTTTATGTCAAATTTCAAAGTGAAATTCATTATAATGACATTAATTGTGTTAAATTATAAAACTATAATCTAATTATACTTCAAAACAAATCAAATTCATAATTTAACACTATAAATTATTTTGATAAAAAAGTTGTTTTTAATTAAAATTTAGTATTTTTCACTATTCACCAAAATATGAAAGTTATTAGAAAAATACCAAAAATTTATCAAATTTTTTTTTATGTCTCAATTATAAAAAATAAGTTTATTTTATCAAATTGAATATATAAAAGTGTCAAATATTATATTTAAAAAGGGTTATCCATCAAAAGGCGGTAAAATTGCATTTTCTGAAAAATACTTCCATTATCCAAAAAATGAAATTATTCTTATATTATGTCAAAGAAACACATAATATGGATGTTAAAATTATATGGAGTATATAAAATTCAAAACTTAGTTAATAATATTCATAACCTTTTTTGAACGGCTAGTTTGGTAAGTCGTGGTGCGCTTGAACTCCGTGTTGCGTGTAATGCATGTTATTGAATTTATTTGAAGAAATAACGTACTATGAAATATTGGGGTGTTAAATTCTTCCCTCCTTAAATAAATTATGTCCTATCAATTTGAAATTTTTCTTAGAAAATAAAAGGTTGAAAATAGAAAATACATTTGTGGGAAAACCCACATCAGAAATTGGGTTAATAAAATTTAGTCTTAATAAGAGGAAAAGGAGAATGAAAAAGTTACCACCAAATTATGACCTCGATTATGATAACATCGGTGGAAATTAGAGACACATAATTGGAGGAAAAACATTAAAATTTATAGGGAGTGATTGAGGTCATCAATCACAAACAATTGTAGAATTGTGGGCCTCAAAGCCACTAATATATGATGATTTAAAATACCATCAGTTCAACAAAACGCAAGGTATTAGGATAACAAATTTTTGGTTTTAATACGCCTGAACAAAAGTTTTAGAATTTATTTCTTCATAGAATAAGGGAAGAGAAAAAAAATGTATACCTGTCAAGTAGAGTTCCATCCTTTAACTAATTTTTACCACAAACTCATCTTTCACTCTAAAATATAATAGAACTTAAAAAAAATATTCTATTTATCCTATTCATATAGGGTTCCAAAAAATGATTTTATAATTGATCTACCAGAACCTTTAAATAAAATACATTATTCAATCCAAGACATCACGTGGGTCAATGGTAGGTGATACACCCTTGTCGTCCTTCGGTTACGGGTTCAAGTCTCGCAGCCATGCCAGACGCGACTAGTTGTCGCCTGACCTCTAGGTTGTCCTTTTTATAAAAATCCAAAAATAACCTTAACAATAGTATCCAATTTCAAACGTAATACATTCCAACCTTTAGACTTATCTAAAATACTTATATCCAAATTCTCAGTCCAAAATTTATAAGGAAGTTAAACACAATGAAGATCCTTTTTTTCCAGGTAATAATATATGAATGCCTTCATCATGTATTCTTTTAAAACACCACAACATCCTAAATTACCATAAAACCTTATTGATTACATTCATGCTCACTTATTCCTTATAGAATACTGGATATACTACTTCTATTCAAAAATGTTGTAAACTACAACAATGATGGAATATACAAATCATTAATTAGTTTAAAGGTGGTCAAGAATATCTAATATAATTTATCCAAATAAACCATCTCTTATTCCAAAATAACTACGTCATTATCAAGACCATATTAAGGATTACCTTTCCTTTAACCATGTATTTTCTAGAAAGTGTAGCTTACTATTAAGTCACTTTTCTTAGAACCATATAATTTCAAATCCTCAATAAAATAGTACTGCAGTACAATCCTTATTTATCTCCATAATTCATATAACCATAATACTATTAATACAATACTCAAATGAAATAATTCTATAATAACAACATAAGAACACTAGTCATTCCTCTTCATCTAAGGTAGTATCATAACTTTATTATTATCATATAACATCATTTACGGTATACTCTAATGACTGGGACATTGATTCGCGTAGTGTCTCAATGCCTTGTAGATGAAGCATTTTACATTTGAAAACTTTTTCTTACCATTACAATCACGTACTTGGTGTCCTTTTTCTCCACACTTATAACAAACTCCCATTCCCTTAAATCACTTACCAAGGTGACTATTTCCACATTTATCATATATGGGAAAAATCCTTCTTTCCCCTCTTCCCTTTATCTATCTCTCTCTCTACCATCCTTTTCTTCTCTTACTTCCCTTCCAAGCCATAGAACTTAGATAATTATTTACTTATCTTACTGTCACATGATATTATTTCTTCATATGTTGAGAATACATGGGAGACTATTTCCCTTATAAATGTTGGATTAATACCATGAATGATATGACCGTTCTTACTCTTTGGATCATATGTATTGATGGAGTTCTAATTTCTTCTACTAGGCACCATTTCTAAACAATGGCATATACTTGGTCAGTTTATGAATAAAAATTCATAATTCGAAACATGTAAAATACCTAACATAAATTGAACAGTTTATGTACATAATCCATAATCATAAAAATGTTTTCTTTGAGGTGGTATATACTCATAAACCCTTTATAGTGGTTTTTAAAGAAAATGAGAATTATCCTAAGCATATCCCCCGAGAGTGTCGTAACCAAGAGTGTAGCAAGGCCCGTTGTCATGCACCAGTTCTCGTTTGAGTCTAGCTCAAAGTGGTGTTTTTGGTTTTACCCCTAGGTACATCTGTGCCAGAGCTACCTATACCTTCACGTATATAGACAAGGATGTATTTTCTTGGAAAACTCACAAAATCCTTACATTACCAAAATTCTAGGAAGTTCTTATATTCTAATCCTCAAAGTCAATCTTAGGGTAATGTGATCTATTCAGAGTTTATCTAAATCTAGTTTCCAAGGTTATTGCTAAACTTCCTCTGATACCAACTCTAATTCCTCGAACCCAGTTACCCAGAGCCAGTGCATTATTTTAATATATTGGCACGATTACAAGGAATCATGTCCCGAAGGACCGATCTGTTTAGCAGTCTTGGAATATAGATTACATTAATTAACTTTACATTATAATTTGATACATAAAATACATCATAGATAGTTCTTTGAGAATTCCATTCTTCCCTTTAGATTAACCCTACATATCAATCATAATACACTTCTTGTAATCATGGGAAAATAAAACATAATAAAGGGGTGAGCTCAGATGATCAGTAAGGGTAAATAATTTAGCGAAAGCTATAAACTTTAAGGAAAGATGCGTAATAAAAACAACAACCTTTTAAACATAAAATTGAACATAATATGGTAAAAATAAATGAAATATTACCATATAAACATTCACATGGATATTCTACTAGTCGGATAATTACATGTAATAACTAATTTCACAATGAGGGAATGCCAAATACCAGTCATCGTTACCACATAGTCAAGGAATCATGCCAAGACTACAAATAAAACTTTTATCAAGGCCTTGTTACAAGACAATATTTTGTCTCATGATACCTACCGATACATCGAGGAGCTATAACGGGCTCCACCCGTCACTTACTAAGTCCACTGCATTCCTCATATGAAAATGTTGAAACATAACATAAACATTCGTATTAAAAATAGCATACGAAATGGCAATACATTTACCATAAACTATGAATGGTATAAAAATAGAACATCCACAGTCAAACATATCATAACTCATTCAATATAATATGGAATATTTTATTATAATAAATCAATCTCAATCAAAAATAATATCCAATAAAGGATGCTCACATAGTTGAAAATGATGAGTAAAACTTTTTGAGAGAAGCATCCTTTTTTTAAAAATCATTTAAAAGTCACACACTTATAAAGGAAGTAATTTAAAAGATATTTTTGAATCAAAGTGTCCCATAACACTTTGAAACTTTTTAAAATAATTATCAATTCAAAATATTTATGTCCACATAAATAAATCCTTAAAAACATTTTGAAAAAATGGACATTAATTAAAAAGATTTAGAATGATAAATCTTTAAAACATTTAAAATTATGATCTTGATAAAGTGTAACTTTAAAAAATAATTAAAATATTCACTTTTAAATCATTTTTATGAAAAATGGACATGGATGATAAAAGGTCTCTGTAAATACTTACACATAAATAGTCTCAAATAATAATGAGATTAAGGAATTAACCATTACTTTGCACTTTCCTTTAGTCGAGGGTACGTTTAACCTCCTGTTTGAAGATAGTAGTATGTTATTAAATTATACCAAAACCATATTAATATTTATGATATCATACATGATTCATTTAAGTCTTTATACTACCCATTTAATAATAATTTCCATGTTAAATTTACATTTCAGGTAATAATCGCTTTCTTTATCGTACGTGTTTTAACATGTTACTCCTGATTGTATCACATAGAACAAGATTTAAATACTTATAGAATATAAAAAATGATTTATATATCATATATATTTAGAATATAGATATGTATAGTTGACATATATATGAAATGAAAAACACCATTTATGGAGACGGTAGTCCGTACGTACGCATAAACGTTGTTTCCGTTTTCATATTGTGTTGAACAGAACTATGCGAATAAGATATATGTAAGTACATATATATACATATATAAATATATAAATATATATATCTACAGTAGCATTATTATGTCATATATTACATAATTATTAGTAATATATATATTTTTATAATTGTCGATGAATGGTGAACGTGGAAATGAATCTCATCATGTCGTGGAGACGGTAATCCGTACGTACGCATGTGCGACAATATCATATCCATAAAAGTGTGGAATTGGATGGTATATTAATTTTATAGAGACATTATAATGTTATTTTCCTTTTTTATATACATATTACTCATCATTATATCCATTCAAATGACATAGTGTTGAATAACAAATTACACCACAGTGTGGAGATGGTAAGCCGTACATACGCACACATGGTGACATTATCATTCATAAGATAGATAGAATAATGAATATATTTGTGCCATGTTTATAATAACACCACTTTATATATAATATACTAGAGTTATTATCTTATAATGGAAACAACAAAGAGAGATTAAGTGGAAGAATAAGAGAACTTGAAAGAGGGTTGTGAAATCATTATCTCTTCTTGAGGTTCTTCCTTTTGATTTGATCAAAAGGGCATCTTAGGATTGCTTTATGATCAAACTATGGCCTCTAGTTTTAAGTGAGGAAAATTGGGAGGATATTTGGGAAGTGGTTGGCCAAGACAAATGGATATGGAGGTGTGAATTTGAGAGAAAGGAATGCGCCCTTTTATAAGAGGGGTGAGGGGCACCTTAGAAAAAACTTAAAATATTATTTTATAATAAATTAATATTAGATTTATAATGGATCCAAAGTGATTTATTTCTATGATAAAGTGAGAATGGGTAAAAATACTCTCAACCAATAAGTTTTATACAAGTTTAGGTTACCATTTTAACCTTATCTTTTAGATTTAGCTATTAGTTAAAAAGTTTAACTTTTACCTTGTCTTCTTGTAATCTTACACTATATGGTTAATAAACATAATATAAAATGATAATCGAATGAATATTGGTTCATTAATATCATATATATTATTATATAAGTCTTTTGGAAGAACTTTAAATTTTTAGGACTATTATATCAATTAATAATATAATATTTTTTTAAAAACTATTTTATGTCAATTTTGACACTCTTTGGTATTTGTTTTATGATAAAATAATAACAGCATTATTACTTCAAAAACAATTCATTGAATCAATAGTAACATGTAATATTCACCTAGAAATTTGTGGATGTCATAAAATATTTTAAATTTTATTTATTTTAATATTTATAATACCATTTATTTGATTCTTTCATTAATAAGGTAATTTCTGAATCATCATTGTGTCATTAATAAATTTAATTATTTAATCTCTAAAAATTATAAATAAAATAAAATTAAGTAGGAAATATTATTATCTTTCTAATGAATATTTATAGCCGAATTTATCTTATATGTAACCCTATATTAAAAAAGGTTTAGTTATTAAATGTTGATTTTAACTCTTTTAACTCTTCTTTAAATAAAATAATAATAAATGTCTTAATCTAATCCAAGTGGACCTAAAGGGTAATATTTTATTCTTGAGGTTGTATTTGGTCGAATTACACTTATCCAATATAATTAGGACATGTGTTAGGGTAATAATAATATCATTTTTATCCTTAATTACCCTATTTACTTTTAACAGTGGTAAATAAAAGTAAAAAGTTACTATTCATAAAAAATTATTTTTATCTTATTGAACCAAATTTTTACTCCTTGATATTAACCGTGTCTCTTGGATTTTCAAAATTCAAGTCACAGAAGTGGTACAATTATGTTTTATGTAAATTTGCAAATGCTTCTATGAGGTGGGTAAAAGAAGGTAAAAAGTTCGATAAAATATTTATATATGAAAAATTATTATAAACTGACTCCAATGAAATACTTTAAACATATATAGGTATTATATATATATTTTTACCTAAAATAAATTTAAATTAAATAAATAATTATTTAAATAAATTGTCGGTTTTAACTAATAACTCTGTGTTTTCACTATTCATCAAAAATTGAAGTTTCTCAGAAAAATACCAAAACTTCTCCCTAATCTATATTTGATAGTATGAATTCAAAAATGGTGTCTATTTTACCAAATTAAAAACATATAAGTTGAATTAATTAATTTAAAATTAAATCCCGTTGTCAAAACAAATAGCGTGTTTTTAAGCTAAAATATGTATCAAAAGATTGACACTTGTTCATGTCAAATTTTAAAGTAAGATTAATTATAATGACCAAAATTGTGTTAAATGATAAAAATATAATCCAATTATACTTCAAAACCAACAAAATTCATAATTTGACACTATAAATTATTTCTATTAAAAAGTTGTTTTTAAATAAAATTTTTTATTTTTCACTATTCACCAAAATATGAAAGTTATCAGAAAAATACCAAAAATTTATCAAAACTAAAATTTTATGGCCCTATTATAAAAAAGAAGTTTATTTTGTCAAATTTAATATATAAAAGTGTCAAATATTTTATTTAAAAAGGGTTCTCCATCAAAAGGTGGTAAAATTGCATTTTCTGAAAAATACTTCCATTATCTAAAAAAATGAATTTGTTATTATATTATGTCAAAGAAACAAATAATATGGATTTTAAAATTATATTTAGTATATACAATTCAAAATTCAGTTAATACTATTCATAACCTCTTTTGAACGACTTGTTTGGTAAGTTGTGGTGTGCTTGAACTCGGTATTGCGTGTAGTGCAAGTTATTGAATTTCTTTGAAGAAATAACATACTATTAAATATTGGGGTATTATAAAAGCCTAAAAAAATTTTAATAATAAAATTCCCAAGTATCTCTCCATGTCTAGGATCCTTTTGTATCAATAAAATACAGAACCCATGCCCCTTAAAGAGGTTCTCAAGGAGAGGAATTCAAGAGGTAAACCCCTTAATACTTCCCTTTAATTCTATTTTCTTTTATTTTCTTTTATTATCCTTCTCTCACCTCATATATCAAAAAATGTATTATATATATAGTATCTTATATATAATTTGATTTTTTATGTCAATTGAATATCCACCATCAAGTCTCTTATTCTATCTATTTTATTCTAAAAATGAAAACAATGCCTGTGATGTGCCGATTTACCGCCATCGTGGATGATGCATGTTCATTTTCTATTACCACATTCAAGGATGATCATAAATACTTTATTAGGGTTAAATAATATTTTATCATAAATATTTTAATTTATACACTATTTTATAACCATTTTATATACATAATATTAATTAATAAAACAAAACCAGTGCGTGGTGATCGAAAAACTCCAAAATAATCTAAATGACTACCACTAACATTTTATCTAACAATTAATCATCACACTATATAATTTAATGAAATATATAACCATTTAATATTATATAATTCAATTAATAATATATAATCTCAATTTTGAACAACTGTTATCACTTTATATGATTCTTCATACTAGTATACAAGTAAACCGATCATGGAAACCAAGGAAACGAACTCCCCCGAACGAAAAACGTGTATCTTATAACTCATCAAAAAGGAAATTAAGGAACTTAATAAAATATAATAAATAAAATACATGTATAAAATGTTATTAATTTATTAATTAATGGATTTTATTTCATTATCCAGAACATTAAGATCATCTACAAAACACATTCAGATATAAGGTATGTGTTTTCTCATCTCAGTTTTATTTTTGTGAGAAAATCCTTATTCAAAACTATTTCTTATGTGCAGTGTATTTATACTTCCCATTTAATTATAATATAATTAATCTATTTATATTCATGGTATTCAATTATTAATTTTGTGATTATTAATTTTTTTCATACTATTTCATTGATTACAAAGTGGTAGGGGATTCTCCATGAACATTCATTTTTTCCTTCAAGTAACTATTTCTTTTTCTTTACCTCAATGTAATTCTTAATTATTCTTATGTACTCTTATTAAATTATAATTTTTTTAAAAATATATTTACCTATCTCAATTTTTATTTATTTTATGGTAAATACACATTTGATAAGGATTAATTTTTTCCATTCTACCTGATAAGAAAACCTGATTAAAGGGAACTTCCCAATTTCATACCCATTTTCAAGTATAATCCATAACATGATTTAAGAAACCATTTTTTTATGAAATAAATCATTTAATCATGAAAAAATAACTTAGTTCATTTATGCTTTTATATAATCAATTATTTATTTTCTTATTTAAAGACTCTTTTTATATGTTTCCTTAAAATGCACCAAAGTGGATCATTTCTAATGTTTATTAAACACTTTTTTACATGTTTTTTTACTTCAGTTTCAAAATTTCAGAATGAATATTATTTTAATATTCCATAAATATAATTTAATTTTCCTTCCCTTTTCTTTTATGGTATATACATGTTTACATACCAATTTTATGATAAATAATTTTTTTTCCAAAATAACTCTTCTTTCCAAAGTAAAAAGGGAAAATCTCGCATGAATTTCTCAATGATTTTATTAATGTATTTTCATATATTTAAAAAAACTATATTTAATATTATAATTGATATATTATGTTACCATATACCATTTTTATTTAATGTTTTATGATTATTTTGGCTGGGGATGTACTATCTTGATAACATTCTCTATATTACTCTCAATAATTGTTTGATTAACTGGGGAAATATTGATAAATATATATCTTTTACTTAATAATAATAATTTATGATAATACATATTATTTATTAATTATTTCATACATGAGTAATTATTTGTACTAGTATGATATGGTCTTGGTACCTATTAATGCAATTCCTACGAGTTGGGGAACGATTAATGCAAGACCTACCAATGGGGCTCAGTTATAGATAGACCCTCGATGCATCAATAGTATCACGAGATAAAAAATATTGAAAAAAATACATCTTGTTTGTTTCCAAGTATAATTAGATGAGTTTCTACCCACATACATAAACTGTCTTGATGGTATTATGGTTCATGTTCCTAATATATGACATCCAATAAATAAGAATTTTCTTCATTCAATATTTAGTTTTTTCTTTTCATGTGGTTTTCAATATGAAAATAATATATGGATTCATTTTAATTATTAGTTTATTTATGGTATATGTTTTTAGTTATTTAAATTTACAGTTTTCCTTATATACTTTGTTTCACGTATTATTGATTCAGGTTTCCCTTACTGAGCATTTGATCTCACACATTTCATTTGTCTTCCTTCCTAAGGTTTTAGAGATAAAACCTTTGAATAAGTGTCGAGGAAGAAGTTTATTTTATTTTGTTATGTTTTATATATAATTAAAAATTTAATAAGGGAACCATGTATGTATCTAGTTTCTTCAAGACCACTAAACTGATCGATCCTTGGTGATGTGATCTCTTGTATCTATGCCATTGTAATAAAACGACTACCGACTCTAGGCTACTAGGGTTGGGGTTGTTACAGATAATGAATGATTTATAGTTAATATATGATATATATGATTTATTATGATTCTTCAATTATTATATCATGCATAAATTCTTGATTTCTATTTTTTGGGAATATGATAATGTCACTTGTGTGTATAGAAAAGTACCTCCTCGCAAAGCGATGTGATTTGTTCAAGATTTACGTGGAATTTATCAAGGATGATTTTAATAAACATATGTGATATATTTAAAATAATAATTATACTATAATTAAAAAATAAAAATATATCATTTACTTATCTTTCTATCAACATGATAAGAAAATGGAAACAATGTTCATGCGTGCATACTATCTACCGTCTCTATAAACAATGTATTTAATTTCTTATCACTAATTTTTATGGATTTTTATAAATACATATATACTAAATATAAATGATAATTACAACATGATTTGTAATCATGGGATTATTAAATCATTATATAAGTAATAAGAAGAAAATAACATGTCAAAACATACTCGAAAAACTAGGCAATAAACACTCAAAACAATGAAAATAATGAAATATTATTAACGAACAAGTGATAAGATGTTATAATATGATTATTTACGATATCATAAATATTAATATTATTATTTAATAGTTAAATAACATATTTAATAACACTATACAAGTGGTTAAATCTCATTCAACGAAAATGATACATAAGGCAAGGGAGTTCTTAACTCATTTTCAACTCATTGTGTGAAACATTTACGTCATTGATTATGTCAGGATAAGATTATGTGTGTAATGAATTTGGATTATCTTATGTTTTAATTCCAAATGTTTTATGTAGTTTTATATTGTATACATGTTATCAATTCATTTATTAATTCTCACTTATATAATATGATTATTTTAATGGATTATTTTAAAATCTCATTCTAATCAAGATTATTAATTTTTGAATATTATTTGAGGGAAATTACTTGATGAATTGATAAAAAACCATTCCATTTTATTATCCTATGGTTATTAATGAACTATTTAAATTAATATTACCATTTTACCCACTCTATGGTACTCAAAATGTTTTCATGAAAATTCAACTTCATTTCCCTCTTTGGTCGAAAATATGTTTTCTTCTAAAACCGTGTTTTCTAAAAATGTTTTCAAACACGTTTCAACCTTTCCAAAATGATTTATCAAAGGAATTTTTACAAATTTTTACACTTTACATAATTTTTTCAAAGGAATCATTTTATTTTATTCATACCAATGCCTATTTAGTTTTACTAAAAAAGTGAAAGGATGCTTTTCTTTAATTTGTAAGACATGAAATAAATTTGTAGCCGTTATGAACACTCTAAAATTTTCAAGATTAATTTAAAAGTTTTGAAGGTTATTTTAAAGAAAATTATTTTCAATTTTTTTTCTAAAATTTTAGTTTTTTTAAAAGTGTTTCCCAAATAAAAGGAATTCAAAAATATTTTTAAAAATGAATAGAAAATTTTCATCATGAATGTTGTAAGGATATTTTTATGGTTTTGATATTAATAAATAATAAAAAACAATTATTATTAATCCAATGGTAATATATTGTTTTGATATAATCCTTAATATAACTATAGATGGTTTATGATCATTTTGACTAATGAAATTATTGGCATTCACTTCCTTGATCTATTTTTATAGTCAATAAATTTCCCTTGAAATGTTCACTTTACTATGATCTGTAGACATTGAATTTACCCTAAATACCCATTTTATTTATCATGGATATATTTACTTCCTGAACCATATATCCTTTCTATAAATGGTTTACTACATTTAAAGTCATTTGATATCTAGGTAAATATTGATAAATCTATATACTTTACTCAATGTGGATACTTTATTGTAAGACCCATTGTTTTTGAATTAAATTAATTATTAAATATATGATGAATTCTTTGGATATGTATGACATGGGTTGGGGACTGGTTAATTTAATCCCCTTGATGCATAGATAGTCTCATGGGATAAAATTAGTTGGAAACAAAGGCTTCGTGTTTGTAACCAGGTAGTTTTAATTGTCTTATGAAAGGTCCTCATAGTGGTATATTTTAAACCATCTTATGAAATGTCTTGAAAGTAATGGTTTCGTGTAAATCTGAAACATGATATTCAAAAATTAAGCATTAAATTCATTTAATATTTCAGTTGTTACTATCCAGGTGATTTTTACTCTGACATTATCTCTAGACCCATTTAATTATCAATTATTGATTAAATGGAATATGTTTTTAGTTAATTACCATGCCATATTTTTTATGACTTATATTTTAATTCAGTAAAGTTATTTAAATGGAATGTGTTTACGGTTATTTACCTTGACATATTTATTATTATTATTGATTCATGATAGATTCAAAGACACCTTACCCATACTAATCATTTAAGATCAGTCGTATTTGGTTTCCTTCCCCCAAAATTCCTAGAAGTTTACCATGAATGATATATAGGGATATAATAGTAAGAATAAAGTTACAACTAAAATAAAAAAAATTAAACCCGTTTCATTAGGTTTTAATTCAATACTCGTGTATGTATCTAGTTTACCAAGACAACTAAACTATTCCTTCCTTCAAAATACAATTAATTGTATCTTATACCAATGTGATGGTAGAAGGCACCAGATATGGGATACTAGGGTTAGTGAATCTATAGTTGGTTTCAAATGAATTTTAGTAGTAACCTTGTAAACTAGATTTATGAAATCATAGAACATAACACTATGATAGAATTTGAATATAAGTATAGAAGAACATTATAATGTTTTGGTAAGGTAGAGATTATATGGGTTTTTGATTAAATACAACCCTTGTGAGATTCTAAAAGTTGATTTAGTTATATGGTATATATACCTAGGGGTTATAATCCTACAAATGGTGTATTGGGCTTAACTAGATCGTCACCTAGTGTATGAAAATGGGCCTCACTGCACAATAGGTTTGACACTACCGAGGGATATACTTAAGATAATTCAAATTTACTTTATAAAACATTATAAAATATTTTAATATAAAATGCAAATTAATGACCTAGGTTAAACCATAAAATAAGGACCAATGTTAAAATAATGCAAATGATTTTTTTACCAATGATATTTTTTTATAGGAACCATGAACCATCTAAGGATTTTGTTAAATTTTAAAATAAATTTTGTATTCATTAACTTAAGAGTTATGAATACCATCATGAGTTAATGGGTTAAAGATTGATCATAAGTTAAAACTATTAAAAACTTATTTTTATGTTTTATGTGATTTGATTTTACTAGGATTAATGGCATTTTGGAGAAATTTATTCCAAATATATTTTTTGTGGAAAATTTATTTGACGAATAATGACTTTAAATTTCATAGACATGAGTTTAAAGGTATTAATTTATTTTAGGGTTATTATGTTAAATAAATAAATTTTAATAATAGTCAATTTATATTATTAGACTTTGTAAAATAATGTATTAAAAACCCTAATAAAAAGGTTATTTAATGATTAATTTTATTTCAATGATGCCCATAGTATTTTATTTGAACATTATAGAAATTATATTGATATATTTTATAAAAGAAAAACCTATAGGCCATGTGACAACCCATTGTATTTGGAAAGTTCATAGGGCTTTAACCCACAACTGAATGGCGATATGGGTTTAATGCAAACTGCTGACCTACACAATGTCATGGTTAAACTGTCACTTTTATTAGGTAAACTATTTAAAACATAAATATTAATGATGAAATAATGGTGTTAATTTTTAGGTTTAGAGATTAATTTATTATATTGGATAAATTGTATTAACCATATTGGTATTGTAAAATATACGGAGATAAGAGGAAATACGTTTCACTCTTTTATAGATCTTACAATCTGTTAAAAATGAATTTTAATGCTTTAGGAATAAAAATTAATTTATGGATATTCATTTATTAGAGAAAGTGATTGAAGAAAAACTAAAGGGTGAAATTTTATTTATACAAATGTATCATGTAATTATATATTTTTATATTCTTATATTGTCAAATAATTACTCATCATTATAAAAATAATATGGAAATAAAAAAATATTACTCTATTATATTCATATCGGATGAATTAGGTGAGCTTTTAAATAATAAAAAATTTATGGATTTTAGGCCCTAATATTTCCATTGATCATCCACTATATTGTGATTAATGACCTCAATGACTACCTATAATTATTTACCCTTTTCCTCTAAGTCCATATCTTCACTTTCCCCTAATTTTCTCCTACTTATAAACCTTGTTATATATTATTCCATATAATTGTTGTACTTAACTTTCTCTATTATTAGGAGGATATTTTATTTATACTTTTATGATATGGGTTTTTTAAATAATGAAATTTTAAAATATCAAACCAGTAATTATAAAGACCAAGTTTAAATTGTGAGGATGCAATTTATTTAATGTGGGGAGAATGTAACACCCTAAAATTTTAAAACATGAGCATCATATTTGATAGCTTGTGTAAAAAAATACCAAGCATTGAAAGGATTAAAAATACAAATTGTTTTGGTATATTTCCTATTTTAAATATTTCCAGTAAAAACTATAGATTATAGTGCACAAAACGCTTATTTTAACTTGTATTACACGCAACAATGACTTCTTTGACGGATTCTGTTACACGTAAGACCGAGTTTTTCCAAATACTATTAATATTATTATTTTAAATTAATATTATCTTATCACTATTAAATTTGAAGTTATGAATAATATTCACTATATTATAAAAATATATGGTTAAATTCATTGGTTACCAATTAATTAGAAATGAATATCAAAACCAATTGAATATAAAGGAAATGTTTTTATGAATATTTTTTTTTGTTCCAAAGGAATTTTATCTTAATAAATTAAATTAATTACTATTAGTGGATTATATTAATTAAATTTATATATTATATAGTCAATATTAGTTTTTTACATTCATTTAATATATTTGATAGGGATAATAAAACAAAAAATACAATTTTACATATAAAATGTGTATTTTTCTAAAAGCAATTTTTCCACCTTTTATTAGCATAATTGTTTTAATTTCTTATAAAATTTTATAAATTTCATTTGAAAAATAAAATTTAATTTAGAAACTGGAATATCAAATTTTTCTTAGAGTGAATATTTGGTTTTTTTGAGAATTTTCATTTTGAATAGTAAAAAATACTGAATTTTAATTAAAATATTATATTTTTTCTAAATAATTTATAATGTTAAATTGTATATTAAATTGATTTTAAAGAAAAATTTGATAAATTATACATATATTAATCCAATTTGGGTCATTTTATTGATTTTTTATATTGAATTTAAATATAAAAACATAGTAAATGTTTGATCATTTTTCACATTAAAAATATTCCTTCTCATCCTGTATATGAGATTAAATTTTATTATTATTACCACAGATATATCACATTGACTCTCAGGACACCCTCCTCCCAGGTTATCCTGAATCAAGAAGAGGTAATGTACTTCAAAAATAATTTTTATTTTATTTCCTTATATACCCACTTAAATTGTTATTATACCATTCTTATATAATAAACATAAAATATTACATTTAATGAGGTGTTTTTATGTTAATTTTATGACCTAAAACTATACACACTTCCATAAAACTAATTATGAAATCATCGTTCTTGTGCACAATGGACTACCACATCATGGATTGATGTCATTTTTTTCCATTACCACATTTCGAGGGTGGGAATAATGATGGATTTCTAGTTTATATATGATATTTATGACATTTATGAAATTATTACACTTTTTAGTTTTTATATCACACATACCTTCATTCTTTTCATTTTGTGGGAATATGATAATGTCGCTCGTGTGTACGGAGAACTACCGCTTCGTGAAGTAATGTGACTCATTCATGATTTACATGTAATGTATTAAGGATGAGTTTAATAGAAATATCTGATATATATGACATAGAATTATATTGTAATTATATTATACATATATTCATTTAATTATAATTCTTTCAATATGATAAGAAAATGGAAAAACATTCATACATATGAACAACCTATCATCTCTATGAATAGTGTATTTAATTTCCTATCACTATTTTTTGGATTACTCTAAATACATATATACTGAATATATATGATATTTAGATCATGGTTTAAATTCTGGTGATGATGAAATCATGATCAAGGTAATAAGAACAAAAAAATAACATGTCAAAACTTACTGAAAAAACTAGGCAATTAACACCCCAAAAAATGAAAATATTGGAAGATTATTATCGAATGGGTGATAATATGTTATGAAAGGATAATATAATATATCATTGTTTTGTTTTAAAATTAAATGGATGGGATTGATGTGAAATTTTGACTGTTGAGGGGTTCAATAACTTGTTTAATCACTCCCATCAGGTTTACTCAGGGTTTACTCTTCCCTGAAACTCTCAATGGTTCCCACATCCATAACTGGGTAAAGACCTACTTTCTAAAGGAATGTGGTCAGTTGGAGTTTATGACTTAATGAATCTTGTGAACACACATTAGTATAGAGTATGGGAGGATGAGTTTGATCATACCCTAATTCACTATTTTATTTTACCCTTATACCAATGTATTAAACTGGTTTTGTATTGAAAATTACATGTATAATAACAAAATTCACTCCATGTTTGATTAAATTATTTTGTGTATAACACTATTAAAAATAGAAATGTTACTTGTCTTGATAATTATATTGTAGGTGGAGGTGATTTGGAGGACCCATGATGAAGTCAAAGAAAAATGGGCCAATATGCACATGATCCAAGCACACCAGTGGACTAAGCCACATGTTTCTACTAAACTATGCATTCAAATGGGTTGAAATATTTTGGTCTGGTCCAAATGTTAATGTTATACATTTATTATTAAGGAACACAAGCCCCACTCAACATTTAAAATTCCCATACAAACTGATCTGTCCAGAGAATCAAATTTGCACAAGTCAAAAGTGGTGTTTTGTATTCTATTAATATCTTAGGATATGATTGTCCAAAAGGAGCCAAAATTTAGGTGGATATATTTCTGATGTGGGGATACAACTTTATAGTTTTTTCCAAAGGGAGATTCTAATTTCTAGTGGCCTAAAACTATTATCCAAGTGGTTTTACACAATCAGTGTGCTCAAAACCACCTTCAAATTTTCCAATAAAGGAACACATTGTGCACCCAATTTTGTAGTTTGAACCAAAGGCAAGGTGATGAAATTTTAGAGTCCCAAATGAGTTCTCCCACAAATATTTGATGTTTTTAGGTCATTTTATTTTCAACATCTACCTCTTTATCTTCCTCCATCCCACGGGTTTCTAAACCCCTTGTGATCACCCAGGGAGGAACATGTTGTAAATCCTAAGCTTAATGTTGCAATATTTGAAAGGTATTTTTAATTCCAGTTATGTATTTTATTTTTATTAATCCTCTAATTTTATTTAATTGGGTTATGTACTGGTAAATAAAGCTCAACTTATATGATCATTCTTGGGGGTACACATTCAGGTGATGCTTCACACACCTTTCACAACTTCTTCTTCCCCCTTTCAATTGTAGTGTTTGTGTGGTTCATATTTTTCAATTTAACTCACATAAACACTATCATGGAAATTTAATTTAAATTCATGGTTACACATTGAAATATAATAAAAACCTATATAGTGCATTGAGTTCTTTGTGTGTTTCCTTGGTGAGTTTCAGTTATGAAGTTGAACACAAATAACCCAATCATCGGTGGTATCCGGTGAATCATTTTGTGTTTTAGAATGAACCCTAGGAGGTATCCTAGTATAAAATCAGTAACATACTAGTTCTAGGTGTTACAAGCCAGGGATTAAAATATCATACGCCTATCTCTTGAAGTGATAATGTATGATAATCATGAGATTTCCCTAGGTTGATAATGTTTAATTAATCTTGTTCATTTATACTTGGTTTTAGCGCTTCTATTTTTCTATTGTAATCTTTAATCATAAAAATCCAAGTTTTATTAAATCCCATTACCCTTAAATTTCCATAATCTTAACCCTCTTTTTCAATTGATTGTCTAAGTCTCTGTTAAGAGATGACCTCGGGTTACTACTATACTATAGAAATTCTAGTTAAAAATAAACATCTAATTTGATGCGCTCCAACACACGATCAAATTTTGGTGCCATTTCTAGGGATCCAAGATCTGTTTTTTAATTTACTTTAATTTATTTATTTTACTTCTTAATTAGTAATCCTTTAAATACCCACCCCCATTTTATTGTTTTTGGTTTGGTTTTTTGTTTCTATTTTTGGTTGTTATTGTGTGTTCTTCCTATATCTCTCTCTTTCTTCTTCTTCTCCATATCTATCTATAATTTTTTAGTATAACATTATCTTTTCTTTACTCTTTTAATTTATTAAGTATTTATTTTTCATTCATCTTCCATAAAAAAATTACAAAAAAATCAAAACAAAAACAACAATCAATCAATCGATCAAACTGGACATCATTATTGCATGACAAGACCTAGTAATGAAACACTACTTGAATTTGACCATGAAATTGAAAAATCACACCATTCACCAATCAATGTATCTTGATAAGGTAAATCAAGTAACACTGAGGAACCCCTTTTAGAACCTCAAGTGTCTATAAACCAAATCAAAATTGAGCCCAACAAAACCCAAGAAAACATGGCTGTAAATAATCAAATGTCAAAAGAGCTGACCACCCCAAATGTGGAGTACCAACCTACATATATCCAATATCTAGAGGAAGAAACCAAATTTGAGATAAGATCATGCCTCATCCATATAATTCCCAAATTCCATGGTCTTCTTGGTGAGGACCTTCATAAACAACTTAAGTACTTTCACATAGTGTACTCTACCATGAAACCCAAAAATGTCTCTGAGGACTTAATTATGTTTAGGGCCTTCCCTTTCTCCCTTGATGGTGTAGCCAAAGATTGGATATAGTGTTTTCCTACCACAATTGGGGGCTGGAATGACCTGAAGAGTCTATTTTTAGAGAAGTTCTTCCCTTCCTCCCATACTGCATTAATTAACAAATAAATTTGTAGCATTAGGCAATCACAAGGAGAGACCCTTTACCAATAAAGGGAGAGATTCAAAAGGATTTTATCAAGCTTCCCCCAACACCAAATTAGTGAAAACTGTTAATAAAATAATTCTATGATGGAATTATCCCCATGGATCATGTAATGACAGAAGCTGCAGTTGTTGGTGCCTTGGTTGATAAAACTCCTTCTGCCACTCGTGACTTCATAGCCTATATGGGTAAAAATGCACAACAATTTGGTACATGAGCTATTGTACCAACTTGAGGAGTTCATGAGGTAAGCCATTAATCTCTAGAAAAAAAGGTATATAACAAGATTGATGAGATGCATACCCTTCTAAAGAAATTAGCTCAAGCACAAGGCAACAAACAATCTCCTCATGTTCCATTACATTATGGTATTTTTTCTGACAATACACATTTTTTGAACATTTCCCACAAATTCACGATTCACTTGAGTCTTGTGCAGCCGTGTTCCCATGGTGTCCATTACAACAAGCACCTCCTTTCAAGAATGAACAATTAAGGCCAAATCTAAGCCCAAGGTGGTAAGAACAACCCTAGTACTGAAAAAGAAGAAACAAAATCTACCCCAAGAAGAATTGGTATCAACAAGGCCAAGGTATGAAACCTTACTATCCGTAAACTTCTCAAAACAATCACCCTCCTCCTCCCAAATCTGAACTAATCCTTGATGATATGGTGAAGCAACTAGAAACCCAGAACCTATAATTTTAACAAACCACATAATCATCTATTCAAGACCTACGAACTGAAGTGAGGCAATTTTAAAACACCATCAATGATCTTAGAATGAGAGGTTATAGACAACTACCATCCCAACCCATTTCTAGTCCGAAGTACAAAGGTAATTTATGTGTAGTTACACTTCATAGTGGTAAAGAAGTTTCTAATTATAATTATTCTACGCAAAAAGTTTGTCCCCCTCTTAAAAATACTCTTTATCCACCCATTAAAGATTCCCATGAAGAAAAAAAAATGAAAAGGGTAATAAAATTATCATTGATGAATCAAATGAACAATCCATTCCACTTCCTTTCCCCCCAAAACTCTCAAAATCTAATAATTTTTTTGATAATGATATTGATAGTGAAATAATGGATACATTTAAAAAATATCAAGATAATATTCCTTTATTGGATTCAGCTAAGAAAATTCCTCGTTATGCCAAATTTCTTAAAGATATTTTCTCCTATAGATGAAGGCTGGAGGGGAATGAGAGAGTCAACTTGGGAAGGAATGTCTTAGTCTTGATTCAACTTGCAATTCCAACCAAATTCAAGGATCTGAGTACATTCACGATACCTTGTACCATTAGGGAGACATTCTTTTTCGATACCATGTTAGATTTAGGTGCTTACATTAATGTAATTCCTCACTCAGTGTATATGTTTCTATAGGTTGGAGAGATTCAACCAAAAGGCGTTGTTTTGCAACTTGAAAACCGGAGTACTACGCATCCAACAAGAGTGATTGAGGATGTCCTTATAAGAACTAATAATCTCATGTTCTCTACTGATTTCTACATTCTTTAGATGGAAGATACCCTAAAACAAGGACATGATCCTCTCATACTTGGGATTCTATTCCTAAAAACAGAAAAGACGATCATCAACATTCATAATGGTACACTGTCCACAGATTTTGGAGGAGGAAAGGTAAGTTTTAACATTTTTGAGGCTATGAAACACCCCATTGAAAAGAACTCCACTCTTCCTATCTATTAGATGGAAGTGCTCTCAAACTATGAACTCACACACAATTATCTCCTCATCCCATACTATGATTCATTTTCCTCTTCTTCAACCGTGGATGACTCAAGTTTTCATTCATGTTTTGAGTTTTTTGTGGGTTCTGAAAAGTGTAAATTTTGTACTTTAATTGATGAGTGTGTTCATTATGAGGTACCCATGACCATCGATGATTATGAAAATATCATTTCAATAGATTCTACATCCTTAGAGAATAAACACGAGCTGATAGATAATATCATGGACCTCACTTCCCTTAAACACCCTCCCTCAATCCAAAAACCACTGTTGTTGGAACTTAAACCACTTCATTATATTTTCAAATATGTGTATCTTGAGGGTATTGACCAATTTCCCATCATTATTTCTAATAACCTCTCTCCACAACAAGAATCAAAACTGCTCATCCTTTTGAGATAGTGTAGAAAGGCAATAGGATGGACATTTGATGATATTTTTGGGATTATCCCATCTATTTTTATACAAAATATACTTTTGGATGATGAGGCTAAGCCTATAATAGAATCTCAATGCTGGTTGAATCCCACCCTCCTTGAAGTGGTAAAATTGGATGTTAGTAAATTACTTGCTGTGGGGATAATTTATCCTATATATAATATTAAATGGGTTATCCGAGTGAAAATTGTCCATAAAAAATAGAAATAATATCTGTGTGAAATGAAAGGAATGAATTGGATCTAACATGTGTGCAAAATAGTTGGCGAGTCTGTATTGACTACCATCGACTGAATCAAGCCACATAGAAGGACCACTATCCTCTACCTTTCATTGAACAAATGTTAGAAATATTGGCTAGTAAGTCCCATTATTGTTTCCTTAATGTCTATTTGGGTTATTTCCAAATCCATATAGCCCCTGAGGATTAAGAAGAGACAACATTTACCTATCCGTTTGGCACATTTTCGTACAGAAGGAAGTCTTTTGGTCTTTTTAATGCTCCTGGTACTTTTCAGCATTGTATGTTGATTATATTTTTTGAGTACATTTAGAATTTCATGGAAGTTTTTATGGATGATTTCATGGTATATGGTTCTTATTTTTTTGATTGTTTTGAACACCTAGGTTCTATCCTCTACCACTGCATTGAAAAAAATCTTGTTTTAAATTAGGAGAAATGACATTTTTTGGTTGATAGGGGGATGGTTCTTGGGAATATCATTTCAAATAAGGAAATTCAACATGATAAATAAAAAATTTAATTAATTTACACCCTTTTATATCCAAAATGTGTTTGTGAGGTGTGATTTTTCTTGGGTCATGCTAGTTTTTACCGTTGATTCATTAAATTCTTCTATAAGATCGCACTTTTCTTGTCCCAGTTATTACAAAAGGATTCTGAGTTTTTTTTGATAAAAATTGTGAGGATGCTTTCAATTCAGTAAAAAGTATTTTCACATCACCTCCTATAATCTGACCACCAAGGTGGGATCTTCCCTTTGAGATTATGTGTGATGACTCTAACTTTGCAGTTGGGGCAGTTTTATCACAAAGGGTTGAGAAGGCTCATCATGTCATTGCATATGACTCACGTACCCTTGACCCTACCCAAGAAAACTACGAAACCACTGAAAGAGAACTTCATTCTATTGTGTTTGACTTGAAAAAATTAGATTCATTTCTTATCAGGTCAAAAAACATCATCTTCTATAATTATACTTCACTTTGTTTCCTCCTAAAGAAACCTGAAACCAAGCCCCGCCTCATTCAGTGGATGATCCTCCTCCAAGAGTTTTACCTTGAGATTCGTGAAAAGAAAGGAGTGGAAAATGTGGTAGTTGATCACATTAGCAGGATTTCACCACCATTGGACCATCATGTTAAATCAACCCTCCCCATTGGATATTTATTCTCTCATGAGAACCTTTGTGATGTTGTGAACATTACCCCCTGGTATGTGGACATTGTGAATTTTCTAGAAACATTTAAGGTCCCCATTGATTCCATCACTTCACAATCCTAGAGACTTAATAATGATTCTCTATGGTACATTTGGGATGACCCACACTGGTGGAGAATTTATAGTGACCAAGTAGTTCTTTGGAGTGTCCCTAACCATGAGTTCACCTCTGTTTTGACCTTCTTCCACACTTTGGTTTATGGGGGACACTTTGGATCTCAACGAATCGCTCGAAAGGTCCTTGACTCAATACTTTATTGGCCAAAATTTTATAGGTATTCCCATCATTTTAGAAAGTCAGGTAGTCATTGTTAATTCATATGGAATATCTCTTAGAGGAATGAAATGCCCCAACAACCCAGTTATTCAGTGAACTCTTCGATGCTTAGTTCATTGACTTTATGGGGCCTTTTAAAAATTCATTTAGTTTTTTGAAAATATTTTTGGAAATTGAATATGTATCTAAACGGGTGGAAGCAAAGGCCACCAGGACCTATGAATCTCAAGTGGTTGTTGATTTTGTGAGGTCCCAAATTTTCAGTAGGTTTGTTTTGCTGGGATTCATCATTAGTGATCAGGGTTCACATTTTTTCAATCACAATAAGAAAAATTTTCTTCATAAGTATGGGGTTGATCATAAAGTTTCCAATGCATATCTCCCACAAACTAACATGCAAGAATAAATCTCAAATCGGGAAGTTAAGAGAATCTTGAAAAAAACAGTACAACCCAATAGGAAAGATTAGAGTTTTCACTTGGACGATGCAATTTGGGTATACCATACATCTTTTAAAACCCCAATAGGAATGTCACTATATTGTATTGTGTTTGTAAATCCTTGTCACCTCCCATTATAGGTAGAGCATCATTCACATTGGGCTGTTAAACAATGTAATATGAATCTTTCAGATGTAGGTGAGGATAAAAAGCTATAGATTTAAGAATTAGAAGAAATTCAACATGATGCATATGAGAACACACATATTAATAAAGAGAAGACAAAGGCTATACATGATAACATGATTCATCAGTAGAAGTTCCATATTCGTGAGAATTTCCTCATGTACAATTCCAGGCTAATGCTCCACCCATGAAAGCTTTGTTCTCGATGGCTTGGTCCTTATACTGTTACTGATGTTTAACCTTTTTGTGATATACATATTTTTCATGAGTAGAGTGGACAACATATTACTATCAATGGGTAGAGGCTCAAACACTTCTATAAATACTTTCCAAATCATCTCATGGAATAAATCCAACTAATAGATGCTACATAGGACACCACTTAGTAGGATGTCCCTTCTATCTACCTTTATTTATTATCTATTTATTTAAAATACTTTCATTGAGGAAAATTTAATTTCTTGGTGTGGGGGAGGGTGACATGTCATAGTTAGGATCAAAAAAATTAAAAAAAAAACAAAAGAAAAACGAAAATGTGTTTTCATTTTTGATTTCTTTTTCCCTTATTTTGTGTTTTTAGATAAAAAATGATCTTAAAAAGAATATCCAAAATCATTTTTCATGCTTGGGTCTATTGTACGGAAAATTCCATTTTTTTTGGAAAAATGTTTTTTCAAATGAATATTGATATGGAATATTTTTCTAGAATTTATATTTTCAAATAATTCTTAGCTGTTTAATGGATTTTTGAATCCCATGATTCATTAGCACTGGCCAATATTTTAATCCCTTACCGAGATACATTCTAATCCCTTTATTTCATATTATTCCTTTGAATCACTTTACTGAGAGTCTTGAGTAATTTAGAGAAACTAGAACATTCCAAGATTCTATTTGAAGCCATACGATTCATGTATTCTATATTCATGATAGAGGAAACCATTCATTGAAAATCCCTTTCTAAAATTATCCCCTAGTTTGACCACCTCTAAATTTTATCCTTATTAATCCTTAGAGACCTTGAAATTCTTACTAGTTTGACACATTACAAGATAATTTATCCCTACCCACCCATCTGTTGTGTATATTCTTGTTTTATTTTCAACAAGTGTGGGAGAGAGGGTGTTTCAATGGGAATTTTGGGAAGATAATCATTGTTATGGGTTGATATAATGGGTTCCAACATTATACTTGGACAATGGGTTCATAATCAATATTACATAATTGTTTTACACATGTTTCCCTCTTTATCTCTAAAAAAATATACATAAAAAAATATAGTTATGTACATTGAAAAAAACAGAAAAAAAGGAAAAAATTGGGAAAAGAGGATGCCAACTCATTATTATGAACTGTTTGGTTGTGGCCTACAGAAATGGATCATGGGGAGAGTGATCTGGAGGTGATACACTTTTTTAGGGGTTGAGTGTGTACATTTTTCTAAAAAGACAGATTCATTAATGTCGAATATTAGTGAATGTACAATCGCAAATCCATGAAGGGAAATGGTCCAGCCATATCTGGTTAACATCATAGAGTCCTGAGGCCTCCAGTTGATGGAAATAATTGTTTCATTCCCTTTTATTAAAGGAGAAAGTGCAGATTGAGAAGCCTTGACAGAGGAAAAAGATTCTCCTGATGAGGGATCCAAAAGACTGGAGGCCGCCGTCATTGAAATTGATAGCATTGATAATGGTGAGATAGTCTGATTCAAGGTTGATTTTATCCCATCTAAGATACCTGTTGAGCATCATACTTGTAATTATGGAAGTATCCTAGGCCAACACATGTTCCCAAAAAGAGAAGTGTGATTCATGTTTGGCCGCAATGACTTACCCCTGATGATTCCAGGCCAGGATACCGAGGGAGACCGACCCATCCTTGGGGAGAGATGCATCCACAATAATATTAATAATACCCTCACTTGGCTAACACCAGTGGGAGAGAAAATAAGGGGTTACTAAGGGATTTTGTTGACCATTGTGGTGCTTCCAGCCCTCAATCAACGAAAAGGCCCATTCGATCCAGAATTCGGGGCTTGAGTGTGTACATTAATTGAGAACACTTGCAGAATTTTGACATGTTTTGTACAAAAGATATTAAACACTCCTCTTCTTCCTCATATTTTTATACATTAAATCCTACCAACCCTTGAAACTCAGAACAACGTGTTGGAAGTCCACTTGAATAGCACACTAGTTTTTGCTGGTAGATAAATTGGAATCTTGGAAAGCATATGGTAAGATCACATGAACTATAAGAAAAGATAATAACTCCACTTTCATATGTTACTTGAGTGAAGATGGAAAATTTCTAATTGAGGTAGGATGCGACATGTTTCACGTGTAAACAAATTAAGTTGAACAAATTTAAATGTGAGAAAAGAAAAATGATAGGAAAATTGATTCCATAAACGAGACATGATGAATTTAATTTCAAAAGAATATTGTATATTTTCAAACCTTTAATTTGGGAATGGGAAATTATTAGGACATTATTCTTTTCCTAAAAGTGAAAATTTTTGGGGTGTGATCGTACCACAATTCACTATTTTATTTCACCCTTATACCAATGTATTAAACTGGTTTTTTATTTTAAATTAAAAGTATAATAAAAAAATTATCTCCATGTTTTGTTAAATTATTTTGTGTTTAACACTATTAAAAAGGGTAATGTTACATGTTTTGATAATTATATTATAGGTGGAGGTGATTTGGAGGACCCATGATGAAGTCTAAGAAAAATGGTCCAATTTGCACATGATCCAAGCACACCAGTGGAATAAAACGCATGGTTCTACTAAAATATGCATTAAAATGGGATGAAATTTTATGGTATGGTCAAAAAATTAATGGTAAACATTTAAAATGAATAAAACCATGCCCTGTTAGGCCTCTAAAGTGACTATTTGAACAGATCTCTGTAGGGAATCAAATATGCACAAGTCAAAAGCGATGTTCTTTATTTTATCTATATCTCTAACTGTGATTGTCCAAATGGAGACCAACTTTTAGTGGAGATATTCCTGATATGGGTCCATAACTTTATAGTTTTTTCTAAAGGGAGATTCGACTGTCTAGTGGTCAAAAACTATGATCCAAGTGGTTTTACACAATCTATGTGCTCAAAATCACATTCCAATTTCCTTATAAAAGAACACCTTGGGCACCCTATTTTGGAGTTTGAACTAGAGTCAAGGTGCTTCCATTTTGGAGTCCCAAAGGATTCCCCCCACCAATATTTTATTTTCTATAGGCCATTGGAAGTTCTACCACCACCACATTCTCTTCCTCCCCTCCCATGGGTTTCTATACCCCTTGTGATCACTCGGGGAGGAACATGTTGTAAATCCCGAGCTTAATGTTGCAATATTTGAATGGTATTTTTAATTATAGGTTTTTATGTTGTTTTTATTCATCCTCAATTTTTATTTAATTGAGATATGTACTATTACATCATGCTCAACTCATATGATCAGGCTTGTGGGTACCCATTCATGCGATGTTTCACACACCGTTCACCACTTCTTCTTCCCCATTTTAATTTGTAGTGTTCGTGTGTTTCATATTGTTCAATTTAACTCTCATAAACACTATCATGGACACATAATTTAAATTCATGGTAACAAATTTAAATAGAATAAAAACATGGACAGTTCATTGAGTTCTTCATGTGTTTCCTTGGTGAGTTTCGGTTATGAAGTCAAACACAAATCACCCAATCATAGGTTGTATCCGGTGAATCATTGTGTGTTTTAGAATGAAAACTAGGAGGTATCCTAGTATAAACTCAGTAACATACTAGTTCTAGGTGTTAAAAACTAGGTGTTAAAAGATCATAACCCTATCTCTTGAAGCAATGAAGGAAGAACATCATGAGATTTCCCTCGGTTGATCACATTTAATTACTCCTATTCATTTATACTTGGTTTTATACCTTCCATTTTTATATTTTAATATTTAATAAGAAAATACCAAGTTTTATAACATCCCATTCCACTTCTGTTTCTATAATCAGAACCCAATTTTTTCTATTGATGATCTAAGACTATGTCGAGAGATAACCTAGGTTTGCTGCTATACTGCAGAAATTCTAGTTAAAAATAAACATCTAATTTGATGCGCTGAACAATGAGATTAGATTTTATCACACACTTTTGGGGGGAATTTTTTCCTACTCTAGGAATCTATTATATAACAAATACATGTTATTGAATCTCTTCCTAATCCCTAAAAAATATTAGTTACCATAAAATGAAGATCATTGGTTAACCCCTTCTATGAGTAGAAGAAGAAGATCATATTAGTGAATTCATCTATATGTATATGAAGTTCTTCATCCCATTCCCAGTAATGGGTAGCCTCTTATATGCTGACATCTTATAACAAGGTTCTTCAGAATTTACTAACATGCAAGGATGAAGTTAATACTCAGAGGTGGGTATTGGGCCATTATGAGGAGTACCATGCATCTTAGTCATTTTAGG
This sequence comes from Viscum album, assembly GCA_963277665.1. Classification (NCBI taxonomy): domain Eukaryota; kingdom Viridiplantae; phylum Streptophyta; class Magnoliopsida; order Santalales; family Viscaceae; genus Viscum; species Viscum album. The sequence continues at coordinate 129,114,378 of OY728140.1, forward strand.
AATCATAACCCATGTAGTTAATTAATACCATGCATGTTTAACATTGTACATGAAGAAAATATATGTGGGAACTTAGGAACTGTGTGTTTAATCTTGAGTCTCAATGAGACATCCTATGTATCATAATTATAGAAAGAATTTGAGTTTTCATAGTTTATTTGGTTCCTCAGTCCACTAATGGATGAGGTAGAATGATCATCCCATGGGAATGATTAGGTCCCAATGGTTGTAATTTTTGATACATAAGGATTATTACACCAAAGTAGGTGCCTATTTGAGCTCTGGCCTTAGAAAGGCATCCTACATATTCTTGTTATTGTAGGAATCAGATTTCTTGTAGTTTAGTGAATCAGGGATTACACACTGATGTTGCCATTATATATAGAACATATCATATTATGCTGCTGATTAGGGTTATGTGCTGAGGTTTACCTTTCCTTTTTATAAGTGTATGAAGTAAATGGTATGATAATAGTTACTCTCTAAGCCCATATGATACATGCTCAATATTAGAAAGAATGGATTGTAAGTAATCAATCTCAATATATATAGATATGAAACTTATCCACTAGGAAAAATCTTTAGAGATTAATATAGAGATAAATCCTTGGAGAGGAATCCCACATATCATAGTTATCAAAGGAATGAATGTCATTGTAGTTCAGTGGCCAGGGATTACCCACCAACGTTGGGATTTTGACATGGCTTGCTTGCCTACCTGATATGTGTTGATTGTCCGATTGACATGCCTTGATTGTCTACTTGACATGTTAAAGGGTGTCTTCATGACATGTCCAAAATAAGTTTCATGATCAATTTGACTTGTCCAGGAGACTTCTCATAATCTATATGGAATGTATGAAGGTTTTCACATGATCAATGAAAACTTTTCTAGAGGACATTTCAAGACCCAATCAACTTGTCTTGGAAGCCATCACATGATCTTGGTTGAAATGATTAAAGTGTGTCACATGATATAGCTAAATTTCCCTGGTGTCATTGTGAAAAATAGATGACACACATGGAGGGTGTCATAAGAGTCAATGTGACATATTTAGAGAGCAATTATTGATTCATGATAACATTTCTGGAAAACATCACTAGAACTAGATGGCATGCCTGTAGGGTGTCTCAAGATCCATTTGAAATGCCCTGGGTGCTATCATGATATTCAGATGACATGTATTTGTGACACCATATGATATGGCTGGAATTTCAAGTGGAAATTATGAGGATTGGATGGCTAGCCCAGAGGGTTTCATAGGACTTGGGTGGTATGCCCAGGCGGTTCCCTGTAACTTTCCTTAAAAAGTCCAAGGGACTTTACATGATCCAAATAATATACCAAAGGAGCATTGTGTGATATGGGAGACATGTCTTGGTGTTGTCGCATGACCTAGGTAGTTCATGAAAAGTGTATGAGGATCAATGTATATGTTCTCCACATAATTCTCTCATATTTTAGTCATTGTTAGAGAATTTTTGTTTCAAATGATTTAGATTTGTTCAATGTTATCCTGATTTAAGTCACACATGATTTAGAAGATATGTGGGATGTTTTTCACATACTTAAATAGGCCAGTTGTGTCATATATGAGTGATCATGTGAAGATCCTATTCTTGATGCATGGTCGATTTGGTTGTTTTCCAGTTTCTTACCTGATAAAAAACATCCCATTGACGAGTTCAGTCACTCCATAAAACCTAATATGATTCCTAGGTGCACCGATGTGAGGTTCAATGGATTTCACATCCATGTATGTGTCCCTACATTTTGCATAAAACCCTAATAGTGAATTTTTTATGCTTCTATGGAGGATTTATAGGCCACACTATCCAGATTTTTCACTAATTTTCATATCACATATCACTCAAATCTAGACTAGAGTTAGTGGAAGGATTCCACATCATGCATTTCGCAAGTTCTAACCATAAATCATTTCGAGGGCATCATGTGATTTTTATTGACTACAAGATCATCCCATCAGCACCCCATTTACTGTATTATAGAAAATTTAATGGGGTCTTGTCTAATCAAGCACACACTACTAAGGACTTCCATATTGTCAGGCCAACACGACCAAGGGCCTTCGTGTGATCAGGGTTCTTGTTTAAGGGCCTTCACGTGATCTCATGTGACTTTTATGGAACCTTTCAAAAGACAAGGATGTTATTTTAGGGGGCCTTAATGAGATGAGGCAGACATGTTTCTGGGAACATGCTACATCATTCGAATCGCTAGGGGTTCATCACATGTTATTTGAGACTGCAAGAGGCTCTCTCATTTCCTTTTTTATTTCACAAATTCTAGGCATCTCATGAGATTGTATGAATGCCGTCAGAGACAATACCTCTACCTCTTGGTGATGTGACGTGTGAAAAAAACAATTCCTATGGATATTCTAAATCATTTCATGGAAACTTCCATCTATTTTTCATTATAGAGACAAAGTTGGAGCGTGAGGTCTTTTGGACATGTTTGAGGATCTTCAGTTGATTAGGATGACATGCTAACAAGATTTAATGAGATGAGTAGGGCTTATAGTTGGGTGGTTACAATGTCTTCTGAATCACCAAGGATGTGTCACATGTTTTTTATGACCATAAGAGGCTCCTGACTTCTCTCATTTGTATTTCCATTGTTTATTTTAAAAATGTTTGGGTTCTCACAAGGTTTCATGAATGATCTCGAGGAAAATAACTATCTCCATCGGTGATGCATCACATGAGTTTTGAAATCATAAGGGGTTTGTGCATTTTGTATATTTTTCTACTATTTTTAAACGATTTTAGGAGGGTTTTTAGACATCCTATAGTTGAGAATTTATATGTCCTTAGGGTGATTTCCTGATAGTTTCCACGTAATAGATGATTGTTCGGGGGTGTATTATCTAGATCATAAGGAATTCTTAAAAGGGGATTCACATGATATTCATCATGTTATGCACTTCACATGATAGTTTTCAAGAACCTCAATTGTTCATGAGATCTAATGTCTCATGGGGGTTCACACAATCCATGCGATCATGGCCACCTTTTTCTTCCTTTTCTTTTGTAGGGAAAATAATACCCATATCCAGTCATTTCTTCCCAATGAATTTTATGATTCCCATTTGGAGGGCATAAAGAAATTCCCCCCTATGGAGCGATGCTTGCGAGGTCAAGAAATCTGTTCAGAGGAAAATAAATTCCCACCTAGTACTTTGGTCCAATCACCAATTAGTGTCTTGGGAAATTGTTGGTCTACTGGATGATGTTGTTATTATGAGGGATTCCTTAAAAATAGGGGGAGTGAATAGTGGTTCATTCACTAATGAATCTATTATCAAAAGCTCATTGTCCCATTTACATCATGTGACATTATCGAAAGACCTTCCCAAAAACTCTGATTGTGAGAGCTCACCGTAGGCCCATTTTGTGAGAAATGATATGTAAGATTACTTTTAACCAAGAACCTGATCAAATAAATCATGAATTGAATTTTGATAATTGTTTGATCTTTGGACGTGGGGATGATCAATCATCTTGAGGGTTTTGTGGGATCTGCTGGGATGATCTCATGATCAGTTTACTATAATATGGCTCGTGTGACCTTTTCAAGGTCATGAGGTCACGATTCTTCTAAGGGGTAATGTGGTTGTGTTGTGCCTTGTGGGTTTATTTGACTCTCAAGATCTTTAGGATTTAGAATATTATTTAATCCTTTATGTGATTCATGAATTCCTTTCTTGCTTCATGCGACACATATGATGTTGCAATTTTATTTATTTATTTCCTTTTGACAATTCTTTATTTTATCTTGATAACATATGACACTTAATTTTGTTAAAATGGATTCATGTTCTCATAATGTTTCCTCTTCTACAGCTAATCAAAGGTCCATGATTGCTAGAAATTGCAATAATGACCCCCAATACCACATGAATTCTAATAATGAGTTTCTAAAATGGATTCTTCCATTTGAGATTCAAAATTATTTTCTATTTCACTGACTTCATCTATACAGGTTCATATTTATAGAACATGTTGTCATTCCTCTTTTGGACATCAATTTTCCATCTGGTTGGGTGCCAACTTCTATTGAATGTATTCAGATGAAAATTGCTGAGGATGGCTGATTGGTTGTAGCTCAATCCCATGGGGTGAATTATATGTTGAAAAATCTCCATTAGTTCCAGATGTTTGATATTTGTTTCATCATACTATTTCTAAGAGTTGATTGGGTATATTCATCTCTTCTTTGAACAACCTGAGTGGTGGATAAGGCTCAAAATGGGATCCCCAACATGTTCCCAATTTTTATGTTGAATGGGTATGACCATTTTGGGTCATGAAAAGTTTCTTAGAGTTCACTGATCATTTATAAATGGTCTAAATTTATGAAGTGGTGTGAATTTAAAAATTTATTGTCTACCACCAGTCTGATCTTCTTTTAGAACTGATAAGCCATCGGTGCCCTGGCCCCAACACATTCCATTTGTCCCATGGTGAAGTCTACATTATCCTATGGGAGATCTACCAACTGGCAGGTATTCCCCCTCTTGTAGATATTTATGATGAGTTCCTCCATATTTTAGATGTCTGGTATTATCCTTTGCAGACTCTAGTATTAGTGAGGCACATTCTCACCATTCTGAAGAAGAATATGTGGAAGTAGTTGATGATTCTATATATTATCTACTTCAAGGAGTAGATCAACATTTTCCTTTGTCTTAGTGGGCATAGTTCAACTACAAAAAGGCCTCATTAGTGCCCTCCCTAGAATGTTCATGACAATACTGGCTCGTATTGGACGATTTTTGAAGCTAGGAATCATAATCCATTTTTATATAAAGTAAGCTCAGAGATCTAACATATCCTTAGGTTGGTGGGATATATGGTCATGTTCTTGAATGGATTGATTTTCCTAGTTAGGGACGTGAATTCATGAATCCATGTCAACATTCTTGTGATGGCATCATATTTAGTAGAAGGTCAATGCCTTAATATGAAAGTGCGGAACCTCACACACCATTACCAACTCATGGGCCATATTCAATAAGGAAACATCCCCTATAGGATTAGTTGGAATTTCTAATTTTTATTTTTGTGTATAGGGTGAATTTACATTACCATGATTATTACAATGCCACTAGGATCCTCGATTCCCTATCTCATCCCCAATTGAAAATCATATATGGGGTGAGAGATATGTCACTATGATTTGATGAGGTTACAGAGGTGATTAATTGATCTGATAGATTTTATTTCACCCCATATCAAGCACTGACTGGGCCGATCATTGATAATGGCAGCATGCCCCTCAACGAAAAGTCATATATGATCTCCCTTTATGATGAGATTCTTAATTATTACGATGGATTAGATGATCTTATTTGATACATATAAACTTTATCAGTTTTCTTTCCATTTTGGCTTCACCTAAGAGGTTCTCCTCTTCCTTCAGTTGGTGTGAGAGGAGTGAAACAACCTGAGGCCATTCTTCAGTTCTATATGATTTTTCACATGAATAAACTGATGCTAAGATCACTCTTACGCCTTCTTTTTTTTCACCTTTCTTACTCATGATTATGCCCAGGCCTGGGTAGTAGCCAATCTAGGTGGTGTGCTAATTGACAGGTTTATCTTATGGAAAAACCATTTACTTAACCAACTCAACTTTAAATAGAAAAACCGATTTGATTCCGGACATGGGAGAAACTTCAAGGAAGCTCCCCCATCCATGAAATGACTATCCCGACAACGGGATAAAATATCTCGAGGAAATCAGACCTTCGTCACAAGAAATGGGGGATTCCTCTTTTGAGGTGGGGATGTATAGATCCTCCACGCCTATTTCCCTTCCAGCTCAAATGACTAATTCACTTTCTACATAACCATCCCATCAGTCACAGAGGCTCAAAAATAGTGTTGGAAGATCTGACATCAAATTCATGCATTGATCACTAAGACTCCTTTGCAAACATTTCATGACTAAGGGGAATTCCTTTATCAACTATTTAATGACTTGGGGATGAATGATTTTGATCACAAGACACTTTGTGAAATAATTAAACAAATTATTATAACTTGGATATATCTAGCCTCTAATGAGAGGGACTTTCATGATTTTTAAGATGAGGTTCCTATTTTCATACAGATTAAGGAAGCTTTAGAGGTAATGGACTAGAGTCTCCAGTTCATGTATAACTTGTAAGTGTGGATGGATGTCTGGACTGTGAAGACATGGAGGTATGAGGAAATCATATCTATCCTAATTTCTAATCTATTAGTAGTATCATCCTCAGTGTAAATTTATCAAAATAGTTTTGAGGAGTTGACTACTTTAGTTGAGACTCTCTATCTTGGGGAAGAAGCAGAAGATCCAGGGTTGACATCACATCACTATTCAATTGATGCTTCTCTCCAGACTCATACCATCTCAGCTAGGTTAGCAGATTGAATCTTATTATAGTTATGTGTACTCTATTTTTGATATAATTTTTGGAGAGACTATGAAATATAGAGATTCCTCTTATTGCACATTATCAATGAAAGGATTTTCTAAACCTTCCATGTTGCTGATTAGTTTTATTTTAGTCATGATGTGTGCAAAACATTACTGATTATATGTTATATGAATCACCAAATATACACATTCTTTTCATAATATCAAGTAAACTTGAATGCCTAGATTGAAATGTTGAAATTATATCTGATTCTTCTTTAGAAATTCTAATGAATGCCCAATGACATGAGAATATTTATTGATTTTTTCCCAGTTATCTTGTGATCACCTTATACATAGAATGATAATTGGGTAAAATTTATATCTTAGAGGGAGAGTTATATTTATTTTGTTAAGTCCTATAGGCTTGGTGAGGAAAACTTGATTCTTGGTAAGGCCATATAGTGGGACTTACAAGATTTTTCATTCGTGAAGACTAAATCACTATTGTTCTGCAGTTTAAGGTCTTTTAGATCAGAAATTCTATTACTACAATTTAGAGTCTTTTAGATTGGAACTTCTATCATTGTGGTTTATAGTATTTTAGGTCAGACCTTCTATCACTATAGTTTAGGGTCTTTTATCCCCAAACATCTGATACCACATAGTTTAGAGTCTTACTACCAATAATTTCTACCACTTTAGTTTAGGTTCTATTAGATCAGACCTTTTGATTCTATTTTGTTTAAATTCTTACTGCCAGGACTTGATCAATGATAATGGGACATGGTTCACACATTCCAGGAATAACCCAAAATATACTAATATTTTGAGTTATTTTGTGGTGTTACTGAGGCTTATGAGGATCAGATCTCATTTCCTATAATAATATTCCTTTTGTTGGTATGTATAAGATCTTATATATTGATAACATTTTCAAATCGAGGAGTCTTCACTCTATTCCAAGGTTCAATGAATATTTGTGGGGGTAATATTTGATAAGGGTAAAACACATGGGGAGATATGACCACCTGGATATTTGGAATGTGGGTGATTTAAATCATATGTCCAGAAACATGAATCAATAAACCATGGAATGGGGCATACATTCCAGGGATGAACCAAGATACCCTAAGGTTTTGAGTTCTATCATGGTGTCATTGGTGCTCATGAGGATTGGAGTTCCATTAATATAAGTATGGGATGATTCTAGTTGGTATGTCTAAGACATTTATGTATTGATATCATGATTAAATAGAGATATCCTTGATCATTTGTAAGGGTAATAGAAGATTTGTGAAGACTCATACATCCGAACAAAGAAGTTGGGTATGGAGGGAAATCTATCTAAGAAGGGTTCTATAGATCTTGGGAAATGTAGCTCTTAATTTGTGAAACTTGATCCCTACACCATGTGGTTTCGAATAATGAAGTTTGGGCTATCAAAAGGTTCAAGAATAGAGTGTTGGATATCTTCATTGAGAAAGGGTACCAAACAAGGTGACATAGTATTAGAGATATTGAATCTGCTTGAATAGTATAGTTATGGGGATTGTAAAACATTTTTTAAGAATGTTAGAGCTAACTGTGATTGGGAACTGGTGACTATAGGTCAAACATTCGTGATGATATAAGACTATAATATTCCATATGGTCAAGATGATAAATCCTTGATTTAAGAGGGGCGTTACTTGGATCTGATGGTTGGTACGACAAAGCGATTCCTTATTAAAAGTCTATTATAGGGAGGTTATGTTATCCAGGACATCAAAGGAATGAATGTGGTTCTTGAAATGTGTAATACTCAAGAAGGTTTCAAACACCCTAAAAGCTGTGTCACATCCTAGTGAACAAGTTATCCAAGTTAGGAGATGTGACAAACCATTACTCTAATTGTTTTCTGGACCATGGTGTCCAGTGACCATATATTTGATTTTAATAGGTCTATAAAGTAGGTAATGTGAGATTTATGTCTTATTTATTTTTTCCATACTTTTTTTATAAACTCTATGGATGCAGAGTTTTGTAAGGGAAGACTAGAATTTTTTCTCAGATCCCCCTTTACGGGGATTCAACATGATTTGTTTTGTGTCCCCTTTTCTATTAGTTTAAGGTCTTATGATTTGGACCATTATAGGATATATTATAAAGATTTAAAACTTTGATCAACAGTACATGCAGTCTAAGGTCATGAAGCACATAAACCTAATAAGGGGGACATTACATAAGACCTAATTAGGATACCCAAGGTCAAGATCATTCCAATATCATTTTTAGAGGCAGTTGAAAATGTTGTAAATAACAGATCGAGGTTCGTAGGTCATGAGTAATGATGTGGGACAATCAATATGGGGATGGCCTAGAACACTCTTAGGTGATGAGATCCACCATGGTGATGTCAGGATCATGAGGATTGGAAAACCCTCTTTATAGAGGCAAGATATCTCTAATTGGTAGGTATCAACCTTTATGAATCAATAGAATGGTCAAAAAGAGAAATATATTTTCCTTTCCATGGTCAATTAATGGTTTGAAAAGACCTTAGGTTCTCAAGACATGATGTGTGGTATATGTATTGAGGTTCTTACAAGATGACAGAATAACCATGTACTCTATTTGTCTGGGGTCAGGATCACATGGTCCTTTGATAAGGGATAATAATGGAAGATGGAATTCACATTTTAACATCATGTAGTAGGGATTTAGTTTATTCTATGTGGTTTTAATGTCATACAATAAGGACATATATGTTTCCTTGTAGTTTAACATCATAAAGTAAGGATGCTTTTGTTGTGTACTTTTAATGTCGTGCGACCAAGATGTTTTTCTTTTTATTTTAATGTCATGCAACAAGGACATGGGAAATGATGTGAAAAATTATGTATGATATTATAATAATAATTAGTTCAAACATATATTTAACTCATACATAGGTTAAATGAGATTTTATGACTCATCCCTTCTATATTTGGGATGAATTTTTTATTAGTTGTTGTAGTTGAGCCCAAGATTGAATATTTGGGAATCACTATGTATCTTGTGATGAAAATAATAATGCCACACATAGTTCTTGAATGGAAAACTCTCTCTTCAGGCATGAACAATACATAGAGGTGGGTATTTTTACCATTGATTGCTGTAGCTGGGCCCAATATTGGAGATCTAGGCTTCTCTACATATCCTATGATGATTGGAATCAAGCCACACATAGTTCTTGGGATCCATGTTGTTTAACATCTTGCGGCATGGGCGTTGGCTTCCTAACATGAAAATCGATATTGTGTATGGACTCATAGATGGAAATTTGAGTGTCACTACATATCATATGGTATAGGATTTAATCCATACTTAGTTTTTGAATGGAGGTGTAGTGAGGGAATAACACCGACAATAGTGGTCCTCTCTAGAATGTTCCATAAGAATATACAATTTTATGTCTTGCTAGGGAAATCAACCGTGAAACTTAATGTCATGTGTTTTAGAGTCATGTTGTGAATTTTATGGTCTTGAATTCAAGAAAAATATTTTCATGTCATGATCTTTTATGCCTAATTTGTTTGGGAAATCCCTTAATGAAATTCGAAAGATCACGTGAACTATTCTCGTTGTGAGAAATAGGGAACAAAAATGGTTTATCTCACCATGTAGAGGTAATTATGGATAAAACATGGGAATTTTGTGTCATGTGGTGGATGAATTGAGATATAGGATCAAAGCATACATATTAATATCATTAAAAATGAGAATCAATCCATACATAGTTCTAGAAAACTCATGCATTTTTATTGTCACACAGAGATGAAATTATCCATGCAGTTAAACATCTTGTAGTAAGAACAAGGATCACTTAATGTGAATGAAAATGGATTCCATGGATCCTTGTAGTTTTATGTCATGAGGTAAGAAATTTTGGTACACATCTTAACATCATGACGTAAGGGTGAGAATCAATGTGCAGTTTAAAATCTTTCTTCTTGGACTTGAGATACTATACAGTTTAATGTCTTACTACCAGAATGAGAGATTTCATGCTTTCTATAATATTTCTACCTATTCAAGAGATTCTATGAAGTTTAATGTCTTACTTCCAAGAGTATATTGTGTTGTTTACCATCATTATATCCAGATGATAGGTTCTTGATGAAAAATATGAAAATTATTTATTGATAAATATCACATAGTTTGGGGATGTGACATGCTCACCATCAATTGTGTCCAATGAGTAAGCTATATTATGATAGAACTAATGTATATTGTAATTACCTTTCCATTTTGGTTCCATATTTGGTGGATTTCCTCGGGTATCATCAGGGTTTTAAAATTAAATATGATTTCTCCTTGGAGGAATAAACAGAGGTGATCCTTTTTTATTAAAGGCTCATGCAATCCGATTCTGATGTACTTCAAGGTTGTGCAATTACACAACTTGTTCTCATCGATCCACTCCAATTAATCCAGCCATTTTTTTGATTTATCATCATACGAGAGGTACCTATAAATGGATATTCATTGTGAAAGTATTTTTAATTATATAGGTAACACTGACTCAGTCCCATAAAATAATGAATATTGAGTTTCTTGTATCGCAGTACGTGTGGTGGTATGGTAAGACAATAAATCATGGGGAGCTTGTTTGGAATGTAAATATTATTATTTTCACTATCTTTTGGATTATATTTGATAAATTATTATTAAAGGCCTCTATCTTTCCATTTTCCACTACATGATAGTGAGATGAGTGATTAGACTCGATATTGTACTGCTGGTACAATTTCTTCAACTCTATACACTATAAGTTGGTGTTTTTGTCTGTCATTATTTTTTCATGGGCCCTGAACCTAGTGATGAAATGGGAATTTATTAAGTTGATGACATTCTTCATCATAACTTTCACGAAAGGTATTTCCTCATCCCATTTGTAAAATAAGTCAGTAGCAGTAAGGATGTACTTGAATTTCTTATCTCTAGATGGGGGATATATCCCCATGACATCCATTCCCAAAACTAAAAATATTAAAAATATTTATTTATATGTCCAAATTCAGGGGGTTAATGGATGAAGTGTTGATGGATCTGGAATGCATGAAATTTCCTGGTTAACTCTACACAATCCTATATCATTGTTTTTCTATGGTAACCGATCCTCCTGATTTGGTGGGAGAGCCTGGTCCTAGACTAATGAGTGCCCTAAGAGCCTACATGGAATTCCTACTTTATGATTGGAATATATCTTTCTATTATGCATTTGAGGAGTATTCTATCAAATATTCACTTGTAGAGGTATTTTGGTTCATTTTGACCATCATCCAGGGTAAGGTTCACTACACGATGTCAAATTTGTTCCCTCCTGGCTCAGTATGTCAGGAGAGATCCATTTTAGAGATAACAAATTATAGGATCCACTCATCCAGTGGTGGATATTGGTTCATCATTTTTTGGGGATGTTTTCACTTGATTGATTTATTCCATATTATATATTATGATTGAAGATACCATTTTTTGGTGTGTGATACAGAAGATTTCTTCCTCCTAATCAGGATTTTCCAGGATTGTGACTGCATTAGAAAATCTTTTGGAGCGAGAATTATATGTTCTGAGAACATGATACAATGTGGGATCAAAAGAGAACTCTTCCATCAGTCCCCTGACAAAGCTAGAGAGAGGGTCCATTTTTTTTGGAATATTTGCAATTGATTTTTTTATCACAAGTTCCAAATCACTTTTGATATTCAGGATGGCTATATGCAGCTATAGGGACAGTTCCCAGCCAATGAAGAGAGATTAGTATTTGACCTCATTATTTATGCATCCCTCAGATAGTGGGAAGGATTAGGGAAAATGATTTCTCTAGAGAGACAAATAAAATCCCTAGGCCAACCTGATTGAGTCTTGGGTTTTCCATCCTTTTACTGATAGGACTTCCGGAGGCACCCCCAAAAGATATCTCCCATGTCCAGGGAACGTTATAGGCATAAAATACCTCATTATCTAGAAGATCAGTTTCCACTGATGCATTCTATAGGATAGGTTGTGATATGAGGAAATCAGATAGGGATTTCCCTTTCACCGAATTTTGCGACATGAACTGTATGTCATATTGTTACAGAATGACCTCCCATCAGGCCAGATTCCCAGTTAGAATTCGGAAACCAAGGATATACTTGAGTGAATTAATATGAGAGAATATATGGACATTGTGGTGATTCAAGTAATTCCTCATTTTTTTCATTATGAAAACGATTGAAAGGAAATTCTTCTCGACATGAGAGTATCAAGTCTCATCACGTAACATCTTTTGTTTGAGGTAGTAGAGACTATTAGCACTCCTTAAATCATTTTTATGTGCGAGGATGGTGCCCAAGGAGCATTACATGGTGAAAACATACAAGATGAGTGTCCAACCTTCCACCAAAGGCATCAGAACCAGTGGGTGAAGTAGGTACCACTTAAGACTTTCAAAGGCTCCCTAATAGTCATTATCCCACTAATAGGTGATACACTTCTTCATTATCCTACTGAAGGGAAGATATTTTCTAGACAATTTTTCTATAAAAAACCTAATATAGGTGAGGTTCCATCAGATACCGTTTAGTTCTTTGAGATTTTTGGAGGGGGTGACATTGCTAAAATAACTGTAGTCTTCTCTGGGTTGACCTCGATGCCATGGTGGCATAACACATAGCCAAGGAACTTCCCTAATGTTACCCCTAAAGTTCATTTCAGTGGATTCATCTTTGAATATGATATCACAACTTGTTGAAGATTGTTTGAAGATCTATGAAGTGATCACATCACTGTCAGGATTTGACAACCAGGTCGTCGACATAGCATTCGACTATCATTGTCAGGAATGGATTAAAGGTATGATGCATGGTGCACTGATAATTAGCAAGTACATTCATTAAACCAAAGGGCATAAACTAATAGAACATATCCCTTGGGGTGCTTTAAAGGATGTTTATTATTTATCTTCATGGGCCATATTTTTTTGACTGTACACTAAATACCCATCCATGAAGAAAAGGTCTTGGAATCCATCAGTTTCATTGATCAAGAGTAATATGATTGGTAATGGGAAATTATTCTTTAGGCAGTTATGATTAAGGTCTTTGAAATCAATTTAGACCCTAATCTGCATATTCTTTTTCTTAATTGGGATGATTTTAGTAAGCCATATTTTGTATTTCACTTCTTGAACAAAAGTTTCTTTGATCAATTTGTCAAATTAAACCTCTATTATGGTGGCATGATAGGGGTGCATCCTATTAGAAACCTTCTTGAAGTTGTGATTCTAATTAAGTAAGACAAGATGGTGAATATTCACAACTAGATTTAGTCTGTGCATTTCAATATAGTTCCAAGTGAGCACATATTTATTTTGATTTAGAAATACAATGTACATCTCTTTCTTTTTGAGGTGCATGGGAACACTAATCAGTGTAGGCCACATTAATTCTTTTATTCCTATATTTATTTATATGTTATCATTAATGGTGGTGGAGAAAACTTCCTTTAATGTGAGAGGGGAACTACTGAGTTCATCCTCATCTTCTTCCAATTCTGAGTATATGGAAATAGTTTCAAATAATGTTGGAAATATGGGGGTTCTCTATCACTATAAAGGTGAGAGAGGCCATAAGAAGAGATGTTATCATCCCCTACTTCTAGATTTGTTAAGAAGAGATAGTCGAGCTTATTTTCTTCTACACTATCACTGAGGACATAAGGATCTTGGTCCTTTGGGACTAGGTTTATCACCTCAAGTAGATTTATGGGGAGCACATTGTCACTGTCGATCATATTCTAAGGATTTAAAGGGTAAGTCCCCAAGCCATTGGGAGCTTCAAAAAATATATCATAATCCATAACTAGTTGTTTTCCTACCATTTTATAGAAATTTCTTATAGAAAATATGTTTTTGCAGGTCTCAAAGGGGGTACTATAACAATGTAGTATTCCGACCTTTCCATCTATGGGGTATTTCATACTTTGATGTAATTGTTAAGGTACTTCCATGTGGCTATGGATCTAGGGACTTATGAGAAGAACATTGTATGTGGTTTCATGTTGTATAACCATATAATCATCTTCATACATGACATCCCCAAACTAACTTTTGAGTTTGATCTTCCCGAGAGGTCTTTTCTCAATCTTATCATACCCTTGAATGGTTATCTACGTGGGAGATAAATCCCCTTCATTATATCCTAAACATTGGAGGGTTATAATTAGGATGAGATTGATCCTAGAACCATTATAAATCATATCCATTCATATTTTGACATTATCGAGTCTACATGAAATATATAAGGGTCTGATGTATCCATGGAAGACCTATTCTTGAGAATTCTCAGTAAATGAGATGTCAACATGACATTATACCAGCATGGTCTCCATTTGACAAACCTCAACTACACTTACTTTTGTCTCAAATTCTAGTTTGATTTAGAGGCCATTAAAATGTTCTTATATGAGTTATTTTGAAAGATATTGTGCTTTGAGTATTGAGAGTTTGGCTAGGACAACTTCTATATTCTTCATAATGTCATTTTTCTTTTCCAGAGGTCTGTGCTTCCAAGGTGGTGTTTCTACTAGAAATGCGACTCTAGAACTGAGGCATTTGAGGTAGAAAATCTTGGTGCTTGTCTATAGGTCTAAAGAGTATCTTTTTTCAGTGGTGTGGGTTGTGTTGACCTTTACTGTTGTCTGTTATGATTTGAAAATATTACCCCCACTAGGCGGTCATGCAAGATAACTAGGTGTAGAAGACTACGAGAAGGTTCCGAGACACTTCCATGCCTTTTATGGGCTCATTGGAGTTCTTACCCATAGGTCTCAGCAGTATATAGGCCCCCTATGGGGATGCGACCAAAATATTAGGCCCAACCATGCTTTTTCCATCCCCTATATCCTCGGTTCCTATGCATGTGGCCTCCCATTCCCCACTTTGGTATAGGGAACTCCATTCATGAGTTTTAGTCATCATTAATGAATGGTCCTTCCAAGTGTATCACATTGAAATAACCAAAGACAATCTCTTCATCTGATGAGGATTCCATTTGGTGGGGTGGTTCCCATGCTTTGGATGTTTTAGGGAGGAAATCTGCAAGAGCAAGAGCTTGTGCTAGAGTAGAATATGACTCTTCTTCTTTTATCCCTTCCTACATTCTATGGGCATGTACACCTTTAGAAGACACATATTATTGTTACTTCATAGGTGGTGGAGCTATTTTGGTTTTGTGCAACTGTTCTCTCAGGGTGTCATGATCTTGAGGAATTATTTTAGGAGTCACCTAGTTGTTGAACTTTCATTCACGCCTAGAAAAAACTTTATACTAACCAACCTATTCTTTTTACTGGGAAAAGGTAATACAAGACACCTTCTATGAGGATTTATCTAACACCACCTATCTAGAATTAACCATTATTTAAAAGTTGTATTTGGAGATTAATTATTCCTTTATATTATGACCCAACATTCTATGGAAAGGGTAGTAGTTAGGATGGCTAGTGAGGTTTACCTCATTGGGATTCACAGTCTATGGAATATTGAGTTGGTTATTGTCCATGGATACTACGAAATAAGCAAGGACTTATTCATTATAGAAGGGGTATGATTTATTCATACATTCCTAAAATCCTATATGACTCTAATTTATTTATGATTCTAGATGGGGGAGATTTTGTGGTTGTTTCCATTTGAATTGAGGTGATGAGTAGTTTAGGTTCCTCCTGGGTTCTTAAACGGGCACTACCGCTGTCCTGAGTGTGATAGATACAACTTCAGTTTTGTGAATCGTTTTCCCTTATACCAAGAGCATGGGTTGTGATTTTGATTTGGTTCGATGAATGGAATACTCCAATAATTTATCCATTTCTGTGAAGTTATAGAACCCACCCAGATACCTCATTGAGAACAAAGGCATCTGCATCTCATCTTTGAGATTTTCAGCATAAAGTTCCATCAATTTTTCCTAAGAGATAGAGATAATGATTTAATAGGTTTAACCCTAACACATGTCTATGAAGTCAGTCACCCTCTCATTTATACATTAATTTTAGTTCATTAGGTTTTTATTTTCCATTTTCCTTAGTATGGAGTTGAACCGATAAATTAACAGATGACAAAGGTCTTCCCATCCTACAAAGAATCCTTCGAGAAGACTATTGTACCAAAAAAATATATCACAGTAAGAGTCTGTACAAAACACCTCATCTTTTTTTCCTCATATTGATCTTGAAGGCCCATCATCAGTCCACATTAGGATACAATGTGAGTGATATGCTGTTTGGGGTTCCCTGCACCGTCAAAGGTATAGAAGGTAGGATTGCCAAAATTGGGTAGGGGAAAAGTGTCATCCACCATCTCAGGATATGGATTACTCTTAGGCTACATAGGCATGCTTTGACCTTACATGGCTTCCATTTGAGTATCTAGGGACTCGATGATGTTATGTAGCTAAAGGGGTACTATGGTCTGAGTTGCCTCTCATCTACAAGGAGTGAGTGAAGGTTGATGAAGTGACATCATCTTCATCTACCGATAATTACAAACTTTTCCTAAGGAAGAATAATCACTCTAGAGAGGGATAGGTTGGAACCATAATAGAGGGAAGTCCAATTCATTTTTTACTTCCTCATTTCTGTAGATCGGTTGCACAGATCCAGAGCCAACATGATTCTCAGATGCCTCTCTTGTGGAAGGATCAGAGTTTTTAGATGTATGGGAGGATGAATATTTTACTCATCATGAAGATGATACCCAATAAGAATATTTCCCCTAAGTAGCTCATTTTTGAGTTTTTTGAGAGTTTATATTTTATTATTATATTGTGAAAAATATTACTCTATGGAAGGAACATAGATTCATCAGGGCAGTGATTAGGATGCATCCACCCCATAGACTTTTTCAATGGTAGTGCTCTATCGTAGAGGAGGTAACTCATTATTCATAGGTGCCAGGTTTTGCAGCCTCCACCGATTCCTAGTGTGTGCATCATTGATTATTGCATCTAGGTCACCCTCCTCTTGGGGTATGTTTTCCATGTTTTAAACCTTTGTATTTGTGTCTTAATGAACAATGTATGTTATGTTGATAGTGATGGCATTTACAATGGAATATCAGAAAATGATTATTATTCTATTACTTTTAATGCAATAGGATGATGCTGAACTACCTTTCTCAGGGTTTCTCTTCGAACCCCTAGACATATTGTGCCATTTTGATTTGTGACCCTGATGAGGTCTTAATTACTTTACCATACATTCCTCTTATCATGGATTGCGATTAATGACCTTGAGGGAGTTTCTGGTCATGATCATCAAACATTATAGGAATAGAAGATGTTTTAGTTGTGGTAGGAGGAACAGATGGGATTCCAACTATCGATAATTAACTCCAGACATGGAGAAGAGTGATTCCCTCTATGATGATGATGATGATTAAAATGACCCATCCCTATGGAGTGAGGTTTATTCAGGGTCACAATTAGCATTGATTGATTCTTTTATTGAGGATCCAATGATTCCAATCGAGGATTTGATGATCCACAGGACGAACATTGAGATATAAATTACTCGATACTAATGGGATGGGGTTGATCTGGAATCAATGTTGATTTACATAGGACTCTATTAGGGGATTATGAACATGGTGATGGTGATTGAGATAAAAATTCCCCCATCCCAGTGGACTGGTATTTATATGATCCTACTAATGATATGTTCAGAATTCTCTCAGGAATTGATGATATGAGAGGTGCAGGTGGTGGTAGATATTCATCTAGCTAGACGAGCTGGTTCCACTCCCAAATGAATGTTATAGAAGCTTCTAAACCGAATTTTTTGATGTGGCACTACTGTGATCGCATAGGAGTTGGGTTCAATAGTTGTTCATGATGAGAGTCATCTTTTAATGGATGTTATAGGGTTGACAAAAACCTTGAATTTTTTTGTCTAAAATGCATTCCCATTGCCTATAGAAAACTAGTTCAAAGATTTTTTTGGATATCATCTCCCTCAGTTCATGATGTTTGTGTATTTTTGAAGCGTGGTAATTATATTGTAGTGACTAACTAGCTCATGAATTACCTAGTACTTTGATTTCTATAAGGACTATAAAATTATAGGTCACTGTATCTAAGGGGTTTTGTTGTTTGGGGGACACAGTGAAGTATAATACTCTATATTTCACCCGTCATTAAATAAAAATGTCTAGATATTCTTTGAATATTAGTCAGTGGATATTTTCTGCAATATGGAGAATAACACTACACATGGAGTTTTATAAGACTCCATTCCCGGGTTCTAGGATATGGAAAAGGCACTCATATCTAGATTAAAAATGGTTTTATTGATGAGATTAAAGTGATACTCATATCCTGGATAGGGGAGATGTGCAGCCTTCAATCACTGATGATTAGACCACATATTTTGGAATAGATAAGGCATGTACTCCTTTTCAATTTAATTTGGGACCTCATAGTCATAAGGGAAAAGGGGGAAAACATAATGGGAAGGCTGTTATTGGATAAATATCTCTATATTTCAATGTCAACCTACTGTTCATAATATTTACACCCCTCCATATGGTCAGAACATAGAAGATGCTTATCAGGGCCTCTTGCTGAATAGAGTGGAGTGATGTTTATAAGTTGATGGGGAACTATATACAGTTTAACAAGATGTTTTGAGAACCTCTATATAAAAGGCATTTTAGTTTTGAACACCTCTCTATATATAGCTGTCTTGGAAAGGGGAGGATTTCCTTGTTCGTGGGAGATGACTCCATGAGAAGGTTGACCACGATGGATTTTAGGATTAGAGATCCTATAGTCCATCTCCACATTAACATGAGGAGGAGTATCATAGTAATGATCATCTTTATCTTCTGTTAAAGAGTCGAAAGACCCTAGAGGAGTTGATAATGCATCTCGAATGACCTCAATGACACTAAAATTGACCATATTAGGGATATGATCCACATTCTACATCATGGTGAGAATATTATGACCCTCCTTTTGGAATTTTGTAGGGATATGAGCCTGATGTATAATGATTGATAAAAACTTTTTTATAACTACATAGTGCTATGAGAGTATGAGACCGCTACCTATAATATTATAGAATATTACAATGAGCTTCATCATTATTGATAAGAATATGAGCCTATCCTGAGGAATATACCATTCTCATAGGGAAAGCCTCAGTCAGAATGAGAGTATGATCCCAATCCAGAGCCTTTGGAATATGATACTAGATTATATCATCGATTTAATTGGAGATATGATACCACTCATATCCTCCATATTCCACTAGAATATGATACTGTATGATATATTCAGTTTAATTGGAGATATGATATAACTCATATCCTCCATATTCCACTGGAATATGCTGATGGACATCATGCATGGGTGTAGGGATATGAGCCTCTACCCTTATTACTGCAGAAATTTGTCCATAGACTTGCTCCGAATGACCAAGAATGTGAGTCTGCTCATTTGTTAGTGATGGAATGTACCAGTAGACATTGCTAGTGGGAGTTGGGATATACGCCCACTCATAGATATCCAGATCCTTCCTCACCTGATGTTTCCTTCATATTACCTATGCATGGGTATCATAGGTTGCAGTGTGTTGGGCGGTACCCTTAGTAGATGACTGATGGGTACCAGTGGGATGGTACTACTGACAGTGGTTGATAGGATCCCTCCTCGGTGTCCCTTTAAATGAAAGGGATCATTATTTGAATCCTTGGTCCAGCTTTACCAGATACTGAAGGTGGTGTTTGTAATGATCTAGGCATAAGCCCAAAACGGTTGGATGTGGGGATGAGGGCCATTGGTTAAGTTGTAGTTTTCCATGGATGATACAGACTTTTCAATTTCGGTAATTGGAGACCCTATCGAGTAGCTTCATGTGTTGGTATTTTACCATGTGAGTTGTATTATCAATTTTTTTTTTCACCACCTGAAGTAGAATTTAAAGGGTAAGTGAGATATTTTTTCATCCCACATGGGTTTCATCCATAAGTGATTTTATGAAATGGTCCTATGATGAAGATATTATCTCAAATCATGCTGAAATTGATAAGAGCAATATCTATAGTCACACATATAACAAGGAACAAGGTTTCCTAGTAGTGAAATATCACTGTCATGATGGATGATCAATAATATATATGTGATTAACACAGTTTTACTTTCGTTCATATTCCGACCATTCTTCTTGCATGGACATGTCAATGAGAGGATATAATTATTTCATGGGAACCCCAATTACAGAGGATCAACTATAATATTTGTGTTAGG
This sequence comes from Viscum album, assembly GCA_963277665.1. NCBI lineage: Eukaryota > Viridiplantae > Streptophyta > Magnoliopsida > Santalales > Viscaceae > Viscum > Viscum album. Next base: position 129,135,117 of record OY728140.1, read on the forward strand.
ATTTTTATATTTGTTTGATATTCTCACAAACTGGCATGAAACATGGTAATACAACCATCCTTCTATCTGAGGGTTTTATTTCGAGCTCATTGATTGAGTAGAGAATGCAAAGAAAATTGGACTAATTCATGATTAACAAATCATTCTGTTATTTGAGAGATTCGCATTGGGTTTTGCAATTTTTTTGGGGAAATGACATGGATGGGATTGGCCTAGTAGTTTGATTGTCGGGGGTTCACTTCCTTTATCAATCACTCACATTAGTTTTACCATTTTTTTAGTCTTCCCTAAAAACTCTTAATGGTTCCCACATATATAAATGGGCATATAACTATTTATAAAGGTAGGTGGTTAGTTGTGGTTTCAAACCCAACGATTCTTTAGAACACACATTGATCGAGAGGATGGGAGTTCATGATCATTTCACCCTTTTTGGGGGGTGTTTTTCCTACTTTGGTACTCTCTTATAGATTTAATATATGTTTGCTAATCTATTCCTAATACCGAAATGTGACCGGTTACCCTAACAGAAAGATCATAGGTCAAAACATTTTATGAGTTGAAGAATGGGATCTTATTAGTGAATCCATATCTATGTATCCAATGTTCATCATACCTTTCCCAGTAATGGAAATATGCTTATATACTAAAGCCTAATAACCAGGTTCTTGACAATTTACTACCATTCAAAGAGGTGATTAATATTATGAGGAGGGGATTGAGCCATTACAAGGCATCCTATATATCCTAGTTATTGTAGGATACAAAACCCATATAGTTTGTTAAACCCATGCAGTTTTAATGTCATACCGAAAGGACATATATGTGGGATCTTAATCAATGAGTGTTAAAGCGCCAGTCTCAAGGAGATGTCCTAGATATTCTGATTATGTAAAGAATCATAGTTTTTTGCAGTTCACTTGGTTCCTCAGTCCACTAATGAATGAGGTAGAATGATCAGCCCATGGAAATGATTGGGTCTTGATGGTTGTAATATTAGAGATATAAGGAGACTTTCACCGAAGTGGATATGTATTTGATCTTGATCCCTAGAAATTCATCTTTGTATCCTGATTATTGATAGAATCTATGTTCTCATAGTTCAGTGAATTAGGGATTACACATTGACGTTGCCTTTATATGCAGAACATATCATACTATTCTTCTAATCAGGGATTATGTGCTGAGGTTTCTGTTTCCTTTGTAGAGGGTTATGATGAAAATGATATAACCATTGCAACTACCGAATCCCATGTGATCCATGATTGATGTGAGAAACAAGGGATAAAAATTAATAAATATAACTGCATATGGATGTGGGACTTGTACACTGGGAGAACCCTTTTGAGGTAAATATAGAGTTCGAGCCTTAGAGAGGTGCTCTACATATCCTGGTTATGGAAGAAATCATAGTCATCATAGTTTAGTGGTCAGGACTTAGACATTGATGGGGATATTTTGACATACCTTGATTTCCTACTTGATATGTATTGATTGTCTACCTAACATGCTTTGGTTGTCTTCTTAACATGTCAGAGGGTGTCTTCCTAACATGTTAGAAGAAAATTTCATGATTGAGTTCAATTTTTGGGGTAATTTTCATACTTTGGATGGATTGTCCTATGGTTTTCACATGATCAAGGTAGAATTTTCTATGAGACATCACAATACCCATTAGGCTTGTTCTAGACGCCAACACATGATTCTGAATGACATGCATATAGGGCGTCGTAGGATCGAGCTAAATTTCCCAGGTTTCACCACGAAAGTTAGTTGGCACACTTGGAGGGAATCACAAGAGTAAATTAATCTTGTCTAGAGGGAGATTCCCGATTTAGGTTAACATTCATCGAAGACATCACGAGATCTGTTTGGCATGTCTGGAGGACATCACATGATCCAGTTGACATGTGTGAGCATGATCGCAAGATTCAGCTGACATGTACTGGTGCCTCCATATAATATCAGTGACATGTCTAGAGGACATTGCGAGGCTTGGATGGCTAGCTCTTAGGGTTTCACATGACCTGAGAGGCATGCGCGGGGGGTGCCATTTGACTTAATTTGACATGTCTAGGGGACTTTGCGAGATCCAAATAGTATACCAAAGGAGCATCACATAATATAGGAAACATGTCCTAGTGCAATCAAATGACCCAGGTGGTTCATGTAAATAATAGGAGGATGAATGTATGTATTCTCCACATAATTCTCCAATATTTTAGTCCTTTTCTAGCCTTTATATTAAAAATTACTTATATTTTTTCAATGTTAGATTATTTTAAGTCCAACATGATTTAGAGGATACACGATATGTTCTTCAAGTGCTCCGCCATAAGTCCTTATTGTGATCTATGGGTGATTACATGAAGCGCCTAAGAATGTTTCAAGATTGATTCAGTTGTTCTCTAGTATCTTACCTACTAAAAAACTTCCCAGTCAAGAGATCAACCACTCTAGGTGATATGCTCTGATTCAGGGGTGAGCCGATGAGAGGTTCCAAGGATTTCTCGTCTATGTGTACATCCATGGATTGTGTGTAAAACTGTAAGGGTGTATTTTTTATGATGGGGTGGGGGGATTTATAAGCCCCTACGACCCAACCGTTTTCCTCTTTATGCAGAGCATATCACACAAATCCAAACCGAAGTTAGTGGAAGGCTTCAACGTCATGCATTTCATGAGTTCCAATCATAAGTCATTCCAGGGGTTACACATGATTTTTAGTGATCAGAGGATCATCCCATCAATGAACCATTAATTAGATTATAACCTAATTTAATGGGGTCTTGTTGAATCATACATAAATTCTGAAGGACTTCTATATTTTCAGTCTGACAGGTCCACACGTCTTCACGGGATCAGGGCACCTATCAAAGGTCCTTCACGTGATCTCATGCAAATTTTCTGGAAACTTCCATTAAAGAAGGATGACCTATCAGGGGGCCTTCGCGAGATGAGGCAGACATGTCATTGGGCACTTAAAGTATCCTATGAATCATCAGGGGTGTGTCTCATTTTGTTTACAATCAACAGAGAATCCCACCTTCTCCTTTTTTATTTCCTTTTTATATTTTACAAAGGTTAGGAACCTCTTGAGATTGTATGAATGTTGTAGAAGAAAATCACCCTACCTCCTTGGTGATGCGTCACATAACCATACAAAGTATCTATATATATGTGTGAGAATTTCATGTAAAATTCCATATGTTTTCCATTAAATATCCAAATGAGGAGCAATAGGTACTATGCACATGTCTTAGGATCTTCGTGTGGTGAGGATGGCATTCCAACTGGCTCTCCCAAGATGAAGTGAGCATATCACAAGGTTCTTGTAGTGTCTTGAGAATCATTAAGGATGTGTAACATGTTGCTTATAACCATAATAGGATCATGAATTATCTTCTCCTTATTCCTTTTTTTTATTTAAAAAATTTTGTAGATCACCTGAGGTTGCATGAATTTTTTCGAGGATAATCATTTTCTCCATCGGTGAGGTGTCACATGAGTTTTATGACCTCAAGAGGCTCCCAACTCTTGGATATTTTCATCCAATTTTTGAAGGATTTTTGTAGGGTTTGTGAAGAACTTTCTAGTAAACAATTCACATTTTCTGGGGGTGCTTGACTATTAGTCGCTACGTAATCGCTGATTGTCTGGGGTGTCTTCACGAGAGAATAAGGACTTGAAAAAAGGGGCATCAAGTGGTTTTTTTAGGTTATGTGATCTGCATGATTTTCTTCATGAACCTATAATTGTCAGGATATCATGTTGTCACCAAGGGGTTAAATATTTTGATGTGATCATGGCCACCTTCTTCTTCCTTTACTTTTTTAGGGGAAATAATACTCATATCCAGGTATTTCATCCTTTTTAAATTTGATGATTCTCATTTGGTAGGAATCACCAATCATTAATATTAATATGATTTTATAATAAATTAATAACATTTTTAAATCCACTATATAGGTGGTTAAATCATGTTCAACCAAAAATAAGTATAAGGTATGGGATTTCACAACTCAATTTCCAATTATTAGGTTAAAATTATACTTCACTGATTTTGTCTTGTGAAGATTATCTATGTAATGAATTTTGATTATATTATGTTGTAATTCCAATTTTTATGTGGTTTTATAGTGGATATGCATAATCAATTCATTTATTAATTCACACTTCAAAATTATGATCATTTTAAGGGTTTTTCCATACTCTCATTCTAATCGAGATTATTTATTATTGAATATCAATAAAAATAAATTAATCAAAAATTTCATAATAAACTCTTCCATTTTCTTCCAATTTGGTTTTTAGTAAACTAATTCAAGTAATAATACAATTTACACAGTTTTTTCTACTTAAAATGTTTTAATTTTTTTTTCAAGAAAATCCAACTTTATTTCTCTCTTCTCTCAAAAATATGTTTACTTCCAAAACCAAGTTTTATAAAAATGTTTTCAGAAATTTTTTAACCTTTACAAAATGATTTATTAAAGTAATTTTCACCCATTTTTACTCTTTAAAAAATGTTTTCATTGTAATTAATGTTACGCCTTCAAAATAATCCCCATTTAGCTTTTATTAAAAAAGTGAAATGAAAATTTGTTTTAACGTGCACATCGTGAACACAATTTCAATCCGTCATGAACAATCAAATATTTTTATGATTCTTTTATAGGTTTAAAAGGTAATTTTTAATGAAAATTATTTTTAAAATGTTTTATGAAATTTTAGTTTTATTCAAAGTGTTTTCAAAGAAAATTATTCGTAAAATATTCTTCAAAATGAATCTGATATTTTCCTCAAGAATGTTTTTACTAATATTTAAATAGCATTTATATTCATCAATGAGAATATAATAGGTATATATGGTATTTATACCATCCTTAATTTACCTCTATGTGTTTTATGATCATTTTGATTAAAGAAAGTATTAATATTCCCCTAATTGATCAATTTTCTAGACAATAACATTCCCTATAAATGTTATATTTTCTATGATCATTGGAAATTAAATTCTCCTGAAATATCCATATTATTTATCATGGATGAATTTATTTCATGAATTGTATGTCATATCTATATATGGTGCACTAAATTGAAAGTCATTTTATATATGGGGAAATATTGAAAAAATATATCCTATACTAAATATGGATAATCTATGGTATGAAACATTGTTTGTGAATTAAATCAATTATTTGATATACGAGAAATGATTTGGACAAGTATAACATGGACAAAGAACCAATTAATGAAATCCCCTTGATGCATTGGTAGTCTCATGGGATGAAATTAGTTGGAAACACACCCTTGAAAGTGGTAACCAAGTAGTTTAAATTGTCTTGGTAATGGTCTTGATATTAGTATGTTATAAAACATCTTTTGAAAGGTCATGATGGTAATGGTTTCATCTACCTAGAAACATAATGCCTGGAAATTAAGCATTTCCTTCATTTTGTTTTTTGATTATTACTATCCATGATATTTTCTCTATGACATTATATCTAGATGAATTTCATTATCAGTTATTGAATAACTTGAATGTGTTGTAAGTTATTAACCATACCATATTGTTTATGAATTATTTATTCATCCAATCAAGTCATTTAAATGGAATGTGGGTTTATTTATTTGTCTTTTTATATTAATTATACTTATTTATTCATGATATATTTTTCTTTAACTCAGTGTTTGAGATCACCCACATTTTAGTTCCTTTCCCCAGGATTCTATGATGTTTACTATGAATGATATGAATGTATATAATATATGTAATAAAGTTATTATTAAAAGAAAAAAATGATTTAATTTTTTTATTGAATTGAAATTCAAGAATCAGGAATGTATGTAATTTAACAGGTCTAGTAAATTATTTGGTCATATGGGATGAAATTCATTGTATTATATGACAATGTAATGGTCATAAGCATCATATTTGGGCAACTAGGGTAAGGGATTCTATATTCGAGTATCCCTATGAGACCTCTATTTTTGAAGTTAGTATAATCAGGTGAGGTTTGTACTGATGTAGGAGGCTTCTTAGAGGGAGAGTATGAGTTTTCTACCATGAAAATGGTGAGTAAGAACATAATACTAGGAATGTGCGTATGGATATCCACTTAGGATTATAGACTTGGAATGAGATGTTTGGGATTAGATGAGGCTAGGGTGGTTGGGGGGGATAAAATAGGGGCTCGTGTAGTGAATCCCCCTATGTGTGTGTTTTGGAAATGACATATGAGGTCTATGTGTTGGCGACAATGATAGGGAAGTATGATTTAGTAAATAGATTTATAAGGTATGATCTTAGTTTGTAAGGGTCTAGAGTGAGTTATTTTTGAGAGTAAGGGTAGGGGTAGTTATTTCCCTTAGATGTGCAAGTCGAACTAATGAGTGGGAGGTTTGTATTGGTGTATATTCATAGAGGTATAATTTTGGGTAAACAGTCTTGGAAAGTGCTGTTGGTACTCGAGATGAGAAACAATGGCTTTGGTTAATTATGAATGGGATTGGGTGATGTTTTACCCTACTTGATGTGTGACATGAGGATGAACATGAGTGAGATGCTTCGGCCTAGTTGTGTTGGAGGCATTTATGAGTGATACGATGAGATGGGGTTTTGATGAGTTGTTTCATATTTCTTTTTCATGATAATGCTTATTATTTCACATGTGTGTGACCTAGTTGACCATATGGTTATGGGATATTGTGAATGATGGGCCTCCCAAGAATCCTTTCTATGGCTTGGTGTGTTGATTGTGCCTCCTAAAAATCCTCTGTATGATCTGATGTATTGATTGGACTCTATTGAACCTGTAGGGATGAGACAATGTGCATAATTGACCTCACTGGAGTCTTTGAGGATTGGCCATGGAACTTGATATGGCCAAAACCTATGATTTGGCTCAATCCATGGGTTACTTGTGATTATGGGTTTTGACAAGTGTTTTTTCCGGAAATAAGATGAATCAGGTAAATACAGGTTTCATGGTAGCATAGTTAGCATACAATAACTCAGTGTGGTGTATGATTATTTATGTATCTATTTATTCATCATCACATACAAATTTATATGACCTGATTCATTTATGAAAAGGATGAATTGGTGGTGTCCCACTAGGTTTATACTCACACCCTACATATTAATCTTGGTTCACAAATGGGATTTTCTAGTCAGGCATTACGGATGATGGGAAGAATCCCATTTATGGTAGTTGTATAGGAGGGGTTAGGTGGTTTAGGTGATGATTGGATAGACTCTTATATCATTGTAGAGACACCTATTATTATTTTTCCATTATTTATTTTAAATATATCTTACACTTATAGAGATATTTATATGATTGTTGTATTAGGTCTTGTATCATATATTATTATAACATGGGTTGATATTATTATTGATTCTACACATTAGATCCATTTTTAATCAAATTTTAGTTTCTTGGTTTTGTACAATAATTTGTTACCAATTACCGAGAGAATTGCATCCCCGAGATCTAACTTCGGAACTTATCCATACAAGGTAACCTCTTTCATATGGGGAGGCAGGAATGAGGTCATATGATTTCCCCCTAATGGATACCGAGTGATCTGGGACAAGGTTTTAGAAAGTAGTATCAAAGCTATATTTTTATCTGAATTACTATTTGGGGATTACAAGATAGGTGGTAATATATTTTTGAAATTTAGTGAAGAACTAATTCCTTGGAGTAGCTAACCCACATATGAGGGAAATACCAAGTCTCCAAGGATGGGATTGATGTTATTGATATTTTCCATTACTGTTGACTGATTTCTCATTGAGGGATTCATATTATTTTTGGTCTTGAAAGTTTGATGTTCATTATATATAGGATTTTCTCTTAGGATGATTGGTGATCATAGGGATGTTCATGCATCAAGGATTAGAACATAGGTTCACATGTCATGAAGTTGTTTTCATGTGATTAATGGAGGATTAAATTAATTAAATGTTGAAAGAAATATATTTAGTTGTTTCCCAATTATATTATTAGTGACATTTAATTAATTTAGCTTGAGAATGTTATATTTTTTAACAAATGATTATGAATAATGTGCAGGTGATGATGATATGGACTTGATACTTGAGTGAGAAGGTAAGTATCATTTTTTTGTGTTTCCTTTACGATGTCCACGACAAGTTTTTTTGAGTTCTCAAATTTCTTTTTAAAATGGGAAATTCATTTGGAATAAGTGGGTTAAAATTGGATTTAATGGATTTTGATTTCAAAAGGAATTTTTAAATGGAAAGTGGTAATGATAATTTTTCGATGGCTTAGTTGAATGAGAATTGAGATTTTAATGGGGTTTTGGCCTATTAGGACATGAATTTATAAAAATGTTGGGTTTTAAGGAATGGTTTCTAATGAATAAAAATGGTTGGTTTTGTTGAAAGTTATTTTAAATAAAAAGGGATTTGTATTTGAATGAGTTTTAAAATGGTTTGGAAATGGTTTCCAATTTTTTTGGTCAAAATATGTTTTGATATGGAATTTAAAAAGAAAAAAATGTTTTGGATCATTATTTTGGAACTTTCTTGAGGCCTGATAGGCACTTCTGAGTTTGGTGTTAATGATGTGTGTGTGAGACCCTTTGGATGCCTCTTTCGTCTTGTTTTTAATGTGGATCATGGACCGATGATCATATTTTTTTATGATTTAACGAAGTGTAAGATATATATGTGTGTGGTATGATTAGAATCCTCCTAGAGGGTCTGTGATTAGAGGTGATTTTTCAATTTGAGCATGATGTTCTTAGTTTTATGTGGACCCTTGGAAGGGCCAGATTGGCTTATGATACACCATGTAACAAATGTGTGATTCTCTCTAGAGTAGATTGAGTGGGGTTTTGGGAAAAACGTTTTTGTGTGAGACATGAATTATATGTATACCCCCTAATAGCTAGTTCAGTGGGGGTGTTTTCATGGGTAGATACCTTTTATTTAGATGGGTTACTGACTAATGTTGTTGACATGTGACTCTAGGTGTAAGAGTCGATATCATAGTGATGTATGTTATTATTTATGTGTAACACCATGATATTATATGAAATATTTATTTTTAAAATAAAATTAATTTATTTTATTTCTTACCTTACACACAACACCAAGTTTTAATGAATTACAATATACTATTAATATTGTTATTAAAAATTGACCATTATAACATAGACGTTAAATTTGGGTGTTCAAATAAGAATAAACAATTTTACAAATTTATGTATAAATGTTTTATATAAATAAAATATATTTACCAATAAGTACTTAATTTCTATTAAAGTCTTTATATTCCTTGAAAATACATTTTTCTCAAAAAAAATTTATTATTATTGATTATTGTGGAAAAATGAGGAAAATAAATTTTGACACTTAGATAATTTATTTGAAAAAATTAACTTCATTTTTTGGAATAAATATTGCAAATAATCTTAGTATGAATTTTTTATAATTTTCTTAAAAGATTATTTTTTCAATGAATAATGATTTTTTTGATTTTTATTAAAAAATGCCTTTTTTGATTAAAGAATTTAAAAACATCCATAATGTTTAAAGATGTCTTAAAAGTAAAATTTGTAAAATTATATATTATTTAATATAATTTATATCATTTGAATTTAGATATTAAATCTTTCTATATTTATGAAAATATACTTTTTTGGAAGACCGATTTCTTATAGTGTATGTATGTTTAATTTAAAATTAAACTTTTATTATTATGTGAATGAAATTTGGAAAACTGGATTCCATATTTTAATAAAAATAATTAATATTTTATAATAAGTAAAATGTAAATTTTCATCAAAAATAATAATAAAAATAGAAAAAATTAATTATCGCGGTTCAGGTTAAAACGAGTTTTTCCAGGGGTTAAACTAAAATGATATGGGATAAAATAACTTAAAAACTTGTCTAAATAAACTTTTATGTACATTTTTATACACTATATAATATAATTTTTTATAATGATCAATCTTTTAAACTTTTTCAATTCTTAAAACATGGGTAAACATTTTTATTTTCAAAAATTTCAAGTGTGATCTCTCCTCAATTATAAATGGCCACCACTATCCTATTTTATTTACACTTAAAAACAATTTGGTTTGGAACATACCTATGCAAATATATTACTTAATTACCTCCACACATCCTATATGTATTTTTTTATTATAAAACTCTCCTAAAAAGACTTTTGGTGTAAACCTAAAGGGGTTCTCTGAAGAAGACGTATAATCCTTAACCATGTGTTTTAATTTTATTTCTTCCAAAAAATCCTTCAAATATTATTATATCATTATGAAATAATAAAATAAATATATGACATATAATTATATTTTATTATGTTAATTTAATTACCTACATTGATCTCCTCTTCCATAAAGTGGGAAACAAAATCATCGATCGTGTGTATGGGGGACAACTGGCTCACAAAATGATGTAATTCATTTTCCATAACCACCTATCAAGGATGTTTGTTATGATGAATTTGAAAAATTTATATGAAATTTATGAAATAATTAATTTTTTTTAATTATAATATTACATATACTTTCTTACCTTCCATTCTGTGAGAGATAATATCCCTCGTGTGTACGACGTACTACAACCTCCTGAAATGATGTGATTCATCCTTCACTTATTCTTTACATGGAAGGTAATAAAGATATTTTTAATTAATATATATCATATATATGAAATAAAAATCATTCTTTAAAGGTAATATATTATTTAACTTTTATTTAATCCATCTGTTGAGAAAATGGAAGCAACATTCATGTGTATATACAACTTACCATCTCCATGAACATTATAATTCATTTTATATCTCTAAATCTTATGAAGTAATATAAATACATATATAATAAATATATATTACATTGATATCTTGGTTAAAAATATGAATATGATAAAACCATGATCAAATTAAATAGAAAAAAATACCTAACCAAAACATATATAAAAAACAAAGATGTTATTACCCAAAACCCAATTTTAACAGAGAATTGTTAATAAAAATGAAATAATAAGCCATATGTAAACCATATATAGTATGATAAAAATGATTATGTTTTTTAACATAAATGTAATAAATTTATTTTTAATATACATGAGGTTTGAACAGGCATGGGGATTATTTTTTTTTCAAATTGTTTTCTTAGAGACATATGTTATGTTATAAACCTATGTTATTTTATGAGGATTATATATAGACCCATTTAAATTTTATATAAGGAATTTATTTATTCTAAATATATTTAATGTTTCAATTAATCATATTATTTCATGGGTCTTATGATTCAAATGTTACCAAATCATGTGATATATTTTCATCCCACCTGTATTTATGTGGATTACATGACATATACACCAGTTTTTTATTTTGTGTGGTATATATAATACCCATGAATTTTTTTATGATTATTCCAATAAAAATTATCTGTTATAAATATCCATATAATGTTATTTATTTAATGGGGATAATTATTCAAAAGATACCAATGTTTTAATGATTTTATGTTACAATCCCATTATTTATCAAGGTTGTTTATGACAATGTTTTGATGATGAAATATTATGATATATTTCCCAAGAAACTCATTAATTTTCCTCTCCTATTTTTATTTATTTAAATTATAGGGTTTCCTTTAATTTTTCTAAAGATATCAGAATTTCTTTCAAGGAAAAATGACTTTATTTCTCTCATTGGTCGAATATCATTTTTCTTCCAAGTCCATGTTTTCAATTTTTTTAAATAATTTTTTTAATATTATATAAATATTTTTTAAAATCATTTTTACCCTTGTATTAATTTTTTTTTAAAAATTGTTTAAGGAAATATTCTTGTCATTATCTGAATACAGTATTTTTTTCTTTTTACCAAAGTGTGAAAGAAATTTTTTCTTTTATATTATACAACATAAACAAGATTTCTCACCATTTTTAAAATTATTTAATCTGAAGATTCATTTGTAAAATTTCAAGGTTATTTTTTACGAAGAGTATTTCTAAAATATTTTATGAATTTTTTATTTTAAAAAGATTATTTTCAAAGGAATTTTACCTTCCTCAGGAAATGTTCTAAGTGATATTAGTTTGAAAATATATATTTTTCTATATAATAAAAAATATATAGACCCTACTTAATATTTATTGGTGATGTAATCTAGTGATACAATATTTATCATTTCTCTATATGGTTTATTTTTATGATGAAAATATGTTTATAAAACCCATTTAATTTCCATTGGTTATACTATCATGAAATGTTTATGAAAAAACATTACTTTCATGTGTTCTTATATGATGATAGTTTTATGATCTTATGGGTTTTAATTATGTGAAAGGTGGGACTTATATCTCCCTCAAATTCATTGGGAATATTATTATATCTCATGATATAGATATGGTAAACATACCGATGTTCTTGATCCATTATGAGAACCATTTCAATGAGATTTCTCCATAATGAGAAACATGTAATGATGCCTAATATTTTATGAAATGGAAAACATGTATTGATACCTGATCTGTTATGATTTTATGGTCTTAGATTTCAAAATCGACTTATGAAATGGTTTTTATACTTATAATGATGCCACATGGCATGAATGAACATAGGTTTCCATCCAACCCGACACCTAACCCGGTTCGTGGCATGACCGATGTAGCATTCTTGATCCCCATGGGTTGGAAACAATTTCCTAGGTATTAACAATGAAACAAGGGAATTATTTCACCCATTTACATAGAAATAAAAAATCAACAATAATAAATAAAACAAAAAGAATTACCCATAACCAAAAAGGCATAAAAATTTTCATATTCAATGTTTACAACATTTAAAAAAACCAAAAAGGGCCTAAAACAAAAAGTGAAACAAGACACTATCCCAAAATAAAACCCCATAAAACAAGAGAATCATCATCTTTAAGCCACCACCACAACACCTACAAGGGGAAACCACAATCTTGATGAACCACCATCTCCAAAAATCTTACCTTTAATTGAGTCAAACATAACCAAGTCTACTTACACCCGAAGGTGTAAGTTGGGTGCGACACGAAGCCCAATAGGATGTCACCAAACAAATATATTCTATACTATAAACAATATAATATAATATATCATGTAATTTTTACAAAAAGCTAAACTTGAAACTTTTTTAATAGAAAACATTTCTAATTGAAAACATGGTTTGGTTTTGAAATAACCAACCAAGTGCACCATATGTAGACGAAAAGAGCAATATAAAATGGGCACTAAGTTATGGGAAAACTCTATAGGAAATAGATAGTAATGAGACACTAGGTACATTATATCTTATTGAATGTAACACCCCATATTTCATAGTATGTTATTTCTTCAAAGTAATTCCATAACTTGAACTACATGCAACACTGAGTTCAAGCGCACCACAACTTACCAAACTAGCCGTTCAAAAGAGGTTATGAAAAGTTTTAACTGAATTTTAAAAATAATATAATACTTATAATTTTATAATCCATATTATGAGTTTCTTGGTCATAATTTAAGCACAAGTTAATTTTTTTTATGATAAAAGAACTATTTTTAAAAAAAAATGAAATTTTACCACCTTTTAATGGAGAACCCTTTTTAAATCCAATATTTGAAACTTTTATATATTCAATTTGAAAAAATAAACTTCTTCTTTAGAATTTTGAAATAAGAAATTAGTTTCAATAAATATTTGGTTTTTTTCTGATAACTTTCATATTTGGGTGAATAGCAAAAAATACCATATTTTAACTGAAAACAACTTTTATAATCATAATAATTTATAGTGTTGAATTATAAATTTTAATGGTTTGGAAGTATAATTAGATTATATTTTTACCATTTAATCCAATTATGGTCATTGTAAGTAATTTCACTTTGAAATTGGATATAAATAAGTGTCAATCCTTTGATAGTTATTATTTCTTAAAAATACGCCTTTTGGTTTTGACAACGTGAATGAATTTTAATTTATTTAATTAAACCTATATGTTTTGAAATTGGTAAAATAGAATTAATTTTTGAATTCATAATATCAAAATTAGCTTAGGGTGAATGTTTGAAATTTTTCTGAAAACATTCAATTTTTTCATGAATAGTGAAAAACACTGAGTTATTGTTTAAAACCGACTTTTTATTTAAATAATTATTTATTTGAATTTTATTAGGTCAAAATAGATACATAATATTTATATAAGTTCAATGTAATTCATTATTGTCACTTTATAATAATTTTAGATATATAAAAATTTTATCAAACTTTTTACCTTCTTTTACCCACATCTTATGAGCATTTGCAAATTTGTATAAAAATTAATTTTACCTCTTCTGTGAATTAAATTTCAAAAATCCAAGAGACACAATTGATATTATTAAGTAAAATGTGGTTCAATAAGATGACAATAATTTTTGGTGAATAGTAACTTTTGACTTTTATTTACCGTAGCTAATGATAAATAGGGTAATTCAAGGTAAACAGAATATTATAATAACACAAAATTACCTTTACACATGTTCTAACATAATTGTATGAGTAATGGACGACCATGGGCATCCTTGGGTCGGTTTTGGGACCCCATAAAGCCACTTAGGAATGATAATGAAACTTTATTTTAATTAATTTAAAGTAAAAAAAGATGACATAAACAAATATCTTTTAATAAAGCAATTTTTACATGGGGTTATATATGTCATCCTTTCAACTATAAATATTCATTAGAAATCTAAAAATATTTCCTACATAATGGTAGTTTATTTATATTTTTTGACATTAAATAATTTAATTAATTTATGACACAATGATGATGTAATAATTACCTAATTAATGAAATATTAACATAATTGATATTATAAATATTCAAATAAATGTAATTTGAGACTTTATATGAATTAAAATAATTTTCTGGTTAATATGATATATTAGGGTTGGTTAGATGGGTTTTTTGGAAGTAATAATGCTGTTATAAATTTATTATAAACAAAATACTAAATAGTGTCAAAATTGACATAAAAGAGTTTTTGAAACAAATATTATATTATTAATTTATATTCTATTCCTTAAAATCTAATGTTTGGCCAAAAGACTTATATAATGATATGTGTATCATTAATGAACCACTTGGGGTTTTTGTAGAATTATATAATAAGTTTATTAACCATATAATATAAAAATACAAAGAAACATGGAAAATGTCAAACTATTTAACTAAGAGTTAATTCTAAAATATAAGGTTAATATGGTGACCCAAAACTATATAAAACCTATTTTTTGAGTGGGGTTCAACCCATAACCACCTTAGAATTTAAATAATTCATTTTGGAGCCATTAGAAACCTAAAATTAGTTTATTATAAAAATAATATTTCTAGATTTTCCTAAGGTGCCCCTCATCCCTCTTATAAATGGGTACCCCCCCTTCTCACTCATTCACACCTTCAAAACCATTTGGATCAGACAAACACTTCCCAAATACCCTATCAACTGTCCTAAATTCATCCTAAAGGCCTTACTTTAGTCATAAATCCATCCTAAGGATCCCTTTTGATCAAATCAAAAGGAAGAACCCGAAGAAGAGGTAAATATTTCATAACCTCTTTCAAGTTCCTTTCTTCTTCCACTTCCTCTTCCTTTGTTGTTTCCATTTTAAAATAATAACTCCAATAACTTCTATATACTGTGATTTTATTATATATATTATACAACCATATTCATTATTCTATCTGTCCTTTTAATGACAGGTCATCATACGTGCGTACGTATGGCTTACCGTCTCCACATCGTGGTGTAATTGTTATTCAATATATTATTATTTGGATGGGTATAATAATGATGCATAATTTATGTAAATAATAAATATAAAAATATAATGATTCTGTATATATGATATACCATCCAATTATATATTATTTTAATATCAAAATAATGATATTGTCGCTCGTGCGTACATACAGATTACCGTCTTCATGAAGACGATGAGATTCATTCCCCATCGTATCCATTCAAGAATAATTTTCATTTGATGATTAAAAATAATGTTTACATACTTAATATAATTATGGATATGAATAAGATACATCCCATTCATAACAAACATGACTCACTTAACAATGAATATAAAGGAAAACGAATCTGTTAACACCCGAAATGTAGATAATACTAAGATATTATTAACAATGCAATGTTAAAAGATCATATATGATATAATATTAATGTATATGATTATTGTATAATTTAATAATAATTATTTGACAATTATACAGGAGGTTAACCTACCCTCAACCAAGGAAAAGTAAAAGGTAAGGGTTTATTTCACAATCTCATCATTATCTGAGGTTGTTTATATGTAATTATCTTCTAGGACCTCTTTATAATCACATCCATGTTTCCTAAAAATGTATTTCAAAACATTATTAATATTTTATAAACTATGGTTTAAATTCAAATATACCCTTGTTTGAGTTTTATAATATGTTTATAAAGTAATCTTTCAGTCATTTTGAAAACAAGGTACTTTATGTCTTTTTCAACAAAATTAAGGTAAGAATATTTTTTAACTTATATGGCAGGTGCAGCTATTTTCCACCATTATAAAATTTTCAAAGCATCACTTACAAGATTATAAGAATATTTTCAAAATAAATGTTTTCTTTATAATTATGTGACTCTTAAATGATTTCAAAATAGAAAGAGATACATCTCTAAAAAATGTTTTGATTTCATCTATGTCAACATCTTTTGATGGATTTCAAGTTTATTTGAAGTTTATTTATTATGAAACAAAACTTCCATATTTTATTGAAGGTTTTGTGATATGTTTGACTATGGATGTGCTATTTTTATACCATTCATGGTTTATGGTTAATGTATTGACATTTCGTATGCTAGTTTTAATAGGAATGTTTATGTTATATTTCAACTTTTTCATATGAGGAATGCATTGGAATTAGTAAGTGATGGGTGGAGCCCACTATAGATCCTCGATACATCTGTAGGTCTCATGATAAAAATAGATGTGGAATTGGCCGAGGAATTTACCTATTTGATATATAGTTTTGTCCGAGGCCTTAATCATTTTTATACGTCTTGGTCGAGGCCTTGACAAAATGTTTTAGAATGTCCGACATTATACATTTCCTCATTATGAAAATAATATTGATGGTTCATGTGGTCATTCGACTAGTATAATACACATGATTATGTTTTATTATGGCATTATTTACTTAACTCATATTCCTTCCATAGAAGTATTCATGTTTATTAGTGGTAATGGCATGTGGTTTCAATTAATCACCATGCTTAATATTTATGTTATCTTCTGCTGTATTGCTTACCCTTACTGAGTGTTTGATCTTATCCATTTCTTATGTTTCATTTTCCCGGGATATGAAGAAGTTAATTATGAGTGAGTTGAAAGATTAATCTAGGAGGATTCATCGTTTCTAATGGAATAAATTACTATTGTATTTATTTTCAAGTTGTAAAGTTGAACTTGTGTATGAATCTTGTTTCCAATAATAAAAAACTGATCGGTCTTTCGGGACATGATTTCCTTGTGATCATGGTAATGTTATGTAATAATGCACTGAATCTAGGTAACTAGGGTCATGGAATTATAGTTGGTATTAGAGAATGTTTAGTACAAAACTTGGAAACTAGATTTAAATAAACTCTGATTAGAGCACATAGCCCTAAGATAGAATTTGAGGATTAGTATAGAATAACTTCCTAGAATTTTGGTATTTTTGAGATTTTGTAGGTTTTCCAAGAAATACATGCCTGTATAGATATGAGGAGGTAGAAGCGGCTCTAGCACATATGTTCCTAGGGGTAAAACGCAAAAACACTGCTTTGAGCTAGACTCAAAGGGGAACAGGTGCACGACAACGGGCCTTGCTGTACTCTTGGTTATGAAACTCTCGAGGGATATGCTTAGGATAATTATCATTTTCTTTACAAACCATTAGGAAGGGTTTCTAAGTATATTATTCTTCAAAGAAAATAGGTTATATGATTATGGATTATATCCATAAACTGTTCAATTTATGTTGGTATTTTACAAGTTTGGAATTATTCATTGAAATTCATAAACTGAACTAGTGTATGCCATTGTATAGAAATGGAGCCTAGTAGAAGGAATCTGAACTCAAGTAATACGTATGATCCAAAGAGTAATAAGGATCATATCTTCAACAGTATTAAGCCAACATTTAGAAGGGAAATAGTCTCCCATGTATTCTCAATATATGAAGAAAAAGTATCATGTTAATAAGATAAGTAAAGAATTCTCTGTGTCCTTTGGCTTTAAAGGGAAGCAAGAGAAGAAAAGGATTGAAGAAAGAAATATGGATAAAGGGAAGAGGGAAAAGAAGGATTTTCCCATATGTGATAACTGTAGAAAGAATCACCTTGGTAAATTCTTGAAGGGAATGGAATCTTCTTATAATTGAGGAGAAAAAGGCAACCAAGTACGTGATTGGAAGGGTAAGAAAAAAAGTTTCTAATGTACAATGCTTCATCTGCAAGGAGTTGAGACACTATGAAAAGAAATGTCCCAGTCATCAGATTATACCTTAAATGATGGTATTGGATAATAATCAAGTTATGATACTACCTCATATGAAGAGGAATGACTAGTGTTCTTATGTTGTTATTATAAAATTATTTCATTTGAGTGTTGTATCAACAATATACTAGTTATATGAATTGTGGAGATAAATAAGGTTGGTACTACAATGCTATTTTATTGAGGACTTGAGATTATATGGTTCTAAGAAAAGTGAATTAATAGTAAGCTACACTATTTGAAAAAATACATGGATGAAGGAAATGTAATCCTTAATATGGTTCTGATAATGAGGTAGGGATTTTGGAATAAGATATGGTTGATTTGGATAAATTATATTGGATATTATTGACTTCATTGGAACTGATTAATAGTTTGTTTATTTCATCATTGTTGGAATATTCAATATTTTTTATATAAGGAATATATCCAGTATTTTATAAAGGATAAGTGAGCATGAATGTAATCAATAAGGTTTTATGGTAATTCAGGGTGTTATGATGTTTTAAAATAATACACGATGAAGGTGCTCATATGTTGTCACGTGACAAAAAGGATCTTCATTCTGTTTAACTTCCTTATAAATTTTGGACTGTGAGTTTGGATGGAAGTATTATGGATAAGTCTAAAGGATGGAATGAATTAATTTTGAAATTGGATACTATTGTTAAGGTTATTATTGGATTTTTATAAAAAGGACAACACGCAGACCGTGTGACAACCCTCTACATCAGACAAAGCTACGAGAATCAAACCCACAACCAAAGGGCGATTGGGATTTATCGCCTACCACTGGACTACGTGAAGTCCCTGGATTGTATAATGTAGCTTCTTAATTTAAGGTCCTGATAGGTGAATTATAAATTCATTTTTGGAAACCCTATACAAATAGGATAAATAGAATATTTTTTAAAGTTCTATTATCTTTTAGTGTGAAAGATGAGTTTGTGGTAGAAATTAGTTAAAGGATGGAAATCTACATGTTAAGTATATTTTTTTTCTTCTCTTATTCTATGAAGAAATAAATTCTTTAACTTTAGGTATGGGATATTTAAACTAAAAATGTGTTACCCAAATACCTTATGTTTTGTTGAACCAATGATATTTTAAATCATCATAGATTGATGGTTTTGAGGCCGTAAATTCTACAATTATTTGTGACTGATGACATCAATCACTCCCTATAAATATTTACATTTTTATTCCAATTATGTGTCTATAATTTCCACTAATGTTCTCTTGATCGAGATCATAATTTGGTGGTGATTTTTTCATTCCGTTTTCCTCTTATTAAGACTAAATTATATTTACCCAATTTCAGATGTGGGTTTTCCCACAAAGGTATTTTCTATTTTCAACCTTTTAATTTCGAAGAATAATTTCAAATTGTCAGGATGCAATTTATTGAAGGAGGGAAGATTGTAACACCCCAATATTTCATAGTACGTTATTTCTTCAATGTAATTCAATAACTTTCACTACACGCAACACTGAGTCCAAGTGCACCATGACTTACCAAACTAGACGTTCAAAAGCAGTTATGAATAGTATTAACTGAATTTTGAACTTTATATAATCCTTATAATTTAGGAATACATATTATGAGTTTCATGGAAATAATGTAAGAAAAAATTCATTTTTTCAGATAAAAGAAGTGTTTTTCAAAAAATTCATTTTTACCACATTTTAATGGCGAACCGTTTTTAAATACAATATTTGAAAGTTTTATATATTAAATTTGACAAAATAAACTTCTTCTTTTGAATTAGGACATAATAATTTAGTTTGAATAAATTTTTGTGTTTTTTTGATAACTTTCATATTTGGGTGAATAGTGAAAAATATTATATTTTAACTAAAAACAACTTTTTTTAATTGAAAACATTTATAGTGTTGAATTATAAATTTTAATGGTTTGGAAGTATAATTAGATTTTATTTTTACCATTTAATCCAATGATGGTCATTTTAAGTAATTTCACACTGAAATTTGATATAAACAAGTGGTAATATTTTGATAGTTATTATTTCTTAAAAAAACGCTTTTTGGTTTTGACAATGGGAATTAATTTTAAATTAATTAATGCAACTTCTATGTTTTGAAATTGGTAAAATAGAATTCATTTTTGAATTTGGAATATCAAAATTATCTTAGGGTTAATTTTTGGTATTTTTCTGAAAACTTTCAATTTTTGATAAATAGTGAAAAACACTGAGTTATTGTTTAAAACCGACTTTTTATTTAAATAATTATTTATTTAATTTTTTTTTCAAAATAGATACATTAAACCTATAAAAGTTCAATTCAATTCATTTGAGTTAGTTTATAATAATTTTATATATATAAAAATTTTATCAAACTTTTTACCGTCTTTTACCCACCTCTTAGGAGCATTTGTAAATTTCTATAAAACATAATTTTACCGGTTTTGTGAGTTGAATTTCAAAAATCCGAGAGAAAAAATTGATACTAGTAAGTAAAATGTGGTTCAATAAGATGAAAATAATTTTTTGTGAATAGTAATTTTTGACATTTATTTAAAGTAGTTAAAGGTAAATATGGTAATTCAAGGTAACAAGAATATTATAATAATAAAACATTAACTTAATAATTGTCCTAAAATTATTGGATGATTCATGGAAGACCATGGGCATCCTTTTGTCGATTTTTGGACCCCATGGAGCCACTTATGAATGATAATGACACTTTATTTTAATTAATTTAAAGTAAAGGCAAAAATGACATAAACAAATATGTTTTAGTAAATCAATTTTTACATAGGGTTATATAAGTCATCTTTTAAACTATAAAAATTCATTGGAAAGAGAAAACTAATTCCTAAATAATATTAGTTTATTTAAATGTTTTATATAATAAATAATTTAATTTATTAATGAAACAATAATGATGCAGTAATTACCTAATTAATGAAATATTAACCTAATTAATATTATAAATATCCAAATAAATGTAATTTGAGACTTTTAATGAATTAAAATAATTTTATAGGTTAATAAGACATATTAGGGTTGGTTAGATGATTTTTTTTCGAAGTTATAATCATATTATGAATTTTGAAAAAACAAAATACGAAATAGTGTCAAAATTGACATAAAAGAGTTTCTAAAACAAATATTATATTATTAATTTATATTCTATTACTATACTTATAAGGTTCAGCCAGGAAACTTATATAATGATATTTGTATCATTAATGAACCACTTGGGGTTATATTGGAAGTATATAGTAAGTTTATTAACCATATAATATAAAAATACAAAGAGACATGGTAAATGTCAAACTATTTAACTAAGAGTTAAATCTAAAAGATAAGGTTAATAAAGTGACCCAAACCTGTCTAAAACCTATTGGTTGAGTGGTTTTTGACCCATAACCACCTTATCCTTTAAATAATACATTTTTTATACATTATAAACCGAAAATAAATTTATTATAAAATAATATTTCTAGCTTTTCCTAAGTTGCCCCTCTCCCCTCTTATAATAGGACACTCCCCATTCTCTCTAATTCACACCTTCAAAGGAATTTGGCTCGGAAAAAACCAACCCAAATAACCTATCAACTGTACTAACTTCATCCTAGAGTGCTTACTTTAGTCATTAATCCATCCTAATGATCCCTTTTTATCAAATCAAAAGGAAGAACCAGAAGAAGAGGTAAATATTTTATCACCTCTTTCAAGTTCCTTTCTTCTTCCACTTCCTCTTTCTTTGTTTTTTCCATTCTAAAATAATAACTCAAGTATATTATATATAATGTGGTGTTATTATAAATATGGGACAACCATATTCATTATTCTATCCATCCTTTGAATGACATGTCACCATACTTGCGTGCGTACGGCTTACCGTCTCCACGTCGTGGTGTAATTGTTATTCAATACATTATTATTTTTATGGGTATAATAATGATGTTTAATTGATGTAAATAATAAATATAACATGATATTTATTCTGTATATATGATATACCATCCAATTATATATTATTTTAATATCAAAAGAATGATATTGTCGCTTGTGCGTACGTACGGATTACCGTCTCCACGAACGTGATGAGATTCATTCCCCATCGTATCCATTCAAGAATAATTTTCATTTTATGATTAAAAATAATGTTTAAAGACATAATATAATTCTATATATGAATAATATACATCCCATCCATAAAACATATGACTCACATGAAAAAGAATATAAAGGAAAATGAATCTGTTAACACCAGAAACGATGATAATACTAAGATATTATTAAAAAAGCAATGTTAAAAGATCATATATGATATCATATTAATGTATATGATTATTTAATAATTTAATAACAATTATTTCACCATTATATAGGAGGTTAACCTACCATCGACCAAGGAAAATTACAAGGTAAGGGTTAATTTCACAATCTCTTCATTATCCGAGATTGTTTATATGTAATTATCTACTGGGACCTCTTAATCATCCACATCCATGTTTCTTAAAAATTTATTTCAAAACATTCTAAATATTTTATAGACTATGGATTAAAGTCAATTATACCCTTTTTTGAATTTTATAATATGTTCATAAAGGAATCTTTCTATGGTTTTCGAAAGAAGGTACTTTATGTCCTTTTTGACAAAATTAAGGTAAAATTGTTTTTTTAACTTATACGGCTGGTGCAGATATTTTTTGACGTTATAAAATTGTATAATCTTCCCTTACATTCTTATAAAAATATTTTCCAAATAATTTTTTTCTTTATAATTATGTCACTCTTAAATGATTTCAAAATAGAAAGAGATATTTCTCTAAAAAAGGGTTTGATTTCATCTATGTCAACATCCTTTGATGGATTTCAAGTTTATTTGAAGTTGATTTATTATGGTACAAAACTTCCATAATATATTGAACGTTTTGTGATATGTTTTACTGTGGATGTGCTATTTTTATACCATTCACGGTTTATGTTTAAAGTATTGACATTTCATATTCTAGTTTTAATACGAATGTTTATGTTATATTTCATCCTTTTCATATGAGGAATGCGTTGGACTTAGTAAGTGATGGGTGGAGCCCGCTATAGCTGATCTATGCATCAGTAGGTCTCATGAGACAACTAGATATGGAATTGGCCGAGGACTTTCCCAATTTTATATATGGTTTTGGCCGAGGCCTTAATAATATTTAGACTTCTTGGCCGAGCCCTTGACAAAATGTTTCAGAATGTCCGGCATTATACATTCCCTCATTATAGAAATAATATTGATGGTTCTTGTGGTCATTAGACTAGTAGAATACCCATTATTTTTTTTAATATGGAATTATTTACTCATCTCATATTCCTACCATAAAAGTATTCATGTTTATTATTGGTAAATACATGTGGTTTCAATTATTCACCATGCTTAATATTTATGTTATCTTCCACTGTATTGCTTACCATTACTGAGACTTTGAACTCACCCCTTTCTTATGTTTCATTTTCAAAGCCTATGAAGAAGTTAATTGTGAGTGATTTGAATGCTTAATCTAGGAGGCTTTGACCTTTCTAATAAAGTAAATTAGTGTTTTATTTCTTTTCAAGTTGTAAAGTTGTACTTGTGTATGAATCTTGTTTCCAATAATACTAAAATGATCGGCCTTTTAGGACATGATTTCCTTGTGACCATGACAATGTTATGTAATAATGCACTGACTCTGGGTAACTAGGGTCGGGGAATTACACTTGGTATTAGAGGAAGTTTAGTACACACCATGGAAACTAGATTTAGATAAACTCTGATTAGAGCACATAGCCATAAGATAGACTTTGAGGATTAGTATAGAATAACTTCCTAGAATTTTGGTATTGTATAGATTTTGTGAGTTTTCCAAGAAATACATCCCTGTTTGGATACGTGCAGGTAGAGGAATCTTTTACACAGAAGTACCTAGGGGTAAAACTTGAAAACACCACTTTGAGATAGACTCGAACGGGAACTGGTGCACGACAAGGGGCCTTACTTCACTCTTGGTTACGACACTCTCGAGGGATATTCTTAGGACAATTCTCATTTTATTTACAAACAATTGAAGGGTTAATGGGTATATACTTCATCAAAGAAAATGGTTTTTATGATTATGGATTTTATCCATAAACTTTTCAATATATGTTAGGTATTTTAAAAGTTTGGAATTATTCTTTGCAATTCATAAACTGACCTAGAGTATGCCATTGTATAGAAATGATGCCCAGTAGAAGGAATGTGAACTCAAGCAATACGTATGATCCAAAGAGTAAGAAGGATCATATCTTTCATGGTATTAAGACAACATTTAGAAGGGAAATAGTCTCTCATGTATTTTCAACATATGAAGAAATAGTATCCTGTGTTAATAAGATAAGTAATGAATTCTCTGAGTCCTATGGCTTTGAAGGGAAGCAAGAGAATAAAATGATGGAAGAGAGAAATATGGATAAAGGGAAGAGGGAAAAGAAGGATTTTCCCATATGTGATAACTATGGAAATAATCACCTTGGTAAATGCTTGAAGGGAATGATAGTTTTTTATATGTGTGGAGAAAAAGGACACCAAGTACGTGATTGCTAGGGTAAGAAAAAAAGTTTCAAATGTACAATGCTTTATCTGCAAAGAGTTGGTATGCTACGCAAATCAATTTCCCAATCATCAGAGTATAACTTAAATGATGGTATGGGATAATAATCAAGTTATGATACTACCTCATATAAAGAGGAATGACTAGTGTTCTTATGTTGTTATTATAGAATTATTTCATTTGAGTGTTGTATCGACAATATACAGGTTATATGAATTGTGGAGATAAATATGGATTGTACTGCTATAATATTTTTTTGAGGATTTGAGATTATATGGTTCTAAGAAAAGTGACTTAATATTAAGATACACTTTTTTGAAAAAAATACAGGGTTGAAGGAAATGTAATCCTTAATATGGTCCTGATAATAAGGTAGTGATTTTGTAATAAGATATGGTTTATTTGGATAAATTATGTTTTATATTCTTGACATCCTTGGAACTGATTAATAGTTTGTTTATTTCATTATTGTTGGAATATTAAAAATTTTTGATATAAGGAATATATCCAGTATTATATAATGGATAAGGGAGCATGAATGTAATCAATAAGGTTTTATGGTAATTCAAGGTGTTACCATGTTTTAAAATAATACATGATGAAGGTGATCACATGTTGTTACGTGAAAAAAGGATCTTCATTGTGTTTAACTTCCTTATAAATTTTTGGACTGTGAGTTTGGATGGAAGTATTTTGGATAAGTCTAAAGGTTGGAATGAATTAAGTTTGAAATTGGATACTATTGTTAATATTATTTTTTTCTTTTTATAAAAAGGACAACACACAGACCGTGTGACAACCCGTCCAAAGCTGTGGGAATTGAACCAACAACCAAAGTGCGATTGGGATTTATCGCCTACCACTAGACTACAGGAAGTCACTCTATTGTATAATGTAGATTCTTTTTTAATGTCCTGATAGGTGAATTATAAATTAATTTTTTGGAACCCTATATGAATAGGATAAATAGAATATTTTTTAAAGATCAATTATCTTTTAGAGTGAAAGATGAGTTTGTGGTAGAAATTAGTTAAAGGATGTAACTCTACTTGTCAAGTATATATTTTTTTCTTCTCTTATTCTATGAATAAATTAATTCTTAACGTTTAGGTAAGAGATCTTAAAATGAAAAATGTTTTATCCTAATACATTATATTTTGTTGAACCGATGAAATTTTAAATCATCATAGATTAATGGCTTTGAGGCCCTCAAATCTATATTTTTTTGACTGATGACCTCAATCACTCGTTATAAATATTTACATTTTTCCTCCAATTATTTGTCTCCAATTTCCACAAATTTTCTCCTAATCGAGATCATAATTTGGTGTTGATTTTTTCATTCCCCTTTTCTTCTTATTAAGACTAAATTTTATTAACCCAATTTTTGATGTGGGTTTTCCCACAAAGGTATTTTCTATTTTCAACCATTTATATTAGAAGAACAATTTCAAATTGTGAGGATGCAATTTATTTAAGTATGGAAGAATGTAACACCCCAAGATTTCATTGTACATTATTTCTTCAAATTAATTCAATAACATGCACTACACGCAACACTGAGTTCAAGCACACCACGACTTACCAAACTAGCCATTCAAAAGCAGTTACTAATAGTATTAACTGAATTTTGAACTTTATATAATCATTATAATTTTAGAATCCATATTATGAGTTTCTTGGACATAATGTAAGAACAAATTCATTTTTTTTCTGATAAAAGAAGTATTTTTCAAAAAATGCCATTTTACCGCCTTATAATGGCGAGCCCTTTTTAAATCCAATATTTGAAACTTTTATATATTAAATTTGACTAAATAAACTTCTTCTATAGAATAAGCACATAAGAATTTAGTTTCAATAAATTTTTGGTGTTTTTCTGATAACTTTCATATTTGGGTGAATAGTAAAAAATACTATATTTTAACTGAAAACAAATTTTTTTAATCAAAATAATTTATATTGTTGAATACTACATTTTAATGGTTTGGAAGTATAATTAGATTATATTTTTACCATTTAATCCAATTATGTTCATTGTAATTAATTTCAATTTTAAATTGGATATAAACAAGTGTCAATCTTTTGATAGTTATTATTTCTTAAAAATACGCTTTTTGGTTTTGACAACGGAAATTAATTTAAAATTAATTAATGAAACTTCTGTGTTATTAAATTGGTAAAATATAATTCATTTTTGAATTCAGAATACAAAAATTATCTAAGGTTTAGTTTTTTGTATTTTTCGGAAAACTTTCAATTTTTGATGAATATTTAAAAACACTGAGTTATTGTTTAAAACCAACTTTTTATTTAAATAATTATTTATTTAAATTTATTTTAGGTCAAAATAGATACATAATACCTATATAATTTCAATGTAATTAATTCTATTTAGTTTATAATAATTTTAGATATATAAAAGTTGTATCGAACTCTTTACTCTCTTTTACCCACCTCCTAAGAGCATTTGCAAATTTGCATAAAACTAAATTTTACCGCTTCTGTGAATTGAATTTCAAAAAATCAATAGACACGGTTGATATCAGTAAGTAAACTATGGTTCAATAAGAAGAAAATAATTTTTTTGTGAATTATAACTTTTTACTTATTTACCACGGTTAAAGGTAAATAGGGTAATTCAAGGTAAAAAGAATATTATAATAATACAAAATTACCTTAACACTTATCCTAACATTATTGGATGAGTCATGGATGACCATGGGAATCCTTGGGTCGATTTTGGGACCCCATGGAGCCACTTATGAATGATAATGACACTTTATTTTAATTAATTTATATTAAAAGCAAAAATGACATATTCAAATATCTTTTAGTAAATAAATTTTTAAATGGAGTAATATAAGTCATCATTTCTACTATAAATATTCATTGTAAAACTAAAATGATTTATTAAATAATGGTATTTTATTGATATTTTTTAGACACTAAATAAGTTAATTTATTTATGACACAATGATGATACAATAATTACCTAATTAATTAAATATTTAAATAAATAATATTATAAATATCCAAATAAATGTAATTTGAGACTTTTTATGAATTAAAATAGTTTAATAGGTTAATAAGACATAATAGGGTTAGTTAGATGAATTTTCATTGTAGTAATAATGCTGTTATGAATTTAGAAAAAACAAAATACCAAATAGTGTCAAAATTGACATAAAAGAGTTTTTAAAACAAATATTATATTATTAATTGATATTCTATTCCAAAAAAATCTAAGTATCAGAAAAAAGACTTATATAATTATAGGTGTATCATTAATTAACCACTTTGGGTTCTCTTGGAAGTATATAGTATGTTTACTAACCATATAATATAAAAATACAAAGAGACCTGGTAAATGTAAAACTATTTAACTAAGAGTTAAATCTAAAAGATAAGTTTAATATAGTGACCCAAACCGGTGTAAAACCTATTGGTTGAGTGGTTTTCAACCCATACCCACCTTATACTTTAAATACCCCATTTGTTTCCATTAGAAACCGAAAATTATTTTATTATAAAATAATATTTCTAGCTTTTCCTAAGGTGCCCCTCACCCCTCTAATAAAAGGGCTATCCCCTTCTCTCTAATTAACACCTTCAAAGCCATTTGGCTCAGCCAACCCCAACCCAAATACCCTCTAAACTGTTATACCTTCATCCTAGAGGCCTTAAGTTAGTCAGAAATCCATCCAAAGGATCTCTTTTTATCAAATCAAAAGGAATTACCCAAAGAAGAGGTAAATATTTCATCACCACTTTCAAGTTCCTTTCTTCTTCCACTTCCTCATTCTTTGTTGTTTCCATTCTAAAATAATAACTCCAGTATCTTCTATATACTATGAATTTATTATAAATATGGTACAACCATATTCATTATTCTATCCATCATTTGAATGACAGGTCACCATACATGCGTACGTACGGCTTACGGTCTCCACGTCGTGGTGTAATTATTATTCAATACATTATTATTTGGATGGGTATAGTAATGATGTGTAATTGATGTAAATAATAAATTTAACATGATAATGATTCTGTATATATGATATACCATCCAATTATATATTATTTTAATATCAAAAGAATGATATTGTCGCTCGTCCGTACGTACGGATTACCGTCTCCACGAACGCGATGAGATTCATTCCCCATCGTATCCATTCAAGAATAATTTTCATTTGATGATTACAAATAAATTTTAAATACTTAATATCATTCTAGATATGAATAAGATACATCCCATCCATAAAAAATATGACTCAGATAACAAGGAATATAAAGGAAAACGAATCCGTTAACACCCGAAATGATGATAATACTAAGATATTGTTAACAAAGAAATGTTAAAAGATCATATATGATATCATATTAATGCATATGATTATTGTATAATATAATAACAATTATTTCACCATTATACAGGAGTTTAACCTACCCTCGACCAAGGAAAAGTACAAGGTAAGGGTTAATTTCACAATCTCTTCATTATCCGAGGTTGTTTATATGTAATTATCTACTGGGAACTCTTTATCATCCACATCCATGTTTCTTAAAAATGTATTTCAAAATATTTTGACTATTTTATAGACTATGGGTTAAAGTTATTTATACCCTTGTTTAACTTTTATAATATTTTTATAAAATAATCTTTCTGTTGTTTTCCAAATAAGGTACTTTATGACCTTTTTGACAAAATTAAGGTAAGAATATTTTTTTAACTTATACGGTGGGTGAAGCTATTTTCCGCCATTATAACATCGTCAAAGATTTCCTTAAAAGCTTATAAGAATATTTTCAAAAGAAATGTTTTCATTAAAATTATGTGACTCTTAAATGATTTAAAAATAGAAAGATACATTTCATTAAAAAAGGTTTTGATTTCATCTATGTTAACATCCTTTGATGGATTTCATGTTTATTTGAAGTTGATTAATTATGATAGAAAACTTCCATAATGTATTGAAGGTTTTTTGATATGTTTGACTATGGATGTGATATTTTTATACCATTAATGGTTTATGGTTAAATTATTGAAATTTTGTATGCTAGTTTTAATATGAATGTTTATGTTATATTTCAACCTTTTCATATGAGGAATGCATTGGACTTAGTATTTGACAGGTGGGGCCCACTGTAGCTCCTCGATGAATCGGTAGGTCTAATGAGACAACTAGATGTGGAATTGGATGAATCCTTTCCCAATTTTATATATGGTTTTGGGCGAGGCCTTAATCAACTTTAGACGTCTTGGTTGAGGCCTTGACAAAATGTTTCAGAATGTCCGACATTATACATTCCCTCATTATGAAAATAATATTGATGGTTCATGGGGTCATTCGACTAGTAGAATACCCATGATTGTGTTTTATTACGGCATTATTTACTCAGCTCATATTCCTGCCATAAAATTATTCATGTTTATTATTGGTAAAGGCATGTGGTTTCAATTATTCACGATGCTTAATATTTATGTTATCTTCTGCTGTATTACGTACCCTTGCTGAGAGTTTGAGCTCACCCCATTCTTATGTTTCATTTTCCAAAGATATGAAGAAGTTAATTATGAGTGACTTGTAGGCTTAATCTAGGAGGCTTGGATGTTTCGAATAGAATAAAAGTGTGTTGTATTTCTTTTCAAGTTGTAAAGTTGTACTTGTGTATGAATATTGTTTCCTATAATACTAAACTTATCGGTCTTTCGGGACATGATTTCGTTATGATCATTCCAATGTTATGTAATAATTCATCGACTCTGGGTAAATAGGGTTGGGGCGTTACAGTGAAAATTGGTATAACAACCACAAAAAACAACTTTCTCATGCATGATCCACTAGGAGGGGACACCCCATGGGCCTAGTGGTATCAAATAATAATTATTATTTGGTTAGTGTTGTAGTGGTCAATCCTTCTCAGTGAATCTAGGGTGAATCACTTCCGAGTCATATAGCATACTAGTCTTAGTCTGCCCACTTAGATACCCAGGTTTCCCTTATGCTCAATTCACATTCCACATGTCACATAGGGCACCACATTCACAAACATATTCCAAATGATATAACATTTCTTGATAAAGAATTAATTAAAAAAAATCACTTTTAAATCCAAACACACACTAAAACCATTTTAAAACACGTTTCACACTACTTTCACAATTTATTAAACATCTTTCATAATTTATAAACCACCTTCAAAAATCCCAACACGGGTTCACACAGGAAATAATCCCAATTTCCTTTAGAAAAACCATTTTAAATCTATATAAATATAATAACTGTAACACCCCAAGCTTCCACGATACGTTTCCCTTTGAATAAAGAAATATCTTGCATTGTACGCAACTTCAAGACTCTACCACACCGCGACTAATCAAAGCAGCCATTATGAATAGTAATACCCAATTTTTGAAATTTTATAAATTTTATCTTTGAAATTGGACTTCATATTTGGATTCAGAATATCGAAATTAGCCTAGGGTGAATTTTTGGTATTTTTCTGAAAACTTTCAATTTTTTATGAATAGTGAAAAAACACTAAGTTATAGTTTAAAAACGAATTTTTATTTAAATAATTATTATTTTTTATTTAAATTTAATTAAGGTCAAAATAGACACATAATACCTATATAAGTTCAATGTAATTCATTGAAGTTATTTTATAATAATTTTAGATATATAAAAATTTTATTGAACTTTTCACCATCTTTTAGCCACCTCCTAAGAGAATTTGGAAATTCACGTAATACTTAATTTTACCGCTTATGTGAGTGGAATTTAAAAAATCTGAGAGACATGGTTAATATAATTTAGTAAATTGTGGTTCAATAAGATAAAAATAATTTTTTGTGAATAGTAACTTTTTTACTTTTATTTACCACAGTTAAAAGTAAATAGGGTAATTAAGGGTAAAAATGATATTAATATTACCCTAACACATGTCCTTATTCTATTGGACATATGTATCTCGACCAAAAACAACCTTAGGAATAAAATATTATCATTTAGGTTCACTTGGATTAGATTAGGACATTTATTATTATTTAATTCAAAGAAGAGTTAAAAGAGTTAAAATAAAAGTTTAATTACTAAAACTTTTTTAATATAGAGTTAAACATAAGATAAATTCGATTGTAAATATTAATTAGAAATATAAAAAGATTTTCTACATAATGGTATTTTATTTATAATTTTTAGAAATTAAATAATATAATTTATTTATGACACAATGGTGATGGAGTAATTACCAAATTAATGAAATATTAAAATAATTGTTATTATAAATAACCCAATAAATGTAATTTGAGACTTTTTATGAATTAAAATAATTTTATAGGATAATATGACATTTTAGGAATAATTTAATTAACTTTTTTTTAAGTAATCACACTGTTATGATTATCTAAAAAAT
This sequence comes from Viscum album, assembly GCA_963277665.1. NCBI lineage: Eukaryota > Viridiplantae > Streptophyta > Magnoliopsida > Santalales > Viscaceae > Viscum > Viscum album. The sequence continues at coordinate 129,167,724 of OY728140.1, forward strand.
CAAATTCCAAATAGTATCAAAATTGACATAAAATAGATTTTAAAAAAATATTATATTATTAATTCATATTCTATTACTAAAAATCTAAGGCTCGGCCAAAGGACTTGTATCATGATAGGTGTACCATTAATGGACCACTTGGGGGTCTCTTGGAGGTATATAGTAAGTTTATTAACTATATAATATAAAAATACAAAGTGACATGGTAATTGTAAAACTAATTAACTAAGAGTTAAAACTAAAAGATAAGTTTAATAATGTGACCCAAACCTGTCTAAAACCTATTGGTTGAGTTTTTTTCTACCTATAACCAACTTTACCTTTAAATAATCCACTTTGTATCCATTAGAAATCGAATATGGATTTATTATAAAATAACAATTCTAGCTATTCCAAAGGATCCCCTCACCCCTCTTATAAAAGGGCACCCCCTTCTCACTAATTGACACCTTAGAAGCCATTTGGATTGGCCAAAACCTGCCCAAATATTCTCTCAACTTCCCTCAATTAAACCTAGAGGACTTATTTTGATCATAAAGCCAACCTAAGGAGCCCTTTTGATCAAATCAAAAGAAAGATCCTGAAGAAGAGGTAATGTTTTCACCACCCTCTTTCAAGTTCATTTCTTCTTCAACTTATTCTTTCTTTATTATTTCCATTATCAAATAATAACTCTAGAATATACTATATACTGTGATTTTGTTATAAATATGGTACAACCATATTCAGTATTCTATCCATCCCTTGAATGACATGTCAGCAAACGTGCGTATGTACGACTTATCGTCTCCATGTCATGGTGTAATTGTTATTCAATACATTATTATTTGGATGGGTATAATAATGAAGTGTAATTCATGTAAATAGTAAATATAACATGATATTGATTATGTATATATGATATAACATCCAATTATATATTATTTTAATATCAAAAGAGTGATATTGTCGCTCGTGCGTACGTACAGACTACCGTCTCCACGAACGTGATGAGATTCATTCCCCATCGTATCCATTCAAGTATAATTCTCATTTGATGATTAAAAATACTTTTTAAGGACTTGATATCATTCTGTATATGAATAAGATACAACTTATCCATAACAAACATGGCTTATGTAACAAAACATATAAAATAAAACGAGTAAGTTAACACCAGAAACAACGATAATACTAAAATATTATTAACAAAGAAATGTTAAAAGATCATATATGATATCATATTAATGTATTTGATTATTTTATAATTTAATAACAATTATTTCATAATTATATAGGAAGTTAAACTACCCTCAACCATGGAAAATTACAAGGTAAGGGGTTTTCATCTCACTCCTTATTCCCGTGGGATTCATGCCATATTGCCACTATTACCTTTTGTGTGGTGTATGTATTGCCCATAATTGTATTATTTGTGTAATAAAATTTAATTTATGTGTATTTACATATTCATTGTATGATACCTCTTTCATGGGTTGTATGTTTCATAAGTTACTAAATTGGTAAGGGTTTATTTCACAATCTCTTCATTATCTCAGGTTGTTTATACGTAATTATCTACTGGGACCTCTTTATCATCCACATCCATGTTTCTTAAAAAATGTATTTCAAAACATTCTTACTATTTTACAGAATATGTGTTTAAGTCATTTTAACCCTTGTTGAATTTTTATAAGATGTTTATAAAGGAATATTTCCGTCATTTTCCAAACAAGGTCCTTTTTAACCTTTTCAAAAGAATTAAGGTAAGAATGTATTTTTTTAACTTATACGGTGGGTGTGGCTATTTTACACCTTTATAAAATCTTTAAATATTCCCTTACAAGATTATAATAATTTTTTTAAACTAAATGTTTTCTTTTATAATTATGTGACTTTTAAATGATTTTAAAAGAATAGATATTTCTCTCAAATAGTTTTGATTTCATCTATGTCAACATCCTTTGATGGATTTTAAGCTTATTTGAAGTTGAGTTATTATGATAAAAATTATCCATGTTGTATTTAAGGTTTTGTGATATGTTTGACTATGGATCAGTTATTTTTATGCCATTAATGGTTTATGATTAATGTTTTGGCATTCCGTATGCTAGTCTTATTATGAACTTTTATGTTATATTTCATCCTCTTATTTAGATGAATGTGTTGGACTAGTATGTTCTGGGTTGGGGTCCGGTTACAGCAGACCCTCAGGGTTGGTTTCCTGTTATTAGAGGCACTCCGGGTTGGTGTCTGATTATTAGAGGCACTCTGGGTTGGTGTTCGGTTATTAGAGGCACTCCGAGTTAGTGTCCAGTTATTAGAGGCACTCCAGGTTGGGTTACAGTTACAGTTATCCATTAGGTCCTGGCATGAGGCCTTGACACAGAAATTAAAGTTCGACATTATGCATTCCCTTGTTATAAAAGAGGTTATTGATATTGAATGTGATTATTCGATTAGTTGAATATCCATGTGAATAATTAAATGGAATTATTTCATTTTATCTTTTCTATATTATGATAAAGTTCATGTTTAAAAGGATTTTGTTTTAGTTATACATTGCCGTAAATATTTATGTTCATTTATGCAAGTTTCTGCTATATTTTCATCCTTACTGAGCATCTGAGCTCACTCCTTTCAGTGTTTTATTTTTCCCAGGATGTGAAGAAGTATTTTATGAATGACCTACAAGGATAGTATGAGGGGATATGAAGAAAAGATGTTGCTATTTTTTTTTTAAAATTTATAATGTAATGTATGGCTTATGAATATATCTAGTGTTTCTAAGGCTACTAAACTGATCGGTCTTTCGGTATTTGATCCCTTGTGATCATGCCAATGTATTAAAATAATGCATCGACTCTCGATAACTAGGTTCGGGGTGTTACACAAACCATTGAAAAAAATCATTGAACACATATAAAAACTCAATAAAACACATCAAATTCTTCAAATAATGTTTAAGCTTGAAACCACCTACCTCAAGTGAAGAAACTTATAGAATCTGGTGGAAAAACATAACCACCCTTTGATCGAACCCTAGAGAGGAAATATCGAACCACATACATCAATATTACACCCTAAAAATCATGATATAACCTTAAATTGGTCACCTGAGTCTGTAAAAAGAAAACCCTAAGAAAGAATATAGGGAGTGTTAGAAAATAGGAATTAACCATGAAAAGAGGGACTTACATGGATAATCAAGGAGAGAAAACACCAAAATTCCCTAATATATTGTGGTATGAGGGTTCCAATAGATGGGGGAGAGGCACCTATGGTGGAGGAACTCCAGTGGGGGAAGAAATGAGGGAATAGGGTTAGAAATTATAGAGTGAGAAAGAAAACATAAAAATATGATTTTTAATGACATGAACGGGCTGCACAGTTAGCCCATACGTTTTTCTAACCAGTTTAAAAACTGTGTGCCCATTACTATCCAACAAGTACATGACAAACGGTTAGCCCAAATGGTTTACAAACCATGCACTAATTTTTCGATAAGTTAATGTACCAAAAATGAAATAGGTCACATGTTTCTTGGGCAAGGTGCAATGTTTGTCAAACCATGCACTAACCACGTACATCATGCCATAAGGCCCAAAAGTCCATTTTTCATAGAAATAGCTATAAAACTCAAGAAAAACCAAAGGATAAAATATAAATAGAAATAATACCTAAAAATAAAATCATGTATCTAAAAATTCTCACCAGCATGAAAACATTTCATCCCTTAAAAGTCAACCCAAAGCCTGATTAGAAAACAAAAATAGATACTATTTTTCAATCAAAGATTTATAATCCCAAGTATCAAGATCCTCATTTTCATTCTACCAAAGAATAAAAACCAATATAATAGACTTCCCATGAATCCCTTTCTCTTGGAAACCTACAATTCCCATTGGTTTCTCTAACATAGATATATGAGGTTCTATTTACAACTCTTCCCAATTCATCACATGAGATGAATCCAGGTTATAATTCATTGATTAGGAGACATGAAACATGTCATGAATTGAAATCAACCATGAATGAAAGAATAACATGTATTCCACCTTTATAATGAGATTATTTATCTAGAAAGTTTGGACATACCTCGACATTAGATTTCCTTTATTTACTAAATTACGGTGACCCAAGAATGGTGCCAATTTCAGGAACACTCAGTCACCTACATAAACTCAAGATATTTTCATCTCTGATCGACATAAGATCTATGAAGACTATGAGATATCAACCACTCCTATATGATTAACATGAATTTATTATAAATATCTTGGACTAAGCTCAATCCCAATAGTTTGGTCTCACCTACCTCAGCCCAACACTAAGGAAACCGACATGGATCAACATAATGTGCCTCAAAAGGAGACATTCGAAATGAATATTGTTATATATTGTTATATGAAAACTTGAACAATCCCAAATGACTATCCCTTGAGCCTCTGAAATCTAACAAAAATTCTTGGGGGATGTATTCCAAGATTTGATTCTCCCATTCTGTCTGACCATCCATTTAAGGATGGTTTTTTGTGCACAATTTTACTTGCTTCCCTAATCCCTTTTGGATTTCTTCCCAAATATAAGAGGAAAAATGGGGGGGGGGGGGGCTGTTAGAAATGATACCTGGTGGAACACCAGGAGGACTCACAATTTATTGAACATACTACTGAACCAACTCATCCACCTTCCCTAAAACTCTAATTAGAATGAAATAAGATGATTTGGTCAGAAGATCAATCACTACACAAATATCATTCCTTCCCCAGGACATATGAGGTAAGATGAAAATTAAGTCCATGGATATCTCATCCCACTTACATGTAGGAATGGGTAGTTCTTTAAGAAAACGAGAGGCCCTTTGATTATCTTCTTTAACCTACTGACAATTATAACACCTCGTTACAAAGTATTCTATATCCTGCCTCATACCTGTGCACCAAAACTAAAAACGCACATAGTAAAACATCTTGGTTTCTCTAATATGAATAACCCACTAATAATTGTGTCCATACTGCATTATCACCTTCCTCAGATACAAGGACACCACAAAAACAAGCATTGAAACACAATATTCCCTAAAAAGACAACAATCACTCATAAGTCATCTCCACACCATTATGAAGATATATAGACTACTGGAACAAATCATCATCAGGAATATCTTACCAAATCAATTTTGGAAGAGAAGGAGTCAGCAGAAAACTGGAAAAAAACAAACGTCCACTGTTCTCCATGGTCTCTAAGTGCATCTGAGTAAAGAGCCCCATCGATGTCCACTCATCACCAGACTTCCTCAATGCCTAAATTGTCACCTTTATTTTCAAGGTATCAGCCACAACACTACCTTTTCCCATGGTGTAAACTATATTAAAATAAAACCCATAATGATACCCACCCAACGACGCTACCTCAAGTTCAAATCATTCTTGGAGAAAATATAGGCTAGGTTCTTAAGATCATAATAAACCAAAAAACTGAACTCAAAAAGATAATGATGCCACATTTTTAGGGTATGAACCACCACTCATATCTCTAGGTCATGGGTTGGGTAGTTCTTTTCGCGTGGTCAGAGTTGGCGAGAACAATACACCATCACATGACCATCCTTCACAAGCACACATCTGATACCCATACCCATGGCTTCCCAATAAACCACATAATCATTTCTAGATTAGGACATGAAAAAATAGGGGTACTTTTCAACATCCTCTTCAGGTCCTCGAAGGACGCTTAGCACTATATACTCCATTAAAAATTCACTCCTTTTTGGGTGAGTGCTGTCATGGGAGAAGCATGTTGAGCGATGTTTTAAAAAAACCGCCTATAATATCCGAGCAGGCCTAGAAAGCTTCTGATATCAAACCCATTATTCAGTTTCTCCCATGAAATAACAACACTAATATTATCTAGGTCCACTAAAATCACAAATTCTGAGATAACATGAACCAAATATTTACCTCTTCAATCTATAAGGTACAATTTGAGAACATTTCATAGAGATGATGGTCCCAAAGATAACCCAAAATAATTCTTAAATTATGATCATTTTCCTCCTCAGATCCATAATAGACCATAATGTCATCCATGAATACCTTGAAAAAATAATCATGATGCTGGTGGAATACCCTATTCATAACTTCCATAAAGACTATTGGTCCATTTTTCAATCCGAGAGGCATGACCAAGTAGTCAAAATGGCCATACCTACTTTAGAAATCCTTCTATTGAATATCTGCTTCTCTAAATCTAACTTGATGATAACCAAAATGCATGTATTTTTTAGATAACCACCTTTTTCCTTTAATATTATAAAAAATAAATTCAATGAACATGATATTATTTCTTTATGGTTTCCTTATTCAACATACGGTAATAAATACATAGTCAAAGAGATCCATCGACCTTTTTCGCAAATAAGACTGGGGCAGCCCACATAGAGATGCTTAGGTTAATGCATAATTTATATTTAAAATCGTCTAGCTATACCTTTAATTTCCTTGACATTGTGGGGTCCATATGGTATGAGGGAAGAGATATTGACAGCAATCTCAGCACCAAACAACCAAGAACTCTAAATCCCACTCTGGAGGAAAACCTGAAAAATCCTCTAGAAAATCCACTAGGAAATCATCCGCTATAGTATGTAATCCACCCTCAAGAGAACTTCCATCACCCTCAAACTCTAGTGATGAAAATTGAAAAATGAGGTTTCCCAATTCCAGAAGTGGAGGTCTAGCATGACCCAACAGTGGATCCCATTCACCCGAAAAAACCTAGGTACTTCCATCAGGTGCAACAAAACTCACCCACTGCTTACTGAGATCGATGTGTTCTTGAATGTGGCCCATACAATCCATAACAAGGGTTACATCAAAGAGGTCCATATCCATTAATAGGAAATCCCATTAAAGCTCGACCCTTAACATGGTGAGTGCACAAGATAAAAACTGGAGACCCATCTTTCGCTTCATACCAAGAGGGGTTACAAAATCCATTTCATATAACATGAGCATGGTTCGTAAATTCAACAAGTTCACAATATTGTAATGGATAAAAAAACATTAGCACTGATATCAAACAAAACAACATCCATAGCTGATGCAATTAGAACGATACCTCAAACTATTGCAGGCCCTGTATCCAATTCCACTGGTGCTTGACCCACCGCATGAAGCTACCAAGTGTTAGCCTATGAAAGAGAATGACTACTAGCCTAAAGATATAACCTTAAATGAATCAACCCATAATATGATCCAGCCATGCCGCTACGATTTCCAAAACCAGACCCCACTATCCTTGATAGCTCTTAATGGGCCGACATCTACCTAGAAACAACTGATCTTGCACCACTCTGCTATAGGCGAATCACTTTGATAAAACATTGCAGGTGGCCCATATCCCCACATAGATGGTATGGTTTGGGAGGAGATATGAACACATGTCATATGTGTCCTACCTTCCTGCACAAATGGTAAACAACTGAACCAACATTAGAATCCACAGATGAAGACAGATGGGAAGGATAGGCTAAACTACCACCTCCCTTCTTCCCCTTCCCATCAATAGTACCCTTTTATTAAATGAAATTCCACTTCCCATTGCCGACATATCCTTATTGGAACCAAAAATTCCCTTCTAGTCAATATCCACCATATAAGAATGATCAACCACTTCAGAATATGTCTTAATTTGGAACACAAATACCTAAAAATAAATTTCAATTTATAACCCCAATTAAAACCTATGAGCCTTTATCTAATCATTAGAAACAATTTCGGGTTCATACCAAACTAGATCAACAAAGAAGTTGGTGTACTCCATCACTAAATGGCCCCCCGGAACAAGATCTATAAACTCTCAAGATCTAGAGTAATCCAAGACCTCTGTAGAGTATTGATAATTTAAAAAAACCTTGAATTCCTTCCAGCCCATATGCACATGATTTATAGATTGCACCAATGAGTCCCACAACCTCCAAATTGGACCTTTTATCACCCAGAATACCTCATGAGTATCAATTAATTCAAACATCATCTCTATCTTCTCAATCCACTCTTATGCTTCCTGGGGTTTCGTACTACCTCAGAAGGAAGAAGGCTTGTTCTTAAGGAACTTCTGAGCTTTTTCCTTCTTAAGACCAGGTTCAGCCTCTCTAATTGGAGAAGGATGATGACACACTACCTATCGCAAACCCTAAACATCACAGACAACAACTTCCACTAATCTCTAATAAATATGCGATGGACAAATCTCTCCAATTTCTTCCTGTGGATGTATAGGGATTCTCTAGGGAGGCATTTTTCTACAAGAAGCAATAATCACATGATAACATTCAATACAACAATTCATAAAATTTTCAACAATATAAAAAAATACCAATATCACTTAAATCCAAAAAAATCAAACCAATCACAATTACATGAAAAATAATCCACTCCCCCTCCACCCAGTGTCCACATATAGTCTGCATCATGTATGTCTCACCTGGAGGAGAAGTCAAAAAAATCCCAACATCCCATGGAGACTGAAGTCCTGTCACAAGGTGTCCTAACCAATAACCCTACTCAGAACTAGAACAAAAAGTACAAAAAATTCTAGCTCCATTTTATCTAGACTCAACCCAAATAAATAGACTAAGAAGGTCAAACATGCTCTGATACCATTTTGTCATGAACAAACCTATGATGCTATCTAACTGAACACCTGACCTAGTCTGTTCCATGTCCTGAGGGGATTTACTGATCCCCATGGGTTAGAAACATGTGTCTAGGTATCAACAATACAACTTGGGTATTATTTCACCCATTTTCAAAACCCTAAACAACCTATAACAATAAATAAACCAAAAACGAATACTCATAACCAAACAAGGTGTATTTGTTTTCAAATTAAATGTTTATAACGTTTAAAAACAACCAAAAAGGGGATACAAAGAAAGTCAAACAAGACACAATCCCAATACAAAACCCCATGCCACAAGAGGAGCATCGTCCTCAAGCCACCACCACAACACTTGTAAGGGGAAACCCCAAGCACCCCGAACCACCATCTCCAAACATCATTCCTTCACCTAATTCAAACATAAACAATTCTACTTACACATAAATGTGTAATTAGTGTGTGAGAAAAAGAAAATTATGATTCCACCTAAATGAAATATTCCATGTTATATAAATTATAATAAAATAAAACATACAAGTTTTATAAAAAGGAAAACTTAAAATATTTTTATAGAAAATATTTTTAACGGAAATCATGCTTTACTTTTGAAATAACCAACCAAGTAAATTGTATACTGACAGAAATATAAATATCAAAAAAGAGAAGTAATTCATGGGATAACCCTATAGGTACTAGATATTAATGAGAAACTAGGTAAATAATATCTCAATGAAAATTGGTATAACAACCATGAACAAAAATTGTCTCATGTACGAGCCACTAGGAGGGGACATCCCACAGGCCTAGTGGTCTCGAATCATCATTATCATTTAGTTAGTGTTTTCATTGTTAATACTTCTGGATAAATATAGGATGGACCTTTTTTGAGTCATCTAACATACTAGTCTTAGTCTTTCCACCTATACACCTAGGTTTCCCTTGTGCTCAATTCACATTCCACATGTCACATAGGTCACAACATTCACAAACCCATGCCAAACGATATAACCATGCTAGATAAATCACTACATTGACAACCAAAACCACTTTTAAATCCATATGCACACCAAAAAATTATAAAACCTATTTCACACCACTTGAACCAATTATTAAACATATTTCCCAATTTATAAAACATCGTCAAGAAGAAAAATAAGGGTTCACACATGAAATACACCCAATTTCCTTTAGAAAAATCAATTTCATTACATATATATTTAAAACCATAAAAAAATTTCATACCACACATATAAATAGTAGAACACATATAAACACTCAAGAAAGAAAATAAAATTCATAAAATAATGTTTAAGTACAGAACCACCCACCTCAATCGAAAAAACATCCTGAATTTTGTGGAAAACAAAAACTACCCATCCCTAAAATCCTTGAGTGGTAATATAGAACCATAATAAAATATATTACACCCTAAAAATCATAATCTAACCCTAAATTGGACACCCAAACTATTGGAAAAAGTAAACCCCATGAAAATAGAGAAGGAACGCTTAAAAAGAGGAAGAAACCATGAGAAGAGGGACACACATTGTGAATTAGAGAGAAATCAAATCAAAAACACCTAAAAACTAGAGTTACAAGGGTTCACATGGAGGTGGTAGAGGTTACTAGGGTTGAGGGACCCAAATTGGGGATGAAATAAGGGATTGAGTTTAAAAATATATGAGATAGATTATGTAAAAATGTGATTTTTAATGATCTTGATATGCCACTTTGTTAGCCCACAAAATTTTCCAAATCGTGTGGCTATTGTGAGCCCATTAATGTCCAATATGGACATGCCACATGGTTGTCCCACTTGGTTCTAAAAAAATGCACAAACAATTTTATAAGACACTTTCTGAAAAATGAAAAAGTCACATGGTTTTCAGGGAAAGGGGCACAATTTATCAAACCGTGCGCCAATCATTTAAACCATGCTTTAAGGATGAAAACTCCCATTTTTCACCAAAATACCCATAACAAATCAAGGATAAATTTAGGATCAAGTATAAATATAATAAATACCCAAAAATAAAATCACACATGTAACACCACAATTATATGACATGAACATATTGTTCAAGGTTTATTTATGATGATTTCTAGCTCTAATGGGTTTTTATTTTGAAATGATAATGTTTATTCCATGGATAATGTATACAATATTGATTGATTTAGTATGAAAATTGTAATTTATATTCATTATCTCACACCCTTATACATATATTATGATTTCACATGATCATTGATTAATATCTTCCATGTTTACCCGTACTAAGCATCTAAGATCATCCTTTATTATGTTTCATTTACCTATTAGATAAGGGAAGGTTTTGGTAGGGAATGTCTATGAATAGTGATAAATGGGAATATATTTATGTGAGATGTTGAATATATTTAATAAATAAGAATAGTTTCTAACTTGTATACAAAGAAACTAAACCTTTACAATCCTGAGGAATATATTTTTGAAATTTATTGAATATTAATTTAAAAATATGTAGTATTTATATTTGAAAATAACATGTCATTATTGTTGGTATTAGAGAAATTTTTTATATAACCTTTGGAATATTTGATGAGAAAAATTTAGTGGTATACCTAGGGATATGTCTAAGGATATTTCTAGGGATAATTCATGGTATAGGAAAATATCATGGAATTTTAGTGAAGGATAAAGTGATTGGTTTCCAAGAAATTAAATCCCTATCTAGATACTATAACCAGATGAGACTCTAGTATATTTGTACATAGGGGTAATGAAACTTTAATGGGTGCATTTATATAGACTCTATTGTCTCCTGGTGTATGAAAACATGCCTTTATACACACCAGGTTTGACACTACAGGGTTATGCTTTGTAAATTCACTAACACTTTACAAACCATCATTAAAGACTTTTATAGATGACGAACATGAATGAACTAGGTTGATCCTAATGTGTAACAAATATAAAATAAGGTGTCCTTATTTAAAAATCCTATGAATGACTGATCATTCAAATAAAATATGTCTAATGGAAATGTTGACCATTTCAGTTTTTCCATGTGATAGAAGATATAATGATAAATTTGAGGTAGTAAATGATATGCTCAAATATTAAATTAAACAATTTGATCTCAGTTATATGAGTTCATGTAAATAATGAAAAGTATATTGGGATACTCATTGTTATACTCAATGATTATATGTTTAATTATCAGTGAATAACCCTAATGTTATGATTATCACATCTCAAGTCTATGATTCTTCTCCTATAGAAGATTTTGGGAATGTGCTTTTTTAAAATCATGTCATTATACCTCTAGTCAAATTTGATGCTATCTTTGACATGGATTGAATTTCTATATATAAATTCCACATCCATTATCGAGGCAGGGTTTTCATATTTGATATTCCAAACCAACATATGACCATTCATCAGTGTGATGATAAATGTGAACTTCCAATGGAGATAATATACATTTTATGGGGATTGATTCCCATTAAAGTGGGGTGTTTATCTCAAATAATTGGGGAGAAAATTAACATAAATGATATTTCTATTATGAGAGAGTTTTTTGAAGTATTTTTAGAATGTATTACCAATATTCCCCCAGAATGTGATATTTAGTTCTCATTAGAACTCATACCTGGTGACACACTTATTTTAAAGCTCCCCTAATAAATAACCCTGATTGAGTTGCAAGAATTGAAAAATAAACTGTAGGAGAACCTTGAAAAGGGATTCATCCAGCCAATTTTGTCATTATCGGGTGCACTGATTCTTTTTCTTTAAGAGGAGATATGGATAGATGTGACTCTTCATTGATTATTGGGAGCTGAATGAGATCATAATTAAGAACAAGTATCATCTACCCTATATTTATGACTTGTTTGATCAACTATGTAGAGCTTAATACATTTCCAAGATTTATCTTTATTTTAGATGTCATAAATAGAGGGTAAAGAAAGAGTGCATACCCAATAAAACATTCAATATAAGGTGTTGAAAATATGATTATATAGGGATGCCATTGGATCTTACTAATTCCCCTACTACCATCACTGTTTTAATGAATAGTGTATTTAAATATTACTTTGATTATTTTGGGATAGACTTTATAGATGATATTCTTATCTATTCATAGTGTAAGGAAGAGCATTACAATATCTAAACAGATATGTATAATAACTTAAGGAAGGAGAAAATATATGAAAAATTTACAAAGTGTGTATTTTGGCTATAAAAGGTTGAATTTATAGTTCATATATTCTCAAGTGAAGGAGTATTTGTGGATCCCTCAAAGACATGGTCTATTGAACATTGGCCCAGACCAAGCACAATGACTGATATTGGATGTTTGTAGTGTATTACCAATGGTTTTTGAATAATTTATCATAATTATCTAATCCACTCACCTGTTTAACTTGAAAGGGAGCTTAGTTCCTTTCCATAGATGAATGTGAATAAAATTTCAAGGAACTAAAGAGAAGATTATTTAGAACACCTATCATTTCATTACCCTATAGTGGATATGGGTTTTTAATCTATAGTGATACATAAAAAAGGTATTGAGATTAATTATCATGAAGAATAACATGGTTATAGTATATGTTTCTGGAAAATTGAAGGTTCATGAGAAAAATTACACAACTCGTGATTTTTATTCAATTGTGGTATTTTTTCATTAATAATATGGTGGAATTATCTTTACAATTAATGGTGATATATATATACTGATTATAAAAGTTTTTTTATATATTTAAATCAAAGGAGTTCAATTTGTGCAAGAGAATAGGGTTAGTAATGGTCAATGATTTTTATTTCTCAATACATTACTACATTGGGAAAGAAAATAAGGTAGCTGATGCTTTGAGTGTATAGGATCATTATAAATTATATATGAAGAGGATCGTAAAAGATCAAATATTTATGGATTTCCAATGGATGGGTTTATAAATTTTGATGGAATGGGAGAAATCTTATCATTCTTAAATAAATTTTCTACCATCTATCCATGTGAGGATAAAATAAGAACATATGGATGATATGGAGATGCAAGGGAATATTATAAATATGCCTAAGTTAAACCTTGATTATGATGGAATGATAAGGTTTGAGAACCGTGTGTGTCTTCCATCTATACCAGATTTGAAGGAGATGTTAGAAGAGGTATATATTTCTTCATTCTCTATTGATCCTAGATGTACAAAGATAGATAGAGATTTAAAAGTGTATTTTTAGTGGGATGGAATGAAGAGAGATACTAAAAAGTATCTATCCTTAGGATTGTTACGTCAGTAAATTAAGACTGAGAGGAAAACTTATAAGGGGATGTTACAACCATTACCTATATCTATAATGGAAATGGGAAAACATCACCACCGATTTTATCTTCAGACTCCCCAAAGAATCTAAAGGAAATAATACTATATGGGTTATAATTTATCTCCTCAAAAGTTGAGCACACCTTTTCACTGTTAGAGAATATTTATCTCTAGATCAGTTTTCTATGATATATAATAAAGAAGTGGCTTGGTTTCATGGATTAACACATTCCATTTTTTCTGATCAAGATCTAATGTTTACCTCAATATTCAAGATAATTCTTCAGTAGGATATGGATATGGAGTTAAGTTTATAATCTATATATCATTCTTTGATAGATGTAAAGTTTTAGAGAAAAATTGAAACCCTAGAGGATATTTTGAGATCTTATTATATGGATTTCAAAGGTCAATGGGATTAATAATTTCCTCTGTTTGAGTTTTTATACAACAATAACTTTTACTCGAGCATTTAGATGGATCCTAATGAAACCCTCTATAGAAATATGCATATAAGTCTAACTTAATAGGATAAATTTGGAGAAACAAATCTATTGGGACATGAGATAACTGATTAATTGGAAGACATGTCTAAATAAATTCAATAGCCCATAAGGGAATCAAAATGTCTGTAAGAACATTATGTTATAAAGTTTTGGCATGATATGAAATTTGAAGTTGGTGAAAATAAGTTTCTAAGAATTTATCTATAGAAGTGGGAAATGATATTTGGAAAGAAGGAAAAAATAATCAATAGGCATATTATTCCCTTTGTAATTATTGATCATATCAGAATGATGGATTATCGATTGACACTTCCACTAAACCTCTCTCAAGTACACAATGTGTTCCATGTATATATACTGAGAAAGTACATACATGATAATTCACTTGTACTAAACCCATAGGTCATACCACTAGAGAATGATATTTATTTTATGAACAGGTAATGGAGTTTTTGGATCTTATAGAGTAATGTTTATGAAATAAGATCACTCATTTTATTATTGTTTTGTGGTGAAACCACCAGTTTGAGGAATCTATGTGGGAACCTGAGGATGTAACGAGGCAGATGTATCCTTAGTTATTTGTACCAAAGTGATGGTATTTAAAGGCATAAAATCATTTTAAGGGGTGTATAATACAACAACCAAATATTTTATGAAATATATATATTTTCAAACAAATTTAATTTCTTCAATATCTTGTATTAAATGAAACACTGAGTTTTAACTAATCGCGATAAACTAATAATATTATCATGTAAACTTGTTTGATATAACATAGCCATTAAATTTGGTTGTATGAATTGGAATAAAAACATTTTTAAAATTAATTATAATGGTTTTAGATAAAGATATTATATCTATAAACAAGTACTTAATTTATATTAAAGTCTTTATATGCCGTGAAAATACATTTTTTAATAATATTTATTTACTTATTATTATAAAAAATAATAAAATTACTTTTTGAAACATTTAGAAAATTTATTTTAAAAAAATAACATAAATTTTCCAATCAAAAATTGAAAATTAGTTTTTGGTAATGTTTTTAAAATTTTGTGAAAAGATTATTTTTTGAGTGAATAATGAAAAATGTGGCTTTTTATTAAAAACAGAATTTTCATTTAATGTATTTAAAAAGTAAAATATTTTTAAAAAATGTTTTAAATGTATAAAAAGTAATATTATATACTTTTTAATCTAATTTAGTTAATTAGATTTAATTTCATATTGAATTTTGATATTAAAAATTTCTATACTTATGAAAATATTCTCTTTAGAATATCGCTTTTTCATCGCCTTTTCTGGTATATTTTTTAAATTAAAATTTAAAAAATATGTAAATGGAATTTGGAAAAATTTATTAAATTTTCTGAACCAGAATAATTAATATTATATAATAAGTTCAACATAATTTTTGGTCAAAATTAATTGTAAAAACAGTAAAAAGTAATTACTGTGGTTTAGATTAAAACAAGTTTACTGAGGGTTAAACTGAAAAGATAAGGTATAAAATTACCTATAAACTGGTCAAAATACTATTTAATGTCTATATGTTAACTTTATATCATATAATGTTTTACAATTTGTCATTTTGAATCCTTTTGGAATGTTTAAAATGTGAGTACACCTCTTTTAAAAAAAATTCAAGTGTGTCCTCTCTCCCAGTTATAAAAGGATACCCCTCTCCTCTACACTTCAAACTTCCAAAACCATTTGTTTTGTAAAATTCATAAAAAATAAATTCCTTAATTACCTCACCATATCCTGTAGTAAATATTTCTATTAGTAAAACCTCCTTTGAAGGCTTTAGGTGTAAACCTAAAAGGGTTCTCTAAAGAAGAGGTATAGTAATTAACCATGCACATTCATTGTATTTATTCCTCTAGCTTCTTAAAATATTATTAAACAATGGTTATGTAATAACATTATTATATATCATATAATAATATGTTATGATGATAATTTAATGACTTACATCCATCTCCTATTTAATCAATTGGGAAACGAAACTATCGATCGTGGGTACTGCAGACTACCGCCTCACGAAATAAAGTAATTAATTTTCCAAAAACACCTCTAAAAGATTGTTATAATGGTGTATTTATGATATAATTATAATTTTTTAAATTATAATATAACATAATTTATTACTTTCCATTCCAGTGGAATACGAGAATGTCACACGCTTGTAAGATGGACAACCGCCTCATGAAGCAATGTGATTCGTTATTGACATAAGATTTACATGGAAGGTAATTGGAAATTTTTTCATGAAAATATGAGATATATTTTACATAGAAAATATTATATAAAGGTTATATATTAGTTAATTTTATTTCATTCCATCCGTCGAGAAATTGGAAACAACGTTAATGCGTACGTACAACCTACCATCTACATGATGGTGTAATTCGTTTTCTATATAAAATATTTATGAATTACTATATATATATATAATGAATATATATTATATTTATATCATGGTTAAATTATGGATATGATTAAACCATTATCAAATTAAAATTACTAAAACTACCAAACTAGACCATACATGAAAAACGAAGCAGTTATTACCCAAAATGTGATTTTTAAAAAAGAATTATTAATAAAAAGGTAATAAAAGGTCATATGTAAATCATATATAGTATGATAAATATGTTTATGTTTGAATAATATATGTATAATGAACTTATATTTATTATATACATGGTTTGAACACACGTAAAGAATGTTGAGACTTAATGTAAAGGATTTGTCTCAAATTGCCTTCTTTGGGACATTTGTTATCTTATACACCTATCTTCTTTTATGCAGTGTATATAAATAAATTTCGATATTTTATATCATTATTTTTTAATTATAATTATATTTAATGTTTTATTTATATATATTATTTCTTGGGGCTTACTATTCCATAGTTACCAAAGCGTGTAAGAGATTTTCATCTCTCTTTTATTTCAATGGTACATATGGCATATACACAAATTTTTTATTTTATGTGATTTATATACTAATAATAAAATTAATTTATGATTATTATCATGAAAATATAGGATATAAATATACATATAATATTATTTCTTTCATTAGGATTACAATTCAATAGAAAAAAAAGTTTTATCAGTTTTATATTACAATCCCAATGTTTATCAGAGTTGTTTATGATTAGTTAATGATAGTGAAATATTATGATATAATTTTCATGAAATTAATTAAATTTATTATCCTCCATTTTTTCTGGAAATTATATGTTTCCCATTCATATTACTCTCCTTATGTACTCAAGAGATCAAAAGAGTGATTTTAAGGAAAAATGGTTGTATTTCTCCCTATGGTTGAAGATCATTTTTCTTATATGTCCATGTTTTGTAATTTTTTTTAAATAAAGTATTATATATTCTAAAATTATTTTTTAAAGTCATTTTACCCATGTTTAATTTTTTTACAAATTATTTTTAAAGGAATATTCTTTTTGTTTTCTGACCAAGGCACTTTTTGAATTTTTACCAATGTTTAAAAGGAATGTTTTATTTTAAATTATATGACATGAATTTCATTTATTACTAATTTGGAAATTATTTTTTAATATTAATTTATATTTTCTCAGTGATATTTTTGAAGAAAATTATTTCCATTACTTTTTATGAATTTCTATTTTTAAAAGGTTATTTTCAAATAAATGTTATTTTCCTTAAGAAATGTTCCAAGCGATATTATTTTCAAAATCATTTTCAATATAAGATGATATCCTTTGATGTTACTTAAGATTTAATAGGGATATGATCCAATGATACCCTATTTCTTCATTTATGTATGGTTTATTTTTATGATTATATGATGTTTATGAAACTCGTTTCTTTTATATGGGTTTTGTTATGATGAAATGTTTATAGAAGAAATTTCTTTTTATAGGTTATGATATGATTAATGTTTTATGATATTGAGGAATACATTTTTATAATATTAGTCATATAAATGGTGGTATATATATATTCCTCCAAAAAATTGTTTAAATCTTTATATCTCATGATATAACTATGATAAATTGGTTGTTCTTCTTGATCTACTATGGGAAATTGGTCATTGGGTATGATCCAAAATGGGAAATAGGTACTGATAAGTGATCCGTTATGAAATGGGAAACTATAATTGATGCCCTATCCATTATGATTTCATGGTCTTGGATGTTAACATTGACATATTAAATGGGTTTTATACTAATGTTGGTGCCACACTTATATGACTTGAAGTTATGGTTTATGCTTGATTTATGATGATTTCGCCCTCATATGATTCATATGTTTTTAAATGATAATATTTTATGACATGGATCATGTTTATGATCCATGATATATTTAGTATGAAATTTATAAGTTATATTCCTAATTTCACACCCTTATACTGATTTTATTCTTTCATATCATCATCGATTGATATTTTCTAGGTTTACCCTTATTGATCGTGTGATCTTACACTTACTTATGTTTCCTTTTCACAAGGTATAGAGAACGATTTATGTAGGCTATGTATATAAAGATTAGTAAATGGTAATATCATTATGGGTTATGTTTAAGATCTTTTATGAAATAAGAATATTATGTAACTAGTATCCAAATACACTAAAAATTTACAATCCTTGGGTGTGTATTTGTGAAATGTATTGAATATTAATCTAAAAAATATTTATACATGAAAATCCTAGGTTCTAATATTATGTGTGGTATCGATTGGTTTTGTAATTGTTAGTGAGATGATTAGTTTTGTAGTCCTTGAGAGGGGTGAAAGTGGGTTATTCTCTTTACCTTGGGTAGAAATTGAGTGGGACAATTATAATGCAAGATTCATGGAAGTGTGTGACATGGATTGTGGATAATTTCGATAGACTTTGTCGATTATAATGGGACCATGCATTGGGTTTTTATGTGATACTTCATTCTTATGGAGAGTAATCTCAATGAGAATTTTAGTACCTTGGGTAAACATTAGAAATGAATTTTGAAAAATTACATCTACCAGAAGATGAAGTGATATTACCATAGAGGTTTATGATGTAATCTGGGTTCCTAGGACATGTAAGGGTTGACAGGAGGATGCTTAATAGGGTTAGTATAGAAGGTATAGTGTTTAGCATATGGTATTTGTTTGGGAACCAAGGACAGGCCTTAGTGTAACATCCCAAAATGATAAAGGGTTAAATGACTAAGTTATATGTCTCATGTCAACAAGGTGCACCTTCCTTTTCGAGATCCAATCTGATTAGAATTCCACAGTTAAGCATGCTTGGCCTAGAGTAGTGATCAGGATGAGTGACATCCTAGGAAGTTTTTCAGGATGTGTGTGAGTGAGGACAAAACTCACTGGAAAGGACATGTGTTGGCATGTGGGGACTATCATTAGTCAGATAACACGTTTGGTCATGTGGGAGGGACCTAGGGTGGGGACCACGTGTCTGTGGGGAAATTGGTGGGTGGGGCCCAGTTTCCACATTTGGTATCAGAGGAGAAACCCAGCCTTAAGTGTGGTGCACTGCCTGGGTTGAGATATAGGGCCCATAATAAGGACGTTGTGCTCTAAAGGGGGGGTGGTTGTAACATCCCCAAATGATAAAGGGTTAAATGACTAAATAATATGACTCATGTCAACAAGATGCACCTTCCTTTTCGGGAGCCTATCTGATTTGAACTCCACAGTTAAGCGTGCCTGTCCTGGAGTAGTGATCAAGATGGGTGACCTCATGGGACGTTTCTCAGGATGTGTTTGAGTGAGGACAAAACACACAAGAATGGACATGTGTTGGCCTGTGGGGGCTGTCATTAGTCAGATAACACGTTTGGGCATGTGGGTGGGACCTAGGGTGAGGCCCACGTGTTTGCGAGGCAACTGGTGGGCATGGCCCTATTGTCACACTTGGAGTGAGGTGAGGCTGTTCTTGTTCCTTGGAGTAATAGAAACCTTGTGATATATGGTGGTCTTGTATCTTGATATGAAGTGGAATGCATAGAGAATAATTCTAGAATACCTTTGCGAATCAAGCTACAAGGTTCATAAAACCTTAAATTTCTAGAATGGCCCTTGGAGGTTGACCACTAGGTGAGAGGACTGGGGTTGGTATGTGTTTTTGGGTGGATATTGCCTCTATAATATTATGAATATTTAGAATATCCGCTAAAGGGAATCACCATGGTCAAATACCCTAGAAGTGGGTGTATTGTGAATTTATGTACCAATCTATAGTTCTTTCATGCATAGGTGTATGGTAGTGTCATCCAAGGATGTGTTAGATTATAGATGCATTAGCGCTCATGAGTGGAGCATGGAAGTTAAATGGGTCACTCAACGATAAGACTGTGGGGTTAAACATAGAGTTAGTTTCAGATTCTTGTGTTTTCATTGAGTGTTTTAGTGATGTCGGGGTATAATTTTCCAACTATTCTCAAAGTTGTGGGATATTTTTTAGATTACATTCCTTTCTACTTAATAATGATGCCTAATTAGTTAGCACTCATGAGTGGAGAATGGAAGTTAAATGGTTCAGTCAACGATAAGACTGTGTGGTTAAACATAGAGTTAGGTTCAGATTCTAGTGTTTGAATTGAGTACCTTTGGGAATAAGGGTACAAGGTTCATAAAACCTTGAATTTCTAGAAAGGTCCTTGGAGGTTGACCACTAGGTGAGAGGATTGGGGTTGGTATGTTCTGTTGGGTGGATATTGCCTCTATAATATTAAGAATATTTAGAATAGCCTCTAAAGGGAATCACCATGATCAAATACCCTAGAAGTGGGTGTGTAGTGAATTAATGTACCAATCAATTGTTCTTTCATGCATAGGTGTATGGTAGTGTCATCCAAGGATGTGTTAGATTATAGATGCATTAGCGCTCATGAGTGGAGAATGGCAGTTCAATGGGTCAGTCAATGATAAGACTTTGGGGTTAAACATAGAGTTGGGTTCAGATTCTAGTGTTTGTATTGAGTGTTTTAGTGATTTCGGGGTGTAATTTCCCAACTATTCTCAATGTTGTGGGATATTTTTTAGATTACATTCGTTTTTTACTTAATAATGATGCCTAATGAGTTAGCGCTCATGAGTGGAGCATGGCAGTTAAATGGGCCAGTCAACGATAAGACTGTGGGGTTAAACATATAGTTAGGTTCAAATTCTAGTGTTTGCATTGAGTGTTTTAGTGATGTCAGGGTGTAATTTCCCAACTATTCTCAAAGTTGTGGGCTATTTTTTAGATTACATTACATTTTACATAATAATGATTCCTAATGAATTCATAGAGGTCATGAGGGTGTTCATGGTTGTTCGGACCCTAGATCCCAATGAATTGAGGAAATAAACCAGGTTGCACAATTTGTATAAATCACAAAGATCAACCCATATGGTTTCTCTAACTATACGTCTTGAGATATTGGAGAACATGGCTCTGCACAGTTTCTCTGAAACCATGTGAGGGATCCCGCATTCCTATCACCCTATCTCAGACAAGTTCCAAAGCTATTTTTCCTGGCCTTTCCAAAATTAGCCAACACGTGAACCCAAATCGTGTATGGTTCCCCTTTCAGTAGATCTAAACACACAGTTAGCACACAGTTTTGCCTACCATGTGGCATAACTATTCACCCTATCCTGTGTGAGTGAATTTTAAAATTTTCCCCTAAATTCTTTTAAGATTAAAACCTACTTTACTCCTCCTATATAGGAAAACATCCATACACAAATCCTTCTCCTCTCATAACTTAAGGTTTTGTGCCATATCCTCCATCGAGTCACCAAATCACTAACCATCAGATCCATCAAAAATCTGGTGGTGATATCTTCAATCCTCTCCCTTCTATTTCAATTTTCTCCTCCTCTATGTTGCCTATCTCGGTGTAAGATAATTTAACCTATTTTTAGGGCATTTGATTATTCTTCCAATAACTCTTATTCTAGCCTGATTCAAGGGCTGAATCTTGGACGATGAGACTAAGGTTGGTGGTACAGTTCATTCCTACAAGTTTAGATAAATTATATAACAATCATCAATGTGTCATGAGCTGAACATTTTTGGAAATGCCTCTAACTTATTTAACAAATTAAATTAAGTTGTGTTCCATGTTTGGTATAACCCTTTTGAATAGAGAATCACCCTTTAGGCCAGTTTCTTTGTTCTAGGCCACACATTTGGGCATTTCATTCTTAAATATCCTCGTTGTTCTACCTTCCTACCTTGCTAAATAATATTTAAGATGTATCTTGGCCAAATTATAATTTTTAATGATCTTAAGGATATAATGGACAAGTGTTTAGAACTCCTTGCCTCATGC
Organism: Viscum album; assembly: GCA_963277665.1. NCBI lineage: Eukaryota > Viridiplantae > Streptophyta > Magnoliopsida > Santalales > Viscaceae > Viscum > Viscum album. The sequence continues at coordinate 129,190,504 of OY728140.1, forward strand.
TATATGACTTCTTCCCTAATGCTCCTTATGTTTTATTTTAAGGTTGAACCAAATGAAAGGGCTTTCATTTTTTAAAATGTTATCAATTCCTTATATGAATAATGGTACGATTTTTTTAACCAAATCCTACCCTTATCTAGTGCTATGGGAGATAAAAGTTGTTTAAACTAAAGGACCCCTTAGAAGGGCTCATAGTTCCTTAGTTAGAATTTGTTCATGATTTGTAAACATGTTGGAGTAGACAATAACTATGCATGGATGGGCTTGCTGAGCATTATTTATTTTTTTACCTCTATATGAGTGACATTGGATCCCTAGGGGATACCTTATGGATGGTTTTAGTGGCATGATTGTTGTACCATTCTTAGAGAGAGACTCATTCCCCTATATGAGATACCAAAGATAGATTCATAGGTTAATTCATGTTGTCATCACAACATGCCTAGAGTGATGTAACATCCCCATCACCGAGTCCACTAAACGATTCCTCGAGATGAGTCACAACATGACCTCTGACATGCATCCCCATATACTAGAGGCTGCCGACTATTAGTGAGGGTCTAATATGTCATGTGGTGAGACTATACCCTTTTTATGAGAGTAATACACAATATATAACGATATAAATAGAGTAAACAGTATGAAATAATTGATAAAAATGCATAGCCAAACATATCCCAAAACTAGTTACAAACCAAAAAGAAACAATAACCATGTAATGTCATGATAACATTGCTAATGTGAAGGAACCCAAAATAAATAAAAATATAATAATCCCCCAAATGTTCTTGAATCCATGTATAGATCCTCATCTATGAATATCCCAAGCCTGACTGATCTCCCTAGCACTAGGCCCCTACCCTTAATAGAACACGCAACTAAGAAGTCTGATCGGGTACCCCATGATGTCCTGTGAAGGGAATGATTACAAATCGGTAGGTCACCACCAATGATGTCTATAAAATATCTAGACTAAGAAGATAATGCATGAAAGTATGAAGTAAATGATAAGATAAAGAAAAAGATAACCCTGGTTCCATTGGGAAACCAAGTACAATTAATCAAAATTTATCATTATTAACATTTTCATTACTTACCCCATCTTCATTATTTAATACCTTTTCATCATTGGTTTCATAGGTTTGGCATCTACATCATTCACACAAGGGTTTAAAGAATTCCTCACTATGCATATGGGTATAAGTCAAGTACCCTATCTCACCAAGGAAAAATATTTCATAATAATCAAATCACTCTAACCTTAAAGCCTTAGTCCATGCAGTTTCATCGAATGAAACCATTGGGGGAATAGAGCTTCAGTATGACTCCCCAACCTATGCATTCTTGGGTGGGGTTAGAGCATCCTTATAACCCGACCCATGGGAGGAGCCTCTTTCCTTGATCCCACCACCAATCCATGTGCACATGCTTATATATATCCATTCACCACTCAATACCATATTAGAACCAAACATAACCAATACAAATAGAAATCACCCAACATGGGAATTAATACTATTAAACAACCCATTAACAAATTTTCCATTTACATTTCATTATTTCTCATCCTAATTCCCATTCTCTTTCCTTAACCCAGTAAGTATATTAAAAAATTATCATACATTAGCAAATATTAATACATTAACTTACATTACCCATATATCCCATTTATCATTCCACAAGTATAATTTCTATATCACATAACACAACCACTTTATTACATTCAACCCACTAGGAATACCCCATAATTCCTATGTATAAACCCATTCAACATATTTATCAATCTCTTTATGCAAACCCATTTACATTTTCTTCAATTTACAGGTCATTGTCAATAAATCATGTTATTAATTTCATATATACATATCCTTTTATAAATTTAAAAATAATTTATAATCCATTAAACACCATCTCAATTAACTCATTTTTCATTCATAATCCTTAGTCCATCAACCCATTACCCTTTTTCCATTTCATAGTTCATATAACCCATTGGTATTCAATCAAACAACCCCTTATTACTTTAATAACCCTAGAAACAACTATCATTATTCAATTTCAACCCAACCAAACATATTAACACGTTCTCCATGAGATCTACATTATCACACGTCAACTCTACATTTAACATTAAAAATTTCTAGGTTCAGGAATACCATCGCACCCCATGGGAGGGCCAAAATCATTATAATAATAATTAACATATCCCTCACGGATTGTGAAGGGTATAAATCATTATTTACACAATATTTTTAATGAATCATACTCAATGTGAAAAAATAACAACAATGGGGAAGCAATATATGAACACACATGCAGAAATATATAACAAAACTATGGGAAATAACTTATAGACCACCTAACTCAAATCTGATGATGAACGTGCTCCTAATCAAGGCTTTAGATCCAATTTTAAACAACCATTGAAACATCAACAAAAAAACCACTAAAGAAATTAGTTTTTAGGGATTTGGAAGAAGTTCACCCAGGATGCCAACCCAAATCTGGAAAATGGAAAAAATGATAGTATTAGACTCACTCATATTTTCAATTTGCAACCAAAGACACACCAAAAGGCCTATAAATGAGGGAGATTGATCCTTGAGAGATCTTGAGCGTTATTTTTCATAACTAGGGTTTCAAGGGATGAAATAGGGGAGAAACTTAGGTGAGGCTTTGAAACCATATAATGAAAAAACTGTAAATTTTACATCTTTTAAAGGGGTGCACAATTTATCCACATGGTTTTCCAAACCATGCACAAAATGTGTGAAAGACACTATCAAAGGAGATTTTGGGTCACATGGTTACATAGGGAGACCCACACAGTTTCAATACCATGCTCCAACTCTGTGATATGACACTATCCAAAATTTCATGGATTAGCCTCCCACCTTGCATGGTTTACTTAACCATGCACCGATTGTGTGCCAATCGTGCACCATCCACAAGTTGGCTCGATTTTCCTTTTTGTATGTCCCTAACCCTCAGAACACCCCCTAGGATAATCAAACTTATAAGAATGAATTAATTAACAAAAAGACATATTTAAACCAAAATTTAATCAAGTACATACCTCCACAAAGTCTGGGATCTTACAACCTCACTAGCTTATAACAGATCATCCTTGAGTAGTACTTCCAAGTAGCACTAAGATTTTAAGGCAAAGAGATCAGGCCGTTGAGCCCTCATATCTGACTCCCCTTAAAATGTTTCTTTTTGAACAATACCATGCTTCCACAAAATCCGAACTAAAATCACATTCTTTCCCCACTAGACTTTTTTACTATGATGCACAATACGAACCAGACACTCCTAAAAGATGTATCAACCTCAACCACACATCCACAAGTAGAACTCCATAGTGTATCCTAGGAAAAAATCCATAATTCACATCACCATGTAACTTCACAAATAGTAGTATACAATCATGGAAGAATCAATCAGCACCCCATCAATCAGATCCTCTTCACAACTCATGACCCAATTCACTTGGAACTACTTTACTATGTTTCCAAAACTCCAATGGTGAACTAAATTCGATATCACCAAAAAGTAACCCATAATATTTACAACCACATTTCTGAATTATTTCAATCCACCACTCATGTCTCAAATATTCCCATCCCTTACCATATATACAAGACACAACCAAAACTCATAGGGAACTAAACAGAATAAGCCCCATGCCATGGCTCTCCATTAGCAACAACTCACCTGAATAGTGATCACTTGAATCCCTCCAACCCAAAACTTCAGCAATGTCATCAACTGAACACTTCTTTGTTATGCTTCACTCCACCATCTTCTATTGTTTGTAACCACCACTATCAAAATAAGATCACCAAAATCTTAAATAAACATTCACAACATACCTGACACATTCCCATCGTACCATACCTGAGTGTTTAGAAGGAATTACACCACTGTTGAAATCGAACCTTTCCATTGAAACCACATAGAAGGCCATCTCACATATGTTCCTTTTACTGCATCATTTTGAACCAAACCAAATATATCTTCCCTGAACACCCAACTTCCACTACTGGAATGGAACCAAATCACATGGACCAGGTACCTTCATACTTATATACATTCCGATGTCACACAAGGACACCTACTCGAGTCCATGCCTAATTTTATATTAAGTTCTAGAACCCATCCTTTTTGTAAACCATTGTCAAAACATACCATTCCATTCAATGAATTTTGAGCAAGATTCTATAATTTCATTCATAACCACCCCAAACACAAAGACAATAAATAGATCGCATAAAAACACACCCAAGGACCACCATGCCTCTCTATGGAACCCAACATCCACCTCACAGTTTTCTCATTGGAATTTTGATTCCATCACATCAACTTTACACTCTACTCCATCCTTTTAGGACTAAATCTTCGCTCCCCACCTTAGGAGTTCCATTACCATTTCTTTGTTCAAGGAATTTTCAACCACCAAAGATCACTCTTCGATCACAAGCAGAACCCAAAACTCAAACATAACAATCTATATCCTCCTTGAATAATAAAAAGTTCATCTCTTAGTGCTTATTTTTGGATTTTGTGAACAGAAACCACAATTTTCATTGGCCCCCTAGTCCATCCCAATGAACTTACCTGTAAACCATTGATGGTGAAAATCCCACCATATATCCCCACATATACCACCCCACGAACATAAAATCCATGACTTCACCATCCAAATAAAATAACTTTAGGTTTCTAGGAATTAATCCAGAGATTTATCAGCATACCCAGGATGATGCCAAGATGTTGGGCATGATCATCACAAGTTATAAGTACGCTAGGAAGTTTCTTACAAAAATCACCCAAACTCTTCCCTTTCTAATGCAACCTCCATCAATATGATTCTATGATCTTCTAAGAATTCGAAAAATCCCTACCCAAACACACCTCTTCATCACTTAACCACCACCCCTTAAGCGCGATTGTTGACCAAGATTCACTACCACTCCATGACCATCCCCCAATCAGCCATGAACCAACGTTTCCCAAGGCACTACTTCTACCACGTCACTCTAGTTATTTTAGTACATCCCTAACAATTATAAAGTGAAACACAATGGTGCAACACACCAATAAAAACTAAAGGTCTTTCACATGAACACACTTATCGATTTGGTTTCATTGAGATCAACATACACTTATCCTGATTGGAACCACACCATACTTTTTCATGACCACTTCTGGACCTCATTAGAACCCTCATGTTTTCACACTTTCTTGTGACCACACTTAAACTGAATTTTGGTCCCCATAATCCAATCATCACCTGAGCAGATATCAATGCCCTCTTACTCACCTAACCATTCTTCTAGGTCAGTCATCCTCATCGAACCCAAGGATTTATCTATATCTCACCCAACAACTAAACAATTCATACAAACAAGCTCAGCCATACCACCATCACCTCGAGAGTCACCTAAAAAAATCATATAACCTTTCATCAGTCACCATTATCTATTATGCCGAAAATAAATATCAAGGTATCCATTAGCCTTCATCCAAACAGATGGTTCAGTCATCCTCAAGAGATAAGCCTTAAAAACTAACCTTAAAACCTACTATAAGCACTTAGGTTACCTTCTAAATTGACCAGGTAACAACCATAACATTTAACCAAACGTGATGGTACTTGTATGCATCAATTACAACATTGAAGCATCCCCCATTCTTCATATTCCAAGGAAAATGCTTCACTGGCTAGCCTTCCAAGAGGCCACCCTTGATTTTCCGGAAGCTGTCAATGTGTAACCACAACTCAGGTTGCATCACCAAACCATCAACCTTCACACTTATCCCTCTAGGCCAAACATACACTAGGAAACACTTTTCTTGTCCCACTGCCATGTCCAAAACATCTACCTATGTGAAACATACCCAAAAGCACTCACATAATGATGTACCATGATCACATGTATCTATTGAGGGTCGAACAACACCAACTTCCAACTATGTTTAGCAGTAAAAAGTCACCAGACCCTCTCTCTAGGCCACATAAGTCAATCCTATACCAAGTCACCTCTCTTGGTTAGCCCTCCTTCCCCTATTCTGAAACACTAAATCCAATGCACTGAGAAATCTTTTACTCTTGGTTCTAAGTTTCATACCCACTCAACCCCCACCAATGGCACCACAAACCATGGAATCTATTTCAAATCCAATGCAACCGTCCCAAACTCCACCCAAAAGGGTTACCAGATCCATGTTATCAGACAATACCTCTTAACCATAAGACCAGAACTTATCCAGGGGTACACCAAAGGACACCCCTTTATCCAACACATAAAACTTACCGATGTCTCTAACTGAGGAACTCTCACATCCCAAAGCACTCGTACACATAATCTATTTTTATGGGCACCCATCTCCATGATACTTAATGTTTTAACCTACCACAAGATCGAAGATAAATTCCACCCTCTCCAGAAATCACTGGAGGGCGTTGCAAACAAAAATATCTAGTCATATCAAATAGAGTAAATCATCTTGGTGCAATTTATCTGAAATTATAGACACGATACTTAGATCACATAACATATGGATTCCACATTTTACATAAAATAAGGTTCTCCACTAAAAATAAACAGCCAATTTCACTTACACTAACCCAAGGATCATCATCACATCCCAAACACTACCTTAGACCATCCCTAACATAGGTCATGGATAACATGGGGTATCCAAATTACAAGATTAGAATTATTATAGCAAGCACCAAATCAAAACTATTTCCATACTTAAAAGGAAAATCATTCCTCCTAGGAACATTTACCACCTCACAAATTGTTACAACAAACATTTTCAACTAACTTTGGACCACTAATTAAGAACAATTCCATAACCATTATTTAATATTTTCCCTTTCCCCGCCATTTCCATCATTTTATTAAACACTATTTTCTTTATTATTTTCATGAAGATCAAATAAATTGTAGATTTTATTGCCCACACACCAATCCTATGTGTGGATATCATGATATATGTCACTTAAATACATAGGTAACTATAGTGATTCATGAATTCATAAACTCATTCCATTCTGGTCATGAGAAAAATATCATAAAAAGTCATATTACACAACATGGGAATCAACCAATGGTGAAATATTATTCATCTGTAACAAAACATACCAAGAACGATAATTCCCACCCAAGGTGACATGGGTTTTACCTTGTAAATGGCTTAGTTAATCCCAAGAATGACTTCATTACCAAGGCCTGCTACATCCTAGTCTCTTATCTCCCATCCCACGTAATAAGACAACAAAAACAAACTACTTTGATATAGCTTTGTAACATCCCCAACCAAGAATCCAGTAAATGGTTTCCTAAGACAAGTTACTATATGACCTCAGGAACTCTTCCCCAAATAAAAGAGGTTTCCGACTAGCTACGAGGGTCTAATATGTCATGTGGGGAGAATATACCATATTTACCCGAGTAATCCATAGCAGATGACAATATAAATAATGGAAAAAATATGAAATAATCAATAAAAATGCATAGCCAAACATCTCCAAAAACTGGGTACAAAGCACAAACCAATAATAATCTTGTCATGTCATGATAACAATGCTAAAGTGAAGGAACCCAAAATAAAGGCAAATTGAAGAATCCCAAAATTGGTCCTAACTACATTTCTATATCCTTATATATGTATATCCCTAGCTAGACTCAACTCCCTATCACCAAGCCCCTTCCATTAACTGAACCTGTGAAAAAGGAGTTTTCGCAGGTACCCAACGACGACCTAAGAAGGGTGTGAGTACAAATAATTAGGTAACCAGCAATGCTTTCAAAAAAATATCCAGTATAATTAGATAACGTATGCAATATGATGTAAATGATAATATAAACAAAAGGATAATTTGGGTTCCATTAGGTAACCATGTACACATAAGACAAATCTATCATTATTACTATTTTCATCACTTATACCATCTTCATTATTTAATCCCTTTTCAACATGTGTTTCATGAGTTAGGCATCTAATTCATTCAAACAAGTGTTTAAGGCATTCATCACTCATCATAAGGGTATAAGTAAAGTTCCCTATCTTGCTAAGGAATAACATTTCACAATCAATAAATCACACTTACCATGGAGCCTTAGTCTAGGTAGTTTCATCAAATGCAACCATTGGGGTCATAGAGAATCAGTACTACTACCCAAACCATGAATTCTTTGGTTTGGTTACACCATCAGTGAAACCCGACACATGGGAGGAGCCTCAGTCCTTAATACCAACACCAAGCCATGTGCACATGCTTATATATCCATTCACCACTCAATACCATATCAGAACCTAATAAAACCAATACAAATAAAGATCACATTCCATAACCACAAACATGGGAATTAATACTATTCCATAACCCATTAACATATTTTCTATTTTCATTTTATAGTCGTTCAACCCATTTCCCTTTCTCATGCCTGAATCAATTATGTATATTAAAAAATTCTCATACATTATCCAATATTCATCAATTACCTTACATTATCCCATATAACCCATTTATTATTTCATAAGTACAATTCTTATATCACAAAACACAATAATTTATTACATTTAACCCATTAGCTATACCCCATAATTCCCATGTATTAACCCATTCAATATATTTTTCAATTCTCTTATGAAAACCCATTTAGATGTTATTCAATTCACAAGACATTGTAAATTCAACCTGTTATTCATTTCATATATACTAATAATTTTTTATAATTAAACTTAATTCATAATCCATTAAATTCCATCTTAATTTACTCCTTTTTATTCATAAACCATATACCATCAACCCATTACCCCTTTTCCATTTCACAGTTCATATAACCCATTAATATTCAATCCAAATACCCCTTATGCCATTACTAAAACTAGGAAGAACTATCATTATTCAATTTCAACTCAACCAACCATATTATCACATTTTTATGGGCTCTATATCATCACACATCAACTCTACACTTAACCTTAACAATTTCTTGGTTTGGGAAAACCGAAGCACCCCATTGGTGGGCCAAAATCATTTTAATAATCCTCAATGCATCCCATGGGGATCGTGAGGGGTCTGAATCATTATTTATCCAACCATTTTATTGAATCATACTAAAGGTATAATTTTACAATAATATGGAAGCAATATCACAACAAAAATGCATATATCTATAACAAAACTATGGAATATAACTTGTAGACCACCTACCTTGAATCCGACAATGGACGTACTACTAATAGAGGTTTTAGATATAGATTTACACAATCCTTGAAAATTCAACCTAAAAACTCATGGTGAGATATGGTTTTAAGGATTTGGAAGATCACACAATATATAAACTATAATCCTAAAAAGAGAACAAATGAGAGGATTAGACTTACTTGGATCTTCAATTCACAATAATCAGTGCTCCAAACAAACTAGAAATGAGGGATATAGTCCCTTGAGAGCTCTTGAGTATTCTTGTCCCTCACTGGGGTTTCAAAAGAAGAAATGGGAGAGAACATAATTTGGGTCTTTAAAATACATTAATGGAAAAAGTATAAATTTTATATCATTTAAAGGGGTGCATGATTTACCCACACGGTTTGCAAAACCATGCACAAACCGGGACCAAGACACTACATAAAGAGATAATAGGCCACATGGTTTCATATAGAGCCCCGTATGGTTTGTAAATTGTGAACCAACCATATGATAATCAATTATAAAAAATTGAATTTCTTGGATTCCCACTTTTCATGATTTAATTAACCATATGCCAGCCATGTTCCAATCATGCACCTTGATCATGTTGGATCAAGTTTCTTTTATTTCATGTCCCAAAACCTTGAAACAGCCCCGAGGCCCCTCAAACTACTACGAAATACTTTATTAACAAAAAAAGAGATTGAAATAAAACTATAAACAAGTGCATACCTCCACAATGACCGGGATCTTACAAGTAAAACTCATGACATCATTCTTAGGTCACCTTGGGCGAACTCCCTTTGAGTTGGACTTATACCGATCCCCTAAAATGATATTAGGAATTATCTTAGAATTTACATTGATGAGCTCAAGGTGAATCTTAATAATTTATAAGGAGGTTAATTGATGTAAAAAATTATGTGAATGAATTTTATTAGGAAACGACATCTTGAGATTCGAAATTCAAGGATGTGTTCACCAGGCTGAATCACAAGACTGGGGATAGTCCATATTCTTCTATAAATTAATCTAATCACTTTACTTATGTCAGCTCCCTTGGGTAAGACTCATCTGAATAGGCCAAAGTTGGTTGAGTTGGATGAGTGTCCCAAGTGGAACCTAGTCTCACCCATTCATTTATTTTCTATAATGCATTTATTAATAATGAAATGTTGTTTATTTTATATTTTTCAAACAGGATTGATCTATATACTATTGGTGGTGGCCTACATGGATTTTATCTCACACCATACATGGTCTGCCTTTGGTACCCAAGAAGACTTCATGACTGTAGACATATATAAGGAAAATATCTAACTTTTGAAACATGATTAAAAATTCTATGATGGAGTTTGGGGAAAAGGACCGAGCCTATATTCATGATTCTAGTAGTACAAATGTTTTCAGAATTTTTGTAGTTTGATTTCATGTGGTAGGTGCTTGTGTCCCCTATCCCCCACATAACTATTTTTTATAGATACTTGATATCATCATCACTTTGTATTTTTTTATTATTTATATTCCTCTTACTATTTATTTATCTTACATTAATTATTATTATTTTTATTATTCTATATTTCTATTGATACTGGTTCCACTACATTGGGTTACCAGTCCAATCATATAGTACATGTTTCTATTTCTATCTCTTTATATATATATATATATTCATATTGCATCGCTCCATTTTGATCAGTAATGGAATTCTATTACAAAGGATACACCTTATCCCTTCACTGCTAGTCGGTAGCCTCTAGCATTTTGGGGGGCTTGCTTGAGGTCATGTGACCACCGTCTTAGGTCACCGTTAGGTGGCATACAGGCCATGCCGCTACAAAGTGGTATCATAGTTTTTTTTAATTTTTTCTTATAGTTTGGGGTTAGACATGAGACTAGGATATTGGAAGTTGGTTACGATCTTATGCTTGGGAGAAGCTTACCCATGTATAGGGGAAACCCAAATTACCTATGATTGGTAAATACTTTTATTTTTATGCTTTTACAGTTTCATAGATTTCACTATTGGGTGGCACACTTTCCGTGTCCTGTTATTATTATTGATAAAATTAAAAATGTTAAGGGTTTCATAACCATGAACTAATGATATGGGGGAATATTAAAAAAATTGAATCATACCCAGCATTATATTATTAAAATTCCTTTCATTATGACATTACATATCTATTTTATACGTGCATTGTTTGTATTCCATGTTCTTGTTGTAGTGCATAATTTTTTATTCCTTATAGGGAAATAAAAAAATAATTGGAACCTAAAGTGACTACCTTAATCTAAAAGTTTTTCCTATATATGTTAAATTAGATACCATAAGTTTCTAGTTGAGGAAAATTGATTTATGAACCATTGGTGTTAGGGGTTGGAACATGTTATAGTTAGGATTAGGTGGCACTAATATCCAATTTATATGGTGTATGTACCATTATAAATTGGAAATGGAATTCCATTTTATTCAACCATTTAAAGAAAATTTAAATACACAACTGAACATGAAATTAAAATGAATATAATATTTAAAAGGAAATGTTCACCTTATATGTCTGATACAATTCCTTATCCCTGACCTTATTAGTGGGCAGTGGGCCATGTCTCCTCCCTCAAGATCCTATATTTTATTTTCATTCTCCAACCATAAAATATTCTTATTAAAGGATTAAATAAAAAAACTAGTACCATAAATATAATTATATTTTTATATATTATGTTTGATGCGTACACTTACACATACCACCATCTAATGGGTAATTAAATTACCATTAGTGTATGGAGAACTACCACTTCACAAAATGTTGATTGTTCATTTTTTCCATTCCCACATTTCAAGGTTGGGAATTATGATGTACACTATATTTATATATGATATATATGATATATATGATATATATATATATATATTATTCTTTTATTCTTATGTAATTATTTTATATCATATTCCTTTATTCTTTTCCTTATTTGTAAACACAACAATATCGCTTGTGGAAGTGTGGACTACCACCCCCTCAATGTGATGTGATTCGTTTACATGGAACATGGAATGTATAAAGAAAGGTTTTAATTAAAAATATAACATCAATAACTTATATATTTGATAATAATGATATAATTACAATTCTGGAAATATAATATATAACATTTTCTTTATTATCATTTCACACACTTAAAAAGTGATAAAATCGTTCATAGATGTGTGGACTACCGCCTCCTCGACACAATGTGATTACTTATACATAACAAGAATTATATATATAATTATATATGATTAAATAATATGGTATTTATAATATAATTATAATTTTCAAAATATTAATGTTACTTATCTTCTTTCTATAATTATCATGGTGAAATGGGAATGTTACTCAGGCATACGTACAATCTACCGTCTCCATGATTTTAACATTGATTCATTTTTCACAACCATATTTAATGGTTGGTTTTGAATGTATAATTAATGTATAAATATTATAATTATTCATGATTATTAGTCTGTAGATTTTTATATAATGACCCCTTTGACCATAGTCGACCAACCTATATCGTTTTTAACACCTGAACCAAATTTGGTCAAAACACCCAACATAATGTTAATTATTTATGTAGTTTTATAAAAAATTGAAATAAATGAAGTAAAAGTAATAATAAAAATAAAATAGGTTATGATGAAACTAATTAATTAATATAATTTTATTATTCATGATTATAAAGAAACATGAGACAATTCAGACTCAATACAGGGAAATTTCATCTCACTCTTTATTTTCATGAGATATATGACTTATTCACCATTCAATTTTTTTTATGTGGTGTATAGAATACCAATGATTGTATTATAATACTCTTATAATTAGGTTTATGGGTATTTATATAACCATTTTATGATCATTCTATCATGGTGTTTAGGTTCCAAAATTTAGCAAATCGTTAAATTATTTTTTTCTCAATTTTCCTTCTTCGAGACACATGACATGTTATACAGCTATATTTTTATACAAGGTATATAAAATAAATTTTTAATGTTATATAATGAATTTAATTCTTTTCATATTATTTTATGCTCCATGTAATTTAATTGTACGACATGGGGAGTATGATTCAATGATACCATATGGTAATAGTTTATTGAAACAATCTCACATTTATTAAGATTTTTTATGATCAAGTTTTTATTAATGAAATAATTTGAACCCTATATCAAGAAAAATCTAGAATTTTCTGCTCATCTGGTTAGTCTTCATTTATTCATGTATTTTCAACATTTTTTCACAATTCTTTACTTATGATAATGAAGAATATATTTGTAATAAAATATTACATTAACACTCTCTTCAGTTAGAAATATCCGTTCTTTCAAAACCATGCTTTCCAAAAAGGGATTCCATGAATATTATACTAATATCCTATTATAATTAAAATAAATTTTTACTCTAGTGTACTTTTACCAATGTTCTCAAAGGAATATTATTATCTCATTCCAAATAAGGAATTTGTCAAACCTTTTTACCATGCAACCGAAATATTCATTTTACCTCGTAAAAAATGTATGAATTTACCTTTTTCATTTCTTTGAATATTAATTTTCATTTTTAAAAGGATTTTTTTAAAAAAACGATAACATCAAATAAATGGTTTCGAAATTGTTTTCATGATTTGTTTATAAAATTTCATAGTATTTTCAAGGAAAGTGGTTTTCAAAATGTTTTCAGTCTTCTTTTGTAAGTTTTTAAGGAAAAAATGTTTTAAAAAAGTTTTCATCCTCTACTACAAGTTTTAAAATGAAAAAAGCATTTCCAAATGTTTTCAATTCTTCCTTTATAAGTTTTCAGTTTTGTTTTCATGAAAATAATTTTAAACTGGTTTATTGTTTTATGATGAATTTTTTAAAAGAGAAAGGATATTTTTCTCATGAAGTTTTTTAAAGATATCATTCAAAATTGTTTCCCATTTAAGATAAAATCCATATGTTTTACTCATGAATTTGTGGGGAAATGATACACATTTTATATTCATCTTCTTTCTCAGAATTGTTTATGTTTTATTTAATGATTTTTATGAAATCAATTTCTCTTTCATGGTTTATAAGCTTATGAAACTCAGATATTTTCAAGGGATATTCCTTGATGAAAGGAATATGAAACCTTCCAATTTTCCATTGGTTAAGATATGATTAAATGTTTTTGAAACCCATTTCATTTCATGGGTTATGATATGATTGATTGTGATCTTATGGAACTTGTATGTATGATTTCATTATAACATTCGTGAGACCTATATTTCCCTCCAATGCATTGGGTAAAGATTTATATCTCATGAGATAGACTAAGATGATATTAAGAGTGAACCTTGACTACTAAGATGTCCATGGGAGTGAACTATGACTAGCAAGATGGTATGAAGAGTGAAATCATGCCACTAAGATGTCCATGAGAGTGAACTGGGACTACCAAGAAGGTATTAGGAGTGAATCCATACTAATAAGATGGTATTATAAGTGATTCAATGTCTACTATGAAATCATATTATATGAATATGTGTTTTCCATAATTCCATGTCTTATTACTATGTTATGATTTCATGGCTTATGTTCTCCATTTCCTTATTATTCAGGTCTTATGAACTACTAATATTTGTGTCATGATTACTATTTATGATCTTAGATATGCAGGGTATGATCTTCTATTTTCATGATCATGTTCTTATCCCCTTATACACATGTCTATGCCTGTATTTCTCTCTTATTTACCCTTAAAGATCATCTCATCTCACCACTTTTTAGGTTTACTTTCCCAGATTATGAAGGTATGTATTAATTATGATGTGTACAAAAAGGATTATTGTCATGAAGAACCTAGTAGGTGATAATGCAGATAACTAATGTACTAGTGTTTATGATTCTAGGTTTCCAAAGGCACTATACTAATATGGTCTTTAGGCATATGTTTTTTAAATGTTTTATGTATTATCCCAAAGTGATGCAATATATATATATATATGTTAAGATTGGCTTATTATATGTGTCAAAATTGGGCAGAATAACCTCTAATTAGAATGTTGTTCCAAGTTGGTTTTGTGGAATTTTCTTGACCAACACTACAAGGGAGGAAGTCCCCTATCCGAGCTATATGATCACCAATAAGTCAGATGGGTTGTAGTTTTCCCCATAAGATCTATGGAGTGATCCCTTTTCTAAGTGATATCCTTGGGTTAATGTGTTAGGATCATGAGGTCCCCCATTACATCCTAGGAGTGATACCCTATCTAAGGATATTTTGTCTTCATTATTACAGACTAGGTATGTAGTGTCCCCTATCAGACCCAGAGAGTGATACCCTTTCCAAGAGATGAGAAATTTGTTTGTGGTTATAGTTGGGCTAGTAGCATTCCAATATAGGAGAGGTGAGATCTACTATCTGAGTATCATGATTTGTTGGGCTCCAACATGAATTTGTTAGTGGTAGGGTCTGATAGTATTGTTCTCTCTTATTTATGTTACTTATCTTGACAGGGAGTTCCATCATCTTTGTGATATCCAATAGAGTGTTATCTCTCATATATTTCATTAGAGATGGTGAATCTATTCTTGATTTAATGTTTCTCTCATATGTACCATCAGGGATTGTAGATTTTTTTCGAATGGAGTATATCTCTCAGACGAGTGTCATCCAGGTTGGATGATCTTGTGGAATGTTTTCTATTGGATATGTGTTACCTTCGATCCGTGAGTAGAATCCAATGGCTGGTTATAAGGTCAAAACCTCATGAGACTTAGAGTTTGAGATGATTATATCTAGGATTGATTCTAAGTTTCTTTGTGGTGTTTTCACATTCCTTAGTTGACATACTATGTGGACTAATCTGGTTAGTCATTTATAGTGAAGGATGTTTGAGATATAGTTTCTATCTTTTTTGGGTTCCCTCTAGCTGGGTCAAGCGGATTATTGCATTATAGTTTATCATTTTTCTTTTGAGTCTTGGGGTTCCTACTGAGTATTGTTACACTCATCCCTATATGGTATTTTCCCACACATGTTTTGTATTTTGAGAGCACATGCCTATCAAAATAGTCCCAGGTGGACCCGGAGCAGGCATGGACATGTGAGCTAGATCGATCAAGGTGTTTTCTGAAGCAATATGAGGGGCCTTCCAGAGGTTTAATTTGATATATATACCCTCATTATGAGAAGTATTTATGATTTTTATAGTTTTATTTTGGGAGCAATGTATTTTTACTTTATATACTTTTTTTTGTACTCTGGTTTTGGGATAGTTGTATGCATGCATTTTTTACATTCAATTTCTTATCTCTATAATGTTGCATGGTGATCTATGTGGGTGTGTGTATACAATTTTAATAGGATAAGGCCTTACATTATTTTTATATTCCTACTTATAAATATATTATAGCCTTATTCCTATTGCAGTAGGCTTGGGGATTTGTAGATCAAGTCCCTCTAGGTTGGGTCATGAAAACCTATGACCTTTTATTATGAATTTGTTAATAATTCCATGTTAAAGTCATGTTTCAAGCAATGACTACATTGTTTTTCATGTATGTTTTTCTTTTTTTATTTTGTAAATATCACTCCAATAATGGTTTTAACTTCTCTATAATTTTAAACAATATATAAATATAATATATATTCATTATATATTGTTGGTCGGAGTGGATACACAAGAGGGGGTTGAATTGAGTTCCTATTAAAAAATTTGGTTTAAAAGATTTATATTTAAATCACCCACTTCATAAAACAAGTTAAATTGTAGTGAATTTATAAAGATTTTAAGTGTTCAATTTGTTTCTCAAAGATTGATTATTTCTCAGTTAGCTTAATATGACGATTAAGTTAGATTTTGAAACTAACTTACTAGTTCACAATAATTACAAAAACTTTCTAGTTCAACTATCAGAGTTAGTTTAAAACATATTTGAGTTTTAAAGTAATTAGCAGCGGAATATTGAAAATAGTTTAAACTAAAATAAGATGCATGAGAGTTTTAACCAAGAGGTTCAGTCTCAAGTTGAGACTTAGTCCTCTCAAATAGTTTATATAAAACTTTGATCCATATCCTGGATCAGGGTTTACAATAGTACTCAGTCTTTCTAGGTCCTCAAACCTCTACCACAGTTCTATGTGGGAAAGAAAAAACAACAACACACAGGCTGTCCATGTCCTCATACCTCTACCACAGTTCTTACGTGGGATACACAAAGGTATAAAGAGGTGTGAGGATTTTAGTATCCTCCAGTTCAGCTTAGGAGTTAGTGTGTTTCCAATGAGACAGAATCACACAATGCTCGTAATGTAATAAAAATTATCACATCAGAGCAATAATATAGATATGAGATTAGAATGCTCTTGTGTGATGTCAATGCACCTATGGACTCCTTTGGATTGAAGCAGATGAAGCTTTGAGTCATTCTATGGAAGTTTTCTAGAAAACAAAGTGTCGTGGTTTTGATTCTTCACTCCCAGTACTGGTGTTCAGCATGAATGTGAGAGTATTCCAAGTAGCGCTTGAACCTCCTCTTTGAACTTCTATTCTTGATGTGTATGAGTGTTCTTTGAGTTCTTCGTGCGTTCTTCTCTACATGTACATGTGTATCTTCTATTATTCCTTACATATATTTCTCCGTGTGTATCTTTTGTTTACAGTAGCTCGATATTCCTTTTATTCCTCCTTTTCTCTAGAAGTGGGAATGATTACCTTTTACAGGTATGACGTATGGTTCTATGACATTCCAACAACCCACATTAATTAATAGTAATTGAATTAAAAGCAGAAAATATGACCATTGGAAATTAAATTTAAAGGTGAAAAATAGTATAAGAAATAGTGTCACAATAAGTCATGGAAATGGTGTCTCCTTCAAACGGTGTCTAGATTGATCATAGTGTCTGAGTGTCACGGTGTCTCATGGTCATGGTGTCTTGTTCAGATTGTCTTTTTCATGGTTTCTGCTTCACAAGGTGTCTTGCTTTCACGGTGTCTGCTTCACAGTGTCAGGATTTCACGGTGTTTGCTTCATAGTGTTAGGCTTTCACCGTGTCTGCTTCACAGTGTTAGGATTTCATGGTGTCTGCTTCACAGTGTTAGGCTTTCATGGTGTCTGCTTCACGGTGTCATAAATACATAGCCAGTGGTAGACTCATGGTGTCTTAGAATTTCCAAAGTAACTGTCTTCAGACTTTAATAATGATGATAATAAAAAGGATTAGACATAAGCATTTTTCAAAGAAGGTATGTAAGAGAGTAGATAAAATATAGTATAAAGTAGGTAAACGAAATAAAGAACAATTATGATCCTACATGGCTCTTCTCAAGGCATGATAAAACTTTCAACATAGATACACATGATTAGATATAATTTATAGGAGGTAACTAAGTTGAATAAGATTAGGGAACATGATTAAATATGATTTAGGAACATGATTAAATAATATTTGTGATCATTAAAATATGATTAATACATTATGATTCGAACATATATGTTTTCAGATTAATCCATAATATTTAGAGATAAAAAAAATGAAATGCACTATTCATGGAGACAGAAGGTCGTACGTATGCATGAACACTAATTCCATTTTCAAGATTAACTGAAGAAATAAAATAAAAATGATATATTATAAATAAAAAATAATTTTCATGTTATATATATCCCATATTTTCATTAAACCTATCCTTATTACCTTCCATGTAAAGTGTGAACTAATCACATCGCTTCGCGAGGCAGTAGTCTTCCACACACAAAAGAGATGTTATCATATTCCCATAAAATGGAATGAATGAAGGTGTAAGTGATATAATAACTAAATAAGAATAATAATTTCATAAATATCATATATAATCAATAAATACATCATTATTTTCAACTATGAGAGGTGGTAATGGAAAAATGAATGACATCAGTTTGCGAGGCTGTAGTTCACAGTACACATGAACAATGATTTCATAAACAATTTCAAGG
Organism: Viscum album; assembly: GCA_963277665.1. Taxonomy (NCBI): domain Eukaryota; kingdom Viridiplantae; phylum Streptophyta; class Magnoliopsida; order Santalales; family Viscaceae; genus Viscum; species Viscum album. The sequence continues at coordinate 129,209,703 of OY728140.1, forward strand.
AAGTGGAGATGGTTCTAGGTAATAAATGTAATATAAATAAATCATAATATATGGATGTTACTGAGTTTACTATATCATCTTGGAATAATAGTAATTGAAGGAAATGTAGTATGAAAAAAAAATTCTCATTGATAAACTTTACTTCTTTTTTAGGTATACTCCTTAGGTTTGTACTAAAATCCTTCATCGGTAAGATTTTTTCCCAAAATAAAGCTTATGGTATGATATGAGAGAATGTTTTAAGTGATTTTTGTAGGTTTCTATTAGAAAAAATGGCATGAGATGTATGAATAAGTGAGGGGAGTTAGTAACCTTTTATAATTGAGGAGTGGTGGCATTTTTTAAATACCAAAAAGAATTCACTTTTAGGAGGTCACTCTTACCTCATGTTCCTCCAGAATATATCAATAATGGAGTGTGGGAATTATTTTTTCAATAAATTTAACTCCCTGACCCCAGTTACCCAGAGTCAGTGCATTATTACATAACATTGACATGATAAAAAGAATCATTTCCTAAAAGGCCAATTAGTTTAGTATCCATGGATGTACTAGATACATACAAAAGTTTTACAATACATCATGAAATAAAAAAACAACATTGTGTACCCTTTGAACACTCTTATATATAATATCCTATTCTTGTAGGTTAATCATAATATTCTTTTTTTCATCCTTGAACAAATAAAACATAAGAATGGGTTGAGATAAGATTATTAGTAAAGATAAAATATAGCGGAAACTATAATAAATAAGAATGATCATTTAAGGCAATGTATAAGACTAAAACAAAATCCTTTTAAACAAAAACTTTAGCATAATATGGGAAATCTAATTCAAATAATTCCATTTACTTATTGACATGGATATTCTATTAGTAAAATAATCACATTTAATATCAATATAAAATTTCATAATGATATAATTCATAATTACGGAAATCATAACCACATAGTCAAGGCCTCGTTCCCAGACTACAAATAAGACTTTCTCAAGGCCTTCTGCCAAGATAATAGTTTGTCTCATGTGACCTACTAATCCATCATGTAGCTATATAGGGCTCCACTCATCACTTACTAAGTCGAATGTATTCCTTATATGAAATGTTCGAAACATAATCTAAACATTTATATTAAAACTAGCATATGAAATGGTAATATTTTAACCACAAACCATGAATGGTATAAAAATAGAACATCCATAGTAAAACATAACTCATTAAAAACAATATATAAGATTTTATTATAATAAATCATACTCAATCAATAATAATTAAGTATATTGACATAGATGAAAAGAATTAGTAAAACTATTTTAGAGAAATATCCTCATTTTATTGAAAACATTTAAAAGTATCACTATTTATCATGAAGCTTTTAAAAATAGATTTTCAAATCAAAGTGCCCATATCACTTTGAAACTTTATAAAGGAAGTATAATTTTAAAACATTCATGTCCATATAATTAAATCCTTAAAACCATTTTTAAAACATGGACATTGAGGAGAAAGATTTAGAAGAATAAATCTTTAAAATGATATTTCAGTCAAAGAGTTCCTTACCAAAGGAGAGACACTTAAATAAAAATAATTGAGGAATAACATTAATCAAAACATTATATTATCATGATAATAAAGGGATTCATGATATAATATGTCAAAGGACAGTATACAAACCTTATAAAAGTGAATTAGCGCATAAAAACAAAGAAGTCTCAATGGAATGTAAATTGAGAAAAAATCCTATATAAAGATCGTATCCTTAGATTAATAATAAATCAATGACTTAATTATGTGTGAAAATTATAAATACACTCAATATGATTGAATATTCAGTGTAAATCAATAAGATTACATTCACACATATTCTTGTAAAAACAAAACTAATGACTTGGATGTTTAAATCAATGAATGGATACTGAGTTAAGATTACCCTTATCAAGTTCATGTCAATGACTTGAGAATTTATCAATGGAGTACTTATGTGTATAAAAATTAAATCCAAAAAATGGGAGTGGAAATTAATACATAAAAAAATAGTGATTTCACACATAATCTTGGAGTAAAATAATAAATGAAGAGTGTGTAAAACCCAATGAGTTGAAATTGAAATTTGATGTTTCCTTACTAATTTGGTAACTTGAAAAATATACACTACATGAAAGAAGGATCATACATTGAATATGTAAATACACATATATTAAGGTATATTACACAAATAATATAACCATGGGTAGTACATAAACCACACAAAAAAGAAATAGTTGCAAATATAGCATGAATCTCACAAGAATAAAAGTTAGATAAAAACCCATTAACTTGTACTATTCCTTAGTTTAGGGTTAATTAAACACTTTATAATAGTTAAATCATTGTTATTAAAATTTTAAAATAACCACATATAAAAATATGATATCATATATGATCTTCTAATATTGCTCTGTTAATAATATTTTAGTAGTATCATTGTTTCGGGTGTTAACTGATTCGTTTTCCTTAATTTGTTTTGTTACATAAGTCATGTTTTTATAGAAAGGATTTATTTTATTAATATAAATAATTATATTAAGTACTTGTACATTATTTTTAATCATAAAATGAAAATTATTCATGAATGGATATGATGGGGAATGAATCTCATCACGTTCTTGGAGACGATAATCCATACGTACGCACGAGCGACTATATCATTCAATTAAAGGTCAAATGGTATATAATTGGATTTTATATCATATATAAAGAATAATTAACATGTTATATTTATTATTTACATCAATTATACATCATTATTATACCCATCCAAATAATGAAGTGTTGAATAACAACTACCCCATGACGTTGAGACGGTAAGCCATACGTACACACGTATGGTGACACTGTCATTCATAGGATGGATAAAATAATGAATATGGTTGTACAATATTTATAATAAAATCAAAGTATTTATAAGGTACTGTATTTATTATTTTTTTATGAAAAAAACAAAGAAAGAGGAAGTGGAAGAAGAAGATAACTTTGAAAGAGGTGAGGAAATTATTACCTCTTCTTCGGGTTATTCCTTTTGATTTGATCAAAAGGGATCATTAGGACGACTTTCGGATCAATGGAAGGCCTCTAGGATGAAGTGACAGTATTTGGGAGGATATTTGGGAAGGGTTTGGCCAAGAAAAATGGCTTTGGAGTTGTGATATTAAGAGAAAGGGAACTTCTCTTTTATAAGAGAGGTGAGGGTCACTTTAGGAAAAGCTTGAAATATTATTTTATTATAAATTAATTATAAGTTTTTAAAGGATATAAATAGATTTATTTTTAGGATATGGTGGGTATGGGTCGAAAACCATTCAAAAAATAGGTTTTAGATGGGTTTAGGACACCATATTAACCTTATCTTTTATATTTAACTCTTAGTTAAATAGTTTGACATTTACCACGTCTCCTTGTAGTTTTATATTATATAATTAATAAACAAACTATAAACTACCAATATAACCCAAAGTGGTTCATTAATAACATATATATCATTATATATGTTCTTTGGACAAACCTTAGATTTTTTGGACTATTAAATAGTTTAATAATATATTATTTGTTTTAAAAACAAAATTATGTCAATATTGACACTATTTATTATTTGGTTTTTTTGAAGTCATATAAACTTGATTAATTAGAAAAAAATTCATTAAATCAACCCTAACAAGTAATATTAACCTATAAAATTCTTGGAATGCATCAAAAGTCTCAATTTACATTTATTTTGATATTTATAATATCAATTATTTTAATCTTTCATTAATTAGGTAATTACTACATCATCATTATGGCATAAAAAAATTTACTTATTTAATGACTAAAAATTATAAATAAAATATCATGATTTAGGAAATATTTTTATATTTCTAATGAATATTTATAGTTTATTTTATCTTAGGTATATCCATATATTAAAAATGGTTTAGTTATTAAAATTTGAATTTTACACTTTTACCTCTTATTTAAATAAAATAACAATAAATTTCCTAAACTAATATAAGTCGATAAAAAGGATCATATTTTATTTATAAAGTTTAATTTGGTCGAAATAGCCATATCCAATAGAATTATCACATGTTTTAGGGTAATTATTATATCATTTCCCCATTAATTAACATATTTACTTTTAACCGTGGTAAATAAAATTTAAAAATTACTATTCACCAAAAATTATTTTCATCTTATTGAACCGTATTTTACCTACTGATTTCAACCATGTCTCTCTTATTTTTGAAATTAAATAAAAAAAAGAGGTAAAATTACGTTTTATGAAAATTTGCAAATGTTCCTAGAAGGTGGGTAAAAGACGGTAAAAAGTTCAATAAAATTTTATACATCCAATCTTATTATAAGATGAATATAAAGAATTAAATTTAAATTATATAGGTATTATGTATCCATTTTTAATAAAAATAAATAAAAATAAAACAAATATTTATTTAAATAAAAATTCAGTTTTAAACATTAACAAAGTGTTTTTTACTATTCATAAAAATCAAAAGTTTTCAGAAAAATACCAAAAATTCACTCTAAGAAAATTTTGTTATTTCAAACTCAAAAATTATGTCTATTTAACCAAATTAAAAACATAGATGTTTTATTAATTAATTTAAAAAAAATTCCCGTGTCAAAACCAGAAAGCAGGTTTTGAGAAGTAAAAACAATCTAAAGATGGATATGTGTTTATGCCCAATTTAACTGTAAAAATACTTCCAATGACCAAAATAGGATTAAATGATAAAAATATAATATAATTATACTTAAAAACCACTCTAATATATAATTTAACACTATAAATTATTTTAATTAAAATGGTTGTTTTTAATTAAAATTCAGTATTTTTAACTATTCATCAAAATATGAAAGTTATTAGAAAAGCACTGAAAATTTATCCAAACTAAATTTTTATGTCCCTATTCTAAAGAAGAAGTTTATTTCATTAAATTAAATATATAAATGTGTCAAATATTGGATTTAAAAATGGTTCTCCATTAAAAGGCGGTAAAATTTCATTTTTTGAAAAAATACTTCTTTTATCTGAAAAATTGAATTTTTTCTTATATTATGTCTAAGAAACCCATAATATGGATGTTAAAATTATATGGAGTATATAAAATTCAAAATGTAGTTGATACTATTCATAATTGATTTTTTTGGTAAGTCATGGTTTGCTCAAACTCAGTGTTGCGTGTAGCGCAAGCTATTGAATTGCTTTAAAGAAAATAACTTTCTATGAAATCTTAGGGTGTTACAATCTTACAACCTTTTTGAAATTGAATCCTAAAAATATTAAAATTTGTCTTGGGAACTTCATTAAATGTCCCACATCGGAAAAAAGTCAATAAAACTAACACTATAAAAGAAAGAAAGGGAAGTACAAAGGTCACTCAAGAAAACCCATACTAGGATTACATGTAAAAAAACATAGATATGGAAGATAAAATAAGTTTCAAGCTCTGATGGAGAGTTATAGAAAACATGATCAGGAGAAATCTAACAATAATAAAACCACAAAATTGTGATGGGATAAACTGTCATTAGTTTCCCACTATGAAAATTAAACAGAAAATGTATTTTGTTTTCAGATCCATTTCATAAAGATGATGAATTTTTTATGAGATTGACTATGAAAATAAAGTGATATACATAATTTTTTAGTAGAGCTTCATACTTTAATAAATTTATCCCACTAACTCATCTTTTCTCCAAACAATGACTATTCAAGATGACTTGGTCACACTTGAAGCCCTACAATCAACTTCTAGAAAATCACATAATCCAAAAAGGATGAACTATATATTTCCCTTATCTTTAGATATTAACCTAAACCAAATGGTTAGTTCAAGATAAGATGATACCTAATATGGATAATCCTTTATAGAGAGAAATACTAATCTTAATTTCAAAAATAGAACAAACAATACCCAAAGTTCAATAAATACCATTCAATAAACAATTGTCCTTAAAATACTTCAGTATAATCAAAACAAAGATTGAAATACAAAAAAAAAAGAAAAATTTAATCACAATGTATTTCATAGTAAATCTTTACATTTATCTCTAAATAACATAAACTATTATTAAATTCTCATACATAAGTGTAATTAACCAAATCACATATTCGCTATGATAGGTTAATCATTTCCATTAATAACTTGAAGCTCTATAAAAAACATAGATTCTTCCAAAATAAAAAAAATACATCATTACCCCTCAAATAAAATTCCATAGTATTCTATTTTCCTTAGGCATATAGTGTTCCCAACAGAGCACACGTCTTCTAAAATATCATTTATCACTTAATCACCAAATCATTTTACTATAATCAGGATATCTATTCGATAAAACATAAGATCCCAAATTAACTTATTATTAATGAATAAAATCATTTAACTAAAAATAATTAGTCACACTAACTAGGGACTTCACATAGTCTTATGGTTGGTGGTAAATCCCAATCATAGTGTGGTTGTGGGTTTGATTCTTGTAGCTTTGTCTAACGCGACGGGTTGTCACACGGTTTGCGTGTTATCCTTTTTCAAAAACAATATAACATTTCCAAAATGAGATAAATTTCTCAAAATAACCATAACATAATTTAACCACAATTGCTTTCTCATACCTCTCATTTTCATCCCAAAAATTAATAACCTGTAATTGCCTCAAATTCAAGGATCATATAAACCCAAATGGTTCTTTATAACTATATCTTGAAAAGAAAAGACAATTCTTCCTCAAATAGAATATTTCACATGAAAATTTGTATGGTTACATAAACAAGAGAATAATCATCCAAAGTAATCCCATAAAAAAAGATCATTAATTCTTTTAAAAATTTCACCATCCATTTATTTCCACACAGGTTGTTCCTTGACGTAGAGGTAATCCTATAGAATAGGGAATTGACTCGGGTAATGCTAAGGTCCCTTAAATTTATGGCTAATGAATGCAATTGGATTCTTATGATCATTTTTATTTTCTCCCATTATACTATTAATTTTTTCTCGGAAATTCATTACATTATGCCCTTATTTCTCACACATAACGCATTTCTTTGTTCCATTGAGACACTTTCTTGGGCGTCTCCTTCCACATTTCTGGCATGATGGAAATTGAGCCTTCTTTTATCCACGATTTCCCCTGTTGTATCTCTTATAATTCTCCACCTTTCTCTTCTTTGTTGAGTTTTTAAGTTGGTTAATGTATATATTGTTGATCATATTTTTGGAAACCTACTTCAGCATGAACACGATATATTTTATGCCTACTAACATTACATTTAATTGCTCATTTCCATCATTGTTCCCACCTTGTACATCATGTTCAATGTTACTATGAATTCCTTCGAATCAACCCATTGAATAACACAAGAAAGCATAGTGTGAGTCATAAAATCATTTAGAAAATGTCATAACACCTTAATTTCAGTCAAAAACACCGTAGGAATAACAAAGGTTAGTTATTATCATCTTATATTAAAATCCTTCAAATCGGTTTGTAAAGAAAATGTGAGTTATCCTAAGAAAATGCCTCAAGAGTGTCATAACCAAGAGTGAAACAAGGCTCATTGTCGTGTACCATGATACCCCAAGTCAATCCCGAAACTACATATCTTAGTTTTCACTCTTATGTACATTTGTGGTAGAGCCACCTCTACCCACTCATATACCGATAAGGATGTATTTCTTGGAAATCCCACAAAATATTTACATTACCAAAATTTTTGGATGTTCTTCTATAGTAATCCTCAAAAGGCTATCATAGGGTAGTGTTTTCTAATCAAAGTTTTTCTAAATCTAGATTTTATGTTTTGTACTAAACTTCCTCTGATACCAACAGTAATGCCCCAACCCCATTTACCCAGAGTCTGAGAATTATTATATAACATTGAAATGATATAAGTAATCATGTCTATAAAGTCCAATCAGTTTAGTATCTTTGGAATTACTAGATACATACAAAAGTTGTACATTACATCATGAAGTAAAAAAACAATATTGTGTCCCCTTTGAACACTCTTATATCCCTTAGACTATTACTAAAGGTTAATTGTAATATACATATTTGAATCCTGGAAAAAATAAAACATAAGAAAGGGGGAGCTCAGATGCTTAGTAAGGATAACAATATAGTGAAAACTATCATAAATAAGAATAAACATTTAAGGTAATGTATAAGACTAAAACAAAATCCTTCTAAAATTGAACTTCAGTATAATATGGAAAAGATAAATCAAATAATTCAATTTAATTATTCACACGGATATCATACTAGTGTAATAATCACATGTAATATCAACATCCGATTTCAGAATGAGGGAATGCATAATTCCAGACATCATAACCACATAGTCAAGGCTCATTCCAAGACTACAAATAAGATTTTTTCAAGGCCTTGTGCCAAGACACTAGTTTGTCTTATGAGACCTACCTATGCATCAAGAAGTAATAGTAGGATACACTCATCACTTACTAAGTCTAATGCATTACTCATATGAAGAGTTTGAAACATAATCTAAAGATTCATATTAAAACTAGCATAAGAAATGTCAATATTTTAACCACAAACCATGAATGGTATAAAAATAACACATCCACAGTCAAAAATAACTCATAAATACAATATAGAAGATTGTATTATAATAAATAAACCTAAATCAATAAAAATTAAGGATATTGACATAGATGAAAATAACCAGTAAAACTATTTGATAGAAATATCCAATTTTTCTTGAAATCATTTAAAAGTATCACTATTTATATAGAATCTGTTAAAAATAGATTTTCGAATCAAAGAGTCCCATACCAATTAGAATCTTTCCAAAGGAATTTTAATTTTAAAACATTCACATCTATATAAATAAATCCTTAAATTCATTTTTAAAACATGGACATTAATGAGAATGATTTATAAGAATAAATATTTAAAATGATATTTTATTCAAAGATTTCCTAACCAAATGAGAGACACATGAATTCAAATAATTGAGGAATAAAATTAATCAAAAACATTTAATATAATGAGAATAAAGGGATTCCTGATATAATATGTCAAAGGACAGTATAAACACCATATAAAAGTTAATTGACGTATAACAACAATGATGTATCAATGGAATGTAATTTGAGATGAAATCCCCTATAAAGACCGAATCATTAGATTAAGAATAAATAAATGACATAATTATGTGTGAAAATTATAAATACACTCAATATGATTGGATATTCAATGTAAATCAATAAAATTACATTCACACATCTTCTTGTAAAAAAACAAATGGCCTGGATGTTTATCTCAATGAATAAATATTGAGTTAAGATTACCCTTATCAAGTTCATATCAATGACTTGAGAATTTTTCAACGGAGTGATTATGTGTATATAATGTATATCCATAAAAATTGGAGTGGTAATTACTACATAAATAAATAAATAGTGATTTCACACATAATCATGGAGTAAAATAATCAATGAAGAGTGTGTAAAACCCAATGAGTTGAAATTGAAATTAGAAGCTCCCATTCCAATTTGGTAACTTACAAAACACACACTCCATGAAATAAGGATCCTACAATGAAGATTCAATTACCCATAAATTAAGGTATATTACACAAATAATACAACCATGGGCAATACATAAACCACACAAAAAGAAATAGTGTAAAATATAGCATGAATCTCACAAGAAAAATAATAAGATAAAAACTCCTTACATAGTACTTATCCTTAGTCGAGGGAATTTTAACCTCCTGTATAATATTTAAATAATTTTAATTAAATTATACAAGAACCGCATACATATATATTATATCATATATGACCTTCTAATATTTCATTGTTAATAATATTTTAGTAGTATCATTGTTTCTGGTGTTAACTGATTTATTTTCCATTATATGATTTGTTACATTAATAATTTTTATTATAGAAAGGATATATATTATTCATATACATTATTATATTATGTTTATAAAAATTATTTTTAATCATAAAATGAAAATTATTCATGAATGGTTACGATAGAGAATGAATCTCATCGCGTTCGGGGAGATGGTAATCCGTACATACACCCGAGCAACAATATCATTCAATTGATGGTGAAATTATATACAATTAGATGTTATATAATATATAAAAAAACATTAACATTTTATATTTATTATTTACAATAATTATATGTCATTATAATATCCATCAAAATAATGAATTGTTGAATAACAACTACAACACGACGTGGAGACAGTTAGCCGTACGTATGCATGTATGGAGACTCTAGCATTCATAGGATGAATATAATAATTAATATGGTCATACCATATTTATAGTAACATCACAGTATGTATAAGGTACTATATTTATTATTTTTGTATGAAAAAAACATAGAAAGAGGAAGTGGAAGAAGAAATTAACTTTTAAAGGGGTGATGAAATTATTACCTCTTCTTCAAGTGCTTACTTTTTATTTGATAAAAAGGGATTCATAGGTTGGATTTATGTTCAACGGAAGGCCTCTAGGATGAAGTGATAGTAGTTGGGAGGATATTTGGGTAGGATTTTGCTGATCCAAATGGCTTTGGAGGTATGAAATCAAGAGAAGGGAAAGTGGCCTTTTATAAGAGAGGTGAGGGTCACTTTAGAAAAAACATGACATATTATTTTATTATAAATTCATTTTCAGTATCTAATGGATCCAAAATGAATTTATTTCGAGGATATGGGGGGTATGGGTCCCAAAAAACTCAACTGATAGGTTTTATAAAGGTTTAGGTCACCATATTAACCTTATCTTTTAGATTTAACTCTTAGTTAAATAGTTTGACATTTACCATGTCCCCTTGTATTTTTATATTACACAGTTAATAAAATTACTATAAACTTCCAAGAGAACCCCATGTGGTTCATTAATAACATATATATCATTATATATGTCCTTTGGAAAAACCTTATATTTTTAGGACTATTATATAATTTAATAAAATAGTATTTGTTTTGAAAACCCAGTTATGTCAATTTTGGCACTATTTAGTATTTGGTTTTTTTTAAAGTTATATCAACTTGATTACTTAAAAAAATAAATTTAATAAATCCTAACATTTAATATTAACCTAAAAAAATATTTTAATTCATCAAAAGTCTCAATTTAAATTTATTTTAATATTTTTAATGTTAATTATTTTAATATTTCATTAATTATGTAATTACTGTATCATCATTATGGAATAAATAAATATGATTATTTAATTTATATAAATTAAAAATAAAATATAATGATGCATGAAATATTTTTATCTTTCTAATTAATATTTATAGTCGTACATATCTTATGTATAACCCTATATTAACAATGTTTTAGTTATTAAACATTGAATTTTAAATTTTTAACTCTCATTTAAATAAAATAATAGTAAATGTCCTAATCTAATACAAGTCAATAAAAAGGATCATATTTTATTCCCAAGGTTTATTTTGGTCGAAATAAACTTATACAATAGTATTAGGACATGTGTTAGGGTAATAATAATATCATTTGTTTACCATTAATTACCCTATTTACTTTTAACTGTGGTAAATAAAATTCAAATGTTACAATTCACCAAAAAATATTTTCATCTTATTGAACAACATTTTACCTATTTATTTCAACTGTGTCTCTCATATTATTGAAATTCAATCCACAGAAGTGGTAAAATCACGTTTTATGCAAATTTTCAAATGTGCCTAGAAGGTGGGTAAAAGACGGTAAAAAGTTCAATAAAATTTTATACATATAATCTTTTTATAAAATGACTCCAACTAATTACATTTAATTTATATAGGTTTTATGTATCTATTTTGACTTAAATAAATTTAAATAATCTAAATAATTATTTAAATAAATAGTCGGTTTTAAATAATTACGCAGTTTTTTCCCTATTCTTCAAAAATCGAATGTTTTCAGAAAAATATCAAAAAGTCACTCAAAGATAATTTTTATATTTAAAATTAAAAAAAAATGTCTAATTAAACAAATTAATAATATATAAGTTGTATTAATTGATTTTAATAATTATCCTCATTGTCAAAACAAGAAAGCGGGTTTTTGAGAAGTAAAAACTATCAAAAGATTGATATGTGTTTATATCCAATTTTAATGTAAAATTACTTCCAATGATCAGAATTAGATTAAATGATAAAAATAAAATATAATTATACCTCAAAACTATTCAAATAAATAATTTAACACTATAAATTATTTTGAATAAAAATGTTGTTTTTAATTAAAATTTAGTATTTTTCAGTATTCATCAAAATATTAATGTTATAATATTCGCACAAAAAAATTATCCAAACTAAATTTTTATATCCCTCTTATAAATAATAAGTTTATTTCATCAAATTGAATATATAAAGTGTAAAATATTGGATTTAAAAATGGTTCTCCATTAAAAGGCGGTGAAATTTTATTTTTTGAAAAATACTTCTTTTATCTAAAAAATTGAATTTGTTCATATATTATGTCTAGGAAACACATAATATTAATGTTAAAATAATATGGAGTATATAAAATTCATAATTCAGTTAATACAATTCATAACCACTTTTTAAACACCGATTTTGGAAAGTCGTGGTGCACTCGAACTCGGTGTTGCGTGTAGCGCAAGCTGTTGAATTAATTTAAAGAAAATTACATATTATGAAATATTGGGGGTGTTATAATAGACACCACCACCACATAAAATAAATGGGGTTTTTATAATTTTATTCTTTATTATTTATGTTTAGTCAATTTTACCCTTGTAGTTTAACCATTGTAACTTGTGTCATTTTATTTCACTAGGTAATTTGTCCATTAATAAAAATATTAAAATTATCATTATTAAATTAAATAGAAATACTTATTCTAAATTTTAAATCCAATTTATTAAATAAAACATTTTATTTTCGTGGACTCTTAAGTTTAACAAAAGTACATGTAATTCATCAAACCATGTTTTAACATTAATCAAGATAATTAATTTTTAACTGTTCTAACTAATAATTAAGGGAAACCATTAATTTTACTATATTATAAAATATTAATTATTATTATTAAAATTATTTAATAAAATTTATTAAATTAATTTCAAACAATTTTTATAATTTAATATAATTCTAAATCACAGATGTGATGAGAAAGCATGTTTTCAAAGTGAAATGTTCAAAAGTTTTACAAGTTTTTACATAAATATTTTGTTCAAAAATTATTCAAATGAAATAAATTGAATGAATTTGTGCATTATGGTACAAATTTTACTATAAAGAAAATTCAAAATATTATTTTACTTTATATATTATTTTAATGAAAAGGGAACTTTCAATTAAAATTCATTATTTTTCACTATTCAAGGGAAAATAAAACTTTTCAGAAAAATCCAAACAATTTACCCTATGATACATTTTACATTATGAATCAAAAAATGAATTTTATTTTAAAAAATAAATTTCATATATGTTTTAAAAATTATTTTTAAAATAAGTTTTCAGAAAAAGGTGACACGACCACATTTTGAAAAAATATAGTTTTCAAGAATAAAATTGGATCTATTACTCTCCCTAACCTAGAAAACACATAATAAGAATGAAATATATTTTATTTTATACATATTATACAAATTAAATTAAAATAATTCCAAAAAATGATTTTTTATTGATTAAGGTAAAACGTGTTGGTGAGCATTATTTTTTTTCCAGAGGAAATATTTAATTTATTATCAAATTGATTTTTATTTTTCATTTATTGGAAACAAAAGAATTATATCTATATAAATGTGTAAAACATATATTTTTTTAATTTAATTAATCCTATTCATACCCTCCATTCTAATTTCTTGGTAGTAACTATAAAATAATCATTTTTTAATAGTATGACATGTTTACTTTAAACACATTATTATGTGCAACAAAGATAAAGTCGGTGTTGCATATAAAAAAATAAAAAATCTTTGTTGTGTGTAATTACGGATAAAATTAGTATTAAATGTAATGTATGATAAACTTAGTGTTGTGTGTAATTAAAAATATTTAAAAGTATACATTTAATTGAAAAAAATATTTCGAAACATCTTAGGGTGTTGAATTATATACGTGGAATATATCATTATTGGATGAACCAGTTAAAAATTCATGGAGTAGTTTTTTAATATTATGTATTTAGAATTTTAATAATATAGTATTAGTGAAATCACATTCTTTCTAGGGTATTAAGTGGTTCAAAGAAGAGATATACTTTTATATATCATTCTATATATGTGACAGAGTTCCTAAATAAAATTTATTTGCATGATTCCAAACCCAAGTCCACACTAATTGCAGTTGGACCAAGCTTGGAAAGCATAGGGATACAAAATCTCTAAATCCTACTTTATAAAAGAGGACAATCAGTAGTTTTATATATTTTAGTACTAAAAAACTAGATAATATTTTTATAACATGATTAGATGCCTTTTTCAATGTAATATACAAGAGGAAAATATCACAATAGTTAAATGAATCCTAAGGTATATCCAATGAAATTTAAAATTTTTATTTCTCTTTAATATTGGAATGGATAACTAACTATCAACATTTTTATGAAAACTAGACTTGTGATGTGGTGGAATGAATATCCAAAAGTAGAGTAACATTCTTTATTGGAAGTAAATGTGTTGAATAGTTAAAGTAAAAATCATGAGAGAATATTTCTAAGTATTACAAAATAAAAATATATCTCATTTAACAAAGCATGAAATTAGATTCTATAGATGAAGTAGGAGTTAGAGGAAATTGGTACAAAATTGAAAAAAATATAGTAATATTCTATGATAAAAATGTGCAATTATGGTAATGTAAAATAAATTAAATTACATAAATACTAAACATCTTGAGATCAAATAAATCATTATTATAAAAAGTTATAGTAATAAATGATCAATGTTAAGAATGCTGGAATTAGTAAATATGTGGAAGAAACTAAGAATAAATCATTGGTCATTGTTTTATTTAATAAAAATAAGATTAACATTATCATTCCACTACATCTATCATCTCAAAGAGGTTCATTTAGTCCCCTCTTTCCATTTTTATTAAATAAACTATATGGAGTGTTTCATGTATGGCATGTTCTTTTTCAATGAGTTTATAATCAAAGAGGGATAATGAATAATTTTTTTTTCAATCAATGGAGACTAACTATGAATCCTAAAAAATAGATTTAGTGAATATTTATTTCAGTTTTCATATTTTATCAACAAGGTTGAGTACATTGTATAAACGATAGGGGTATATATGATCCATGAGGAATGAATTTTGATCATGCTTGAAGAAAATGGGTGTTTTTTAGGGAGTAATTACATGAAGCATTTAATCACCTATTGAGATACTATTTTATACACCCTGAAATTTTCATATATAATTTGAATTATAGATGATATATTTCATTTTCATTTGAATGTTGAGAAAAGTGTCTATAAAATTGAAGTTCAAATTGGATTTACAACAAACAAAAAAGGGAATAATTATGGAACCAACATGATATGCCATGGATATTAATGTTATATTTCGTATCAAATAATACAGTTTTGGGGAATTTTATAGTGATTTAGTTTTATGTACATATTTATTAAGATGGAAAATATTTTTGGGGAGTCTACATTTATGATGCATTTGGGTGTTTGGAGAAATGGTAATCTTTAGTGTAATTTTGGAAGATTTGATAAAAGTTTGAAACGAATTTGGTACAATTGATGTTTTTTTGTATAAATTTTGGGACTAAATTATAGGTACATGTAGATTGGTTTATGAGTAAGTTATGAAACTAAAAATAATTCACAAGAAAGTTGACATCATTTTCCAATAAGACACCAATGCAGTTTCTGAACAAAGCTTTAATTCTTTTTGTGAATCCATGGATTGTTTCAAGGAATGGTCTTTATGAAGGAAAAAATATTTTTTTGGAGATATGCATCACCATAGTGGATAAATATACATGGAACATTTATTCACAAAGTGAAATTACGTAAAAGGAGTTTTTTTAATTTGGTGATTAACTAGTTTTTCAGGGGTATTTTCTTATTAATAAATCCCATATCAACTAATAAAGGATTGATGAATTTCATAAGTAAGGATCAAGTGATTAATTGGGAGATCATAAAATAAAGAATTTTTTGAAATGTATAAGATTTTGTAAAGAATACTAATTCTATATTTAGATTTTGTTCATGTAGAAAGACTATCTACGAAGAAGAACTATTCATGAAGTAAAGCACTTCAAGAGAAATTATGAAAAATAGTTGTGAAAAGGGGTAGTCCCTCAAGGGTGTGTGTGGAGGTTATGTTAAAAAAGTATTTATATGTTGGGGAATACTATATACATGTATTTTAAAGGGTATTTTACTCCATAGTGGCGTGATGAGGGTTCCACTTAGGAGATTAATGGATCATAGTTTTGAGTGAAGTATTTTCCATGGTAAATTGTATGCCAAAAAAGCTGACAATCTAAATTCTTATGGTTATTATAGATAATTTTTAGCCTATTAGAAAACCATAATCTAGATATTATGAGGAAAATAAAATCATGAATTCCTGATAATATGTTAGTTACCTTCACATCGATTAACCAAGGAGACATCCATTCAAAGTAGCGAGTGAAAGAGGTGTCCATGGAAGTGTGATGAGGTATGCAGTGTGTTATTCCCAGAACTAAATTATAAAGGAAGTGATATTTGAATGGAGTGACCATGAAAATAAATTTTACCCAATAAAATAGTGATTATTAATGGATTCTTGTATACCTACACACTATCTTGTGAATTCTATATAGAATATCCCTTAGTGGTGAACCAAATAATTTTTTTTTGAATTGTTTTAATTTATGCAATTCAGATTTTAGTGAATGTAAAATTATCAATTAAAGGTTTAATGTTTTCCTACCATTATGTGAACAAGATAAAAAAAAAGTAAAAATTTCACACCCAGATTCACCTTACCCCTTTTATGGAATTTTGAGTAGTAATAATACCTACAAAGCATGAATGTTTGGGAAATGGTTTAGGAAACATCATGAAATAGATTATGAAGAAACTATATTACCATTTAATATAATTAAATCAATTATAATTCAAATTTTTATAGTATATTACCCTGTTTTTTTAAAATTATATCAAGAAAACATTCCTTTAAAGAAAAATTACAAAAGATGTCTATATAACACAAAACGAATGATTTTTTAATCTAAATGATTCTAATAATGTGTGAAAGTCATAGATATTTATTCAAGGGTTGAATAAAGAATCAAGATCACAAAACATTTGTTTTAGTAAATCCATAAGGGAATCTTGTTTTATAATGAATAATAGTGTGCCCTATTTCAATAAGAGGTTTAGTGGGAGTGTAGTTGTTTTCGATGTATATGTTGAAGATATATTACTACTGAAACCAAATGGTTGAATCTTGGGGTTTTTTACAACAACTAATTCGATTTATTGACATTGGAATAAAATCTATGAATATGTTTTATTGAAAATATATAATTATTGGATATAAAGGAATATATGGTTACCACACACATGGTATACCCATTTGGTAATTGAGGTAGACATTGTAAAGGGAATATATGAATGTGATGTTTGGTATTGATTGGCTTATATGTTGAATATTTACGTTTGTAAATATTGAATTAACCTTGATATCTCAGTAGATTTATGTTTTCTCATGATGTATAAAGGACTATCTAGTATTGAAGGAAATGTGAGAAGATTATTCATACATGGTGATGGAGGTATGAAGATGTTTATTGTTGATATATACAGGTATGAATGAAGTTGAAGAAGTATGGATTTTTGTTGTTGATGGATTTGGATAATACTAATGTAAAATATAATTTTTAAAGGTGTATAATTTTTTTGAAGTCTTGTTCATAAGTTTTATAATGGATATAGTAAGCTTTCCTTGTGTATGTAAGGATCATTGAGAAAATGTATAGTTTAATTTTTTGAAATGTCAGGAAATTAATATGTGTGTGTAAATATCATCAAGGAAACATAATTATGATTTCTAAACAATGTCATTGAGGTATCTCAGTGAATTTATGGATCACCAAGAAACTATAAGGATGATCATAAAATAAAGGCATGAAGTTATCTTATGAGCCTATAGATAATTTTTTAACAAATGAAATATTGTGAGTATAAATTTTTGGTTATATAAGAGTCATTTTAGGCATTTTACAAGGATCAAACATCACATGGATAAATCATTATAAGTATCATTATAAATATGATTTCTAAAAGGATGATCACCATAATAATAAAAATTATGGTTTTTTAAGAATCAATAGGAAATATTATATGGATCATTATCTATTAAAATTTGATGGTATGATGGTATCTCAAGGGGAATTTATAACTTTATCTATTTTTATATCTGAAATAAATCATAATCATAGGGGAATGAAAGAATAAAAATTACATAAATACATCGGGTTATATGAAACAATATCAATTATAATTTATAATTGATATCTCAATAAAGAATAATCATGGATTCAAGTTGAATTTTAGGGATATAATTCTATAATATTATTAGATATCCAATAAAAATGATATTACAATGAAAGATAGAATTTCTTATTGTGAATTTTTTATTTATGGTAATATTATTCCCTGTTAAAAACATAGTTAATATTGGTAAAGAAAACTTACATATTTTATAGGAAAAAAGTTTTAATGAAACATCTCTAGTCATAACAAAAAATCACGGGTTATTAAATGAAATATTTATGAATGAAATTAAAGACTTTGATATCCAATTTTTTTATATTTATAAATATGGAATTTTCTAGATATACAAATATTATCCAGGATGGGCTAAGAATTATGGGAACATAAATGAAGGGATATCTTAAGATCAAGATTGAAAGAGGATTCCCATTTTAAAAAACAATTGATGTCACTGTTATTCTTTAAAAAATATGTATGTAAAATTATATGATAGAATATAAAATATTGAATATTCAGTTATATATAAGGGATGGATGTTGAAGTGGAATGTCACTTGAGGATTTCATTAACCATGTTCATGTATCTTGAAGGGGGGAGGTATAAAATAATGTAGAGTACACATTATATATTATGGTGCTGAAGTAGAGTATGATAGGATAGTTCAAGTGAAAAATTATACTTGTCTATAGGAAGTGTTGGAACTATTTTTCTTAGTAAGACATTATATTGACACTCACATTGGGTAGTTAGTATTATCTAAAAAAATGAAGAAATAGTGAAACATATATAGAGTTCAATATCAAATATACCAATAATTGAAGATGCATAAACTTATGCATTCCCTATTGATAATGGAGAGAACCATAGGCCTATGAACTATTAAAGTTCTTCCTGGAGTAGTGTACAAAGGATAAGAGAAACGACGACACAATGGGTGAGGATTGAATGAGTGCCAAAAATTTGTACAGTAGTGTTCCTTGGTATAGAGTAACCACTTCGAAAATGTATATGTATCGAATAGTGTAGTTTAGTGGATTATGGGAAATAAACACATTGCTAATGTGTTATCCTTATACATATCTCAATTTATATGAACTAAGTAAAAATCATTATATTCTTGAATACTTTACTTTCTCATATATCCACACATCATTTGATGACGTTGTGTGAAATAATTATCATGAAATAGGATGAAAATAGTTCTCAACGACCCAAGATAATGATAATAAAATATTAACCATAATTAGAAAATGGAAATTATTTAAATTGTCCCACACCATTATTAACCACACTCTTTTGGTGTATGAAGTTATAAAACTTACAAAGGATAGACAAGATACCATTCTTATCGTTAATTATGATTCTACTAAAAAATTGATTCTCTATGAAACCATAATGTGTAACAACCTACATTCTAGGGATTAAGATCCATCATTATAGATCTAAGAGGATAATTAGACTAAGTCGAGGAATATATATTGGAAAGGAATTAAAGAGATTTAGTATATTTAAATCCAGGAGGGGACTATTTACAGTGTCACTTGGTATGTACATTCCCATGAAAATGTGTCCTTAGTCTTAATGTGGTAAGGGAGAATAGGTATAATTTACTACACATATATCATAGGATCTGTCTTGTAAACCATCTTATGTTCAATGTTTTATATCGCAGATAAAATATTTATGGTTGGAATATATCAATCAAACCCATATGATTTATATTGGAAAAATATAATGAATACCCTACATGACATGAGGTGTAAAAATGTTATATTCATATTTTATGGAGTAGATAAGGAAGCCTTTAATTAGGGATACATATATTCAAGTTTCCAGACAAATCAAAATGATATGAAATCATAGTCTAGATATGTGATCTACTTTAATAAGATGAGTTTTGAGTTGGATGAATTATAAGAAGCTAGTGTTCAATTATTATACACTATATTATGAGTATATTATGCCTTCTAATGTAGCTAAAGATGTAGCATGGATATGTAAATTGATATAGGATCATGATGTGATGCCTACCAATAAATATTCTATCACATTGTATTATGATAATACTGTTGAAGTTTCCTTAGACCAAGATCCAAGGTCGCATCAATGGATGAACCACACACAATGGAAGTATGACCCATTGACATATTTTTGTAGAGGAGTGAGGGATTAATAAGTTGAGTTATAAAAAAATAGAACATAACTTACCCTTTGACTAAATACTTACCTAAAAAAATAACGAACATCATGTCAGATATAGGAGAATAAAAGTTATTATAACTAATCAAGTTTTTAATTTTAATTGCAATAATATTAATTAATATCTTGTCACATGATTATTGTTCTTCTCTAGACAATTAATATGATAATTTACTTAGAGTATCTTTCACATCAAAAGGATATAATAGTTCACCTCTATAATGAGAACCCATAAATGATATAAAAATATTCTTCAATATATATCTTATGGTCTAGATAAAATCTATATGACATTACAGATATGTTGTTTGAATGTTAGGTGCTTGGGGATCATAAGACATTGAGACCTCTTCTCATGAATTTTCCACTAGGTAATATTAAATATAAGAGAATAGACCTACTAATATGAATTCCACATGTTATATGTCATTGAATATTCCTATCTATAGATGTGATTATTGTTCCTTAGAAAAGATATTGTCATTAATTCATATAATGAATTTCAAACATTGATATACTAATGCAAACCATAATGATATAAGGTCATGATAATGTGTGATACAGTGGTTTCATTATAAGTGATTTTGAATTAATTGAATAAGTCAAAAAATGATTATTATATTCTATCACAATGGAATAAGATATCTCAATCCCTCTGATTTAAATAGAACTCTCAAATTAAATCCATGAACACATTAGTTCCTCAATGAGTTTTTTTTTCATTTATATAATAATAATTCAGGATTATAGTTTGATAACACAAGTATGTAACTTACCCAATGATAAATTGTAGTAAATGGATTATATTACATAGTAATCATTCATATGTGGTTATTTTCACCATGAAAATAACTTATTTCTCTCTGGGTTCCTTGATGTTCTATTAAAAATCGATCATAGACTTCAAGAAAGTTTTTGTAATTCCATTGAGAAAGAGGCTTTGAAGTTTACATACTAATTGGTTCCAACATCTTATAAAAATTATATTTTAATTTAACATTGATGATAAAATTTATTCTCTATTTGTGAAATAATAATTATTCAATTTTAGTTTAGGAAAAAAATTCAATAATCATCTATTGAAGTTTATAATATATGTGATTTAAATATAAAATATTTTTTTTTCATGAGTTAGTGAATATAATATTTATTTATTTATCAAATAGATAATAATTATTATTCAAGGTTTGATAAATACTGAGGAGGATTGATAGGTTGAGTTAAGGTCCTAATGGAAATGATGTATATTTTTAATATAATTTAAATAAATACTAATTGATTTATTTTATAGATGATATTTAAATATATGTGAGTCAGAATATTCTGTGAAAATTTATAATAATAATAATAATAATAATAATAATAATAATTATCATGGTCCTTACTTTGAATAAAAAATAGTTAAGGGTCTTTGTGTAAATTATAATTGTTTAAAAATATGCATATAATATTATTTATATCATTTCAAAATAAAAAATAATTGTTTCTCTAAATTTATTCGACCAATAGAATTATCCCAAATCACCAAAGATATCTTCTTGATAAATATCTGAAGAATGAGATATAATTATCCTACTCCCTCTTAATAATTAAAAATCAAGACAATTATTCTTTCATGTCTAAAATTTTACTTATAGTGATCTATAGATAATTATCCAAGGTGATTGGTTCCTATGTAAAAGACCCAGGATACCAAATAAAATGTTTCGGGATTTGTGCAGCACAAGTGGATACTTCTAGAGGAATTATATATTGGATTCGCCCATACAATAATGAGACCTTGAGAGAGGATACAATTTTAATGAATGAAAATGATTGAATTGAAATATAATGAAAATATTGTTTGAATTAGTAATAAATTAAATGTCAAAAGATCATCACTCAGGAAATTCTCAGGTAGCGTTCATAAAATTATTTGAATTTATCCATTGATTCTAATGAAGAAAATTTTTATCCACCAATGAAACCATTTATGTTATTCCCCAAGACAAAAAGTAATGATAAAAACCTCCTATAGATATTTACTATGAAATATAATCCCTTTGTATTGATATATATTCAAGAAATTTTTGTACAGGTGTCATCATACTATATGATTGGTTTTTCTTTCTCTAATTCCATGAAATGAACTCACTGATGAACTACCATGATGAAGGAATTAACCAGATAGTTCCATTTCAATCAAAGGAATAAATATATCATTTTATATTAAATTGGAATGGAATAATCTTTTCATTAATTTTTAAATTAATTTAATATCTCTTATGATATAGCCACTGTATCATACATTGCAGTGAATATATATCTCAATGGTTTTCATCAATACATAAATGTATAGGATTCATGATACACATTATTAATAATATCAAGTCTAAGGAGAAATATTCACATACACAGATAGGAATATCCAATGGAATATAAATTATATGTAATTCTTATTGGCAGTTATTCCACTGTATCCCCCCTTCTTGGAGATTACCAATGCAAACATCATGAGAAGAAGACTCATCTACTTATGAGCATCAAGTACCTAATAATAAAAAATCCTATATTCCTGTTGAATAGATGTTACCTAGAATATATAACATATGATTATAAATATTTTTCATTGAACTTCAATATTCTTATTATAGAATTGAACTGTTACAATATTTGAATGTGAAAAATACTCACTTAAGTGTTATATATATGAACACACATCCTATGATAAGATATTTATTAATATTTTTGTAATCAAGAGTATATTTTCTTTCTTATTATAGGTAACAAACTCTAATATAATCTCACATGCACTAGTGCCAACCTCTAGTTAACTTTTTATCTCTCACATGATAAAACAATTTCTGATGAGTTATGGATTTAACTTCCTTGACTTCCATGTTATTAAATAGATATATTCATTCAACAACAATACTCATTTCAGAAAATAATTCAATAAGTAATTTCACTGAGTTTTAATCTCTTTTTCCTTTGTCATGAACATGGAATATTATTTTATACTGTAGTTATGAGTTGATCATTATGATAAAACTTTACTATTTTGATATAATTTCAATATCTATAATGAATCATTGAGAAACCATTTCTTAATATACATCTGAAGTAGAATCATACATTATTTATATAGAAATATAAACAAAATTATTTAATAATATCCTCATGATTAACTACTTAGTATCAATTTTAATCTAGATGAAATTAATATAAAATAATACTATTTTTATATCCATTTATACTTTTTTTACTAGTTTTCCAATTAGTATGAACTTTTCCACAATACATTCTTAACTACCATCAAACTATTTTGGCTACAATCATATGAAGTAATCATGGTTAAATTTAATATTTTACTCTATGATTTAAAAATATGAAGTATTATACATTACTATATATAATGTAACATAGATTAATAGAACATATGATTACATAATTCTACTCATCATGATAATCTCCACTTATTCATTCACTTATCATATTGGAGAGATCTCATACCATATGTCATAGGAAATAATTTGGCCTTGATTTTTTTCATCTTTTATACTGGTGTAGTTCAAAAATTCTTTATCTTAATAATAAAAAACATTGTTTATCTTTTTTATATACCAAATCCTTTATGAAAGATAAATTAAATTATGGAAAATAGAATAAATTTTTCTCCGTCATGAATCGATAGTGAATATTATATATAGTCAATTTATTATAATTCTAAGGAATAATAATTTCACTAATAACCAATTTGAATATATGAAAAATGTATCAACCACATGACCACCAAATTGAGCATGGTTGATATATTGATAAGGACTCAACTAACCACAAGAAAAGAAAGATATTTCATGTTGTATTCTATGTGAAATATGCGATCAACCATAGTAAATTTATTTTAAAATCTCAAATCATTTGTAATGATTGTTTTATTAACCACATCCAAAACATTGAGACCCAAAATACAAAAGAAAGTGATCATAAATCTATAAAAAAATTTAGGAAAGTAATGGATCGAACACACATTGATTTCCAATTAAACGCATGACTAAATAATTTTACAATGGTCAGAATTCATAATTCAGCAATGTACTAAACAAACCATAAGATCAAATTAATCAATTATAAGATTAATATGATCGACTGTAAGTTAAAATGATCAAACTTACCCACATTATTACAAAAAATTGAAGTTCCTATAGATGTTTACATGTGTAACATAAAGAGAATATATCTAAAAGTTATTATTATATTATGAAATATATTAATTCAACAATTTTTTAGGTAAATATTATATGTTGGTCATAAAAATTTAATGAGCCCATATTTTCTATTGAATTATGTGGATACTAAATAATTATTTCTAAATGGATCCTTTTAGAGAATTTTTTTCCTTTTAGGAGACTGAATAAAAGTGGCGTAAAATAGATTGAAAGACATAGAGATACTAAAATTTTTCTTGATTATAAAAATTAACTTGTGATCTATTTTAAATTCATGAAACCCTATGTTCTCACATGAACATTAATGAATCATTAAAGAACATATTAGTTTCATCACACATTATTTCCATATAAAATAATGAAATCGGGAAGATGTGATTTTACTATAGAACAACATAATATCTATCTATACTAAAATAAACTCTTTAACTTTTCCTAATATAGGGTTTCTTATATTTTGGAGCTGTGTGTGATTTAGACTATATATATTTTATGCATTATATCATGAAATGAACTATATAGTGATAGACACCATCTCTAATTTTATTTATCTGTTATCCCATATAGAACCGTTGAAGAGGTTGGGTAGCCTTGATTGTTTGTGTGTAGTAGTTTATCATTTTATTCTATCACATAGAAATATGGAAGAGGATTTTTATATCCTAGATATCCTTGTACACTTATATATATAAAACATGATCAAGGATTGGATCAGTTTATTTAGTTAATATAATTTTTTGTAGAAGAATATTTCCA
The DNA here is from genome assembly GCA_963277665.1 of Viscum album. Classification (NCBI taxonomy): domain Eukaryota; kingdom Viridiplantae; phylum Streptophyta; class Magnoliopsida; order Santalales; family Viscaceae; genus Viscum; species Viscum album. The sequence goes on from OY728140.1 coordinate 129,235,385, forward strand.
AGTGGGGAGGACTAGGTCATATCTTGTGACTGAACCTCTTATTCAATCCTTCTAGGTGTTTTTACATTTTTTTTATATTAGATTTTTATAATATATCTAGTCAAATTTTATAAACTCAATTTAAAATAATGAATTTTTTAGATAACTTTAATATGTGTTCTATATAATGCTTTTATACATGTAAATCTATTACAGAAGATAAAAGAGTTTTAAAATTGTTTTAATTGAGTTATGATCGATCTTCTAGGAAGATTATATAATGATAAAATTAAATTTTTTCTAATAATTTTGTTATCTTGGTCATATTGTTTAAATTTATGGTATTTAGTATCAAATCAATTTTACATATGGAAACTCAATTAACCCACCTCTTTAGTTGTCCAATCATACTAACATTTCGTAATTATGGATTTATTTCGTTTTAACTATGTTCTATTTTACAAAAAAAGAGTAATTTTTTTATTTCTGAATTTTTTGTATTTAAGGATAATAATAGAATATATGGTAATTAAACTAACTAGACTCCCTATTTTAATATAATCAATTATTTTTAGTTTAATTTCAAAATTCAAATTCAAATTGAGAGTATGAGATTCAATATCTTGATCCTAATCCTGGATTAATATGAAAAAACCAAATCTTCTAGTGAATATTAGATTGATTACACTAAGTCCACTTATGGATATAATAATAAATCCAGGAAGGAATTATAATAAAAATTATGAGAAGATGAGTTCAATAGAATACATTCTTATTTTAATGATTTTTAAATATGAGACACTCTTTCAGTTGCTCATAAAGGAACTTCAATTATTAATGAAATTCAATTAAATACATATACCATTAGATATGATACACTGACGATGAAACATGATGAATCCAGTTATAATATATAACTCATGTTTAATGACATTTTCAACACAATTTATGTAGTTGGGAAGATAATTGGAGATAAATATAAAGTGATGCAACATATGCAACGCTTACTTGATGGGTAGAGGGGAACCTATTTTTCAATTAGATAATACTAAGACATTTCTAAAATACTAGTCAATGGTTTTATTAGAAATCTCCTAACATATGAGGAGTAAATAGACTTGAAAAAGAATAAGAAGATAAAACTAAAATAAAATTAGTAGCTTTCATGAATTATGACTAAAAAATGAAAGAGATAATTGAAGATAACTATTATAGTAAGGATGAATCGCCCTTATATTGTGATGGTAAAGTCGATAATTTATCTAGGAGATTAAAAAATGTACACTAAAAGGATAAATTATTCAATAAAGAAAATTATGAAGGAAAGTATGAATAAAAAAGGAATCTAAAAAATGGAATCAATTAGGTGATGTGATATATTACAAATTTAAAATAAAAGGGAACCTAAATAATGATTGTACTATACTGAAATATAAAAAAATATATAATGAAAAAAATAAAGGAAAAATAAGGATATGAGACTCATCTGGAAAAACTATGAGGGTATTTCAAGTCACTCTGAATCAAATTGAGAAGTCAAGAATGATGATGTAAACATGATTTTTATGAATAAAACATCTGAGATACTAAATACTATTTATGTATCCTATATTCATATGTCACGACCCGTCCTCGGGGCCCATGCAGTGACTACCCTAAGCACGCCTTCCATAGGCCAGGGTCTGGTGACTAGCACCAAAGGCGTAAATCCTGATAACTGGGAAATCTTTGCCTTTATAAAAGCAAACAAACACCAAAGAGTAAAAGCGTAAGTAAAACACTAAGTACAAAAGAATGTGCTGAAAAGTAAATGGGCCAGAATACAAACCCAACTGAAAGTAAAGCTACAACTGAAAAAATGTACAATAGAAAAAGACAACAGCTGGAAGAAGGGAAGTGGATCCTGGGTCGTCCTCCACAGATCCTACCTGAAGGGTAGGTACAGATGGCGCATATTCTGGATCGTCCACCACGGATCCTACCTAAAGGGTAGGTACAGATTACACAGCTCCTGGATCATCCACCACGGTTCCTACTTGAAGGGTAGGTACAGATATCGCAGCTCCTGCCCGTCAACCTCCTCTGAGTATCATCTCTCCATGAATTCCACCTCCTGATACTGACTCGTCGTGAGATCTGCCTCCGGGTATCGTCCAGTCTTCGAACACTCGGCCTCCGTCAGCACTGCCCGTCGTCTATAACCAACACAACAAGGTGCAGGCATAGCCCAAGCAGGGGTGAGTATAACGATACTCAGTAGGGACCCTGATACCCTCAAGGTCTCACTAAATCCAACAAGGATAACCACAAAGAAGGTCTCAACAGATAACCTCTACTTAGGTATATTCCCATACATATACCTACGTTATCAAGTAACTCATCTCAATCATGAGGAAACACAAAGATTATGAAATCAACAGATAACCACTACGTAGGTATATTCCCATACATATACCTAAGTTATCAAGTGACCCATCTCAAACATGAGGTAAACACAAAGGTCATAGACTCAGCTCAAACAAGGATTTTCATTATCGAAACTGTAACTGCTGATGAGCCCCATCCCTGGAGTGTACAGTGGTCCTGTCACGACTCCGATGTATTTCTCACTAACCTAAGACTGCTGAGGTAATTCTCCTATCGAGTACCACGAGCCACCCACCCAAACACAGTAGTGCTTCCCGCAGGGGTATACCACACAAACATAGTAGTGCACACCCCCTAATAGCCTGCAGAGGTACTATCCGGACGAGTACCGCGGGTCTGTACTGTCACACAGGTAGTGCTCCGTCTGCCATGGGTCTGGACCCAAACAAAGTAGTGCTCCGTCCACTGGGCTAGTCGACTCACTCTATGTCGAGTCGGTCAAGCAGTCTTCAGGACTCAGTCGGCTACACGGTCTTCGTACTCCGCACGCTCGTCTCTGGGAGGGTCAGCTCCACGAGCTATAGGTCGATACTCCAATTATCTCAAAGTCCCAAGAAGAATTATCTCAAAGGACCGACTCGTCATAGGGGTCTCAACACAATAGACGACGCGTCAATCGGACGCCCGTTCTGTGAGTTACTAGCCTTTTCGTCCTAGTGGCCTGGTTGGTTTCCTGTGCGAACCAACACGGCCGTAACTCATCTATACCCCGAACTCTCATAGGGTATGCTCATAGGGACCGTTTCTCAATGTGATCACCGACACCGCTGACGGTTCATCAAACGGACGGCCAGTCTGAAAGTTACTAGCCTTTTCGTTCCAGGGGCCCAGTTGGATTTGTGTGCAATCCAACCCGGCCACTATCCAACTACATCCAAGCCTCAGGAGAAGTATGCCAAAAGTTTTGTCTTATCAAGGGGAATTCAACGAGACAGACGGCGCGTCAATCAGACGCCCGATCTGTGAGTTATTGGCTTTTTCGTTCTAGGGGCCCGGTTGGTTTTGTGAGCAAACCGACCCGACCACACTCCAATGGCATCCAAACCTCGAGCGAAGTAAGCCAAAAGTTCCGTCTCATCATGAGGAATCCAAAAAAGTTTACGGCACGTCAATCGGACGTCCAGAGCTCAAGATATAAGTGTTTCCGCTCTGAGGGCCCGATTGGTTTCGTGTTCGAACCAACCCGTCCGTACTCTATGTTTTCCGAAACCTTGCGGGTAATATACCGAAACGACCGTCTCGATCCAAGGATCACATCTCAACTGACGATGCATCGATCGGAGGTCCATATCCTATTTTTTGGGTGTTCGAACTGATATAATCCGAAATGGGGGGTCTGGGCCTGGCCCGGCCCGGCCCAACCCCCCTGGGTCGGCCCGAACCGGGTCGACCTGACCCGGGTCCGGGTCTGGCCACTCAAGGCACCGCCCGGCCCGGCAGGCGCGGCCCGGCCCGGCAGGCGCGGCCCGGCCCGGCCGGCGCGGCCCGGCCCGGCCGGCATGGTCCGGCCTGACCGGCGCGGCCCGACCGCATGGCCAGCCGCGGCTCGGCCAGCGTGGCCGAGCGGAAGCCACGGAGTGGGGGGAGGGGGGTTGCGTGGCCCCCTCACCGCTGATTGAAGCCAGCAGCGGTTTGCGCCAGCGCCATTCCTCCATGATCCCGCACGTCCGCGGGATCCCCCGGCGGAGCTCTAGGGCGCCGCCGCCTCCTGGCGGCCGGACGGCTCCGACCGCCGCCCCCGGTTGCCGGCGATGCCGCACCGACGACCCGCGCCTCCAGGGTTTCCACGAGCCACCGGAGTTGCTCCGGTGGTCTTTTTTTAGAACCGTCTGAGCCAGCGTTCATCTCGGGTCTCGAAATTTACTGTGGGAGCTTCAAAATTACCTTGTGTCCTTGTTTGTCATCGCCCGTCAATCTGCGCTCAACGTTCAAATAAAAAATTGCGTCGTCTTCATGGTTTTCCGGTGCAGCATGACGGCGCAGTGCCCTTTCACCGCAACCCGACTCTGACTGCGGATTTATTCGGCCTCAAAGGCGCGGCGCAATGGCGCCGCGCTTCTTCTTCGTGATTCTCTAAATTCCCGCACGGTGCGACGGCACTGCGTCGCTTCCATTTCAAGCCACGTAGATAACCATTAAAATAAAAAGGGGAGGAGGTTCAGCCATGTTTGTGCGGTCCGACCTCCTCTGTTATTCTGATAACTTTTGGCCGTTAATATTGAAGAACGTCTAAAATTATTCACGACACAAAAACCAAACCCCTACCTTGCAAAGACGTCACATGTCGTCGAGCCGCGGAAGAGGCAAGCATCGTGATGATCGGACGTCGCGGAAGATCGGTGCTGATTCCGTTGACGTCGGAGGGTGAGTCGTCTTCAATGGAAATGTTCCCCGCAGTGGTGTCTCCTCCCTTAATGTGGAGGAAGAAGAGGAGAAGGCACGTCGTCGGTGATCGCCCGATGAAGAATTCGGCGTCTCGCTTCCTTCGACGTGGAGAGAAGGTGAAAGGTGAGACAACGTTCTTCGTTGAAGCTTCGGAGTTCTTCACTTTCTTCAACAAAGGAGATGAAACGTTCTTCTTCGGAGGAGGAAGTTCTCCAAAACTGAAATTCTCTCTTCCCTTCCTCTTAACTCAAAAATTATAACCAAAATAAAATAAGGCTCCACCTTATTTTATTTACCCATGCCATGCTTTCAAAATTACAAAAATCAAAACCAACATACTTAATTAATTGATCTTGAGTTTTCAAATTAATTAATGTTTAGGTGGAATGAATTAAAGTGGGATGTGAGGAGGAGAGGAGTCACTTAAGTTAAAGTGGAGTTACAAAATTAATGTGGGAGGTGAGTTATGGAAGGTCAAGGGGGTTATGGGAAGATCAAGGGGGGTTAGGGTCTCGTGTGGGCCCCACCACCCTCTTAACCTCTCATGGGTAATTCCCTAACTTTTACCAAAGGATATAACCACTTTTAAAGAAATAAAATTGTAGCTCAATTTTATTTTTTACTTTGCACAATTTTTGACATCTCCTCTCGAGCAAACACAACCTCAGAAAAGGTGATCTTAAGCAATAATCAGCACTGCGGTTTCATTGGTGCCCTCGGATTTAAATTCCGAGCACCGGTTCAAAAGATAGGAAAAACCGCTTGTTTGTTCATTGAACGTACCCGAGCTAAACTTTGGAAATTGATTCCGGGCTCACCGGGCCTCAGAATCAGGCACCGTCAAAAAATGTGTTCTTGTAAAATTCCAAAGAAAATTAAGAAAAGAAATTTTCTTTGAAATTTCTAGGTCTTTACATTACTCACACCTCAGGGATTTACGTCCCTATAAAGATATAACACAAACTAGGGATACAAAAGCGGTACTGAGCACGTATCTAAGCCTTCCGCTACCATGTGGTCACCTGGAGGTTCTCGTACTTCCAGTGAAAGCACACCCGAGGAATCGACCATCCTCATAGGATCTGCTCATGTTGATCCTTGATCCCCACTGGAACCTCCGCGTATGTCGCCCTGTCATCGACGTCCAACTCCCTGAGGTCGATGATGTGTGAAGGATCATGCACGTATCTCCTCAGTTGAGATACGTGGAAGTCGTCGTGCACCTGGTGCAACTGAGGTGGATGGGTCAAGCGGTAAACTACCTCGGCTACCCAGCTAAGGACCTAGAAAGGTCCGTTGAACCTCGGAGATAACTTGTAGCCTCGACCACATCTCTGTAAACCTCATCACAGTGAGACCCATATAAGGATGTTATCATCATCCTCAAACTCTAGAAGTCTCCAATTCCTGTTAGAACAAAAACTCAAAAAGATTGCTTCCACGAGGGTAAGATTTATTGACTCAAGAGTGATCAGTTGCACCCTCCTGTGAATGAGTTTATCCTGTGCTGACCGGGGTTTCCTTTTCGCCAACAAAGGAAAACTCATCCCGACGTCGTAGTTAAACCACAACCTTTTTTCCTAATACCGTCAATTTGTGTACGAACTTTGATTACCCAGTCCATACTCAAACCAATGTCGTAAGGCCTCGACGCTTCCACCAAGAGATTCCAACCGAAACTCTCACCTCGAGGGTCTGTCCACACTATTGGCATAAGTGTGATTATCGAGTCTTCTCCCAAGTTATCTCCAGAAGTGAGGGTCAAGTCTATGGCTTACTGGAAACTCTAGGTCTGGGACAAGATTCATGGAAGGAAGGAATGATTCTTATCAACGTCTATTACTATGACAGATAGTAGTGGACACAGACTATCCCTTGAATCATTCTTAGAGCCATTGTGTCACTCTCTTTGACCGCATGCAGCTACACTCTTCCCCTACCCTCCAGCTCCCTGAGCCTGGTGGGGACAACTAAGGCGGGTGGTTGTAGCATGTTCAAACGTACACCACCTCATGCTACTCTCCCAACTCTACCTCCACGTTTGCTGCTTCATAGACTTATCTATCCTTAAACCTTATTCTTCTTGAAACGTTTAACATTCCTGAGTCTCTAAGACTGGCGCCAGTTTCCTATTTCCTACTGCACTGTGCAGTTTTCATCCGCTCGTAGATGATCTGCACCTTCTTTGGCAACGATCTGAAAGAGCTGCTAAAATTTCTCCCTTGCTGAAAAGAGAAACTCGGTCTCATCCCCTGGATGAACCACACCCATTGCCTAATACAGTAAATCCTTACATGAATGATGCATTCATGCCATGGATGACGTCGTAAGGCCTCGACGTTACTACCAAGATATCCAACTGTCACTCTCGCCTCCAAGGGTCGAGTCACACTGTCGGCATCAGTGTGAGGTCACTGGGTCTCCTCCAGTAGAAATCTCGAATGTGAGGGTCAAGTCAATAGTTTTAACCGGGACCACTCAGTATCAACCAAACAAAAGGACAGGAAAGCAAACTACACCAAGATAAGTGTCTTTTTATTATTGCAGCTCATAGTACAAAGACATGAATACAACGACAACATGGAACTAGAAGTACAAGTGACGTATCCACTGGTTCCGCTCCTGTCCACCTGCTCCCGGAGCTCTACTGCCTTGTCCACTGCCCTGCTGTTGCTCAAGAAACCGCCGCTGCTTCTGCCTCGGTGGCTCCTCCAACGCCTGCGGATTGACTGTGCGGAGGGTCGGACAATCACGTGCTAGGTGACCCTTCCTTCCGAATTCATAACACTTCCTGCTCCTCGTACGGCTAGCTCTGGTCCTCTTGGACCTCTGCATCATCTGTCTACTGCCCATAGAAGACTCAGTTACTGATCAAAAATCCTATGGCAAAGGCAGAAGCTCCTGTACATGCTCGGGGTGTAGAGATACTGGCACAAAATCCACCCTGAAAAAGGTCTCTAAGTCTTACCATGTGAAGGTCATCTCATCGCAAAACTGGAAAAAGCAGCTCCACCACCAGCCTGCTGCTTCCTGAAGGAGGCTGGCGGCAATGATCACCAGGAAGTCTGCTGGCATCCCCACTATCCTGAAGACTCTCACCATAGCCTCCAGCCAATCCTTAGCCGCCTGCGGGTCTGTCTCTCCCCAGAACCTGGGTGGCCTCTGGTGCTGGAACTCGTGCAACGCACTCAAGTGGCGTGCATTGCCTACTGCTGGGGCCGGTGGCATCGGTGGCCCAACGTATCGTAGTGTCGCTGGTGCCTCCGCTGGTGCCTCAACTACAAGAGGGCCCTGTACTGAAGCCTCGTTGCTCGGCAGGCTATCAGTACGCACATCCCTCTGGGATCTAGCTGGTCATCCGTGAAAAGGCATCCTGAAAGAAACATACGTGACATGGTCAAACGATTATACCTGGTGAGCTGACATGGTTTGAGCTGACTTTTAAAAACTTCTGGAAACATACACGCAATCAGTGTCTTCATGCACAAAGTTGGAAATCAGTTGTCAGGGTCCTCGTGTATGGATATGTCGGCTGCCCGCACCAACATTGGACTCCCTGAACTGAAAACCACACTCGGTACCCTTAACACTATTTCTTCACAGGAAAAAAATATCAGAGTTATTAGTTCTGCGGTAGAACCGACTCCTATGATACCAATTTGTCATGACCCATCCTTGGGGCCCAGGCCGTGACTAACCCAAGCTCACCTTCCATAGGCTAGGGGCTGGGGACTAGCACAAAAGGCGTAAATCCCAATAACTGGGAAGGCATTGCCTTTATAAAAGAAAAAAAACACCACGGAGTACAAGCTGAAGTAAAACACTAAGTACAAAAGAATGTGCTGAAAAGTAAATGGGCCAGAATACAAACCCAACTGAAAGTAAAACTACAACTGAACAAATGTACAACAGAAAAAGAAAATAGCTGGAAGAACAGAAGCTGCTCCTAGGTCATCCTCCACGGATCCTACCTGAAGGGTAGGTACAGATGGCACAACTCCTGGATCGTCCACCACAGATCCTACCTGAAGGGTAGGTACATATAGCGCAGCTCTTGGATCGTCCACCACGGATCATACCTGAAGGGTAGGTACAGATAGCGCAACTCCTTCTCGTCAACCTCCTCTGAGTATCATCTCTCCATGAAGTCCACCTCCTGATACTGACTCGTCGTGAGGTCTACCTCCAGGTATCATCCAGTCTTCGAACACTCGGCCTCCGTCAGCACTGTCCGTCGTCTGCAACCAACACAACAAGGTGCGGGCATAGCCCGTGTAGGGGTGAGTATAACGATACTCAGTAGGGACCCCGAGACCCTCAAGGTCTCAGTAAATCCCACAAAGATAACCACAAAGAAGGTCTCAACAGATGACCTCTACTTAGGTATATGACCATACATATACCTAAGTTATCAAGTAACCCATCTCAATCATGAGGAAACACAAAGATTATGAAATCAATGGATAACCACTACCCAGGTATATGCCCATATATACCTAAGTTATCAAGTGACCCATCTCAATCATGAGGTAAACACAAAGGTCACCGAGTCAGCTCAAACCAGGATTTTCATTATCGAAACCGTAACTGTTGAAGAGCCCCGTCTCTGGAGTGTACAGTGGTCCTCTCACGACTCTGAGGTACTGCTCACTAACCCAAGACTGCTGAGGTACTCCTCCTGTCAATTACCGTGGGCCACCCTCCCAAACACAGTAGTGCTTCCCGCCGGGGTATGACACCCAAAAACAATAGTCCACACCCCCTAATAGCCTGCAGAGGTACTCTCTGGATGAGTACCGCGGGTCTGCACTATCACACATGTAGTGCTCCGTCCGCCATGGGTCTACACCCAAACAAAGTAGTGCTCTGTCCATTGGGCTAGTCGACTCACTCCATGTCGAGTCGGTCAAGCATTCATCAGGTCTCAGTTGGCTACACGGTCTCCGTACTCCGCACGCTCGTCTCTGGGAGGGTCCGCTCCACGAGCTACAGGTCGATACTCCAAGTATCTCAAAGTCCCACGAAGACATATCTCAAAGGACCGCCTCGTCATAGGGGTCTCAATGAAATAGACGACGCATCAATCAGATTCTCGGTCTGTGAGTTACTAGCATTTTCTTCCCATGGGCTCGGTTGGTTTCGTGTGCGAACCAACCCGGCCGAAACTCATCTATACCCCGAACTCTCATAGGGTATGCTCATTGGGGCCGTTTCTCAACGTGATCACCAACGCCGCTGATGGTTCATCAAACGGACATCCAGTCTGAAAGTTAATAGCCTTTTTGTTCCAGGGGCCCGGTTGGATTCGTGTACAATCCAACCCGTCCACTGTCCAACTGCATCCAAATCTCAGGTGAAGAATGCCAAAAGTTCCGTCTTATCAAGTGGAATTCAACGAGACAGACGACACATCAATCAGACGCCCAGTCTGTGAGTTATTGGCTTTTTCGTTCCAGGGGCCCGGTTGGTTTCGTGAGCGAACCAACCCGAACACACTCCGACGACGTCCAAACCTTGAGCGGAGTAAGCAAAAAGATCCATCTCATCAAGAGGAATCCAACAAAGTCGACGACACGTCAATCGGATGTCCGAAGCTAAAGATATAAGCGTTTCCGCTCCGAGGGCCCGGTTGGTATTGTGTTCGGACCAACCCGTTCGTACTCTAAGTTCTCTGAAACCTTGAGTGTAATATACCGAAATGACCATCTTGATCCAAGGATTGCATCGCAACTAACGGTGCATCGATCGGAGGTCCATAGACCATGTTATGGGAATTCGAATGGAAACAATCCGAAATGGGGGGTCTGGGCCCGGCCCGGCCGCATGGCCAGCCGCGGCTCGACCAGCGTGGCCGAGCAGAAGCCGCGGAGCGGGGGGGGGGGGGGGGGTTGCGTGGACCCCTTTCTATTGATTGATGTTAGTATTAGTTTGGGCCACCGTCGTTCCTCTGGGATCCCGCGCGGCCGCGGGATTTCCCGAGCCGCACCGCCGCGTGAAGCCATGGCAGTTGATTCCTCTGGCGGCGCGCTAGGGCGCCGCCGCCTCCTGGCTGCCGGACGGCTCTGGCCGCCACCCCCAGTCGTCGGCGGCGCCGCGCCGGAGACCCGTGCCTCCAGGGTTTCCGCGGGCCACAGGAGTTGCTCCGGTGGTCCGTTTTTAAAACCGTCTGAGCCGGCGTTCATCTCGGGTCCCAAACATTACTGAGGGAGCTTCAAAATTACCTTGTGGCCCCGTTTGTCATCACCCGTCAATCCGCGGTCAACGTTCAAATAAAAAATCACGCCATCTTCATGGTTCTTCGGCATGGCACGACGGCGTCGCACCCTTTCGCTGCGGCCTGACTCCGACCGCGAATTTGTTCGGCATCAAAGGCGCGGCGCGATGGCGCCATGCTTCTTCATCGTGATTCTCTAAATTCCCGCACGATGTGATGGCACTGTGTCGCTTCCATTTCAAGCCAGGTAGATAACAATAAAAATAAAAAGGGGAGGAGGTTCGGCCGTGTCTATGCGGTCCTACCTCCTCTGTTATTTTGATAACAGTTGGCCGTTAATATCGAAGAACGTCTAAAATTATTCACGACACAAAAACCAAACCCCTACCTTGCAAAGACATCACACGTCGTGGAGCCGCGGAAGAGGCAAGCACCACGATGATCGGACATCGCGGAAGATCGGTGCCGATTCCGTTGACGTCGGAGGGTGAGTCATCGTCAATGGCGACGTTCCTCGCGGTGGTGTCTCCTCCCTTGATGCGGAGGAAGAAGAGGAGAAGGCACGTCATCAGTGATCGCCCAATGAAGAATGTGGTGTCTCGCTTCCTTTGACGTGGAGAGAAGGTGCAAGATGAGGCGACGTTCTTCGTCAAAGCTTTGGAGTTCTTCATGTTCTTCAACAAAGGATATGAAACGTTCTTCTTCGGAGGAGGACATTCTTCAAAACTCAAATTATCTCTTCCCTTCCTCTTAACTCAACAATTCTAACCAAAATAAATATAAGGCTCCAACTTATTTTATTTACCCATTCCATGCTTTCAAAATTAAAAAATTCAAAACCAACATACTTAATTAATTGATCTTGAGTTGTCAAATTAATTAATGTTTAGGTGGCATGAATTAAAGTGGAAGGTGAGGTGGAGAGGAGTCACTTAAGTTAAAGTGGAGTTACAAAATTAATGTGGGAGGTGAGTTATGGAACGTCAAGGGGGTTATGTGAAGATAAAGGGGTTTAGGGTCTCGTGTGGGCCCCACCACCCTCTTAACCTTTCATGGGTAGTTCCCTAACTTCCACCAAAGGATATAACCACTTTTAAATAAATAAAATTATAGATCAATTTTATTTTTACTTTCAATTTTTTTAACATCTCCTCCCGAGAAAACGCAACCCTAGAAAAGGTGGTCTTAAGAAATAATCGATGTTGTGGTTTCATAGGTGCCCTCAGATTTCAATTCCGAGCACCGGTTCAGAAGATAGGAAAACCCGCTCATTCGTTCACTGAACGTACCCGAGCTAAACTTCAAAAATTGATTCTGGGCTCACCAGGCATCAGAATTAAGTGCCATCAGAAACTGCGTTCTTGTAAAATTCCAAAGAAAATTAAGAAAAGAAATTTTCCTTGAAATTTATGGATCTTTACATCATATTTCTAATACTTTTGACAATGAAAAAAGTAATGAAAACATAAGTAGTGAAAGTTTATTTGAATATTGTAATAATATGGTAGAAAAATTCAATAAATTTAAGGATAAATATAAAATTATAAAGAAAAAGAATGATTTGTCTATTCATTGTAAATACAACTTTTTAGTTGAAAAGAGAAAAAATGATAAATTATCAAAAATAAAACAATGAACATAAAATGTATAATTTAAAATTCAAAATGAATCATGAAAGATTAAAAAATTGTATAAGCATATTTAATATTTTGGTCATTAAACAAACCACACCAAATTATATAATTGGGATTGGTTTCCAGCCTAGTTAGAAGAAAATTTATATGAAAATATTTGAACCAACTTCAATCTCTTCTAATTTTGTAAACAGTTATTATACTTATGGACTAAATAAAATTTTCATTTCAAAAAATATAATGTCTATTTATGGTAAATAATTTCCAAATATTTTTATTACTAATGTTTTTGTTACTAGAATTTTTGGACATAAGAAAGTGTGTGTACCAAAATCATTTCATGCTTTATTTTTATATAAGAAATCTGTTTGAAGAGTACCTTCAAACCCCTGTGGTATTTGGATAGTACAGGTTCTAGAAACATGACGGGGGACTAATCATGCTTTAAAAGTATTATCAAAGTAGGGGGTGGACATGTCACTTTTGGTGAAAATGCTAAGCATAAGATAATTAGACTCGATCAAATACCAATAGGGTCCCAAACATGATGTTCTAGGCCCCAATGGATGAATATGAATACTAAATGAATGAGACTAGAATAAATGATCCAAATAAAAATGAGGTGTGGGACATGGATTCATTCTCCCAATACCCATGGGGTGCCATACATGACGTTTGAAATAAATGAAAAATATTTAAATTATAGTTGAGTTTATAGGAATCATTTATGTTTTTAAAGAGAATACATGAAAGATATATAAAGTGGTTGATGTAACTCATATGACTTCAACACTCATACGACACCAATATCACATTGTCATAACAGCTTATGTGCACCTCCTCATACTAGTATCATATTGAATGTGGATGTATCTTTGTCTCAGGATGTGATGAGAGAAGGATGAATTGTTAATGATTCTAGAGGGTCTTTTGTGTTCAAATTTAGTTCTTATTATGGGTTTGGAAACTCTATGGAGGTGGAAATTAGAGCCATGCTTAGTGGTCTATCTATTTTCAAGCTATAAAACATAAATATTTCCACCATAGATTTTGATTCTAAACTTCTTGTTTGTTACTTGTGTAACAACTCAAATGCACCATGGTTTATTGAGTACCATATTAGATAACGAAGCTCCCTACGTAGATATGAAATAGAGATTTCTCATTATTGGAGGGAAGTTAATTTTTTTCATTGATAATATGGCTTGTAAGTATAGCCCGAGTGCTAGTATTATTCTCTATCATAGAACTGATTCTATTATGAATGATTGTAACTATAATTTTAGGGATTATTCCCATGGGTTTCATTATTTTAGACCCAGCATGAGTCTCAGGGTTTTGAAACAAATAGTTATTTTTTGAGTGAGTGAGAGGGACTTGTACAGGGTGTGAGTATGATATAGTTAATACAAAAACACCACCCGCCCATAACCACTTACCATTAGATAAATTATCTATATTAATAGAACATATATAGAAGAACAATTAGATAATAATCAACATTCATTAATATGGATACTTAATTTAGATTATAATTTAAGTAATTAATTCTAATACTGGGAGGGTATATACTTATTATACCTACTTTAGACTTATCATGGAGTTTGAGTTGAACAATAATAAGAATCTAGGTGGTACATTCACTCCATTTAGGGGGATAGTGATAATGTATACAATATCTAGGATAATTGTCTTACCCATCCCATTTAGTGATATTTGGAGAGGTATAAAAAATCAGGGCATTTCTAACCCATCCCATATCACCAACCTTTCTATCATCAAATTTGTGTATATAAGAACCTATATATATGAATATCATATAACCCTTACAAACCTAACTACAAAAAATATATTTTAAATCCTAAATGAAAATAAGGAAATGAAATCTTTAAGTCATATTATGACTATCAAAATGAATATTAAATTATAGGAATGATAGAATGTAGAGAATATATGATAAGGATAAATATGTAAACAATTTACAATTTTTAAATTATTAGGCATGATACACAACTAAATAAATACTATACCTATAGGCACATGGGAATCCTTTTATTTTATTACGAAAGAGAAACTAAAACACTCCCATCATGTTGGGTTTTTCACAAAACTAATTTAGAAAAACAAATTTAGATTAAATAATTTGGATAAATTAATATTAAGTCGGCCCTATAACATATTTATCCCTATCATTAAATATTATGAAATAATAAAGGGTTCACCTAAAAATACAATTCCATGGTAGTTATTCAGGGTTTAGGGAATATGTTCAGGAAACTCTGTGAAGATTGAGATAAATCATGAGTTAAAGGAGAGTTAGGTCTCAAACCATTATTGAAATAAAATATGGAATAGAGGTATAAAATCACGGAAATACCTTGATATGTCCTAAGATAACCATCCAATGAAACTAGATTAAGATAAAATTTATGAAAAAAGATGTCCAAATAATTCTTAAGGGGGAAAAATAAGATATAATAGTAGTCATAAAAATTACAGGACAATAATATAGGGATTCAAGGTGATCTATGACTATACCTTATATAGGGAGATAAATAAGGACCAATAGAAGATGGCCGACCAATGGTTGATAATGAAACTTCATTATACAAAAGTTAAGGGGAGAAAATAACTACACTGATAGGGAGGATGTATGAGACTTCAAAAAACATTAGTGAGGGATGTATGTTTGTTGATTTTCAGATTTGATTTTTTAAAAATAAAATTCTACTATTAAAACAACAAGAATTATCTCACTAGAACTCTAGTTTCCCCTACCATAACTCTAGTTTAGGATGTAGATGACTCTACCTTTTACATAAATATTTTTTGGACTCCCAAAAAAATATTTAGGTTTAGTTTTCTCATTGTAGAATTCCATTTCATAGCCTAATTTCCTCACTAAATGGTCCCAAAACATCCCTACTCTAGTAAACATAAAAAAAATAAGAAAAAATGTACAAGATAAATATGTTAAATAGAATTACCAAATCATAAAATTTATATACCTTACATCTTTAAAACCATCAAATTTCTATCCTTGAGAATATTTAAGTATTTTATTGTGAAAAAATATTTGTCCACTGATCTTTTGCACCATCGACCTATTACTAAGTTTAATTTTTGAGCTTCCCATGTTTCAACATCACAAAAAATAGAGAAATAAACTTACCGGATAACACTTTATAACTCTGGTCTATACCCACATAAGGAGCATCAAATTCTAGGTTAACATCATAATATTGTATCACATGTGAGTTATTTGATATGTATTTTAAAGTCCTTCTTCACTAAACATCATAGAATTTATACTGTATTTAAGAAATCATGATCCATTTTCTAATCTACATCACCCACTCAGTCATCTCCTCATTGATACAAGGTCTAGTTACCATGGAGTACCCTATCTATGTTCTGTAAAGAGTAAAATGATATGATCTTCCATAAAGTGATTTGAATGATTCTATCTAGATTAATAATTGGTAGATATTTTTTTAGGATAATTACACCAATGATATTTAATCCTCCCATAATCCCCCATTTTCATGAATAAATTGTTGTAGAATATCATCTTGGATGTTAAATGGTCCACTTAGATCATCTATATGGTGAGATGTTGGATTTGGCTACAATTTTGACCCTGATTCCCAATAATTCCCTTTTCAGAATTGAGATGTGATCCTCAAATCCCTATTAGAGATAATTTTTATTGGTAAACCATAATTATTATAAAAATTTACAACATATAATTTTTATTTCTCATTAATTTAAGAACCATATTTTTTAAGTAAAAACTGGATCATCATGTTCTGATGATCCATAATCACCAACACTGTATCTATATACTTAAAGGATCAAGTCATATTGGTCATAAAATTAATTGTGATCTAATACCATTTAAATTATGATACGGGGAGTAGTTGAAGTGAAGATATATATTTTCTATGCTTATCCCACACCTAAAGACATGCAATTCATGTTAAACAAATCGAGTAATATTCTTTTTTCATGCCAGGATACCAAAACTAGAGATGAATACCATTGAATATATTCATGATACCAAGGTATATTGTCAATCTAGATGAATGGTACTCTTCAATCACCTCCTCATTTATGTTTTTATGAACTATCTATCGCATATATATATATATATATACAAACAAGAATGATAACTTTTAAACTATCCATTGAGGATCTCCCCTCTATCAAATTCCTCTCAAAACAGTTATTTATCATAACTGGATACCGTGGAGTCCATGAAATGCTTCACAATTGATAATGTGAGATAGATGAAGTTTAGAGGAATTAAAGCATGATCCCCAATAAAATCCATGTGTGGTTCACATATAAGAGAAATTAATATCCATTTTTCCTTTTACTCCGTTAGGTTTTGAGGGCTAATTTTCCTTCTTAAGGAATCAACTATTATTGTGAATTTACCATGAGCATACATGATATAAATGTTTAAAAACTAGAAATATTCTAGTTAGAAACCCTATATGAGATTTCACAACCATTTAGAGAAGATATATATAATGATTTTATGATTCGGGAAACTACAAATATCTATCAAAAAAATAATTTCTTCAAAACATCAATTTGTGATCTAAAATAGCTAATTACTGATCATGAATATGGTAGTTCGTTTCATGAGTATGAATATTTCTAGATATGTAAGATAATAACCATGGATCCTACATGAAAACAAAACCAAGAACCACAAATATGTATTATAATGAACCTAAAATTCTTTACATGTTTTAGGCTGTATAAGAACATAAGCTATTATAACTTCTTATTCTGTTCCTAGAAGGAATCTTCACAGTGGTTAGACCATTTTAACCTACCCTTTTTCTTTTTCAAAGCATTCATAGGAAAAACTACCATAGTAAAGTCTTGTATGAAGCCATAAAAATACCATATAAGTTTGATAAATCTATTTATCTTTTAATAAATCTGATGGAAATTTCCAAGTCATGACTAATTCAACCATATTAGGGCCTATTCAAATTCTCAGTTAAGAGATAACATACTCCAGGTAATTAATTTCCATGATCTAGAGATTTTTTATATATTTTAGCATATAGTTGTTGTTATCTTAAATTTTATAGGATGATGTGAAGATATCAAGTATGATCATCACAAGACCTAGAATAAAGTATCATATCATTCATGAAAACCACTATTAACTAGTTAAGAAATGGATGAATGATCTTATTTATTAGGACCATGAATGAAATTAGTGCATCTGTCCACCCAAAATGCATAAAAAATACTCAAAATGATCATACTCACATAGGAAGGAGGTCTTGTGTATATCCTATAATCTAACCAAAATTTTGTGATAGCCCAAATGAATGACAATCTTTTAGTTCAATCTCCCCACATTTAGTAGATCAAAGAGACCATAAATTCTCCGTTAAGGGTAATATATTTTTTAACATGATTTGGGTTAACATACAGTTGTTTAAAAATAAACATAGACATATATAAACTATTAAATAAACCCAAAGCATCCCAAAGAGACAGGGTTGGGATAATGAATCCCTTGAATTCAATCTCATACAATTGGATCTTCATATCCCTTTATTCCATTAGAGCTAATCGATATAGAGGAATAAATATAAGTTTAGGTTCAGGTAGATGATTAATGGAATACCCAACATTTATTTAGGGAACATATCTAGGTAGATTTTCACCACACTAGCAAATATCGGTGCAAGGGTAGCGATGAATTCTATCAGTGCTATGAAAAACACACTACTAATTTTTTTAATAAAGAATATTATTAATTTATATAAATTTATTATATTTATATTAAAAAATAATATTTATTTATATATGTTAAATTGAAAACACATGTTTATAATTAATACTTTTTTAATAATTCAAATATATATAATGTTTCAAAAACAAGTATTGATAAGATTATAATTAAATAAATATATATTTAAATAATTATAAGATTATAATAAATTTTATTAAACATTAAATATATTTATTATATTTATAAATATATATTTATAATTACATATAAATAATATATATATATATATATATTTGTCATTATAATTATAATTATAAATTAATAAATAAATAAATATATGTTTCCAATGAATTTGTTCAATAAATATTTTGATGCGTGAGTATAATTGACGTGCATATGTTATGTATTCATCATAAATGTTCATTTATACATTACACCCTTATTATTATTCATGTTGTCTAGATATGTGATGAATTATTTTTTATTATCTATACTTTACTAGGTATATGACTCATTCATATTATACCCATTAATATATTATGTTCTCATAAATACTTATAAATTGAAAATAAATATATTTAAATTTGAAATATATTTACAATAGTAATAATTATAAATTCTTTATTATGTATAAATAAATTTTAAATAAATTTATTTAATATTATAATTATAACTAAATTTATATATATTTAAATAATTATAAAATTACAATAGATATATCTATTTTAAAATTATAAATACAATAAGTAAATTTATTATAATTTTATAATTATTTATATATATATATATGTTAATAATTAAAACAATAAATAATTATAAATTTATTTATACTTATAATTATAAATATATATATATATAATTATAAAATTATAAAAAATATATTTATTATACTTATAATTATATATATATAATTAATTAAAAATATTTATAAATATATACAAATATTTTTAAATAAATAAAAATATTTATAATTATAATTGTAAATACAAATAGGTATATTTAAATAATTATGAAATTATAATAAATATTTTAATTATATATATATATAATTATAAATATTATAAATAATGTTTTTATAATTTTATAATTATAATTATATATATATATATAATTACAACTACTAATAAATATATATT
The DNA here is from genome assembly GCA_963277665.1 of Viscum album. Lineage (NCBI taxonomy): Eukaryota > Viridiplantae > Streptophyta > Magnoliopsida > Santalales > Viscaceae > Viscum > Viscum album. The sequence goes on from OY728140.1 coordinate 129,254,927, forward strand.
TATTATATTTTTAAATTAAAAATAAATAAATAATTATTGAATGTTATATATATATATATATATATATTTAAATAATTATAAAATTATAATAAATATATTTATTATATATATAATTAATTATATTTATAAGAAATAATGTTATTATTATTTTATACCAAAAGGGTTCATGAGCCAAGAGGATCTGCTTCTACCAAGTTTTATTGAAAAATAAATTATAGAACATGGGAAAGAGAAAGGACAATAACTATAAAGGAATGTCCTCATCCAGAAAAGTACTACAAATGGGTTGAACTAGGATTCCCACAATCATAAACTGAAGAATTATCAGTAGACTCGCATTCTGACTATGAACTCTTCTGATTGAAAAACCAAAATTACTTTTCCGTGAGTTTCACCTACTCTAGAGTGAGATCTTTAGAAGAAGACAAATGTCCATGCCCACGTGTGACATTGTCTCTTCCACATCCTCATCCATGGTTTTTTTGGATGCCTACCTTGTTTCCACATCCTAGTTTTCTTCCAATCCTATTCTAGATCATATCCCACAATAAGAACGATAAGCTACTCTATCAAGTCATTAATGAGTCTTAAGGCAAAGTATTCCACAACTTTCACTCCAATATCATTCTTAATCAAAACCAATATATCCATGAAAGGGGATGGATTGTTGTTAATCACTTTCTTATTACCAATATCAGTGGATTTTTGAGCAAATTGATCAACCACAAATCAGCCCTCCCTTACATTCTACTCAGTCCCAGCAACAATATCAGACCATAGTTTCATTTTACTAGTGTTCCCTTCATCCTCTCGCATGGTATACAAATCTACTTCTGAATGAAAAATCTACACAATATGCATACAATTTTATAATCATTTAAAAAAAATATAAAAATATAGTAATAAATATATATAAATATATAATTATAATTAATAATAATAAATATAATAAATATATAAATATATTATATGTTATTTGTATATTATAAATATATTTATTTTATTTTTATAATTACAAATAAATAAATATATTTATAATATTAATAATTTTATAAATATATATAAATATATAAATATATTTATTATATATATATAATTTTAAAAATATATATAATAATATAAATAAAATTTTAAAAGTATACCTTTATCAGCTCTTTTTTACCACTTATAATGATATACCATTATCAACACTAAAAAAAGCGCTCATAAACAACAACTTTATGAGTGCTAAAAAATCACTAATAAATATATGTTTTATCAGCTCTTTATATTATATAACAGAAAAAACATAATGTTATTAGTGATTTCTTAAAAGGTATGAAAAAATTCTTCCCATATTATTATCAAAATAACCTTAAAAGTATCTTTCCATTGTGCCTTCAAATATTTCAGGGAACTATATCCTTTCCCCACCACCATCTCTCCCTGTCCCACCGGTGTCTCTCCATACCCCTCCATCTTATCCCCCTTCGTTTTCCTTCTCCTTCGCTATCCCTATCACCGTTTCTTCTTACCCTGCCACCATCTCTCCCACCACCTTCACTCTCTACACTATCACCATCCCTTCCCTACTAGTGTTTCTCCCAACCATCATCGCTCCTAGCTATCATCACTATTTTAAAGGTAATCCACGTTGAGATATCATCAGTCACTATCACCATTATATTTTCTACAATCCTGAAGAATGAGTACGTCATTTGTTTCAAGAATTTCCATCACAATAACTTCGATGGAACCCGAATTTACAGATGTAATTTATAGAATGAATCCATTTATTGTAGTTCTATTTATTTTAATTCTTTCTTCTTATTACATATCCTTATGACATTCTATAGTATTAATTTTGGATTTTACATTGATCAAGTACATCATATATTTTTACTCAACTAATGTTTTTTGTATTTATCTGTAATCATCATTAGTGGTGATGCAGACATGATAATACTATTGTTCATCTACTCGATTCAACTCTTTTATCAAGAAAAATTGGACTTGATCCTTTAAAATTAAAAATATCAACTATCATAGATTAAAATTAATGAACAAATTCCCCATGGATATGAAATTTCATCTAATGATTATTAGTACCTATCATTCTTCCATAATTTATAGGATTATAATATCAAAGGGAATGATTAATTTTACTACACAGACCAAAAAATCACCCTAAATTCAAATGGCATAGTCTATGTACTGGTCCTATAGTTAAATAAAAACATATATTGTATTTGGATTATTTTCCCATGTATCTTGAAAATATTTATCATCATATGATAGATATACCCTATAAATCAAAAATGGAATTCTAGAAAGTTCATGTACTAAGATTGCATGGAAGAGAAAAGATAGAAGGATCTTAAATTTTTAGTAGAAGATTTCATTTTTACAATAACTAAGAAATATTTTCTTAGAAAAACCACTCCTTTATCTTCAAATTTATTTTTATTATAAATGAGTTCCTTAAGGAACTTGGAACATGATTACATTTCTATTATTTCAATTGTGAATGGGATTTTGATATACTATTTCTTGAAAATTTACATTAAATTTTTATATTACTCTTAATATATTCCATGTATCATCCTCTTTATAAAGGTATTCTGTTTCATTTACAGTTAAAGGTTGGTTAGATTTGATTTTGCCTTCTTAGTCCTTGCTACATAATCTTATATTTACAATCTTTATTATATACCTTGTTCCCTTTATTTTTTATTTATCCATCATATTTTCTTTATCTTCAAATGATCATTTCTTTGAATTTTTTTCATTATTATACTTATGCCTATATGAGTTTATGTGAAGTATAAATGGTGTTTTACAAGTGCTTTTATCCCCTATCATGGAATTATATTTGATGAAAAGTGTTTGGGAAAATGCCTAAATTTATTTTTTAAAATAATTACATTCAGTTTTAAAATAATTTGTAATCACAGACTTTTTTTTAAAAAATTATTATTGTGTTAATTTGATTTGAAACGAAGAGTATGACTGATTTTATAGTGTATTGTTTTGGAAAATGTTGTTTTATTATTAATGTGGTGAGTTAACCCTTCTGATCTATTTTTAAAACAATTTTATTTATCCTTGGTTAATTTTTATATCAATGTTTTGGGGTGTTTAATTTTTTAGGATTTCAAAATTAGATGGATTATTTAAAAAGGGTTTTATTTTCCATATGAATTATATTTTGAAAGTTATTGTGTCTTTGAATATTTTTCATTAGCCTTTTAAATGATAGTTTAAATTCTCATTTTAGTTTCAACAGTTTTTTGACAAATTTGGTCCAAATAGTAGACTAGGATGGATTTTAAAAATGATAAAATGGTTCATCATTTGAATCATTTTTGGAAATGATAAGGCCAATTTTAAATTTTACAGAAAATAATGTTTTTATAAAAGATGTGATACCCTTTTAATTCCCTTTGATTATTGAATGAATGTAGAAGCGTTGCCCAGATACCCCAGATTCATTTTCTACTATCAATTACAATGGAATAATTACAATGACTCAATCCCTGAATGATTGATTAGTTTTGTAGTATTGGTAAACCATATACACAAATGAGTATTGTATTATAAAAGAATACATTGAGTAATACATAATTTTTTCTTCTTTGTAAATAAATAACACTAACAATAACTCTAATCCATATAGAAATTAAATTAATATATTTCATAGTAAAATTATTGGATTCTTGGGGAATGAAATATAATAAGGATGAAATAAAATTCTCATTAAGAGAAAAATATTGTAGAAGCAATACAAAATCAATGTGAATATTCAATTTAGAAAGGTAAATAACTAAACACCCATGACAGGAAATCAATTAACTAAATGAAATTACATAAAAGCTATGGAATGGTAATAATTTGAAACACATTCCATTCAAATAACTAGATAAGGAAAAATAAATATGGCAAGGTATGAAACTAAACCACCTGCCATAAATCAATGAACTGAAATGAAATGTTTCCATAGATTTGTCGATGAAAAATATCAGGGATGAATAATAATTGAAACTACTATGAGGAAAATTTATTTCTTTTTGGATGTCATGTATCAGGAACATGAAAACTTATTATCATCAAGACCATTCAAAAGACGGTTTAAAACTAAGGGTAGAAACACTTATGCACAATTATTCATCTCATGAGAACCTGCTGATGCATTGAGGAGCTATATAAATTCTGGGTTCCAACTTTCATTTCTTGTCCAAATAATTACTCATATTGATCAATAAAAATATCTAATATTCCTTATAAATTTACCTCATTGAATGATAACTACATATTTATCAATAACTCCACAATTTATTCAAATATTTTCAAAGTGACCACCGTATGAAAAATAGTAAAAGGTTTGGGAAATACAAATATAAATTGTATGATAATATGTATATTCAATTAAATTTCCAATGGAAATGATTATAATATTGTTATTACTTCATGGGAATGTCAACAATCACAAAATAAATTTAGATTAAGAACATTCTTAAGGAGAATAATCCTTAAAAATTCCAAAGTGCCCCATACAACTTTGAAACATTCAAATCATAATAACTAGAAAGGAATGAAATTAAATAAATATTATAATATCATGGGAATAAAAATACGAATTATATAATATATCCAAATTGGTAATATGTATGTCACAATAAATAATTAAGTTGTGAATATGATATCAATCTCACAGATTTAAAAAAAGTGAGATGAAAACCCCTTATCGATGTGGAAAAAAATGCATTGGAAAACCTAAAGGTATTAAATAAAAAATTTAAATACAATCTAAGAAAATAGGTTTAATTATATTATATGTCAATTTGTCATTAATTACATCATATTGGAGAAATTAGTTGCACGACTATTAAGTATTCCTCACGTAATGAAAATGAGACAAGAATACCTTACCTTGAGTTTCGTTTAAGGTGAAATTCATTTAACTTTATGTATAATAAATTTATGTTAATTTAAAAATTTCATTATAAATTTTTTCATGTATATAATTACATTTATTTCACTATTTAAAATATTGTATAAAATGACTTAAACAATTGAGTTTACGTCGGGTGTTTTTGACCAAATTCGTTTTATGTGTCCAAACAACTATTGTGGGTCAACTATGATCAAAGGGGACAATATATAACATCTCCAAAATGACAAAAATGAAATAATTATATTTATATTAAATCAATTATACTTTTAAAATCAATCATTTAATATTGTTATAAAAATGAGAATATGTTACAATCGTGGAGACGGTAGGTCATATGCATGCATGAGTAACATTCCCATTTTTTAATGATCATTGCAGAAAGAAGGAATGTAACGAAAATATTTAAATAATGATCATTATATAAAAAATACCATATTAGTTAATCAAAAATACCTATATATAGAATTATTTGGTGTAAAATTAATCACATTATATCAAGGAGGCGGCAGTCCACATGTCCACCTACAACGTTATAACTTTATAAGGGTGTGAAAGGGTAATAAAAGAAATGATATATATATATATATATCAAAAAAGGTAATTATTTCATGAATATAATATAAATTGTCTTTATGTCTCATATGTTTAATTATTTCCATTCATTTATACATTCCATATATTGTGCGAATGAATCACATTGCTATGAGGGGGCAGTAGTCTACACTTACTCAAATGAGATTATCATATTTACAGAACATGGAAAGAATAAATGTTTGTTATAATTAAAAATTACAGAATTTTTTTAACATTATTAATAATATATATATATCATATATAAATATATTTTTCATTATAATGGCCACCATAAGAGGACATAATGGATAATTGAACAATCATCCTTTCGTGAGGCGGTAATTCACCATTCACAGAAACAACCTGTTCGTTACCCATTAAATGGTGGTGTGTGTAATTTTAGGTTCAAATATTAAAATAAATTCATACTAGTATATCATGTATGATGGTTTTTTTATACAAAAACATAATAATAAGATTTTAGGGCTTGTAGAATGGAAATTAAACTTGGGAGATTGAGAAAAGACACTACCTTATAATCGATAAATTCTTTTGGTTTAACCAAAAGGAATCCATGGAAGTTATTATGATGAAAGTGAGGATTATAGGTATAGGGTATAGATTTTTGGATACTATTTTGGAAATTATTTTTTGAGCTTTATAGGTTTGAGAGGCGTGAGGAATGGGTAGAGGTGGTGTCTTTTTATAGAAATGAAAAAAAGACTCACTTGGTATTTATGAAAAGAAGTTAGGTGTTAAAATGTTATTACCTAATTAAATTCATAGAGAAACCCCAACTAATGAATTGAATGAGAATGTACAAAACATTTCCATCCAATGGGTGTTGGACAATATTCTAGGTCATTTGGTCGCTTAAACATAAGGTTTTAGTCCATTTTATGCCTAATTACACCTTAATCACTATAATTAATTTTAATCATTTTCAATAATCTTTTTTATCATAAATTAAGTTTATCATATTAGATTTTTTTTATCTTTATTAAAATTGTTGATGTCATATTTTAAAAAATCAAATCAAAGAATATGTATATTTATGATTAATGCTAATATCGTAGAGAGATAGATTAACTGGTTTTAGTAGAAAAATGTTCAAAATACTGTTATGATTTTATATTAAATTTAAAAGTTTTATTAATTATAATGAAATAATTTATATTTATATATGTATAATTGATACAATGTCACTTTACAACAAATTTATAATATAATTTAAACTTAATAATTTTTTAAACAAAAAGGCAATTTTTAATTAAAACACAGTAATTTTCTCTTTTCGCTAAAAAATGACGTTTCTCATAAAAATACCCAAACATAATTATAATATAATTTTACCATTATTAATTCAAAAATGACATTTAGTTTATCAAATTAAATTTACCAGACTTTCAAAATTAATATTTAAAATAGGGTTTTCATTAAAAGGTGGTAAAATTACCAATATAAAAATATAGGTTTTTAGAAAATACATAGGGTTTGTTCATATCTTATGTTTATCAAATCTAATTTATGAATATTAAAAATAGTTTATTGAGTATGTAACATATTTATTACATTAATATCACTCACTAATTGTAATTAATTTAGTCCATTAGGGTAAAATATCTTTGTGGACATAAAAATAGTTCTTTATAAAAATCTATTTTTAATATTCAATTGGTTCTTATATTAATTTATAATTTATTTTTAAAAAAAAATTACTTTTCTAAGCCATATATTTTAATATTTTAGTTAATAATATTCATAATGGTTAATTTATATCTTATAATATTTCAATAATATATCATTTTTTTGGTGAAACTCAGTCTTGCATTCAATGAAAGATTTTGAGGAAGGCCACTATTGTATATAACACAAGCTATAGAGGAAGGTAATTATTGCATATGATTTTTAATAACCTAGTGGAACATTTATTTCAAGATAACTTAGTTATTCATGTGTTGAAATATATGGAATATATTTTGTATTGGAAATACATTTTAAAGTATACAGATATTATATTACATTATGTGCTTGTTTTTGTGTATCAAACACGCTATCAAATTCAAGGTTCTTACTTTAGTTTTTTGGGGTGTCACATTCTCCCAAACTTATTTAAATTTCAGACTTTCAATTTAAAATCAATCATGGTGATAAATTGTTTGATACTTCCTATGTTTGAAATACCACATTGTGAGAAGAGTTCACAAGTAATCCTCTATAAAAGAGAGAATGGAATGTACAAAGGTCACATGGAATACCATGTTACTAGAAACCTATGTAGGAGAAAATCAGTGGAAAGTAGAGATAAAAACTTAAGGTAATTTTTTTAATATTTATAGGGAGTGAATGAGGTCATCCATCATAAACAAATTAATGATCAATGGAATGTTTAGGTCCCCTAATCCATTAAACATTGATGATTTTGAAGGCCATTGGATCAATAAAAATTTAGTTATTAGGAATTTTTTTTATTCCTAAGTCCATTTAATAATGTTGGGTAATTATTTTACTGAATAAGAATATAAAAAAATATTCTTACATGATAGGTTACAATATCATATGAACAATCCTAACTTTTGGTTGTGGTTTGATTAAATTATAATTCATCCTGTTACTCTGAAAAAACTAATTACCAACAAGGAATTTTTCTAATTCCCGAAGCACTAAAAGAAACTTTTAAAAGATCAAAAGGACTATAAAAGAGAGACAAGACTTACTATGTGTCTTTAAATATCTCCCAAAACAAATATGTTTAATAGATAAATTTCTAATCCTCAAAAGTGTTATTACTTGTTCATGATTAATATTAATTGTTAAATTATTGAACTAAAAAACATGAAAATTAACATGGAAATTGTATTGGTTAGTGGTTGGAGTGAAACCCTTATCATCCTTTGGTCATGGGTTCATGTCCCGCGAGCTTTCAGAATTTGATTAGTTTTCACCTAGCTTATAGGTTTTCTTTTTCTAAAATCATATTAATATAAATTTCAAATATCAATATGATAGAAAACCTTGAAATTAGTTTAATATCCAAATTCCATTTAAACAAAGGTTTCTAATACTACCCCAATACGTAAATACATCATTCAAATGGTCTAGAGTTCATCCTCTAGGAGAGGGAATTGACTTGGGTAATGTATAGGTTCCCTAAATTTATGAAAAATAACTATAAAGGATTTATTATGATGTGCTTAATTTCCTTCTATCATACACTTCCTTTTTCCTCAGCAATCCTTTGCTTTATTTCATTATTCCCCACACATAAAGAATTTACATATTCCATTGATACACTTTACTATTTGTCTCTTTCCACACATCTCACATGTCAAAATTCAGCCCTTATTTTCTACACGGTCTCTACCACTGGTGATCTTATCATCATCCATCCTTCTCTTCTTCAGTGTACTTAGGAGTTGGTAATGATATATATTGTTAATAATATTTAATGAAAAATGATTTTTCATAAACATGATATCCTTAACTCCTATCAATACATCATTTGGTTGCTCATTTTCTCTATCTTTACCTTTATGTTTGATGTTAAATTGAATACTTTGGGTTCCAGCGAATGACTAAAACTAGAAAGAATAGTTTGAGAAACAATAGTCGCAGTGAGAAAAGTGCATAATTATATATAAGATCTCTAAATCATGACACCTTATCATGAAAATAAAATTCCATTGGTTTATCCTAGGTTAATTATTATGTATTAAAATCTTTCATAATGGTTTATAATGAAAAATTAGATTATCCTATGCATATCCCCCAGGAGTGTCAAACCGGGTACAGAGTAAGACCCGTGATTGTGTACCTGGTTATCCTGAGTCAAGCCCGGAACACCCTTTTGGAGTTGTTACTCCTAGGTTCATCGGTCCCAGAACCACAACCACTTATAGTATCTAGATAGGTATGTATTTCTAGGAAGACCCACATAATCTATACCTTACCAAAATTATAGGGGTTTCATCTATAATTCATTAAATTCTACCTTAGGGTTATGTTATCTAATCTAGGTTTTCCTAAATTTAGTTCCCAAGGTTTCTAATGAACGTTTTTTGATACCAACTATAGTGACCAAGCCCTAGATAGCACTAATTCAGTGTCTTATATCAATTACATTGGAATGATTATAAGGAATCAAGCCCTAAAGGACTGATCTGTTTAGTTGTCTTGGTAAACCAGATGCAGAAATTAGTATGGTATTACAAATTAATAAATTGACTACAACACAATTTTTTTATTCCTTAAAAATAAAGAAATATGAGGATAACTCTAATCCATATAGTAAATCCATACATATATTTTATTGTAAAGTTCTTGGATTATTGGTTAAAGAAGCACAATAAGGGTGAGCTTAAATTCTCCGTAAGGGAAAAATATAGTGGAAGAAATAATGAATTGGTGTGGATAGTCAATATGGAAAGGTAAATAATTGAACACACATGCCATGTAATCCATAAAAAGAATAAAAGTACAAAATCAACATGGAAAGGTAATAACTGGAAACACATGCCATTAAAATAAATATAAGAGGTAAAATAAATATGGCAAGGTATGAAACTAAAACACATGCCATAAATCAATAAACTAAAACGAAATAGATCCCTAAATATGTCGATGAAAAATCACATGGATTAATAATAACTAAAAATACTATGAAAGAAATTTATTTCTTTATGAATATCTTGTATCAATGAAATTAAAACCTTTTATCATCATGACAATTCACAAGATGATTTAAAACTAAGGGTAGAAACCAATTTGAGAAAATATTTATCTCATGAGAACCTGTCGATGCATCGAGGGGCTATATAATGTCTGGGATTGACCCTTCATTACCCAGAAAGGTCATTCAGAGACGAAGCCTCTGAACATTTATTAAAATAAAAGAATATGATTACAACAAGAGCACACAAAAAGCTAGAAAAAAGAACTACATATCATAAAACCCATACCCATAACCATATCCATGATCGATACCTTCATCCGTAATGGCTGATTGCCACTCTGAGCTTTCCTAAGGATTCAGAGTCTTAACATACTTCCTTATGAGATTTAAATTTTATAGATATAGAAATACCTCAGTGGGTAGAATACCATTTCCCTTTCTAACAGAGGACCTGGTAGGCATCAGCTTCAGTATAGAAGAATAATCTTTCCTTTGTCTTCTTTTTGGTGGAGCAGTCATAGTTTCCTCCTTCCTGGACATAATATTTTTTCCACCCTAAACAATGTCACTATAAGAGGTTTGAACCCTGTCTCCAGTATTCCCATTTTGACGATGAGATGTATCTCCCCAACATCCATAGATATTCACCTCATGGTAACCAACATTCATTCCCTGATATTGTTTTAAGTGACTGTTAGTATGAACCATTCCTAAACATTGTGGGTGTTTCAAAATCCCATGACCATTAAGCATCCCCTTATGCAGTGTACCTTCTCCAATTACAACACCCTGAGACTGAAATTTAGACTGTATCTTGTAACCTTCATTCCTTTCAATTTCCTCCTCAACATGAGCTGGCCTCTTGTGCTTCAATTCGTGAAAGCAATTGCCAGAGGCCTGCTCTTGCGACTTCCCATTTTTACTACCACTGTGACTACACTTCCGTTTCATACTCGGACTCCTACTATCATCTAGTTTGTCAAAAATATCAACCAACATCTGGCCATGAGAATGAGGAGAGGCAGCTTGATCAATCAACGATATAACCTGATCCTGTACCATTTCCAATTCCTCATTCACCAGACACAAAAAACAACTTCCATGTTCGATACTAGCTTTATGCTTCTCAGGTTGTGGCTGCAGCCTAGCTAAAACCTTCACCCACCCCCTATTTTCATCCAAAGAACCACATTCTAGAAAATCCATAATAGAGCTTCCCCTCATTGGAACATTACTCCCAATAGGCTCAACTTCTAGATTCACTATATCCAACATTCCTCATGTGTTTTATACCTTGAGGTCTAACTCATTGTTCCCAACAGGTTGAACTGTGTCCTTCACAGTGGATACCAAACTTCCTGCATTGAACACCCCAAGATAACACTTCAATCTTCCAATAAACTCTTCCAACCTGAGGTTTTAAGTAACCTCTACTACCCTCATTTAGGTGCTATGCACTGTTGTGACACTATCAGAACCCAATATCTACTTTCAATGGAGATTCAAGTCCCCCACAACCTGTCCATCTGAAGCCATCTACAGAACCACCCTTCTACCCCTGTAGAATTCCTTCTAATTTCTATCTTTGAGGCATCTGGAGAAATAATCAATCCATGAATCAAAAACCAAAATATACTTATATCTAAACTCCTTACTCACAACTATGAAAAATGATTTAACCAGAGGTTTAGATAAGTTAACTTCAACCCATATTCTCGGTGAAACCAGATGGAAAATAACCTTAGTTCTACAATCTGAGAAAAGATAGTAGCCAACAAAATTATCCAAGAAAGAAAATGATAGCTCGATTCTAGAAAGAAAGAGGTAATTCTGTAAATATTACCAAAATTTAACTGGTTGGAGAATCACGCTTCATGTGGTAATCATAAGACCATTTGGAGAGAATGAATCGGGAGCCATCACATGTTTGCGGAGTAGAGGTCCAGGACCGAATAAAACATTCTTCTGAATTGAACAAAATAATTATGCACCTTTAATCAAAGAAACCAATAGTTGAGCGATCATGTAGATTCTAGGAATTTAAGATGAAGTGATCAAAGAAATCCACGAGCAGGCATCATTGCTTGGAAGGCACTATCAAGGTCAAGTTCAGTAAAGATGAGGCATCCGTAAATTCGTGAGTCATGATTGAGAGTTGAGGGATCCCATCATATAACTCAGGAACTTTAGGAGAAATATATATTTTTGGAAATGAAGTAATGTAGTTATGGTTTTAGAATGGAATAAAGCATCGATCACCAGAGGGAAACGAAAATCCACCCTAATTAATTAAAAAATGTCTTAGTGAACACCGTGTGAAAAATAGTATATGGTTTTGGAAATACTAATATCTATTTTATGATTATATTGATATTAATTTAAATTTCCAATGAAAATTATTATAATACAATGATTAATTTAAGGAAAAGTTAAGAATCACAAAAGGAAGTGAGATTAAGAATATTCTTGAAGAGAATAATCTTTAAACATTCCAATGTGTCCCATTTAAATTTAAAACATTCAAATAATAATAACCATAATGGTATGAAATTAAATTAATATTAAAATATTATGAGATTACGATGGTTAACGATATATTAAACCAAAATGGGATGCAGGTATGGGACACAAAAGAAGTAATTAGTGAACATGACATTAATCTCAAATAGTTTAAAAAGGTGAGATGAAAATCCATTACCATTGTGATAAAAAATTAATTGGAAAACCAAAAGGTATTCAATAAAACATTTAAATAAAAGGTAAGATAATATGGTTCATGATATTATTTGTTAATGTGGCATTAATTACACTATATATAAGAAATTAGGTTCACAACAATCAATTATCCCGCACGTAATGAAAATGAGACAAGAATCCCTTACCTTGAGTTTCGTTTAGGGTGAACATCCTTTAAATTCATATATAATAAATTTATTTTAGTTTTAAACATGATTCATAACATTTTCCATGTAAATAATTACTTTTATTTCACTTATTACTATATTGTGCACAACTACGTAACCAATTATGTTTACATCAGTTGTTTTTGACCAAATTCGGTTGATGTGTGAAAACAACTATTGTTGGTCAACTATGGTCAAAGGGGTCATTATATAGAATCTATAAAATGATAAAAATGAAATAATTATCATATTTTTACATAAACTATAATTTTAAAATCAATCATTAAATACGGAAATGAAAATGAAAATATGTGACAATCATGGAGACATTAGGCCATACGTACGCATGAGTAACATTCTCATTTTCAAATGGTCATTGTAGAAAGAAGGTAAGTAAGTCAAATAATTAAATAATGATCAGTATATAATAAATACTATATTATTTAATCACATATACTTATATATAGAACTATGTGATGTAAAAGGAATCACATCATGCGTAGGAGGCGATAGTCCACCCATCTACGAATAACTTTATCACTTTTTAAATGTGTGATAGAGTTATAATGAAAATGATATATATATATACATATATACACAAAAAGTTAATTATTTCATGAATATCATATATATTTTTTTATTTCTCATTTGTTTAATTATTTCCATTCATTTGGACATTCCATCTATCGTGCGAACGAATCACATCTCTTTGAGGGGGTGGTAGTCCACACTCTCTCAAACAAAATTATCATATTTACACAACCTGGAATGAAAACATTTATGTAATAAATAAAAATAAAATAATGTTAAAACATTATAAATACCATTTATAACATATATAAATAGATATTATATCATAATGGACACCATAAGAGTCAGTAATGGAGAATTGAACAATCATTGTTTCATGAGGCAGTAATTCGCCGTTCACCGAAACAATATGTTCATTACCCATTAGATGGTGGTATTCAAATTTTTAGGTTCAAATATCATCATAAAAACAACATATTATATTGATGGTACTTGTTTGGTTATAAAATAAAATAATAAGGATATTTTATTGGTTGGGGAATGTTAATGAAACTAGAGAGATTGAGAAAAGACATTACCTTTTAAATGGTTAACTTATTTTGGTTTAAAGAAAGACATCCAATGAAGGTATTATGTGAAAATTGAGGATTATATATCAAGGGGAGGAATTTTGGGAGACTATTCAGTCAAATATTGGCCATAATTAAGAGGTTTTATTGGTTTAAGGAATGGGTAGTGGTGGTGGCCTTTTATTGGGAAGGAAAAGGACTCACTTGGTATTTTCGAAAAGAAGTTAGGTGTAAACTTGTTGTTACACTATAAAAGTCATAAAAACCACCCCTACTAATGAATTTAAGGTTAATGGACGAAATAAATCAAAAAAAGGTGTGGTGGAAAAGGGTCTAGGTCAGTTGGGTCCCTAATATTAGGGTTTTAGTCCATTTAAGCCTAATTACACCTTAATCACTCTGACTAATTTTAATCAAATTCACTAATAATTTTTGTAAAAAATTAAGATTATATTATTAGACACAAAATATTATCTCAATTACAGTGAGGTATGTCAGATTTTTAAAATTAAAATCACAGAAGTGGAAAAATTAAGGTTAATGATATTCTCATAGACAGACCGATTAACATGTTTTAGTAGAAATTGTTTCAAAATGTTGTTTTGTTTTTATATTAAATTTAAATGTTATATTGATTATAATTTAGTAATTTATATTAATAGATGTATAATTGAATAAATTTGACTTTAAAACAAATTTATAATATAATTTAACATTAATAATTATTTAACTAAAAAGGAAACTTTTAACTAAAACACAATATTTTTCACTATTCAGTAAAAAATAAAGTTTCGAGGGAAAATCCTTAAAAATTATCATAAGATAATTTTGACATTATAAAGTCAAAAATAATTTTTATTTAAACAAATATAAATAATAAAAGTATCAAATGTAATATTTAAAATAGTTTCTTCATTAAAAGGCTGTAAAATTGCCTTTATAAAAATATAGGTTTTTAGGAAAAACATTGGGCTTGTTCTTATCTTATGTTTATCAAATATAATGGATGCATATAAAAAATAATTTATTGAATATTTAAAATATCTTCTAAATTAATATCAGTAACTAATTGTAATTAATTTAATCCTTTAGGGTAAAACACATTTGTGGGCATAAAAATAGTTCTCTATAAAAATATCTTTTTAATATTAAATTAGTTCTTATATTCATTTCTAATTTATTTGTAACAAAATTTTTCATTTTCTAAACCATATATTCTCATAATTCAGTAAAAAATAATCATAATGTCTAGTTTATATCTTATAATATTTTAATAATAAATCTTTTTTTTGTGAAACTCGATCTTGCATACAATGCAAGATTTCGATGAAGGTTGCTCTTCTGTGTAACACAAGCTATAAAGGAAGGTAATCATTGCATATGATGTATGCTAACCCAGTGGAATACACATTCCATGATAATATGGTGTTTCATACATTGAAATATATAGAATATATTTAAAAAATAAAATATATTATAATGTTTACAGATATTATATTATGTTACGGGATCGCTATCATGTGTCATACACACTATTAAATACAAGGTTCTTACGTTTTCTTATTGGGGCATCACAATGAACCTGGTAGCTTATTATCCCATGTGGGGATGTTTTTTATTAATAACCTAGTGATTTTTTCCATGAAACTAAATTCCTTTTTAGGATCATTTAGTGGTTTTAACTCTTTACTTATATTGTATCCCATACTATTTATATTTTTATTTGACACATATTTTCTTGTATTTTATCTCATTTTATGAGACTTGATATAATGGTTCTTTATTCTGTGATTTCATCCTTCTTTTTATGGGTTTATTTTAAGATTTTTTGAAAATGAATTGTAAAAGGATTATAAAGAAGGAAAAAATGAATTCTTGATTTTGAAGTGTTCTTAATCTATTTTAATATTGAGTTTGAAAAGTTTTATCAAATGAGAAAATTTACAATGGTTTTTATTTGAATCTCCAAGAACGTTTGAGTTCTGCAAATGGGGTTTTTTTCCACCATGCCAAGTTTTAGGGATCAAAAATGTTTTTGAAAAATTTATGATAGTTGGAAACCTCTTTGTGTTTTGAAATATTTATTTCCAAAATTGGGTGTTTATAAAATAGTTTATTGTTATTATTTTAAAAGGTGTTTTGAAAAATATGTATTGGTGAAAATAAATTGTTTTCCAAGTGATTATTTTCATTTAATGAAAATTTTAGAAAAATCGTTTTAACACACGTTTATGCGTTACAACTTATTTGGTAAAATATTGTAAAAAATGTTTATTTTTCTAATTTATTTCAAACTAGATTTTCTATAATGTAATAAAAAACGTTATATCTTAGATTTGGTAGGTTGTGGTGACCAATTAGACTTTTAGATAAAAACTATATTTTATAGGATCAGGTTTATTTTAGCTTGTTCAGCTTCTATTGATTCTTCTAAGAGGGATATATGGTTGGATGATTACCCTAATAGAACATCTTTTGTGTATTTAATTTTTTAAATATTAATATTACAAAACCAAGAGGATGGATATGAATAAAAATGCATGGACTCATTCATATGACAAAATATTTTGAATATAGAGTGAAAGAGTTCATCAATATTGAAAAGGATCATGTATATGACTCTTCTCAAATCCTTTTTCATGATTTATGCTATTGTTATTTCCGACATATTAGTCTAGATAAGTTTTAAGTATAATTGATCTTTCACAAAAAAGGTCAAAGTCATAAATACTGGAATAAACATGGGTAAAAAAGATTGTTGCTAGTAGATGGGATACGACTACATATCATGGAACATTTTATATGATTACAAGTGTGTGAAATGAAGAAAACTGTATCAAGGATTTGATTACATATGTAAATGGGGATAAAGATTTTATTGATTAAGTGGTAAGGATAGTCAAAGATGAACTTCGTGATTGCCCAAAATCGTTTGAGAAGTTAAAGGGTTGTGAAAATATACCATTGTATGCTAGTTTCACTAAATATGTAGAATTTATAGCTATACTGATGTATAATTTGAAATTAGACAATAGATGGAGTGATTCTAGTTTTATAGAACTACTTTTTCCCTTGAATTACATGCTCTGAGAAGATAATAAGCTATGTTACCAATCATACAATGCCAAACGAATTCTATTCTCAAGGGGTATAATCTCTAAAAGAATACATGTTTTCCCAAATGAATGTATAATATTTCTCAAGAACCACAAATCACTTACATAATCCCAAAAGTGTGGTGCTTCCTGATATAAGGAAGATCAATCCGGTCCTACGAAGGATGTATGGTACATTCCAATCATTCAAAGGTTTTGGTGCCAATATGGAAGTGAGGAAACTTCCTAAAAATAGATGTGGCACATCAATACATGAAATAAAGATGAAAAACTACATCACTCAAGAGAATCTCCATATTCCATAGTGGAAGAGAATTGATCATGAGTATGATGAATTTAGAAATAAGCTGAGAAACCTTCATCTTTTGTTATCTACAGACAGAGTGATTTTTTTTGGTTTTCAATGTAGCCATCATAGTACATGTATGGTTATATTGGTAAATTATACCTTTCCATCATGGTTTTTAGGAAACAAATACATCATGTTATCTATATTTAAATTAGGACTAAAACACTATGTAGTGATATTGATTTTTATTTGGATAAATTGATCAAGTATTTGAAATTATTGGGGGATTCAAGTGTTATGTTGTACGATGATTATAGAAATGATGATTTGATGTTGACATCCATGTTGTATGGGACGATAAATTACTTTCTTGATTATGGTAAATTTTCATGATTTAGCATTAATGGAACTCAAGGGTGTCCCATTTCCAGACAATGTACATAGTCAAATAGGTTGAATCCTTCATTGAACATTTTGTTTCTAAGGCATCAAAAATTTCTACCCTGATAACATCTATATTAGATGACATTATTCGAGGGATGTTCTGAAAAATGTACAACACCATCTCTACTAATAGGTGATCAACTATTTGAGAAAGTAAAATATGTGGAAACTAGTTTTGGTAAACAATTTCAAAAAAACAATCATAAACCGGTTGGAAAAAGAGATCAGTTTTTTAATTACTTTACTAGAATTGTCTGTACATCATACATTTTCTTGATGTTATGAATGTTGAAAAAAATAACTGTGATAGTGTCATCAGAATACTTCTAAATTCACCCAAAGAAACAATGGATGTCATTAAGGATAGGTTGGACATGTTTGACATATAAATGTGAGAGGATTTGGCACCAATGAAGCATTAAATATGAACTTCTCTTCCTCCAGCTGCATACACTCTTTCCAACAAAGAGAGATATTCATTTTTGAACTTTTTGATTGATGTAATGGTTCTATAGGGGTATTTATCAAATATCATTAATATAATATCAATGGGAGATTTAAAGTTAAAGGGAATGAAATCAAATTAATTCCATTTTTTGATACAAGATCAAATTCCTATAGATCTACATTGCTTTATTAATAAGAATTTCTATTATACATTACCCAATATGTGTCTCTTCCTCAAAGATATATGCAACAAAGCTACAGACCTGGCGAAATTACCAACTATGGAAAGATAAATTGCCACTGTATTATATGAATTTGAGATTTTATTCCCGCCATAATTCATTGATATGATGGTTAATTTGATGGTACACATGGTGGGAGAGATTTGACTATGGGGTCCTATACACTATAGTTTGATTTACTCTATTGAACTGTATATAAATAATTTGAAAGGAATTGTCAAAAATCAATGTTGTTGAGAGTGTTGTATTATGAAGTTATATATTTTTGAGGTAGCCATTGAATTGTGTACTGAATACTTATCCAGTGCATAAAGAATTGGTCTAATAAAATATCATCACATTGGGTGGCTTATGACAAATGGAATATCTAGAAGATATTTTGTCACAATCAATATTATGGATCGGTAGTAGGACCGAATTTATGTTTTTCATAATATTTTGGAGGTTTCCCCATAGGTTTAAATACACAATGAAATTATTATGCATTTTAATCCATTTAGGGATTAAATATGTATATTAAATACACATAATCAATAGTTTATAGGATGGTTTCAGGGATGTATTTTAAAATAGACATATGAAAATCCATATTTAATTTCAGAGAAATGTTGATGGATAGCTAGAGGACCAAATGTGTATTTATTATCATAAAATGGTTATGAAAAATATTTTCTATACAAATTAAAATGATAAAGAAATTACCATGAAAAATATTAGAGTTACACTTGTGGCTGAAGTAATTCATTTTTCTAGTACTAGGGATAGAAATCCAATTTATGTGAATATTTCATAATTTGGCATCATAAAAATATATAATACATTGATTATAAAAACTTCAAAGTTATTATTTATGAATGTAAGTGGGTAGATAATAGGATTACTATTAAAATATTAGAATTGGTATTCGTGAAATTGGATTTTAGAAAGGAAGGGTACAAAGATGGACTATTTGTAATGGGATCATAAGAAGTACAAGTATTTTATATTCTAGATCACATGAACCAAAAGAGTTTAATTTTCTATTATAAACCAAAGCCACTAAAGGGTCAGAAAAAAATTCAATTGAGGATGGACATTTTATTGGGGCATCAAAATCATTTCGTAGTGGTCACAATTTCGGCATTGTTTCTTATTTCAAAGTAGACCAGAATGAAAGGATTTTGATAGTTGATTAAGTGGACAAAGCCCTCTATATTGTTTTTAAAAAATAGACTTCAATAATCAGGATAATTGTTTTGTAATATTCACTATGTTACATCATGTTATTGTCTATTTACAACTTAATTTATGTAATACGAATAAATGTTTAAACTGATTTTGTAGATAATGACTTCTGCACATGTTGGTGCTCCCAATACTTAGGAACAACATGCCTTAAGACCTACTGCTTCTCATAGTGAAGAGGAACAAAGACCTGATACACCATCCGATGATCCCAATACTGAGCAATAATAAGTCTCTCAAAATTTTACTACTCATAGTACATATAAATAATGACCATATAAACATGTTGGTTCTCCCAATCATGTGGAACAAAATTTTTCTCAACCTATTGCTACTCCTATTGTGGAGGTAGGATAAAATTCTACACATATTTATGCTACTACTACAGAGGATCAACATAGTGAAGATGTAGAATATGATGAAATAGTAGGTGATGAAAGACTAACGATGACTAAAAAGTATCACTGTAGTTTGATGGTTTTATAAAAAATAATTAAGGTGAAAAAGGAATAAAATATGAGGTTAGACGGAATATATGGGGACAACATGTTAACACTGACAAAGCCATGTTTAGTTGTTACATTAAAATCATCACTTGGAAACATGTGATGATTGATTTAAATTAATGGTACCATGTTTTTCCCATTCTTAAGACCCTGATTTAGAACGATATTATGATAACATTATGATATCATTATTTATTTTACTAATACAATAAAATAATGAAACATTGACTTACTCTTCATCATCACTTAATGAGTACATTTATTGTAGAATAATCCCACAATAAATATGTATTAATACTTTCTTGAAGGATATAAAATGGATTTCTCACAATTATAATGAGATTTCATCATAAATATGTTAAAGGAAAAATAAACCCACACCCACCACTTATGTAGGCACACCTGATAACCCAAGTAGCGTGGGATGCATTTACTGGCCATCATGTGTATGTGTATTTTAAGGTACATTTTTGATAGTAATATATTTTTTGATAATAAATTTATTCATCACTTTTATTGAATATTTTTTCTTTATGAAACAACAAGTTATTGCTGATAATAAGGAATGTGAAGTAAAACCAACATACCCCAACTGTAAGGAAAGGGTTGAGTATGATTCACTTGACAATAATTGGTATGCATTTTAAATCTACCGTAATAAATTTATGTGAAATAAAATACATAGCAATTATGTTCCTATATTTATATGAAAATTGATGAATCCAAATCCAAATCCAATTCCATCCCACTCCATGTTCTATGGAAGGAGGAATGTGTAAATAAAAATGGTCTATTAATAGATTAAAACACAAAAAAATTATGGGAAACAAGTTTATGTTTGACATAATAAAAATTTGTTTTTCTTTAATCGCTATTACATTTAAATGATGTGTTTTTTTCATATATTTTCAAGACAACATTTTCATAGGAATCATCAAAAATTGTACCATATGAAAACCTACTAACGGTGGCCATGAAGCGGCCAAAATAGTATGGCCGCGTAAGAGAGGTTGGTTTTTAGTTGACACCATGAACATATATTGAGAATAAATATAAGATAAATATAAAGATAAATAGATAAAATAGAGTAAATAAAAATAAATACTATTTAAGATCAATTCCAATGGAAAAGTGAGTTTCTAGTAACTGTTATGGGGGTAAGATAAGAGAAGAAACAACTTATGAACAATAACTACTTGAAGATCTCTCCCCACCACCAGCTTTAAGGTGAGCCATCACCATCAAAGAGCTAACTTAGTTAAAGAAATCAATGTTCTAATAACTGTTTCTATGAAATATGAATCAGAAAAACATTGATACCTTTCATTTACTAAAATTCAGTAGGGTGAAAATGACTATGATTTATATCTATCAACACTCACCCATCACCTTTTAGTGAAGGATATAATGTTTAATATCCATGATGAAAGTCTACATAGGAGATAACATCTAGTAGATCATGTGGGAGTAGAATATAACATAACTCATAATCCAAGCAATGAGCCACCTATTTCACTAGATGATGATGATATTCATACAGGCGACTGAGCAATTGAATCATTCATCCCATGTCCATCAAATACTATAAAAAACAAGTTGACAAGGAGTTATTCATTTCCAATTTATTTTTCAAGTTAAACCTATAACAATTAATCAAAAAGGGAATGAACAAATTAATGTTATTATAGATGGTCAAATGGAAGGGATAAAATAAAAGTTCGACTCAAAACCATCTTAAGGACTGACCAATCGATCAAAAGGATCTTCCAAAAGCACCTTTACCCCACCCATTGAATATCCTCATTTAATAAGATTAATGGTTCATGTGAATACATGGTTATAATTTGGTAGTAGTCACATAGTTTATTTTTAAGAAACAATGTATGTAGAGTAAGGAACTAACTATATTGGTGTTTAGAATTTAAATTAAATCCCCGACTATGAATGGATTGGAGCCTCATTTGCAAATGTATACATGAGGTGTGTTTTCATGATTTAATTTTCCAGACGCAGATATAATCTATTAATTATGAATAAATAAATTTCATAGTTTTTTTCAGGAATATATATAAGTAACAATTAAAGGGATCTCCCCGTGAAACAAAATTTGGACTCGTTAGTCCTCATGAAACCTCTACATAACAAAACCAAATAGAATCTAATCTAATTGATGAAATAGTAGAAACCTGGCTTTATTGTTTGAAATAAAACTTGGGGATGATATAATATTCTTAATACCAATGATGTAGGGGAAAATTTCTACAATTTAATTATATCAAATATTATATCATTTATTTCATTACTTTATCATTTTTGTGTTTTTAGTAATCATTTTATGCTAATTAAAATGAATTTGGATACTTCAAGGTTTTATTTCATGGATTCACTGCATTGACTCCCAACCAAACGACCACACGTGATGACATTTTTTAATTTTTAATACACTCCATCCATCATTTTAGAACTTAAATTCAAGTTATATAATTTATATTATGTTTTAATAAGGATTAATTTTTATATAAAGATGTGTAAATATCATCTAAATCATGGAATGAGGACAAGAATTGAAAACAAGGACACTGAAATGTTCTAAAAATAGATAAGTGTGAAGGTATATATATTAATATTTCACTATCCAAACATATATAAAAAATTACTTATTTTCATCAAAGTTTATATAGTGTCTAATACAAACAAATGGAAACAATTGTGGTTATTATTTTTATAAATTTATAAGAAATATCATATTCCATAAAAAACACACATCCCCAAAGAGGTATTTTGAAAGTTAATTACTTTATCATTTAAAATATTTATTAATCCATTGTGTATTAATAATTTTCTAATACTACTATGACTAAAAAAAATAATATTTAGAAGACAATTTACATTTTCATAGAAATGAATGGGCATCATACTATATCACAGGATGTACCAAAATAACTTGAAGATGTGGATACCATATAATTAATGGATTGTTTCATATTTAGGTTTAATTTATTTTTTTAGTATTACCCACATTAGAAATTTTTTCTTATATAGGTGGACTCCATTAATATTTATGGGTGAATAATGTATACAAACATCATAAAAATATGATTGCCCACTACATATTTAAATATTTTTTCCATTATTTTATCAACCATTTGTAAGTTATTTTCCCTGCCATATTATCTAATACTTATTTTGTTTTTTTGATAGATATTTTGGGAAGTCATATTCTTCCAGTGCTACCACACATCATATTTCTTTTCTCTATCAAACTTCCAATGCTTCATATAGATTTGACTTTTTTAACCGAAAAACCGATCTCGAATCAATATGTAGTGTTAGCCAATTGAAAACAATACAATGGTAATCATGGTAACATAGTATTTAGTATTTGTTTTTAGACTTTGGGACATGTAAGAATCAATGGAACCTTAATATGATACATGGCGTGACCGATATGACTCAAGGTGTGTCTTTTTATTTAAAATTGACAATATTTTAGTAAAATAGTCAACTTACATACTCAAAATCATAAAAATGCATTCAAATTGTTTTTAATATTTAGTAAAATGATCCATAAGTCATTTAGGATGTGTAGGAATCATTCTCACCTCAATATAATGCACATTGTGACAAGTATGACTCAAAGTGTCCATTATTAGTTTTAAATTGACATTTTACTTCAAAATGTGTCACTTAGTGAAAACTAAGAAAATTTGCTGAGATTGTCTTGATAAATTTGAAAATTGTTTCATAAATAATTTATGACATGAAGGAATTAGTGTTGTGTAAAACCTATATACAATGTTATTCGTACGAGTCAATGTTCTTGTTTCCATTTTAAAATGAAATTTTAGTAAAAAAGACAAGTGATCTATAGAAAACCAGTAAAATGTATTCATGTTGTATTGATAGTTTAGTAAAATGATCCATGAGTTATACAAGACGTTTAGGAATCCTTAGAAGCTTAGTCGTAAGCATGGAGTGGAAAATATGACTCAAAGTGCCATTTAATTTAATATTTATATTAGTTTTAGTACAAAGTAGTAAGTGTTGTACTGAAAACTGATAAACCACATTCATATTATTTTTAAACTTTTGGAAAATGAACCTTGTGTCATTTGGTACAAGTAGTAATCCACCACACCTCAATCTAACATGCGGTGTGACTAGTATGACTCTAAGTGCATCCATTTACCTAAACTTTACATGAGTTTTAGTAAAAAGGAAAACTGACCTAATAAAAACTAAGAAAAATCATTTGGATTGTTTTTATACATTAGGAAAATGATCTATTAGGAGAGGTGAAAGAATCAACCACACATCAATATGATGAACGATGTGATCGTTATGAATCAAAGTGTGTTTTTTATTTAAAATTGAAATTATTTTTTATAAAATGGAAAAATAAACTACTCAAAAATAAAAAAATTCATTCTTCTTAATTTAATAATTTAGATAAATGATATGTTAGTAATTTTTGACATGTAGTAATCAACAAAAAATCAATATATTGCATAATGAGATTGGTATGACTCTAACTGCATCTTTTTATTTAAAATTGAAATTAATTTTATTAAAAGGAAAAAGTGACGTTCTGAAAACTAAACAAACACATTTGAATTAATTTGATATTTTAGGGGAACATCCATGAGTAATTTGTGATGTTTATGAATCATCCTCACCTCAATATAATGTAATGTGTGACCGACATGACTGAATGTTCCCATTATTAGTTTAAAATTTATATTTATTTCAAAACGTGTGTCACTCAATGAAAACCAATAAAATGAAGTCTTATTGTATTGATAATGGTGTACATCAATTCATATGTCATTTTTCTCACATAGTAAGTAGTCTCACATGAAACCGATACATGATGTGACACATATAACTTTATGTGTGTGTTTCTAATTTGAAATGTCATTTTATTAAAAAACAGAAGTGACATATTGAAAACCAAGAAAACTCATTCATATTGTTTTGATGCTTTAGGGAAAAAATACTTAAGTAAATTTTGATGTATAGGAATAATTTATAACTCAATCCCATGAATGGTGTAACTGGTATAACTCCAAATGTGTCTTTATTTAAGATTGACATTAATTTCATTAAAATTAAAACGTGGCATACTCAAAACCATGTGAACACAGTTGAATTATTTTGATAATTTAGAAAAATGATACATACCACATTTTTGATTTTTTGGAATCATCCGTACCTCAAACAAATGCATGGTGTGACTGGTATAACTCAAAGTGAATCTTTTTATTTAAAGTTTACATTTTATTAGAGTATTTTTCATATTAATTATTATTATTTTTCTTTAAAATATTACCAATATAAGATTATTTTTCTTATATAGGTTGATTATTTTTATCAGGTTGAGGTGATTTGTATAGCAATGGATACCATGGGAATACCTTTTTGATATGGGATCACAGGTTTCAAAAACAAAAAATAATATTTTAAATTTTTTGGGGATATTAATTATAAATATAATTATACAAAAAATTGTTTTAAATTCATATAGTAGTTTTTTTTAACTTTTTTTGTATTTGTGATGTGAAATATATTTTATTTAAATTATATATTTTTTGTACTTGTTATAAGAGGTTTATTTAGTGTGTTGTTATAGAAACAAACTTTTTAAGTAGATATGGCCTATATCATCGCTATTTCTTATATTGATAAAGGAAACCATTTAGCAGCGCCATTTAAAGTGATGATAAAGTGAGACATTTATCAATACTTGAAACACCCCTGATAAAGGGGACCCCCTTTAACATCATTGAGATGAAATATTATTTTTATAATTGTTAGAATCCTTTTTTCATGTTGTTAAAGGGAATATCTATAGTAGTTCCACTAGAGGATGAACCTGATTATTTTTAGATTCATATGACTTATGAATGAGACATGCCATTTTATAATTAATAGTCCCATATTGCTATGATTAGGACCCCCTTAACCCATTTCAATATATCACTCTCCCTAGAAGCTATACTATACATAAACTAGGGATGAGAAAGACACTCCTTAGGCATATAAATCAATATGCGATCATAACTAACTCAACCAATCCTTTACTAGAATGAAATAAATGGATTCCATATTCGAATAAAAAAGGTCCAAAAAATGACTATATGATGAAATCACCAAAGAACGCGATGATCACTTTCATTTCTACTCCACTGTCTTTCTAGTAAGTGTATCATTGGTAATATAAGAATGGAATGAATCTATGTTAAGCTAAATAATTGATTCTAGTTGATAATAAATAAAATAATGTGAGGAACCTCTATCAAATAAGTTATATGCTATGGTATAGTATACCTAAATAGTTCCTCTAAAAGTAGATAGATTCACCATATCATCAGAAGTTGATTTAGTTTTTACAGTTACCCTATGTAAAGTTTTATATTGGCATCAAGGATAGAAATCAAACACCAATTACTCCACTGTTTTTACACAACCATAGAAACCACATCAGCCACCTTAATGGTGGTCTACTATCACTAGTAGTTTGATACACATACTACGCTTGATATTAATATTTCATTTGAGGTCAATGATTTTTTTTGATTCACTATAATTAAAAAACCATCATAGATGGCCAAAATGACCACATAAAAGGAATTTCATCACCTAAAAGGTGTGACTGGGCTTATTATTCCAAAAACAATTCACACTAATTAAAATACATTAAATGTATTCTAGAACAAGGGGATCCTTAAAAACCACTAACATGGATCCACTAAAGATAATGGCCCATGTTCATCACCCCCATTACAACTTTTGACCACTAATTGAACTATCACATGTTGTCTAACCTCATAGAAATATCGAAGGCCATATTCCTCCTTTGGATCCAGTTTAAGTGAGGATATTTTTCTTCACCACTTAAGAGTGTGTTGGGATATCGAAATATATAATAGATTTTTCTAAATGTTATTTCAATACCATATCAATGAATCTCTACTTAGTCTTCTAAACACCACTTGGATGTAAGGAAAAGCTGAGTAAGTCCATAATCAAGGTTGAATAATCCATAATTAACATTGATCCATGTTTATGGTGCATAAATTTTTTTCTATCACCCAAAAAAAGGTGTTATGGTAAAACAAATAAAATAATAATTCTTATAATTTCTTCTAGGTTAAACTATTGTCCTTTTTAGCTTACAGAATAACATCACACCACTATTGGGATACACATTCCATCATAATAGTATAAAATTATTGCCAATTTTGTTATGGTGTTTCATTAACTTCCAATATCTTATGAAGATGGTTGATTTATTCTTCAGCCTCTTAAGGAGATACATTACCCTAAAATATTAATGTATTGTGGAATTAAAAATCCCTATTGATCTAATTGGTCGTTGGTTCCCTTTTAGGATATCCTTGGTCTCAGACTTAGTGTACTTGTATAATCCTCTCAAGGAAATTTTGACCAACTGCATGTTGTTTGAGTGAAACATTATATCCTACCCATTAATTGATAATATGAGGTGTTTATATAGTTAAAATCATATTTAATAAATGATAGATCTATATTATAATTTATTCCCAAGTACAAACACATGAATTTTTAGTTATTGTATTATAAGTGTTAGGAAAAATCACACAATCATCCACCTTTATTCAATTTATTAATGAAAATTTTAAAAATATCATTTAAATAGTGTAATATACCTAAAATATCACATTAAAAAAAGTTTAATATATTGTAAGTATAACAAAGAGAAGTTACCAATAAACTATTTACAACCAAGGTTTATAATCAAGGGGATTGAATTTTTACTCATATTAACCTATATATCAATAGTAAATATATAATACAACAATATTTATTTAATTTTAATATTTTTTTAATATTAATCAATAATTGGTTCCAAAAATATTATAATAAATGGGGGTAAGCACACGATTTTCCTTGATATCCTGTATTTTCTAACATATATGAACCTATTATAATGCTTGTGGATTAAAAATTTATTACAGAAATAAGGGTAAAAGAGGAAAAGAAACCAATAATATATTCTATAATTTAGTAATCCACTATAATTATTAAAGATAATTATATTAATAGATTACGTTATGAGTTCTAATAGTCCTATCTCATACCTAATCATGAGTCTCACACCATAGAGCCCTTTAAATGGACTATGATACTATTTGTTATTGTCTCTAACCTGAGTACACATATAAAACCAATATTAAGTTTTCAAAACATCTTGGGTGCACCTCCAAATATCCTAATGCTATTAAAATCTATGGGGATTAAATAGAGAAATTATGGGATATGAATCCCCCCATGATTGGTGGAATAGACTATGTATGATCAATTAATAAACTAGCATGTCCAAATGAACCATAAATACACCATGGTTATAACTAGTTATCAATGGAATCATAAAAGGTAACCGAGCTACAAAAATGGAATACATTTCATGTGCATATATTGTCACATATCAACCATTCCTTAAACTTCCAAATGAATCAAAATGCACGTGGGTCAAGATAAAAAATTTATATACCAATGTCAGGTAATCAAAAAATTGTATAATGACTTAATATGTGGAACACTTATATAGAATACTCCATGATGAACACCAAGGATAGTTCCAATCTTCCCGTCCCACTTTCCCTCCCAAAAGTGAAAAGGTATATCCCGTACTCCAGACTCCCATTATAGTTAACCCCATGCCCATGTTCCCTTATTTATTAAGGATATGTGAAAAAGAACCATCATGCATCCTAATAAGATTTTTTATAGGTTGTGAGTATGATATACCCATTAAGTAGTGAGCATCCACACATAATCACCTATCATAAGATATGTGTATGTAGAAATAGAAAATCTTGAGGAATAGGTTGAAAATGATCTACATGATTCAACAGGGATACACGATTTAGAGTATAATGGTAGTAAGTAACTCTTTATGTAAGGTGGGTCTATACATGTCATACCAACATAGAGATTATAATGAAATATGAGATGATCAGTAACAAAGGTTTGAGTATGACACCTATTCTATTCAAGGTAAATGGAATGGTGCATACGAAAGTCTAGAAAGAAAAGCTACTCATCCCCATTTAGGGATATGGGAAGGCATATACATAATTTATGTAATTGACTACCGTTTTCATAACGACAACCAATCCATTATAAAATAGGTTCATATGGGAACCTTTTTACAAGTATATCATACACCACACATAGAACTATCTTACACATCCAAATATGAAATTCATAACCAAAAAAGGAAATAAAATCATTATTACATATTATTACTATAACAATAAGTATTAAATTATAAACATGATAGAATTCCATAAAAAAACATTCAAATCATTAAAATAATTTCCTATATTTCGAGTATCAGAAATTCTACAGAATTAAATAAATAATAAACTAATAAGAACATGGAAAGCCTTGTATATCATCATTAAAGAGAAACTAAAATAATCCCAAAAAATAAGTTTTAAAACCATGTTAGGAAAAATGTTATTAGATTTAATCATGTGGAAGACTTTTAGGATATGTTGATGATACTTGAAGATTTATGGAGAATTGTTATTGAATCACTTGGTGGAATTTTATATCATTATTAATAAATTATCTGTATTAATTTTGATTATATTATTGATGTTATTCAATTGATTTCAAGACAAGTATTGATGCTGAAGGAACATTTTCTACAACAAGTTGAATACCAAGAAAATGTTTATTTTCATGAAATAAAGAAGATGAATTCGACATTATGTCCATGAAAACTGTATATATATATATATATCTATGTGTGTTTCTTGAAGAAGAATAAATTGTGATTATTATGGAACTGGTCTTAAATCTCAAAGAGATGAGTTAATAGTGGAACATTTTTTACACCAGGGAAGAGTATTTATGGTCGTGAAAATATTCATTCGCATGTGTATTTTATTTAATGGACATATAATATCCTTATATTTTTCATGAGGTTTTGATGATGGGTTTTCATTTTAAAGACCCGTAAATTTCAAGGAAATTTTTTTTTCATAATTTGCTTTGGAATTTTACAAGAGCGAAGTTTCTGACGGCACCTGATTCCGAGGCCCGGTGTGCCCGGAATCATTTTCCGATGTTTGGCTCGGGTACGTTCAGTGAACGGACGAGCGGGTTTTTCTAACTTTTGAACCGGTGCCCGGAATCGAATTCTGAGGGCACCGATGAAATCGCAGCGCCGGTATTCTCTTAGAAACACCTCTTCCGGAGTTGCGTTTTCTCGGGTGTGGTTTTTAATTTTTCGGGCTTAAAATTAAGAAATAAAATAATTTTTCGACAACTTTATTTTATTTCACTTAAGCCACTTGGAAGCCACTTGAAGCAACTTAAAAGCGGCTTAAACTGAGTTGAACCGGATAGGGTACTATCCAAAAATATCCTACCCTCAAGGTAGGATATTTGTGAGGTGGGGCCCGCATGAGCCCCGCCGTTTCTTTCCACTAAGTAACGCATCCGCGAAAACCCGTCATTATGAAAGTCAAATGACGCGTTTTCTTAATTTCTTAACAGACCATTTAATTGGGCGGTTTATTTCGTAAATTAAATGAGCTATTTCTTTCGTTGAATTAATTCAACGAATTGATGGGTCGTTACTTACCCCTTTTTTGTGTGTTGGCATAATAATAAAATAAGACCAACCAGTCTTTTGGAGGATTACTGGTTGAGAGGTTTTGTAAGAATTTCATGAGCCTACATCCTCCTTCGCGAAGAACGCGAAAAACACGAAGAACGCGAAGAACGCGAAGAACGCGAAGAACGCGAAGAACGCGAAGAACGCGAAGAACGCGATGAACGCCGTCACCCTCGGAGATTGACGACGCTTCATCCGAGACGTCCTTCCCCGCCCCGATCTTCGATCAAGTGATTGAGGTAAGAGTCTCAGATTTTTTTTAATCTCCTTTGTGGTTTCACCAAAACACGGATTTAATGATTAAATTAAATTAAATCGGTTGTTTCATGATCCGTTGAGTTCGCCGACTCAACGCCGTGTTCTGCGACGATGCGACGCCCTTCCGCGACGACGCGACAATCTCCTCCTTCTGCGAAAAGAAATTCCGCGAAGGAAGTGCGTACGACGACGACCAATGAGGTAGGGGTTGTTGTGAGTTTATTCCTTTTTCCCATGATTGTTCCTTTTTTAAAAAGTAAAGAACCGGAAAAATAAGAAAAAATTTTATTCCATTAAAATTGTTGAATTCACATGCTGAATTTTTTTTCCTCCCGTTGTTTATCTCTAACGCGGAGGGTGCGGGCCAAACGAACACGGCTCGACAACCCTCCACCGTTCTTCGTTTGTGCGGATTTGACGGGCGACGACGGAATGTGCCGCAATGGATGTTTGATGATTCCGCAGTGAAGGACGAGTCCCGGGAGGAGCAGCGGCGCAGACGGGAACAGAATCGGACCACCGGAGCGACTCCGGTGGCCCGTTGAAGCCGACGGCGGCGCGGGTCGCCGGCGCGGCGGCGCCGGCAGCCTGGAGCGGCGGCGCTCCGGCACGCCGCCGGACAAGCCCGCCGCGGCAGAAGCCGCTGCGGCGGCGCTCGCGGACCCGCGGCCGCGCGGGTCCGGCGCGCACGGGACACGGCTGAAACCATGTCCGGTTGTCCGAGTGACACCCCGCGGGTGCCGCGGGGTTGTCACGCGGGGGCGGCGGCTCCCCCCCCCCCCCCCCCCCCCCCCCCGCGTCGCTCGGCTGCCCAGGGAGACACCCCGCAGGTGCCGCGGGGGTGTCACGCGGGGGTGGCGGATCCCCCCCGCGTCGCTCGGCCGAGCCGAGCCGAGCTGGCCGAGCCAGACCGGTCCAACCGGGTCGGACCGGGTCGGACCAGGTTCGGCCGACCTAGGGGGGGTTGGGCCGGGTCGGCTTGGGCCCGGACCCCCCGTCTTTAGACAGTTTTCGTTAAAATGCCCGTAACTTAACCTACGGGCCTCCAATCGACCCACCGTCAGCGGAAATGCGATTCTTAGATTGGGACGGTCGTTTCGGTATATCGCACTCAAGGTTTCGGAATACTTTGGGTTTGGCCGGGTTGGTTCGTACACGAAACCAACCGGGCCCTCGGAGCGGAAACACTCATATCTTGAGCTACAGACGTCCGATTGATGTGCCGTCAGCTTTGTCGTTTTCCTCTAAGTGAGACGGATCTTTTGGATCACTCTGACCGAGGTTTGGACGCTGGTGGAGTACGGTCGGGTTGGTTTTTCCATAAAAACCAACCGGGCCACTAGGACGAAAAAGCCAATAACTCTCAGACCGGGCGTCCGATTGACGCGCCATCTGCGACGTTGAGTTCTTGTTGACGATACGGAACATTTGGATACATCAACTTCGGACTTTGTGACAGTTGATGTATCAGCCTCTCGGCTCGTGGAGCGGACCCTCCCGAACGAGCTTGCTGTGTACGGAACCCTAGAGCTGGCTGCGATTGCTACTTCGACAGCGACGACCGTGCAGAGATCCTCAGTGGACTGCGGCGACGACCGTGCAGAGATCCTCAGTGGACTGCGACGACGACTGTGCAGAGATCCTCAGTGGACTGCGACGACTACAACACTCAGCGATCCTACGTGGATCAGTGCTACAGGTCCTGTGTGGGCCCGATCCTGTGTGGGTCAGCTCTCAGCGGTTCTGTGTGAGCCAGCGCCTACAGGTCCTGTGTGGGCCCAATCCTGTGTGGGTCTTTGCAGGGGTTAGTTACCTATCGATCCTTTGTGGGTCCGACGACTTAGATGGATCAGTGATAATCTTTATCGTCATCCGAAGAAGTATACCTGTGTGAGCTGAATCTTCTGTTTACTCTCCTTTGTGGATTGTGTTGAGCTATCCTATGTGGATATACTGTTTACTCTCCTTTGTGGATTGTGTTGAGCTATCCTGTGTGGATTTACTGTTTACTCTCCTTTGTGGATTGTGTTGAGCTATCCTGTGTGGATTTACGGTTTACTCTCCTTTGTGGATTGTGTTGTGCTATCCTGTGTGGGTATACGTTTTGCTTTCCTGTGTGGACTGGGTTGTGCTTGGGCTCGGACATTGGAGCCGAACGGGAATTGATGACTTAGGTATATGTATGGGCATATACATAAGCAGTGTCGGTTGTTACTTCGTGATTGTATCTTTCCTTTGTGGATTATCCTTTGTAGATTTCGGGAGATCTTCGGGGGTCTCGGGGTCCCTACTGAGTAGCTTATACTCACCCCTGCACGGGCTATGCCCGCACTTAGTTGTGTTGGTTGCAGACGACAGACAGCGCTGATTGGGGTGGAGGCGTGCGGAGCAGGACGGTACCTGGAAGTGGACCACTGGGCGGGACGCACTCGGAGCGGACGGATGGACCGAGGAGCAGTAGAGCTATCTGTACCCACCCTTCAGGTGGGATTCCCAGTGGACAGCTCGGTGTAGTGGCTTTTACTTTTCAGTTGCTGTTTTACCTTCAGTTTTACTTTATAGTTGGGCTTGTATTTCCGGCCCCTTTTACTTTCAGCACAGCTTGTACCGTTTTTACGTAGTGTTTACTTTTTCGCTTGCTTACTCTGTGGTGCTTGTTTACTTTTCAAAGTCAATGCCTTCCCTTTTTGTTGGGATTTACTCCTTGTTGCTAGTCGACAACCCCTGGCCTATGGAAGGCGGGCTTGGGGTAGTCACGACACGGGCCCCGAGGACGGGTCGTGACAAATTGGTATCAAAGGTGGTCAGTTCTACCAGAGACTCTGATATTTATTCTATGTGAAGCAATAGTGTTTAGTGTATTAGGTGTGGTTATTAGTCCAGGGAGTCCAGTGTTGGTGCGGCGGCTGACGTATCCGTACTCCAGGACCATGACATCTGATTTCCGACTTAATGCACGAAAACATTGATTGCATGTGTGTTTCAAGTTTTCTTTGTGATTAGTTATGTCAGCTCACCAGTTATACTGTTCTAACCGTGGCACACTTGTTTCCTTTTCAGGATGGCCCCACGAAAGCAGCCAGCTAGGATTCCGAGAGTAGAGCGCGACGATAGCCCGCCGAGCGACGAGGCCTCGATACAGGGCCCGTTGACAGTAGAGGCACCGACAGTACCTTTAGCCGCCGAGCCCCCGATGCTTCCAGCGCCGATCGCTGACGATGCACGACGACTCGGAGCTCTGCACGAGTTCCAGCGCTAGTGACCACCCAGGTTCCGTGGGGAGACGGACCCCCAGGCCACCGAGGGCTGGCTGGAGGCGGTCGTCCGAGTTTTCAGGCTAGTGAGGACACCAGCAGACCTCTTGGTGATCCTCGCGGCGAGCCTACTGCATGCCGCAGTAGGACGATGGTAGAGATTGATGCTCCAGGTACACGATGAGGCCTCCCTCATCTGGACGGACTTCGAGAGCCTCTTCCACTCAGAGTTCGTCCCGGACACCCTCTGTGTGGTGTGCATTCAGGAGCTTCTTCAGCTGCGGCAGGGCAGCTTGACGGTCGCCCAGTACGCGGCGAGGTTCACCGAACTTTCTCGCTACTCAACAGACATGGTACGGGACCCATTCTTCCGGGCCTGGACCTTCGAACAGGGATTGAGACACAAGATCAGGGCGTCGATGATCTCCCTTAGCATCCCGACCCAGGCAGGAGTGCTGGAGCGAGCCCTTCTGATCGAGAGCTTTCTGGATGAGTCCACAGCGAGACCTACCGCAGGGCGGCAGGTAGCAGAGTCTTCGGCAGCGGGTAGCCGAAAGATGACTCAGGGTTCCAGGCAGACCAGGCCTTCTGGGAGACGACCTCGGGACACTGGCTCAGCAGTGCGGGGCACACAGCGCGGGGCCAGTCTTCCGAGGGGCAGATAGTGCTACGCGTGCGGCGGGCAGGGCCACATGGCTCGTGACTGCCCGACCCGCCGTACCAAGGAGCAGCAGACGGTGGAGGGGCCACCCAGGAAGAGGTAGAGGGACTGTGGCGGTCCGCAGGGAGGAGGTGGACAAGGCAGAGGAGCTGGCCGAGCAACAGGTGGTGGGCGACGCTTTGAGGCTCTGCCACCACCACCACAAGGAGGTCCGCCCCGACCACAGGGAGCTGGCGGGCAGAGACAGGCTCAGCTCCAGGCTGCGGAGGCCTACGACCACGGCACGCCAGAGATGATTCAAGGTACGATCTGTGTCTATTCCACCCTTGATGCAGTTCTTATAGACACAGGAGTGAGTCACTCTTTCATAGCCGCTGCCCTTGTTCGGAGCTCAGAGATTCCGACAGAGCTGTTGGCTCCATCCTTACGGCTAGAGACCCCTACGGGAGCAGACTCGACGATTACGCACTGGTTCCGGTAGTGTGAGCTTACTCTAGGAGGTGAGAGATTCGGCTAGGATCTTCTTGTAGCGGCGTCGAGGCCTTACGACGTCATCTTGGGCATGGATTGGTTATCTATGGTCCATGCTCAGATTGACTGTTTTAGGCGCAAGGTGTGATGTGTGCGCACCGATGGGAGAAGGTTCACTTTCACCGGCGAGAAGGGAGCCTTCGCAGCACAGGATGGACTCACGCAGAGGAGAGGATAGTCCATCACTCATCAGTTGGCTAGCCTCATCCTTGGAGCAGTTGACGTGCGGAGTCCTAGTTTTCCTGTAGTGGTGGATCATTATATAGACGTCTTCCCCGACGACGTTCCAGGGCTACCTCCTCACAGAGAGGTAGACTTTATATTGATTTGTACCCCGGGACAGCCTCAATATCCACTCCAGCATATCGGATGGCCCCCGCTAAGCTTCGAGAGCTACGGGTACAGTTGGAGGACTTGCAGGTCAAGGGGTTCATCCGACCCAGTGTTTCACCCTGGGCATCCCCGATATTGTTCGCCAAGAAGGAGGACGGGAGCTTGTGACTGTGTGTCGATTATCGTCGCCTGAACCAGGTGACAGTGAGGAACAAGTATCCGCTACTGAGGATTGATGACCTCTTCGATCAGCTCAAGGGAGCACGGTGGTTCTCGAAGATAGACCTCAGGTCAGGCTATCATTAGCTCAGAGTTCGAGACGAGGATGTGCAGAAGACGGACTTCAGGTGTCGGTATGGCCACTATGAGTTCATGGTTATGCCTTTCGGCGTAACCAATGCTCCATCAGTGTTCATGAGCCTCATAAACAGGATCTTCCAGCCATACCTCGATCAATTTGTCGTGGTCTTCATCGACGAAATTTTGGTGTACTCGACAACGGAGGAGGAGCACGCCTACCAATAGCGGGTTGTACTAGACACACTCCGAGAGCACCAGATTTATGGAAAGCTCTCAAAGTGCCATTTCTGGTTACGTGAGGTCCACTTCTTAGGGCACTTCATATGTGAGGCGGGAGTTGCAGTGGATCCCACGAATATTGAGGCAGTACTAGCTTGGGAGCCACCCAGGAGCGTGACGGAGGTGCGGAGATTCTTGGGTCTAGCCGGATACTATCGGAGATTTGTGCCGGGCTTCTACAGAGTTGCGGCTCCACTCTCAGCTTTGACGAAGAAGGGGAAACCCTCCGTGTGGTCAGACAGATGTCAGAAGAGCTTCGAGGAGCTGAGACAGAGATTGACCAGCGCACCTATCTTGAGGTTTCCTGAGGAGGGAGTTGGATACGTAGTCTACTACGATGCATCAGGGACCCGACTCAGGTGTGTCCTGATGCAGGAGCGGGCCGTGATTGCCTATGGATCACGTCAGTTGAGGCCTCATGAGCAGAACTACGCCACCCATGACCTGGAGTTGGCAGCAGTGGTCTTCGCTCTGATGACATGGAGACACTATCTGATGGGAAAGTGCTTTACAGTCTTTTCTGACCACCAGAGTCTCAGGTACATCTTCTCTCAGAAGGACCTGAACCTGAGACAGCGGCGATGGCTCGAGTTCCTCCAGGACTATGACTTTGAGATAGTGTATACTCCTGGGAAGGGGAACGTGGTAGCCGATGCCCTCAGCAGGAGGACGGGCATCCAGCTACTTGAAGAGGCGACAGAGCAGCTAGCCGCTTTGCAGATATCCTTCATGGATAGATACAGAGCAGCCTTCCTTCAGTCTCTCACAGTCACACCTCCACCACTGTAGTGGGTTGGAGATGCACAGCGTGGGGACACTGACTGTGAGACACAACGTGCACAGATATCCTCAGGACATGCACCTGATGGTTTCTCCCTTGGAGTAGAGCACAACGTCCTTTTCAGAGGACGTACCTTGGTACCAGTCGCTTTACGAGAGGAGGTTCTGAGAGAGTTTCACACTTCTCCTTTGGCGGTACATCCTGGAGTGGCGAAGATGTACCAGGATCTCAGATGACAGCACTGGTGGTCGGGCATGAAGAAGGCTGTGGCAGAGTTCGTTTCACGGTGCCTCACCTTCCAGCAGGTGAAGGCAGAGCATCAAGTACCAGCAGGCTTGGTACAAACCTTGGAGGTCCCGGAGTGGAAATGGGATGGGATATCTATGGACTTCGTGACTGGACTTCCATACACTTCCAGATGTCACGACTCCATTTGGGTGATTGTTGACCGACTCACCAAGTCGGTACACTTCTTACCCATCCGAGAGCAGGGATCAGTGGAAAGCTTGGGGCGTCTCTACGTTTAGGAGAATGTACGGCTTCATGGTGTGCCATCGACTATCGTCTCCGATCGGGACGCTCGCTTTACTTCCCGGCTTTGGAAGGGGTTGCAGGAGGCGTTCGGGACGCGACTACGTCTGAGCACCGCCTTTCAACCTCAGATGGATGGTCAGACGGAGAGGACCATTCAGACTCTCGAGGACATGCTCCGCGCATGTGTCCTCGACTTTGGTCGCAGTTGGGAGGACCACCTACCCTTGGTGGAGTTCGCGTACAACAACAGCTACCACTCCACCATCGGGATGGAACCATATGAGGCGTTGTACGACAGACCTTGCAGATCTCCTTTGTGCTAGACAGACCCTGGGGAGTCAGCACTTGTGGGACCAGAGATGGTCTGGGCCACAACAGAGAAGGTCCAGGTCATCCAGGAGCGGATGAGGACAGCACAGAGCCTGCAGAAGCCATATGCTGACAGGAGGCGGAGGCCACTAGAGTTCGAGGATGGCGACCACGTCTTCTTGCGGGTCTCACCTCGACGTGGTTTGTGGAGATTTGGACGAGGCGGCAAGTTGTCTCCACGCTTCATCGGGCCTTTCCAGGTCCTCAGCAGGATTGGCGAGGTGGCTTATCGCTTGGCTCTGCCACCTCAGTTGCACCGGGTGCACGACGTCTTCCACGTATCCCAGCTGAGGAGATACGTGCACGACCCGACGCACATCATTGACTATGGGGAGCTATACTTGGATGATGGAGCGACTTTTGCGGAGTTCCCAGTGGAGATAGAGGATCGACAGGAGCGGGTCCTACGTGGGCGATCGATTCCTCTTGTGCACATCAGATGTCAGCATGGGAACCTCTAGGAGAGCACATGGGAGTGGGAGGCTCATATGCGTGCTCAGTACCCACATTTGTTTCCCTAGTTTATGATGTATCTTTATGGGGATGTAAAGCCCTGAGGTGGGAGTAATGTAAAGAACCATAAATTTCAAGGGAATTTTTTTTTCTTAATTTTCTTTGGAATTTTACAAGAGCGCAGTTTCTGACGGCACCTGATTCCGAGGCCCGGTGTGCCCGGAATCATTTTCCGAAGTTTGGCTCGGGTACGTTCAATGAACGGACGAGCGGGTTTTTCTAACTTTTGAACCGGTGCCCGGAATCAAATTCTGAGGGCACCGATGAAATTGTAGCACCGATATTCGCTTAGAAACGCCTCTTTCGGGGTTTCTTTGGCTCGGGTGTGGTTTTTAATTTTTCGGGCTTAAAGATAAGAAATAAAATAATTTTTCGACAACTTTATTTTATTTCACTTAAGCCACCTGGAAGCCACTTGAAGCCCCTTAAAAGCGGATTAAACTGAGTTGAACCGGATAGAGTACTATCCAGAAATATCCTACCCTCTTGGTAGGATATTTGTGAGGTGGGGCCCGCACGAGCCCCATCGTTTCTTTCCGCTAAGTAACGCACCCGCGAAAACCCGTCATTATGAAAGTCAACTGACGCGTTTTCTTAATTTCTTAACAGACCATTTAATTGGGCGGTTTATTTTGTAAATTAAATGAGCTGTTTCTTTCGTTGAATTAATTCAACGAATTGATGGGTCGTTACTTACCCCTTTTTCGTGTGTTGTCATAATAATAAAATAAGACCACCCAGTCTTTTGGAGGATTACTGGTTGGGAGGTTTTGTATGAATTTCTTGAGCCTACATCCTCCTTCGCGAAGAACGCGAAGAACGCGAAGAACGCGAAGAATGCGAAGAACGCCGTCACCCTCGGAGTTTGGCGACGCTTCATCCGAGACGTCCATCCCCGCCCCGATATTCGATCAGCTGCTTGAGGTAAGAGTCTCAGATTTTTCTTTTTAATCTCTTTTGTGGTTTCACCAAAACACAGATTTGATGGTTTAATTAAATTAAATCTGTTGTTTCATGATCCGTTGAGTTCGCTGACTCAACGCCCTGTTCCGCGACGACGCGACGCCCTTCCGCGACGACGCGACGATCCCCTCCTTCTGCGATGAGCAATTCCGCGAAGGACGTGCGTACGACGACGACCAACGAGGTAGGGGTTGTTGTGAGTGTATTCCTTTTTCCTGTGATCGTTCTTTTTTTTAAAAGTAAAGAACCGGAAAAATAAGAACAATTTTATTCCATTAAAATTGTTGAATTCATATGTTGAATTTTTTTCCTCCCGTTGTTTATCTATAACGCAGAGGGTGGGGCCAAACGAACACGGCCCGACAACCCTCTGTCGTTCTTCGTTTGTGCGGATTTGATGGGCGACGACGGAACGTGCCGCAACGGATGTTTGATGATTCCGCAGTGAAGGACGAGTCCCGGGAGGAGCAGCGACGCAGACGGGAACAGAATCGGACCACCAGAGCAACTCAGGTGGCCCACGGAAGCCGCCGGTGGCACGGGTCGCCGGCGCAGCAGCGCCGGCAGCCGGGAGCGGCGGCGCTCTGGCGCGCTGTAGAACAAGCCCGCCGCGGCAGAAGCGGCGGCGGCGGCGCTCGAGGACCCACAGCCGCGCGGGTCCAGCGCGCGCGGGACGCGGCTGAAGCCGCGTCCGGTTGTCCGAGCGACACCCCGCGGGTGCCGCGGGGTTGTCACGCGGGGGCGGAGGCTCCCCCCCCGCGTCGCTCGGCTGCCCAGGGAGACACCCCGCGGGTGCCGCGGGGGTGTCACACGGGGGTGGCGGCTCCCCCCTGCGTCGCTTGGCCGAGCCGAGCCGGGCTGGCCGAGCCAGACCGGTCCGACCGGGTCGGACCGGGTCGGACAGGGTCGGACCGGGTTCGGCCGACCCAGGGGGGGTCGGGCCGGGTCGGCCCAGGCCCGGACCCCCCGTCTTCGGACGGTTTTCGTTCAAATGCCCGTAACATGAGCTACGGGCCTCCAAACGACCCGCCGTCAGTGGCAACACGATCCTTGGATCGAGACAGTCATTTTGGTATATCGCACTCAAGGTTTAGGAATACTTTGGGTTCGGCCGGGTTGGTTCGTACACGAAACCAACCGGGCCCTCGGAGCGGAAATGCTAATATCTTGAGCTACGGACGTCCGATTGACGTGTCGTCAGCTTTGTTGTTTTCCTCTAAGTGAGACGGATCTTTTGGCTCACTCTGCCGGAGGTTTGGACTCAGGTGGAGTACGGTCGGGTTGGTTTTGCCTTAAAAACCAACCGGCCCCCTGGGATGAAAAAGCCAATGACTCTCAGACCGGGCATCCGATTGACGCGCCGTCTGCGATGTTGAGTTCCTGTTGACGATACAGAACTTTTGGATACATCAAATTTGGTCTTTGTGACAGTTGATGTATCTGCCTCTCGGCTCGTGGAGCAGACCCTCCCGAACGAGCTTACTGTGTGCAGAACCCTAGAGCTGGCTGCGACTACTACTTCGACAGCGACGACCGTGCAGAGATCCTCAGTGGACTGCGGC
Source organism: Viscum album (assembly GCA_963277665.1). Taxonomy (NCBI): domain Eukaryota; kingdom Viridiplantae; phylum Streptophyta; class Magnoliopsida; order Santalales; family Viscaceae; genus Viscum; species Viscum album. The sequence continues at coordinate 129,296,386 of OY728140.1, forward strand.
GACGACCGTGCAGAGATCCTCAGTGGACTGCGACGACGACTGTGCAGAGATCCTCAGTGGACTGCGACGACTACAACACTCAGCGATCCTACGTGGATCAGTGCTACAGGTCCTGTGTGGTCCCGATCCTGTGTGGGTTCGATCCTGTGTGGGTCAGCGCTCAGCGGTTCTGTGTGAGCCAGCGCCTACAGGTCCTGTGTGGGCCCGATCCTGTATGGGTCTTTGCGGGGGTTAGTTACCTATCGATCCTTTGTGGGTCAGACGACTTAGATGGATCATTGATCATCTTTATCATCATCCGAAGAAGTATACCTGTGTGAGCTGAATCTTCTGTTTACTCTCCTTTGTGGATTGTGTTGAGCTATCCTGTGTGGATTTACTGTTTACTCTCCTTTGTGGATTGTGTTGAGCTATCTTGTCTGGATTTACTGTTTACTCTCCTTTGTGGATTGTGTTGAGCTATCCTGTGTGGATTTACTGTTTACTCTCCTTTGTGGATTGTGTTGTGCTATCCTGTGTGGGTAAACGTTTTTCTTTCCTGTGTGGATTGGGTTGTGCTTGGGCTCAGACATTGGAGCCGAACGGGAATTGATGACTTAGGTATATGTATGGGCATATACCTAAGTCGTGTCGGTTGTTACTTCGTGATTGTATCTTTCCTTTGTGGATTATCCTTTGTAGATTTCGGGAGTCCTTCGGGGGTCTCGGGGTCCCTACTGAGTAGCTTATACTCACCCCTGCACGGACTATGCCCGCACTTCGTTGTGTTGGTTGCAGACGACGGACAGCGCTGATCGGGGTGGAGGCGTGCAGAGCAGGACGGTACCTGGAGGTGGACCACTGGGCGGGACGCACTCGGAGCGAACTGATGGACCGAGGAGCAGTAGAGCTATCTGTACCCACCCTTCAGGTGGGATTCCCAGTGGACAGCTCGGTGTAGCGGCTTTTTCTTTTTAGTTGCTATTTTTCCCTTCAGTTGTACTTTACAGTTGGGCTTGTATTTCCGACCCCTTTTACTTTCAGCACAGCTTGTACCGTTTTTACATAGTGTTTAATTTTCCGCTTGCTTACTCTATGGTGCTTGTTTACTTTTAAAAGGCAATGCCTTCCCTTTTTGTTGGGATTTACGCCTTGGTGCTAGTCGCCAACCCCTGACCTATGGAAGGCGGGCTTGGGGTAGTCACGGCACGAGCCCCGAGGACGGGTCGTGACATTAATACTGAATGATTGTTTAAAAAGTTAGGTAACCCACAGGATCATCCAAATCATGATAGAATTATGGAAAATATGCTAAGTATGATATTACAAAAATTTTAATAATTGTTTTTGAATTTGTGTTTATGAAAAATACTTCCATTAAAATGTGGGTTTATAGTTTTCTGATAAAAATAAAGTAGTTCATTAAACATCAATAATGTGATGAAATAATATTCTATTGGACATATATGATATGATATATTTAGGTGATGAGAAGAGAAATAATTTAATATAATATTTGAGGAATATTCCTTGGAAAATAAATAAAGGTTCATAGAATAAAATTGAGAAGACTATGAAATAGTCTTGCTTGTATGAAGTATTTGAGTTGTGATTCAGAAGAATAATTATTCTGATATTTTAAATTTTAATATTACTAACAATTTGATTAAAGAAATTGTCTGGATCACTTGAAAAAATTAATTTAGGCTGGGAATTCACTTGAAGAAGGAAGAATAACTTTTAAATAAGTTATCTAAAAAAGATATTATTATTCACTAAATATGATAATCTTAAGATAATGAAGCCAAAATATACATTCAATAAAATAATGTTTGGTATGCTCTTTTAATAATCAGAGAAGAATCATAACATTCAAGATCCAGTGTGACTAAGTTTTAGGACCAAAATAATTACTTTTGGAAGCTTCGGAAGATATTGAAGATGTACACGATTGAAACAGACCCTGTTTACTATTTTAGGAAAATATTTTTCATGTAGTACATTTTAAACCCAAAGAAAACAATGATATTTCTATTTGTGGATCAATAACATTGAGAATAAAGATCTTGTGACTGTGGTGTCTAACTAAATATTGAGCAGTCTTGAGGATAAAGGGTCTAACCAGTCTAGAATATGGATAAGATATTATGGTTAGTGTTTCTAACAAACCAAGGTAGAAGAGTTGTTTTCTCGGGTGTAGAACCAAGATAAACTGGTGGTGGTGGGGTGGGTGGGGGGGTGTATTAACCAATATGGAAAGGAGTAGGTATTTTTATTGAACATTGTAAATATTTTATATTGTTCTCTCTCTCATTATTTCTTCATATGATATGGGATTGTGATATATAAATGAGTGGACTGAGAACCTTAACAAGTTAAATATTTTGAATTCAATGGAAAAGATGTTTTATAAAGTAAACCCATAATTAACCAACTCTAAATGGCCAATCCGACCTAAGGAAATACAGTTCCAACAACTACTCTTAAAGAGTATGATAAAATTCAAATTTTCATCTAAAAAATCAATTGAATGGTAGTTGTTTAGGATGCATGGAAAAATATTTAGACACCATTTGAAGATTGATAGAAATATAGAGTTAAAATATAATATATAATGAAAACCATTTAGGTAAAAAAGATATAATATAAGACGAAAATAAATGAAATACTTTGATATCACCCAATATAACGTTCCACTACACCTGGGTAGAGAGAAATATTAATATTGAGGGTGATACAAGAAGGCCTAATGGAGGATTGTTGGAGATTAAACCTTCTAAAACTATGTGATGACAAGAATATGAATATTTAATGTGAGCCACAACTTTAACTTGGTAAAGTGGAGAAATAGTTACCAATTATCGAAAAAATACCCATGAATTGATGGAAAATCATCAATATATGGAAGTGTGACATATAAGATATCAAGAGAGTAGGAGGATGTCTAGAAAGTGAGAAACTTGAGAAAGGGGTGTAAAAGTAATGATATTTTGTTTTTACTTTAACAAATAACAATTCATCTGTTTTATAAGGTAAAAGTATGACTTCATCAAAATATCAATATTAAAGGATGATTCCACTTCCCATTCCATCATAATTTCAGTATAATCCCACCATACTTCTAGTAGGAAGTTTTCTGATAGGAATACATCTGCTACCCAACTATATTCCCTTTAAATTGTGTCCCTAATAATCCAAAACTCCAATAAAGATCAAATCACAATAGAAACTAGTCACCAAATAGGAAAGTGAAATGCAATAAAAAACTTTTAGAATTAAAATTCCATGTAGTTAATTTAATATAAAATGAATAGTATCAATATAATATTTTATTGTGTATAAAAATTATAATATTTAGATCTCTACATTGTCTCTTTAGGTTTAATTTAACCATTTAACATCCCATGTAGAAGAGATAATCCAAACAAAGCATTACGTGATTTACATAACAACGATATTCTATTATAGAAATGATTATTTTAATATATTATAATGACTTTACATCAATAACATTTAGAATATCATGGAAGAATTGTATTTAAATAATAATATATGTTTTTATATATATTTTATTTATTTTAAATAAATGATACAATCTTGTTGAAAGAGTGAGTTTATCATTTTATTTTGTATGTTTGGATAAGTTTTGTCTTAACAAGAAACCAGTAGTGATATCTGATCCACTTTCAAATTACATAGACTGATGATTGAAAAAATTAAGAATTCAAAGAAATTATTTTTTAAAAAACTATAGTCTCGTATAGATAAAAATGTTATTGATTCATAAAAACTCATCAAAGTATTCCTGGTTTATGAAGCATGCCATGTTTTATATATAATTTATAAATCACATTGTGATTTAAGTAAAATGGACCATGGAAAATGTTTCTAGAAAAATGATCATAAAATCATGATTTTCATGACATGATTTTACAAATAAATTATTGTAGATTTTATGAAAATTATATTTCTATAATAAAAAGCACAAAATAGATAAAAAACTAGATCGTTGATTAAATGTATGACTTTTAAATTATTTCACTAAAATGGATTCAACAATTGAAAAATAACATGGTTCTTTTGGTGGATTGGATTTAAGATTAAATAACTGAATTTACATGATTCACTAATTTATGAATTGTTTATAAAATATAAAGTAGATTATATATATAATAGTTTATACTATTTCATAAAAGACTTATAAAATTTTTATATGATTTTTCCAAATTAAATATCATTCTAGAAAATTATTTAGAAAAACACAAAAAAGGTTTTGGAGGATTTAATCAATTCTTTAAATAAATATAAAATGCATGATATTAAAAAAATGATAACTATTTATATGCTTTTAATATTAAGTTTTTATATAATGTTGAATATAAAGGATTTTCAATTAATAATAGATCATATATTTACATATTAATGAGTTCATAAAAATACCCTATAACTGATGAAATATGACGTATTCATATTTGAAAAATAAATATAAAATATTTATTTTATTATTAAATGTATTGTCTGTAAGTATCAATAAATTTTTATCTATGAAATTTTAAAGAATATATCTCTTAACAAAATTTATGAACATTTAAAAAAATTAATTTCTTTCCTTATTTAATTAATTAATTAAAATAAAGTGTTTTTATTCTGAATAGATATATTCTTTATTTTAAAATTTTAAAATTACATCATTTAGATGTCATAATATGCAAATAGGAAGTCAAATTCTAGGTTTGAGATAATATAGAGTTATATTCAACCAAGATTATGATTTTTTTGGGTTATGTACTCTATAGTAAAGGTAGTTTTTTTATTTTTTTATCCAAATTAAATTTTTATTAAGACTCGATTTTATGGAAAAAAGTGGGAAACTAGCAAGAGAACCATACATTAATCACAAAAATAGATAACAAAAATATAGGAGACCAACATGAAAAAATTGGATGCAACTGCCCTGAATAATTTCCACTACAGGTCGCTTTCCTTTTTTCCCATCTCGTTGCTGATAATCACTTTGAAATGAGAGGTCAAATTGTACCAAATTTGTAAGAACTCATCCACTATAATCTTCCTTTAATTTAAGCCTCCAGTAAAAATTATGTGTTGTTTGTCGATCCAAGCGGCCTTCTCCTTACTTACACCCACTTGAACAGGTCTTCCATTCATCCTTTCCACGTCTTCCTCTGAGGCCTGAATGAGCAGAACCCCCTCCCCCATCTCTTCCTCAGAAGACATGAGCAGGTCCCATGAGTTTTCTATAGATACGTAATCCTCCCCTCCTACTACTGAAGGCTCTCCCTTCCTGATCACCGAAGGATCCACCAATCCACTTTCCTGATTTTCAGCTCCGTGCGCAGAAGAAAGACCAACCTCTGAAGTTGTCCGCATGGGTGTCTTATATGAAACCGAAACCCCTTCCTTGTTCTAGAAAGAAACCTTTGGAATAACCTCTGTTCCATTGAAATTGGATTTTATAGATGATATGGTAACTATAGTATTTTGATTTCCCGAATAATCATTGTGCGGTCTTGACTTTTTTCCACCCTTGGGACCCAAAAGGCTTCCAGTTAGGAGGTTTCCTTGTTTCCCTTTCCTTGAACCAGAATGAACCAATTCCTCTTTCTCATAGTCTGCACTAGTCTGACAAACCCCCTATTTGTTGCTTGAGGCCCCATCTTAGTCACTCAATTTCTCCTCCTCTGAGTGTCTACTCCCGAACTGCTTACGTTTCCACCTAGGAATGACCATTTTCCATCCTTCAGGATATTCATTTTCTTTCCCTTCCTCATCCAAAAACGAAAACCGATTATGCACCCCGGTCGGCTTTGTAGCCTTGTGAAGAAGGGCCACCTGGGACATTGGATCATACACATTAAGAATTTAAGACTACTTTAGCGCCCCTAAATCAGCATGAGAATCCGTACATCTATGTTCTGAAAGTTGGCCAATTCTCTGGCCACCCATTCAAACCTTAACTGCCTCGGAAAAGGATAGGGGAGAATAACCTCCACCAAGCTGAACTACTACCCTTTTTACACCACCAAGACCTCCTTTGGCCAAAGACTCCTTAGCAGGTCCTACCAACAAGTCCCCATTTAGCAAAGCCGCATCACCTGCATTCTCTTTTCCACCTGAAGGACTACTCGTTGCAGCCACAACAAGATCACCACATGGACTATCCAATTGAAGATCACACTTTAGCCTGCCAAACACATCACTGACCTTCAGTTCAAAAGGTGGCATGCTTACAGGTTTTTAGAGCACTGATATACCAAGAACAGGATCAGAATCTGTGATCTCCTGCACCAAAATGGGCCTCCCATGCTTATCAGGATGACAAAGAGCAACCCCATGACCCAACCAAAGACATACCGAGCAGTGATCAACCCAGTATTCAAAAACAAAAGCATGCCTGCATCGGAACTCCTCACCAACTGAGATCCAATCCCACTCAACTGGAGGCTTTAAAACATCCAACTCAACACAGATCCTCAGATTAATCAGGTGGCACAATGAAGAAGTTCGGCTATCTAAACAGAGGAAACATACCACCATATTTCCTAGCATTCGAATAATCACTGGGTTTTGAAAAGGCAGGGGAAGCTGAGGGAAACTAACCCATGTCACTATGAGTGGTGATTCCCAGTTTATATAGAGATCGTATGACCAGCAGAAGAGGAAAAATTTACATACGATGCATCTATGAGGAGCCCTGGACCACGCGTGAATCAAGTCCTCTTCTTAAGCGAAGAGAATCATCAGGTGGCATTTATCTTGGAGACCCATGACCACACGATCACGTAAACCCCATTTATCAAAGAAAAATCAAGCATAATCATCCACAAGGGTCTTTGTTGACTGAATCGAGCCATGAGGGTTAGCATCAAGATACTAGATGCTTCAAAGAACTCCGAGTTATAAATCGATATATGTAAAATAAATAATACACCTTTTACATGATATGAATGTAGATATCTATAGATATTATTTGACTTTATTTTAAGATATGTAAAATAAATCATAATCCATGTAATTTTGTGTATGCTATTTTGGTTAATAGTATAATAAACAAAACTAAATCATTATAAGTATATCTACGTGAAGGTAATAAATAGGAAAAGTTGTGATATATTAAATACACATAAAATTATGAAGTATAATATTCCTTCTAATGATAATAAATTTCGACACTTTGATCATCCTAAAAGGTAATGTCATACATATGACACCGATAGTGATATTTTCAATTAAGAAATGTAGAATTTATTAAAATTTTCATGACTAATTTATCTATTTACTTCTATTATTATTTTTTAATTATTGGAATGAATTATTTATGCACTATTGTGGGTTACACCATGAACCAGTGAAGTCAATTTGGGATTCCACCTAGGTAGTAGGGGTGATTTTATGGGGAGGTATGATATGTCATGATATGGGGAGGTTAAAAAGTACTCCAAACTAGATATTGTAGGTGGTTTCTAGGGATTTTTGTTACAATTTTATGAGGGTAGGTCATTCTATGTTGTGACCTAGATAGAGGGGGAATTTTTCTAGTGAGGGAAATTTTGTTAAAATATTGAAAGGACACACTACGAACTGACCTACCCAAAATTTTAAATGTCAAATTTACCTTTTTTACTTTTTTATATTAACTCGATTATCCACCTATTTAGCCTATTTCCATGACCATGATCCTCCCAACTATGGCCTCATCATACTCTAGGCTCTCTTGGTTATTTATCTTTCTGATAGTAGAGGTTCCTCAAGGTAAACAATTTTTTATAGATTTATTAGTACTTCTCCTAATATTACATTATTATACTATTAAATTATCATAATAGATCCCTATATAACTAATATGGTTAAATCCATGGTTATGTATTCTTTTAAAATTTTAATACCATTTTTTATAGGCATATTAAGATACCACTCTTTCTATTATATAGGCACTTTGTGAAGGTATGATGTTTTTGCTGACTTTAAAGTAGCTGTATCATCCTAACAGACCTTACCTTTGGATTAACCATAATTATTTGATATAAATTTGTCTTATTTGTTATTTTATGATTGATATTAATGAGTGTTGGATTATTTATGTTTCCAATTTTATATTCATGACTTTATTTTTTTGAATAATTAAGCTGTAATTTGGCTTTAAACTAGTGATTCTTTTAAAATAAGTCATAGTGAACATAAGGTGTTTGATAAAATGTTTAAAAGAAGATATTCATTATAATTTTTTATTTCAAAATATTTTTTTTAATGTGGATTAATTTTTTAATTATATTTCCTTGATTTGTTAAAATTATATGTCTATTATGTCTTATTGAATATAAGATTTGATTGGGTGGAAAATGTGAATCCTTAGGTATGTTCTTGGGTAACATGAAAATGTGATACTCTAGATTTTTTTTGCACTGGATATGGGTTGTTTTCAGTTAGACAATGAGAGATACTAGTAAAAATATATATTTTTAGGTTTATATAGTCAATATAGTGTCCACGAAGTTATTTCAAGTTTTCATATCTGTTATGTAATTGTTCTAGAGTTTAGATCCAATGATGTGTGTGTTGTATATAGTGGATTTGGGATATTAAATTACATTAAACTTCTTTATTTGGATGCTATGATGATGATTATTCCATTTCACTCTTGGTCAAATTTTATTTTTATCTTGTTCATAATTATTTTAGAACATAGATTGTCTTTATAAAACTAAAGGATTTGGAAAATGATTTCCATAAATTATTTTATGAAAGAGAAATTATTTTTATAAAATGTATTTTTCAGAATAGATCTAATGGTTTGCATAAATAAATATATTTCTCAGATTCATGGTGGTATCCTAGAGGAAATTTTACTCACACCCTATAAATTCCTTGGGCATTATACACACTTGATTATGTATGATATGTGAAAATGTAAATGATCCATATATTAAGGAAGTGACTCTTGATATATTCATCATCTTTCTTGGCTTGAGATTTGTGGTGACCAAAGAACACATAGATATTTACCAATTGGAGTGTTTTGGGAATCCTATATTATCATAATTGGGTCTTTTCTATGTATCAACCTCATTGACATTGACCTTATTTTGAAATAATGTATGATGCTGTGACTAAGTTTACCATTAGTTTTATAAAGTTATATTAACTATTGGTTATTATTGTTTTTGTTGTGATGAACTCTATTTAGAAGTTATTATTAATAGATTTATTTATTTATATACATTGATTACCATGGTTCAGATACACCATTCTACATTTTTAGATGGTGTCCTTATTGTGGTTTACTGGATTTTGAGTGTGAAATTGTACCCAATTGATTGGTATTTAATACTGTGTCACTTGTTACACCCTATTTTAAATTTAGATATTGGTTCAGGCCTTTTGGTGAGATATCATGGGTATTGTTTTGTGTTGAATTAGGATAAATTATTAAAAAATAGTAATATAGTACCCTCTTATTATTGAGGGATTATGGTAGTGTGGACTATGACCATCAAAACTCAATAGGTGGGTGTTGGGAGTTCTTGGTCAGCTGTTCTTTATGCCAAAACATTGAGTTACAATGGGTGGTCAACAATTGTGTCATTATTTGAGACTTGTTATCAAATATTTTAATATTGTTTGAAGTTATTTAATACTATTATGAGTAATTGGTTGGACTTTTATATGGTATCCCCATCAAGTTTTTATTAGTAGTGTTTTATGTTTAATTTCTTATTGATTATGACGTACAAAAATGATCCTATGAATCATTGAGAGTGATATATAATAGTATACAACGCATTATAACCCTATTGTAGAGGTGATCTTGTTATTAGAATTAATTTATATTTACGTTAGGATGATGTGTAAGAACCTTCTTGAGTGCTACATCATTCATGTGAATTTATGAAGAAAAATGAACTTAAGTTTAAAGGAAATTTAAGATATCATGAACCTATAAAGAGCATGGAAAATATTATTATTCTATTCCAATTTCTTATGAATACTAAGACATCCATAATTTTCTCTTCCACCTATATTTCAGAGGGAACTTGTCGTAAGTGGTGGGAGTCCATCATGCAGGACAAGTTGCATGCATATCTTACATGGGTTAAGCTCAAGTTAATGTTCAATGAATAAATTTTCTCGGAAACAGTATGGGTTATGAAGACCATTAAGTTTGTAACATTTGATTAGCATAACTATTCAGTAATATAATTTTCCACTTTGCTTTTTATGTGGGTACACCTTTCTCCCAATTTCCCCATAGGCTATTATTATTCAACGGATCCCAACATATACTAAGGTGGTTCATTGGGAAGCAATGGTTAAGATAGACATGTCTAGGATGACTATTTGGTTATTAAATCAATTTTTATATGGGAAATCATATTCCCTCTTTGTGTTAGAAGAGTATTCACAATGAATCCATGTGAGAAAATTGCTGGAGTGTCCAAAATATGTCAAATTATTCTCATGTGGTTAAATATAGGTGATGTATGGTGGTTTAATATCTATTGGAATGGTAGGGGACACTAAAAATACTTCTAGTAAGGTTTAATGACACCCCACCAGTGTGGGCAGATGGGGTATCTATAATAATTTTATATGTATCCTCCTGGGCGTAAAAAAGTTGGGTCTTCTATTACCAGCAGTTAGTAGGTGTAGTGTAGTGCATATATAAGAGAATGGTTTTTTCCTTATATGAGATGATATTATCATCTGGGAAAAAAGTCATAGAAAGGTCCCAAATATAGGCCATTATTTTTGGTAGATTATGTGTGATAGGATCTTAATGTTGATCCAGTGACTATGAGAGGTGTGGTGTTTATTACATCATTTAAGGCATTGGAATCATTTGGCAATGGTCCGTCCGATTTCTTAGATCATTTTAATTTATTTATTACTTGGATATATGATAATAGTTGATATATTTTATTATATATCACTATAATACTTTAGGAAACAATATAGGGAAAGTATTCAAGTGCTCTATGTGCTGGGTGATGGTTTCTGATGTAGAGATTGTGTAATATTTTTTAGTTCTATATTTTGATATATTTGATCTAAATTTTATCATGTATTAGATGGTAAGTGATATTATTCATGTAAACTACTACCATAAGAAGGTCATGATCCTTTATCTATAAGGAAACACTAATGGATTTCATAATGAATGGGATACAATAACAGGTAGGGAATGATTTTTTATTCCATATATCAAATCAATTTCAAGTTAGATATATATATTTCCATCTTCTATTAGTAGAGGATATGCATCCCTAGGCTTTGAATGATGAATTGTTTAGAATTCCATATCTAATAATTGTAATATTATATGTTTCTCTACTATGGGGTATGGGCTGAATTTTCATGACATCCTATAAAATGGACCATGTTGAATTGAATGAATTAAAATTAAAGTTGAAGGATTAAAAAATGAGCGATTTTAGTTTGCTAAGCATGTCACCGTGGAAATATCCAGTTCTTTGAAATGAAGGAATATCAGATTATCCAGCTTAGTATTTTTTAATGAAATATTAACTAGGATACTTTCAACAATAGTTACCCAAATTATCAAAATGATGATCTCTTTGATCAAATTAAGGGAGAAAGATTTATTTAAAATATGTTACTCATATGTTAATAACATTACAAAGATTGAGGGAAAAGAATGTCAAAAATACCAATTTCTATAGATGGTTTAGGAATTATGATTATTTTGTTATTTTATTTGGTCTAAATAATACCAATGCATTTTTCATGATATTAAAAAACTAGATCTTCCAATGGTATCTCAACACATTTTTTGTCGTGTTGATTTATGATATGTTGGTTTATTATAAGATAAAAGAGGATATTGAGGACCATCTATAAATTAATTTTTAAAACTTATAAGATCATATCTTGTATGTTAATTAATCTAAGAGTGATTTTTGGATCCAATAAGTGAGATTATTTTATCATATAATATATAATAGAGGTATTTCTATGTATTTTATGAAGATCCATGTTCTGTTATCCAGTTAAAGACCTTGAAATTTATTTTATATTAGATTATTATTCTGTATAGTAGGATATTATAGGGATTTTTTCATGATTTTCTATGGTGTCTTATAACATGGCATTTTTTACTAGAAAGGGGTGAGATTTTACTGGGATGAGAAGTTACAATAATCCTTCAAGAAGTTGAAGTTTAGATATGAATCTGATCAAAATTTTGTCTTTCCTAACCCTATTGAATGAATTAATATATCATGAATGAACCTCTATAAAATTTATAAATATTTTAGTGAGGCACTTATTTGGCATTTAGAGTAAGATTAATGTAACATTGAAGTGAAATTACTTCATTAATAATCTAGAAAAAGGCCTTTTGATCGTTGAAAAATCCCATCCATATACATCATTGGGTGATATCTAGTTTATGATAATTCTGAAATTTTTATGTTGGGAATGATGACTTTGTAATGATATAAATGCATTATAAATGAGGAAAAACAAGTATAAATAGGTGATGAATAAGAAAAAACCATGTAGAATAAATTAAACACTTGGGAGAAGTACCTAAGATGGCATACCAATCCCATAGAGAATTTTACCACCACCATCAAAATACTTGAACATGTTAGAGGAAAATGATTATTATTTTATATTTATTTCAAGGAAATGATAGATTTATTATATAATATAAACAATTACATGGAGAGAATAGTCAAATATGTTTTGATTCCTTGTTTATCTCTAGTGTAATCACCGACAAAATAACCCTTTAATGGAGATAATAAAGTTATATAGGATTACTAATTTAGACACAAAACTCATGTAAAATTAAATTAATCTTTATATACACTAGGTAAAATACCACATCCTTCTAAACAATCTATAACTCATACTCTAGATATATTAGATATTCCATTGGTTGTGGACACATACTGTAACGACCCAAAATTTCATTAATGGAAATCTCTCTTGATCTAATTAAATGTCTCTTAATGTAAAATGTATATTAAAAATGTCAACTTATTTGGTTTTATGTTAATAATTTTGACCGTTGCTAATATAGCTGTTGAACAGTGATCACATGATTAGTATAAATATAGGGCTTTAACAAATCCAATTTACTCATAAAAAAGAATTGATGGCCTGATCTAGTAGAATTTCTCCATACGAAGCCCATTTTTCGGAGCTCGGAAAATAGGTGGCATCCATGGGTTTTTCTCTTGACCAAGACCAAGCGTAGCTTCATCATGTCAATCTCGAACGTGACCATCTACGGGAAAAGTGGAAGTTGATAGAGATTACCAGTCGAGCGATGTTATCCGAGCCACCCCAAGAGTCTGTCACCATCGCACACCTTACCTTTAGGTCTTACACGGCTGTTTTAAGGGGTTATGTAACAAATATCTAGTACAATGTTCATGTATATTATTTTTTTGTATATAATAATGAATATACCTTCTTGTCATTATTGACACTTTGTAAATAGTTTTTTTAAAGCACAAATAGTATTTTTTAGTTATTATTCAGCTAAGAAATCTATTTTGATGAATTAATGGCTATTTGAATAAAATAATATTTTCATAAAATATTATTATTATTATTAAATTAATTTTTATTAAATATAAATTATCTTATAATTTTATGAATGCAATTGTAATTTTTATTAAGGTTTGAAAGCCATTTTTGTCAAAACCCGTGAATTTTCAATAAATGTCGGTTTTTATTTTAAAAGTGAAAATTAACATATTTAGAGAATTATTTAGATAAAATAAATGTTATTTATTGAATTAGGATATCAAAATTATCCAACGATGAATTTTTCATAATTTTCCGAGACAGCCAAATTTTTGGGTAAAAATTAAATACTGTTTAAATATATAATGTGTTTTATGACATCATAATGACCCAATAGTGATGTAATAAAATACTATAAGATTTAAGTTCGGCCAATATATGTTTTAACATTAAAATAATACGATTTTGGGTTTGTTTGACTTATTTTTACAAAGCATTAATGGACCCCTCAAGACTGTTTAAACATCTTTTCTTCTTAAATTATTTTCCATGGGAGTGTGACTCACCTCCACATAAGCAACCCAATTATTTTAAGAATTTCGGACTTTGGCCTTATAAAATATTGTTTTCCTCTCCCCTTTTCCAAAAACCATGGGCAAAAACAATGAGTTGATTTGTGTTTTGGATTAGATTAATGTAAGGGGTCCCAAACCTAAATAATAAAGAATTCACTCACCTTTCTTATATAAACCCACCCATGATCCCACTTCCTCCTCACTCAATGCTTTTGGAGTTCGTCCAACCTCTGACCTAATCTCTATATAATCCTCCCAAGGTGCCCCATTCTCCCAAGAAGCCTCTCTCAAGCCTCTCTCAAGCCTTTGGAAGCACACTTCCAAGTAAGGGTTTTTCTTCCTTTAATTTTTTTTGTCCAATTTTCTTAATATTGTTATGCCCTTTTAATTTCAATTATAAATACTGGGGTATGGTTTCACACCTCCCCAATACTTCCCTATTATTGTTTTAATTATGGGAGACCCATTTCTCTTTCATTAAATGCCTCCCATGTACACCTGTTACTAAGCTGAAATTCCGAAAGGAACTTCTCTCTCCTCATTTACATTCAAGCAATACTTTTGTAACATGAACCTAAATTCCATTAAAATTGTTGGGACATGTATCTATATTACCCCCTTAATTTCCATTTCATGTAGATATGATGAGATACACATTTCTCTCACATCAACCATTTTTTAAGAATTCTTATATCACACCATTATAGTGCCAAAATTACAACGATTTTCTAAGCCAATGCCATTGTGTAGTGAATACCATACCAATTTCTCAATTAAGTGTATTCACCTTCATGAACATTTACTTATTGATTATAAAGTTTCATTCCACCTTCCTTTTTCATGGTATAAATGAATATGTTTTATGAATCCATGTTTTTTTATCCATGTGCAACACTTATGCATGAAATGAAATGTTTAAGAAGGGTGTGCCCTTATAGCACTCCAATGCATTGGGTAAAGTATAGAATCATGATAATTCATGTTCAATGAGTGTTGACTCATGCTAATTCAAGTGCAACAAGGGTTTACTCGTTCTTCATGTGCAATGAGGATTTACTCATGCTCTATGTGCAATGAGCCTTGGCTCATTCTAATTCCATGTTAAGTGTTGTTGCCACATTTCCATGTTATGATTATCATGATTTATAATGCCTTTATGTTCATTTTTCTATTGTGCTCTATTGATATACCTATTGTCTAACATGTATTTTACTCCTCATGTATTCCTTTTTTATTCCCTTACTGGGCTTTATAGCTCACCCCTTTTCTTATGCATGTCCTCAGGTTATCCCATGCAAGGCTAAGTATGAGGGAATGTAGTGGTAATGTAAAAGACGTTTTCAATAAAGATGTTGTATTTCATGTTATAATGTTCCAAAGCACTAAAAAAAATAGACCACTCGATTTTATATGTTGTATCAAGTGAACAGTTTATGTAATAAATCATGTTTAAGTTTGTAAAATAAGCAGGGTTGTCATGGTTGGTATCAAAGGATAGGTTTAGTCATTTTTGGGATTAGGATTAGAAAACCCTAGTAATGATTTAGAGACAAGATTAAGTATAATAAAAACATCCCTAAGTTTTGATAAGTAATGAGTAAGTGTTTTATCAAGCAAATACATCCCTGTCTGGATACGAGCAGGTAGAGGCACCTTTGGAACAGATGTATCCTAGGGGTAAAACCCGAAAACACCGCTTTGAGCTAGACACAAACGAGAACTGGTGCACGATAATGGGCCTTGACGAACTCTTGGTTACAACACTCCCAGGGGATATGTTTTGATAAATTCACAAGCTTATTATGAACCCTTATTAATGGAATTAAGAAAAAATCCCCTAAGAATATATGTTAGAAAGTAGATCATGAAAATCCTAGGTTGAAGCCTATAGACTCATGAGTTAAGGAAATAAAAGTTTATTTATAAGTCATTAAATTTTGTCTTTGGATTACCCTTTTATGTGTTACCCCTAACTTTCCTTTTATTCTAGCCAATGGCCGGTAATAAGAGGACTCAGGCGAACAACCGATTTGGAGATCAGTGTAATGACTTTACTAATGAGATGCCCAATCCATTGGGAGTGGGAATCGCGAACTCTGTCACGCTTCTCACTCAGATAACTCAATATTTGAATAGAAACACGAGTCAAGAGGAACCTACAAACCCCCTAAAAAGGAATAAGTCGCTATCGAGAGCTTTATGAGACAAAGGCATCATACTTTTAGTGGATCATCTGATCCCACGATCGCTGAACAATGGATTAACTCCATTGAAATGATCTTCTCCATCCTTCAATGTTCTGAACAAGAGAAGGTTCTCCTGGCAGCTTATCGTATGGAGGTTGAAGCTGATCAATGGTGTACATTGATCAAAAATACGAAGCCTGAGGAGGAGATCGAGGCATTGAAATGGAAGGATTTCCGGAAGATGTTTTTTGATAAATATTTTCCAGGCACCCTATTGCTTAAGACGGAAATGGACTTCCTTTCCCTCAAGAAAAAAGAAGAAGAATCTTTTGGAGAGTACGAGGTAAACTTCACAAGGCTTCCACAATACACTTCTGGCTTTTTCATTACCCCAGAATGCAAGGTTGACCGCTTCTTTGGTGGGCTAAAGCCTATCCTGCGGAAAGCATTAGTGATCCGTGACTTTGACAGCTATGAGGAAATTGTCCGATGTGCCCTCAAGGTCGAAATAGAGATCGGGGAATCATAGGGGTATCATGGGGACAAGAAGTGTAAGGTGGATTTCAATGCTGGCAGTCCGATGGATAAATCCAACGATGCTAAAAAGATCTAGCACCCCACTTTCCAAAAGTGTGGAAAGAAGCACCCTGGAAATTTCCTCAAGGGGATGAGGAAATGATTTAGGTGTGGAAGAGAAGGGAACCTAGCTGTTAACTGTCGGCAAGAAAGACTCGTGACTACGACAGAGGAGAGGAACGCTTCATTCAAACCTCAACATGTTGTTCATTTCTACAACTACAAAGAACCGGGGCATCTTGAAAACCAGTGCCCTAATCCAAAGGGTTTTAGAGGCAACCAACATCCTCCAAGGTAGCAAGGAAGAGATTTTTCCATCACTTCTGCTGAAGTGAACCCTGGAAATGAAGTGGTTACAAGTACACTAGTTATTCATTCAAGAATAGAAAACATAGTTTTTGATTCAGGTTCTACGCCTTATTTTATATCATGAAAGTTTATTAGAACAATCCCAGCACCACCAAAGATCATGGAAGTGAAGATGTCGGTGAGTACGACAAATGGAGAAATCATTGCATCCCATGAATATAAGTCCTCCCCTGTCATAATATGTGGATTTAATTTCCTGGGGAACCTCGTCATACTCCATCTAGTGCAATTTTATGCAATTATTGGCATGGATTGTCTTTCCTTATATAGAGCCAACATAAATTGTCGGGAGAGGGAAATCACACTCCATATGGAGAATCGACCCCAGATTATTTACAAGTGTACGGAGGAAGATGAATCTCCTTTAGCTCCATCATCTCATGCATGGATATTACTACCTTATGAGAACTCATATCTGGCTCAGATGATTGAGTCTAAGGAAGAAACCATCCTTCAAGAAATTCCTATTGTGAGGAAATTCGCTGAATTGTTTCTTGTGGAACTGCCTGGTCTTCCTCCTAGAAGAGATGTTGAATTTACAATTGAACTTATACCAGGGGAGCTACTAATATCCAAGACTCCATATAGAATGTATTTCTTGGGGCTTGAAGATCTGAAGCAACAACTACATGATAAAATGGATAAATGGTTTATACGCCCAAGTGCTTCACCATGGGGTGCACCAGTCCTCATCATCAAGAAGAAGGATGGGTCAATGCGACTTAGCATTTATTATAGTGAACATAACAAAATCACGATAAAGAACAAGTATACTCTGCCATGGATCAATGAATTGTTTGATCAGTTGCGTAGAGCACAATACTTCTTCAAGGTAGATTTGCGGTTGGGATATTATCAAGTAAGGGTGAAGAAGGAAGATGTTCCCAAGACTGCTTTTCGTACAAGATACGAGCATAATGAATTCATAGTAATTCCTTCTAGACTCACTAATGCTCCAGTGATTGTCATGGACTTAATGAATAGAGTCTTTATATATTACCTCAACAAATTTTTGGTAGTCTTTATAGATTATATTATAATATACCCCAAAACCAAGGAGGATCGTGAGGATCATTTAAGAACTGTATAAAGACTTAGTACAAGGAGAAGCTCTATGAAAAGTATAGAAAGTGTGAGTTCTGGTTGAAGGAGGTCTCATTCTTGGGCCATATCATCACAAACAATGGGATATCTCTAGATCCCTCCAAAACAGATGCAATTTAGGGATGGTCGAGGCCAACATCGGTAACAGATATCCATAGCTTCTTTGGGTTAGATGGATATTATTGATGATTTGTGAGAAATTTCTCACGATTTTCCAACCCTCTTACCAAGCTAACTCGAAAGAGAGTAAAGTTTTCTTGGAGTGATGAATGCGAAGAAAGCTTCAAGGAGTTGAAAAGGAGGCTTATCACTATGCCCGTGCTCACTTTACCCACAAGTAGGGAAATTTTTGTGGTATTCAGTGTTGCTTCAAAGAAGGGATTTGGATGTGTGCTAATGCAGAATGATAAAGTGATATCCTATGCCTCAAGGCAGTTGAAAATCCATGAGAAAAACTATCCAACGCATGATCTGGAGTTGGCAGCGGTGATCTTTGACTTGAAAATCTGGCGGCATTACCTCTATAGGGAGAAATGTGAGATATATATTGACCACAAGAGTCTTAAATATATATTCACACAGAAAGATATTAATATGCGCCAGAGAAGATTGATAGCGATCATCATGGATTATGACTGTTCAATACATTACCACCCTGGGAAAGCAAACAAGGTGGCAGATGCCCTAAGTAGAAAGGATCCAGCGATTCTATCAATAATTATAATTGAGAGGGATCCAATCTTCTTAGACATTATGAAGATGGACATGGGAATCATAAAAAAGGGAACATCATCAATCCATTCACAAATGATTGCTCAATCGTCTCTTTTGGAAAGGTTAATGGATTCCCAAAAGGATGATGTGGGAATTCAGGAAAAAGTGGAAGCTATAAAAAAAGGTAAATACACAGAGTTTAATGTTAATGAAGAAGGAATTTTGCGATTTGGGAAAAGACTATGTGTTCCATCAAGTCTGGAGCTGAAGAAGGAATTTTTGGATGATTCACATATTTCAAATTTCTCTATTCACCCAAGGAGCAGAAAGATGTATCGAGATCTCTGAGAAAACCTTTGGTGGGATAATATGAAGAAGGAGATCGCTGAATATACATCAAAGTGCCTGGTGTGCCAGCAAGTGCAGGCAGAGAGGCAGAAGTCTAAGGGGATGATGCAACCATTGCCCATACCAGAATTGAAATGGGAGAACATCAATATGGACTTTGTCACCAGACTTCCGAGGACATCTAAATTCAGCAATGCAATCTGGGTTGTGGTGGATCATTTTATAAATACTACACACTTCATTTCTATTTGGGAGGATTTCTCATTGGATCAACTAGCACAGATATATATCAGGGAAGTGGTAAGGATGCATGGAGTGCCACTATCTATTATGTCTGACCGAGATCCAAGATTCACCTCTAAGTTTTGGAAGAGTCTTCAAAATGATCTGGATACTGAACTGAACTTCAGTACGGCCTATCATCCTCAAACTGATAGCCAATCTAAGCGGACTATCCAAACACTTGAGGACATGTTGAGAGCATGCTCAATGGACTTTAAATGAGGATGATATCAACATATTCCTCTGTTTTAGTTCTCTTATAATAACAGTTTCCACTCGAGCATCTAAATTGCACCTTATGAAGCCTTGTAAGGGAAAAGGTGAAGAACAATGGTATGTTGGGATGAGGTCGGTGAACGTAAGCTGGTTGGACCAGAAATGGCTGAGGAAATGGTGGAGAAGGTGAAAACCATTCAGCATCATATAAAGGTAGCCCAATGTCGACAGAAGAGTTATGTTGATAATCGTCAATGAGACCTTGAGTTTAAATTTGGAGACATTTTTTTTCTACGCATATCTCCGTGGAAGAAGGTCATGTGGTGTGGAAAGAAAGGGAAGTTAAGTCCAGGGTACATCGGCCCCTTCAAGATTCTTGACCGTGTCGGGGCTGTGGCCCATTGACTAGCACTTCCACCTACCATGGCCAAAGTACATGATGTATTTCATGTATCGTTCTTAAGGAAGTACATACCAGACCCTTCACATGTACTCTCTTCTGAGATGGTACAGTTGGAGGATGATCTTTCTTATGAGGAGCAATAAGTGAAGATCATAGATTGTAGAGAAAAAGTTCTATGAAATAAGACAATGCCCCTCGTCAAGGTGTTGTGGCAGAATGATAAGTTTTAAGATGTGACTTGGGTATTAGAGGAAATGATGAAGCTGAGTTACCCACATCTGTTTTAGTGTGGGAAAAGGAAATTTCGAGGGTGAAATTTCATAAGGGGGGAATATTGTAACGACCCAAAGTTTCATTAATGGAAATCCCTCTTGATCTAATTAAATGTCTCTTTATGTAAAATGATTATTTAAAATGTCAACTTATTTTGTTTTATTTTAAGAATTTTGACCATTTCTAATATAGCCGTTGAACAGTGATCACATGATTAGTATAAATATAGGGCTTTAACAAATCCAATTTACTCAGACAAAAGAAGCGATGGCCTCATCCAGTAGAATTGCTCCACAAGAATCCCATTTGTCGAATATTGGAAAAGAGGTTGCATCCTTGGGTTTCGCTCTTGACAAAGCCCAAGATTAGCTTCATCATGTCAAGATCGAATGGGACCATCTACAAGAAAAGTGGAAGTTGATAGAGATTACCACTCGAGCGATGTTATCCGAGCCACCCCAAGAGTCTGTCACCATCGCACACCTTACCCTTAGGTCTTATGTAGCTATTTTAAGGGGTTATGTAACAAATCAATATTACTATGTTCATGTATATTATTATTTTTTATATAATAATGAATATACCTTCTTGTCATTATTGACACTTTGTAAATAGTTTTTTTAAGCACAAATAGTATTTTTTAGTTAATATTCAGCTATGAAATCTATTTTGATGAATTAATGGATTTTTGAATTAAATAATATTTTAATAAAATATTATTATTATTGTTAAATTAATTTTTATTAAATATAAATGATCTTATAATTTTCTGAATGCAATTGTAATTTTTATTAATGTTTGAAATCCATTTTTGTCAAAACCGAGGAATTTTCGATAAATGTCGGTTTTTATTTTAAAAGTGAAAAGTAACATATTTAGAAAGTTATTTAGATAAAATAAATTTTATTTCTAGAATCAGGATGTCAAAATTATCCAATGGTGATTTTTTCATAATTTTCATAGATAGTCAAAATTTTGGGTCAAAATTAAATACCGTTTAAATATATAATGTGTTTTATGACATCCTAATGACCAAATAGAGATTTAATAAAGTACTATAAGATTTATGTTTGGCCAATTTATGTTTTACTATTAAAATAATGTGATTTTGGGTTTGTTTGAATTGTTTTTACAAATCATTAATGGACCCCTCAAGACTTATTAAACATCTTGTATTTTTAAATTAGTTTTCATGGGAGTGTGACTCACCTCCCCATAAGTAACCCCATTATTTTAAGAAGTTCGGACTTTGGCCTTATAAAATATTGTTTTCCTCTCCCTTTTTCCAAAAACCATGGGAAAAAACCATGAGCTTATTTGTGCTTTGGATTAGTTTCATGTAAGGTAGCCCAAACCTAAAAAATAAAGAATTCACTCACCTTTCCTATATAAACCCACCCAATCTCCCACTTCTTCCTCACTCAAAGACTTTTGAGTTCGTCCAAACTCTTCCCTAATATCTCTAGAATCCTCTCTAGGTGGCCCAAGCTATCAAGAATCCTCTCTTAAGCCTCTCTCAAGCCTTTGGATGCACACTTCCAAGTAAGGGTTTTTCTTCCTTTATCTTTTTTTGTCAAATTTTATTAATATTGTTATGCCACTTTAATTTCAATTATAAATGCTGGGGTATGATTTCTCACCTCCCCCATACTGCTCTCTTATTTTTTTGAATGGTGGGAGACGCCTTTCTCTCTCATTAAATTCCTCCCATGTACACCTGTTACTATGCCGAAATTACAAAAGGAACTTCTCTCTCCTCATTTACATTCAAGCAATACTTTTTGTATCATGAATATAAATTCCATTAAAATTGTTAGTACATATATCTATATGACCCCCATAATTTCTATTTCATGTAGATATGATTAGACACCCCTTTCTCTCTCATCAACCATTTTTTTTATGAATTCTTATACCACGCCGTTACACTACCAAAATTACACCGATTTTCTAAGCCGATGCCATTGTGTAGTGAATACCAATCCCACTTCCCCATCAAGGGTATTAAACTTCATGAAAATTTACTTATTGATTATAAAGTTTCATTCCACATTCCTTTTTCATGGAATAAATTATTATGTTTTATGAATCCATGTTTTATGATCCATGTGGTACACTTATGCATGAAATGAAATGTTTAAGAAGGGTGCGCCCTTATAGCGCTCCAATGCATTGGGTAAAGTATAATATCATGATACATCATGTGAAATTCATGTTGACTCATGGTAATTCAATTGCAATGAGGGATTACTCGTTCTTCATATGAAATGATGATTTACTCATGCTCTATGTGCAATGATCCTTGGCTCTTGCTAATTCCATGTTAAGTGTTGTTGCCACATTTCCATGTAATGATTATCATGATTTATCATGTGATTATGTTCGTGTCTCTCTTGTGATCTATTGATATGCCTATTGTCTAACATGTATTTTACTCCTCATGTATTCCATTTTTATTCCCTTACTGGGCTTTATAGCTCACCCCTTTTCTTATTCATGTCCTCAGGTTATCCCATGCAAGGCTAAGTATGAGTGAATGTAGTGGTCATGTAAAGAACATTTTCAATAAAGATGTTGTATTTCATGTTTTATGTAGAGACCCGAATCTTAACGTACATAGACATTAAATTACTTTTGCGGAATACTTAGTACATAACAAAAACACACACACAAGGACCGTAATAGTTTAGTGTCTTTAGAAACTCGGAATATAATCTTCTAATCGTGGTGAAATATCTTCAACATCTCCCACAAAGATCTTCTTTTTTTTAAAAACCTAAATCTTTTATTTATATCCTGGGGAATAGAAAACATAAAACGGTGAGATCAAATGCTCAGTAAGGGTAAACAAAAGAAATATCAATCACATCATATTCATAAGAACATATCTTTTGGAAATCCTAACCTGCAAAAGAGATCATAATTTCATAACATGGGATAAATCATAGTAGTGAAATGTAATCCCAATAATCATAACTTAAAAAATGAAACTTTGTGGAATACACACATAATCATAGAGAATCATTTCTTATTAGTCAAGACTCATTGCCAAGACTATCTTAGTGGACAAATTCCCTTTCTGAACCGAGTTCACTACTCGTTTCAGTCCTGTTTCACTGAACCGGTATAACCTACCGTTCCAGCCATGTCTATCTCATGAGATAAAAAATCTTTAACCAATGCATTGGAGGTAGATATAGCACCCAACCATCTCATAATGATACCATTCTTATGTGTGCCACAAAATCATAAATCATACATCATTGCATAACCCATGTAATAAAAATGGGAATCTTAAACATCATGACATCATCAAACAATTCATATAAGATAAAAGAATTCATAAAAATAATTCCATCACAACATAATCAAATCAATGTAATAATAGGGATATAAACATAACCCTATATTATCTTAGATGGAAACTAATTTTGATAAAACACTTGAACTCCATTCTTGAGGAAAATATCCTTTCAAATTCAAAAACATTTTCCTTTCTTAACATGTCATAAAATTTTAAACTAAAAGAAGTGGATTAAAAATAAACTTGAAAACTTGTAAAGTAATCTTCTTGGAAATAATTTTTTAAAAAAATCCATTCATGCCGTATAAGTTAAAAAAACAGTCATTGTACTTTTGTCGGAAAAGTCAAAAAGTACCTCGTACGAAAAACCACAAAAGATTCCTTTCATATCCTTTACTAAAAACTCACCGTAGTGTAAAATTGTATTCAATATATTGTAAGTGTATGGAAACAATATTTCATATTGAGGAAACATATATGTGGATGATAAAATACACCCCATTAAATACCAAAGTATAAACAATCTTGGATTAAAATGAGATTGTGATATTTCCCTTACCTTAGGTCTGATTTGCTTCGTAAGTGTCCGAAACTCCTGTATAGTGATTTAAATAATGTAATTAAATTATTCCAGAATCATACATATTGTTATGATATCATATATGGTCATATTCTTAGCTTCTTATTAGTAATATTTCATTACTACTTGTTATTCAGGTGTTTATTACTTTTTGTTCTTATGTGTGTTTTGTCGAATAAATTCTTATTATTCTCTTTAGGTTATAGATACGTCATTTACAGAATGGTATTAGTGTAATATATATCATATTCATTCATTCAATTCATTTGTATAATCATTATGAAATGAAGATCATGTAGAATGAGTCGCATCACATCGTGGAGACGGTATTCCGTACGTACGCATGAGTGATGATATCATTCCTATGATCGTGGAATTGTATTGGAGTGTATGTATACTATTTCAGAATCAATATCACTTTATAATAGTCATATATAGTCATTATTTACACCATTATACCCATCCAAGTAAGGTGGTGGTGGAAAATAGATTACACCACGGCGTGGAGATGGTATTCCGTATGTACGCACGTACGGTGATTTATTTTTCCGTAGGATGGATAGATGGTGAAATAGTGTTGTTTCATACTTATAATAACATATCAGTATGTGAGTGATACTGATGTTATTACTTAATAATGAAACAACTAAAGAAGAAGAAGTGGAATAGGAAATAAAGATGAAAGAATCGGTAACGGACATTACCTCTTCTTTGAAGTGCTTCTTTTATACCTCCTTTTAGGGCACTAAAATAGGTCTTTGAAGAAGACCATAATATATAGGATGTTTCTAGGGAAGTGGAGAGAATAAATTGGCAGGGTTTGGACGAGCATGAAGGCTCAAAGTGGTGTGAGGAAGAGTGGGAGGAGGTGCCCTTTTATAAGGGAGGAGAGGGGCACCTTTGGAATAACTAAAAATATTAATTTATTATAAAGTCAAATTCGGTTTTTAATAGCTCCAAATTGATATATTTCTAAGATAAGGTGAGTAGGGGTCGTAATACTTTCATCCAATAGAATTTAGACAAGTTTAGGTATCAATTTTGACCTTATCATTTAGATTAAACTTTAAGTTAGATAATTTAACTTTTACTGTGTCTTCTTTATTTCTTAAACTATAAGGTTAATAAACTTACCATATCAAGCCAAACGAACCCCAAGTTGTTTATTATTAATTTATATAGCCTTATCTAAGTCATTTGTCAAACCCTTAGATTTTTAGGAATAAAATAACAATTAGTAATATACTATTTTTTTAAAAACTATTTTATGTCAATTTTGACACTAGTTAGTAATTGATTTTTGTGAAAATCATAACAGAATGATTAGTTCAAACCAAGTTACTTAAATCAATACTAACATGTCATATTAACCTATAAAATTAGTGTAATTCATAAAAAGTCTAAAATTACATTTATTTGGGTATTTATAACATCAATTATGTCAATATTTCATTAATAAGATATTTACTGCATCATCATTGTGTCATAAATAAATTAAATTATTTAAAGTCTAAAAATTATAAATAAAATATCATTATGTAAGAAATATTTTTATCTTTCTAATGAATATTTATAGTCGAATTTATATTATGTATAACCTTATATTAAAAATGGTTTACTTATTAAACTTTGATTTTAACTATTTTAACCCTTCTTTAAATAAATTAATAATAAATGTCCTAATCTAATTCAAGTGGGCTTAAATGGTCATATTTTATATCTAAGGTTGTTTTGGGTCGAATTAAACTTATACAATAGAATTAGGACATGTGTTAGGGTAATAATAATATCATTTTTACCCTTAATTACTCTATTTACTTTTAACCGTGGTAAGAAAAAGTAAAAAGTTACTATTCACCAAAAACTATTTTCATCTCATTGAACCACATTTTAGTCCTTGATATTAACCGTGTCTCTCAAATTTTCAGAATTCCACTCACAAAAGCGGTAAAATTAAGTTTCATGAAAAAATCAGTTTTTTAACTACCACTTAGTGGTTTCACTATTCGTCAAAAAATGAAAGTTTCCAGAAAAATACCAAAAATTATGCCTAAGCTATATTTGATATTATGAATTAAAAAATTATGTCTATTTTATCAAATTCAAAACATATCAGTTACATTAACTAATTTAAAAATTAATTACCGTCGTCAAAACAAATAGCGTGTTTTTAAAAGATAATAACTATCAAAAGATTGACACTTGTTTATGTCTGGTTTAAATGTAAAATTACATCCAATGAACAACATTGTATTAAATTGTAAAAATATATTCTAAATATACTTTAAAACCACTGAAATTAATAATTTATCACTATTAATTATTTCGATTAAAAAAAGTTGTTTTTAATTAAAATTTAGTAATTTTCACTATTTATCAGAATATGAATGTTATCCGAAAAGTACGAAAATTTCACCCTAAGCTAATTTCGATATTCCGAATCCAAAAATGAATTCTATTTTGAAAATAAAATTTACAAAATATCAAAAAGTGGTTATTACTATTCATAACGACTAGTTTTAATAATATTTTAATAGCACGTCGTTGTTTAGTGAAACTCGGTATTGCGTACTACACACGCTATTGAGGAATGTCGCGATTGCGTGTAATGCAAGGAAAGTCAAGGATGCATGTTGTGCAAGCTTCTTTTGGTGTAGCGTACAACACAATACATTAATGAAATCAAAAAGAATATTTTTCATAAAATATTGGGGTGTAACATTTTAAGTTGTTATGTAATGATACTAATCCCCAAAGACACTAGACCTCTCGATCTTCCATGTTGTATCAAGTGAACAATTTATGTACTAAATCTTGTTTATGTTTGTAAAATAAGCCGGGTTGTCATACATACCTATTAAATTATTTTTTTAAAGGATAATCAATTTTTTAGGTAAAATAAGATGAGATGAGATCATTGAGAAGAAAAAGTGTGTAAGTGAACAAAACAATTAAGTGGAAGTAGACATTCAAGATTAATAATAACCCAAAAATATAAATTATTTTATAGATGCATTTTTGAAGAGTAAGAAGAATATGATTTTTAAATATCATTTTCTACCACCCCTTGGTATATTATCGATATCACCATACCCATTGTAGAATAAAATATACCGTCATCAATTTTAGACCCCATTGTTGATTTTTATAAGAGATTAGATAGAAAATATTTTGAGTTATAGAGGTGATAATCCTCAAACAATAACTGAAGTGGGGGTGGAGAGGAAAATTTAGAAGGGGAAAACAAGTTAATCCTAAATAAAATAAGGATTTATAATTTTTTTTAAAATTATCGATTCATGTATTTTTTTATTTTTTTAAATCATTAAAATATATATTCTATACGAGGAATAATTAAATAAATTTATAATTATATATATTTATTATTAATATTGATTATTATTTTATATAACATTTTTGAATTAAATTATTACCACCACCACACACGAGATATGAAGAAAAAAAAGTACTTGAAATTTCAGGAATAAAAAGACCATAAACACAACCGATCGTGTAAAATTATAGAAGAAATATGGAAATCTATTTTAGTCTAATTCATTTTTACGTTTCAATAAATTATATGAATGATAATTTAATTTTTTCTCCCCCACAATGGCTTAAAGATTGTGCACAATTTTTGATTTGATTGTATGGGAATGTGTGATGAAATTTTCATTTTAATTTTTGATTAAAAACATTGGTCTAGGTGGAATATTCACTTGGGAATGTCATTTTTTTAAAAAAAATTTAATATTATGACAACTATTTGATTCATACAATGAATGGTTATTTTTTAAAAAAAAATATATTTATATATATAATATGATACATCGAATTTATTAACTGATTTAATATGCAATGGAATATTTTCTATCTAATTTAAAATTGATTAATATGAGTCTTATGGGGTTTTGGGTAATATATTAAATAAATTATGTTTATTAATTTTGAGTGGTCACATGTTTTTAGTAGTTATTACAAATATAATAGAGAAATAATAAAAATAATAAGAGAAAAATAAAAAAATAAACATAGTAAAAAAAATTAAATTAAATGGATTAACAAATAAATAGTAACCTTCATCCCCCATGAAAATATTTATATCAATCTGGAAAATTTTTTATGGGGATTAAATGATTTAGTTAGTTTAATGTCTAAGTATGGTTTAGACTAATTGATGAAAATTTACACCACTCTAAACATCCTGTTCAAACAATTAAAATTAGTTTCATATGGTGATTTCATTAAAGAAGACCAGTTAAAATAATGCCTGATCCTTTAGTAAAATTTCATTGGAAAAAATTATATGTAATAGAAAATATATAAATACCAAAATAGTATTTATTATGTGTCTATAATAAGGTTAGAAAATATATTTAAAAAAATATAAATTCAAATGAATAATTGAAGAAAACATTATCACGAACCATATTATTACTAAAACAAAAGTTAATTTAATTATAATATTTTCATAATATCTTCTGAATTTGGTTGTTAAAAGAATATACATATAATGGTTAAAATTATTTTACTTAATAATATGTTTTTTCTCTATTATTAAGTGAATTTTTCCTTACCCAAATTTATTTTATTTGAGATTATTATTGTGACTTATTTCTTGAGGAAACATAAAATTAATTAATTGAAAAATATTATATAAATTTTTGGAACAAAAATTTTCGGAATAATTTTACTTTCAGTAGTGATTCTCTAAACCCTAATTTTTAAAATTTTTATGTTATTTTATGATTTATTATTTATATTGTGTAGATTTTGCAATGACTGATAAATTTCTTTAAATAAATTTCCCTTTTGAATATATTTATGTGTCATATTAAGTAATATAAATAATGTAAATAACAGTAACATATATTAAATTCAGATAATAATATCATTATAATATTAAATTTGGTTTAGATATGTAACTTATAGTGTTATATATATATATATATATTTAATTCATTGAAATTCATTTAAAGAAAATGTTTTATTACATTTTATGTACTTAAATCTAAAACTAAATTTGATCACCATAGTAGTTGAATATAATTATTTAATTTTCGTTTTTTGATTCATCAAGTGAAAAAGTGTTATCTTTTGGTATTTTTATAAAATAGATTATTTTTATTTTAAATAAGGTAATGTAATATTTTTATCAAAGTTGTGATTTTTATGAAATTTTTAG
This sequence comes from Viscum album, assembly GCA_963277665.1. Lineage (NCBI taxonomy): Eukaryota > Viridiplantae > Streptophyta > Magnoliopsida > Santalales > Viscaceae > Viscum > Viscum album. The sequence goes on from OY728140.1 coordinate 129,325,995, forward strand.
AAGTTAATATTGTTATATTAATTTACAAAACAAAGAAGTTATATTTAAGGAATACAAATTATGAATTTTAAAATATTAGGTTGAATATAAGGAACACATTCTTATAATTTTGGAACATAAAAAATAATTAGTTCTAATAAAAAACTATTTTAGCCTCTTCCATAAATTTAGTATTATTTTTTGTAAAATTATGTATCATATTTTAAGAAATCCATAATTTTTTTATGTTTCAAAAAAATCTTATAAAAATTGATAATCTTATCCCACACATAATTTTTAGATTTAAATTTAACATTCTAAAAAATTGATTTTACCCATTATGTATGGTAATACAAAAATTAATTTCTACAACCATTAAAAATATTATTTCATAATTTTATTTCATATTTGAATTATAGATTTCCAAATTGTGAAAAAATTTAAATTTCAATTTTCATCCTTAATATTAGTTAACCGGGGTAAAAATATAGTCATCCTGGTTAGGGAAAATTAGGATAAAAGGGGTTTAACATAGTGAAAAATGTTAGGACATGTTTGCAAAATGTGATTTGATGAATGGTTGAAGGATTATAAACATTATTTGTCCCCCAATAAATTATTGAAATTTATTAGAAGCTTCATACATGAATAATTCAATGAAAAAATTGAAATATAATGAAATTTTACAATAATTCAACTATCATTACATATAAATAGAGCTCACCTACACTCTATTTATACACTAATTACAAAGCTATATCCCATCCAAAACTCCACCTAGTCTCGCATCAACACCATATACACTTCTTAAAATATTCAGTCTTCCTAAAATACAAATCTAGGGATCCTTAAGGAGTAATCCCATGGAGAACATCCAAATGGAGAGGGAGTTATGTGCAAGTGCAGAACTAATCAGGACCTGAGGTAAGGGATATTCCTAAATACCCTCACAACTTCAGGATTAAAAATTCAATTTATTTTTTCTACCACTATATATATATATTATTATAATTAATTTCATCCATAACTTTTATATATAATTTATACACATACATAGATATATAAGGTTCACTTTTCCTTTATTTTAGAGATAAAAAATGTTTTATGTTGCCTCGTAATTTTACACATTTTAGTAATCAAGGCTTAATGAAACATTAAAATTCCTTGGTTTGTGATAAATGTCACCACTATAAATTTTTTAAACCATTAATAGATTATAAAAATCATCATTATTTTATGTATTATGATTTAGTTTTAATTTTATTTTAAAGGTAAACAATAACCCCCTTTCCTTGCCAACTGGTCTGTACCCATGTGGTACAGGCTCCTGATTGGCATCCAAAAGACCCAGGATCATATCCGGGCATATAATAATTTCCGGGTACTGTAGCAGCACTATAGAAGGGCACTATAGTAGCGGCGGAGGCACTACAGTAGGAACTATATCGGTGGTGGTACTGTAGCTGGTATTGTAGCATCCTGGGCACTATAGTAGTACTATTCACTGAGCCGCCGTTTGGGCCAAAAGATGGTCTTTCAAGCCTAGTATTTAGGCCACTTGGCATTGGGACTTCGGGCTATACAATGGGTCTCCCTATAAACTGTCAAAAGAGGTATTTGAATCAAATAATAAATTGAGGCTTTGGCCGCAACCTTTAAAGAAATAATCCCCTTTCCTTCCTTAACATATTTTTTTCCTACTTTGAAAAGAATCACTTATGTTGTATATTTTAGACCTTTACTTATCCTTGATACATCTCTTGAATTTTTCAACATTTGAACTCTATATTTATATAAAATGTTTTCATATTAAAACATAAAGTTAGAAAATTATTTAATTCTTTCCTCTCTTGGTAATCCTTGGGATATAGTCTTCTATTAGGATTTGAGGTGGTATTAAGAATCCGAATTCCTTATCATGGGTTTTATAATGATTATGCCTTATTTATGTCTTATTTTCCTCAAGTAGTACACATATTCATTTATATATTAGGATGTTATGGGTGGGGAGAAAATTATATAGTCTTCTAATACATTGGGTAATATTTTCATCACATGATATGCCATGTACGACACAAAATACGTTTTCCTAAGAAAACCATAATTTGGGATGGGTGGGTGCATAATTATATATCCCTACAATATATTCGGTATATCTTTAAATCTCATGGGATTTTATGTATGGGATTTTGGAGTGAACCTAATCCACTATGGGAATTTCTCCATAATGTGATGAAGGCCTTTAGTGTGAACCTTTTATGATGATTATAATGCCATACTTTATGTTGATTCTTTATATTTATTTTTCCATTATCTTGTGATATAATTTATTTATGAAATTTTTCCCATGCCTATGGTTTTTTCTATTTTTGTGATATCCTTTTATTCCTCTTGTCTCACATGTTATGATTCATTATCATGTTTATTCCATTATTGGGATTTCTGGATCACCCTTTTCATTTTATTTTTTCCCCAGGGTATCCAATGTAGTTTATAATTATCTATGGGATTTAAGGGAAATATGTAGGGTTTTAAATAAATATAACACAATTTATTTATAAGATAATGTACTTATGTGTCTAATCTCCCAACACACAATAATTCTTGATACAAAAATTGTATTTATTGGGAAACTATGTCAAAAACAATGAAATAAAATATATTTAATGGTTATGTGACTATAGTTGGTAATAGATGAAGGTTATGTTATTTTTGGGATTAAGAATAGAGAAAATTAATGAAAAATATTGGGATAAGTCTATGTATATGATAAATTCTTGAAATTTTGGAAAATTATTGAGTATATGTTTTTATTAGTAATAAAATACTTGTTTGGATACCACAAGTGGATTCTGGATCTAGTACAAATACACCTAAAGGTAATATCATCAAAAATCACAGATTGGGAATTAAAATGACCATCAACCGGTGCATAATATAGAGGCCCAACTGCGCAACCAGTTTGACAATCATAGGGGATATAATTTTTGTAATTCATATTATTTTAAAAAAAATTATGAATGATTTGATTATACTGTTATGATTGATAACTAAATAAGAAATAGACAATGTATAACCTATATTGAAACCATAAAATTCATAGATAAGTTATATAATCTATTTAGAGTATTTATTTCTAATTTTATAGCTACCCTTTTCTATAGATTTCATCAATAGCATTATTTTAATTTAGAAAATTATTATAAATTTGAGGGACCATTCCATTAACTTATAAAATAGATAAGTTTATGGTTTCCCAAATGAAATTCAGAACCTAATGGGGGAAATATTCATGAACATCATGGTAATAATAGGAAAACCAACTCATGATATAAATAATAAATTCAATAATGTTGAATACCCTCAAAGACGAAAAGTTGTAGATGATTCCATTATATGACAGAGATAACCAAATTTTAGAGGATCTTTTGATAACATAATTTATGAACACTAGATTAATTAAATTGAGAATAATTTATATTTCCTTCAATTATATGAGTAAGAGAAGTTCATACTATCCATTTATCATATTAGGGTAGAAGATGAATAAAGGTGGAAGAAAACTAAGAATACAATGACCACCTGATACATATAATCTATGGAGAGGGATGAATTAATGAGTATATTTGTTAATAAATATTTTACTTTCACTATCCATTTTAAAATATAGATTAAATTCATTAAACATAAGAAAAAGGATTGTGAATTAACCAAGTATTATAAGGATAACATAAAAATTATTTCATGATATACCTCTATCTTTATCATTATCACTAATTGTATAAAAAATGATTTTTAGCAGTATATGGGAGAGTCAATAATGTGATTTGGACATTCAAGACATAAAATGTTTTTGGGATGTTCACTGATGTACCATCAAAGTCAAGGTAGAAATTAGTGATTCCAAAGGGTTTGAGGGGATTGTAAATAAGATGTTAAAAATGAAATTTTATTTTATGGATTCAGAAGATAAATTTCATGGAAGCAAGAAGATCCAACTACCCACCTATAAATTTTTTGGGTACTATCTTGTGGGAACTAGGGAAAATTTCATGTTTGGAAAGAAAGGACATCAAACTAATAAATGTAGAAGTGATATGAGTAATCCTGTGAAATGTATAAAGGAAAATAAGGTCCTTATCAATCCTCATTCTCATTACCATTATTAAAAATGAATGGAACATAGGAATTATGAAAACCAGTTTACCTATATAAGGGTTATCAAGGATAACCTATATCAACAACCTCCAATTATAATAGTGCAAGAGAGGACTTATGATTTCACCACTATTGATGTGGATCAAGAAAAATAGTGGTGATATATATGTCAGTAATTCATTCAAGAATATGAAACAAACTATTTGATTCTGGTTCTATGAATTCTTTCACATCGTGTATGTTTAGTAGATCTATTTAACCACCACCACAAATCATGAAGGTTGAATTATCGATGAAGAAGATAAATGGTGAAATATATTTATCTTAAGTATATAAATAATCCCTAGTAAATATCATTGGGATTAACCTCCTAGAAAACAATTTCATACACTTTATTGTGTAATTTGATACCATACTAGGAATAATATTGGATATATCAATACAAATCCCACATCAACTACTGAGTGAAAGAAATTACATTCTATATCCCATATAATTATCTAATTTTATAATTGTTTTAAGAGGAATATGGATATACTTTGGAATCATCACCATAATAATTGATTTTTATTCCTTATGAGTATTTATATCTAGATAAAATGATAAAAAATCAGAATAAAACTCTAGAAGAAATTACCATTATTAGATAATATATAGATATATTAACCAAATATTATATAGGTCTACCTCCAGACAGAAAAGATGTGTTCCATATTAATCATATACCCATATCTCTACCAATATCCAAGAATACATATAGATTGAATCTCACTGAACTAGAATAAATAAATAATAAACTATAATAAAATCTAGATAAGGGTTTCATTCACCCAAGTGATTTATAATTGGGTGGCATAGTTCTATTTTAAAAAAATAATGACGTGTCAATACAGATTTGAATCGATTATCATTACCTCAAAAAAATAATGAAAAAGAATAACTATCCCCTACCAAGTATTTATTACTTATTTAATAAGTTATATAGGGTATATAACTTCTATAAGGTGGACCTTCGGTTAAGATATCATTAGATAAAGGTAAGTAAGGATATTATTTCCTAGACTGCCATTCATATAATTTACGTGAACTAAGAGTTCATATTCATGACATTTGGACTAACAAATGATCTAATAATATTCATGGATATAATGAATAGATTCTTTAAAAATTTCCTTGAAATATTTGTGGTAGTTTTTATTGATTATATTCATATATACTCCAAAGGCATGAAGGGATATATTGGGCATTTAGAAACTATACTAAATACATTAATGAATGAGTTTTTATATGAAAATTATAGTAAATCTATGTTTCAGATAGATAAAGTACAATTTTTTGGGGAATATTATCATTAATAAGGGGATATATTTAGATCCTTCAAATATTATGTTCATTTAGGACTACAAAATACCAACATATATGTTAGGTATCCAAGTTTTCCTTGGATTGGATTGGTATTATCAGCGATTTGTGAGAAACTACTCAAGATTTTCAATCCCACTGACCAAACTAAATCCGAAGGTAGTAAATTATATATGGAAAAATCAATTTAAACTGCCCTTAATGAAGATTAAAAATAATATAAGCACTACACATTTACTCACACTAGATATAAGGGGAGAATTATTTTTGAGTTACAGTGATGATTCAAAAAAGGGTTTGGGTTGTGTAGTCATAAAGGATGATAAATTGATATCCTAAGTGTCATGATATATGAGGTTTCATGGAAATAATTATTTTATAAATGACTTGGAATTGGATGTAGGAATCATCACACTAAATGTTTAGAGGGATTATATATTTGGAGAGAAGTGTGATATATATAGGCCACAGGTTCTTCAAATATATATTCACAAAGAAGGATGAACTAATGAACATAGTATGATATGGTCATGAATTCTGAATGCTCAGTCCACTATAATCCTGTGAAGGTTATATACTTGAAATTACTATGAATAGAAAAGATCCCTGGTTCTTATATATGATGATTATTAAGAAGGAACTAATCTTTATAGATATAAAATAGTTTAACATGAGAATCATTATGGAAGGAACATAATCCAACATTTCTTAAATGATTACTCCTCTATCCATTCCAGATAAAATTTATAATAATCAATGTAATCATATATAGATTTAGAATACTGTGGATGTGTCATGGAAGATAAAATAATTATATTTCAATATTTATGATGAAGGATTTGTAACATTTGGAAAACAACTATGTGTTCAACTAGAGGTGGAGAAAAAGGATGAGACACTGAATGATTCCAAAAACTATACATTATCTATACAAACAAGGGGAAATTATATGTATAAATATCTCAAAGTAGTATTTTTATCAGGAAATATGAATAATAATATTATATAATATACATCAATGTTTCTGGTGTGTTAGGAGGTGTGGTCTTAGATGATAAAATTTAAAGGGATGATGTAACTATTTCCAATACTCTTAGGGAAAGGGTAGAACATCACCACAAAAGTTTCCATGGGTCTTCCAAATAAATTTAATGGGAATACTTATATATAGTTTGTGGTGGAATATCGTATAATGGATCATCAATTTATTTTTGTTTGAGAGGGATTCAGCCCTGATCACCATGGAAGTAAATACAATAGATAAGTGGTAAGGCTACCTGGAACACTACTATTGATTGTATTTGATTGAGTTCTAAGGTCACCTCAATGTTTTGGAAAAGTATTACATGGATATTAATTATAGAGAATAACTTCATTACATCCTATCCTCCCTATACTAATATTAAATCGGAATAAACTATCCAAAAAATGAGAATATGTTGATATATTTTTTTTATAGAATTCAATGGATGTTGGGACTAATATCTTCCTCTAGTCAGTTTCTCCTACAATAATGTATTCCAATTAGTCATCGAAATGGACCTATATAAATCCCTATATTGGAATAGATATTTTACACTTTTTAGTTGGTATGGAGTTGGTGAATGAAATATTCTGGGACATGAGATGGTTAATTAAATAGAAGAGAAGTTTACAACTGTTAAACAACACATCAAGGTATCTTAGAATTGACATAGGTGTTTTGATTATAGCCTTGGATGATACCCAAATTCGAAGGGTTGTGAAAATGTGTTCCTACACTAACATATATGGAAGAGATTCATGAGGTTTGGGAATTCGGCGAAGCTAGTTCCATGATTGATTTTCCCCTTTGATATTCTCAATCACATTAGAGTAGTGTCTATCTGAAATAACTTTCAAAAAACCCTTATAAAGTACATGATATGTTTTCTAATTACCTATTTAAGAATTACTTAAGAGATTCCTCAAATCTTTCACAATCCATAGGTGGTACTTTTTGAGAATGATCTCTCATATGATGAGAATTTATTGATGATCTTTAATCACAAAGAAAAAGTAATATGCAATATAAAAACTCACCTAGTCAAATTAATTTGGTGAAACCATAAGAATGAAGTGGAAGTATGGGTACCTAAAAAAAATTAAACATAAATAGCAACATATCTTTAACCCTTTTTTTTGAATGAAATTTTGAGGGTGAAATTTCTTAAGGTGGGAAGAATGTAATGTCCTAGAAATTTTTTATTGAAATTTACTTTCAGAATATATATTTTTTATATTAAGTTGTATAGATAAGAGAAAAAAACCACCTTACCATTAATTTGTAATATGATTTTTTTATAATATTACCTTCAGGATAAGAATATAACTTCTGGTAATATATATATATATATATATGTATCAATTTCACACTTTAAAATTAATTTTCAAACAATCATTTTTGTTAATTCTTAATCACTTAAATATAAAAATAATTTATCTCACGCATATATGTTGAATATAATAAAACTAATTTTATTTTTTTTGATTCATAATGTGAAAATTATCTTAGGAATAAGTTTTGTGAATTTTCCAAATTAGTTTATTTTTAAGGTAAATAGGGTAAAATATTGTTTTTACTGAACCAGTGATTTTTATGTTATTTAATTAAGATAATATTTACATATATATATATATATTTATAAAGGAGTTAATATGTATGTAATGAAAAAAACAATTTAATATATTATATTGAACTTAAAGAACATATTCTTTTCATTTTGAAAATTAAATAATAATTCATTTTAACAAAAAAATACTTGGGACACTTCAATTAGATTTTTTTTAAATTATGTTTTTTTTCATGAAATACCAAAAACTTATTTTTTAATTTCATGAAAATTGTATTAGAATATATTATCAAAACCTACAAATAAATTATAAGCTTCAAATTAATTTTAGAAAAATTATTTAATATCTCATATGTGACTTAATACTAAAATTAATTTCTCTTACCTTTAGAAAGCTTATTTCCTAAAAAATATTTAGTTTGGAAATCATAGTGTTTAAATTATAAAATAATTTCAATTTCAATTATTTTCATTAAAACTTGTTTCCTAGTATTAAAATCGAGTTACCATGATAAGGGTAAATTTGGGTAAAAAGGGGTTTAGCCTAGTGTAAAATGATAAGAAATGTTAAAAATATGTTTTAAAATGAGTGGTTGAGGAATTATTTAAAATATATATTCATTTATACATTATTTAACTTAATTGTAGCCTTTATCCATGAATAATGAAATGAAACTATTGAAAATTTTAGAGACATTAGAAAAAAGGCCACTATATTTACTTAAAAATGGATCTCACCCCCTCCCCATTTCTCCACTGATTCCAAAGCTATATTCCAAGAAAAAATCAACCATAGTCTTACTTCAACATATAAAATTTTCTAAAATCCTTAATCATCCAAAAAATAGCATAAATAATATCCTTATGTAGTCCCTAAGGGATAACATCCAAGGGGGAGGGAGTTAAGTGAAAGTGCAGAGCGAATCAGGACCCTAGATGTGGGATCTTCTAAACCACCTTTTTTTACATTTGGATTAAAATTTATCATTTTTTTCACCAAAAATATAGATTTTATTTTAATTAATTTCATATACTACTTATATATATATTAATTACAAACACACACAAATTTACACACATATCTTGTTTACATTTCTTTTGGTGATAATACATGATTTATGTTTCCTTCAAAATTCTACTTTTAAGTAAACAAAACTTAAAAGAACATTGTGATTTATAATTTTATAAATTTTGTTACCTATTATTTTTTCTCTCCACTTATATATTATAAGTACCATAATTAATCTACGGTTAACCCTACATGTTCAATTCATGACTAATATAAACTTTTAATCACCATTCCATACTTGAAAGACCATTATGAAATTAAAAAAAATCATCACGTATGTGGTCTGTTTTTTATATTTTATTATCCTAGACCCTTCTCATCAATTTTCCACCACTGGAACTAATTGATCAAGAAAAATTTTACTTATTAAAATATCAACATCGAAATTTATTTAATCTTGTATGCTCTTGGGAATCATAAAATATACCTTTCAATTTTGATTTGATACAATATTATAAAACCTACACATTTATCATTAGTTTTTTGATGAATATTATTTTGGTATGGATCCTTTTCCTCATGGGTAACATATATTCATTTAAATTTTATTATGTTATGGGTGGTCCTATAATTAAATATCCATCAAATACATTGGCTAATATATTCATCTATTGAGATAATATATATTGTTCATGAGTGGTTAACCTATGAATAAAATATTATGTTATGGGTGTGATAAAAATTATATAACCCTTAAATGCATAAGTTAATGTTTTATATCTCTATAGATATTACGTATGATATATTGGAGCGAACCTAATACTTTGGTGAACTTTTCCACTTTGTGACATTGTTATTAGGAGTTAACATTGACCGATTCTTATGATTTCATGATTTATGGTGATGCCACATGTTAATTATCCCATGTTCATTTCATATCATTTCCTTAGGATGCGTTCTCATGTTTATGGTTAGTATCTTTCAATGTTATATTGGTATTACTCTTGTGTCACCTTTTATTCTTCATTATCATGTAAATTCCCTTATTGGGGTTTATAGCTCACCTATATGTATTTTCCCAATGGAATCCAATGTAGTTTTAGAATATCAATTGGAGTTAAGAGAAATATGAGGGGTTTTAAATGATGATAAAGTAATTTAGGTTTAAGATGACTTACTTATTTTTATTATATCCCAAAACACTATACATGTCAATTCTTAGGTTTTATTGGTTGGTGAACTATGAAAAAAATCATGAAATAAAATGAGTAAGTCTTGGGTTGCTAAAACTTTAAACCACTTGAAGAATATTATATAAAACCACATCATGTAATTTTACGGGACATGTGTGGTTTTAAAAAAAGAAATATATATAAGACCAATGAAACCTGAAATAATATTCTCATGGAACAATTTATGATAAAATAGTTATAAAAATTATTAATGTAACACACCATGGTTTGGATATGAGTTTATTTCATTGATTTAATGGAAAATAATAATCTAAGGGATACACCACCTTATTTTTAACCTCATAATGATTCTATGAAATAATTTTTATAAAATATAAAACAAGAAAGTTATTAAACTAGGTCATTATAATCACACTAACTCTTGAAACCCAAATCCATTGGTTATTTTAACTGTTTTATGAAATATATAATATCAAAATAAAATGGGAAAACATTTATTTGTGTATGGAGATGAGATATATACACTACATTTAAATCACATTATAAAAATATAATAAAATATTCTAATATATAAATGTTTTTTTATTTATATATTCTTATCCTTAGTCCACATTTCATATTTTTCAAGATTTCCTAGGGTAATGTGAAATAATATAAATGGCAAGAAAAAATTCTTAGTATGTGATTATATATAGTCAAAGCTAACATGGAAAAAACATAACACACACAATATGATAAATTTAAATAACCAAATGATTACATATAAGTAAAAACATGAGAATAATATATCCATGGATGACATAATAATGGGAATAAATAATCACATGGATAAAAAAAATTATTTTATATTGTTGGAATATGTAATTAAAGAAATAAAAACTATATTATCAAAGGCCTTCAGTTAAGTCATTATAAAAATAGGTTAAAGATTCTTCCATTAACCAAAGCTAGTTTGTGTTATGGGGTCTAATAATATATCAGGGGATTATATATTTCTAATATCCATCCATTATATAATAATTTTTATGCATACACCATATGAAATGAATGGATAATAATACATATCATAATGTTCCATAATGAACATCATATATAAACATGTATAATTAATCAATAACTGTCCATATAAAAATTATTGGAATAAAAGTTTCCATGGTTTTACCATTCAATAGAATAATATGGGAATTTATTTTAATATCTAGTAATAAAATAAGAATTTAATAGGGTATTCACTATTCAAAGAAAACTACCCATATAGAAAAGATATAGGAGTAATAGGACATGGTAAATTGATTTTATATGGATATCAATAATAAATATTCATTGATTACAATAGAATAAAATGGTAATATACCAATGAAAATTAAAAAAAATACTCAAAGAAAATTAGGATCACGAGAAAAAATATCTGTTATTCATTATAGATATAATATTTAGTTAAGGAGAAACTTCATTGTTGTTATTCATTGATATAGAATGTTCAATTGTACTAAAATTGAATTTAATCCACAATTGAACACATGGATGATAACCTAATATAGTTCAATTATAATTCAATTGAAAACTCCCATATTAGATGTATTACATCTAAAATACCATAAATACAAGTCATATGTATGGATTTGGAAAATAGTGTTTATGGATATGTGAATATTTTATAATTACAATGACTTATGAAGATGGTATAATTATAGGGAATGATAATCTTAAATTTGTATTAAAAACAATTATATATAATTTGTAATCTTAAAAAAAATTATATGGAAATGTAAATGAATTCAAAAGAACTACAAAATAGAAATTAATGGGAGAGACTGGAAACCCTTACCTTGCTAAGTAGCATCTTAATTCATGACAAAGAAATATTTATGAACATAAAAGATTCTTGGATGGGAAATTGAGGTAGAATTTAATAGTTTAACCACAATTAATGGGACACACCCCCAAAACAAAATTTATAAATTCATCTCTCAATACACATATGTTTTACATACAATCTAATATTTACAAACAAATCCCCGAATGAAAAGATTAGTGTCTTTGGAAAATAGGTACATAGTATCTAAATTACATATACTTATACCATATAATTTAATCAAATAATACACATAGTACCACTTTTATTCTAATAAACATATATTTAAATCAATTAATCACTGGGGGAAATAGGGAAAAATACTAAAAAATGAGTTAGATTGCCTATTAAAGGGGTAAATTTGTATAAATGTGACAAGAAGGAGTTATCAATATTTCATAAACAGTTGAGTGAAATTATCCTAATAGAAATAAATTTAATAATTGAATAATATGAAAGTACCATTAAATGTAGTCATGAGTCAATGTAGTATAATAATTGATCCTAGAATGGATTTGATATATGTATGATCTATAAAACATAACATATACTATAGATTTATGATGTTAAATTATAAAAAAAATAATCATGAATCATGGTGAAATAAAATAGGAATGTGGCATGATAATGGGATTTGTATTGAAAATAATCATATGATATAATAATCATATTTCAAGGTTAACCACTAAGAAATTTATATCATTATCTACTAGTAAAACCACCCAATCTCATAAAATAATTCATTAGGCTATGAATTTGATCACATAAAATAGTCGGTTGGGTTTAAAACTCATATCTAAAAATATAATTGATTAGGTTATGCACTAATTTCCCATAACATAGTGATTTCATTAGATATAAATCTATTCATAATGATTTATAGGGATATATAATTTCATTATCACCCACCATCTATTTATAGAAACATACATATTCATGCCACATTAAGAAATAATAAATATATCAAATTCATAACAAGACAAACCCTTTAAAATAAAATTATTACATATATAAATAATGTGTCTTTCTTGGTAAATAAATTCTAATCATGTTAATTAATCATAGGATATTCATACTTTATATAATATTTCCAATTCAATAATTTCCTTGTGAATCAAATGGTATAGTTCTCTAGGCGAAATGACCTCTCTTAAAATAAGTAAATGTAAGGATTGAACACTAAAAAGGTATTAGAATAATGGATTTCTTTATAAATTGTTTATGATTAGTGAAATAGAGGCAGTTATTCATAAATTCACTTATAAGGATTCCATATTTACAATGCCATTAATATATAAGATTTTTGGACTATAGATAATAGATTTATTTATATATATCATAATATATATATAAAGGTATAATGAGTGGGAATATAGCACATTAATATTTTAAATGACGGAGTTTTAGAAAGGTATTTTCATAGATGAAAAATATTTATGAAGAGTATAATTAATTTTAGATGTTTTAACAAAACACTGTTTAGTTTTTACATAAGGATAAACTAAGGGAAACTCTTTTTTTAAGGGATTAAATAAATATATGTTTGTTTTAATTTTTTTATAAACTAAATAAAACATATAAAATTTAAAAGAAATATTTTTTTGAAAAAAATGGTGATAATACTAGAGATGAAAATGAAACCTAAATGTTGAGTCAATAAGGCTTCCATATGACTTTTCCATTTCTGTATGTTTTGAAAATCACAAACACTTTATCGTAAGGAAATTTTTATTTTCTCAAAGGATTATTTTCAAAAATAAAATTTCACTTCTCTAAGGAAATTTCTATCCTTATGTTTTTATTGTCAATTTCATAATCTCTCTAAATTTAACTTTTTTTATTACTACGTAAAGATTTAGTTTCACATATAAAATTCAGACTTTGAAATTCAGACTTTGAATTCTTTGAAATTCAGACTCCTAATTCTATGAAATACAGACTCTGAATTCTATGAAATTCAAGCTCTGAATTCTCTAAAATTTAGACTTTGAATTATCTTAAATTAAGACCTTAAATTCCTCAGAATTCATACTCCATATTCCTCAAAATTCAGACACCAAATTACTCAAAATTCAAATTCTAAATTCATTGGAATTAAGACTCCTAAATCTATAGAATTCAGATTCCTAATTCTTTTTAAAATAGAATCCAAATATCCATGTATTATAGACATTGAATTTTTATTTGGCTAGATTCCAAATTCTACTTTTCATTAGACACTGAAAAATAGAGTTTTTTATATAACTTCATTTTCCTTTCACTTGTTATAAAATGATGTCGTACAATATGTTTCTAACTAATAGATGTTTGAGTGACAGGTATATTGGTCCCTTCGAGATTCAAGGAAAAATATGATCATTGGAGTAGAGATCTGATCATTAAAGAAGTGACTAGAAATAGGATATCATTGAACAATATCATTATCTATTATCGGTAATTGACTCTTCCATCACTCTAGATATTGCATGCTACTAATGTTCTTTTTGGGGAGAGAGAGAACTCATGCATTTTTCAGTTCTGAACATCTTGTTCAGATTACTTCGTGCGACTTCGATTGCTGCTGTTTACAATCAAGGGCTTCTATATATAGGAAGATAGAAGTGCCGACTTCCTTAAACTTCAAGGACTTATTGGGATAAAAATACGGAGTTTCAAGCTATTTTAAAGATCAAGGGATTGTAGGGATAGAAAGATAGATTTCGATATTCCTATCGAGGGATTACCCTAGTGTAGGTAATATATACTTTCTTTAATGTATAAATCAAGGGTCCTTTATCTAAGGTTGTTGAATACCCTACTCTTTGAGTTAATAGATTTTATACTTGTTACTTGTATTGTTTCATGTTTGTTTCCACTTTATTTTGATAAAGGAATAAGGTATAACCTTATTATACTTTCATATTATTTTATATTCTCTGATAAGTAAGATTCTATATGATTTAAGGTGGAATATTTTCCTTATAAACTTCCCTTAAGTTTCATTTCTGAAACCATATTTATGGAACCTAGCAAGTTCTCTTAATAGAACTAAAATAGGTCTTGTGAATTTACGTTTTTTAAATTTGTTAAACATTGTTTTACTTAAGGTTAAAAACCAAAATTTTTAAACATAAAAATCACCCCTCTTGTAATTAAGTATCTACATCATTATTTTGATCCTAAAATTGTTATCAATAGAGGTTTCTAAATTACTTATATTCACATCTATGTTTTCTTTCTCAAGTTTTCCTTTTTCTAAATTTTATTTCTTAACTTGTCTTGCTTATGTTTTGTTTGAGAGTTTTGTCATTGTTTACAACCCTTTTTTATTAAAAAGTTTTTATGGAAATTTATTTTCTTATAAAATGGTAGAAATGAATGCCAGTTCGATTGACAATCTAAATCCTACCAGACCACCTATATTTGATGTTAATGATTATTAATATTGGAGAGATTGAATTAATACTTTTGTTATCAATAATGGAGTAGAAAAGTTTTCAATTCTGGCTAGATATTACAAAATTTCAGAAAAGGAAGTCAAAACCTTAACCAACCAAGAAAAGTTAGAATATCCACTAAATTACAATGTTCACAATCATTTGTTGTGTTCTATGACTAGAAATATATATAGTCAAATTTATTCTTATGAAGCTACTAACTGTATCTGAAAAAAACATGAAGTTAAACACTTTGGTACGTCCAAAGTTATAGAAACTAGAAGAGCTATGCTTAGAGTAGAATATCATGGATTTCTATTTCCCAAGTATGTATGGTTCAACAAAGGGTTATGACTATCATCAATATTCTACAATCTTTGGTTGAAAAAGGAATTGATGATGAAGCTATTGTGAACATGATTATTGATATTCTGCCTAATGAGTTGGAATCTAAAAGAACATCCATTGACGAGAATAGGAAAGTATCTCAAATCACTCTTGGTGAGATTTTTGGAAATCTTCTTCACAATGAGACAGGAATGAAAAGATATTCTGGTACGAATAAGAAGAATAATGGAAATTGAAGTGTATCCCTTAATATTACTAAATCCAAGACGCCTGAAAGGGTTATAAGATCCAAGTCTAAGAAAGTCACTATTTTATCTGAATCTAGTGAAAGTGAACATTTTGAGAATGAGATAGAAAATATTTCCTGAAGGATGAACAAGATAGTTGGAAATAAAGACTATAATTATATATGTAAGAATAATGAATGAAATGAAAAGAATGACTTGAGAGTCACTTGATATGAATGCAAAAGAGTAGTGCATATAAGTTTAGATTGTCCTATATTTAAGAAAAAGGATAAAAAGAAAAAGAATTCTGAGAGGAATAAAAAGAAGTACTATAAGGATAAAGGTAAGAATGTTTTGAAAGCTAATGACATCTAGGGTTCCAGGGGTGGTGACCCATCTGATGAATCCTCAGAGTTTGAATCTACTAAAAAGAAGAATCTTGGTTTACCAGAAAAGCTACCCATTGAAAATCATTTTCAAATGGACAAGGTAAATAATGTAGAATCTATTAATAATGCATCTTTGAATTAAAATTATAATGATGATAAATACTATGAATCTTCAGATGATGAGTCATCCTCATCAGAAAATAGTACATTACCTTTTTATGAAGAAGTGTCTCAGATTTCTATTCTTCTTGAGAATGAAAATTCTAAACTCAAGAAAAATCTTGATAAGGAAAATTCTATATTATATATTTTAACCAAAAAAGTATCACAACTTTATAAAGATCTATATAAGAATACTTTTGATTTAAAATGTTTTTCCAAAAATCTTGATGAAGTAAATTCTAAGAATAATAAACTTTCTAAGGATCTTAAAAATGTAATTCCTAAGAAAATATTTTATAGGATAACTGTAGTGAAAAAAACTCATGTTTATAGGATAAAAATATAGTTATTAAACTCAATTCAGAAGTATTTTACTTAAAGACATGTCAGTCAAATTTTACCCTAGGTAAGGAAAATGTTGACAAGATGTATTCCAAAATTCATCCATTAATAAATGGTTATATATTTGTTTATAATCATTATAAACCAGTTTTTAGTATTAATTAATTTATTTCCCAAGTGCTTTATTTTGAAATAAATGTCAGCGTAGTGGATATTGGGTGAATTTTTTTTCTTTAAATAGAAATCCATATTTAGGATTTCATAAAGTTTGGTTTTCTATGAAAATGTGGATACCTAAAATTTGTCTTTCTAAAATTTATAGATCCAAGAAAATTAGGATTCTAAAACTCAAACTCTTTTATATTTAGGAAAATAAAGAAACTATCAATATAAATACATGGTACAAGGATTGTGGATGTTCCCTACATATGATTGGAAACTAAAATTTATTTGAAATGATTATCAAGACAAAATGTGGAAAAGTAACATTCACAGATAATGATCAGGGAGAAATTATTGGTATAGGTAACATTTTTCTTCTTGGAAAAACACTATTTTCATATGTTTTATTTATTAAGGGTCTTAAGCACAACCTCATTTTCATATGTCAATTATATGATGAAGGTTTCCTTGTGAATTTTAAGAATGATAAATTCTTAGTACACAATTCCATTGAAGAGTTTGTTCTTTTTACAAATAGTGAAGAGAATATATATGCACTAAACATAGAATACCATATAATAAAAGATATTCATTTCCTTAGTGCAATGGAAGATCAATCTTTGTTATGGAATAGAAGGTTATGACACTGTGACCTTAGAAACCTATAAAAACTCTAAATGAAAAGACTAGTTAAGGATCTACCAGATCTCAAATTTAATTCTTCAAAAGATTGTGATCCTTGTCAATGTGGAAAGAAACATAAATCAATTTTTAAATCAACTGGTGAAGCTTCAATTTCTATTTCCTTATAATTAGTGCATATAGATATTTTTGGTCCAAAAAAATGGAATTACTGGAGGAAAATAATATGTATTTTTCTTTATTGATGATTACCCTAGATTTAAATGGGTTTATTTTCTAACAAGGAAGGTTGAAGGTTTTCAATATTTCATAATTTTTAGATCTAAGTTAAAAATGAGAAAAACCTTCCATGGATAACTATTCATAGTGACCGTGGAAGAGAATTTCAAAATTCATATTTTAAAACGTTCAATAGTAAAAAAGGCATTACTCATAACTTCTCCACTACACAAACTCCTCAATAGAATGGTGTTTTTGAAAGAAGAAATCAAGATTCTTCAAGAGATAACTAGAACCTTATTGAGTGAATATTATATAGATAATCACTTTTGGAAGGAAGTTCTAAGAACTACTTGTTATACTATAAATCGAGTTCTGATTAGACCTTTTCTTAAAAAACCCCCTTAAGGATTGTGGAATGGTAGAAAAACTATACTTTCATAATTCAAGGTATTTGGTTGCAATGTATTAATTCTGGAAACTAATGATAATATATATAAATTCACACCCAAATCTGATGAAAGAATTTTCCGAGGATACTCCCCAACTTCTAAGGATTGTAGATTTTTTAATAAAAATACTTGTACTGTTGAAGAAACAGTGCATGTTAAATTTGATGAAACTGGTCCTTTTATTTTTAAATATCCCCATCCTACAATTGCAGACGTGTTTTAAAAAACTGATTATCAACCATTTATATAAGACCCTTCTGATAAGGAAAATGTTTATGAAAACACTTCTAAAGAATTTACTCTAGAACATTTCCTTCCATATATTGATGAAAAGGTTTTACAAAACCTGAATATGTGGTTTCTTAAGAATCATCCTAGGGATGGTATCATTGGTGATGTAAATCAACTTGTAAGGACTAGAAGTTCCTTAGGAGATGAAGTAGAACATGTAACATTCCTTTCCCAATTAGAACCCAAAATCATGAATGAATCTTTAGGTGATGATGAATAGATAAACTCCATGAAAGATGAGAGAAACGAATTCAATATGAACCAAGTATGTACCCTTGTTGAAAGACATAATGAAATTTCTATTATTGGAGAAAAATGGTTCTTCAGAAATAAGTGTGATGAAAATGGAATCATTGTAATAAATAAAGCTATATTTGTTGCTAAAGGTTATAATTGACAAGAAGGAATAGATTGTGAAGAAACCTATGCTAGTGTATCTTGAATTACATCAATTCATATTTTACATTCTTTTGTAGCATTATTTAATTTAAAACTTCTTCAAATGGATATTAAATGAGAATTTCTTCACAGATATGTTCAATAGGATGTTTTTATTGAAAAACATCCAGGTTTTGAAGACACAAAACATCCTGAACATGTTTTCAAAATTACCAATGTTTTATATGGAATTAAAATAGAACCTAGAGCTAGGTATGATAGAATTATGTGATTTTTTCTAAAAAACAATTATGATAAGGGAACTTTTGATCCAACCCTTTTTATAAAGAATGATTGAAAAAATGGTTTGATTGTTTAGATTTATTTTGATGGAATTATATTTGGTTTAAATCAGCATTCTTTAACAGATTCGTTTGCGAATATAATGAAATTTGAGTTTGAAATGAGTGTGATGGGTGCGTTTACATTTTTCTTAGGTTTTTAAATATCTCAAAATGAGAAGGATCTTATGTATCTCAAAAAAAGTATATTAAATATCTTCTTAAAAAGTATGAATATGAAAACACAAAAATTATAAATACTCCAATCGGTACATCTAATCCGCTTGATCTTGATGAAGCTGACAAAGTAGTAGATCAAACATCATTTAGAGGTAAGATAGGATGTTTACTATACTTTATAGCTAGTCATCCAGATTTAATGTTTTCAATATGCTTATATGAAAAATATCAATCCCATCATAAGGAATCTTATTTAAAAGCATTGAAAATATTTTTTTCTATTTAAAGGGAACCATGGATTTAGGACTCTTTTATTCATCTGGGAATGATTTTGTTTCAAAACGTTTTTTGGATGCTAATTTTGTGGGATGGATATTAAAAGTACATTTGGAACTTGTTATTTTTAAGAGATTCATTAGTTTCTAGGTCATGTAGGAAGCAACACACAATACCACTTTCCACTATTAAAGCTGAATATGTAGCAGCTCGATTTTTTTATGATCAAGTGTAGTGGATGCAACACACACTCACAGACTATGGAATGAGTTTTAACAAAACAAACATATTGTTTGATAACAGTAGTTATATTTCCCTAAGCAAAGAACATTCATATCACTCTGATGAAAAACACAGAGAAATTTGGCTTCACTTTCTTATGGATCACAAAAAAAAGAGATATCATTCCAAAATTTTTCGGAATGTAAGAACAACTTGAGGATATTTTCACCAAATCACTACCATCACATAGATTTGAATATATTAATCAAAAGATAGTAATGATAACCATAAGGTAATATTCCATATTAAATTTTAGTTGAAACATATATATTTACATTAAGAAAATCCTTTTCAAAGGGAGAGTACATTTTCTTGAGAGTCAAATTTTTTTGAAGATAATATTTTTCATAGTCAAAATTTTTCATAATTTAATTTTTTTGTAGTAAAAATTTTCTTAGTCAAAATTGTTTGTAGCTAAGAATTTTCATAGTCAAAATTTTTCACAGTCAAAATTTATTCATAGTTAAAATTTTTCATAGTTAAAAATTTTCCATTGTTAAAATTTTCAAAATCAAAATTTTCATAGTTTAAAATTTCCTAATTTAAAAAATTTCATTTCATTAATAAAATTTTCTATAATCTATAGTTTTTAAAGAAGAATTTTCCTCATTAATGATTATTTCCTAGAAATTTGGAAGGTATGTTTCATTGCATAAATTTTCATAATCAAACTATACATGTTAGAATTTTCATCTTATTTTAAGAAACTTTTTTAGAGTCACCTTCTTTAAATATGACGTTTTATCTTAAAAACCTTAAAAGATTGGAATATTCTAAAATCCTTTTTTAGCTTTCATCTCAACAGTCAGATCATATCGGGCTAGTTTCAATCATTGGATCAATCGGGGAATATGAAACGTCTCTTTAGTGTCTATATAAAGACCTCCCAAATGGTTATCCCACATCAGTTTTCAAGGCTAGAGTTCCATAAATCTGCCTCTATACATAAGCGTCGTTCCATATTTCAGATTTTAATGACTCTGAATTTCTTTGAAAGCATCTCCGCGGAAGAAAATGTCATCATCGAAGGAAATTTATGAATGAAAAATATACAGAGAAAGTTTTTTTATCAGAATTTCATTGAAAAGTACAATTATCTAATTTCAAAGAATATGAAGTTGAATGGTTGGGAAATCCTAAAAGTATAAAAACCGAAGGGACAAGATTCAGTTTATCCAGAGTTTCTTTTTGAGTTCTATGAATCTGTATGTTTTTTTATTGAAGGTGGGAGAGATAAGTTCTCATTCACAAGTTATAGAAAAACTTATTCTCTTTCCTATAACAAGGAATCTAGTATCACTGGAATACCATAAGTAGAAGAAGCCATTTTATACCCCCACAAAATACCTAATCATGCAAGATATTTTGATAATGAAAAACATATAGAGTGCCTCAAACTCAAAAGAGTGAAAACTCCAAATATCAACCATCTCTCTACAATATTTGGAATATTATATTTATGGGTTAAGGGATTTCTCATTCTTAGAAAAAGATACAAGGAATCCTTAAAGAAAAGTGAAATTTATATTTTGGATTATCTGATCAACCTGATAAATATAAAATTAGTGGAGTATATCTTTCTGATGATTTCAAATATAAAAAATGGCACCATCAAATCACAGATCAATATGTAACAAGAAATCCAATCCAAGATCATTTTCTTATGCCTTGAATCATTCAAAACCCCTTGTAGTTCAAATCCCAAATATTTCAAAGTCATGTTGCTCATTGATTATAATTAGAGAAGGATAAAGGTTAGTTTCAATGGTAAATTCAGAGAATTTTATGACTTTTTAGAAAGTGAGATCAAATCCTTATATAAAAATTCAGATGTAGCTGAGACTTCCAATAAGGGTTGTGAGAAGAGAAAGCTAAAGGAACATGATGCCATGAAAAAAACTCCTACAGTTCAGGAAACCCAATCAGCACCACTAAAATCTAAGAAGAAAAAGTTCTATCCAGATGAAGTTGTTTCTAAGTTGAGAGAAGATAAGAAGAACAATAAGGAAGGAGGGCCTAGCTTTGTATTGGATCCTACTGTGGAAAAAGAAATAAATATTAAGGTTGCTGATGAATTTGAGAATCAAGAAAAATAGAAGAAGCAAAAGAAGAAAATATCTGAAGCTAAGACTGTTTAATCTCTTCTCAAGGCTACTGAGAAAGATTATAATGATGTTCAGGTACCAGAAACTATTCTCAATGAACTAATACCAGTGGATACTCCAGGAAAGAATATGATCATTCCATAACCTAATAAAGAGGAAGAGTTTGGGTAGGAAAAGGAAGTGGAAGGAGAAGAAGATGAAGGTAGTGATGATACATATGATATGATAAGGTAACTGGAATAATATCAAGAGAAGGAGAGTCCTTCTGAGAAATTATCAATCTGAATTTCCGAGGCCAAATATTCTAAACATGCTACCCCAGGAAAAGGTTCAAGAACAAGTAAAAAAAACCTTCAGAAGAAGAGACTAGTATCCATGATTTTGTTCAACCAAAGGACCTGGTGGCATATGCTGAAATGGATAATGCTGAGGAAGATAAGATATTCCAACTATCAAATAGTGGACATGAATCACCAAAGGCTATTGAGATCATTCTGAAATTTTATAAAGGAATGTAGGTGGTAGTTGATACACCTAAAAAGGAACTGGTGGGTAAGAAAGATGTTGGTAGATCTTCAAAAAGAAAGGCTGTTGAGATAGAGAGAGAATCCTCACCAGAAAGAGAATCAGATTAAAAATCATCTTCTATGGGACTTGATTATGTAGTTCAATCCCTGAAAAAGGTGGTTGATACAATTTCCTTATTTCTGAGTATTGACTCAAGGTCTCACATGCTTCCACATTCTTTTAATCAGAAGTCAAATTCTATTTCCATTCTTATGGACAAAGTTGTCAGGATTGAGGCTGATTTTAAATCTTTTTATATAGAGAATGATGCACATAGTAGGTTGTGCAAGGAAATTACTAAGTGGTATAAGAAGACAATTGAATATCTTTTAGTCTTTTATGACTTTAAACATAATGTGATGGACGATTTTGATACCAAAGATATAACGATCATAAACCTTACTACAAGTTTTGATGAAAAGCTAAATCTTGAACAAACAGTTCGAAAGCAGGAAGTCATGGATCTGAATGGGAAACATAATTCCATAGCCTTTAATCTAAAGAGGTAAATAGATATCATAATTAAGTTTGAAAAAAATCTGAGTAATCAAGATTAATTTTGAAGACAAAAGCAGAAAATCTTAAGGATCATGAAGAAATGATCGAGGTTTTGGAGAAGAAAAATGAAGATCATCATGAACTGCTCAAACATTTTAAAGAGGATCATAATGAGCTTAAAAAGTTTAAGACCATTGTCAAGAATCTTATGCTGATGGAAAAAAGAATGATGATTTTTTCCTTAGCTATGATCTTTTTTTATACTACCCTTCTTGCACAAATTTTTCCAATAATAATAAAAATTTTGGTTGTTCTTTATGTGTTTTGTTTTATAGTAGTAATATTTTAGGTACCATATTTTTTTCCATTCTCTCAAACAATTTTTCAAAATCACAAAGGGGGAGAAAGGAATGAGAAAAGGATTACAAAGTAAAGAAGATAATTCCCTAGGTAAGGGGTAGTCTATCTAAGGGGTAGTTTTATCAAAGAATATTTCCTTATTCAAGTAAAATAAAAATATCTTCAAGTAAGTAAATAATACAATCCTTATGGATATAAAATCCTAAGGGGTAGTTAGTCATATTCATCATGATTCATAATTAAAGGTAGATATGTTTTTATTTTATGTTTATAAAGAAAAATAATAACTCATTATATTATTTTTCGTAAGGATGTTTGTGCTTTCCAAAAAGGGGGAGATAGTTGAATTAATATGGTTTCTTTATGAATTTTCCATTTCACTATATTTGGAAAATAAAAAAATTATCTTAAGTCAAATTATATTTTCCCTAAGGATTATTTTTATAATGATAATTTCCCTTCTCTGAGGAAATTTTTATCCTTACTTATGTTTTAATTGTTCATTTCATAATCTCTCTAAATCTAACTAAATTTATTACCAAGGAAAAATTGGGTTTCACATATAAACCATCATAATACTTTAAATACATAGATATAGAGCATTCTATTTTTAGACTCCAAATTCTCTAAAATTCAGACTTTGAATTCTCTAAAATTCAGACTCTGAATTCTCTGAAAATCACACTCCAAATTCTATGAAATCCAGACCCCAAATTCTCTAAAATCCAAACTCTAAATTCTCTAAAATTCAGACTCTTAATTCTTTGAAATTCAAAATCTAAATTATCTGAAATTCAGACTATGAATTCTTTGAAATTATGAATTTGAATTCTCTGAAATTCATACTCTGAATTATTTGAAATTTACTCTCCGAATTCTCTTAAATTCGGACTTTGAATTCTCTAAATTTAGACTCTGAATTATCTGAAATTCAGACTCCAAATTCTATAAAATTCAAACTTCAAATTCTTTGATATTCGGACTCGGAATTCCTTAGAATACGCACTATGAATTACTCATAATTTGAACTCCGAATTCCTTAGAATTTGGACTCCTAATTCCTTAGAATTAAGATTCTGAATTCATCGGAATTTAGACTCCAAAATCTATTGAATTCATATTCCAAATTATTTGTAACATAGAATTCAAATATCCTTTTCTTATAGAATTTGAATATTTATTTGGTTTTATTCCAAATTCTATTTTCCCATAGACTTCAAAAAATAGATTTGGTTATGTAACTTCTTTTTCCTTACACTTTTTATAAAAAGTAGTTGTACAATTTGATTCTTACCAACCATTGTTTGAGTGACATGGGTATAGGTATCTCCGAGATTCAAGGAAAAATATAACCATTGGATGAGGGAGATGACCATTAGAGAAGTGCCTATAAATAGAAGCTCATTTTAATGAGCTCGTTGTTGATTATTGAGAATCCAGTATTCTATTACTCTAGAGATTTCATGATGGTGGAGTGATTTATAGACAGAGAGAGACTCTCATGCTTTGTATATTTCTTGAAATATTCTTCAGATTGCTTCATGTGACTCTAATTGATGATATGTACAATCGAGGGATTTTGACGATAAGAAGATAGAGGTGCTAACTACCTTAAAGTTTGAGGACTTCGGGGGATTGAAAAACAGAGGTTCTGACTACCTTAAAGATAGAGGGATTGTGAGGAAAGCAAGATAGATTCATATATTCCTATCAAGGGATTACCCTGGTGTGGGTAATATAAACTTTTTAGAATTAATAAATCAACAGAAATTTATCCAAAGTTTTTGGATGCCCTATTCTTTGGGTTAAAAGATTTTATACTTGTTACTTGGTTTGTTTCAAGTTTATTTCCGTTTTATTTTTATAAAATAAAAAAGTATAGCCTTATTATAATTTTATATTATTTTATATACTCTAATAGGTAAGATTCTATATTCTTTAAGGTAAAATATTTTTATTTTAAATTTCATTAAGTTTCATTTTCGGAATTATATTTCCAGAACCTAGTAAGTTTTTTTAATAGAAATAAAAGAGGTCTTGTAAATTTAGCTTGTTTAACATTGTTAAACACGGTTTTCCTTAAGGTTAAAGATGAAAGTTTTTAAACATAATATTCACCCCCTCTTTGTAATTGGGAATCTACATCATTATTTCAAGTCTAGAAAAAATTGTGAGAAACTTTTTCATAATGGCTAGTGACATTGTCAAAAAATAGAAAAATAATTTCAATTAAATATTAATTTTCAAAAGGTGACATTAAAGTATTTTTAAAATATATTTTACTAATTAAATATCCCAATTATGTAACCTTGAATGTAAATGGAGTTAATTTATAATATTCATTGAGAGAAATATAGTAAATAGAAATGTTTTCTTTATAACATTTATTGGTTTTAACATAACAAAGTTATATCACGGTGAAAATAAGAGAATTTATATCCATATAAAAAAAATTTAAAATTAGTAAAAATAATATAATAAAACCATATTAGAATGATATGAAGAAGTATTAAGAGTGACATAGATTGACATAAATCACTACTATAAGAATAAAAATGTGTGGAAGAGAACCCTTAAAAACAACATCAAGAATGAACCTTGGGTATATAAAAGTTTCAAAGAGAAAATAAATAAATAACAATTAAATTAAAATTTTATGTTTTACAATCAATTACTTGTATATGAGACATATAAGTGATGATATGTTATATATAACCTATATTTAAGGATAATAGTGATTTAGAAGTGAAACCCATACATTGATCCTGAGCCTACTTCGTATGTCCTCTAAATTTATCAATAGTTACATTCATTTTTTTAATTACATGTTTCCAAACCATATTAATTTTTATTTAATCCTTATTATTCCATTAGATTTATTAACTAACTTTTATTCATTTATTAGATTATGTTTTCTTTCATCAATCATTTTGATGTTGTTTAGTTCATGATTCCAAATATTATTTGATGTAATGATAATGATCGATGTCATTATCCAATGCTTCCATAAGCCTCAAAAGTGTAAGTGTATATGTTTTATTTCATTGATGATGTTAGGGATTTTATTAGTTCAAAATATAAATATAAATCACTAAATCCTCTTTGGTTAGCATTTTTTATGCACTTAAACCATATATGAAAAATTATCATTAATATTATTATTACATGCCTTATTTTTTCTCTCCAAAATCATAAAAATATTTTTTTTATTATGAAATTTATAAATATATTGAAATAACTTTAAAAACATCCATGCAGGGAACCAGTGAAAAACCATAAATTTCATTTAATTTTTATAAAGCTACCACGCATGAAAATTGTTTTTATGGGAGTTAAATAGAAGTGGAACCCATATAAATATTTGAGTTTCATAAAAATATTATTGTATATTATTCCAAAAATTTAAATTTAATTTAATTTAATAATAATATTGTGGAAGGGGGAAGAGGAAAATTCATATTAAAAAATATATGTTTTGAAATCCTAACATTGACAAAGTAACAACTTATGAAAAGGGTTCTGTGGGATGGAAGGGGTAATTTAAAATTGATAATGGATTATGGATATGTTAATATCATTGTAATATAATCATATATGAAAATAAAGTGGATGTTTAAATTTATTTTAGGAAAAATAATTGCAAATCTGTTATGGAGTGGTATAATTGGGTACCATTAACTTGTTTTTAAGTTGCCTCAATCTTATTCTATATAAGGACTTTATTAGAGGAAATTTTGGTAATAATAGATCAAAAATAATGTTTCAAAGAGCATCTAGAGATATATTTTGTTAAATCATGCGAAATAGTAAAACATTTGGTGGTGGGGTGAAGAGGGTGTATGATAGGTGTTCGTATTTCAAAGGTAAAATATCTTTGAATAAAATATTGATTAGTTTATTATTAGGGGTAAATACTATAAATAATGTTGATTATTGTGAGTTTTTTATTTTTTGATTAAAAAATAGAGATTTCATAACCTATAAATACTCCAAAACCAAATGGAATCCTTGAAATATTTTATTAAAATTAAAGAATCAAAAATAGTTTTTTAATCCAATAATTTATAATTTATGATATGGAAATTAATTTATAGGTTTAGAAATTAATTTTTTTGAGAATTATTTATTTTAATTTTTTATTCAATTTAATTCATGAAAAATATTTTCTAAATTATTAATCAATTATTATATTATAGTGATGCCATATAACCTAATGTATATGAAAAGATTGTTTTGTTTAGTATTCAACTAAAAATGACTTTTTTGAGAGATATAAAAAGATGAAACAAAATTAAGTAAAAGAAGAAGAATAGAGGAAGAATAATATTTCATCTAATTACATTTATATATTAATAAGGATTTATTTGAAAAAACCAAGATGAAAGGAGGAAGAAAGGTGAACTATTGGATCATGCTTGAAATGATTCCCGAGATCCCTATAATAAAAATAATGTAATATTATATGAGGAAATATGATTAAATTAAAACATATACACTTTTTATTATAAACCAATACATAACTATAGGGTCTCTCAAACCATTCCAAAGACCATTTATTTACCATGGTATGGAATTTTATTCCCCTTTATGTCTCCATGTATAGTCTTGTCGACCATGAATCAAAATAATATATTACATATTTATTAATAAAATCTTAAATATTTTAACCCAAACTATTACATAAGAATAAAATAATTAATAAGCGAAATAAATACTTTTATTGACTTCATGGGTGTTTTAATTTTCACTATCACAATACTTCTTTCCCGAAGTGTGGCTATATTGTGATCCTTGATGAAAAAGAAAGTAAAACCATTACTTCCTCATTTATGACTCTTAATGACAATTTTCATGAAACTTTTTTCCATTTTACCCATAAATTTATACCATACGAATATATTTACAAAATATGAATTTTTTTGTTAATTAAGGAAATGAATTTATTGATTAATAAAAGTTACATCCTACACTATGTATTATATTTTCTAACAAGACAATGAGAAAGATCAGGTTGATATTTGATGAACTAAGAAATATGAATGTAATTATGAATTAAATGCATATAAGATGGTAAAACTACCTACTTTTTTCCCATTAAAGTATTTACACAATATATAACTATCGGGGGCCAGTTTTCTTATATATTTATCACTTCTTTTAATATTATTTTTGGGGAAAACTAATCATATTTTTAGATAATAAAACCACCATGTGATGGTGATAATTGTTATAGTGTGCTGATCAGATCTAGAATACATAGAATATAAATCTTCATAAACACTAGAATAGGTCAAAAATTTTAAACCATCATTTTGAAGGGCTATCATAATCACAACATGATCCCTTTGATTTATCAGTTTTAGTGATGCCCAATTATTTTCTAAATGAGTATATTATATCATGAAATACCCATTCAGGGCATGTTATCATGGATTAAGGAGCGATGCAATCCATCCCCTCACACAAAAGCACTAAATTCTCATAGGCATATAATTATGGAACAACCTGATCTATATGGATCCAAATATAGTTCTACATTGTGTATTGTATATAGATTGTGGTGTGGAGCTTTGTGTAAAAGAACCTATATCCTCTAATTATGAAAAGTACATGCAATATTAGTGATAATTCAATAATAGTGGGGGTGAATCACTATATTAAATTACCCTTTTTGTTTTACTAGAAACAATGTTAATAATCTATTATAGAGAATGAATGTATCACTTTTACAAACATCAAATAATATTCATATAACCTAGAATATATTTTTACACATTTTTATACATAAATCATATAGATAATCCTTTGCATGATTTATAATAACTGACAACCATATAATTGAATAGTATCATCATTGAATATTACAAATGAGGAGGGTTTATACTTTAAGTCATGTTAGATAAAATGTATCATTGTTGTGTAATGTGATCCCACACAAATAAAAATTTATAATATAATTTAATCAATATGAGAGTCTTTAATAGAATCAAACATTCCTTATATTGTTGATGTTCTTCATTATCCTCCTCCTCCTCCTGCTCCTCTTATTATTTTTAATCTTATAATTTTAAATTATCAAGTGTTATCCCCACTCTCTACCACACTATCAACTCTTTAATATCCCTGTCTATCTTACATGTATGTGAGATCCCTATTCATTTTTTCCTTGAAAAAACAATTATTCATTATTTTCATAATTTTTTTAATTCAAATTGAAACTAACAACTTCATTTAACTATTCTATAGACCTCTTATAACTTCTATTAAATCTTCATTACAATTTTAAATATTTCATAGTAGACATAGGTATGATTCATGACATGAATGTACATATCATGGAATGCAAAATTAGTTTCCCCACAATTGATTTCAAAACATATTTCTATTATGTAAAGGGACAAACTTTATAAGTAAAACATTATCTTCGTTTTTAACCAGTTATATATATCATAAAATGAATCAATGCATAATTTTGTGATATATTTAACAACATAAAAACATTCAAAATTATTATAATAATATTTTCACATGACAAATTAACAAAATTTTTCACAAAAAAACCTTATCTACTTTTTTATTTAGGCATATATGTTATGATTCTACACCATGCATAATGAAATAACACAATTATTTTCATATGAATAAACTTAAAATCATAATAATCATTGATTTTCAGCATGGAACAACATCATCCTTCATTCCACTCATCAATCCATACAATTATGTGTCCTTCTCAACATGATATGATAATATCTTCAATTATAATAATTTATTTATCAATGTCCTACTTTATAACGTGATTGGAATTTTCATAGCTTGACCATCTCTGAAATATAGTTTTTATTTATTCATTCTATTCATCAAGGTGTGAATTATATTTTATCAATAACACCCTTTTTCTACTTTCCAAATTTATAATTTGAACCCTTTCTATTCTTATTTTATATATGACCATAGCATGATATTGTCACCTTAAATAAAACACTATTAACCACTTGTGTTTTAAAATTATTTATTTGTGGAAAACTAAAGACTACATAAAAACCATATCCACTTGACCCCTAATGTACATATACAACTCCCCTTGGCTCTCTCCAAACTTTAAGAGGGATAATTTACTCTTGATACCAACATATGTTTCATTCATTACCTCAACAATTCCCCTATGGACGTTTTGGAAATAATTCAACATAAATCACCCTTAAAATTCAAGAAACTAATAAAAGAATAATTTTTTTTATAATTCTAAGATTCGTTTCGAGAACTAAATGAAGGAAACGTGAAAAATGAATAATAAAATCAATTTTTGAATTGATATGACTTATATACACTTTGTCATAGATTTTGGTACCACTTTATACTAACAAATAGGTCCCATTTCACTTGTAAAATATATTTTTCATTGAACATATGTTTATAATGTTATTGAATAT
The DNA here is from genome assembly GCA_963277665.1 of Viscum album. Lineage (NCBI taxonomy): Eukaryota > Viridiplantae > Streptophyta > Magnoliopsida > Santalales > Viscaceae > Viscum > Viscum album. Next base: position 129,357,212 of record OY728140.1, read on the forward strand.
ATGATCATAAAACATGTTATAATATTACACAAATCATATACCAATTTGGATTACATAACTTACCCATCTTAAAAATACTATATAAATAAAATCTTTCATAGGTTAAATGAATATCATTAGATTCTACCCATATGTTGATGTTTTTCCCCTTTGTAAATATATAGTAAAATAAATGTATATGGATTTATGGTGACATTATCTCCCTTTGAAAACAATTATCCAATGAATAAGTGGGTGAGAGAAACAAATCAGCATAATAAATCCTTAATTGGAATGAGTTGAAACTACCATAATCCACCTTAATTATTGAAATTAATCTTCTGGAACTTTTTTAGTGAAACATATATTATTTACTAGATTTTAGAACAAATTATTGCTTCAGAAAATCTTGTTAAACATGATCCATAAAAAATTAATATTCTAGAACAATGTTCTTTGATCAAGAATGCTGAATCGTATTTTTCAATATATTTATGAAAATTTTATTATCAAAGAAAAAAAGTAACATCCACTTTATAAACACATTAGTATTATCCAATCCAATCCGTATATATATTAATTAGGTTACTTCTTGAGTTTCATAAATATAGTTTTATTCAGTATTATATAAGTTCACTAAAACTTACATATTATTATTCTTACATAAAAAAAATCTCTAAAAAATAAAATACCATAAGATGTTGATATTTTTTCATAAATATTTCTAACCTATCCATATATTTGTAACCAAAAAAATGAAGCATCCCACAACTATTAAATTTTAGTTTATAGAAAATCATGCCTCTAATATACCTAAGAACTCTCTTTCATGAAATGAAATGAGAATCCTATAGTTCACTTCGATACCTATCACACAATGTGAAAACATAAAATGTATTAACTTTTCATTTTTTTTTAAATGAGAACTCCCAATAAGCTCCCAAAATTCTCTTATGTTAAATTCCTTTAATTTTTAATATTTTAAATGTTTTCTTTCGACTAAAATTGTGGTAGAAGAAATCTTAAAATACCTAATGTTAAACTTCATTAGATTTTCTCTACCATAATTCCCGTAATAAAAAAATATAATCTTTATATTATATATTTTTAAATACTAGGAAATAAATCATTTGTTCAAGAAAGGACATCTAATAAATCATCATACTTTCCAAAGAAAACTCCTTCCAAACACAATCTTCATTTCTTGAAATGATTACATCATCAAAATATATAATAATAATAATATATACCTATTAGTTATCTTTAATGTAGAGGTTGTTGTCCACACCTACCTTGTTGAATTTCAGGAACTTATATAAACTATATATGTTGGAATACCATGATCTCGAGTCATGTTTTAACCCATATATAACCTTCATTAAATTGAAAACATATCATTCATATTATCTGATCAAGAAACCACCTAGTTTCTCAATATATAATTCCCTTTATAATAATAAATTAAGGCGGTAGACTTGATATCCATTTGAACAAATGTCTCTATTTGTACATAATAACATGAAATATCCTAATTTTATGAATCGAAGAAACTTGTGTAATTGTAACATGAAATCAAACTCATTCATCCCATGATTATAGTTTGTATGATATCCTTTTCTTGTTTCTAGAAACTTATCCTCTTTCAATAAATGTTTTATAAAACACATACTTTGTTCTAATTTCCTTCTTATTTATTGTCATGGAGTCCAATTACCATGTATAATTTTCAATATCTGATCAAAATCATCATTCAAATTCTCAATCCACTCAAGATAACCTAAATCCACATTCATATCATTTGGGTCAACTTGGGAAAATAATGAGGTATGTGTTTATGTATTCATAGTTTTTCTAGTACAATAATATTTTATTTATTATAAATATTTATTTTCAATATTCAACAACTTTATTAGCCATATATTTGATGAGAGAGGTTTCACTTCATCACAAGGAAGAGAAGAATCATTATCTTCAATAATAACGTATTCTAAAGTATCATTATTTTTAGAAATCACACCATACATTATATATTACACCACTTTTTCATTAGTGGATTCCAAATCATCTGAGATTAAATATTTTTATTGTAGTATCCTCTTCTATTTAGATGAGAACCATGTAATATACAACAAACTACACTTTTTTGAGACATACCAATATTTATAAAATTCATTACAATGAAACAAGGGTTACAACATATTCTTTTGTATTTCAAAATTATGGAAATATTATAACATATATCATATGTAGGACAAAATGGGTTTTTTATAGGTGCATATGTGATATGATATAAGGTTTTCGAAGCATGATGCCTTTTTAAGAGATGCTTGATGAGGTCAATGATTAGGTAGGATAATTTGATAGATATTGGGGTCAGAAATCCACTATCACACAAGGGAATTTGTCCAATATTCATAATAATAGGTGAGTAAAAATTCTCCTTTATATGGCATAGGTCCCTTATCTATGGAGTTTTACTCCATCATATTCAAGCTCTAGTTGCATACGAGTACTCTATATGAGTTGGGGCTCCCACAGTAGTGGAGTGTAATGAAGTGGGAATACCCCATTATACATAATCTGGTGATGTTTTTCAAGGTTCTTTATAAATGTTATGTCTCCATAAAATATGGATAAATGTAGTGATATGTCATCACCTCCATAGGGATTCTTGTGTGAATTTACATGATGATGGGAAACTGATATGGGATTTCGGAGCTTTAGATAGACTCGTTAGATATAGACTAGGCTATAGATATAGGGATCCTATTTGTCTCTCATCTAGGATTCCTTATGAGCATATATTTATGTATTGGGGGTTTTCCCTTTTATTATTTGTTGATATGAATATTGTTGTATCTCCCTATTACTCCCTTTTTAGGGCGTCCTAGAATGTATGTATATACTCACACATGCATGGAATTTTTCAACATGTGTCATGTATTATATTGTTGAAAGAAATATTGACGATAACATTGGTTGAGAATAGTGATACCATGATGCATTGACCATATATAGTTGTTGGGATTTATAGATCAAGAGTCTAGCCATCTCAATTTTCCTTTTTTCCATATGTTTTCAGATTGGGACATCATTTATAGTTTGGCAGGTATTTTTATCATTTTTCTTTTGGGTTTTAATTTTAGTACTCTAATATATTACCATGAGTTTATTGAATGCATGATATTAATCTAGTTGTTATTGTATTTATATTACTCTTAATTTTTTTAATGGAGATGGTTTAGTGGATATGGATATGCACTTTTTAAATAGTCTTCCCATTTTATTTATTCCTTATTAGTGCTTGTCACCATCCCCAAACCTATTGTAGATAGTGTTGAAGTTATAGATTGTTAGCCTTTCACCAACCATGAGGGCCCTGATGGATCATGATATTACAAGGGATCCATTTATTCTCATTTTTTTTAATGTTTCATTCCATGTTTTCCCTTTTAATAGATTTTTTATTTAACAGTTTTCAAATTTGTAAGGAATTCCTTTCTAACTCAATTATTTTTAGCCAATAATCAGTGAAATCCATTTAAGTAATACATATATTTTTTGAATAATTTTCTTATTTACACATCAATTGTGTATTATGGTCATTTTAAACTATCTTTTACTTTCCATATAATTCCTTAAAAGGAATATTTTTTTATGATTTCTACAAGGATCATTTTTGGGAATTCATTACAAAAGTCTAATTTTTTTATATCCCTATCATGAACTTATTTTCTCACAACAATTTTATTCATTATATATCAAACATCAATAAAATGTTTCGTTGTTATTTTTAAATAAAATCCCAGTCCCACTATTAAATGAATTTAATGTTTTTAAATTATTAAAAAAATAAAAAGTTACTTCTTCTTGTTTTGAAATCAAACCACTATTGATTTTATAAAATTTTATTTTGTATCTATAATCTTTAATTAATGATTCTTAAGTTTCCCTAGGTATATGATCAAATTATACCATAACAATTCTTACATATGTTGGATTATAATCATGAAGTTATTAATCTTTTAGGAAATATATTTATTTCTAATTTGTTTATTATGATATAAAGTAATAACAAATCATCTCATATTCATGTTTCATATATACATGCATGGTTTATATTTTTTAATTATTGGATCTATTATTACCATCCAATAAATTAGTTAAATATATATATATATATCTCATGATATTTTATAGTGCATGAGTGGATATTCTAATAATTACTAGTAATCATATTCACTTGCTTAACCCATGTACACTATGGTATAAGTAGGTTATTAGAAAAGTAAATTATAAAATCAATGTCTTGGGTATTTTCCTTGATATATAATATTATTTTTAAAATTATATTTATTTCACTCAATTATATGAATTTTTTTTTCTTATGTTATATTCACATAGCATGTGGTTATCAAATTATAATACCAAAGAATTATTAATCATTCCGTATGAAAAAAAATATATTCAATTATTCATGATATATGATCTATGATTTTTTGTTATGATTCTATATTTTAATTTCCAAGAAATATGATTATTTTCTCAATCCTAAATTATCATCATAATAAAATTTATTATAATTCATTTATTTATCTTATGATTAAAATTTTGTGAATTTTAACTCTCCTTTTATTATTTCTCCATTCTACATATTATAAATAATTGTATTATGTGTGATGTGTCTATAAGGATATAACATTTGATTTACCTATGTGGGAAATGTTTAAGAACATGAAAAATATGTTTTTAATGTATCTAATCATCTAAAATCCAAATACATTGGGTTCTGAGTTTGTTTATGATACATTATTATAAATGTGATGTGAATTTATTGTTATTTTATAGGGATTTCGCATTTTGTATCATATATTGTATATATTGTATGAATTTATCCACCTTATTAGTGGGTATCTTTCTTGGGAGATTCAATAGGTATTTCTGCAGGGTTTAGTAACTTTATGGTCTTAGTTGAGGATGTTTAAGGGAAAACAGTATAATGCTACTGATTTTGAACCAATGTGTTATATGAAAAAACAATTAACCCACAACAGATCATACCAACATTGTGTTTTCTAAGGGGTTGATCATCCCAAAAAAATCCTCATGTAAAGTCATAGATCATGCTTTAGATATTTTTCAATGGGGTTTATTTGTGACACATAGACACACGATATACCTCTCATTCATAATTATCTATGAGGATTATTTCCAATGACATATTTATATTTATGATTCTTACTAATAAAATAGATGAACTCACATTTTTCGAGAGTATGGGAGGTCAGGCGCATCACACCCTGTTTGGGGGATTTATCTCCTACTATAGGAATATCATATTGAATTATGTCTTATTCATAAATAATTCCTAAATCAATATGTGGCACTTCATACCATAACATTTATAATCTATGTTGACCAATATGGATATGACGCTACAAAAGATGCTAATTAGGGATGTTTATTTTTATTTTTTTATTAGCGTCGTTTTAAAACGTCGTTAATATATTTACCAATGTTTCATAAAAACATCTCTAAATTAGTTTTTGTTAATTTAGAAACCATTATAAATATCACTAATTTAGAAATGTTTCAAAATTCTAACAACTAACAATGATTATAAATGTCGCTAATCTAGGAACATTTGAAAATTTCACTAATTTGATACACCTCACTCATCGACATTCTCTAAAAGCATTGGGAATTAAATGTCACTAAATTAGTGATGTATTAAAATGTTACTAATTGGTGACACCACATGTTCAGATTATTTCTATAATTATTGGTAAATAAGTATATCTAAATTATTGATGTTTTAAAACATTTATATTTAACGACACCTTAATTAATAAGGTGAAAAAAGAATGGTTAATAGACATCACTATTTTTTATTTTTTATTTTGAAATATATGAATATGAATATATATGTATATATATATATTCAAAATCAGTATTTTTTAGGATCATAAAAAATATCTGCAGTCGCTCCCCTTGCCCTGCTCACACCTCCAGTACCTAAACTAACTTGTCTATCTCTTACCGCCCTCACCCATACCCCTTACCTCACCTCACTCGGTCTTGTATAACCCTCAGCTCACCTATCCCAAACCACCCACACCCCTAACACATCGGTACCCTACCTCACCCCACATGTAGCTTACTCTCCCCTATATCCTATACATGCCCTTGTGTTTTTCCCTTGGTCTTTCCTATGTTTTCTAATAGCCAACCGACATCTAAAAAAATCAAAGGCCCGAAAGAAGCCAATAGTTGACCGACCGCATCTTAAGTAAGTATTCTACCCACTCAACCATTTGGACTGTTAGTAAATGGTTGTATTATATATATATACATCATTTTTTTGAATAGTATTTATATATATGTAAGTATTTAAATAAAATATACATATTTGTATATATTTTAATATACATAAATAAATATGTATAGATTTTTATATATGTTACTATTATATATATATGTGTGTGTGTTTATATTTTACATATATATATGTTTATATTTCATATATATATATGTGTGCATGTTTATATTATAATTATTTATTACGTATATATAATCATCCACTTTATAAAATATTAATAAAAATATTACAGAAAGAGTGACGTTTTCATAAAAACACAACTAAATTTAAAATATTTTATTATATTATTTTATATATGTAAATATATAAATATATTTTGATATTTAATATTTCATATTATATATGTATTGTATATATTAATATACATATACTAATATATATATATATATATATATGTGTTTATATTTTTTTATTTTTTATTTTTTATTTAAATATTTATATATGTTTAAATGTTATTATATACATATGTTATTATTTTATTTTATATATAGTTTTTTATATTGTATATATATATATCTTTATATTTTATGTTTATATATTTATTGGTTTGTATTATATATATGTGTATATGTTTATGCATTATATTATATATATTTTTTATTTTATGTTTATATATTATATATATACATACATGTTTAAATTATATATATATATATATATTATATGTTTTTGTGTGTTTAAATTATATATTTATATGTATATGTGTATGGATGTTTATGTATGTGTTTACATCTATATGTGTATGTATAAAAATATATAATTATCCATTTTTTAAAACACTAGTAAAAAAATTCACTAAAATAACCACATTTAAAAAAAAAACATGACTACATTTAAAATATATGTGTGTTTTTGTGTATATTTATGTGTGTGTGTGTGTGTGTGTATGTGTGTCTCTGTTTGTGTCTGTGTCTGCAGATGTGTGTTTATATAAACATATATATATATATATATATATACATTTATATATATATATATAATTATATATACATTTATATATGTGCGCCAATGTTTATATATATATATATATATAACCTCACTAATTTAGTGACATTTTTTAGGAAAATTCCCTAATTTAGTGAATTTTATAGGAAAAATCACTAATTTAGCGTTGTTTTTAGGAACCATTCATAATTTAGAAATATTGTTTAAGAAACATCACTAATTTGTCAACATTTTTTTAGAAATTTCCCTAATTTTGTGATGTTTTTAAATAAATGTCTCTAATTTAGATATTTTTTATGATACATTACTAATTTTGAAATGTTTTTCAGGAAACAATGGTAAAATAGAGATGTTTTTAGAAAATTTCACTAATTTAGCAACGGTTGTCAAGAAAAATCACTAATTTGGTGATACTTTTCAAGAAACTCCACATGAATAGAAATGTTTTCCAAGAAATTCGTTTAATATAGAAGTGTTTTTCATGAGGCATCTCTAAATTAGCAAAATATTCAGGAAAAATTTCTAATATCGAGTTGTTTGTCCGTAAATGTTTCCTGATTAAATAAATTTCAATCTTTTTGAAAACCATAACTAAAAAGATCACTAAATTATAGTTTTATGTAGTTTGATTATCTATACATTTTAAAAGAAACCTATTGGTGTAAACATATATATTTATTAGACATTTTCAACTGATAATACCATATACATGTATTATTAGTTCTTGGTCTTGTCAACCATTATATGTCAGTTATGTTAGTCCAGTGATTTCATTTTTTAATGGCAAACAAGTGGGAACTGTAGATTTTATTATTTTCTAGGTATGCATTAGATGTCTTGGATTTTATGTTGGTTCCCATGAAGGGAATTTCTATGTAACCTTATGAAATGAATCATAACATTCTATGTCTCACGCTACTTAATGGGGATCTTCATACAATTTATGGTCATGTGATGAAGAACAATCCGGGAAATTAAAAATCGTGATGTTATAAATTTTTGGATAAATATTCATTTAAAGTTTTGGATTGGTACTTATACATTAAAGGAACATTCTGGTTATTCTTAGATAGAAATAGAGACTAATGAGCTTGAGTTAGATTCATGAGAAATATATTCCTATGAAGATTGATCTCATCAATAGTATAGCCTATTGAGGATGATATATATATACCATGAAGGGATATAATCCACCAACTGGGGACATGGATCTATTCGGGAATATGACCATATGGATGGTGGTCATTCGCTGCTAGATCCTAGACATATATTAGTTGATCTAACTCATGGAAGTATATTGAGATGTTGAAAACGAAATAAGTAATCTCATGAGGAATATAGCCTCATGAGGAAGATGAAGAAAGGATAATCATGTTAAATTTTAACCACATATAGGTTTCCTAGATATCCCACTGATATGGGATTCAAATCCCACTAAGAAATTAATTAATGCCTAGTTTGATAGATTCTAGGTTCATATGACATGACCAAACCATAATATTTAACATATTGTGTTAAAGATGTGTATGATGAAAATTAAATATTGGATATGGGTCTATATCCTAGGACATGAGTCCTATATATCATATGATGACAGGATTCAAAGTCCTTGTAGTTATGAGTGTCCTAATTTAACATCATATAATAGGATCGTAGTATGCATTTTAAAATCCTTCAATACAGATGTATATGATAGAGTTTTAATATTGTATTTGGAAATCAATCCTTAAGAGGATTCCTATGTATCCTATGAAGATAGGATTCATAGTCAATTTTGTTCTTATTTTATAGTGATTCATGGGTTAATATCCCTGAAAATGGTGGTTTGATTGGGCCATTTGAATGTAAGCCTTCCCTGAGATTATTTATTTGGATTATAGGAAATTTATAGAAGATTAAGATATAATTTTGAAATAATCCTATGGGGTATGCCTGTAGAGGGTGGTATTTAAATTATGCTAATATTATGATCATTTAGATCCTTAATCCCACATAATTCATTATAAATATGGTTAATAAGAGATATATTAATATCTAACTTGTTTCACATGATCATAACATTGTATTTTGATAGAACATACACATTAGGGATTCCCCTAAGTATAGTATAATTATGAGTCCTATAGATATTGCATCTATATGAGAAAATATTTATGTTCCTTTAGAAGGAAAATTTAAAAGTGAAATCTATAAATTAGAATTTTAAAATAGTGTCATGAAAATTGTATGGTCCCAATAAGGAGTGTGGCCTCATAAATATATGAGTTATAAAGACATATTTGATGTGGATCTGGAACCATAAAATGGATTCATATTTGTCCTCTTTACAAAAAAAAAGTTCCTTCTTAGTTGATGAGTTCATCACCCATAGGTGGGCATGGAATTATGACGATGATCATGGGGTTTATTTCTATAGGGTTTATTAATCATATGGATTTGTCCTTGATGTTTATTTCCTTATATGGTAATATATTTTTGAGGTTTCAAATCCTGAGATGCATGAGATCAAATGATTGTTATATGGTCAAGTGATCATGTGATCATGTGAATTCCATGAGGTGTTACAATTACATGAGTTCTATGAATCCTCGTGATCACATAAAGCCCAAGGGAGTCCATATTGAAATGAAATTGGGTTTATGTGATTGAGTTTCTAATGATGGGCTTGGGAAATATTTTCACATGTTCATCCTGAAAATGATATTTCGATTCGATCATGTTCCCAATAGTTCATCACATGATCATATGAATGATCTGTATTTATCTTGTGAGATCTTCTGAATGTGGTCACATAACCTAATATTTCATGGTGGTTTCATATTCAATTTCAAAACTAATCTATTTTTTGGTTCTGTGAGATGTTTACCTAGATAATTTCCAAAAATAAATCATTAGGACTATAAGACAATCCTTATGACTTTGCACAAATTTCAATTAGTTCCTCTATCTGGTATCTCTCATATTCAAAATTAACCACTAAATAACCATATCATTCAATTCAAAAGGGTTTTTTATAACTGTCTCTCATTATATATAATATTTTTCTTGGTGGTTTATCCATGTATGTAGGTCCAACACTATATTTGTTTTCAATATTCAGAAAAAATTCATGCACTACCCATGATTAAGTAAGATTTCACTAATGAAGCCTAGTGGATAACATATTATGTAGGGATATTGTGAAATGAAAATCATAGAAAACCCCCACCCAAGAATCGTTCACATGATTTCAAGTCCACAACATGGATTCCCCCTCAATATTGTCTTAGAGGTATCACAAGGATTTCTTTGGATCATGGTATCACATTACCCATTATATGTGACGAGATAATGTGACCTAGTTATATGATCCTCAAGTGGTCAAGTGATCAATGGTCATTAGTTACCTTATATATTCTTTGGAATCAAAATAGCTCCTTGTGTTTTGGGAATGTTCACAACACCAATTTGACAATGTTTCTCTGGAGGAAGGGAAAAAATTCCCCCCTATCACCACCCCCATATAAAATGATGTATGAAAGTATAATGGAGAACTTAGATTGGAAAATTTAAATACCTTCTTTAGTTTCCTAGGCACACACACACATATATATATATATATTAGTCTTACAATTTACTCTGGGTGTTCAATAAAATTTATTGAAAATAGATTAGAAAGGGGAAATCTATTTCACTTTAAAATCATACATCCAAAGATCTCAAAAATATTTTATATCAAGTGACTCATTTATGAAACCCTATTTGAACAAAATATTCATATAAATATATCATGAAATAGTTTAATGTGATCTTGGTCACTTAACCTCCATTATGTATCTGAGTCGCATAACGAAACTACATAACCTATCAATGGTATCATAACTCAACCATGTGTCACATTTCATCAGAATGATCATGTGATTCACTTGATAACTTAGATTTAAAGGGATCATATTACACTTTAAGGGTTATATATTCATATGGTCCAATTATAATCATATGATCAAGTGAAATTATATTTTTTGTGAATTTCTTGATTCTAAACATGTGATGTGAATTTTTATTCAATCCCTCTTCCAAATCCAAAATATTTCACTTTCTTATTCAAATAGAATTTTCCTGTTTCATAAATTTGATGTCTTCATGAAGTCATCTCAATGGTAATATAGCTCACCATAATTCCATGGTTAGTAGTTTCAAAGTTAACAACACATAGTCATCCATTCCACTAATGAGAATATAGTGAGTTTGGTAGAGAAAAATATGTTGGAAAACCCAATTTATGATTGATTTCCATGGTATAAGTTTGATCCCTATAATTATCATGAGACATATCCACTTGTAAGGTATCATTCCTCACTCTAGGATCCCCGTGACTCAAAAATGTTTAGGGGGAAATTTTTTATATGGTTCACTTCACCCCTGATTAATATTTCGTAAAACCTCTTCCAATGGATTTTAAGGGGTCCATCATGATTCCAAAACAGACACCCACATCTTGAGATCTATGTTAACAAATTACATATCCAAAATTTTTTTAGTGTGGTTATCAAACAATGATTTTTGATATAGTGTAGGATTATGAATAGAATGAGGATGTCCATTTTGGGTGAAGTGTACTACAATATATTATTTGGCTGAGTAGAAGAATATTGTTTTTTACAATGATGTTTGGGATTATCTAACCCATACCTATTTTCACAAGAATATAATGGAATAATAGTCAACCTATGGATCTTGGAAATGATTACATTAAATTTGATGCATGGTTTTGTCTATATCGGTCTCTTAGACATTCAGAAGATCATTGGGCTTCTGATTTTGGGAGATATGTATGATGAGTTTGGTCCTCAAACATATGTGTTGGATGAAAGAGAATAGAATCCCCACTTTAAAATGGATTTTATTGACCTAAAAAATTAAATCCCTTAGGAAGGACCCAAATCTATTTCTTGTTACCTCCAACATGAATTGGGCTAGTATATTCATTTATAGACCTGAACGGAGACATTGTTAAAAAAATATGAAGGTCGTACAATCATGATAATCTCATTGGGAATATGGTTCCTAATTTATAATGGTTTATGATGGTCATATAACTTCTTGGGTATGGGAGGTCACTTCCCAGTCTGAATAATTGTTCAAATTGATATATTTATGGAAATATTCCATAGTAGGTACTCGTTTTTATTCTAAGAGAGCGGTGGGTGAGGGTCTACTCTTTTTTAATAGAAATATTAATGGAATGTGGATATCATATCATCTTGGATGTTCCCCAATTTTCTATTTTATAACACTACCATCGTCACCTTTTCCAGGAAATGTCCACGTAAAAGATCCCTAGACCCATCCAAGTGTTATGGTGATGGGTGGGAACTGTACGGGTGGATATGAGTTTCATAGAACTCATGCAATTCTTGGTGTCTAGTCCAAACCATGCCTATAGAGCATTATTTGGGTCAAACACCTTGAAATATTGAGAGGTTATGAGCTAAAAAACTACATGTATTATTTCTATTCACACTATACAGGGTGCTGATATGTGAAATCACCAATAATGAAATGGGTCATCATAAGGATCAACCCTATCTAACTTCCGTACTTGAGTGTGATTTGTTAACTCATAAAAATAACTAGATCCTCCATGAGTGGTAAAAAAATGAATTTTATGTTCAAAATGGAACTTGATGATAGATCACCAATTCTAGGTGATTTTCATCAGGAAGGAGTCTTAGGATCTATTTACCTCCCCTATAGTCCATATTATTATTTGTCTATAAAAATCTTACATATGTTCCTATGTTCTGTTTCACTAGAATGGGAAATTTGATATATTGGTGATGAAGCCTATGGAGCATCTCACAGTGACTGAGGTAGAGGATTTAATGTAAATTGTGGCATCAATAACTTGGATTCCTTGTAGTCCATAGTTCTCTAGTAGATATATCGTTTCAGAGACTCCCTCTTGGAAAAAATCGTGTTTGGGGTTAACTCTATCATCAAAAATAGAATCAACAACATTATAAATGATAAGTAAAGTGCTTGTGGGAATGATTCTGGTCTACAAGGTTCTTTACCATAATGTGGAATCATTTCCCATAACTTTTATGTAAGGGAATTAATAGAGAATGTGAACATTTTCATTGAGGCTTATAATGTTCTGTGTCTGATGGGGTTGGAGCTATTTGGTTTTTGGAATTTTCTACTCCCAAGGTAATTTCCTATGAACAAAATCCCACAAAAAATTTAAAATTGATTTTGGAACTTGGTGTGGTTATTCATTTCATCAATGGATAAGTCAACTACACACCCTACATTAAATTAATGATTATTCTCATCACAATAGTGGCTACTGAGGATAGGGGATTATAGAATAGATCTACTTAAGATGGAAGGAAAATTTCTTAATCACTTTCATATGTATTGATTATGATCATCGAACATCCTGTATTTATTATTGGATATTGTAGGATAATGGAGATATTATATCACCTACAACCTTCAGGTAATATTCTTCAAGGGGAATGAAGGATGAGGTTTACTTGTGTGGTTATGATCTGGAGGCTAATGTGTAGGGTTCTCCTGATAAAATGGAACTGATAGAGGAGGACGTTACAAATGAAAAATCATTATTTCTCATTCTCTAACTAGTTAAACTTCTATCACCTCTAGTGAATGTTCCTTCTAAAAGTGATTCTTATGATCGTACTATGAATAAGAAGAAAGAAATTTCAATGCAAAAGCCTCTCCCATAATCAATGAGTTCCTCTTGTAATTTTAAAACATATATATTTTTTTTCTGTAGTAGCTTATCTTAACGCATTTAATTTTATAGGTTCTCGTCATGCCTACTCAGGGGCATGATCATCTGTGGAGTGATACACACTTCAAATCCCAATACTAAGATTTAGGCATTGACTGAGGTCTGAGATGTGAAAGAAATGTCTTTGGTCCGAGAAAGGTTATTCCTAGTGCCTAATCTAGATACACTGAAACTCATTACCATTGACCAAGCATGGGTGAGTTTTCTCATGTAATCTCTTTGTGTAGGTATTTATCCTCAAAAGAAACTGGGGATGATGGTGTAATTCATAGTATAGAGTAAGGTTTTACTCTAAAATTGAATATTTCTGGAATTAAAGAATATTTTTTCTATCTTATTTAATATTTTTAACCATTTAGGGTGAAAAATGGTTTACATAAAAAGAAGGGATGACATCAACGCCTTATGATCTTTTCCACATAATTATGTTTCTATAACCCCCTAAGTAGATAATGAGGTGAAATATGAATCCACTAACATGGATGAAAATGGTTTATTCATAGTGACTAATCACTATTAATTTTATAGTATTATTTTTTAATGATATTATTTATGTGATTTATCAGAAAATTTCTATCTCTGAATGTGGAGGTCCTTATCTCTTACATATCAGGAGCTCATGCCCCACTATAATAACTAATATAAAACCCATCCAAATAAAAATATCACTAAGTTATGTTGGAATGAAATTATCACATAGAGATATATTCCCATAATATATCCATGTTATTTTAATAGGCCTTATTTGAGGTTCATAGTACTCAATATTTCATCAATAGCTATGGCAGAATGTGTTGAGTCTATCTAAATCCTAACCATGGAGAGCCTGTTCAAAGAGTTTAATGATTAGTTAGGACAACTTCAATATATTTTTCACAAATCTTTATTATATAGTTTTCAATTATTTATAACTCCACTCCAAGGTGAAGGAGGTGGTTTCCATGAGAGAGAAAAAGAGGGCCCTTAAGATGAGTGTTCCGGTTAAGAAGTCCTCATATTCAATCAGATAATGCTGAAATTATTCCTTGAATGATGATTCCTAGAAATTAAAAAATAAAGTGACTCACCATGACATAGTCAATTATAGGAACGATGCTATTGAAAGGCTCTAACAGGAGTTGTCCACTATTCAATATATGGTAACTGTTTTGTTAAAGACAAAGGATGAATAGTACATGCTTGTTGACATGGAAGAGAAATATGAAATTGATGATGTTTCTAGGGTAGAGGAACTATGATAGGAAAAATTGGTAGATAATACATTAGTATATTTGTTTTTTGATTCCACTGACTCCCTATAATTGAAGATGGTAGAGGTCATGGGAAATAATAATCCTTTTTTTCAAAACAATTTATGTCTTTTAGGAGACTCCATTAATTTGTGGGATTATGGGTTAGACTCTAGGATGTGAAGATTCCCCCATCCATTTGAAAATATATATGAAAGAAATATATTGAGGTATATGTGTTGTTATAAATCTTTCTTCCATCTCCTATAACTATATTTATTTCATATTAGCAAGTCTGTATTGTATAAATTACACGATTCATTAATACTTTTATAAGAAAATGATACCCAAAAATGTCCAATAAGAATCCCTTGATCCATAATAAGTTCCTCTAAGGGTGTCTCTTGAAGAAGAATATTGGTATAAATACTATTACATACACACTAGATCTTCTCCAATTAATATTTATGATTAGTTATTTGATTCAATGGGAGTGACTTGGGTGAGTAATTCATGTGGAGAGAGTGATCTAACATTTTTATATAATAGGGGACCATCAATCATATATTGTTTGTTTTTTGGTAATTATCAGGGGTGCAACATTATATGCGTCACTTTTTTATTCCACTTTTTTTTACAAAGATTTATTGGAGGAAATATTATGGATAAAGATCCAGATTATTTTTTTGATACCCTTTAGATATTTTGTACATAAAATTGTTTATGATTTTTTCATTTCATAGTGATAATTTTTTCATATTCACACATAGTCTGTGTCAATAAAGTTGATAATATACTTTTTTCTCATACCACCATTAAATGGATTTCAATCATACATGTATTATGCCCCATAAAATAGGTATTCTATGTTTCTACAAATTAGTCTAATATAGCTAATTTTTATGATTTCACATCTTTGAAACTATATTGTTTATGGTTAAGGTCATATATAATGGATTATATGTCTCTATAGTTTAAGATCATACGTATTAGAAAATATGATTATTTATTTTATGTTAAGATAACTTGGAGAATATGTTGTTTTAGATTAAGGTCATATATCATAGATAGTATGTCACATTAGTTTAAGTTTGTGTATGTTGGACAGTATGTCTCTATAGTTTATGGTTATATATCCTGGACCTATGTCATTTTGGATTAATGTCATATATATTTGACCCTATATCTTTATCATTTTAAGTCATATAGCTTGGACCATATTTTTTATTGTTTTAGTTTATATAGGCTGATCTATATGTCATTGTGGTTTATGGTCATATAAATTCGATTATATTCTTCTATAATATACTGTAAAATATCACGGAACATATATGACTATATCTTATTTCCCAATATTATTTTTTCATTTCTCACTTTAAATTAATGAAATATAGTGTGAACAATATGTTACTATTTTATATGGCCATAACGCTTAGATCGTATGTCATTATAGTTATAGATCATAGTGCCTGAAACCTAGTTTGTTATAGTTTAGGCTTTATTGATTTTTCAACATTTCATGAAACTTTAAGGTCATATATCCTCGATCAAATGTTACTATAGTTTCCATTCATATATCTTGGACTGTATGTTTCTATAGTTTATCGTCATATTTATTTGGCTGCATATCATTTTAGTTTATGGTTATGTATCTAAGACTATATATCACTTTAATTTAACATTGTATAGAGTTGATTCTATTTTTAGTAGTTTAATGTTAAATGAATTAGAATATATGTCATCATAGTTTACAGTTGTACAATTTTGACCATATGTTTCTATATTTTAAGGTCATATAGATTAGACTTCATGTCGTTAGAGTTTAAGGTCATATAGATTTGATCCTATATAACAATATATAAATAAATAAATAAAATTTTCTCTAAGATGGAATTTTGGAAAATATGAATTATAACTTAAACAGCTTTAATTATTGTGATGAATGTGATACAAATTTTGGGGATAATCATAAATCTCACTTGGGTTATGAGTTCTTATTTAATGTTTTATGTGAATATAGGGATCTAACGACCCTTTTTCAAGGTACAAATCCATCTTGTTGATGGGTCAAGGGGGAAATGCATGTGCCTGGGGATTACATTCGTAGTTTAGAAGAGCGTCCCTTAAATCTAGACATGTTCCTTTCTTGTGTTCATGAATGGTTTCCAAATATTCAAGCACTCAATGTATGAAATTAGTTATAGGAAATGAGAATCCAAGAAGGGTTATATAACCATGTGAATAGTTTATTTGACTAGAGTTGAGTGAAAAAAATTATTGAATAGATGGTTAAAATGATATTATAGACAATAAAAAGGTAAGAATATATTTTTTTTCAATTAATCATGGGGAAAAATTTGGATATTTATCCCAAATAGATAGTTTGATGATAGCCAGTGTAAATCACATCCAAATAAGTTTGAACCAAATATAATGAAATGGGTCAAACATGTAGGCAAGAAGACTAGGAATCACACTAGGGTGACTACCGCCATTTTCTTATTGTTAGGTCCAACATGAAACATGTGACCTTTTTTCAAGATGAAGATACATTTGGTTGAATGACTATGGTAAATTATATAGATCCATAGGTAGATACTTAGAGTCGAGGAGGAGGTCCCATGAAGTTGGCCATTCCATTCAGAAGGCCATTTATGGTTTGGATAGATTGAATCATGTTGGGAATGATTTAGGGTATGGAGACAAAACATTCTTCCAATGATGTTTCTTGGAACCCTACAGATTGTGTATATGGAGATAAATTTGTAGATATCACTGTGAATGGTATTATATTCACACATATAGAATACTTTAGAAAGAATTATGTTTTTAGTTAATTATAATGAAGGTTATACTATATACACTACTAAAAATTCGGCCTATAGAAACCGCCAATGACGGTTGCTATATGACATTATAGACCGCCTAACGACCGCCATTGGCAGTCACTTTTTCCTCGTCGCAATATGCCTACAACGACGGCCAATGGCGGTCGCTCTAGGTTGCTGAAATTCTGGCCGACAACGATGGCCTGGCGGTCATTGTTCTATTGATGGGTCAACATTAGAGACCACCATTGGTGGTCGCAATTGTGTGCCCCAGGTAGGCCAACAGCGACCGCCACCGGCGGTCACTCAAGGTGGCTGAAATTCTAGCTTCCAGCGACTGCCTGGGAGTCACTGTGCTATTGTTGGGTCAACATTAGGGACTGCCGTTGGAGGTCGCTAATGTGTTTACCAGGCAGCCGAGAGCCACCGCCAAAGGTGGTCGCTAGGCTGGGGATTTTTTTAAAAAAATATTCATGGTGAAAAATCAGAGATAAAACAAGGTAAAAATCATAAACAAAATAAAACAATTTCAAATAGCATAAACATCAAGATCCTCATAAACAATAAAAGATAAACGTGCTTCAACGATCCGAATAGGTCCACCCATTGCAATCTTCTGCTTAAATAAACCTATAATAAGACAAAAAAAACAACTAAACAAAACAAATGTAAATTAGAAATATTTATTCAGTTATAATATAAATATAATAAAATTAAATCTGACATCAAATCATGGTGCTATAATAATTAAAACCTCCAATTTAAGAAATGCTATCATTTGAGGATATTTTTTCTTATTCGGTTTAGTTTGTGAAATTGTCTTGTTATCTAAAAAGGAATGTTCTTCGCATGCATCGCACATCCAATGGGTAGGCCGCCTCCTCATACATGTCACGAATAATATTCATATTGTTTTCATGTGGTTTTAGGTCATTCAGAGCACATTTTCTCCAAATTTGAGCATCTCACGCAGTTTTGGTGTTTTATGACTCTAGAAACGTGTTTCTGGTCACCGTGGTCAAAAGACACCTCTGATTGATGTTCCGTCTGCCCGACCATTTCAAAATTCCCACCACGGCTATTGTCAGTTGATTTCATGTCATTCTGAGGTCGTTCAGGTGGTTTTGACCCCCCAAAGCGCCCTTTTAGCGCGCGACGAACTGCTGAAAATGACACAATCGGTCATACTGCACGCACTGCATGTCTGATGGGCGTGTCATCTCCTCCTACATGTCACGAATAATATTAATATTGTTTTCATCTGGTTTCAAGTCATTCAGAAGATGTTTGCTCTGAATTCGACCGTCTCATGCAGTTTTGATGTTTTATGACTCCAGAAATCCGTTTCCGGTCACCACAGTCAAACGACACCTCCGATAGACATTCTGTCTAAACGTCCATTTCACAATTCACACCACAGCTGCTTTCGTGCGATTTCATGGTATTCTGAGGTCGTTCGGGTGGTATTGAACCCCCAATGCGCCCTTTTAGTATACACAGAATTGCTAAAAACGACACAATCAGACATACCGTGCGCACCACATGTCCCATGGGCGTTCCATCTCCTCTTACACATTTTGAATAATATTTCTATTGTTTTTGTGTGGTTTCAGGTTATTCAGAGCATGTTTTCTCCGAATTTGACCGTCTCACGCCGTTTTGGTGTTTTGTGACTTCGGAAACGCATTTTCGGTCACCGTGGTCAAAAGAAACCTATGATTGATGTACCATTTTCCTGAAAATTTTTAAATTCACACCACAGCTGTTGTCGTGTGATTTCATGGCATTCTAAGGCCATTCGGGTGGTTTTGACCCCCCAACGCGCCCTTGTAGCGCGCGTCGAACTACTGAAAACAACACAATTGGTCGTACCACATGAACCGCACGTCCTATTGCCGTGCCATATCCTTCTACATGTCACGAATAATATTCCTATTGGTTTAGTGTAGTTTCAGGTCATTCCCAGCACGTTTGCTCCGAATTCGAGCGTCTCACACAGTTTTGGTGTTTTATGACTCTAGAAACGCGTTTCTAGTCACTTCAGTTAAATGACACCTCTTATTGACGTTCCATCTACCCTACTATTTCACAATTCACACCACGGCTATTGTCGTCTGATTTCATGGCATTCCGAGGTCGTTTGGGTGGTTTTGACCCCCCAAAGCGCCCTTTTAGCGCGCGTCGAACTCCTAAAAACGACACAATCGGTTGTACCGAACACACCGCACGTCTGATGGGAATTTCGTCACCTCTTACACATCACAAATAATATTCCTATTGTTTTCGTGTGGTTTCAGGTCATTCGAAGCATGTTTTCCCCAAATTCGACCGTCTCACGCAGTTTTGGTGTTTTATGACTCCGACAATGCATTTCCGATCACCGCGGTCAAAAAACACCTACAATTAACATTCCGTCTACCCAAACATTTCACAATTCACACCATGGCTGTTGTCGTGCGATTTCATGGCATTCCGAAGTCATTCGGGTGGTTTTGACCCCCCCCCCAACGTGCCCTTTTAGCGCGCGCAGAACTGCTAAAAACGACCCAATCGGTTGTACCACGCGCACCGCACGTCTGATGGGCGTGTCGTCTCCTCCTACAAGTCACGAATAATATTACTATTGTTTTCTTGTGGTTTCAGGTCATTCGGAGAATTTTTTCTCTGAATTCGACCGTCTCACACCTTTTTGGTGTTTTGTGACCCCAGAAACACGTTTTCGGTCACCGCAGTCAAACGACACCTCCGATTGACGCGCCTTCTGCCCGACCATTTCAAAATTCACACCACGGATGTTGTAGTGAGATTTAATGAAATTCTGAGGTTATTCGGGTGGTTTTGACCCCCCAACGCACCCTTTTAGCGTGCATCGAACTGCTGAAAATGACACAATCGGTCGTACCGCATGCACCACACGTCTAATGGGCACGTCGTCTCCACTTACATGCCAATAATAATATTCCTATTGTTTTTATGTGGTTTCAGGTCATTCGGAGCACGTTTGCTCTGAATTTGACCGTCTCATGCCTTTTTGGTGTTTTCTGACTCCGAAAACATGTTTCCGATCACCGAGGTCAAACGACACCTCTGATTGAGGTTTCGTCTACCCAACCATTTCAAAATTCACACCACGACTGTTTTTGTACGATTTCATGGCATTACGAGGTTGTTTGGGTGGTTTTGAACCCCCAATGCTCCCTTTTAGCGAGCGTCGAACTGCTAAAAATGATACAATCGGTTGTACCATGCGCACCGCACGTCCGATGGGAATTTAGTCTCCTCCTACACATCATGAATAATATTCATATTGTTTTCCCATGGTTTCAGGTCTATCGGAGCACGTTTGCTCTGAATTCGAGCGTCTCACGCCGTTTTGGTGTTTTCTGACTCCGGAAACGCGTTTCCGGTCACCATGGTCAAACGACACATCTGATTGACATGTCGTCTGCCTGACCATTTCAAAATTCACACCACTGTTCTTTTCGTATGATTTCATGGAATTTCGATGTCGTTCAGGTGGTTTTGACCCCTCAACGCGCCCTTTTAGCGTGCACCGAACTGGTGAAAATGACACAATCGGTCGTACCGCATGCACAACATGTCCTATAGGCATGCCGTCTCCTCCAACACGTCAAAAATAATATTCCTATTGGATTCGTGTGGTTTCAGGTCATTCGGAGAACATTTGCTCTGAAATCGACCGTCTCACACAGCTTTGGTGTTTTATGACTCCGACAATGCATTTCCGGTCACCGCGGTCAAATGACACCTCCAATTGGCATTCCGTCTACCCGACCATTTTAAATTTCACACCACAGCTATTGTCGTCTGATTTAATGGAATTCTGAGGTTATTTGGGTGGTTTTGACCCCCCCAACGCGCCCTTTTAGCGAGCGCAGAACTGCTGAAAACGACACAATCGGTCGTACCACGCGCATCGCTTGTTCGATGGGTGTGGCGTCCCCTCCTACACATAAATAATAATATTACTATTGTTTTCTTGTGTTTTAAGGTCATTCGGAGCACGTTTTCTCCGAATTCGACCGTCTCATTCCGATTTTGTGTTTAATGACTCCGGAAAAGCGTTTCCAGTCACCGTGGTCAAACGAAACCTCCGATTGATGTGCCTTCTACCCGACCATTTCAAAATTCACACCACGACTGTTTTTGTACGATTTCATGGTATTCCGAGGTCGTTCGGGTGGTTTTGACCCCACAACGCGCCCTTTTAGCGCATGTTGAATTGCTAAAAATGACACAATCGGTCGTACCACGCACACTGCACGTCCGATGGGTGTGTCGTCTCCTCCTACACATCGCGAATAATATTCCAATTTTTTCGTCTGGTTTTAGGTCATTCGGAGCATTTTTTCTCCGAAGTCAACCGTCTCACACAGATTTGGTGTTTTTGACTTCAAAAACACATTTCTGGTCACCGCGGTCAAACGACACCTCCGATTGATGTGTTGTATACCCGAAAATTTCAAAATTCCCACCACGGCTGTTGTCGTGCGATTTCATGGAATTATGAGGTCATTCAGGTGGTTTTGACCCCCCAACGCGCCCTTTTAGCGCGCGCAGAATTGCTGAAAATGACACAATCGGTCGTACCGCGCACACTGCACATCCGATGGGCGTGCAGTCTCCTCCCACACATCAAAAATAATATTCCTATTATTTTTGTGTGGTTTCAGGTCATTCAGAGCATGTTTTCTCCAAATTCGACTGGGGTGTGGGGGGGCTGTCCGGGGTGTTGTGGGGTTGTCAGGGGTGCGGGAGGGCTCTCCGGGGTGGTTGGGGCTATCCGGGGTGCTTGAGGGCTGTCCAGGGTGTGGGTAGGGGATATCCGGGGTGCGGGGAGGGCTGTCCGCGGTGCGGGGGGGGGGGGGGGGGGGGGCTGTCCGCGGTGCTGGGGTGGAGGGGTGTTGTATGGGGTGCTTGGGGGCTGTCCGAGGTGCTAGGGGGCTCTCCGGGGTGTGAGGAGGGGCTCTCTGGGGTGCAGGGAGGGGATTTTATGCGGTGCGGGGGGGGGGGGGGGGCTGTCCGGTGTGCAGGGAGGGTGTCCGGGGTGTGGGGAGGGATATCCAGAGTGCGGGGAGGCATGTCTGGCATGCGGGGAGGACTATCCGGGGTACGGGAAGGGAGTGGGGTTGTCCGGGGTGCGGGGGTGCTATCCGAGGTGCGGGGAGGGGCTATCCGGGGTGCAGGGAGGGATGTCTGGGGTGCGGGGGGGGGGGGGGGGGTTGTCCGGAGTGCGGGGAGGGCTATACGTAGTGTAGGGAACCTGTCCGCAGTGCGGGGAGGGATGTCCGGGGTGCGGGGGGGGGGGGGGGGGGGGGGGCTTTCAGAGGTGCGGGAAGGGCATTCCGGGGTGTGGGGTGATATACGGGGTGCGGGGGGGGGGGGGGGGGGGGCTGTTCAGAGTGTAGGGGGGCTCTCTGGGGTGCTGGGTGGGGCTCTCCGGTGTGCAGGGAGGGCTGTCCGGGGTGCGGGGGGGGGGGGGGGGGGGGGGGGGCTGTACGAGGTGCAGGGAGGGCTGTCCGGGGTGCGGGGAGGGCTGTCTAGGGTGGGCCGGGAACTACAAATAGTGAACCTCACCTCATTCATCCAAGAAAAGTTTCATGGTTTATATTAGGAATCACATAGTTTTTTCAACACTATTATAGAACATGCAATTGAAAACATTGAAGAATTAAATGAACAAAAAATATCCAAATCATTAATCAGTTTTATGGTTACTTCTCAATTCATGCACAAAAACATTGCATCAGGCCATAACACATATGATACCACCAAATCACAAAAAAAATCTCACTAGAAAACCAACCTAAATATCAATAACAACCCCACCATTAAAAACAGAAACACACCTCATGAATATGATGCATCATGCGTGGTCATGATTACTACCTCTATCAGGTGGTTCAGAGGCCTACAACAAAAAAACATTATGAATATTTTCATAAAAAAATAATATAAATTAAATAAATAAATACCTTATAAACCTGTGTCCTCTGATCCCCTACACCGTCACCTGGATGCACATATTTCCGCAGTGCTCTAACCTCAGCGATCAATTACTCATTTACCTCCTCGAAAGCGCGTAGCAGTGCCTCAAAATCTAACAAATGATGTGTCATCTGAGCAACAGCAGGACCGACAACCGCAGCGTGTGACACTATAGAACATGGAATCTCTGTTCCATAGGTCAAACTATATCCATGCCCGTCCCGACCAATAATTCAATGAAAGATCTCATCCCTTCGCATGGGAAGCTGTCATTGGTCCTCTGGAAGATGTTTTAAATCAGCTTCAAATTGAGCCTATGAAATATTTAAATATATATACATATATTAATATATATATATTTTATGTAAGTATTGGTAATGAGTACAAGAACTTACTATCAATGCTGCAGCCTCTGGATCATTGCGATCATGAGTCCTCATCAACACCGACATTTTATCAGTCGGTGCACCTTGCTCCCGCAAATTTATATGAATTGAATATAAACACAAAACCATATTAATTAATAAATTAAAAAATGAATAGTAAATGCAACATGTCGGATCTGAGACACGTGACGAATCCCGAGCCTGTGAGGTGGTCCCTGCAATGCTCGATTCTCAGAATGGCGTGTTGACACCTCCTACATTCAACTCATTCAAATTTCAAACAAATCACACATTCTTGAAAATATATATATGAAAATAAATATACAAACTGCAACACCCTCAATAGACCAATATGTAACTAAATCACACCAATGAGCATGGAGGACACCTCTAGAGACTTTTTCCAGAATGTCTGGGGCACCCACATTTGGTACCCAGTGGTCCCTCTTGACTTTGCCTTTATAGTCATTCCACATCTTATGGAATTTTCTCATACACACTAGCCGAAACTCATCGAGACATACTTTCAAATTATTCTATTAAAGAAAAAAATCACATATGTTATTATTGTTTATACATAGAAAATAAAGTAAAATGGTCTTATTACTTGAACCTCCCACCAAAGATGATCTAATGTGTCCTGAGGGATAGAAGCCCAGTCATGTGTGGTTAATGTAAATCGATGTGGGTCACGTATGATATGACCCAACTGACGAATAAATGCAGGGGAATTCCTTCTCACAGGATGAAATACCTCATCAATGGAAACATCAAACGTCGTGTCGGAATTACATGATAATATGCCATGACCATGGCCTCTCTTGCGAGAGGAAGAAGTAGTCGAGTCTGATCCTGTTGAAAACAATTTTATATATAATTTGAAAGATGTTATATATATATATATGTTTATCAATTACATAAAAAATAGATACAGTGACATTCAAACATACCTTGAACCTGAGATGTAGATGCCTCAGATGGATGATGTAGATCTACTGCCTCTTCCCCTAACATGCCTGAAGTCATGGAAAACATTAGTAAGGGGACTATCCAAAGTGTCCAAATGAAAAATTTGACTGTTTATACAAAAATCAAACTTGTACAGTTGTTTATCAATCAAAAAGGGATTGAATAATTAGTTGTTAATGAATTTTAAGAAATCATAAAGTTAACAAAACAGATATACAAATTATGTACAAAACCAATCAATGCATATAAAATTTTAAATTGAATTAATAAAAATTCAAGCAGCACATGAGCCAAATGAAGAATACCACAAAGGAAAGATACACCAATAATAACATCAATATAACATGAGTTAAATCACCCTAAATATTTTTAACTGAATAAACATCCAAAAGTTAGGATTAAAACTTACAAGGATTTATAAAATGGTTAGATAATTTATAATATCCTAGGCTGAATAGCGGGAAAAAAATTATACCTTTAATTAATCATGAAAATCAACCGTTTCTCCTTCAACGGCCGCTCTGACCCAATAAATATCTTCTTCACATTAAACTACAATATGTTGATCTAGCTATTGGGAAACAAAAGGAACAGTCTCGGGTTCATCTTGTTCAAATACAAACACTCCTCGCCAAGATATTTTGACGATATTTTTCCAACTTGGATTTGAAGGCAAAGTAACGAAGAATACTTGTTCCACTTTTGATGTCGAAATGAAAGGTTCATTATCAACTCGTTCATTTCTGTATAACATATAGTTAAAATTCACCAATGAAAATTGATATTGATCAACTTTACATGCATGCACTGGATCAACCCAATTACACTTTAACAATATGTACTTCAACCCATGTGTGTATACAACATCAATGATGTCTATCAATTGACCATAGTAACAACCAGAATCGAAAAATGGACAATCGATGCCACTATTTTCTGTTTCTCATTTGTTGTCAAAAATATTTAATGAGAAATAGAAAACCATTAGCATCTATAGATTTATAACGACGAGCTGTTATAGATAGACCCTCAGCCAGTTGAATAAATTCTTCCCTTATCATGGGGTACCCTATCTCCCTCATGTTATGAACCTACATAATTCATAGAATTCAATAATGATATGTGCATAAAAAATTAGTATAATACTTCACTCATAATGAAAATCAATTTATACGTACATAATTTTTGAAGAAATCATGAAATGACGTGTAATGAGATTGTTGAATTTTCAATTCAGTCGCATGATACATCTCTTATTTTATCTCATTAATGTGTTTCCTACAAATGATAATGCGATGTTTAAATGATCAACTTATGCAAAAAAAACATGTAAAAGTTAAACAAAAAAAAGTGATAAGATACTAACTGCATTAGTGGTGCAACTGAGGGAGTATTGAACAATATATATTGATGTGCTTGTATCAACTCGATGTTGTCCATATCATATGTGGTTCCTTCTCCAACTGGACCATCATGAATCCAAGAGGGCTTATATAATTTTGTTTAAACATCTGAAATATATTCTTCAAAAAAATTAGTACACTCATCCATAAAATAACCATTGGCTATTAATGCCTCCAGACGAGCTCCGTTGCATACAAATCGTTTCAATGTAATCAAATACCGCTCAATAGGATACATCCAATGGAATTGCACTGGACCAGCACCCATTACTTAATCAGTTAGGTGCACTGTCAAGTGGACCATAACATCGAAAAAAGAGGGGGGAAATAGTTTCCCAAAGTGACAAAGCGTAAGTATAATTAGGACCTCTAAACTTTTTAAATCACTAATTCCTTGATTTCTTAAACAAAGATGTCTAAAATAATTACTCATCTCAATCAATGGATGAACAACATTGGGGGATAAACAATCAAAAATTGAGATTGGAATCAACTGCTGAAGTAGTATGTGATTGTCATGACTTTTCAAACCCTTACAATGTCTTTCTCATCACATTCAGACACTTTAAAATATTAGTAAAGTAACCATCAGGCACCTTGACCATCTTCAAAATGGAAAGAAATGTCTCTTTCTCCTTTGTAGAAATCTTATAATGTGCAGCAAAAATATATTCCTTGTTTCCCTCAGCTAACTATAAATGTAACTATTTCATTAAATCCATTTCTTCCAAATCATGGCATGCATTACCAATGTCCTTTGATTTTCCACTGACCCATAAAATGGCCCATAATATGTTATCAGAAACATTTTTTTCAATGTGCATGAGATCCAAATTATGCCTCAGCATTTTAGTTTTCCAATACGGAAGATTAAAAAACAGTTTTCTTTTTCTAATTGTGACTACGCTGCCTACCCGCATCACCAATATTACGTACCGGAGGAGACAGCAAATCCGGAATTTCAAATACCATGCAGATGTTTTCTTCCTCAATCTACGATAACATTTAGACTCCTCTCATGGTCTTTTGTGTACGACTGAACTCTCTAGAACCATCAAATGCCACTCTGTCCTTTCTGAACATTTTTTGAGGGGGGAAAAACGTTTGTGACCCATGTATGCCCATTTTTTGGAATGATTAAGCCATACATATTTTTTACATATATTGCAACAAGGGAAAGAAAATTCCCCTTTCGTACTCCAGCCTGATAAATTTGCATAAGCCGGGAAGTCATTGATTATCCACAATAAAGAAGCCTTTATTTTGAACATTTCATTCGTTTTACAGTCATAGGTCATCACACCATTTCCCCAGAATTCATTCAACTCATCAATCAATGGCTGAAGGTAAACATAAATCTTATCCCCTGGATTTTTAGGTCCATCAATAACAGTGGAAAGTAATATAAATTGTTGCTTCATAAAAATCCACGGAGGAAGATTATATAGATCCAACACCACGAGCCATGTGCTATGAGTTGCACCAACCCTAGACTTGAATGGATTGAAACCATCTTCTACCAATCCCAATCGAACATTACAAACATCTTTAGAAAATTCGGGATGTCTCTTATCGAAATCCTTCCATGCAGGAGAGTCTACCGGGTGGGTTAACATATCACTTTCATGAACTATTTCTGCATGCCATCCCATTAAATTAGAAACTTTAGATGACATAAAAAGTCTTTCCAACCTCAGTTTAAGGGGAATGTAATGCTATTGCTTTACGACAATCAGTTTCCCCTGTATCGCAATATGACTTTGATGAGTCTAATTTCCCCTATTCTTTTTCCACCTAGAAGCACAAAAAACCGTACAAATATCTAAATGGGAAGTTTCCTTTATAAACAAAATAAAGTTTTTTTCACATGAATCTATGGTCTCATATTTAAAACCTAAGTTCTCTATCAACTTATGAGCATGGTAATATGACTCGGGAATCTTAGCGTCGACAGGAAGAACCTGTTTCAATAACACCAACAGCATGTTGAATGATGTGTCTGACCAATGATTCAAAGTATTCAAATGAAACAACTCCACGATTAACGACAATTTATTGTAAGAAGTACATCGAGGATATAATTCATTTTTTTCATCATCAAGTGCTTCATAAAACCTCTTCGAATCATGATCTGAACCAGAGTGAAGATTTATCTCACCAGTCTCAAGATTCTGTATGTCGATGCCTTCAGGATCCAACCCACATACCATTTCAGTAAGCATTTCATGCATTGGATCATGCATCCTTGCATCAACATCCATCTGAACTGCATCCGTATTTATACAATGAACATATTCTTCTCCATGACGAGTCCAACTCTTATAATTTTTCAGAAATCCATTAATGAATAGGTTCTCCCTCACAATATCTCATGTGAATTGATATCTATTAGCACATTTTCTACATGAAAAACCTAATATAGTCACTTTCAAATCCTTTGGTGAAGTCAGTAAACTACATAATTTCATTGAAATATTCTCTAAACATTAAATTTGGAAGATCAATCCAACTCTTATCCAAAATAAGATCCCTATAAGAAAAATTTACACAAGACTTATTACATTTTCATTTTTCATATCAAATATATTTAAAATAAATACTAATTAATTTTTTGTGAAACATTTATAAAATAATAATGTAAGTAAAATACCATGTCATACTTGATTGCGCTAAAAACCTGGAAGGGAGGGGAGCTGAAGGCGGTGCTGCGAGGGAGAGGAGAGGCAGCAGAGGGGAGCCGGAGCTGGAGGTGGTGCGGCGAGGGAGGGGACATGCGGCGGTGGTGATGGGGAGCCAGAGGAGAGGAGACGGTGAGGTGGAAATGGTGCAACGAGGGTGGGAAAACGAGGGAGGGAACTGAGGAAAGGGGGATCCATAGTGGACGGGCGGCAACGGTGAGGGGACGAGTAGCGGATGTGCGGGGAGGGAGGGGACTGGGCAGTGGCGGTACGTCAAGAGAGAGGAAAGTGAGGGAGGAGATGGGCAGCGGCGGTGTAGTGAGGGAGGGGAAAAAGATGGAGGGTACGGGGCTTGGAGGGGTGTGCGGGGTTGGGGGGGTCCGGGGTGCGGGGGGAGGGGGGGTGAGGGGGTGGAGGGCCGAGGACAGAGGGCAGAGAGGTCGGATGCAAGAGGGGCTGGAGGACGGAGGTGTGGGGGGGGGAAGAGGGAAAAGGGAGGGTGGAGGGTGGCCGGAGCCGGAGTGCAGAGGTGGAGGAAGGCTGGAGGAGATGGAGGGTAGGGCAGAGGGTGGCCAGAGGGCAGACAATGGAGGGCGGAGGCCAATAGGGCGACGAGGGAGGGCGGTGAGGGAGGGCACGCGACGATGGGGGATGATGCGCGACAATGGGAGAGTACGTGCGACAAGGCGAGAGGAGGGTAGAGGAGGGATTAGGGGGGGGGGGGCACTGAAGCCCCCTTTTTTTGGGAAAACCTAGCGACCACCATTGGCGGTCTCTATAGGTAAGGGGGATCCAAAGCCCAGTTTCCTAGTAGTGATATCACTTGTTTTAAATTCACGCAATGTGGACTATAAATTTTTTTAGAATAACATATCACATCCAAAAATTGATAATAGGAATTTCATTTGAAGAAATAATGATGTGAATATTGAATATTCTTGAATATATTGGTTATAGGTTGTGAAAATCCCGACTCAATGAGTTTTAATCTAGGATTGTGTGATGGTAATGAAAATAAAGGGACACTAATTGTGAATCAAACTAGGGTGAAGGGATTTTTTGCCATGTTCATAGGGCTCATGGGGATCAGAGGGCCCAATTTCATGGTTAAGAAACTCTGGTTTATAGTTCAGTGGCTCACATATAGTTTCTAGGGAAATACATGCATAATCATAGGACCCCATGTTGTTGGGTATTCTCATTTCCAAGGTTCATTGAAGACATTTTAGGATTGAAATAGAAAATAATTTTTGAATGTTATTGAGGGAGGGTGTTCCACATATGGTTCTGGATCCCATGAAGCATCATCATTGCGTGATGAACATGTTATCATGTTGATGGGGTGTGATATGCCATTAAATTAACATTTTTATAGAAAAGTTGATTCTAATGAGCTTCACATTTCTTTTCCTGGGGTCATAAGATGATCTATATAACCATTTTGACTCTTTTCATAATTCCATTTATTTTCCCTAAGCCCCACATATTAAGGGATTAGAGAGAGGATACTAGAATTTTGATCATAACACTGATTACGGTCCTTCAATTTATACCATTAAGGGATATTGTTTAAGGTCATACATCTTTAACAAATGTTCACATTGTTTATGTTCATGATGCCTAGACCACAGACTAGATAGATGTGTGAAACAACAACCAAATTAGGACTAATGAGGTTAAGAGTACTCCGAAACCCTTATAGATGATGGATAAGGATTTTGTAAATCTATGATAATGTTTCTATATTCATGATAGATAGTATGTCATAGACATGGATTGGATAATGATCAGAAATCATGTTGCGTTGACGGCCTCTATATTCAAGATTCCACGGGACATAGGGATCATATGACTTTTTTCGAGTAAATATTCCTCTAGTTGACACACAAAGAGACCACATGTACGATCCAGAAACATTCATGCATATTCAAGAAGAGTTACCTTTAATGTTTGACATTCCTTTCTAATGTTCATGAATGATTTTTGGTAATCCATGATACTGAAGACATGTTGTGTGATTTATGAGCTTAGAGGATCTTAAAATATGATGGACGCAAACTAGACCTCAAATGTCCATGGTAATGATAGTGTGGTCCACTGATAAGGAATTATAATGGATGAGTTCATGTGTAGGTTAACATTACAACAAGTATTACATTTTCATATAATTCAATGACCTAGAACAAGGAATCATGGGTTCTATAATTTAAGGTTATGCAACGAGAACCTTATGATATACAATTTATCATCATATTTCTAGGATGATATGTGCGGATATGTTATCTTCATGTATGATAAGGGGTAAATACACATAAGTTAGAGACCATTACATTGGCAGAGATATACTCTTTGACATGTGGATTTTTTAGGGCTAATCCATTTGAGATCCGATGCAGCATCAGGGTCACGGTCCTTCTAGGCGGCAAAGGGGGTTTCGTTCTAGTGAACCGGGGTCGTGGTAAATTTATCTATGGTGAATAGGTCTAGATCTAGTGCGATGGGGTCACAATTATATTCTCTAGGGCAAAGGGGCTTCCAATCATGTGTGTTGGGGTTGAAATCTGTTTGTTCTGCGGTGTTGGGGGCGAGCACTAGTGCAGATCTGGGGTAGCAGTTCAACGTTGCGTGGGGTCGAGTTTTGGAATGATGTTGGGGATGAGACTTTCCTTTTGAGTCATTGGGGTCATGGCCCAATATTCCTCTCAGGGCCATGACCTATTCTTCCGTAGCTTTAGAGTCAGAACTTTTCTTCCGTGGTGTGGGTTGCGATTCGGTCTTCCACAACGCCGGGGTCGTGATTCAGCTTCGTGGAGAAGGGTCCGTGTTCTGTCAACTGTGTCATGCACAGGTAGGGTAACTTGTTTAGATGATATGGTTTTTGTAGTGGGTTTTATGGTGGTGATTGGGAGATCTCATGATGGTTTCATGGTGTGATTAATGATGCTTGTTTTGTAGGTTTTTTCTGTGTTGAATCTCGTGGATTGAGTTGGCTGATCCTGAATGGTGGAAGTTGTTTGCTTCGATTGATTTTTTTAGGGTGTGAAGCCTATTAAACCAGACTTGTCATCATGAAATAGGCTCTAGAGGAGGATCTAGAGATGGCAGTTCATCCTTGTAGATTTTATTTTGATTTGGTTGTCTTAGAGGGTCTGGCATCATCCATCAGATCGGGCATATGCTTTGACACATTAAACTTTCTTTCCGGACAACCTTTCAATGTTGAAGAGCCTCATTATGATCAAATTATGTGTTGGAGAATCTCCGGGTTTTCATTTTGGTTTTACACTTTCTATCCTATGAGTTTATTTTTTCCCAATGCCCATGTTGTCTTCTTGGGTTCCCCAACCCCTCCATCCCTTAAAAGGTGGTTTTTAAAAACAATTGATGGTCTTCAAGCCATTGGATGGATATTTTTCTTTAGTTCATATATTTTGTGGTGTTTTAAATTGCGATTATTAAAAATAATTGAATAATATTACCAAAAATAGGTATGTTTAACTTATTTATGACCATTAGAATGATACAATACATCTTTTCAAATGAAAAAATATGAATAAATTTGAGGATAAAAAAGAATGTTCATGTCACGAAGAAGCATGACACTAGGAAACTACAAAATTAATGGATCTTGAAATAAAAAACCAAAAAAAAATTGAATTTCTGGTTCTTGAAATAAAAGATTCATGTCGCTCAAACATTTCATAACAGCAATAATTGGAATGTTGTGACACTCCTCAAAATTTACAGAACATGAAATCAATCCTTAAATACTTAAAAGCTGCAAAAATTACATATTTTGAATCACTTATAAAACATCAATGATTTTGGATGGACCAAATGTATCAATGTTCATTGAATAAAATGGCGGAGACCAATTTTTTGACATAGGTACCACCAATGATTACTTTTTGAACTATTATGAAAAAATTCAATATTTCAAGATACATTTTTTGTGTCTATAAATTGAGGGATGGTATTTTCTTGTTAGAGAGATATAGAGACTAAATCTTGAATATAGAAGCTATGTCTTTCAGGTTCTTAAAAAATTCAACATATCCACACATTTCTTTCATGTTTTCATTTATTTAGTTCGTTCTCCTTACTCACTCATCACTTGTATGAGAGGGTAAGATCCAAATTGTTCTAAGGTTATTTATTTGATGGGGGTAAGGTTTCCATGGATCTATTTATTTTATTCTATTCATATATTTTTTTTTCATTTTATTTTTCAATTCCAACCCCATTTTTTTAAGAATGAACCTTAGTTAATAAATCTTGAAGGAAACATACAATTATGTAACTGGGTAACCCATATTTAGCATGTCCATTATCACTTTTGGGGTAAATATGTTTAAATATTTTATCAGGATAGACTCAATTTGGAAAAAAGAAAAATTACCGGACTAAGGGAAAGTGGGTAGTTTTGTGTTGAGGAAGGGATATGATGACCATTTTATTACACCTCATCTCCACTCTAATTCTACAAATGGACTAATAATTTAATTTCCAAAATCTAATTGCACCTTAAATTCGGAAAATAAAAAACCCTAACATGTCATTAAAAACTTATTACAACCAATCATTTTTCTTCACTTTAAATTCTAAATTTCAACAAACTATTTTAAAACCCCCAATCTAATTCTTATACCTTTCAATAAAACAATTTTTTAATCTATGTTATCTAGTCCTTCAATCTCGGTTAGTTTAACATTAAACATGAGTAGTATAATGTTTTTATTACCTAAGTAGAATATTTTGAGGATTTAATTTTTTTATTAGACCCATTGAAAAATAACAACGCACTTTGGGCCTGTCAAAACTCGAACCGTTCCAATGGATGACTCCTAATGAAGTTTTAGGTTTTTAAATTTAAATTTTTTTCTTTATTTTATTTTCCAATTTTAGAAAAATGTATTTTAGACTAAAATTTTGTGATTAAAATCAATGATGCACAACTATAATAGTCAGGAAAAAGGTAAAGATGTCACCAAGATCAAATTTGATTCTAAACCAAGACCAATGTGTGAATTTATTTATACTATGGAAGGTGCATAAATCATCCATCATGTAGTGGTTCTTCAAGAGAGAAATGGGGATATGGAATCTCATGGATTATGGGTAAAAATGAAAATTAGGATTAAAAAAGAGCATCCTAGAGATTCCCATCATTGAAAATAATTTCAACATCAAACCTTCCATCATCCAGATGATCTAGAACAATGTGCAATTAACCAGAATACCAAATGAATATCTACACACTAATATGGGAATATTTCAAGAGATGTGTGATTTCATACAATTCTACAATATCTCATGTGATGTAGAATGACTTATAAAATTATGATATTCATTGTGGGATTGATCCCCAAAAACGTTTCAAAGCCTTCCATAACATTCCATCACTACATGGGATGAACAATCAATGAATTTTCTCACTCCCTTCTTCTAACCGTCCAAATCTATGAAAATCCTGGTAAATATTCTGAACATTTTTCAATTTGATGATGAATCTATCTTCTATTGTTGATAATGGTACATCTATATTACATTATAATAACCTCATCATGGTATTGAATTGCAGATTCTATTATAACAGTCCTATAATAGAGTTTCATATGGAACCAAATAAATTCTAGATATTGAGACTGTAGGATCACTAACAAATAAATCACATGAAGATATATTTAAAATTATGGATGAAGTGGAGAGTGACAGCATCCAGTAGCAAGGATAAGGGACACTATAAAGAGGAATCAACATGGCGAATAATAATAATAATTGTATGGTGATGCAGATGGAAGCCATAAGTTTAAATATGGATACAATGATGGACCAACAACAACAACCCCAACCGGTATATATATAATAATACATATATACTTATTATTGCCGTGTAGGAATTTTTTTGGGTTGGTGGATACAAAAAATCAATGGACAATGATACCAGCTATGAGCACTAGGATTTCTTAAATCCCATATACCTTCCCTCACAGGCCAGGTCCATATGATAGAGAATACCTTTGATTATTTCAAAACATCAATGGGGTATGATATTGAAGAAAGTATAGAACTTTAAAAATATCATAGTGCTTCAATAATAGAGATTAAATATGACTTAAGATATTAGTGTATGGAAATATAAAACCTAGAATAAAAAGTAAGACAGGTCACTAAGAATTTAATAGTAAAACTATGATGAACACCACCTGGATACCCTTAAGTGAACCCATGTGATGATTTGAAAGTCATAGCTCCGAGGAGTGGTAAAATAACATAGGATCATCCTAATTGAATAAATGATAGAGAATAAATTAAATAATATTTATATAGTAATGAATAAGTAGAAAAAGTTATTATGGAAGAGACATCATAGTGTTATCCAATAATGTTGTTTCCATTGTTACTGGATCAACTGATGATCAGTAAGTGGAAAGTTTTATTTTTTGAACATTTTAAAAAGTTCTATATTGAAATTATTTTGAAAAAATCCATAAAAAATTCTGATATATAAAAAATATAATAATGATCTAGGGATCAATAAAAATAATCTGGAGGAAATTGGAATAGTCCCACACACATGTCAGATCCAAACAATGGTATTAAAGGACATACCTAAGAACCAACAAGTTCCATGTAGATAATTGATTCCTATTATTAACAGAGTTAATAAATGTTGACAATATGTATGTTAGTTGGTTGTAAGTGTCAATATCTTATCATAGACCACATACAAGAGCCTGAGATTAGAGAACCTAAAATCCAAAAAATGTTTACTTCTCTTAGTTGACTCAATAGTGAAGTACCCTTGAGGAGTTATCTAAGATATTATGGTAAAATTAGACATATTCTAATTTCTGTTCAACGTTTTAGTGCTAAATATGGAAGATGAGATTAATCTAATTATTATAGGAGATAATTTATAGACCATGTGAATGGGTTTGTTAGTCTAAAAAGTTGGGATCTCTTTATTCAAGTTGGTTGTGAACAAGTAGGTTTCAATATCCACTAGGAAATGAAGAATTGTGTTGTCAGAGAAGACACTGATTTTAGATAAGAATACATAACTAAAGATGAGGATATCAATTTAAGTGAATTGGAACACGAGATATCTACTATTTTATAAGAAGAATTTGAAAATAAATATATTAAGAGAAGAAAGAGAAGTTTAATAGTTATACCATTGAAATAGGTTGAGTGAGAGAATCCAATATATTTGAAAATAGGAAATAAATAAGGATGGTACGTGACCCTAAGTTTAGTTATTCAATATTAAGGAAGAAATGGTGGGTTCGTATGATGGAAAGAAATCATGTTTTTTCACAAGGAAGAGTTATGTTGTTTGGAGAGGATGGATAGGGACGGACCAATGGGGACATGACATAGTTGAGACCAATCATGGATACTAGCTAGGTAAAAATTTTCAACCATCAATCCCCTAATATATTCCTAAAAGAGGTAATCTTGAGAAAACATCTTTTAACATAATCTCTTCCAAGACGAAACCCAATTTTTTAGGTTTTGTTATTATTGTTATTATTTGGAATTTTGTTACTCAACCAAAAATATTACATAATTAGTTGATATTATCATGGGATTTCAGTTATTTATTTTTTATCTGAAGGACCATCAAGCCCAGGGAAAGAGTTATGTATTAAAAAAGAAAATAATGGATTTAGAGGACTAATATACACTATCACCCTCAATCACAAAATGAATATAAAGAATACATGATGTGAAACATATACACATTGTGAATCAAAAGCAGGAAAACCCTATGTAGATGACTTCAAAATGTATTTTAAAAGTTTATTATGTGTTTCAAATCATCATTACTCAATTGCATTGCCAATAATTAATTATATTTTATCATTTGATTTCCAATTTCTTGTCCAGATTTTATACTTGCTTTAATCAACTAAATTAGGTGATAAAAATTGCCTATGATATATGCCATGCTATAATTTTGAATTTCATAGTCAATAAATTTGAATGATAAATATGGGAAAATAATTAGTATCGATATGTACATGGATTAATATATTTTAAATAATGATTTAAGATATTATTTAATTTTTGTAATTAATTTTTTTCAAAGATTTGTCATTTCACTGAAATTAAAATGATTCCATTTACTAATATAATTATTCATTAGTATTCCCACCCACATAATTATTCTAATTCCTAATACAAACTCTAATTGAAATATTTCCCATCTAGTAAGTTTTATATTTCATTTGAAACATGGTCTTTTATCTTCTATAAATTTTATTACATATTTCCTAAGCTATAATTTCCCAAAATTTACATTTAATATGATTATCACAATTTAACTGATAATCTGTGTTCCTAATACAAACCTTACATTAATCTAGTTTAAATCCCATAAAATCCATGAGTATCCTCATTAGGAATTATCGATGTTATAAGACAATTTTATCCTCTCATTCCATCATATAAATATTTTTCATGATTAAAATAAATATGAGTGGGGGAGATAGGTAATGGTGGAATAGATACAAATTTTTTAATGGAAAAGTGTGGGGGGATTTCCATGGTATTTGGGGAGGAATATTTATTGTCTTTTTTCAAAACCCCTTGTTAAAAAATTTAAAAATATTGATTTCTTATTGTGAAATTAAAAAATAACTATTTCGTAATCAGAGCTCATGATATTAATATTCTAATTAGTATTGTGATATGATCACCTGGGGTTGTGTGGTGGTTGTGAGTTTTTTTCCTAAAAATGTTTTTTAAAAAATATATAAAAAATTAAAAATAGGAAAATAATAAATAAAATCTTTTTTTTTAATTTAAATCATTTCATTTCTCGTTGGTCCAACTTTGAGATACTGGGGTAGACAATACTTTCATTATGCTATTATTTATTATCATGATATGTAACTTATGGTCAAACCTAATTTTTAATATTTACAAATTTCAAATCATCTACCTACCTTTCATAAACCTTGTTTTCATTTGATCCAAAAAA
Source organism: Viscum album (assembly GCA_963277665.1). Taxonomy (NCBI): domain Eukaryota; kingdom Viridiplantae; phylum Streptophyta; class Magnoliopsida; order Santalales; family Viscaceae; genus Viscum; species Viscum album. Next base: position 129,395,808 of record OY728140.1, read on the forward strand.
TGGCGAATATATAAAAATTATTTTTTATTGTTTCTCCACATAGTGGAGAAAGTATATTCCCTGCTATAATATGGTAGGTGGATTTTTTTATGTAGGTGATGAACTCTATTTTCTATTTTACACTAGTTATATGAAAAAAAATAATAGTGCGGTAAATTGAAAATGGGATAAATTTTAATAATCAATTAAAAAATAAAAATATCTATATGAAAATGATTTTTAATTACAAAAAAGAAAAATAAAATAAATTTTCATTTTTTTATTGAAAAATGATTCATTAATGATGTTTTTTTCTAATTCTAGAAAAATCACCTTCCCACATCATCAATTACTTTTCATGACATTGACATTAAAGCCTGATATACTGAAATTTGTTTAAATAATGTTGAGATTCTATCCCTAACAACAAGTTTGAATTCAATTACGGGGTTATTTTTAATACATATACTTCATAAATATATTTTGGGGTCTTTTAATACAATTATTTCTCTAAATAATTGATTAATATTTCCAAAAAAGGATTTTTTAACTTGTTTTTTGATAATTGGAAGGATACAAAAAATATTTGGAAATGGAAAAAAGGAACAATTATGAGTGGAAATAGATATTCCTCACTATGACATGAAGTGGATTCAAACTACAATAGGAAAATAAATCCCCAATAGAGCTCATAAGTGAATAACCAAGGAGAAGTGGATATTTAGGCATAGGGTATATAATATTATCAAAATTTAAATGTTTCACTTCATGAATAAATTACAAGTTGTGACACTCCATGAACTTAAAGATCATCAAAACAAGACACAAATATTTTATGGTCCAAAACATCACACATTGTGAATTATATACACGATATGAAATAGTGGGGATGACCCAAAATATCCATGTTCGAAATAACAGGTGAAAGAGGCCAATATTTTGACCTCGAGACCACCCAACATATCTTTTTGATCATTTATAACTCCATTTATTTATGAATTCTACCTTTAGGAGTCTATAAATAGAGGGCTATGTTACTGATACGTGGGAGATCTAGAGAATAGATATGGGTGTGGCAATCTATTTTTTGCTGTGTCCTCACCCATTCAACCTCTTTACCATTTTATTTTATTTTTTTATTTATTTTTTTCCTTAATTCATGCGTTCTCATAACTAGGATAAGGGGGTAAAACATGCCTCTTTCTATAGTTATTGAGCCAATGGGAGAACCTGGCATTATATCTATTTATTTAATTTCATTCAAATATTTAGTTTTCTTTAACATATTTATCAAATTTGTATCCCATCATTTTGGGTAAATGACAACCAAGAGATAATAAATCATGACAGATCCATTTAATTCTAAAACATTGTTCCCTAAATTAGATCTTACCATTTTCTCATTTTGGGTAACTAGGTTTAAATATGGTATTAAGAAAAGCATGATTCATAAATAACCCAAAATTATAAGGCAAAGGGACACTGGTGATTACAAAATTGAGGGGAAACCATGTCCATTAGACCCACCTCTTCCCAACAAGAAATCCACACATGGATTAATAATTAAGTTTGTAAATTATAGCCGAACCATAAATCCTGAAACTAAAAAACCCCAAAAAAATCCTTTCAAACCATATTTCAATCCAATCAATATTATCCTCATTTGATTATTGTTTTATGTAATCTAATTTTAAAACCCCATCTTTATTATTATCCATTTCAAAAAATAAATTCTTTTGTAATTATAAAATAAAAAATTTCATCAACTTTGTGGTTTGAACCATGAACATTATTAATACTATATTTTAAGTAATTGAGTATCACAACATGAATTGTGATAATTTTTCATTTATACACATTGGAAAATAATTATGCACATTAGGCATATCAAGGACTCTTATAAAGATGTAACTCATATGAAATAGGTTGCCCTTTCCTAGTTTCTACATTCATGTGTATCTAATTTTCACATGAGGTAAAAGTATCTATTCATGGATAAAATAACTTATAAGATATGTTATATATGATGAGGGATTTGTTCTCCACCAAAGAGAGTTTGTAGGATCTATTATTTTTGTATTTGGACCTATCTGAGTTTCATATCATTGATTATCACATAAGATAATTTTTTAAAGAATACCATATCCCTGGATCTGGCACATACAAAGTGTGGGGAAATATTTTAGAACTTATGGTTGGTCCTATGATAATATATTCTTGGGTAATTTTGTTTCCAATAATAACAAGAATCAAGACACATGTAGTTCATTTATATCACCCTTCATAGATCAAACTCATACTTATAAAGATGAATATTTCATTTAGGCTCTACTTAATATCCATGAGGTTTCCATTCCCCATATACAACCCATGTGTATGGAAAAAGAATTAATCACCAAATTAGTGTTGTATATTATAAGAAATGGAGTTTCATGATAAAGTTTCAAATACTATGTTAGGAGGGAAAATTTAATGGAAAAATATTCTTGTGTGAGTGATAGAATATTTGAGCATCATAGTGTATCATTTATTAATATTAATTAAAACATACATAAATCTTTTTTATAATAATTCTCATGCATATACATGCCTCACATGAATGGGAAAACAAGCATTATTTTTTTATATATTTATAGTAGGTGCAATATAGGATATCAGGTGTCATTATATATTTTCTACTAATAGGAATAGTGAAACACATTGTTCTTATTGGAAATGGGACCCTACAAAGATATTTTTCATTTTTAAGGGAAAGGGGAATTCATTACCTAAAATATAGGTCATTCACCCCATCATAATGGAGTAGAGGTAAAATTACTGGCTAGGATACTAATGACAGATTCATAGATCACTATGTATCCAGAAATAATCCAAAATAATGTCACATGTAGTTATTTTAATATGGTCTGAGGTTCATGGTCCCATAATTATGGACCAATAATGAAAGTGAAGAGAACTAATATTCGGAGAGGCTCTCAGTTGTGGGGGAATATTACGGACCAAGCACTGAGGAAGTTATAGTTTCTATGATCATATGCATAGTCCAACATTAATATTTTCAAACATCAACACAAATTATGTATTGATATGAATCAATCCACACATAGTTCTTTGAATAAAAATTTACACTACATTGGTCTAGAATATATGAATGGGAAAGTGAATTTTATTTCAAGAACATGTTCATAACCAAGAGAGCTTGTATTGGAATTTACTACCCAGATCTATCTTATATTCTATAGGGGGTATGATTAAATATTGACTAAGTGTTTTTCGGTCTATAGTATAGTACTTTTACATTGTTATTTAACCTGTAGAGATCAGAATCAGACCGCTACATAGTTCTCCATTGTAATAAATTCTTTTTATAGATCTAGATGTTACACTATAAATTAAGGGAATTAATTATCTCTATCACATTTTAGTCATGTGTAAAAAAAATTATATATTGATTGAGCTATCATGTTAGGGAAAAGAGGCTATAAATAATGGGAAACTTTGAGAAGCTTATATCCATGTCAGACAGAAATCTCATCATGCAGTTTATTTTTATATAAGGGGGATGGTGGCCATTAATTTTAATGTCATTCTGTAAGGAAGTAAAAGATATGCAGTTTAATGCCTTTATGGTAGACAGTGGTTATAACATGTGAATTATGAAATTTATTACTATAGAATCCATAAATTATTGGTTTTCATGATTCATTTCTCTTACATGGTTGATGTGATGTAAAATCCAATTGAATTGGCCTTTTGTATAACATATAGTTCATCCCACTTTTCTTATATTCATGGTGGTTTCTTCCCTGATATCATCTGGGTTTTTTTAACGAACTCAAAATCCCCTTGTAGTAATGATCAACAATAGTCATTTTTATTGAATTCTTATAAAATCTGATTTGATGGAATTATAGGTTGTGTAGTGTATGTATCCTCTTATCATTGAGGTGTTCTAACTCAACTAGTGTATTTTGTTATTTCTTATCTCTTGAGATCTGGTCACATAATGGAATTTCATGTGAGGTAAAATGGACTTCAGTAGGAAGAACTACTTTGATTAATTATTGAAATGAATATGGAGTTTCTCATGTGGCGCTTTGGGTTATTGTATCATAGGAAAAACTGCATTCATGAATTTTTACATCCATGAAATCTTGTCTTCTTCAACTATTTTCAGAATTATATTTGATATGATCTTAATATATATATATATATAACCATTTCTTACACCATATTAGAGAGATGAATGGATAGACTCAACATTTTTCTCTTGATTTCACCTATTTAACTTAGAATAAGTGGTGTGGGATTCATTTTTGTTCAATGTCATATGAGGGACACTATATCAGGTGATGATAATGGACTTCATAAGGTTGATGATGTTCTTATTAACAACTTTCTTAAGGGGTATGTACTCATACCATTTAGAAGAAAAGTTGGAATAAGTTAGGATATACTTGAACTACTTAGTTTTTGTTGGGTTATATGGCCCCATGATATCCATTTCCCTTATTAAAAATGAACAATGGTATTTGATATTATGAAACAACTATAGGAGCTGATGGATGGAGTTTACATTTAATTGATATAAATTTAATTGTGTACTGAATTTCATATATTAGTGTATCTTAATTGGCTAGAAATTACCAACCCTCCAAATTTGTTTGGAGGAACTTGTTTTTGATAGGTGAGCATCAATGGATCCAACATGGGCTTCTTACAATATGGTGAGGGTCTCTCATACTGTGATTCATTTGACGAGGAATTCATCAAATAACTATTTATAGATGATATTTTTTCATTTATTCCATCATGATTGGTGAATATTCTTACCTATATTTTGGATCTATTACATTCTTGCACAATCTGATGGTGGTTTATCATTAAGGAGGTAATCCACAATGGGGATCATCCATCAAATAATGGACATCAGTTCATCACATTTCAAGGAAGAGATAATTCGATGGATCTATATCATCTCCTAGATGGTTTCGGGAGATTATACCTATAGGTGCCTGATTGAGAAAACTATTTATTCATAATATTGATCAGAAAGGGTTGTAGATTCATTTTCCAGCACATCAAAATAGTTTTCCATGAATGAAAAATGTGATCTAGTGTTGTTGGAAAAGGTAACACTTCCGAAAGTCCCATTATATAACTGATGATAGGGGTTAACTCTTATTTTATGGTTTCATATTTTCCCTTGAACTATTTAATCACCAGAATCAAATTACATTTGACATTCAAATGGAGTATCTATACCCAGAAGGTTATATTCAGGTCTACAAATTGGTCTTGGTATTCTGTATCATTTTTGGTGAAGCCTTAGTAAAATAGGATGGAGTTGGTAAGTATTTCAATGGTTTGGGAGAAACATATGATCCATAAACTGACTCGGTTGAACATGAGTATTTTCATTCTATTCTATGTTATTTCATGAGTTATAATGCCCCGACCCCAGTTACCCAGAGTTGGTTCATTATTACATAACATTGGCATGATCACAAAAGATCATGTATCTAAATACTGATTAGTTTAGTAGCCTTAGAAACACTAGATACATTCATAAGTCTTACATTACATGAATAAGTAAAAACTACAACAGCCTAGTCTCCACAGTTTTCCCTCATATCCCCTAAGACTATCCTCGCATGTTAGTCATAAAATAATTTTCACATCCTGGGAAAAATAAAACCTAGAAAGGTGTGAGCTCAGATGCTCTGTAAGGATAACAATATAATAGAAAGACTCATAAATAAGAATAAACATTTAAGGCAATGTATAACTAAAAAAATCCTTTTAAACTAGAAATTCATCATAATATGGAAAAAAATGAAATGAAATAATGCCATTTACTTATTCACATAGATATTCTACTAGTCGAATGATCTCATTCAATATCAATAACCACATTCATAATGACGGAATGCATAATCCCAAACTATCATAACCACATAGTCAAGGCCTTGTACCAAGACTGCAAATAATATTTTGTCAAGGCCTTATTCCAAGACACTAGTTTGTCTCATGAGACCTACCGATGCATCGAGGAGCTATAGCGGGCTCCACCCGTCACTTACTAAGTCCAATGAATTCCTCATATGAACAGGTTTAAATATATCCTAAACATTTGTATTAAAACTAGTATATGAAATGTCAATAATTTCTCTATAAACAAAGAATGGTATAAAAATAACACATCCATATTCAAACATATCACAAAACCTTCAATACAATATGGAAGTTTTTTATCATAATAAATAAACTTTAAATAAACTTCAAATCCATCAAAGGATATTGAAATAAATGAAATCAAAACTATTTGGGAGAAATATCTATTTTTTGAAATCATTTAAAAGTCACATAATTATTAAAGAAAACATTTACTTTGAAAATATTCTTATAATATTGTAAGGGAAGCTTTTTTGATGTTATAATGAAGTAATATAGTCGTACCCTCTATATAAGTTAAAAACATATTTACCTTAATTTTGTCGAAAAGGTTAAAAAGGACATTATTTGGAAAATGAATGAAAGATTCCTTTATAAACATCTTATAAAAATTCAAACAAGGTTATTAATTACTTTAACCTATTGTCTATTAAATATTAATTTTTTTAAAATATATTTTTAAGAAACATGGATGTGGGTGATAAAGAGGTCCCTGTAGATAATTACGTATAAACAACCTCAGATAATGAAGAGATTGTGAAATAAACCCTTACCTTGTAATTTTCCTATGTTGAGGGTAGGTTAACCTTATATATAATGGTGAAATAATTTATATTAAATTATTCAAGAATCATATGCATTAATATGATATCATATATGATCTTTTAACATTGTTTTGTTAATAATATCTTAGTATTATTGTCGTTTCGGGTGTTAACGGATTCGTTTTCCTTAATATTCTTTGTTATGTGTGTCATATTTTTTATGGATGGGATGTATCTTATTAATTTCCAGAATAATATCAAGTATTTAAACATTATTTTTAACCATCTAATGAAAATTAGTCTTGAATGAATACAATGGGGAATGAATCTCATTGCGTTCGTAAAGACGGTAATCCGTACGTACGCACGAGCGACAATATCATTCTTTTGATATTAAAATAATATATAATTGGATGGTATATCATATATAAAGAATAATTATAATGTTATATTAATTATTTACATGAATTAATAATCATTATTATACCCATCCAAATAATAATGTATTGAATAACAATTACACCACGACGTGGAGACGGTAATCCGTACGTACGCACATATGGTGACATGTCATTCAAAGGATGGATAGAATAATGAATATGTCTATATAATATTTATAATAACATCATAGTATATATAATATACTTGATTTATTATTTTAGAATGGAAATAACAAAGATAGAAGAAGTGTAAGAAGAAACTAACTTGATAGAGGGTGGTGAAATTATTACCTCATCATCGTGTTCTTCCTTTGGATTTGATCAAAAGGGATCCTTAAGATGGATATATGAATAAAGGAATGACTCTAGGATAAAGTGAGGATACTTTATAGGGTATTTGGGCATTTTTTGGCCGGTCTAAATGGTTTTGATGGTGTGAATTAGAGAGAAGGGGGAGTGCCCTTTTATAAGAGGGGTGATAGGAACCTTAGGAAATAATGGAAATATTATTTTATAATAAAATAATTTTCGATTTCTAATGTGTAAAAAATAGATTATTTAAGTGATATGGGGGGTATGGGTCGAAAACCACTCAACCAATAGGTTTTAGACAGTTTTGGGTCACTATATTAAATTTATCTTTTAGATTTAACTCTTAGTTAAATAGCTTTCCATTTAACATGTGTCTTTGTATTTTTATATTATATGGTTAATAAACTTACTATATACTTACAAAAGAACCCCAAATGGTTCATTTATGATACACCTATCATTATAAAACTCTTTATTCTGAACCTTAGATTTTTAGGAATAGAATATCAATTAATAAACTAATATTTGTTTTAAAAACTCTTTTATGTCAAATTTGACACTATTTAGTATTTTGTTTTTGATAAATTCGTAACAGCATTATTACTTCGAAAAAATTTGATATAACCAACCCTAATATGTAATATTAACCTAGAAAATTCGTTGAATTAATAAAAATTCTCAAATTACATTTATTTTGATATTTAAAATTTCAATTATTTTAATATTTCATTAATTAAGTAATTACTTCATCACCATTGTGTCATATATAAATTATATTATATAATATATAAAAATTATAAATAAAATACCATTATCTAGGAAACCTATTTATATTTCTAATTAATATTTATAAACGAATTTATATTATGTATAACCCAATATTAAAATTTTTTTAGTTATTAATCTTTGATTTTAACTCTTTTAACTCTTCTTTAAATAAAATAATAATAAGTGTCCTAATCTAATACAAGTGGACCAAAGAGGATCAAATTTTATTCATAAGGTTTTTTGGTCGAATTACACTTAGCCAATAGAATCAGGATATGTCTTAGTGTAATAATAATATCATTTTTACCCTTAATTACCCTATTTACTTTTAACCGTGGTAAATAAAAGTAAAAAGTTACTATTCACCAAAAATTATTTTTATCATATTGAACCAAATTTTACTCCTTGATATTAACTGTGTCTCTTGGATTTTTGAAATTCTACTCACAGAAGCGGTAAAATTATGTTTTATGTGAATTTTCAAATTCTCTTATGAGATGGGTAAAAGACGGTGAAAAGTTCGATAAAATTTTTATATATATAAAATTATTATAAACTGACTCCAATGAATTACATTAAACATATATAGGTATTATATATCTATTTTAACCTAAAATAATTTTAAATAAAATAAATTATTATTTAAATAAAAATTCGGTTTTAAACTATAACTCATTGTTTTTCACTATTCATAAAAAATTGATATTTTTAAGAAAAATACAAAAAATTCACCCTCAGAAAATTTCAATAATCCGAATCAAAAAATGAAGTCCATTTTGAAAGATAAAATTTATAATATTTCAAAAAGGCGGTATTACTGTTCATAATGGCTAGTCTTTTTGGTTGTGGTGTGTGTTAGAACTCGAAGTTGCGTATAAGACACGCTACTGTATTATTTAAAGAGAAGCGTATCATGGAAGCTTGGGGTGTTACATTCTCCCCTCCTTCAAAAAATTTCATCCTCAAAATCTCTAGAATATTACTACATAAAAAAACAAGGGTGGTTCTTTATCATAAGTTCCTCGGGTTCCCACGCTGCCTCTTCCATCTTATGGTTTCTCCATAAAACTATTACCTGATGAAGAATTTGGTTTCTCAGAACATGTGCTCTTATATCAAGAATCTTGACAGGATATTCGCAATAAGTCATATCGGGTTCCAGTTCTAATTCCTCATTGGTGAGTACATGCGTAGGGTTAGGCATGTATTTTCTCAACAGTGATATGTGGAACACATCATGAACTTTTGAGAGATTTTGTGGCATTACCAAATGGTAGGCTACAACCCCAATTCATTCTAGAATTTTGAAAGGTCCAATGTACCTGGGACTCAATTTACCTTTCTTACCAAAATGTATAACTCCCTTCAATGGAGATACCTTCAAGAAAACATGATCTATTACCTGAAATTACAAATCCTTCCTTCTATTGTCAGCATAGCACTTCTGCCTACTTTGAGTTGCTTCGTTGTGGGTTTGGATTACCTCCACCTTTTCTATCATTTCCTCCACATGTTTTGGGCCTACGAGTTTCCTTTCACCAACATCATCCCAACAGGTTGGTGGGCGACATATTTTTTTATATAACACTTCATATGGTTCCATTCTAATACTTGATTGGAAGCTTTTGTTATAGGAAAATTCTACCATAGGTAAATATTGATCCCACATACCCTGAAAGTCAAGTGAGCAGGATCTCAACATGTCTTCTAAGGTTTGAATATTCAGTTCTGATTGTCCATCAGTTTGGGGGTGGTAATCAGTGCTCAAACAATGTTCAGTATCCAGGGATTTCTGAATACTTTTCCAGAATCTTGAATTAAAACATGGATCACGATCAAAAACAATCGATAGAGGTACTCCATGAAGTCTCACTACTTCATTAATATATAGTCTTGCTAGAAGTTCAAATGGTAAATCTTCTCTTATAGTAAAAAAATGTGCTGACCTGGTAGGACGATCAACAATGACCCATATTGCATCATTCCTTCTAGGAGTCTCTGGTATTCCCATGACAATGTCCATCGTGATATTATCCTATTTCCACTAAGGTATAGGAAGAGGTTGCAATACTGCTCCAGGCTGTTGCCTTACAGCCTTCACTTGTTGATAAATCATACATCTTGACACAAAATCAGCAATCTCACTCTTCAAGTTGTCCCACAAAAAATGTTCCTTCAAATCTCTATACATCATAGTGCTACCAGGGTGTATAGAGAAATTGGAACTATGAGCATCATCCAATAATTCCCTTTTTAGATGAGGTATATCGGGAACATAAAGTCTGTTCAAAAATTTCAAAATTCCATCTTCATATACGAAGTCACTCAATCTCCCATCATTCACAACTTTAATATTTTTTGGAAACTCCTCATCATCATCCTGAGTAATTTTTTTTTCCTTTCTAGTAAAGATGGTTTGGCAACCATTTGAAAAATCATTGATGTTTCACCTTCCTTGGTTATTCCAATATCCATCTTTACTAGATCTATGAAAATAGGATCCCTTTCAACTCTCATATTGTTCAAAACTCCATGATCCTTTCTGCTCAAAGAATATTCCACCTTATTTTCCTTCATCGGGTGGTAGTGTATCATGAAATCATAATCCTTGAGTATTTAAAGCCATCACCATTTCCTCATGTTGAGTTCTTTCTGTGAGAAAATATACTTCAAACTCTTGTGATCGATATATATATCCCATTATTCACCATAGAGATAATGTCTCCATATCTTCAAAGAAAATATTACAACAACTAACTCAATATCATGAGTAGGATAGTTTTTCTCATGAATTTTTAGCTGCTGTGATGCATAGGCAATAACCCTATCATTCTACATAAGGACACAAATAAGGCCTTTCTTTGCAGCATCACTATAAATAAAAAACCCATCATTCCCTGATGGTAGAGTCAATATAGGATCTTTGACTAATCTTCTCTTTAGTTCTTTGAAACATTTCTCACAATCTTTTTTTCAATAAAATTTAACCCCTTTATGTGTGAGCTTCGTTAATTGGTTATCCAATTCGGAAAATTCTGGACGAAACGTCGATAATAACCTACTGAACCTATAAAACTATGCACCTCGGTTATACTCGTTGGTGCCAGCCATTCATGTATTTCTCTTTTCTTAGAAGGATCAATAAAGATTCCAACCTTAGAGACAATATGGCCAAGAAAATAAATTGCATGATTCCACAATTCCAACATGCTAAACTTCCCATTTAATTCATGTATTCTCAGAGTATTCTGAATAATTCCCAAGTGATTTTTATAATCATCATAGATTTTGGAGTATACCAAGATATCATCAATAAATAAGACTAAAAATTCATCAAGATATTCCTTGAAAACTCTGTTCATTAGATCCATGAAAACAAAGGGTGCATTAGTAAGCCCAAATGGCATTACTGTAAACTCATAATGCCCGTACCTAGTTCAAAATGCCATCTTCGGAATGTCTTCCTTCTTCACACACAACTGATGGTATCCAGATCAAAGGTAAATCTTTAAAAAGTATTGAGCTCCATGCAGTTGGTCAAATAAATCATCAATGTGAGGTAGTGGATACTTGTTCTTTATTGTTATAGCATTGATCTCACTATAGTCGATACATAACCTCATAGATCCATCTGTCTTCTTAACAAAAAGGACAGGGGCTGCCCATGGAGAAACACTAGGTTGAATAAATCCCTAATTACTCAATTCATATAGTTGTTTCTTTAGTTCCAATAATTCCATAGTGGCCATACTATAAGGGGTATTCAAAATAGGCCTTGTACAAGGAATTAAATCAATGGAAAACTCAATTTCTCGTTCTGGAGGATGTTTAGGTAAATATTTTGGAAACACATCAACATATTCTCTCACAATAGGTACATCCTAAATTTGAACATTCCTTTCCTCATCCACAGTCATTTCATTCTCTTCCTCCCCAATAATTGAATTTACTTGAGCTACTAGGGGTGGATCTAGATAAGAATTAGGAGGTGATGATTCTGCTCTAAAGATATGGTGTTCTTTATCATCATCATGTAAAATCGTAACATCATTCTTCTTATAATAAATATTCACATCATGGTCCAAAATCCAATCCATACCGTGGATTATATCAAATTCAATCGTGGGTATTATGATGAGATCAGAAGATAAAGAACATTTATGTGCTCTAATGGGGACCGATTCACAAAACATTATTACAATGATACTTCCCTTGGGAGTTTTGACTGAAAACTCCCTTGTTAAATCAAATTGTAAATATCTAATTTTTATAGCAAACTCATAAGATATTAAACAATGTGATGATACAGAATCAAATAAACCATTTTTTAAACTTGAGGTAACCATTAAATTACCTGTCACCACATCTTTTGGAGCTTCTACCTAACCAGTAGTGATAGCATAATCTTGGCCTTGATCTCTTAACCTTTTCTGAGTTAAGTTTCCCTAACTCTTAGGACATTCATTTTCATAATGTCCCATCTCCCTACAATTGTAGCATTGAACATAGGTAGCTTCCTTCTTCCCCTTGCAATCATGATCTTCGTGGCCTTTTTCACCACACTTCTAACAGACTCCCATTCACTTCAAGCAAGTACCGGGGTGTTTCTTCCCACATTTACTGTAGGATGGATATTCAACTTTTCCTTTCTTCCCCTTATGTCCATTTCCAAAGTGATTAGTAGATCTCTTCTTCTCTTTCTTTTCTTTAAAGTCATAAGACTTAGAGAATTCTTTTTCTATCTTGGTAGCACATGAGACAATATCTTTGTATGATAAGAGGGATTGTGAGACAAATTCTCTACGAAGAAACAGTTATAACCCATAAAATAAATGATCAATCTTACTTCATGGGTTATGTATATAATCTGAAGCATGCCTTGATAACCTTGTAAAGTTAGCCTCATACTTTGCAACATTCTCATCCTCCTTTTTCCTCAGAATCAAAAATTGTATTTCCATATCCACTCAATGGTAATGAGGAAAGTATTTTTCTAATAAAATATCTTTAAACTCCCACCATTCCATATTTGATACTTCATCATATTCTTTTGTGTTTTGAATCAATAATTACCACAGATCAGTATCTCTACTAAGGTGGTAAACTGCCATGATAACTTTTTCCCTTTCACTACTTCCCAAGGAATTGAATAATTTCTCTAAGGAATTTATCCATTTCTAAGCTACTAATGTAATTATACTCCCATTGAATTTTTGTGGTTGTTTCCTCATGAAGCGATCTGATATTGATCCTCTACGCTTTGGATCATGGTGCTCCATACGGGTAAGGTTATTATTCATAACCTGAGTGAGTTGTCCCAGTATGGTGATAAGCTGATCAGCACCAGTTGTATCCCCATCTCCACTATAATTATCTAGAGCAGGAGGGAAATCCCTACAAAGAGTGCATGTGTTGATATGGTTTCCATTCCTTCCACTAGGTTCTATTTCTAAACAATGACATAAACTAGATTAGTTTATGAATCAAAATACATAATTCCATACTTCTAAAACACTTAACATAAATTGAACAGTTTATGGATATAATCCATAATCACAAAAAAATGTTTCATCATAGTAAGTATATACTCAAAAACCTTTCATAATGGTTTGTAAATAAAATGATAATTATCCTAATCATATCCCTTAGGAGTGTCGTAACCAAGAGTGTAGCAAGGATCGTTGTTTTGCACTAGTTCCCATTTGAGTCTAGCTCAAAGAGGTGTTTCCAGGTTTTACCCCTAGGTACATCTATGCCAAATATGCCTCTACCTACTCTTATCCATACATGGATTTATTGCTTGGAAACCTCATAAAATCTCTACAATAACAAAATTCTAGGAAGTTATTCTATACTAATCCTCAAAGTCCATCTTAGGTCTACGTGCTCTAATCAGAGTTTATCTAAATCTAGGTTCCAAGGTTTGTACTAAACTTCATCTAATACCAACTGTAATGCCCCGACCCCTGTTACCCAAGTCACGACCCATCCTCGGGGCCCGTGCCGTGACTACCCCAAGCCCGCCTTCCATAGGCCAGGGGCTGGCGACTAGCACCAAAGGCGTAAAATCTCGATAACTAGGAAGGCATTGCCTTTATAAAAGAAAACAAGCACCATAGAGTACAAGTGGAAACAAAACACTAAGTAAAAAAGAAAAGTTGAAAAGTAAATGGGCCAGAATACAAACCCAAAATAAAGTACAACTACAACTGAACAAGGTACAATAGCAAAAAGACAAATAGCTGGAAGAGGGAAGCAGCTCCTGGGTCGTCCTCCTCGGGTCCTACCTAAAGGGTAGGTACAGATAGCGTAGCTCCTGGTCGTCCACAACAGATCCTACCTGAAGGGTAGGTACAGATAGCCTCCTCCATGCTCTCATCCGTCAACCTCCTCTGTGAGTCGTCTCGTCGCGTAGTCCACCTCCGGGTACTGACTCGTCGTGTAGTCCACCTCCGGGTACCGACTCGTCGTGTAGTCCACCTCCGGGTACCGTCCAGTCCTCGAACACTCGGACTCCGTCAGCACTGCCCGTCGTCTGCAACCAACACAACGAGGTGCGGGAATAGCCCGTGCAGGGGTGAGTATAACGATACTCAGTAGGGACCCCGAGACCCTCAAGGTATCACTAAACCAACAAGGATAACCATAAGAAGATCTCAACAGATAACCTCTACTTAGATATATGCCCATACATATACCTATGTTATCAAGTAACCCATCTCAATCATGAGGAAACATAAGGATTGTGAAATCAACGGATAACCACTACCCAGGTATAAGCCCATACATATACCTAAGTTATCAAGTGACCCATCTCAATCATGAGGAAACACAAGGATTGTGAAATCAACAGATAACCACTACCCAGGTATATGCCCATACATATAACTAAGTTATCAAGTGACCCATCTCAATCATGAGGTAAACACAAAGGTCAAAAGTCTCAGCTCAAACAAGGATTTTCATTAACGAAACTGTAACTGCTGAAGAGCTCCGTCTCTGGAGTGTACAGTGGTCCTGTCACGACTCCGAGGTACTGCTCACTAACCTAAGACTGCTGAAGTACTCCTCCTGTCGAGTACCGTGGGTCTGCGGCCAACTATTGGGCGCTCCGTCCGTTGAGGGTCTGTCGCCAAATACTAGGCGCTCTCCCTAATAGCCTACAGAGGTACTCCTCCGGTCGAGTACCGCGAGTCTGCTGCCAACTACCAGGCGCTCCGTCCACCAGGGGTCTGCCACCTAATACCGGGCGCTCCGTCCACTGGGCTAGTCGACTCACTCCAAGTCGAGTCGGTCAAGCAGTCGTCAGGTCTCAGTCGTCTACACAGTCTCCGTACTCCGCTCGCTCCTCTCTGGGAGGGTCCGCTCCACGAGCTACCGGTCGATACTCCAAGTATCTCAAAGTCCCACGAAGAAGTATCTTAAAGGACCGCCTCATCATAGGGCTCTCAACGCAATAGATGGCACGTCAATCGGACGCCCGGTCTGTGAGTTACTAGCCTTTTCGTCCCAGGGGCCCGGTTGGTTTCGTGTGCGAACCAACCCGGCCGTAAGTCAACTATACCATGAACACTCATAGGGTATACTCATAGGGAACGTTTCTCAACGTGATCACCAACGCCGCTGACGGTTCGTCAAACGGACGTCTGGTCTGAAAGATATCATCTTTCTCCGTTCCAAGGGCCCGGTTGGATTTCGGGAACAATCCAACCAAGCTATAACCCAACTGCATCCAAAACTCGGGCGGAGGATGCCAAAAGTTCTGTATCGTCAACAGGAACGCAACGCAACAGACGGCGCGTCAATCGGACGCCCGGTCTGGAAGTTATTGGCTTTTTCGTCCCGGGGGCCCGGTTGGTTTTTAAGTTAAAACCAACCCGACCGTACTCCAACTGCGTCCAAACCTTGAGCAGAGTAAGCCAAAAGATCTGTCTCCCTTATAGGAATTCAACAAAATAGACGGCGCGTCAATCGGACGCCCGATCTGTTATGTGTTGGCCTTTCCGTCTCACACCCACCCTGGGAAACATCCTAGGAGGTCACCCATCCTGATCACTACTCTAGGCCAAGCACGCTTAACTATGGAGTTTTAACCACGTAGGCTCCCGAAAAGGAAGATGCACCTTGAGTATAGTATATCGAAAGAACCGTCTCAATCCAAGGATCGCGTTGCCGCCGACGGCGAGTCGTTTGGAGGCCCGTAACCCAAGATACAGGCATTTGACCGAAAGTGGTCCGAAACTGGGGGTCTGGGCCCGGGCCGACCCGGGCCGACCCCCCTGGGTCGGCCGAACCGGGTCGACCCCCCCCCCCCCCCCGGGCGGCGACCCGGCCCGACGACCAGTCATAGCTCGGAATACCCGGCCCGGCCGGCGGCGCGGTCCGGAGCGGCAGCGCGGACCGGCACGGCGGCGCGGCCTGGGCGCCGTCCGGGTGCCGTGCGCGGGGGTCAAAGCCCCCCCCCCTCCTTTGAGAACTGCTGCCCCTTAATTGGGGCCGCTTTTGAGACCCGGCCAGGGGAAATTAATCCCCCCTGTCTCCACTGTCCCGCTGGCCCGCACTGGCCGACCGGTTTTGCCAGTAAGGACCGGCGACGGCCGGTCCTTCCTTCGCCAACACCGGCGGCCCGGTGCTGGCTGCCGGTCATCTTGCTCCGTCGCGGCCCGTAATCGGCCACGGCCTATGCCGTCTGGCGCGATGCGACGGCATCGCTTCCCTCCGCCGCGGCCCCGCTCCGGCCGCGCCGCCTTTGAATTTGTTCGACGCGACGCGACGCGACGGCGTCGCGTTCTTGGATTTCTTTCCACGGCGCGGCGCGACGGCGCCGCGCATTAATTGCCATGCGATTCCCGCGTGGTGCGACGGCACCACGCCATCCCGTTCCATCCGCAAGGAAACAATTGTGAACATAGGAGGGGGGTTCGACCGTGTTGGTGCGGTCTGGGCCCCCCTCTCGTTAGACAATAACATTTAATCCTTTATCCTCGAAGTTCGACATTCTAGAATCAAGAATGGAAAATAAATAAATAAAATATCAACAATCCCCTACCTCGGATTCAAGTGCGGAGCATGCCAATCAAGCCGCGGAAGACTAGCGTCGCGAAGGTCGGTCGTCGCGGAAATCGAACGTCGTTTCCGTTGACGTCGAGGTGCGTCTGAAGAGGTACGTCGCTGGAGAAGCTTCGTAAGCTGACAGAGATAGTCCGAGGAGGAAACGACGTCTCCTTTCGTTGACACGGGAAGAAGATCGAAGAAGCGGCGTCATCGATCTTCAGAAACACACCGGCTACGAAGAAGAGAAGCGGCGTTCTTCGTCGGAGCTTAAGTGTTTTTCGTGTTCTTCTTCAAGGTTGAAGAAGATGGAGAGAGCTTCTCAAAATCTCTCAAGGTGGCAAAGGAGACCAACCCAAAATAAAATAAGCTTAAGCCTTATTTTATTTACACAACTAAACATTTGAATTTCAAAAGATAAGAAACGAACCATTAATTCGTAGAATTAATTCAACGAAAGAAACAACTCATTTAATTTACGAAAAAAACACCGCCCAATTAAATAGTCTGTTAAGAATTTAAGAAAACGCGTCAGTTGACTTTCATAAAGACGGGTTTTCGCGGGTGCGTTACTTAGAGGAAAGAAACAGTGTGGCTCGTGCGGGACCCACCTCATAAATATCCTACCAAGAGGGTAGGATATTTCTGGATAGTACCCTATCCAATTCAACTCAGATTAAGCCGCTTTTAAGTTGCTTCAAGTGGCTTCCAAGTGGCTTAAGTGAAATAAAATAAAGTTGTCGCAAAATTATTTGATTTCTTAACTTTAAGCCCAAAAATTAAAAACCACACCCGAGCAAACGCAACTCCGGAAGAGGCGTTTCTAAGCAATTACCGGCGCTTCGATTCCATCGGTGCCCTCAGAATTTGATTCCGAGCATCGGTTCAAAAGTTAGAAAAACTCGCTCGTCCGTTCACTGAACGTACCCGAGCCAAACTTCGGAAATTGATTCCGGGCACACCGGGCCTCGGAATTAGGCGCCGTCAGAAACTGCGTTCTTGTAAAATTCCAAAGAAAATTAAGGAAAAAAAATTTCCTTGGAATTTACGGGTCTTTACATTACTCCCACCACAGGGATTTACGTCCCCGTAAAGCTTCACCACAAACTTAGGGAAACAAAGCGGTACTGAGCAAGCATCTGAGACTTCCGCTCCCATGTGCTCACCTGGAGGTTCCAGCGCTGCCAAAGAAAGTTCACAAGAGGAATCGACCGTCCTCCTAAGATCCGCTCTTGTCGATCCTTGATCCCCACAGGAACCTCCGTAGAAGACACTCATCGCCACCGTCCAGCTCCTCATGGTCAATGACATGCGAAGGGGGTCGAGCACGTATCTCCTCAGTTGGGATACGTGGAAAACATCGTGCACCTAGTGCAACTGAAGTGGATGGGCCAAGCGGTAAACCACCTCGCCTACCCAGCTGAGGACCTAGAAAGGTCCTTTGAACCTCGGAGATAACTTGCCTCCCTGGCCACATCTCCATAAACCTTGTCGAGGTGAGACCCGTAAGAAGACGTGGTCATCATCCTCGAACTCCAGAGGTCTCCATTTCTGTTAGAACTGAAACTCAAAACGACTACTGCTACGAGAGTAAGGTTGACAGACTCAAGAGTGATCGGTCGCACCCTCCTGTGCAAGAGTTACCCTGCACTTCCTGGGGTTTCCTTTTCTGCCGACCAAGGAAAACCCATCCCGACGTTTTCCTAAAACCGTCAATTTGAGTATGAAAAGTTATTTCCCATTCCATACTCAAAATAATGTCATAAGGCCTCGATGCTGCCACCAAGAGATTCCAACCAGAACTCTTGCCTCGAGGGTCTGACCACACCGTCAGCGTAAGTGGGATTATCGAGTCTCCTCCCAAGGTATCTCCAGACGTGAGGGTCAATTCCATGTCTTACCGGAAACTCTAGGACTGGAACAAGATTTGTGAAAGCGAGGAATGATTCATATCGACGTATGTTACTACAGTAGCTAGTAGTGGACACAGACTGTCCCTTGAATCATTTCTAGAGCCATTGGGTCACACTCCTTGACCGCATGCAGCCGCACTCTCCCTCCGCCCTCCAGCTCCCTGAGCCTGGCGGGAATAACTAAGGCGGGTGGTTGTAGCATGTTAAGATGTACACCACCTCATGCTGCTCTCCTAGATCTGCCTCCACGTCTGCTGCTTCGCAGACTCATCTCTATTTAAATCTACCTCTTCTTGAAACATTTAACACGCCCGAGTCTCTAAGAATGGCACCGGTTCCTTGTTTCTTACTGCACTGTGTAGTCTTCATCCGCTCCTGGATGAACTGCACCTCCTTTAGTCTCACAAGAGCTGCTATGATTTCTTCTTTGCCGATAAGAGAAATCTGGTCTCATCCCCTGGATGAACGACATTCGTTTCCTAATACAGTCAATCCTGACATAAATGATGCATTCATGCCATGGATGACGTCGTAAGGCCTCAACGCAACTACTAAGAGATCCAACTGTCACTCTCTCCTCCAAGGGTCGAGTCACACTGTCGGCATCAGTATGAGGTCACTGGGTCTCCTCCAGTAGGAATCTCAAAAGTGAGGGTCAATTCAACAGTTTAACCGGGACCACTCAGTGTCAACCAAACAAAAAGGACAGGAAAGCAAACAAAGATAAGTGTCTTTTTATTATTGCATCTCATAGTACAAAGACACGAATACAAAAGCATCATGGAACTATAAGTACAAAGGACATATCCACTAGTTCCTCTCCTGTCCACCTGCTCTCGGAGCTCCATGACCATAGGCCTCAGCTGCCTGAAGCTGAGCTCTCCCATGTCCTCCTGTCCCCTGCGGTCGGGGTGGGCCTCTTGGTGGTGGTGGCAACATCCTGAAGCGTCGTCCACCTACAGCTGCACGGCCAGCTCCTCTGCCATGGCCGCCTGCTCCTTGCGGTCCGCCCTGATCGAACCTCTGCCTTTGCCTCGGAGGTTCTTCATTTAAATACTGGTCATCTGCATGGAGGTTCGGACAGTCATGTGCCATGTGACCAATTCCTCCGCAGGAGTAACACTGTCCACTCTCGGCACGTCTGGCTCTGACTCCACCCCGGTTTCCCCGCACAACTGAACTTGAGTCGTGAAGTCTGCCACCGGTAGGTCTGGTCCTCTTGGACCTCTGTGTCATCTGTCTACTGCCTGCTGTAGAAGACTCTGCCGCAAGCCGGCTAGTGGTGGGTCCTGCTACTGGAGACTGCTCATCAAGGAAACTCTCCACTAAGAGGGCTCTCTCCAACACCCCTGTCTGCATAGGAAATCTATGAGAAACAACAGAAGCTCTAATCTCTCGCCTGAGCCCCTGCTCGAAGGATTGGGCCATGAAGAACGGGTCCCCTACCATATCTTTGGAGTAGCGCGAGAGGTCTGTGAATCTTGCTGAGTACTGCGCCACTGACATGCTGCCCTGTCGCACCTGAAGTAGCTCCTGTATATGCACCGCTCGAAGGGTGGCTGGTACAAACTCTGCCCGGAACAGGATCTCGAAGTCTTCCCATAGAATTGTCGCCTCGTCATGCATCTGAAGCATCAGGCTCCACCATCTGCCTGCTGCTGCCTGAAGAAGGCTGGCAGCTAGGATCACCATGAAATCTGTCGGCGTCCCCACTAGCCTGAAGACTCTCACCACAGCCTCCAGCCAATCCTCAGCCGCCTGCGGGTCCGTCCCTCCATGGAACTTGGGTGGCCTCTGGCGCTGGAACTCATGCAGTGCGCTCAAGCGACGTGCATCCTCTACTGCTGGGGCTGGTGGCATCGGTGCCCAACGGGTAGTAGTACCGCTGGTGCCTCAACTGGGATAGGGCCCTGTACTGAGGCCTCGTCGCTCGGCGGGCTGTCAGTACGTACCACTCTCGGGGCTCTAGCTGGTCGTCCACGGGGAGGCATCCTAAAAGAAACAACGTGACACGGTCAAAAGATTATACCTGGTGAGCTTACCTGGTTTGAGCTGACATTTAAATAAAACTTCTGGAAAACACACACGCAATCAGTGTTTTCATGCACAAAGTCAGAAACCAGTTGTCAGGGTCCTGGTGTATGGATACGTCGGCCGCCCGCACCAAAACTGGACTCCCTGAACTGATCACCACACTCGGTACTCTTAACACTATTGCTTCACAGAAGGAAAAATCAGAGTTATAAGTTCTGCAGTAGAACCGAACTCCTCTGATAACAATTTGTCACGACCCGTCCTCGAGGCCCATGCCGTGACTACCCCAAGCTCGACTTCCATAGGCCAGGGGCTGGGGACTAGCAACAAAGGCGTAAAATCCCGATAACTGGGAAGGCATTGCCTTTATAAAAGAAAACAAGCACCACGGAGTACAATTGGAAACAAAACACTATGTACAAAAGAAAAGCTGAAAAGTAAATGGGCCAGAATACAAACCCAAAAGAAAGTACAACTACAACTGAACAAGGTACAACAGCAAATAGACAAACAGCTGGAAGAGGGAAGCAGCTCCTGGGTCATCCTCCTTAGGTCCTACCTGAAGGGTAGGTACAGATAGCGCAGCTCCTGGTCGTCCACCACGGATCCTACCTGAAGGGTAGGTACATATAGCCTCCTCCACGCTCTCGTCCGTCAACCTCCTCTGTGAGTCATCTTGTCGCGTAGTCCACCTCCGGGTACGGACTCGTCGTGTAGTCCACCTCCGGGTACTGTCCAGTCCTCAAACACTCGGCCTCCGTCAGCACTGCCCGTCGTCTGCAACCAACACAACGAGGTGCAGGCCTAGCCCGTGCAGGGGTGAGTATAACGATACTCAGTAGGGACCCCAAGACCCTCAAGGTCTCACTAAAACAACAAGGATAACCACAAGAATATCTCAACAGATAACCTCTACTTAGATATATTCCCATACATATACCTAAGTTATCAAGTAACCCATCTCAATCATGAGGAAACACAAGGATTGTGAAATCAACGGATAACCACTACCCATGTATATGCCCATACATATACCTCAGTGATCAAGTGGCCCATCTCAATCATGAGGAAACACAAGGATTGTGAAATCAACGGATAACCACTACCCAGGTATATGCCCATACATATACCTAAGTTATCAAGTGACCCATCTCAATCATGAGGTAAACACAAAGGTAAAAAGTCTCAGCTCAAACCAGGATTTTCATTAACGAAACCGTATCTACTGAAGAGCTCCGTCTCTGGAGTGTACAATGGTCCTGTCACGACTCCGAGGTACTGCTCACTAACCTAAGACTGCTGAAGTACTCCTCCTGTCGAGTACCGCGGGTCTGCGGCCAACTACCGGGCGCTCCGTCCGCTGAGGGTATGTCGCCAAATACCGGGCGCTCTCCCTAATAGCCTACAGAGGTACTCCTCCGGTTAAGTACCGCGGGTCTACTGCCAACTACCAGGCGCTCCGTCCGTCGTGGGTCTGCCGCCAAATACCGGGCGCTCTGTCCACTGGGCTAGTCGACTCACTCCAAGTCGAGTCGGTCAAGCAGTCGTCAGGTCTCAGTCATCTACACGGTCTCCGTACTCCGATTGCTCGTCTCTGGGATGGTCCACTCCATGAGCTACAGGTCGATACTCCAAGTATATCAAAGTCCCACTAAGAAGTATCTCAAAGGACTGCCTCGTCATAGGGGTCTCAACGCAACAGACGGCGCGTCAATCGGACGCCCGGTCTGTGAGTTACTAGCCTTTTCGTCCCAGGGGCCCGGTTGGTTTCGTGTGCGAACCAACCCGGCCGTAACTCAACTATACCCCGAACACTCATAGGGTATACTCATAAGGACCGTTTCTCAACGTGATCACCAACGCCGCTGACGGTTCATCAAACGGACGTCTGGTCTGAAAGATATCATCTTTCTCCGTTCCAGGGGCCCGGTTGGATTTCGGGCACAATCCAACCCGGCTATAACCCAACTGCATCAAAAACTCGGGCGGAGGATGCCAAAAGTTCTGTATCGTCAATAGGAATGCAACGCAACAGACGGCGCGTCAATCGGACGCCCGGTCTAGATGTTATTGGCTTTTTCGTCCCGGGGGCCTGGTTGGTTTTTAAGTTAAAACCAACCCGACCGTACTCCAACTGCGTCCAAACCTTGAGCGGAGTAAGCCAAAAGATCTTTCACCCTTAGAGGAATTCAACAAAACAGACGGCGCATCAATCGGACGCCCGGTCTGTTATTTATTGGCCTTTCCGTCTTACACCCACCCTGGGAAACATCCAAGGAGGTCACCCATCCTGATCACTACTCTAGGCCAAGCACGCTTAACTATGGAGTTTTAACCATGTAGGCTCCCGAAAAGGAAGGTGCACCTTGAGTATAGTATACCGAAACGACTGTCTCGATCCAAGGATCGCGTTGCCGCTGACGGCGAGTCGTTCGAAGGCCCGTAGCCCAAGATATGACCATTTGACCGAAAGTGGTCCGAAACTGGGGGTCTGGGCCCGGGCCGACCCGGCCCGACCCCTCCTGGGTCAGCCGAACCGGGTTGACCCGCCCCGGGCGGCGACCCGGCCCGACGACCCGGCCCGGCTCGTAAAACCCGGCCCGGCTGGCGGCGCGGGCCGGGGCGGCGGCGTAGTCCGGCGCGACGGCGCCGTCCGGCGCGGCGGCGCGGACCGGCACGGCGGCGCGGCCTGGGCTTCGTTCGGGTGCCGCGCGCAGGGGGAAAAGCCCCCCCTCCTTTGAGAACCGCAACCCCTTAATTGGGGCCGCTTTTGAGACCCGGCCGGGGGAAATTAATTCCCCCAGTCTCCACTGTCCGGCCGGCCCGCACTGGCCGACCGGTTTCGCCATCAAGGACCGGCGACGACCGGTCCTTCGCCGACACCGGCGGCCCGGTGCCGGCCGCCGGTCATCTTGCTCCACCGCGGCCCGGAACCGGCCGCGGCCTATGCCGTCCGGCGTGATGCGACGACATCGCTTCCCTCCGCCGTGGCCCCGCTCCGGTCGTGGCGCCTTTGACTTTCTTCGACGCGACGCGACGGCGTCGCATTCTTGGATTTCTTTCCACGGCGCGGTGCGACGGCGCCGCGCATTAATTGCCATGCGATTACCGCATGGTGCGACGACACCACGCCATCCCGTTCCATCCGCAAGGAAACAATTATGAACATAAGAGGGGGGTTCGGCCGTGTTGGTGCGGTCCGGGCCCCCCTCTCGTTAGACAATAACATTTAATCCATTATCCTCGAAGTTCGACATTCTAGAATCAATAATGGAAAATAAATAAATAAAATATCAACAATCCCCTACCTCGGATTCAAGTGCGGAGCACGCCATTCAAGCCGCGGAAGACTAGCGTCGCGGAGGTCATGCGTCGCGGAAATCGAACGTCGTTTCCGTTGACGTCGAGGTGCGTCCGAAGAGGTACGTTGCTGGAGAAGCTTCGTAAGCTGACAGAGATAGTCCGAGGAGGAAACGACGTCTCCTTTCGTTGAAACGGGAAGAAGATCGAAGAAGCGGCGTCGTCGATCTTCGGAAACACACCGGCTACGAAGAAGAGAAGCGACGTTCTTCGTCGGAGCTTAAGTGTTCTTCGTGTTCTTCGTCAAGGTTGAAGAAGATGGAGAGAGCTTCTCAAAATCTCTCAAGGTGGCAAAGGAGACCAACCCAAAATAAAATAAGCTTAAGCCTTATTGTATTTACACAACTAAACATTTGAATTTCAAAAGATAAGAAACGAACCATTAATTCGTAGAATTAATTCAACGAAAGAAACACCTCATTTAATTTACAAAAAAAAAACCGCCCAATTAAATGGTCTGTTTAGAATTTAAGAAAACGCGTCAGTTGACTTTCATAAAGATGGGTTTTCGCGGCTGCGTTACTTATAGGAAAGAAACGGCGGGGCTCGTGCGGGCCCCACCTCACAAATATCCTACCAAGAGGGTTGGATATTTCTGGATAGTACCCTATCCAATTCAACTCAGATTAAGCCGCTTTTAAGTGGCTTCAAGTGGTTTCCATGTGGCTTAAGTGAAATAAAATAAAGTTGTCGCAAAATTATTTTATTTCTTAACTTTAAGCCCAAAAATTAAAAACCACACCCGAGCAAACGCAACTCCGGAAGAGGCGTTTCTAAGCAACTACCGGCGCTGCGATTTCATCGGTGCCCTCAGAATTTGTTTCCGAGCACCGGTTCAAAAGTTAGAAAAACTCGCTCGTCCGTTCACTGAACGTACCCGAGACAAACTTCGGAAATTGATTCTGGGCACACCGGGCCTCGGAATCAGGCGCCGTCAGAAACTGCGTTCTTGTAAAATTCCAAAGAAAATTAAGAAAAAAAAATTTCCTTGGAATTTACGGGTCTTTACATTACTCCCACCACAGGGCTTTACGTCCCCGTAAAGCTTCACCACAAAATTAGGGAAACAAAGCGGTACTGAGCACGCATCTGAGCCTTCCGCTCCCATGTGCTCACCTGGAGGTTCCATCGCTGCCAAAGAAAGTGCACCAGAGGAATCGACCGTCCTCCTGAGATCCGCTCCTGTCGATCCTCGATCCCCACAGGAACCTCCGTAGAGGACACTCATCGCCACCGTCCAGCTCCTCATGGTCGATGACATACGAAGGGGGTCGAGCACGTATCTCCTCAGTTGGGATACGTGGAAAACGTCGTGCACCTAGTGCAACTGAAGTGGATGGGCCAAGCGGTAAACCACCTCGCCTACCCAGCTGAGGACCTAGAAAGGTCCATTGAACCTCGGAGATAACTTTCCTCCCTGGCCACATCTCCGTAAACCTTGTCGAGGTGAGACCCGTAAGAAGACGTGGTCGTCATCCTCGAACTCCATAGGTCTCCATTTTTGTTAGAACTGAAACTCAAAACGACTACTGCTACGAGGGTAAGGTTGACCGACTCAAGAGTGATCGGTCGCACCCTCCTGTGCAAGAGTTACCATGCACTGCCTGGGGTTTCCTTTTCTGCCGACCAAGGAAACCCCATCCCGACGTTTTCCTAAAACCGTCAATTTGAGTATGAAAAGTTATTGCCCATTCCATACTCAAACTAACGTCGTAAGGCATCGATGCTGCCACCAAGAGATTCCAACCAAAACTCTCGCCTTGAGGGTCTGACCACACCGTCGGCGTAAGTGGGATTATCGAGTCTCCTCCCAAGGTATCTTCAGATGTGAGGGTCAAGTCCACATCTTACCGGAAACTCTAGGTCTGGAACAAGATTTGTGAAAGCGATGAATGATTCATATCGACGTCTGTTACTACAGTAGCTAGTAGTGGACACATACTGTCCCTTGAATCATTTCTAGAGCCATTGGGTCACACTCCTTGACCGCATGCAGCCGCACTCACCCTCCGCCCTCCAGCTCCCTGAGCCTGGCGGGAATAACTAAGGCGGGTGGTTGTAGCATGTTAAGATGTACACCACCTCATGCTGCTCTCCTAGCTCTGCCTCCACGTCTTCCGCTTCGCAGACTCATCTCTATTTAAAGCTACCTCTTCTTGAAACATTTAACACGCCCGAGTCTCTAAGACTGGCACCGGTTCCTTGTTTCTTACTGCACTGTGCAGTCTTCATCAGCTCCGGGATGAACTGCACCTCCTTTAGTCTCACAAGAGCTGCTATGATTTCTTCTTTTCCGATAATAGAAATCTGGTCTCATCCCCTGGATGAACCACATTTGTTGCCTAATACAGTAAATCCTGACATAAATGATGCATTCATGCCATGGATGACGTCGTAAGGCCTCAACGCAACTACTAAGAGATCCAACTGTCACACTCTCCTCCAAGGGTAGAGTCACACTGTCGGCATCAGTGTGAGGTCACTGGGTCTCCTCCAGTAGGAATCTCAAAAGTGAGGGTCAAGTCAACAGTTTAACCGGGACCAATCAGTATCAACCAAACAAAAAGGATAGGAAAGAAAACAAAGATAAGTGTCTTTTTATTATTGCATCTCATAGTACAAAGACACGAATACAAAAGCATCATGGAACTAGAAGTACAAAGGATGTATCCACTAGTTCCTCTCCTGTCCACCTGTTCTTGGAGCTCCATGACCATAGGCCTCAGCTGCCTGAAGCTGAGCTCTCCCATGTCCTCCTGTCCCCTGCGGTCGGGGTGGGCCTCTTGGTGGTGGTGGCAACATCCCGAAGTGTCGTCCACCTCCAGCTGCATGGACAGCTCCTCTGCCATGGCCGCCTTCTCCTTGCGGTCCGCCCTGATCGAACCTCTGCCTTTGCCTCAGAGGTTCTTCATTTAACTGCTGGTCATCTGCATGGCGGGTCGGACAGTCACGTGCCATGTGACCAATTCCGCCGCAGGAGTAACACTGTCCACTCTCGGAACGTCTGGCTCTGACTCCATCCCAGTTTCCCCGCACAACTGAACTTGAGTCGTGAAGTCGGCCACCGGTAGGTCTGGTCCTCTTGGACCTCTATGTCATCTGTCTACTGCCTGCTGCAGAAGAATCTGCCGCAAGCCGGCTAGTGGTGGGTCCTGCTACTGGAGACTGCTCAGCAAGGAAACTCTCCACTAAGAGGGATCTCTCCAACACCCCTGTCTGCGTAGGAAAGCTATGAGAAACAAAAGAAGATCTAATCTCTCGCCTGAGCCACTGCTCAAAGGTTTGGGCCCTGAAGAATGGGTCCCGTACCATATCTGTGGAGTAGCACGAGAGGTCTGTGAATCTCGCTGAGTACTGCGCCACTGACATGCTGCCCTGCGGCAGCTGAAGTATCTCCTGTATATGCACCGCTCGAAGGGTGGCTGGTACAAACTCTTCCCGGAACAGGCTCTCGAAGTCTGCCCATAGAAGTGTTGCCTCGTCATGCATATGAAGCATCAGGCTCCACCATCTTCCTGCTGCTGCCTGAAGAAGGCTGGCAGCTAGGATCACCATGAAATCTGTCGGCGTCCCCACTAGCCTGAAGACTCTCACCACAGCCTCCAGCCAATCCTCTACCGCCTGCGGGTCCGTCCCTCCCTGGAACTTGGGTGGCCTCTGGCGCTGGAACTCATGCAGTGCGCTCAAGCGACGTGCATCCTCTAATGCTAGGGCTGGTGGCATCAGTGGCCCAATGGGTAGTAGTACCGCTGGTGCCTCCGCTGGTGCCTCAACTGGGATAGGGCCCTGTACTGAGGCCTCATCGCTCGGCTGGCTGTCAGTACATACCACTCTCGGGGCTCTAGCTGGTCGTCCACGGGGAGGCATCCTAAAAGAAACAATGTGACATGGTCAAAAGATTATACCTGGTGAGCTGACCTGGTTTGAGCTGACATTTAAATAAAACTTCTGGAAAACACACACGCAATTAGTGTTTTCGTGCACAAAGTCGGAAACCAGTTGTCAGGGTCCTGGTGTATGGATACGTCGGCCGCCCGCACCAACACTGGACTCCCTGAACTGAAAACCACACTCGGTACTCTTAACACTATTGCTTCACAGAAGGAAACATCAGAGTTATAAGTTATACAGTAGATCCGAACTCCTCTGATACCAATTTGTCACGACCCATCCTCGGGGCCCGTGCCCTGACTACCCCAAGCCCGCCTTCCATAGGCCAGGGGCTGGCAACTAGCACCAAAGGCGTAAAATCCCGATAATTGGGAAGGCATTGCCTTTATAAAAGAAAACAAGCACCATAGAGTACAATTGGAAACAAAACACTAAGTACAAAAGAAAAGCTGAAAAGTAAATGGGCCAGAATATAAACCCAAAAGAAAGTACAACTACAACTGAACAAGGTACAACAACAAAAAGACAAACAGCTGGAAGAGGGAAGCAGCTCCTGGGTCATCCTCCTCCGGTCCTACCTGAAGGGTCGGTATAGATAGCGCAGCTCCTGGTCGTCCACCACGGATCCTACCTGAAGGGTAGGTACAGATAGCCTCCTCCACGCTCTCGTCCGTCAACCTCCTCTGTGAGTCGTCTCGTCGCGTAGTCCACCTCCGGGTACGGACTCGTCGTGTAGTACACCTCCGGGTACCGACTCGTCGTGTAGTCCACCTTCGGGTACTTTCCAGTCCTCGAACACTCGGCCTCCGTCAGCACTGCCCGTCGTCTGCAACCAACACAACGAGGTGCGGGCAAAGCCCGTGCAGGGGTGAGTATAACGATACTCAGTAGGGACCCCGAGACCCTCAAGGTCTCACTAAAGCAACAAGGATAACCACAAGAAGATCTCAACAGATAACCTCTACTTAGATATATGCCCATACATATACCTAAGTTATCAAGTAACCCATCTCAATCATGAGGAAACACAAGGATTGTGAAATCAACGGATAACCACTACCCAGGTATATGCCCATATATATACCTAAGTTATCAAGTGACCCCTCTCAATCATGAGGAAACACAAGGATTGTGAAATCAAAGGATAACCACTACCCAGGTATATGCCCATACATATACCTAAGTTATCAAGTGACCCATCTCAATCATGAGGTAAACACAAAGGTCAAAAGTCTTAGCTCAAACCATGATTTTCATTAACAAAACTGTAACTCCTGAAGAGCTCCGTCTCTAGAGTGTACAATGGTCCTGTCACGACTCCGAGGTACTGCTCACTAACCTAAGACTGCTGAAGTACTCCTCTTGTCGAGTACCGCGGTTCTGCGGCCAACTACCGGGCGCTCCGTCCGCTGAGGGTATGTCGCCAAATACCGGGCGCTCTCCCTAATAGCCTACAGAGGTACTCCTCCGGTCGAGTACTGCGGGTCTGCTGCCAACTACCAGGCGCTCCGTCCGCCTTGGGTCTGCCGCCAAATACCGGGCGCTCCGTCCACTGGGCTAGTCGACTCACTCGAAGTCGAGTCGGTCAAGCAGTCGTCAGGTCTCAGTCGTCTACACGGTCTCCGTACTCCGCTCGCTCGTCTCTGGGAGGGTCCGCTCCACGAGCTACAGGTCGATACTCCAAGTATCGCAAAGTACCACGAAGAAGTATCTCAACGGACCGCCTGGTCATAGGGGTCTCAACGCAACAGACGACGCGTCAATCGGATGCCCGGTCTGTGTGTTACTAGCCTTTTCGTCCCAGGGGCCCGGTTGGTTTCGTGTGCGAACCAACCCGGCCGTAACTCAACTATACCCCGGAAACTCATAGGGTATACTCATAAGGACCATTTCTCAACGTGATCACCAACGCCGCTGACAGTTCGTCAAACGGACGTCTGGTCTGAAAGATATCATCTTTCTCCGTTCTAGGGGCGCGGTTGGATTTCGGGCACAATCCAACCCGGCTATAACCCAACTGCATCCAAAACTCGGTAGGAGGATTCCAAAAGTTCCGTATCGTCAATAGGAACATAACGCAACAGACGGCGCATCAATCGGACGCCCAATCTGGAAGTTATTGGCTTTTCCGTCCCGGGGGCCTGGTTGGTTTTTAAGTTAAAACCAACCCGTCCGTACTCCAACTGCATCCAAACCTTGAGCGGAGTAAGCCAAAAGATCTGTTACCCTTAGAGGAATTCAACGAAACAGACGGTGCATCAATCGGACGTCCGGTCTGTTATTTATTGGACTTTCCGTCTTACACCCACCCTGGGAAACTTCCCAGGAGGTCACCCATCCTGATCACTACTCTAGTCCAAGCACGCTTAACTATGAAGTTTTAACCACGTAGGCTCCCGAAAAGGAAGGTGCACCTTGAGTATAGTATACCGAAACGACCGTATCGATCCAAGGATCGCGTTGCCGCTGACGGCGAGTCGTTTGGAGGCTCGTAGCCCAAGATATGGGCATTTGACCGAAAGTGGTCTGAAACCCCGACCCTCCATGGGTCGGCCGAACCGGGTTGACCCGCCCCGGGCGGCGACCCGGCCCGACGACCCGGCCCGGCTCGGAAAACCCGGCCCGGCCGGCGGCGCGGGCGGGGGCGGTGGCATGGTCCGGCGCGACGGCGCCGTCCGGCGCAGACCGGCACGGCGGCGCGGCCTGGGCGTCCTTCGGGTGCCATGCGCAGGGGGCAAAGCCCCCCCCCCTCCTTTGAGAACCGCAACCCCTTAATTGGGGCCGCTTTTGAGACCCGGCCGGGGGAAATTTATTCCCCCGGTCTCCACTGTCCGGCCGGCCCACATTGGCCGACCGGTTTCGCCAGCAAGGACCGGCGACGGCCGGTCCTTCCTTTGCCGACACCGGCGGCCCGGTGCCGGCCGCCGGTCAACTTGCTCCGCCGCGGCCCGGAACCGGCCGCGGCCTATGCCGTCCGGCGTGATGCGACGACATCGCTTCCCTCCACCGCGGCCCCGCTCCGGCCGCGGCGCCTTTGACTTTCTTCGACGTGACGCGACGGCGTCGCGTTCTTGGATTTCTTTCCACGGCGCGGCGTGACGGAGCTGCACAATAATTGTCGTGCGATTCCCGCGTGGTGCGACGGCACCACGCCATCCCGTTCCATCCACAAGGAAACAATTATGAACATAGGAGGGGGGTTCGGCCGTGTTGGTGCGGTTCGGGCCCCCCTCTCGTTAGACAATAACATTTAATCCTTTATCCTCGAAGTTCGACATTCTAGAATGAAGAATGGAAAATAAATAAATAAAATATCAACAATCCCCTACCTTGGATTCAAGTGCGGAGCACGCCAATCAAGCCGCGGAAGACTAGTGTCGCGGAGGTCGGGCGTCGCGGAAATCGAACGTCGTTTCCATTGACGTCGAGGTGCGTCCGAAGAGGTACGTCGCTGGAGAAGCTTTGTAAGCTGGCGGAGATAGTCCGAGGAGGAAACGGCGTCTCCTTTCGTTGACACGGGAAGAAGATCGAAGAAGCGGCGTCGTCGACCTTCGGAAACACACCAGCTACGAAGAAGAGAAGCGGCGTTCTTCGTCGGAGCTTAAGTGTTCTTCGTGTTCTTCGTCAAAGTTGAAGAAGATGGAGAGAGCTTCTCAAAATATCTCAAGGTGGCAAAGGAGACCAACCCAAAATAAAATAAGCTTAAGCCTTATTTTATTTACACAACTAGACATTTGAATTTCAAATGATAAGAAACGAACCATTAATTCGTAGAATTAATTCAACGAAAGAAACATCTCATTTAATTTACGAAAAAAACCGCCCAATTAAATGGTCTGTTAAGAATTTACGAAAACGCATCAGTTGACTTTCATAAAGACGGGTTTTCGCGGGTACGTTACTTAGAAGGAAGAAACGACGGGGCTCGTGCGGGCCCCACCTCACAAATATCCTACCAAGAGGGTAAAATATTTCTGGATAGTACCCTATCCGATTCAACTCAGATTAAGCCGCTTTTAAGTGGCTTCAAGTGGCTTCAAAGTGGCTTAAGTGAAATAAAATAAAGTTGTGGCAAAATTATTTTATTTCTTAACTTTAAGACCGAAAATTAAAAACCACACCCGAGCAAATGCAACTCCGGAAGAGGCGTTTCTAAGCAATTACCGGCGCTGCGATTCCATCGGTGCCCTCAGAATTCGATTCTGAGCACCGGTTCAAAATTTATAAAAACTCGCTCGTCCGTTCACTGAACGTACCCGAGCCACACTTCGGTAATTGATTCTGGGCACACCGGGCCTCAGAATCAGGCGCCGTCAGAAACTGCATTCTTGTAAAATTCCAATGAAAATTAAGAAAAAAAAATTCCTTGGAATTTACGGGTCTTTACAACCCAGAGTCTATGCATTATTATAGAACATTGGCATGATCACAAAAGATATAGTCTCGAAAGACCGATTAGTTTAGTAGCCTTGGAAACACTAGATACATTCATAATTCTTACATTACATTATAAAGTGAAAAACTAAAACAACATAGTCTCTATAGTCCACACTCATATCCCCTCAGACCATCCCTACAGGTCATTCATAAAATAATTCTTCACATCCTGGGAAAAATAAAACCTAGAAAGGGGTGAGCTCAGATGCTCAGCCAGGATAACAATATTGCAGAAAATTTCATAAATAAGCATAAACATTTACGGAAATGTATAACTAAAAAAAATTCTTTAAAAGTAGAACATCATATGAATATGGAAAAAATGAAATGAAATAATGTGATTTACTTATTCACATGGATATTCTACTAGTCGAATAATCACATGTAATATCAATAACCACATTCATAATGATGGAATGCATAATGCCAGAATATCATAACCACATAGTCAAGGCCTTGTGCCAAGACTACAAATAATATTTTTTCAAGGCCTTGTTAAAAGACACTAGTTTGTCTCATGAGACCTACCAATGTGTCGAGGAGCTATAGCGGGATCCACCCATCACTTACTAAGTCCAATGCATTCCTCATATAAACAGGTTTAAACATAACATAAACATTTGTATTAAAACTAGTAGAAAAAATGTCAATACATTCTCCATAAACCATGAATGGTATAAAAATAACACATCCACAGTCAAACATATCACAAAACCTTCAATACAATATGGAATTTTTGTATCATAATAAATCAACATCAAATAATCATAAAATCCATCAAAGGATATTGACATAGATGAAATAAAAAACTATTTGAGAGAAATATCTCTTTTTTTGAAATCATTTAAAAGTAACATAATTATAAAAGAAGACATTTACATTGAAAATATTCTTATAATATTGTAAGCGAATCTTTGATGATGTTATAATGACGCAATATAGACATACCCTCCGTATAAGTTAAAAAAACATTCTTACCTTAATTTTTTCTAAATGGTTAAAAAGGTCCTTGTTTGGAAAACGATGGAAAGATTCCTTTATAAACATCTTATAAAAAGTAAAACAAGGGTATAAATTACATTAACCCATTGTCTATAAAATATTAAAAAAAATTAAATATATTTAAAAAAAATTGATGTGGATGATAAAGAGGTCCGAGTAGATAATTACGTCTAAACAACCTCAGATGATGAAGAGATTGTGAAATAAACCCTTACCTTTTACTTTTCCTTGGTTGAGGGCAGGTTAAACTCCTGTATAATGGTGATATAATTGTTATTAAATTATACAAGAATCATATAAATTAATATGATATCATATAGATCTTTTAACATTGTTTTTGTTAATAATATCTTAGTATTATAGTCGTTTTGGGTGTTAACAGATTCGTTTTCCTTCGTATTGTTTGTTATGTCAGTCATATTTGTTATGTATGGGATGTATCTTATTCATATCCAGAATGATATCAAGTCTCTAAACATTTTTTTAATCATCTAATGAAAATTAGTCTTGAATGGATACGATGGGGAGTGAATCTCATCGCGTTCGTGGAGACGGTAATCCGTACGTACACACGAGTGACAATATCCTTCTTTTGATAATAAAATAATATATAATTGGATGGTATATAAAATATACAGAATAATTATCTAGTTAGATTTATTATTTACATGAATTACACATCATTATTATACCCATCCAAATAATAATGTATTGAATAACAATTACACCACGACGTGGAGACGGTAATCCGTATGTACGCACGTATGGTGATATGTCATTAAAGGATGGATAGAATAATGAATATGGATGAATGATATTTATAATGACATCACATTATATCGAAGATACTGGATTTATTATTTTAGAATTTAAATGACAAAGAAAGAAGAAGTGGAAGAAGAAAAAACTTGAAAGAGGGTGGTGAAATTATTACCTCTTCTTCGGGTTCTTCCTTTTGATTTTATAAAAAGGGCTCCTTAAGTTAGATTTCCGACTAAAGGAAGCCCTATAAGATGAAGTTAGGGTAACTGAGATGGTATTTGGGTAGAGTTTGGCCAAGCCAAATGGATTTGAATGTGTGAATTATAGAGAAGGGGAAGTGCCCTTTTATAAGAGGGGTGAGAGGCACCTTAGGAAAAGCTAGAAATATTATTTTATAATAAAATAAATTTCGGTTTATAATTGCCCCCCAAAAAATTATTTAAAGTATAAGGTGGGGATGGGTCTAAAACCACTCAACCAATTGGTTTTAGACAGGTTTGGGTCACTATATTAACTTTATCTTTTAGATTTAACTCTTTGTTAAATAGTTTAACATTTACCATGTCTCTTTGTATTTTTATATTATATAGTTAATAAACTTACTATATACTTACAAGAGAACCTGAAATGGTTTTTTAATGATACACTTATCATTATATATGTCTTTTGTCCGATCCATATATTTTTAGGAATAGAATATCAATTAATAAAATAATATTTGTTTTAAAAACTCTTTTATGTTAATTTTGACACTATTTTGTTTTTTGTTTTTGATAAATTCATAATAGCATTATTACTTCGAAAAAAATTCATCTAACCAACACTAATATGTCATATTAACATAGAAAATTAGTTGAATTCATAAAAAGTCTCACATTACCTTTATTTGGATATTTATAATATCAATTATTTTAATATTTCATTAATTAGGAAATTACTCCATCACCATTGTGTCATAAATAAATTAAATTATTTAATGTCTTAAAATTATAAATAAAATATCCTTATTTAGAAAATATTTTTATATTTCTAATGAATATTTATAATCGAATTTATCTTATGTATAACCCTATATTAAAAATGTTTTGGTTATTAAACATTGATTTTAACTCTTTTAATTATTCTTTAAAAAAATAATAATATGTGTCCTAATCTAATCCAAGTGGAAGAAAGAGTTTCATATTTTATTCCTAAGGTTTTTTTGGTCGAATTATACTTATCCAAATGAATTAGGACATGTGTTCATGTAATAATAATATCATTTTTAGCCTCAATTACCCAATTTACTTTTAACCGTGGTAAATAAAAGTAAAACATTACTATTCACCAAAAACTATTTTTATCTTATTGAACCAAATTTTACTCATTGATATTAACTGTATCTCTCGGATTTTCGAAATTCCAGTCATAGAAGTGGTAAAATTATGGTTTTTTTTGAATTTGTAAATTCTCCTAGGAGATGGGTAAAAGACAGTAAGAAGTTCAATAAATGTTTTATATATCTAAAATTATTATAAAATAACTGCATTGAATTACCTTTAACTTATATAGGTATTATGTATCTATTTAGGCCTAAAATAATTTTAAATAAAATAAATAATTATTTAAATAAAAATTCAGTTTTAAACTACAACTCAGTGTTTTTCACTATTCATCAAAAATTGAATGTTTTTAGAAATATACCAAAAATTCACCCTAAGCTAATTTTGATATTCCGAATCCAAAAATGAAGTAAATTTTGATAGATAAAATTTATAAAATTTCAAAAAGTGGGTATTACTATTCATTACAGCTAGTCTGATTGGTTGTGGTGTGTGTTAGAACTTGAAGTTGCGTACAACACACACTACTGCATTATTCAAAGAGAATATTACTGTGGAATCTTGGGGTGTGACATGAGGGGATCCATAAAAATACACCAATAATTCCAAGGGAATATCATGAGAAAAATACCCACTACTTATAGAAGATCATAATTCACATATGTGTATTTTGAGGTTGGATGTACTGTGAGAAAATTAGCTTGTGACTTCCCTAGGAGGGCAATTCACGACATAAACTTTATGTAATAATACTATAGGATGATGACCCATTGGTTTTGGTTCCATGTTAGTATAGATAATTTTAGGTTATTTTTATGAGGGTCCATGTGAGATGACGAGCAGACTTCATGGGGAATCCGAGAGTGCCTCATCTTTTTCACGTCAAAGAAGAGTGTTATTTAGTTATTACTAATATCATAAATTCACTTCTTAATATAAAAAATAATTATTATAAGATAATATATGTGTTTTCTTTCCCTTTATAATTTTTCTCTTTGAGATGAGCATCACAAGATCTCTCCATGGTGGCTAGATAAGATTAGTAGCTTCCCTTCCATTAGTGGCATTACGACTAGTGGGAGAAACATGTATTTCTTAAGGTTCAGAAATTATTCTTCACAATATCCATCCTACTAGTAAGTTATATTCATCTTCAATAATATCTTAATGGGGAGGAACATTCCATCTTGCATGTTTGTGAAACACCTAATATTGATGAGTCATCACTCATGTCCACTCACTAATTAAGGATCCAAGTAGGTTGAATTAATAAGAGTTCACCATATTTCTCTTGGTATAACTCAATGCTATTGTATAATACCACAAATATAGGGAATTTCACTAAAGTTACCTTTAAGGTAAACTTCAAAGGGTTCATCATTAAGTTGTACTTCTATAAATTTCCAAATATTTTCTGT
The DNA here is from genome assembly GCA_963277665.1 of Viscum album. Classification (NCBI taxonomy): domain Eukaryota; kingdom Viridiplantae; phylum Streptophyta; class Magnoliopsida; order Santalales; family Viscaceae; genus Viscum; species Viscum album. The sequence continues at coordinate 129,433,216 of OY728140.1, forward strand.
TGATCGATAAGTAGATCACAATGCATCCAATATTTAACTATGGTTTCAATGATATATAATTCTATAACTCATCCTAGTATTGTAATAAATATGTGATTAATAGTGCATTTTTAGGTAGTTTCAGAAAATTTATGATGAGGGGCATGGATGTTTAGTATAGTACCCCTTAAGGTTTATTTAAAGTAATGTCTTCCACCGCTTCAGTAACCACCATAATATATATGTACCCTTATAAACTATCCATTCATGAAAGTTATTGGAATCGCTTGGTCATAATGACTACGAGTTCCATATTTTTAACTAGAATGACATATTTTGGAAAATTTTGATTAAGATCCCTAAATTAAATTATGAAATTGATCAAACAATTCTTTTTCTTAATAAACATGATGTGGGAGTGAAATTCTAGGTATTTCACCTCTGTCTTGAAGCTAGATTTGATGATTATATAAATTTTAGTCTCTTTCATGAATACATGTGAGGGTTTCATTCCATAAAATACCTATTTTAAACCCTGATGATCATCTATTAATCCTAGGACAAGTGTAGACACATCATGATCCATCCTAATAATTTTTAGGTAATTAAAATAAAACACATAACATGGTTCTTACAGATTGGTATATACATCTTTTTCTCATCCAAAGGCATGGAAACACATATCAACATGTGTCTTAGGTGATTATCTATTCCCATATTTTCCTACCTATACTCATCGATGACTATGGTTATGCATTCCTCAAATGTTAGAGGGGAGCCTCTATGTTCGTCATCATCTTCCTCTTTCTAGATATTATTTGATGTTCCATAAAACTAGTAATATAATAACCCATAAATATAATAAAAATCTTTTACATCCTATTAGATGATTACTCTTTAAAGAACATAACCATCCAATCCATAGTTTTATAAGTATCGTATCTTTGAAAAATTAATATACAAAAAATAGGTTTATAAATGAAAACCATATTCCCCCACTATGTTCTTCATCAAAAGCACCCTCTAGAAAAATCATACATTATACCTTTATTCACAACATGGGGAAATGATACATTAGAAAGGGTAATATATGATTATAAGGGTAAACAAGGGAGATGTTAATGAACCCATAATAATAATATGTGAAAAAGGGTTTGAAAACACAAGCATATCATTTTTAAATCAAACCATGTATATCATAGTACCTAATCATGATTCAGGGAAACAATTGTGGTAGTTCACTTAAGGTGAATAAAAAAATTAATGAAAATGATCCAAAAAATCATAACCGTGTTATAATTCAGGAGTGTGTGGCATACACATAATCATAGTAATTAATTTCCTTATATGTAAATGCTTTCTTCTAGGACTATCATAATAGACTGAGTTCACATCCTAAACAATCCTAGTAGAGACAGTTCACTCCAAAGACAATAATAATGGGAAGAGTGCCTTACACAACTGGGATCAATCTTCACTACAATATTTTTTATCATAGGAGATATAAATATTTTAAAAAAAAAATTGGAGGGATATATAATTTCGAGCCCACCCACAATTAGGTTAGATACGGTTATGGATGATAGTCCAGAGGGGTGAATAGACATGTTTAAAGAATTTAAAAAAAATACACTGATTATTTAATTTAATTACAACAGTTAATTAGCAATGGAAAAAGTAAATAAAACAAGGTTGTTTTTTATAGTAGCTCTGTTCAAAGTGGGCATACTCTATGCTTATAACACTCAAAATGGGGAGAGATACATGGGTAGTAAAACGATTTTATAGGGGGAATCATAACCCAATTATAGAATCGTTTTACAGCGTAGGGATATCTTTAGGGCCCTGAACCTTGTTTCATAGAGCCAATGCTTTATTTTATTACATTTGAATGATTATAAGAAAGTCATATCCTAAAGGATTGAATAGTTTAGTAGTTTTGGAAAACCAAATACATACATAAGTTCAATATTACAACATGAAATGAATACATAATATAAATTCCAAGGGAATCATCTATAACTATTAGATTACCCCTATAGGTCATTCATAATATTTATCTACCCAACCTGGGGAGAATAAATCATAAGAAATGAGTGAGATTAGATTATCATTAAGGGTAATTAATACAGAAAAATTTATCATAATAAAAAACACTAGGCATGTTGAACAACTGAAGACACATGCCCTTAAAAATATAGTTGAGCTTAATGTGGCAGGAATAAAAGCTAATAAAATTATTCCATAATAAATGATCCTAAGAGTGTGGAACATAACAAATGATATTCTACAAGTCAAACAATCACATGGTTTATCAAATTCTAATATCACAATGAATGAAAGAAAAATTTTGTAGAATTGAAACATATCATTAGGGACTCCTTTATGAAGTTTGAAAATAGTAGGGTAAGGCCAGAGCCAAAACCCATTTCTGTATTATCTCATGACACCTACTATTGCATCGTAGGGATATAGTGGGACCCACCATTTACTTGATTAGTCCAATTCCATCCTCGTATGATTGGGGTTAAACATAAACATTATAGAAATTCATATTGAAACTGACATATGAAATGTAAATAACATCCTCCATTCATAAAACAGAATACTATCTATTCGAAGTAATATGGTGAATGGTATCAAAATAGCATGTCCAAAGTCACACTAATCATAAACAATATAATAAAATATTTATAATGTTAAAAATAATATATAAACCTCAATATTGAAAAAAATCCATTAGAGGTTTTCAAATGGACGTCAATACTCTAATAAAATCATCGTCTAATTCTTGAGAGGAATAATCTTTTACTTTGAAAAGAAGAGTTCATTTGGCAAAATCATTGTATAAAACCTAAATTGAAGTAATATAGTTTTTACATAATAAAATGAATGATTTTATAAAAATATTGGTTCATTAAAATATATTATATATTGTCCATTAAAATAGTTTTGAATTAGATAAGTTCCCTCAAATCGGGCTTGTTTATTAGGGTGAATTTTTCAAAGATCCATTTGAAACATGTAACCCAGCATAAAGGAAAGAAGGATTATATTTGGAACAGATACATAGAAAATTTAAAAAGAATTAATGATGAGTAAATAAGGATAATTAATAAATTTATTAATGTAATTAGAGAATATGAATAACTTGAATGAAAATGGAGGTTCGGGTAGAAATCCCCTACCTTATATGCGAATGAGTTCTGCACTTGACCATCAAGTCTAGGATAATAAAATTAAATAAATTAATTAACTAAATTATACTCTTATATATATATATATATGATTTATAAAAGTTTTATTAAGTTAATTTAGGTTCTCATTGATGAGTTATAATATCGAATTATGTCTATTCTGAGTGTTCGTTACTTGATTTCATGATTAGTCTGCATGTTTATAAGTAATGGAATTCATGTGGAATGGATTTCATTCTACAGAATATGAATTATAGGTTATTTATGAAATTCCAGAAGTGTAAATGGTTATATAAATAATTTTTTTATACTTTATTAAGATAAATCAATTGATAATACATTTAGTGAAAATCATTTAGATTTCTACACCAGTTATTGATCATAACAAATATGTTTTGTTCTATTATTTAATATCATGCATAGATTAAGGTCCCAAAATCATTACATAAGATATAATAAATATTTTATAATCCTATTCAATCATAAAATTGGTTTCATGTCCAGCCTTAAATAATAAATTGAAGAATGAATCTTCATTATCCACGAAGGTTATAAATTGGAACCTCCTGGACGGTGATTCTGTTTATAAAATAAAAGATAGAGACTAAAGAGATTGATAAATGTTATGAAATTAACATGAGATAATTCTAGTATATAGATTATAATATAGTTATCATGATGAATTCAGCATATTATGTTAGGATAGAATAAGAAAATAAGATAAATTGAAATGAAACTAAATAGAAAAGGAAGAGGTTTTACCTCTTGAATTAGCCTCCTTGAAAACCCCCTTAAGGGAATGAGTTTTTTTCTTTTGGAATGTCTGATAGCTCTTGGACATGGGTATAAGATAGGTAATAGTATGTTTGAATAAATTTGAGAAAATACATGGATTATAGGAGTGAGAAAAAGACGGGGTGAGTGGTGTCTTTTATAGTTGAGTAGAGGAGTGATTTTGGAATATTTAATTTATTTGTTTATTATTTTTTCCCAAGACTATGAATATTTTCTAGAATTAACATAAAATATATTAAACTAGTTAAGGGAGGTTCTAGATTTTGGGTTCTTACATAAATCATGACTCAAGGAATAGTGTATTTATCTTATAATGTATTTATAATGTAAATTGCCATATTTTACTATTCACAAAAATCATGTATTTCAAAAAAAATCCCAAAAAATCACCCGAACCATTTATGAAAATGTATAATCACAAAATTAAGTCCATTTTATGATAATAATAATCCAAATATGATAATTTTAATTATTAAATAAATTCATTATTTACATGAAAATGCAGATTTTAAATTAAAAACTGATTTTATAACACTTTCCAAAATTAACTGAGTTATCATAAAATTATCCTAAAATAATAAAATGAAAAAATATTGATTTATGAATTAATTTTATGATAATTTATTTTCTTTTAAATAATTTTATTAATTATAAAATATCAATGAAATATTTATGTCTTATATAAATACCAACAATTAAATATTAATTTTTAAAATATTTACTTACTTTTACTATGATATAATTATATAATACATTAAATTATAAGGTATCTAAAATTTATTTATACTTACATGGGTTTGGTTACTATTCATTTTTTCAATTTACTATTTATAATGGTCATATTACTATTCTTAAAGGCAAGTTACTATTTAATTAGTATTTGTTCCTTAGCATCTTCAAATACCCCTTATTTCATTCATTCTTCATATAAAAAGTTTATATTATGTTCTATAAGTGATTGTATGTGATATATATACTATATAAAATAAACATTAGAAGGGAAATACCATTTATTAATATTCATTTTTTAACATTCCTCCCTCCGTCAAAAATTTCAACATTGAAATTTTTAAATTGTCACCCCACAAAAAGACTTCAGTAGTTATTCATCATACGCTCCTTAGGCTCCCACACTGCCCCATAAATTTTATGATTTTTCGAAATTACCTTTACTATCTTAGTCATCCTATTCCTCAACACTTGTTCTGCAGTGTCCAGAATTTAGATAGGCTCCTCAATGTAAGATAAGTTTGGTTCCAATTATATTCCTTCAGTAGTGTGTACATGTGTTAGGTCTAGCATGTACTTTATCATCAAATAGACATGGAAGAAATTGTGTACCTTATAACGACTTTGTGGAATTACTAAACGATAATACACTACTCCAATTCTCTCCATAATTTCAAAAGGTCAAATTTACCTTGGGCATAGTATCCCTTTCTTTCAAAATCATATAACACAATGCTATGGAGATACATTCAAGAAAATGTGATCACCCACATGAAATTACAAATACTTCCTTCTATTATCAGAATATATCTTTTTTTCTGTTTTGAGATTCTTTGATATTTGTTTGAATTGACTGTACCTTCACTATTTATTACTCCAAAAACTCTGGTCCTACAAGCTTCCTTTCACCCACTTTATCCCAACATGTTGGTGTATGACATCATTTTCCATACAATGCTTCATTTGGTTCCATTTGAATACATGAATGGAAACTATTATTTAAGAAAACCCCCACAATGGTAAATGATGATCCCACATACCTTGACAATCATTAGATGATGATCTCAACATGTATTATAAATTTTGGATAATACTTTCTCACTTACCGTCAATGTGAGGGTCATAAGTTATACTCAAGAAAAGTTCAGCATCCAAATATTTTTGAATACTTTTATAGATTTTTGATGTAAATTTTTATCACGATCAGACATAATTGAGTATGGGTCCCCATGAATTCATACAACATCATTAATATAAATTAATCCAAGGTTCTCTTGTATAAACTCCTCCATTGTAGTGAGAAAATGCACTGATTTGGTGCTTCGATTAAAAGTTAACCATATCAAATAATTCATTCTTGGAGTTTTCGGTAATCCGATGACAAAATCCGTAGTAATTTCATCCCATTTTCATGTTGTAATAGGAAGAGGCTATGTGACCCCTCTAGAATGTTGTCTTTCAGCCTTCACTTGTTGACATACTAAACATCTTGATATATAATCAGAAATTTCTCACTTCATGTTGTCCCTGTAGAAATATTCCATCAAATATCTTTACATCCTAGTGCTACCATGGTGTATATAGAAATTCATACTAGGGGAATCATCCAATAACACCCTTTTTAGTTTTGGTATATAGTGGCCACAAATAATCTTCCAAAATTTAACAATTTCATAATCGCAGAAGAATTCATCCATCTTCCCATCATTCATATCGTTAATTTTTTTAAGATTCTTATCATTAGGATGGGATTTTTTAATCCTTTATAATATAGATTTTTGGGAAACCAATTAAAAAATATTGATGTTTCACCTTCACTGATAATTCCCATATCCATTCTCTCTAGATCCATGTACACAAGATCCTTGTCAATTCTCATTTTGTTTTGAACTCCACGATCCTACTTTCTCAATGCGTCAAATACATTATTTTTCATTCATGGGTGGTAGTGTATGGAACAATATTAATCCTCAAGTAGCTCGGGCCATCTCCTTTTCATCATTTTCAGTTCTTTATATGAAATGATATATTTCAAGCTCTTATGATACATATATATCCCACATCTTTTACCATAAATACAGTGTCTCCAAATCATTAGATAAAGGATTACGACTTCTAACTCTATATTACGAGTTTAATTATTCTATTCATGAATCTTTAACTGCCTTGATTTATAGGCAATACCTCCATTATCCTGAAAAAGGACATAGTTAAGTCCTTTCATTGATGAATCACTATCAATCACAAATACACCATTCACCGATGGTAGATTCCGGATCATAGAATTCCCTAATCTCATATACAATTCTTCAAAACATCATTCACATTATTTTTTCTATATGAAATTAAACCCTTTAGGTGTATCCTTGGTCTATGGGTTGGATAAACATACAATATTCTAAATGAAATATTGATAACAACCTCCTAAACCAATAAAACTACATATCTCAATTATGTTTATTAGAGGAGGAAATTCATAAAAATCCTTTTTTCTCATAGGATCAACTGTTATTTCATCATTAGAGACAATATGGCTAGAAGAATAAATCAATTGAAGCCAAAATTCACACATTCTAAACATCCAATATAATTCATTTTTTCAAAGAGTTTTCATAATAATTCCCAAGTTATTTTTATGGTCTTTCGTAGATAATGGTGTATTCTAGGATATCATAAATAAATACCATAAAATAATCATGATGAAATTTATTGAGAACACTATTCATTAGATCTATGAAAACAAAGGGTTCATTAGCCATCCAAAAGGCATTACTGTAAACTCGTAATTTATGTACCTAATTTGAAATTCTTTCTTTGGAATATCTTTATTGCTCACACAGAACTGATGATATCTATATCGAAGGTAAATCTTCGAAAAATATTGGGCTCTATGAAGTTGATAAAATAAATCATCAATTCAAGGATGATACTTGTTCTTTGTTATAATAGCATTGATTTCACAGTATTCAATGCACAACCTCATGGATCAATATTTCTTCTTGAAAAAGATTGCAGGGGCTCCCCATGGAGAAACACTAGGGTGAATAAATCCATTATCAATCAATTCATATTGTTTATTATTCAGCACTAATAATTCCACAGTGTACTTTATATAAGAATTATTTGATATAGGTATTGTATGAGGAATTAAATCAATATAGAACTCAACATCCCACTCTGGAGGATGTATAATTAAATCCCTTGAAAAAACATAAATATATTCTTAAGTGATATTTACATCCTCAATTAGGATATTTCATTCCTCACCCATATATATTGAGTTCTCATACTTCTATAGAATTTAATTCAATAGAGGTATTAGGGTGGGATCTCAGAAAGAATCAAATGATGAAGTTTCTTCTCTAATGATAAAGGATTCTACATCATTCTCCAAAATTGAAACTTTTTTCTTCTTATAATAGATTCTCACATCATAATTTGAAATCCAATCCATAAAAATAATTATATCAAATAAAATCATCATTATGGGGATACATGAAGCAACGAAAGATTATTTATGTGTCATAAGGGGTAATAAATGTCCAATATTTATTGCAATTATACTTTCCTTAGGATTTTTCACTGAAAACTCTTATTAAATAAAATTTAAAAGTTTTAATTTTCTTGGAGAATTGGGTAGATATTAAAGAATTTAATGATCCAGAATCAAATAAATCATTGTATATGTTTGATGAAATGATTAAACTACCTTCGAATACAACATTAGGAACTTCAACCTTAATAGTGGTGATCGTATATGCCTGGCCTTTTTACCATGAGATTTTTTATGGGAAGCATCTATGTTGATTAAGAAAATTATTTTCATAATATCTGATCTATTTTTCAATTTTATCAATGAACATTGGTATCTTCTTTCTTTCCCTTTCAATCATGAGGTGGTGGCCCTTTTCTCAACACATCTAATAGACTCCTTTTCCTTTTAAGTAGGCTCTCGGGTATTTCCTTCCACAATAATCACATGTTGGAAAACACCCCTTTTTATTCTTCAATTTATCCATTCAATCCTCCACAACCCTATTCTTATCTTTATTTACCTTAAATTCATAAGACTTACATAATTATTTCTCTATCTTGATATCACATGAGAAAATATCATTGTATAATGAGGACTTTGGGATATGATATCCATTCTGTGGAATGGATTTAAACCATCAAATAACTGATAAACCATGATCCCTAGATTACATATATACAAAGTGGTATTCCATGATAACCTGTGAAGTTAGCTTCATGTATTTAAAAATTCTCATAATCTTTTTTCCTCGGATTCAAAAACTACCTTTCAATATCCTCTTGTTTTTCACGAGGAAATTATTTTTATATGAACATTTCCTTAAAATTATTCCATTTGATATTTTAATCTCTTTCTCAATTTTTTAATTATTGACCACCATTGAGTAGAATCTCTCGATAGATTATGAACTTCCACCACAACCTTCTCCATTTAGTTACATCCCAAAGTGATAAATATATTTTCTAGGGAACTTATCCATTGTTCTACTAGAAATTGGTTTGAAGTACCATTAAATGATGGAGGCTGTTGTCGCATAAAGTGGTCTAACATTTCTCCTCTACGTTGTGGATCCAGATGCTCTATATGGGTAATATGAATTTTCATAACCTGAGTGAGTTGTCCCATTATTGTTAATGTTTCTAAGCATAAGTCATAGCATCATTATATTTCAAAGGAGGGAAATCACTACCTTGGATACGTACGTTCATGCAGCTACCATTCCTTCCACTAGGTTCCATTTCTAAATAACATCATACAATATATTATGTTATGAATCATAATGTATAATCTAAAATAGAAAAATACATTACATAAATCTAAATCCTATGCATACTTAATCCCATAATCATAAATATGGTTTTTTTGAGGAAAAACTTTAATTTAAAATCTTTCATAATGGCTTGAAATGTAAATGTGATTTTTCTGAAAAATTTCCCCTAGTAGTGTCAAACTAGGTGCATTGTAATGCTAATTTTTATATACCAGGTTACCCATGTTAGGCCCATAACACAATGTTGGAGTTGTTACTCCTAGGTATATTTGTGCCAGAACTATATCCACTTGTAGTTACTAGTAAATGATGTATTTCTAGGAATATCGATATAATTTCATCCATACCAAAATTCAAGGATGTTATTGTATACTTATCCTCAAATTCTTCTTAGGGTATTGTTCCCTAATCAACAATTTCTAAATATAGTTTCCATGTTTTCTACTAAACTTCCTTGATATCAACTATAATGTCGCTACCCTAGTTTCCCAAATCTGAAGGATTATTTTATTACATTATCATGATTACATGAAATTTGTATCCCAAATGAGTGAATAGTTTAGTACTTTTGAAAAACCAAATACGTATATAAGTTCAACAATACAAATTGAATTGAAATACACAATACCAATTCTATTGGGGACATCGTTGACTCCTAGATTATCCCTTGAATTACATTATAAAATTAATCTTTAAAAAATAGGGGAAATATAAGGGGTGACCTTAGATGATTTATAAGTGTAAGAAATACATCATAAGTTATCATAAACATAAACACTAGGCCTAGTGAAAAAATAAAAACACATTCCCTTAAAAATACACTTGAGCATAATGTGGCAATAATAAAATCTAATAAAATAATTCCATAATAAATTATCATAGGAGTATGAAACATAAATAATGATATTATACTATTTGATTTATCACATAGTTTATCAATTTAAAATATCTCAATGAGGGAATGCGTAATGATGTATAGCTGAAAACATATCTTTAAGTCATCTGCACAGAATTCTGAAAATACTATGGTAAGGCCTTGCCCAAAACATAATTCTATTTTGTCTCATGAGACACACTATTACTTTTTAAGACAAATTAATTCCTCATATGAATGGTTTTAAATGTAAAAATCATATAAATTCATATTGAAACAAGCATATTAAATTTAAATAACTTTCCCTAACTATAAATCATAAATATTGACCATTCAGGGGTAATATTTTATATGGTATGAAAGTAGAACATAAAAAATAATACTGATCATAAACCATTAAATAAAATATGTTGGATGTTAAACATAAGAGATAAACATCTCTAAATAATAAAATTCAATAGATATGTTGAAATAGACATAAATATTCTAATAAAACCACCTTGTAGTTCTTGAGACAAATAGTCTTTTACATTGAAAAGAAGAGTTCTTTTGGAAAAAATAAATTCATGAAACTAGTAGTGAACAAAGATAGTTTTTCCTAATAAAATGAGTGATTTTATAAAAATATTGGAAGAATAAAATATATTATACAGTGTCTTGGAAAATATATACGAATTCAATAAGTTCCTTTGTATTGGGCTTGTTTATTATGGAGAATTTTTGAAAGATCCTTTAAAAACATGTAACACACCATAAAAGAAATAAGGATTCTATTTTTCACATATATATATTTATATATATTAACACAAAAATCATGAGTCTTATATAATAATAATTAATAATTTCATTGATTTATGTATTGAATAAGAGTTTCCTGAAAGAAAATGGAGGTTCGGATAGAAAACCCTTACCTTATGTTTGAATGTGTTCATCACTTAAACTTAATGTCATAGATAATAAAATTAAATCCAATAATTAACTAATAAATTACCTTATATACATATATTTTATTCATTATAGTTTTATTAAGTTAATTTATGTCTTTATTGATGAGTTATAAGATCAAAAGTTTCCATTCTAGAGTGTTTGTTCCATGAACTCATAAGCGATTTTCTTGTTTGTATGTAATGTAATTCTTGAAAAATTGATATAATTCTATATAATTGGGATTAAATTTCATAAAAATGGTTTTATTACCAGCCTTTATTAACAAATGGATGAACTAAACTTCATTTTCTATGAAGGTTGTAAATTGGAACATCCCGGATAATGATTTCATTTATAAAATTAAAGAGAGAGAGTAAGGAGATTGATAATTGTTATTATATTAACATCATATAATTATGGTATATGGATGATACTGGAGTTATAAGGATCAATTGTTAGAATGAGGTTACAATATAATTAGAAAATAAGATAAAATTAAATGAAACTAGATTGAAAAGAAAGTTGTTTTACTACATGAATAAACCTCCTTGAGAACCTCCTTTAGGGAAGGGGTTTTGGTATTTTGAAAAGATAAAAACCTCAAGAATGTAGGGAGTTGATGGGGAAGAGTATGTGAGTATATTTTTGAGAAAATTCATGGCTCAGAGTAGTGATTAGAGTAGGTGGTGAGTGGAGGCTTTTATACTGGAGGAGAGGAGTGATTTTTGAATATTGCATTCATTTGTTTATTATTTTTTCTCAAGTATATGAATAGTTTGAGAATTATCATGAAATATATTAAACTAATTAAAGAGGGTTCTATTTTTGGGTTCATAAATCATTCATGACTCAATTAATAGTGTATATATCTTATCATGTATTTATACCGTAAATTACAGTATTTCACTATTCACCAAAAATTCAAGTATTTCAGAAAAATACCAAATATTCACCCTAACCATTTATTGACCTATAGAATCCAAAATTGAACACAATTTTATTAAAAAAATTCTGAATAATATAACTTTAATCTTTAAATAAACTCATTACTTAATTGAAAATACATATTTTAAATTAAAAACTGATTTTATAACATGTTACAAAATGTAATGAGGTCACATAAAATTATCTTCAAATAATAAGACAAAACATTATTTATTTATTAATAAATTTTATGTGAAATTATTTTCATTAAAATTATTTTATTAATTATAAAATTTGAATAAAATAGTTATGGCTTATAAAGATACCTACACTTAAATATTAATTTTTAAAATATTAACTTACTTTTACTATGATATAATTGTATCGTGCTTTCACTTATGAGATTCCTAAATTTTATTTATACTTATATGGGTGTGGTTATTATTCTTTTGTCTGGTTTACTATTTAAAAGGGTCATATAACTACTTCTAAGGTTATGTTATAATATCATCAGTATATATTCCTTAACATCTTGAAATACCTATTATTTCATTCATTATTCATTTATAATGTTTTAATTTCTATTATATTAGTGATTACATGTGATATATATTATATAAAATAAAAATAAAAAAGGAAATATCATTTATAGAATTTACGGTCGTTACAATAACAACATCACATACTTTTTTAGGAGAACTCAGAACCCTTACAACCTAACATTAAGAAGTTGGAATCACAACCTGAATAGTACTTACATTAGATATAGGGAATCACAACCATCATGTATTGAATTTATAATTTGGGAGTCATAACTAGAGAAAGATAAGAAGAAATAATTACTATTTTTGTAAAAGCATAAAATGAAAAATAGAGTGTGCGTGAGAGACCAGAAATAGTGATATAGACTAAAAAACAAAAGAAGGACATGGTAAATAATTAAACAACATGTACTATTTATTTTTGTATTTGATTGGATAATCTTGTTAAGGAAGTAAATGTAGAATCATATGAAATTCATCACTTGAGAGATCATACGAAGGACTACACATTGTATGACACAAGACATGATTTTAAGGAAAGTATAAAAGTTTAGAGAATTTTTATCGAGGAAAACAAATTTCTATGATGTTAACCCATGTTATCCTTGATGTGTCCTGCCACCTCTAAATATGATTTGTAAAATATAATTGATAAAATAATCAATGGGTAATGAAGTGAAAATCCAATAATTTACGAATTATTCAAGTGAAATAGATAACTATTGTCTTGGGTAATCATAACAAATAAATGTCTAAATTAAAACCAAAGAACAAGTCAAATTGATTGGCATTACCTGATGAATGATAATAATCATAATTCAATTTAATATCTTGACATTATTTACATTGTTTAAAGTAAAAATCAAATAAAATATTATTTAAATCATTATCTAATTGAAAATAATATTTATACTACCTTAATTACCCTTTAATTTGATTGAATATATTCGATGTCCTTGAATAATATTTTATAAAAGAATTATTCAATGAAATTAACTTAAAATATTGAAGCATAAATATTTCTTAAAAATGTTTTATGTGTATATCAGAATAAACTGTACCTGAAATTTTTCTTTCAAACACATTAAAAAATATTGAAAACAAATAATTTAGCTTAAATATAATATATTTTAATTTTAGAAATTAATAAAACTCATAAAATAAATATAAAATTCATACAGTTCTCCAAAATATTAAAATTGTTGAAAAGCATTTCATGGAGAAATCGTCACTTGCAGTAGAAAAAATACTTATTGATGGTAAAAATAGGTCACCGTTGATAACTAATTTGATTCCCCATCGATAAATTGGTTAATAATTAGATATAAATATTTAGCCACCATTTTCAATATGAAAGACCCACTATTGGGTACTGAAAAATAGAAAAGGAAAAAAAGTAACCCATCATATTATATGAGGAAACTATAAAGTGGAACCAATTAAGACACCTTTAGTTTATCCAATAAATGAAATAGGAAATATTAACCCACTGTCGTAAGGGATTTGGAAGAAGATAATTTTTGGAAAAATGAATATCACACTGTTAGAAATGTGTTGGAAGATTCCATTTTATGGAAATGTTATTAACATACCATTGGTTTTTATGAGCATCCCCCACCATCGGGTATATGATAAAAAAATTTATTGAATACCCACCATTTTAGAAGAGAAGTGAGCCACCATAAAGGGAGAAGGAGACCTACTTATTGAATAAGAATGAAAAATAAGTATTCATCCCTTGTTGGTATAGAACCCATCAATATGAAATGTTGTGGAAGGCCGACACATGGAAGGAGGTCATGGATGGTTTTAGGGCCTCCATTAAAAGGATTAGAAGCTTGAGAGCTCATCAATTTAGGAAAGTGGATGGTAAAGGAAGATGATGAATACCAACTCCTAATTTTATGTTCAAACTAAAAACATATACTTCATAGAATATTTATAAAATTCAAAAACATTAATTTTTAGTTTTTCTAGAATACATGATTGTAGATAATTTAATGAATAATATATTAATTTGGATACACACTTGAATATATGTGATCAAAATATAGCAATGAAATGTTTTGAACATTATATAATAGATTGTAGTAATTATGATAATAATTTAGGTATGTAAGCTATAATTTTAGAGTTTGATGTAGTTTAATAAAATGAATGAAAACTTATTATCTTTATAAAACAACAATCTTTGAGCCATTATGATTATAAATTAATGAGATTTTAAAGAAAAAAAGATTCTGCATAATGAAAGATCTATATTTTCATTATTGTAGTATGATATTAAAATAACCGGCATACCCCTTAAACAAAGGAATAATCCTTAGGTTTAAATTAATTAATTGACTATATAAGAGTTATATTTAAAATGGGATAGGTTTTACAAGAAATTTATCATTAAATAAATAAAAAAATATAAATCTTTTTAAATATAATGTTTTTCAATAAATCAAAAACATGATTCAAGATCCAGATTAAATGTGAACATGATGAAGAAACAATTAGACAACATTATAGTATAGTAATATTTATATTAACATGTCATTTTTTCCATGAAACAATAACGTTAAAATTATGATTAGTACAATAAAAGTTATAATTGAAATATATATTGTTTAATAAAATAACTTAATATATAAAAATGGTCTTGGATATTTAAGAACATCAAATAATATGCAGTCAACCAAAACTAAATACATACATTCACATTCACAAAAAATCTCCCCATTTTTGTCTTATTATAGAACAAATGAATTTAAAACCAATTTCTCCTCCATTTAGTAAATTAACAAAAAGTGAAAACCTAAACTCTGCCTAAAATGAAATAACAATAAATATATTTCAATATTTACACGCAGAAATTTTACTTTATTTTAATCAAAGAATAGTCTAATGTATTAGTAAATATATCTACATGCTTCTTTTTAGTGATGATAAATTCTAAAAAAATATCACATTTGTTAACATGTTCACTAGTAAAATCAAATCTATGAATTATAACCTTTATTAAAGAATGAAGTAATTAGTTTTTAAAATTACAAAATGAATATTTGATATCATAATAAAAAATACATTTTTCAAGATAAATTCAAAAATGATATAAGGTTTTCTTAATCCATAAAATTAGAGCACAACTAATAGAATCAATGATATAGTCATCTTTTTCATTATATATAGCAATAGAAATTTTCCTCTTAGAAAATCAAGTAAAATTGTTTTTATCTAAGTGTGACACATACCTAATGTACTTTTTTTATTGATATGAAAACCTCCAAAATGAGAGTAAAAAAACTATATTAAAACAAAAAATATATTTTTTTCATAAAATAATCTAAAATCAATAGTTACTTTAATATATCGATTTACTCTTTTTACATATTTAATTAATTTCACTTTAGGATCAACTTGAAATATCGAACATAAAAAACATTATACATGATATCGGGTCAAGATGAAGTTAAATATAGTGAGCAACCTATGATTTATCTATAAAAATTAATATCAACTGATTTACCGAAAGCATCAATATCTAATTTATAATTAATATCCATAGGAGTTTTTTATATTTATATGAATTAAGATGGAATCATTTAACCATCTATTTAGTATACAAAGATTGATTAATCAATGTTCCTTCTTTACTTTTAATAAATTGTAGTCCAAGAAATATAATTAATTCTACCATTAAACTCATCTCAAAATAAAAGGAAATAAAACTATAAAAATCATTACAAATAATTTCATTAGAAGAACCAAAAAAATATCATCATAAAATAATTTTACAATTAATATATCTTCAGAAGTCATTATAATAAAAAATATTTAGGATCAACATTGTATTTATTGAATCTATTATTTAATATAAAAAATAAAACCTTTAATACCAAACATTAAGTGATTTTCTAAGACCATAAATATATTTAAAAAATTTAAAAAGAGGGTTTGGAAATTTTTTATTTTAAAAAATATGATGTTTAGAATCATAAACCTCTTCAGTTGTAATATCATTTAGGAAAGTACTTTTTAGATCCATTTTACATAATGTCACACTTGGATACAAGAAAAATAAAACAAAATTATAATAACATCAAACCTAGAGAAATGTGAAAATTAATCTTCAAATTTTTTACCTTATTCTTAATATCATCTTTGATGGATTTATTTTTGAAAATCTTTCTCGATTCCCCTAGATTTTTTCTAAACATCCATTTAGTTCCAAATTTCTTTTTATCCAAAAAAATTAACCGAAAGACCAATTAAAATTTGAAACAAATATATTAATCTCATCTTTCATATAAAAAATCTAATTAGAATCATTTAATTAATTATTAAATTTTTATGAACAAAATAATAAATAATAGATGAATTGGAACATAAATTTAAAATATAACTTCTAGTTATAACACCAGAATAAACACTATCAAAAAAATATATATAACAATATTTATGAATCATCAATGATCTCGGATCATTTTGAGAATTAGTATGGTACTAATCAATAGAGCCATCATTATCCAAAGGTTTTTCATCACCAAAATTAAAATCTCTAAACTCATCTTAAAAAAAATTACAATCTAAATTTAATTTACCAATATTTTCATCAAATAAAACATGGACATATTCTTCAATAAACATATTTTTATTATTATAAAATCTAAAGGAATTAATATTATTAGAATATCCAACAAAAATAAATTCGTTTCTTTTGGAATCAAATTTATCTAAATTAACATTTGAATTTAAAATAAAATCATTATAACTGAAAAAATAAAATGTTACAAAATTTATACTTTTTTAATTTAAATAAATCATATGGAGTTTTATTAAAAACAATATTTTAATAATTCTATTCAAAATTTATCAAGATAAAAAAAATCCAAAACACTAGAATTTCTAGGTTTATTATATTCACAAAATATAGTTTGTTCCATTTCAATAGGAGTTATATTTCTCTATTCTAAGAAACAATTTAACTATGGTGCAGTCATATATATATTTTTTAAATCACCATTCATTTCAAAAAATTGGAACAAATATATATAATGAAATTCACCCACTTTATCACTATAAAGAGAAACATTCATATATCCATTTTCATTTTGTGCTAAATTAATGGAAGAAGTATATCTAGATAAAGTATAATTTTTTGGAAAGAAAGTGTAATCATGTAAATCTATTATAATCTTCAACAATAACTAAAGTATATTTCTTCCCACTATGATAAAAATTTTGAGTAGTACCAGAAATATCAAGATGCACTAATTTTAAAGGTAAATTAGTAATTTTTGGGATGATAGTTCTAAAATAAATTTTACTTTTCTTGTCTTTCATGATGAAATCACAAACAAGAAGATCTAATTTCTTCAATAAAGTAAACTATTACATATTATCATGTTTTTAGAGATTATGTATCATTAAGAAAATTACATGACATAAATGTTGATGTAAAAGGATGATTTAATTCTATACATCATTCTAGAATTTAACTTGTCGAATAGTCAGTTCATTAAAATCAACAGTATAAATATTTTATTTTCTATTTGTATAAAACAATAAATAATTATATTAAAAAATGAAAATATATCATTTTGAAATTTAACTTCTATTCCATCATCACATAATTAATAAATTATAATTAAACTATGTTTTAATCCTTCAACATATAAAACCTTATAAATAATTCTAATATATGAAATACTAACTTTTTCAAAAACCATTTACTTTTTGAATGGAATTGTCTCTAAATTTAACAGTGCCTCCATCACATGTGTCGTAATTGTTAAAAATTTATGTTTCATGGTCTATATGCCTATATAATACACTATTTGTGTACAATATGTCTTTTTTAAGGTATTTAAGGAATTTTTACTTAAATAGTTAGTTACTTCACAACTTTGGTACAGAGGCTACTTTGGGTCCAATAGCATTGGTAATAAATTTTTCAGGTACACATAAAAAAGTTAAAGAGGTATTTTAAGGTACTATTGATAATAAAGATATAAAAATATTACTTTTTTAAAGATGAATTATATTTTGAATGTTTGAGAATAATCATTTCCAAAGTGACATTTCATACCACATTTAAAACAATAAATAGTATAAGTACAACAATTTTACTTTTAACAAAAATGGTTTTAATCATTTGAGGTAATATTGTATCATAACAAGAAACATCATTATATTTATATTTGTTATTAAAATACATCATTTTGTGATATATTTCATACCTTGAATAAAAGAAGATAATCTTTTTTTTGAGACAATTAACTTTATTTTTTAATTTATCATTCTAATATTAATCAGATGGTAAATTCCCATAAACTTTGGAATGAGATATAGAATCAGTGTTTATTATTTTTTCAAATTCTTTTATAATTAACCTATTTTCAAAAATATGTTTATAATTATTTTACCCATAATTATTATATGAATTATGATCTTTGAAAGCATATTTTCTTAATCTTTTAATTCCATTTTTTAAATCAAAAACATTTGGGTTTTCAGAATCAAAGTCGGAATCAGAACATCGAGAATGATTAATATAATTACAAACATTTTCTAGTGATACCATAAATAAAAAGTTAGTAGTTTATATTTTTTATTGATGATTCTCTTGAATCAGATTCTTCAGTACAACTCCAATATATTGTATATTAATTTTTATTATTACTTTAGTATTTTTACTTATTCCTTTTTTTTGGATAGCCACTCTTGATATGAAATTTCATCTTGTAATTATAAAAAGTATCATGTAAATATTTTTAATTTATACTAATTTATTATCTCCTTTTTGTTTTTATTTTTATGGGTTTATTCTAAACTCGTTATTGAATCCCTTCTTTTTCATTATTTTGTAAAACCCAGTTATAATTTGAGCTATATATTAATTTTTACTATCCTATATATTAGATGAATAAGATTAAGAACAAAGAACAATCATAGATTTAAAAGATACACAATTTTTTTATTGTCTCATCGTAATCTATGTTCTCGAATCTATGTTCCTAATGTAGTAGTGATCCAATAAATTCATTCAAGGTGTACCTATTGATGTTTTTTCATTCATTAATGACAACATTATTTGAATTATATTTATTTTGTAATGATGATAGGGCATTTTCGACAAGTACTAGGTTCTCAAAATCTTCTCCAAGTGAGTTGATTACAATCAAAAGGCTTGTGAATCATTGTAACATTTGGTTTATTGGTACTCAGTACAAATAATTCTAAGATTTTTTTGAATTAATTTATCAAAACAAAGGTGAGTGGCTTGTAGAATGTTCAAAATTTAATGATTTTTCAGAAAAGAAGAAACATGAATAAAAAACTTCATTTAACAGCCGAATATAAAATATTGAAAAGTTTTAAATTTATAACTTATCTACTTGAATAGTTTCAAGTAACTATATCTAGGTTTTCTTCAAGTACAATGTAATATTTTTTCATGATATACCATTTATCAATGCATGACTTTTTGAAGTATTCCTCCATTCCAGATCAATAGTATCCATAATCATTAAAATCATATTGAGGTCTCTTTTAAGGAATACAACAATCATAAATTTTTTTCTCTACATCCATATTAAATATCATGTCCTTAGATTGTGACGTCTATCAGCTAGTTTTAATAAATAAGATAAAAATATAATCTCTATGGAGGAATTGGATTGTTCCAAAAGGAAACAAATTTGATAAATATTGAAATGTACCAGAAAAAAGAATAACAGGAATAAATTATTCTTAATAATTTAATCATTTAATACCAATTGTTAGGTCAGGTAAGGTAATTCATGATGGTTTAAAGGGGGTGGAATAGACCAGATTAAAAAATTTGAACCAAATAGATGCTTAATTAATTTAATTATTAATGAAAATTAACATCTCAAAAAGTAAATAACACTAGTATTTTATATAAAAGTTTGGTCCAATGCGGTACACCTCAACTGTCATACCTCTTTACTCAAAGAGAAATACCTTTCCAATAAATTGATTATTTGGGGTAGAATCATAACCCAATTATAGAATACGTTTTCTAGTGGAGGGATGACAATGACCCCTACTTTTGTTTGTGGAGTCAAAACCCTTATAATCGAGCTTTAAACAGTGGGATTCACAACACAAATAGTCCTGAATTTAGATACATGGAGTCACATCCCTTAGATCTAGACATTAGAATTTTGTATTCAGAACCATGATAAGGCAAGGAAAAATAATGATTTTTTTGGGTAAAATCACAAACAAAAAATATGGTGTTTGAGAGTGATGGGATATAGTGTCACAAACTCTAAACTAGAAAAATGATATGATCGATAATTAAATAACTAGTACTGGTCCTTAAGAACTGCAATGGAATGTCTAATCAAGGCAGTAGTAGTCAAAGCTGAATAAATTCAACCATAGAGAAATAATGCTGGTGAAGAAACATTCTATGGAACCTGACATGATTTGAACATCACACTAAAAATCAAATATTTATTCTTGAGGAAAAATATATAATTAATGATGTTAAATTATGTAAACCTTCAAGTTTCAAGGAACCTTAAAATAAGATCTGTAAAATAGAATATACAAAATAATATTTGGTTAAAGAAAAATTTATTCAAAAATAGTTAAATTGATTAAGATACGGAGAATTATTTTGTAGAATAATCTCAATTAATTTATGATTGAATTAAATCCATAGTAAAATTCCAAAAAAATTAATTTCTTGATATCTGATAATAAATATTCCATGAAATCCCATAAAATCCATACTATTGTTTAAAAAAATTAATTTAAATTTAATTTAATGAAATACGTGATTAAAATAATAATAATAATAAATCCTTAAATACCATAATTGTTTTGGAATATATTCAATGTAATTAAATAATATTTTATGAAAAAACAGTTAATAAAATTTACATAAAATATTAAATCATAAATATTCCATATATATGTTGTAGGTTTAAATATGAATAAATAAAAAATAAATACATTTTATAAAATGCTTTAATTTTTTTAAACACTTACCATTGCATAAATATAATATATATTAATTTTATATATTTAGAAAACACTTAAAATAATTATAAAACTCATGATGTTCATCAAAATATAACAAGTGATGAAAATAGATCATACAAATATCATTACTCAAGGTTGCAAAAACACCTAGCAGTGGAAAAAATAAGTCATCGTCGAAAAAAATTAGTCACCATTGATAAATTGAGTCAGCGTTAGTGATAAATATTTACCCACCTTTGTGAAGATGAAAGACTAACCATTGGGTCTTAAAAAGAATGGAAATAGAAAAAAGTAACCTGTTGTAGGGATTAAGAAAATTTGAAAAGTAATAAAAATTATCCCATAATTGGGTTATCCAAGAAAAAGGAACAGGAAATATTAACCAACCATTGGAAGGGAGTTAAAATAATCTAATTTTTGGTAAATTAAACCTCCCAGAGTTACAAGGGTGCTGGATGAATTTAAATTCTAACAATGTAAATAACCAACCATTGGTTTTTATGAATAGTATCCACCATTGGGTAAATGAGAAAAAATTGATAAGGAATACCCACTATTGAAGAATAGAAGTGATCCATAAAGAATTAAGGAGGAGACCTACCACATGAAGAAGAATGAGGGAGTTCTCATCCACCATTAGTATATAATTAATCAATTTTAATTGTTGTTGAAGGTTCACTCATGCAAGGAGGAAGTCGAGGGTTGCATTTTTTATAGAAGGATTGGAAGCTTTAGAGTTCATCCTTGGAGGAATAATGTTATAGTAGTAAGATTATGATTAGTAACTGCTATTTTATGGTCAAAATGAACACCTAAAATTCAGTTAATTTTTATGCCCACTAAGAATGGGAATTTGATGTTGTTCTAGAAGACTTATTTGTATATAATTACATGATATTTTTAAATAATCAATAATACCATAATTCTAAAATGGTTTTAAAGATATATGATTAAATTGAGTAAGAATATGTTTTGAGCAATTAATAATGGATTTTAGCCCTTTGGATTAAATTTAACGTGTATAGATGACATTTTTACAGTTTCCTATAGTTTACATGAATAAAAAAAAGTCTTATTATATTTCTAAAAAAAGTACTGGGAATATATGATTAAAAACAAATGATATATCAAAGAGAAATATATATATTATTTTCTTGAAAATCCTTTTTTCTAAAATTGTTTTATGATATTTAGATAATCAGAGGACCACTTAAAAATAATAATTAGCCTTCAGTATAAATAAGTTAAATGAATATAAAAGGATTTTTAATTTTAAAGGGATAGGGTTTTCAAGATGTATATTTGTATAAAATAATTTATAAAATAAATTATGAAGATAACTAAAAATTAGTTTAAATGTAATATTTTTTATAAGCAAAAACAAGATACATGTTCTTGATTAAATGCAGACTTACTGCAACAAGAAATCAACAATGTTTATGTTTAATAAAAGTTTTAATAACCGTTTTTATTTCTTATGAAAAAATAATATTAAAATTATGATCAATAAAACTCAGGTAATAATTAAAATATATATGGGTTTTAAAAATAGATTTTCACATAAAATAATAAAAGGGGTTTGGATATTAAAAACATAAATGAACATGTAATAAAACAAGGAATAAATACAAAAATACACATTCACAAACACCATAAAATAATTCCAACAATACATATGTCCTTCAAAAGGTCAAAAATCATTCATAGTATCATTACCCATGAAATAGAAATGGGTTTCATAAATAATTTTTCATTGAACAACCTATGGATAATAAAAATGTTTTATAAACATTTCATCATTTCATCATAGCATAACCAATTGAAAATAAATAGGATTCATAAAAATATTTTAATCATAATTATATATTATATAGATAAATAAGTAAGATTAAATCCTTGGTTTATACCCATAGAATAGCATAATTAATATCAATGTTTGGTGTCATTGATGAATAAAAATACCATTAAAATATCAAAAAAACGTTTTGGGGAAAATAACCATTCCACATTGAAAAAATTTCTTATAAATCAAAAAACATCCCAAATATAATGGAATTTTATTTTCGATATTAAAAAAGTAAAATCTAATAGAATAATCAAGATATTTAATGGTCATGATGGTAGGAAATTTCAATCCTTTAATATATGTTAACTGAAAAAACTATTTTTACACTTTCATAAAAAAATACCTTGTCCTGCAAACAATTAAAATATAACATTAAATATTTTTAAATATCCTTTAATGGAAAAAATTTCATAAAAAACATTATAGAATAGTAAAATAATTCTTTAATTTTCTTATATAACATGGGCAAGGAAGGGAAAGTATTATTGACAAAAGAGATAAATTATCATGATCTTCCATAAAAACATTATTTTTGTCTCCTCGGTATAATAAATGAGAATAATTAAATGAATTGTTATATTATATAAAAAATAGGATAATAAGATTAATTAGTTTTCTAATAGGTAGATCATAATATCTCATCTTCAAAAACATAATCATAAACAACCAAAAAAAATAATGAGATTATAGCACAAAAAAACTTATTTCATTTGTATCTTTTGAATCATAATCCTCAGGAAAGAAATAACCAAATTTAGATAATTGTATACCCTAATTTTCATGATAATAATCATAAAATTAATTCAAATTTAGTATATACACTATATGAAATAAATAATTTGTGAATGTGTCATGTGTCCCATGGAATTCAAAGTTAGATTAAAATACATTATCTCAAATTTGAATTTCAGTGTGCATGTTCAAACGTCATTTATAATAAATAGAGTTTTATATTCTTATATTCTATAAAAATATTCATATATGTATAACTCTAAAATATTTAATTATATAATTTGATCTCCTATTTGTGAACAATTCTTTGTCTAAAACACCATTTTAGGTGAAAACTTCTTTGTTTTTAATGTGAGTTTTTGTTCAGAAGTTTTGGTCCTTCTACTTTGATCATGGTTGCATAATCTCCAGAATATTAATCATGATATAAATATCATATATAAAAATTATATATATATATTTAGATTCATAAAAATGTTAATGATATAAATATAAATTACATTATTCAATGAGATGGTTGGTCATACATATGCATTAATATTGTTTTTACTTCTTGATAGTTGGAAGGAAGAAAGGATAAAATTAATTAACCTTTCTAGAATAATTATTAAATAATACCATTCAAATACATTCATCAAATAAATTCTTACCATACATGTAAAATATAAAAAAGTGAATCACATCAATTCATGGTGGTGGTAGGCCCCACGTACCCATTAGCGATGTTATCATTTCCCAATGGGTTAGATGGTAAAACAGTAGACATAATATTATCATTACATAAGTATAATTACTATATTTATACCACATATAAATATTAAACCAATCATAATGTAAATCTATAAAATATGTTGATGAAAAATGAAATTTATCGCAATGTGGAGATGGTCTGCCATACAGATGCACAAGAGATACATTCACATCCAATTTGACGAGAACAAGGGTGGATAATGGTGCTTTCATAACCATAATAACATTAAATCATATTTATATTAATTAATTTATGTTTTATAATAAATACTGTAAATTTTAATGAGATTAAATATGAATTAAAAAAGTAAGGTGATTGGTTAAGGTGATTTCCTCCACTTGAGTGAACTCCTTTGGATATCTTATTAAGGAAAATTGGTATAGTCTTTTTGGAATAAAATCATCTCTATAATTTGAATTAGGTTGTTTATAGGAAAAGTATCTAGGTTATGGTTTAGTTAGAAGGCTCAATATGGTTTGAAAAAGGGAAATGAGTTGTGTCCTTTTATAAATGAGGGGGAGGAAAGACAATGAATTTATTAAAAGATTGTTATATAGTAAATTATTTATACAATAAAATTACTCAAAGTGAAAATATATTCAAAGATAAGGTATTATGTGGTTTAAATCCTATAATCTAATAAAATTTTGATAGTTTTTGGTTTCAATGTAGATCATACCTTTTTTATTAACTTCTTGATTAACTAATTTTAATCATTACTCTCGCAATATCTTTTTCACTCATAAAGGGTTAATTGTTTCACCATAAATAGATAAATCTATTATAAATAGAACATGTTTGATATCATAAACCATATTCCATTAATGTGACCATTTCTATGATTTTTATGAACTCAATATCGTTTAAGGAAATATTATTTTAAAATGTCATTACATTAATTTTCAACTCCCCCAATTTTGTTTGACATTAAATATATCTATAAAAACTGGTCTTTTAAATATACACTTACATAACAACAATAATATTCAATATATATCTATAAAATTATAGTAATACTATAACTCTATAAAATTATATACTTTTGATATATTTAAAATCATTTATTTCATTTTTTAAATAATTTAAGAATCATTGTGTCGACATTACATAAGAATTTAAGGTAATTATGTAATAATTAAGAACTATAATTAAAATTTTATCATTATAAAAATTTCATTATATTTGGAATAATCATATATATTCATTCAAAACATTCTTTGTTCCTATTTTAGGAAATAAAATATGTTTTAAAGTAAAAGAGTGACATTTTTTATTTTCCTTTGATTTAAATATTATATAGGTCATTTTTAGGGAACAATGTCCCTTGAACAATTCAGTTTTTAAATAAATTTTATCAAGTTGGAATAACATTCATAAAAAATAATATTTATTAATGATTAAGGTCTTATATATTAGTTCTACCCCAGATTTTCCTAATTCATTATTTTCCAAGGTGAAAATTTTAATAGAATTACAATTCAAATTTTCCAAAACAAAAAAGGTCACAAATTAAAAAAAATTGACCTATGGTCTCTAAATTTGGAATATATTTTTCAAATTCTATTCCTAAAAGCGGAAAAATTTAATTTAAAAATAAGTGTGAAAAAATTATGAAACTTTCTTTAATAAAAATACATTTTAATCCATAACAATGCATTTATTATGTTCTCATGCCTAGAAAAAAATATTATATGAAATTTAAAACATTTTTCTAAATAATTAGTATATAGATTTATTTAAAATAATTCACTAATATTGATCAATATAATTTATTTGGACATAAATTCATTTCATTAGAGAAAACGTTTTTCATAAAAACATCTCATTAATTTGGAATTTATTTTTATTTTTATTTATTATTAATTAATAACTAATGATTCATTTAATATATGTGAAAGCTATAAATTTTCAAAATTTAGCTAGTCCTATTCGTACCCTCTAATCCAATAGCTAGGTGATAACTGTAACATTACATAAATTTTAATAGTATAATGTGATTCATTAATATATATATTTTTGTTTAACATGAGATATTGAAGAAATAAAATTATTTAAAGAGAAATATATTTTAAAATAACATATTGTCACATTATTACCCCATAAAATAATTTCACCTTTGAAATTCCATAACCGAGATAAAAATGATTGAA
This sequence comes from Viscum album, assembly GCA_963277665.1. Taxonomy (NCBI): domain Eukaryota; kingdom Viridiplantae; phylum Streptophyta; class Magnoliopsida; order Santalales; family Viscaceae; genus Viscum; species Viscum album. The sequence continues at coordinate 129,460,473 of OY728140.1, forward strand.
GATACTCATACCTCATTATGTCCTTGGGTTCCCATACACCTTCCTCAAATTAGTGGTTTGGCCTCAACAATTTGACCAGGCGATTTGTATTTTTTACTAATACATGCTTATTTTGATATAGAATATGCATCAATTGTTCCCCAAAAGAAATATATTTCTCTAGTGGTGTGGCATAAGAGTCCAATACATGTGACAGATCATGTGTGTAGTTCCACAAAAGAGTTACGTGGAATATATAGGGAACCTGAGAGAAATTTGTTGACAACAACAATTGATATGTTCTTGTCCTAACATGAACACAATTCTCAAATTGACTAATTCAAAAAGGTATTATCTTTCACTTATTTCTGAACCTTATAACTCATATATAGGTAGATATTCATTGGAATACCATATCACCCATATCAAAATCTATATATTTTTTTTATGATTGTCATCATAACATTTCTGTCAAAGATGAAATTGCCTTACATATTATTGAATATATTTAACATTCACTTCCATTACCACAACTAGGTCCTGTCCTGATTCCTATCTTCCTATAACTTCATTCCAACATGTTGGAGTTATGCACTTCCTTCCATATAGGGCTTCATAAGGATTCATCTGAATGCTTGAGTGAAATTTATTTTTATAAGAGAAATATACCAAAGGAAAATATAGATCCCAAACACCATTAAAATCATTATTTCAAGATCTAAAAATGTATTATGGTTTTTAAATGGTTCTATCAGAATTACTGTTTATATGAGGATGATAATTAGTGATGAAACATAACTATGTATCTGGTGCCTGATTAATACTTCTCCAAAACATTGAGATAAACCTAATATCCCATTAACATACAATTGATAGCAGTACTCCATGAAATATTATCACATCATTTATGTAAAACATAGTATGTATATTAATAGAGAAGATTTATTTATTATAAATGATGTATGATGAATTATTTATTTTATAGATGACAACCCATATATCATTATTCCCTTTAGTATTTTTTGGGAGTTTGATGAAGAAATATTTACTAATGTTTTATCGTTTACATTTTGGTATGGTTAATGGTTATAACAGCCCCATTAAAATTTCGTCTCTCAACCTTAAATTAATGACATACCATGATCTAAGAACAAACTCATAAATATCCCTCTTCATGTTTTCCATCCATAAAAACACATTAAAATATCTATATATATCCATGATTTTTGGATGAATAGAGAACGAAGAACTATGAGCTTTATGAAATAATTCCATCAAATATGGTATGGATAGGACACATAAAAAACTCCTAAACCATATTATTCCATCATAATCAAGGCTTAACTTAGGAACATTTCTCACATTTCATCTCTACATCATCCTTCTATTCCACATTAATCATAACATGGATAAATGTTTGGAGATTCATTTGAGAAAGATAATATTTCTACCCTTTCATTAATATATTAATATCAAACCATTCCTTGTCCAATAACATTATATCAATTTTTTTATCATCATTGATAATTTATAATTAACCTTTTGACTCTATATATTATATACCATGATTACATTCATGGTGTGTAATTTTACTGAACAGTCATAATCATTAATAATCTTGATCTATTTTCACTACAAAATATTCTAATATTTTAGTATGAAAATATAATTTAATCTTTTATAATAATAATATATGTCACCGCTTTATCTGTAAAGGTTTTGCTTCACATTAAATTGAAAACCCATCACCACTACATGGTAGTCAAAGCAATGGTGTACTAACTAACCTTCACTATAGTTTTTTGAAATTTTTTTCACATCAATTTTTATAAAAAAACTTTTATACCGACTGAGTTAACATGGATTGTTGATTGGAATTACCTGAGAAATTTTCAAAAAAACATTGCTATGGTCCATATAAACTTGGAAAACTATGGATCTCAGTCATTGTGGTTGTTCTGATACAAAATTAAATAACTTTATTCATTGATGGATATATAGTTATACCCTCTCCTGGAATCATATACCCCAAAAAACCATCTGTATCCAAAATTCACACATTATAAAATTTTCAAACACTTTCTCCTTCCTTAGGGTCTGTAGTGCAATCCTCAATTGGTGGCTATGCTCTTTCAATGTCTTCGAATGTTAAATATTGTTTTCAATAAATACTTCCTCATAGTGATCATGGTAATCATATAATACTCTATACATTAAATCCATCATTATAGTGAGATAATTATTAATACTAAAAGGCATCATTATAAATTCATAGAGTCTATACCTTGTCCATAATTTTTTTTGGTATATATTCTTTCTTGACCATCAAATGATGATTCTAAGAAAATAGTTCAATGTTGCAAAAATATTATGCTCCATGTTGATCAAATAAATCATAAATACATAGTAGATGATACTTTTACTAGATACTAATCTTGTTATGTTTTTTATATTCATTTTAGAGTAACATTGATCCATCTATCTTACTAAAAAAGAACAATGTCACACTAAGGTGATGCACTTGGATAAATATTTCTTTGTTCAATACTATCCAGGTGTTTTTTTTCATTTCCAATAACTTAACTGAGTCCATTCTATATGGAGTATTTTAAATAGGTGTATCACTAGGTATGAGTTATATTGAAAACTAAAAATCACTATTTGGTGGATGTATAGGAAAATCATCTTAAAATATATCAACAAAGTATCACACAATAGGTATATCTTAAACATCGTGTTTCTTCTGAACCATATTGGATAAATTCTCCTTTTGAATATGAATCAAGACCCATATATTGGATGTAATTTCCATTATAAGTACATATTTATCAATATATTAATATATTCTCATATGATGGTTTTGTATTTAAAACATAGCTTCTATTCCTTGGTAGTTGATATGTCATATATGTAGAGAATGAAAATAAATTCCCAAAATAACCCCAAAATCATGTACAACGAGAATAAAATGATTTATAGAATGTAAATTCTCAAAAATATTAGCAAGAGTAGAATCATAGACTTGAGACATGACCATCATACAATTATGGGTTTTACGTATTATTTCAACATCTAATCAAATAGATGGTACTTTGATACTATTATAATATTCCTAAAAAATAATATAGTGGTTAGATACAAAATAAAACAAGAAATTAGCTATTATAGAGTGTATGTAAAGAGTATCTTTCACTATATTGTTATCATAACCTCGTCAAAAATAATAACTGCATGAGATTTCTGTTTGTCTCTGGGTTTAAGTTGTTACTGAAATTAGTTATCATCATGACATTCAAATTGGATCACCGGTTCTCATAAAGATTATATTCCTTGCACATGAATCTCTAGAGTGTGGGTAGTGAACTCCATTGTGTTTTTGCACTATTCAAATCATTAACTAACTTCTCCACCTCACTTAATTATTCAATTCCTTGATGACCATTGTTCCTAAAATTTTATCATTTATGAGTTCCCTTAATAAAATTTCAAACATGTTCCTTTCCACAACTCTACCATAGAATAAGCCTCATCTTCTTCCCTATATAGATTTTATAATTTCCATAGAATTAAATCTTTCATTTAGTATCAAAACCATGGGATTGATGGGTAACACCAGTATGCATGTCCACTTTGGAAGAATATAAAATGATTTCTTCATAGATACAAAATTCTATTATAGACAACACCCTACTGGGACTTACTCTTATGCCACTAAATAATCGAGCAACATTACATTCTTGTTAGATGCTAATAATAGAAGCATACATAGTAACTCTTGTAATTTTTTTCCAATATGTACTATCAAATTTATAATCCTTCTCTTTTTAATTAATGAATTCCATTATCAATTTTCATATGATTATTATAAGGAATTTAATTATTAAAAAATAATTTTTCAATCTCATACCACAAAATAGGGTCAATTTTTTCTTATGCCCTCAAATTTTGGTTAAGATTCCCCCATTGATCTTCTTAAATTTCCCAATGGTTAAAACCCAATATCAATTTTTCATATTCTAAAAATTGGAAAAAATAAAAAATATTTTTAGTGGTTAAGATCCATTTCTCAAAAAATCAAAGATAATTTGAACCACTAAAGAAGTTGGATGTTTTATCATGGCGGACTCAACAGAATGTTGTTCCTATTTTTCATGTTTGTAATTGCACCATGAATTAGAGCATGAGACTTTTTTAGGATCAGTGTAATAAGATTTTACATTCTAATTCCCATAAAATTAAATATCTTTGGAGTAATATCATTACATTTCCTATCACATTCACCATTGGAATAATTCCATTAATGTTCTACTCATTGAATGAAATTAATTATCATACTATGGGAAAAAATAATCATAATTGGAAAAAAATAATCTTGAAAAATAATTTATTGGATGTCGAATTTTTGACACCTTCCTTTATAAAACCTTAGGTTTGACCTAGATTATTATTGAATTTTTCATAAACATTAGTATTTTTTCGTATACTTAGACATAACCCATAGTATTCAATAATTCTTTATCATCCATGTTTTTAAATGTATCTAAACCAGACTCTGAAAACAACTATAGCAACCCATGTATTTCATACGTAAATATTAAATACTATTAAATGTATATTCTTTTATTAACATGAAAATCCACACTAGAATAATATTTATAATGTATCATTGGAATCTTCAATACCAAAATAAATGGTTCATAATTGAGATAAATCTCCTGTAAATAAGTTTCTGACAACTAGAACCATTATTTGACAAAACACACATAACACTTTTCTTTATAACCTTTGGAAATGAAACATAATAATGGGTGACCTTAGATACTCAATAAAGTGAAATAAGTGATATATAAATGAACAAATAAGCATAACACGGGGAAAAGGTTACAGAAACATGAGATTAAATATTTAAAACCATATTCTTCATATTATAGATCATAATCTTGGGGCTTGGTGTAAATATTTACAGTTCAAAAGACATGAAATGAATTAAATATCATGGTCCATGAGAGTATAACACAGGACTTTGACATGAGTTTGTGTCATACACATAATAATATAAAATCATTTCCTTACTAGTCATGTATTACTACTAGGACTGTTATAGTGGGTTGGGTTCACTTAACAAACCATCATAGTTGTCATGTTTCACTCCCAAGACTATCATAGTCAACAGAGTCCTCTACTGAGCTGGGATTACTCTATATTCCAGTCATGATTTTATCATGGGATATCAATCATTATCTGAAGCATTAGATAGATATGTAATTTCAGTTGCACATGTCACAACATGAAAATAATACATGCGTATTCCATAAGAAAATAAATTATTTATAATATCATAAACATTAAAAAGGAAAAAAGTTTCAGAAATATTTTATCACTGAATAACCCATTGAAGATAATCATATGTTATCAATTTTTATTCATTTTATCATATCATTACCCATTCGAAGGAAATGGGTTTCATAAACATCTTATCATTTTAATCTTAAACCACCTTGAGAAAGAGTAAATTTAGTATCCCCGGATTATGTCCTTCATAGAATATATGTAAAATATAGGGGTTTTTTCTTTTACAAATAGAAATATGAATTAAATATTCCTCAAGAAAATAAAAAATCTTCTTTGAAACGATTTCTTTAAAATATATAAATTTTTTAAAAAATTATGGAAAATAATTTCTTTGAAAATAACTAGTAAACATATAAATGATGATTCAAAACATTGATTTTTCATAAAATAAGGGAATGTCTTATCATGTGGTATCAATTAAAAGAAAACATGCCTTTTACACATTTGAAAAAAAATCATAAAATACCTCATTCTGAAAATGAAGAATTTATTATACATTTTAAATAATTTTTTTCAAAAAGACAAAAAAGCTGTAAAAAGTACATTGAAAGTAATTAGAGATTAGTCAAAACATTATTGAAAACATTTTTGGAAATGATATACATTTAATATAATTGATTTTCAAGCAAAATAGAAAAATGTTCTATCATCTTTAAAAACATTATTTTAGTCTCTATAATTTGTAAAATTAAAAAATTGAATGGAAATAAGATATTATATAGAAATAAATAGAGAATATAAATATTTAGGAGTTTAATAAGTGTAACATAAGAAGGTTTCATTAATGAAAAATAATCATAAACAATCATGATAAATAATTATATTTTAACATAAAACCATTACAACTTTGGTAACTTCTGAATCATAATCCCCATGAAAGATAGATATTGATATGGAAATTTATATCACATAATTTCCTTGATAAGAATAATATTATACATTAATGGGATATATATACACCACACAAAAGAAACATGTTGTGATTGTGGCAATTTTACTATGGAAGTAAAAGTTAGATGAAATTATCATACCTCATGTTCATCTTCTTTCATATGGGTTCAAACCTCAAGTATAATAAATATAATTTGGTTATTAAAATATTTTGTAAAAATTATAATATATATTTATATATATCAATATATGAATTACTTATATCTTTTTATCACCATTTTATGAACAATTAATTATTAAAAACATTTTTTGTGTTAAATATCATTGTTTTTCATGTAAATTTTGGTTTGGCAGGATTTCTCCTTGTTCTATGATCATTGTACCATCATATTCATATTTTAAATAATTACATAAACATAATATTTCATTATTAAATATCTTTATATATATATATAAATAATCATAAATAAATTTATAAATAGATAAATGAATTACATTGTTTATGGAGACGGTAGGTTGTACATATGCATGAACGTTGTATTCACCTTGTAAGTGATGGAAAGAAAATATTTAAATATTAATTCACCTTTATAGACTCATAATTATATCATATCAATCATATGTATTCACAAAATCCAACTTCATTTTTACATAACGAATATTTAAATTAAAGGCAAATGGTATTGCTTCATTGAGGTAGTAATCCACACGTACGCAAGAGTAATGCGGTTGTCTCCCAAAGGATTGGATGATAAAAATGTAGACATGATATTAAAACTAAAAAACTATAATAGTTTAATTAATATATGATAAAAATATTAAATAAAACATAATAAAAATGCATAAATTATGTTTATGAAAAATGAGTTGTATCACTATGTGGAGACGGTAAGTAGCATGTACACACACGAGTGATACTCTCACATCCTTTTCAAGGGAAAGTGGGAGGATAATGTTGGATTAATAATTATAATAAAATTTCTTGATACTTATCACCCTTATTTTATTATATTATGATATATTGTAACACCCGAGACTTTTATGTTATATAAATCATCAAAGGAATCTTTTTCTACACAACACTTTCTTGGCTTGCTTTACACGCAATCACGACCTTCCTCGATAGCTTGCGTCGTACGCAATACCGAGTTTCACTAAACAACAATATGCTATTAAAACTAGCCGTTATGAATAGTAATAACCACTTTTTGAAATTTTATAAATTTTATTTTTCAAAATGGACTTCATTTTTGGACTCAGAATATCGAAATTAGCCTAGGGTGAAATTTTGGTATTTTTCTGAAAACTTTCAAATTTTGATGAATAGTGAAACCACTAAGTGGTAGGTTAAAAACTGAATTTTGCATAAAACTTAATTTTACCGCTTCTGTGAATGGAATTTCAAAAATCCGAGAGACACGGTTAATATCAAGGACTAAAATGTGGTTCAATGAGATGAAAATAATTTTTTGGTGAATAGTAACTTTTTACTATTTTTACCGCGGTTAATAGTAAATAGGGTAACTAAGGGTAAATATGATATTCATATTACCCTAACACATGTCCTAATTCTATTGGACAAGTGTAATTCGACCAAAAACAAACTTAGGAATAAAATATGACCATTTAGGCCCACTTGGATTAGATTAGGACATTTATTATTAATTTATTTAAAGAAGGGTTAAAATAGTTAAAATCAAAGTTTAATAAGTAAATCATTTTTAATATAAGGTTATACATAAGATAAATTCGATTGTAAATATTCATTAGAAAGCTAAAAAGATTTCCTACATGATGGTATTTTATTCGTAATTTTTAGACATCAAATAATTTAATTTAGTTATGACACAAAGATGATGCAGTAATTATCTTATTAATGAAATATTGACAAAATTGATAATATAAATACCAAAATAAATGTAATTTAAGACTTTTTATGAATTCCACTAATTTTCTAGGTTACTATGATATATTATTGTTGATTTAATCAACTTGGTTCGAACATATAATTCTGTTATGACTTTCACAAAAATCATATATCAAATAGTGTCAAAATTGACACAAAATAGTTTTTAAATCAAATATTATATTATTAATTGTTATTTTATTCCTAAAAATCTAAGGTTCGGCCAAATGACTTAGATAAGGATATATATATTAATAATAAACAATTTGGGGTTCGTTTGGCATGTTATAGTAAGTGTATTAACCATATAGTGAAAGAAAACAAAAAGACACGGTAAAAGTTAAATTAATTAACTTAGAGATAAATCTAATTGATAAGGTTAAAATAAAACCCTAAACTTGTCTAAATCTTATTGGTTGATAGGATTTAGACCCTTCCCCACTTTAGCTTCGAAATAAGACCCTTTGGAACCATTATAAACCGATTTTGACTTTAATATAAAATAATATTTTGAGATATTCCTAAGGTGCCCCTCTCCTCCCCTATAAAAGGACACCTCCTCCCCCTCCTCCTCACACCAATTTGAGCACTCAAGCTCGGCCAACCCCTGCCATTTTCTCCTCTCCACTTCCCTAGAATAATCCTAGAGGTCCTGGTCTTCTCCAAAGACCAATCTTAGTTCCTTAAGAGGAGGATTCAAAGAGGCGTTCCAAAGAAGAGGTAATATCCATTACCGATCTTTTCAATTTCTTTCTTCTTCAACTTTTTCTTCTTTAGTTGTTTCATGATAAAGTAATAACATCAGTATTACTTACATACTGATATGTTATTATAAATATGAAACAACCCTAATTCACCTTCTATCCATCCTACGGAAAAATGAAATCACCGCGCGTGCGTACGTACGGAATACCGTCTCCACGCCGTGGTGTAATCTATTTTCCACCATCACCTTACAAGGATGGGTATAATGGTGTAATCAGTAACTATATATGATTATTATTAAGTAATATTGATACTGAAATAATATATATATATACTCCAATACAATTCCACGATCATAGGAATGATATCATCACTCGTGCGTACGTACGGAATACCGTCTCCACGATGTGATGCGACTCGTTCTACATGATCTTCATTTCATAATGATTATATAAATGAATTGAATGAATGAATATGGTATATAATACACTAATACCATTCTGGAAATGAATTATCTATAACCTAAAGATAAGAATAAGAATTTATTCGACAAAACACGCATAAGAACAAAAAGTTATAAAGACTCGAGTAACAAGTAACAATGAAATATTACTAACAAGAAGCTAATAATATGACCATATATGATATCATATAAATATGTATGATTCTGGAATAAGTCAATAACATTATTTAAACCATTATACAGGAGCTTCGGACACGTACAAAGCTAATCGGACCTAAGGTAAGGGAAATATCACAATCTCATTTTTATCCGAGATTGTTTATTCGTAAGTATTTACTGGGGTGTATTTTATCATCCACATCCATGTTCCCTCAATATGTAATATTGTTTCCATCCACTTGAAATAGTTTAAATCTAATTTTACCCTTAGGTGAGTTTTTAGTAAAGAATATGAAAGGAATCTTTTGTCGTTTTTCCGTACGAGGTACTTTTTGACTTTTCCGACAAAAGTACGAAGAATGTTTTTTTTAACTTATACGGCATGAATGGATTTTTAAAACATTACTTCAAAGAAGCTTCCTTTACAAGTTTTCAAATTTATTTTTAATCAACTTCTTTTATTTTAATGTTATATGACATGTTATGAAAGGAAAAATGTTTTTGAAGAAGAAATGATATTTTCCTCAAGAATGGAGTTCAAGTGTTTTATCAAAATTATTTTCCATCTAAGATAGTAAAGGGTTCTGTTTTTATCCCTATTATTAAATTGATTTGATCATGTTGTGATGGAATTATTTTTATGAGTTCCTTTATCTTATATGAATTGATTTATGATGTCATGATGTTTCAAGAATCCCATTTTTTTTACATGTGTTATGCGATGATGTATGTTTTATGATTATGTGGCACACATAAGAAAGGATTAATTATAAGATGGGTGGGACCTATATCTCCCTCCAATGCATTGGGTAAAGATTTTATATCTCATGAGATAGACATGGCTGGAACGGAAGGTTATTTCGGTTCAGTGATACAGGACTGAAACGAGGAGTGAACTCGGTTCAGAAAGGGACTTTGTCCACTAAGATAGTCTTGGCAATGAGTCATGACTAACAAGAAATGATTTTCCATGATTATGTGTGCATGCCTCAAAGATTCAAGTTTTATGTTATGATTATGGGGATCTCATTTTCACTTCTATGATTTATTCCATGTTAAGATATTATGATCTCATTTGCAGGTTTTGATTTTCATAAAGATATGATATGATTTTTATTTCTTTTATTTGCCCTTGCTGAGCATTTGAGCTCACCCTTTTATGTTTTCTTTTCCCCAGGTCAGGAAGATGGATATTAAGTAGAATATGCTAAAAGGGACCCTAGATATGATGAAATAAATGGGAGACACTGTAGAAGATTTATGAACCAGTTGTTTATGTTTCCCAGTTTCTAAAGACACTATACCTATACGGTCCTTTGTGGTTTTGTCATATGTTGTAATAAGAGTGCTTCAATTTTGAAGTATTAACAATGTATGTAAAGTGTGGGTCGTTATAGTTGGTATCAGAGGAAAGGTATAGTCAACCTTTGGAAACTAGGATGTGAAAGCCTTAGTAAGAACCCTAAGGATAAGTCTAAGCATAGAACAGAATCTTAGAAATGGCCTTGAATAACCTAGGATAAGACCTTAAGCATGAAAATTTTATTCTTGAATTATGTGGTTTCCTATTATAATTAGTGTTGCTCACACTATTCTTCTTGGTTTTAGTCAATGGCTGGAACCCGAAGGAACCGTGTTAATGCGGAATGTGATGGGCAATGCAATGATTGTCCCCCTGAGCAACCAAACGATATGGGAGCTGGAATGCAAAATCTTGTAGCCATGCTCACATAACTTTCTCAAGCTATGAATCATGCAGGATTTCCAAACGAACAAAGGAGGGAGCAACATTCTGTTGAATCCTTCATGAGGCAGCGTCCACCATCTTTCAGCGGGTCTACTGATCCATTAGTTGCTGAACAATGGATTAGTACTACTGAAAAGATATTTTCAGTTCTTCAATGTTCTGAGCATGATAAAGTCATCCTAGCAGTGTATCGTTTGGAAGGAGATGCTGATCAATGGTGGAATCTTGTTAAGAATACGAGGCAAAGGGATGAAATTGAGTCTATGGAATGGGACGAGTTCAAGAACTTATTTTTCAATAAGTACTTCCCTCGTATTCTCCGAACAAAGATGGAGAAAGAGTTTCTTGAACTGAAGCAAAGGGATGATGAATCTGTTGGTACCTATGAAGCAAATTTTACCAGACTTGCAAGGTACGCTTCTGGTATTATTATCCAACCTGAGAGTAAGATCGATCGATTCTTTAGTGGCTTAAAACCAAGTCTTCGAAGGGCGTTAGCCATAAGGGACTTTAATAGCTACGAAGAAATCGTTCGATGTGCCCTCAAAGTCGAGATGGAGATTGGAGTAACCCATCAGTCACATGGGTTTGATAAGAAGAGGAAGATGGAATTCAAAGAAAAATCTAAAGAGCACACGGAAAAGAAGATGAACTTTCCCTTATGCTCAAAGTGTGGAAAGAAACATGGAGGGAGTTGTCTTAAAGGGACAAGTAAATGTTTTAAATGTGGAAAGGAAGGTCATCGGGCATTTGAATGCCGTGATAATGGGAAGAAGATGTCTAATGATGCAAACAAAGGAAGGGATACACAGAATGAACCTGCTACACTTCAATGTTTCAAGTGCAAGGAGATGGGGCATTATGCCAATCAATGCCCAAATCCAAGGGTTGATGATGATGGTCGACGTCAACAAACTCTTAAGGCTAAAGACAAAGGAAAGTCACATGCAATTTCTATCAGCGAGGTGGAGTACGATAACGATGTGGTGAAAGGTACACTTACCATCCACTCTAAAGTAGCAAATGTTTTATTTGATTCTGGATCCACCCACTCTTTTATTTCTGAAAAATTTTCTAAGGGTATCACCGTACTACCTCAACAATTAGATGTTGAGTTAGCTGTGACAACACCTAATGGCACATCAATCGCATCAAAAGTTTATAATTCTTCTCCGATCGAAGTTTGTGGGAAAGTGCTTCCTGCAAATCTTGTGATCCTTCCTTTAGTGGAATTTGATGTGATTCTTGGCATGGATTGGCTTTCTCTACATGGAGCTCATATCAATTGCCAAAGAAGGGAAGTCACATTTCATATTCCAGATCAATCTACGATCGTATACCAATGCAAGGATGAACATAACCTTCCAGTGGAAATTTCTTCCATCTTATGGGTATTGATTCCACTAAATGAAGGTTATTTATCTCAAATGGTTGGTGAGAAACTCACGATTAAGAATATGCCCATTGTACGGGAGTTTGATGATGTCTTTCCGGAGGAATTGCCGGGTCTTCCACCAAATCGTGAAGTTGAGTTTTCAATAGAACTCGTACCGGGTGCTTTGCCTATTTCAAAGACACCTTATAGAATGGCCCCAATTGAGTTGCAGGAATTGAAGAAGCAACTCCAAGAGAATCTTGATAAGGGATTCATACGCCCTAGTGCGTCACCTTGGGGAGCACCTGTTCTATTTGTTAAGAAGAAAGATGGATCAATGAGACTCTGCATTGATTATCGAGAACTTAACAAGATCACTATCAAGAACAAATATCCTCTCCCACGCATTGATGACTTATTTGACCAACTACGCGGAGCTCAATACTTTTCCAAGATTGATCTTCGTTCAGGGTATCATCAATTAAGGGTCGAAAGGGAGGATATACCAAAGACGGCTTTCCGTACAAGGTATGGACACTATGAATTTATAGTGATGCCATTTGGTCTTACTAATGCCCCTGCTATCTTCATGGATCTAATGAATAGAGTCTTTAGAGACTATCTTGATCAATTTGTGGTAGTATTTATAGACGATATTCTTGTCTATTCAAAGAGCAAGGAAGAGCATGAAGATCACTTGAGAATTATATTGAAGACCCTGAGAAAGGAGAAGCTTTATGCCAAATTTACCAAGTGTGAATTTTGGCTTCAAAAAGTTGCATTTTTGGGTCATATAATCTCAAAAGAGGGGATATCTGTGGATCCAGCAAAAACAGAGGTTATCGAAAGATGGTCAAGACCAACAACAGTAACTGAGATCCGAAGTTTTCTTGGTTTGGCTGGATATTATCGACGTTTTGTAAAAGATTTTTCACGATTATCTAATCCACTCACCAAGTTGACTCGGAAAGGAGTTAAGTTTGTCTGGACAGAGGAATGTGAAGAGAATTTCAAGGAGTTGAAAAGAAGATTATCCAGTGCACCTGTGCTCACACTGCCTTGTAGTGGAGAAAGGTTTGTGATCTACAGTGATGCATCCAAGAAGGGATTGGGGTGTGTTCTTATGCAAAATGATATGGTGATAGCTTATGCCTCACGACAGTTGAAAATCCATGAGCAAAATTACCCAACACATGATTTGGAGTTGGCTGCAGTAATCTTTGCATTAAAGATTTGGAGGCATTACCTTTATGGTGAAAGGTGTGATATTTATACTGATCATAAAAGTTTAAAGTATATTTTCACACAAAAGGAGTTGAATATGCGTCAAAGAAGATGGTTGGAGCTGATTAAGGATTATGACTGCTCAATCCATTACCACCCTGGGAAAGCAAACAAGGTGGCAGATGCATTAAGTCGACAAGACCATGCTAGTTTATCCATGATGAGGATCACAAAAGATCCAATATTTATGGATTTACAAAGGATGGATCTTGGAATTATAATGGAAGGGGAAAAATCTTATCTTTCTCAAATGAATGTTCAACCATCTATACATGTGAAGATTAAAGAGGCACAGAAAGAAGATGTCGAGTTACAAAAGAAGGTGAGAAATGTTCCTGAATTCAACCTTGATTGTGATGGGATAATAAAGTTCAGGAATCGGGTTTGTGTTCCTCCCATCCCCGAATTAAAGAAAGAGCTGCTGGATGAGGCTCATAGTTCTTCATTCTCTATTCATCCTGGAAGCACGAAGATGTATAGGGACCTGAAAGAGTACTTCTGGTGGGATGGCATGAAAAGAGATGTTGCTGAATATGTCTCTCGATGCTTGGTTTGTCAACAAGTTAAAGCTGAGAGACAGAAGTCTAAGGGGATGTTACAACCATTACCCATACCCGAATGGAAATGGGAAAACATCACTATGGACTTTGTCACAGGACTTCCTAAAACATCCAAAGGCAATAATGCTATCTGGGTCATAGTTGATCGTCTTACAAAGTCTGCACACTTCATTGCTATTAGAGAGGATTTCTCTCTAGATCAGCTTGCCAGGATATATGTAAAGGAAGTGGTAAGATTGCATGGAGTACCACTTTCTATTATATCTGATCGGGATCCGAGATTTACCTCGAAGTTCTGGCGAAGTCTTCAGCATACTCTGGATACAGAGTTGAGTTTCAGCACTGCTTATCATCCCCAGACAGACGGTCAGTCTGAGAGAACAATTCAAACCCTAGAAGATATGTTGAGAGCTTGCTCTATGGATTTCAAAGGAGGTTGGGATCAACACCTACCTTTGGTGGAATTTTCTTATAATAATAGCTTTCACTCCAGTATTCAGATGGCTCCTTATGAAGCTCTCTATGGAAAGAAATGCAGGACTCCAACTTGCTGGGATGAAGTTGGGGAAAGAAAGCTATTAGGACCTGATCTCGTTGATGAAATGGCAGAAAAGGTCAGATCTATTCAACAACACATAAGAGCAGCTCAGAGTCGACAGAAAAGTTATGCCGACAACCGAAGAAAAGACCTAGAGTTTGAAGTGGGTGATAAAGTGTTCTTACGAATATCTCCCTGGAAGAGGGTTATGAGATTTGGAAAGAAGGGGAAGTTGAGCCCTAGATATATCGGTCCTTTTGAAATACTGGGTCGTGTTGGGAAGGTAGCTTACCGATTGGCGCTTCCACCGAATCTCTCTCAAGTTCACGATGTGTTCCATGTATCTCTCCTGAGAAAGTACATACCAGATCCTTCACATGTACTCAGCTCAGAAGTTGTACCGCTGGAGCAAGATCTTTCTTATGAAGAACAGCCGACAGAGATTCTGGATCGTAGCGAAAAAGTCCTACAAAACAAGACCACTCGCTTGGTGAAAGTTTTATGGAGAAACCACCAACTTGAAGAAGCTACATGGGAGCTTGAGGATATGATGAGGGAGAAGTATCCTCATTTGTTTGTTGCAAAGTGACGAATTTCGAGGGCGAAATTCTTTTTAAGGGGGGTAGAATGTAACACCCGAGACTTTTATGTTATATAAATCATCAAAGGAATCTTTTTCTACACAACACTTTCTTGGCTTGCTTTACACGCAATCGCGACCTTCCTCGATAGCTTGCGTCGTACGCAATACCGAGTTTCACTAAACAACAATATGCTATTAAAACTAGCCGTTATGAATAGTAATAACCACTTTTTGAAATTTTATAAATTTTATTTTTCAAAATGGACTTCATTTTTGGACTCAGAATATCGAAATTAGCCTAGGGTGAAATTTTGGTATTTTTCTGAAAACTTTCAATTTTTGATGAATAGTGAAACCACTAAGTGGTAGGTTAAAAACTGAATTTTGCATAAAACTTAATTTTACCGCTTCTGTGAATGGAATTTCAAAAATCCGAGAGACACGGTTAATATCAAGGACTAAAATGTGGTTCAATGAGATGAAAATAATTTTTTGGTGAATAGTAACTTTTTACTATTTTTACCGCGGTTAATAGTAAATAGGGTAACTAAGGGTAAATATGATATTAATATTACCCTAACACATGTCCTAATTCTATTGGACAAGTGTAATTCGACCAAAAACAAACTTAGGAATAAAATATGACCATTTAGGCCCACTTGGATTAGATTAGGACATTTATTATTAATTTATTTAAAGAAGGGTTAAAATAGTTAAAATCAAAGTTTAATAAGTAAATCATTTTTAATATAAGGTTATACATAAGATAAATTCGATTGTAAATATTCATTAGAAAGCTAAAAAGATTTCCTACATGATGGTATTTTATTTGTAATTTTTAGACATCAAATAATTTAATTTAGTTATGACACAAAGATGATGCAGTAATTATCTTATTAATGAAATATTGACAAAATTGATAATATAAATACCAACATAAATGTAATTTAAGACTTTTTATGAATTCCACTAATTTTCTAGGTTACTATGATATATTATTGTTGATTTAATAAACTTGGTTCGAACATATAATTCTGTTATGACTTTCACAAAAATCATATATCAAATAGTGTCAAAATTGACACAAAATAGTTTTTAAATCAAATATTATATTATTAATTGTTATTTTATTCCTAAAAATCTAAGGTTCGGCCAAATGACTTAGATAAGGATATATATATTAATAATAAACAATTTGGGGTTCGTTTGGCATGTTATAGTAAGTGTATTAACCATATAGTGAAAGAAAACAAAAAGACACGGTAAAAGTTAAATTAATTAACTTAGAGATAAATCTAATTGATAAGGTTAAAATAAAACCCTAAACTTGTCTAAATCTTATTGGTTGATAGGATTTAGACCCTTCCCCACTTTATCTTCGAAATAAGACCCTTTGGAACAATTATAAACCGATTTTGACTTTAATATAAAATAATATTTTGAGATATTCCTAAGGTGCCCCTCTCCTCCCCTATAAAAGGACACCTCCTCCCCCTCCTCCTCACACCAATTTGAGCACTCAAGCTCGGCCAACCCCTGCCATTTTCTCCTCTCCACTTCCCTAGAATAATCCTAGAGGTCCTGGTCTTCTCCAAAGACCAATCTTAGTTCCTTAAGAGGAGGATTCAAAGAGGCGTTCCAAAGAAGAGGTAATATCCATTACCGATCTTTTCAATTTCTTTCTTCTTCAACTTTTTCTTCTTTAGTTGTTTCATGATAAAGTAATAACATCAGTATTACTTACATACTGATATGTTATTATAAATATGAAACAACCCTAATTCACCTTCTATCCATCCTACGGAAAAATGAAATCACCGCGCGTGCGTACGTACGGAATACCGTCTCCACGCCGTGGTGTAATCTATTTTCCACCATCACCTTACAAGGATGGGTATAATGGTGTAATCAGTAACTATATATGATTATTATTAAGTAATATTGATACTGAAATAATATATATATATACTCCAATACAATTCCACGATCATAGGAATGATATCATCACTCGTGCGTACGTACGGAATACCGTCTCCACGATGTGATGCGACTCGTTCTACATGATCTTCATTTCATAATGATTATATAAATGAATTGAATGAATGAATATGGTATATAATACACTAATACCATTCTGGAAATGAATTATCTATAACCTAAAGATAAGAATAAGAATTTATTCGACAAAACACGCATAAGAACAAAAAGTTATAAAGACTCGAGTAACAAGTAACAATGAAATATTACTAACAAGAAGCTAATAATATGACCATATATGATATCATATAAATATGTATGATTCTGGAATAAGTCAATAACATTATTTAAACCATTATACAGGAGCTTCGGACACGTACAAAGCTAATCGGACCTAAGGTAAGGGAAATATCACAATCTCATTTTTATCCGAGATTGTTTATTCGTAAGTATTTACTGGGGTGTATTTTATCATCCACATCCATGTTCCCTCAATATGTAATATTGTTTCCATCCACTTGAAATAGTTTAAATCTAATTTTACCCTTAGGTGAGTTTTTAGTAAAGAATATGAAAGGAATCTTTTGTCGTTTTTCCGTACGAGGTACTTTTTGACTTTTCCGACAAAAGTACGAAGAATGTTTTTTTTAACTTATACGGCATGAATGGATTTTTAAAACATTACTTCAAAGAAGCTTCCTTTACAAGTTTTCAAGTTTATTTTTAATCAAATTCTTTTATTTTAATGTTATATGACATGTTATGAAAGGAAAAATGTTTTTGAAGAAGAAAGGATATTTTCCTCAAGAATGGAGTTCAAGTGTTTTATCAAAATTATTTTCCATCTAAGATAGTAAAGGGTTCTGTTTTTATCCCTATTATTAAATTGATTTGATCATGTTGTGATGGAATTATTTTTATGAGTTCCTTCATCTTATATGAATTGATTTATGATGTCATGATGTTTCAAGAATCCCATTTTTTTACATGTGTTATGCGATGATGTATGTTTTATGATTATGTGGCACACATAAGAAAGGATTCATTATAAGATGGGTGGGACCTATATCTCCCTCCAATGCATTGGGTAAATATTTTATATCTCATGAGATAGACATGGCTGGAACGGAAGGTTATTTCGGTTCAGTGATACAGGACTGAAACGAGGAGTGAACTCGGTTCAGAAAGGGACTTTGTCCACTAAGATAGTCTTGGCAATGAGTCATGACTAACAAGAAATGATTTTCCATGATTATGTGTGCATGCCTCAAAGATTCAAGTTTTATGTTATGATTATGGGGATCTCATTTTCACTTCTATGATTTATTCCATGTTAAGATATTATGATCTCATTTGCAGGTTTTGATTTTCATAAAGATATGATATGATTTTTATTTCTTTTATTTGCCCTTGCTGAGCATTTGAGCTCACCCTTTTATGTTTTCTTTTCCCCAGGTCAGGAAGATGGATATTAAGTAGAATATGCTAAAAGGGACCCTAGATATGATGAAATAAATGGGAGACACTGTAGAAGATTTATGAACCAGTTGTTTATGTTTCCCAGTTTCTAAAGACACTATACCTATACGGTCCTTTGTGGTTTTGTCATATGTTGTAATAAGAGTGCTTCAATTTTGAAGTATTAACAATGTATGTAAAGTGTGGGTCGTTATATATATAATATCTATTCATAGGAGATAAATAATGAGAAAAAATAAATTGATCGGTTAAGGTGATTTCCCCCACTTTGAAAGAACACCTTTCAATATCCACTTAAGGAAAATTGGAGTGGACTTCTGGGAATAACAACCCCAATATAATGTGGATAAGTTTGTTGGAATATAATTGTATAGGTTTTGGTCAATCTATAATGCTTACTATGGTGTGAAGAAGATAAAGGAGGGGTGTCCTTTTATATGGGAGGGAGTGACACACATTGAATTTCATAAAAATATTAAAATTTGATAATTTAATAATCTATAAAAGTCATTATAATTTTGTAGTAATTCATTGAAAATGTATTAAGGGGTTGAAATTATGTAAAAAAAATAAAATTTTATATTTATTTGTATCATTTTAGACCTTAATAATTTTATTAACCACTTGGTTAACAAATTTTAACATTTACTGCATTAATATATTTTCCAAACTTAATGGGTTATGAATGTAACCATAAATTTAATAATGATTTATAAATGGAACATGTTTGATAATTTAAACCATATATAATTCACTTGGATATAGAGAACATTTGTTTACATTTAAATCATTTAATAAAATATTATTTATTATAAACTATCATTTATTCTATTTTTATGAGAATTCATTTAATTTGACTTTAAATACATCAAGAGATATCGAGAATACATTTATATCCTATTATAACATCTCTAATATGTCATATATATCTTCAAAATTCATGGAACATAATTAATCACTAAATATATATTAATCTTGATATTATTAATATCATTTATTTTACTTTTCTATTAATTAAGGAAGTACATTTTTTGGTGTTTTAAAAGAATTTAAGGTAAATATATAATTATTAAAAATTATAAATAAATTCCCATCATAAAGATAAAATTAGTTTTTTCAATATAATCATTTATATTATTTACATCATTATTTTCTACTTGTGTTAATGTATAAAAGTTATTTAAAAGTAATAGAGTGGAAAAATTATTTTTCTTTACTATATATATTATATAGGTAACTTTTTTGGAAAAGATCCCATTATAAAATTCAATTTCTATAATATGGTGATAAGATTAAAATTAGAATCATAAAATAATAATTAGGATGTATAATTATGGCCTTATATCCTATTTTAACCAAGATTGACCCAATTAACCATTTTTAGATGTAATAAATTTTACCATTATTACAATTCATATGAACTGAAAATAAAAGGGGATATATTTACATATTTTAACCTCATAATTAAAAATATGGACTCCCTTTTTCAATATCCAGTTCTTATAAGTGGTGGAAATTAATCTTTAAATATGTGTTGAAAACATGATGAAAATTTCTTTTTAGGAAAATATTTGTTTAGCATAAAACTGGATATATTCATATATTATTCCTAGAAAAACAATATTTAGTGATATTTTAAATAAGAATGAATACATAAAATAATAATTTCATTAAAATCATTCACAAATTGTGATCAATTTAAATTATTTGTATTATAATACAACACTTGCATAAAAATATCTTTCGTAAAAATATCTTATCTATTTTTAATTGATTTTTTTCATTTATAATAAATTAATAACAAATGAATTAATTGTATACCTATTTAAACTATAATATTCCAAACTTTTGTGAGTCCAATTCATACCCTCAAATCCTTATTCTAGGTGATAAATATAAAATCATATAATATTTTAATAGTATACCATGGTTTGTTTAAACGAGATTTTTCATCCAATGAAAGATATTAAATAAATTAAATTATTTGAAGATACGTATATAATTAAATATTATGGTGTTATAGGTAATCCATGTGGGAGCATATTAATACTTGTTTGGGATATGTGTAAAACCTAGTGCCCAAGGGGTACTAAGGCTTGGGTTTCATGACATGCACAACTTCAAAGGATTCCACAATATTCTTTGCTGTCATATGGGATTAAAGAATTATTGACATCATGGATTGAAAGGGACATTGTTTGGGTGATTTCATCTTTAGAAACTACAATAGGGTAATTCTATAACAAAAATGGTGATAGAATAAGAGTAATATTATACACTATTTCCATATCTATGTGGACAATGTACTTTTGATGACATGAACATGTTGGGCCCCTTCAAGGGTTATATGCAGTATATACTCATTACTAAGTAGGATCCATGGGATCAGAGTGGAATCCCCCAAGACATAATGAGTGGAAATGTAACACACCAAGCTTTATGGTACGCTTCTCTTTGAATAATATAGTAGCATGTGTTGTACGCAATTTCAAGTTTTAACACACACCACAACCAATCAAACTGGCCATTATAAATAGTAATACCCACTTTTTGAAAATTTATTCATTTTATCTTTCAAAATGGAATTAATTTTTGGATTAGAAATATCAAAATATGATTAGGGTGAATTTTTGGTACTTTTCTGATAACTTTCATATTTTGATGAATAGTGAAAATTAATAAATTTTAATTAAAAACAACTTTTTAAATAGAAATAATTAATAGTGATAAATTATGAATTTGAGTGGTTTTAAAGTATATTTAGAATATATTTTTACCATTTAATATAATGTTGGTCATTGGACATAATTTTACAATTAAACCGGTCAAAAATAAGTGTCAATCTTTTGATATTTATTATTTCATAAAAAACAGTTTTTGTTTTGAAAGCAGGAATTAAATTTAAATTAATTCTTTCCACTTATATGTTTTTAATTTAGAAAAATGGATTCAATATTTGGAATTAGGATTTAAAAATTGTTTAAATAGGTAAATTTTATTTTTAGACATTTTGAATAATTACTTCGGTAAATATTTTATTTACCATGCTTAAAGGGTAAATCCGATAAATAACGGTAAAAAATAATATTATAATAATACTAAATTACCCTAAAACGTGTCCTAACCCTATTGGTTGATACATTTCTGACCATGGGAACCTTTGGAGCGATTTTGGGACCCCATGGAGCCACTTGTAAGTGATAATGACACTTTATATTAATTAAGTTAAAGTAAATACAAAAATGGAAAAAGCATATATCTTCCAGAAAAACAATTTTTACATAGGGTTATATATGTTATATTTTCAACTATATATATAAATTATAAATATTAAAATATTTCCTAACTAATGGTATTTTATTTATAATTTTTAGATTTTGAATTATAAAATTTATATATGACACAATAATGATGTAATATTTTCTTTATTAGTGAACGAATCAAATAATTGGTATTATAAATGATAAAATAAATATAATTTGATAGTTTTGATGCCATAAAAGACTTTTATAAGTTAATATGACATGTTATTATTTCTTAAATGAATTTGGTTAGAATTAATAATGTTTTTAAGAATTTAACAAAAATCAATTATTAAATAGTGTCGAAAATGACATAAATGAGTTTTTTAAAAAAATATTATATTATTAATTTTTATTCTATTCCTATAAAACTATGGTTCGTCCAAAAGACTTATATAATGAGGTTTTTATCATTAATGGACCACATTGGTGTCTCTGGGAAGTATATAGAACGTTTATTAACTCTATAATATAAAAATACAATGAGACATGGTAAATGTCAAACTATTTAACTAAGAGTTAAATAAAAAATATAAATTTAATATAGTGACCCAAACCGGTATAAAACTTATTGGTTGAGAGGTTTTATACCTATCCCCACCATAAAATTTAAATAATCCACTTTGTAGCCATTATAAACCAAATATGAATTTATTATAAACTAATATTTCTAGCTTTTCCTAAGGTGCCCCTCACCCCTTTTATAAAAAGGCACTCCACCTTCTCACTAATTCACACCATTGAAGCCTTTTGGCTCCGCCAAACGCATCCCAAATACCTTATAAACTATCCTCCCATCATCCTAGGGCCTTCCTTTAGTCATAAATCCAACTTAAGGAGGCCTTTTGATCAAATCAAAACAAAGGACCCGAAGAAAAGGTAAATATTTCACCACCCTCTTTCAAGTTCCTTTCTTCTTCCACTTATTCTTTATTTGTTATTTTCATTATAAAATAATATATCCAGTATATTTTATATACTGTGATGTTATTATAAATATGGTACAACAAAATTCAGTATTCTATCCATCCATTGAATGTCATGTCACCATATGTGCGTACGTACAACTTACCGTCTCCATGTCGTGGTGTAATTGTTATTCAAAACATTATTATTTGGATGGGTATGATAATGATGTGTAATTGAAGTAAATAAAAAATATAACATTATAATTATTCTGTATATATGATATACCATTCAATTATATACAATTTTAATATCAAAATAATGATATGGTCGCTCCTGTGTACGTACGGACTACCGGCTCCACGAACGCGACGAGATACATTCACTATCATATCCATTCATGAATAATTCTCATTTTATGATTATAAATAATGTTTAAGGATTTTATATCATTCTAAGATACAACCTATGGATTAAAAACATGGCTTATGAAACAAAACACATAAAAGAAAACAAGTAAGTGAACACCCGAAACGACGATAATACAAAGATATCATTAACAAAATAATGTTAAAAGATCATATATGATATCATATTGATGTATATGATTCTTCTATAATTTAATAACAATTATTTCACAATTATACAAGAGGTTAACCTACCCTCGACCAAGGAAAAGCACATGGTAAGGGTTAATTTCACAATCTCTTTATTATCCGAGGTTGTTTATACGTAATTATCTACTGGGACCTCTTTATCATCCATATCCATGTTTCTTAAAAACGTATTTCAAAACATTTTTACTATTTACTAGACAATGGGTTAAAGTCATTTATACCCTTATGTTTTTGAAAGGAATATTTCTGTCATTTTCCAAACAATGTACTTTTTGACCTTTTTGACAAATTTAAGTTAAGAATGTTTCATTAACTTATACAGTGGGTGTGGCTATTTTCCGCCATTATAACATCATCAAAGATTCCCTTACAAGCTTATAATAATAATTTCAAAATAAATGTTTTCTTTATAATTTTTTGACTCTTAAATCATTTAAAAATAGAAAGAGATATTTCTCTAAAAGGGGTTTTGATTTCATCTATGTCAACATCCTTTGATGGATTTTAAGTTTATTTGAAGTTTATTTATTATGATACTAAAATTCCATATTGTATTGAAGATTTTGGGATATGTTTGACTGTGGATGTACTATTTTTATACCATTCATGGTTTATGGTTAATGTATTGACATTTCGTATGCTAGTTTTAATACGAATGTTTCTGATATGTATAAACCTTTTCATACGAGGAATGTATTGGACTTAGTAAGTTACGGATGGAGCCCGTTATAGATCCTTGATTCATCGGTAGGTCTCATGAGACAACTAGATGTGTAATTGGCTGAGGCCCTTTCCCAATTTGATATATGGTTTTGGCTGAGGCCTTAATCATTTTTAGATGTCTTAGCCGAGGCCTTGACAAAATGTTTCAGAATGTATGGCATTATACATTCCCTCATTATGGAAATAATATTGATGGTATATGTGGTCATTCGACTAGTAGAATACCCATTATTTTCTTTTATTATGGAATTATTTTCACATCTCATATTCTTTCCATAAAAGTAATTATTTTTATTATTGGTAAAGGCATGTGGTTTCAATAATTCACCCTGCTTAAAAATTATGTCATTTTCCACTGTATTAGTTACCCTTACTGAGCGTTTGAGCTCACACCTTTGTTATGTTTCATTTTCACAGGATATGAAGAAGTTATTTATGAGTGACAAGACAGCATAATCTAGGAGGATTGGATGTTTCTAATGAAATATATTTGTGTTGTATTTCTCTTCATGCTGTAATGTTTAACTTTTGTATGAATCTTGTTTCCAAGGTTACTAAACTAATAGGTTTTTTGAGACTTGATCTTTTGTGATCATGCCAATGTTATTTAATAATGCACCGACTCTTGGTAACTAGGTTTGGGCCGTTACTATTGGTATCAAAGGAAGTTTAGTACAAACCTTGGAATATAGATTTGGATAAACTCTGATTAGAGAACATAGCCCTAATATAGAATTTGGAGATTAGTATAGGTGAACATTATAGAATTTTGTTATTGTGGATATTTTGTGAGTTTTCAAAGAAATACATCCCTATCTGGATATGAGCAGGTAGAGGCGGCTCTGGCACAGATGTACCTTGGGGTAAAACCCAAAAAACATCGCTTTGAGCTGGATTCGAATGGGAACTGGTGCATGACAACGGGCCTTGCTGCACTCTTGGTTACGACACTCCTGAGGTATATGCTTAGGATAATTCTCGTTTTCTTTACAAACCATTATCAAGGGTTTATGAGTATATACATCCTCACCGAAAACATCTTTATGATTATAGATTATATCCATAAACTATTCAATTTACGTTAGGTATTTTACATGTTTGGAATTATTTATTGCAATTCATAAACTGACATATTTTTTTGTCATTTTATAGAAATGGTGCCCATTAGAAGGAATGTGAACTCCAGAAATACGTATGATCCAATGAGTATGAAGGATCATATATTTTACAGTTTTAAGACAACATTTAGATGAGAAATAGTCTCTCATGTATTCTCAACATATGAAGAAATAATATCATGTGTTAATAAGATAAGTAAATAATTATCTGACTCCTGTGGATTTGAAGGGAAACAAGAGAAGAAAATGATGGAAGAGAGAAATATGGATAAATGGAAGAGGGAAAAGGATAATTTTTCCATATGTGATAACTGTTGGAAGAAACACCCCAGAAATTGCCTGAAGGGAATGTGAGTTTTTCATAAGTGTGGAGAAAAAGAACACCAAGTACGTGACTGTAAAAGAAAAGAAAAAGGATTCAAATGTACAATGCTTAATATTCAAAGAGTTGGGACACTACGCGAACCAATGTCCAAATCATCAGAGTATGTCCCAAATGATGATATTGGATAATAATCATGTTATGATACTACCATAGATGAGGAGGAATGATTAGAGTTCTTATATTGTTATTAAAGAATTATGTCATTTGAGTGTTGTATCAATGATGTACTGTTTATAATAATTATGAAGTATATAAGGATTTTACTGTAGTACTATTTCATTAAGGACTTGAGATTGTGTGGAACCATGAAAAGTGACTCAATAACAGGCTGATATTTTGGAAGATATACGATGAGAGAAAGATAAACCATAATATGGTTCTGATACTGAGGTAGTTATTTTGGAATAATACATGATTGATATGGATAAATTATATTGGATATTCTTAACTGCCTTGAAACTGATTAATGAATTGTTTATTCCATAATTTTTAGAGTTTACAAAATTTTTAGATAGAAGGAGTATACCTAGTATTCTATAAGGAATAAGAGATCATGAATGTAATCAATAAGGTTTTATGGTAATTCAGGATGTTGTAATGTTTTAAAAGAATACATGATGAATGTGTTCAGATGTTATTACGCGGAAAAAAGGATCTTTATTGTGTTTACCTTCCTTATAAATTTTGGACTATGAGTTTGAACAGAATTATTTTGACTAATTTTAGTTTGATATTTTTTTTGATTACCATAAGAGGACCACCTGGAGGTCGGGCGGCAACCCGTCGTGTTTGGCAAGGCCGTGAGACTTGAACCCATAACCGAAGGGCGACAAGGGTGTATCACCTACCACTGGCCCATGTGATGTCCTGGATTGAATAATGATGTTTTTTTAAAATGTCTGGTAGGTGAATTATAAATTCATTTTTTGGAACCCTATACGAATAGGATAAATGGAATAATTTTTTAAGTTCTATTATATTTTATAGTGAAAGATGAGTTTGTGGAAGAAATTAGTGAAAGGATGGAACTCTACTTGTCAAGTGTATATATATATATATATATTCATCTCTTGTTCTATGAAGAAATTAATTCGTAAACATTTGGTAAGGGATCTTAAAACTAAAAATGTGTTATCCTAATAACTTATGTTTTGTTGAACCAATGATATTTTAAATCATCATATATTGATGGATTTGAGGCCCTCAATTCTACAATTTTTTGTGACTGAATACCTCAATAAATCCATAAAAATATTTACGTTTTGGATCCAATTATATGTCCTCAAATTCCACCAATTTTATCCTAATTGAGATCATAATTTAGTGGTGACCCTTTCATTTCTCTTTTCCCTTATTAGAACTAAATTTTATTAACCCAATTTTCGATGTGGGTTTTCCCACAAATGTATTTTCTATTTTCAACCTTTTATTTTCGAAGAACAATTTTTAATTGTGAGGAATCAATTTATTAAAGGATATAATAATGTAACACCCAAATATTCCTTGGTACACTTCTCTTTGAATAATACAGTAGTGTGTGTTGTACACAACTTCGAGTTCTAACACACACCACAACCAATCAAACTAGCAGTTATAAATAGTAATACCCACTTTTTGAATTTTTATATATTTTATCTTTCAAAATGGACTTCATTTGTGGGTTCGGAATATAGAAATAATATTAGGGTAAATTTTTGGTACGTTTCTGATAACATTCTTATTTTGAGGATTAGTGAAAATTACTAAATTTTAATTAAAAACTACTTTTTTAATCGAAATTATTAATAGTGATAAATTATGAATTTGAGTGTTTTAAAAGTATATTTATAATATATTTTTACCATATAATACAATTTTGGTCATTGGATATAATTTCACATTTAAACCGGACATAAACAAGTGTCAATCTTTTGATAGATATTATTTCTTAAAAACACGCTTTTTGTTTTGATAGCAGGAATTAATTTTAAATTAATTACTACCACTTATGTGTTTAGAATTTTCAGAAATGGATTCCATATTTGGAATCAGGATGTCCAAATTGAGTAAATAATTATCTTTTATTTTTATACATTTTGAATAGTTATTTTGGTAAATATTTTATTTACCATGGTTAAAGGGAAAATCTGGTAAATAATGGTAAAAAATAATATTATAATTATATTAAATTACCCTAAAACGTGTCGTAACCCAATTTGTTGACACATTCCCGACCATGGGAATATTTGGGTCTATTTTGGGACCCCATGGAGCCACTTGTAAGTGATAATGAGACATTACATTAATTAAGTTAAAGTAAATACAAAAATGGAAAAAGCATATATCTTCTAGAAAAACAATTTTTACACAGGGTTATATATGTTATATTTTACACTATAAATATTCATTAGAAATATAAAAATATTTAATACATAATGGTATTTTATTTATGATTTTTAGACATTGAATAAATAAATTTATTTATGACACAATAATGATGCAGTATTTTCCTTATTAATGAATGAATCAAATAATTGGTATTATAAATGATAAAATAAATATAATTTGAATGTTTTGATGCCATACAATAATTATATACGTTAATATGACATGCTAGTATTTCGTAAATAATTTTTTTTCAAATTAATAAAGTATTTAAGACTTTAAAAAAATCAATTATTAAATAGTTTCAAAATTGACATAAATGAGTTTTTAAAAACAATATTATATTATTAACTGATATTATATTCCTAAAAAACTAAGTATCAGAAAAAGGATTTATATAATGATATTTTTAACATTAATGAACCACTTGGGGGTCTCTCGGAAGTATATAGTAAGTTTATTAACTACATAATATAAAAATACAAAGAGACATGGTAAATGTCAAACTATTTAACTAAGAGTTAAATGAAAAAGGTAAAGTTAATATAGTGACCCAAACCTGTATAAAACCTATTGGTTGAGTGGTTTACGACCTATACTCACCTTAACCTTTAAATAATCCACTTTGGATCCATTAGAAACCGAATATGAATTTATTATAAAATAATATTTCTAGCTTTTCCTAAGGCGACCCTCAACACTCTTATAAAAGGGCACTCCCCCTTCTCACTAATTCACACACTCAAAGCCTTTTGGATCGGAAAAAATCTGACAAAATACTATATAAACTATGCCCCCTTCATCTTATAGGCCTTCCTTTAGTCAAAAATCCAACTTAAAGAGCCTTTTTTATCAAATCAAAATGAAGAACCTGAAGAAGAGGTAAATATTTCACCACCCTCTTTCAAGTTCCTTTCTTCTTCCACTTCTTCATTCTTTTCTTATTTCCATTCTAAAATAATAACTCTAGTATCTTCTATATACTGTGATGTTATTATAAATATTTTACATCCTTATTCAGTATTCTATCCATCCTTTGAATGACATGTCACGATACGTGCGTACGTACGGCTTATCGTCTTCACGTCGTAGTGTAATTGTTATTCTAAACATTATTATTTGGATGGGTATGATAATGATGTGTAATTGAAGTAAATAATAAATATAACATTATAATGATTCTGTATATATGATATTCCATACAATTATATACTATTTTAATATCCAAATAATGATATTTTCGCTCGTGCCTACGTACGGACTACCATCTCCATGAACGTGATGAGATTTATTATCCATCGTATCCATTCAAGAATAATTCTCTTTTGATGATTAAAAATAATGTTTAAGGACTTGATATAATTTTAAGATACAACCTATGGATAAAAAACATGTCTTATGTAACAAAACAAATTAAATAAAATGTGTAAGTGAACACCCGAAATGATGATAATAAAAAGATATTATTAACAAAACAATGTTAAAGGATCATATATGATATCATATTAATGTATATGATATCATATTAATTTATATGATTATTTTATAATTTAATAACTATTATTTCACCATTATATAGGAGTTTAACCTTCCCTCGACCAAGGAAAAATTAAAGGTAAGGGTTAATTTTACAATCTCTTTATTATCCGAGGTTATTTATACGTAATTATCTATTGGGCCTCTTTATCATCAACATCCATGTTTCTTAAAAATGTATTTCAAATTTTTTTTACTTTTTACTATAAAATGGGTTAAAGTCATTTATACCCTTATGTGTTTTTAAAGGAATCTTTCTGTCATTTTCCAAACAAGGTACTTTTTTACCTTTTTGACAAATTTAAGGTAAGAATTTTTTTTTATCTTATATGGCAGCTGTGGCTATTTTCCACCATTATAACATCATCAAATCTTCCCTTACAAGCTTATAAGAATATTTTCAAAATAAATATTTTCTTTATAATTTTGTGACTCTTAGATTTTTTCAAAATAGAAAGAGATATTTCTCTAAAAAGGGTTTTGATTTCATCTATGTCAACATCCTTTTGTGGATTTTAAGTTTATTTGAAGTTGATTTATTATGATAAAAAAATTCCATATTGTATTGAAGATTTTTTGATATGTTTGAATGTGGATGTGATATTTTTATACCATTCTTGGTTTATGGTTAAAGTATTGACATTTTGTATGCTAGTTTTAATAAGAATGTTTCTGATATGTTTAAACCTCTTCATACGAGGAATGTATTGGACTGAGTAAGTGACGGGTGGAGCCCGTTATAGATCCTTGATGCATCGGTAGGTCTCATGAGACAACTGGATGGGTAATTAGCCAAGGCCCTTTCCCAATTTGATATATGGTTTTGGCTAAGGCCTTAATCATTTTTAGACGTGTTGGCCAAGGCCTTGTCCAAATGTTTCAGAATGTATGGAAATATACATTCCCTCATTATGGAAATAATATTTATGGTTCATGTGGTCACTGGACTAGTAGAATACCCATGATTATGTTTTATTGTGTATTTATTTACTCATCGCATTTTCTTTCCATAAAAGTATTAATTTTTATTATTGGTAAAGGCATGTGGTTTCAATTATTCACCATGCTTAATAATTATGTCATTTTCTGCTGTATTAGTTACCCTTAATGAGCGTTTGAGCTCACCCATTTCTTATGTTTCATTTTCCTATGATATGAAGATGTTAGTTATGAGTGACATGCAGGCATAATCTAGGATTCTTGGATGTTTCTAATGAAATATATTTGTGTTGTATTTCTCTTAAAGCTGTAAAGTTGAACTTATGTATGAATCTTGTTTCCAAGGCTACTAAACTAATCGGTCTTTCGAGACATGATCTTTTGTGATCATGACAATGTTATTTAATAATGCACTGACTCTTGGTAACTGGGCTCGGGGCTTTATAGTTGGTATCAAAGGAAGTTTAGTACAAACCTTGGAATCCAGATTTAGATAAACCCTGATTAGAGAACATATCCCTAAGATATAATTTTGAGATTAGTATAGAATAACTTCCTAGAATTTTGGTATTGTAGATATTTTGGGAGTTTTCCAAGAAATAAATCCCTATCTAGATATGAGCAGGTAGAGGCGGCTCTAGAACAGATGTACCTGGGGGTAAAACCCGAAAACACCTATTTGAGTTGGATTCGAATGAGAACTGGTGCACAACAACGGGCCTTACTGCACTCTTAGTTACGACACTCCCGAGGGATATGCTTAGGATAATTCTCATTTTCTTTACAAACCATTATGAAGGGTTTATGAGTATATACATACTCAAAGAAAACATCATTATAGTTATATATTATATCCATAATCTATTCAATTTACGTTTGGTATTTTACATGTTTAGAATTATTCATTGCAATTCATAAACTGACCTAGTTTTTTTTTCATTTTATAGAAATGGTTCCCATTAGAAGGAATGTGAACTCCAGAAATACATATGACCAAAACAGTATGAAGGATCATATCTTTTACACTATTAAGACAACATTTATAATATAAATAATCTCCCATGTATTCTCAACATATGAAGAAACAATATCATGTGTTAATAAGATATGTAAAGAATTATCTGGCTCCTATGGATTTGAAGGGAAGAAAGAGAAGAAAAGGATGGACGAGAGAAAGATGGATAAAGGGAATTGGGAAAATAAGAATTTTCCCATATGTGATAACTGTGGGAAGAAACACCCTAGAACTTTCCTGAAGGTAATGGGAGTTTTTCATGAGTATGGAGAAAAAAGACACAAATTACATGACTACAAGGGTAAGAAAAAGGATTCAAATGTACAATGCTTCATCTGCAAGGAGTTGGGTCACTCTACGAACCAATGTACAATTCATCAGAGTATGTCCCAAATGATGCTATTTGATAATTATCATGTTATGATACTACCATAGATGGGGATTAACGATTAGAGTTATTATGTTGTTATTAAAGAATTATGTCATTTGAGTGTTGTATCAATGATGTACTGTTTATAATAATTATGCAGTATATAAGGATTATACTACAATACTATTTCATTAAGGACTTGAGATTGTGTGGAACCAAGAAAAGTGACTACATAACAGGTTGATATTTTGGAAGTTATATGATGAGAGAAAGAAAAACCATAATATGGTTATGATATTCAGGTAGTGATTTTGGAATATTAAATGATTGATTTGGATAAATTTTATTGGATATTCTTGACTACCTTGAAACTAATTAATGATTTGTATATTCCATCATTTTTAGAGTTTACAACCTTTTTTGATAGAAGGAGTATACCTAGTATTCTATAAGGAATAAGAGATCACGAATTTAATCAATAAAGTTTTATGGTAATTCAGGATGTTGCAGTGTTTTAAAATAATACATGATGAAGGTGTTCACATGTTCTTATGTGGAAAAAAGGATCTTCATTGTGTTTACCTTCCATATGAATTTTTTACTATGAGTTTGGAAAAAATTATTTTGGATAATTTTAGTTTGAGATTTTTTTTGATTACTATAAAAGGACAACCCGGAGGTTGAGCGGCAACCCATCGCATTCGGCAAGGCTGTGAGACTTGAACCCATAACAGAAGGGTGAAAAGGGTGTATCACCTACCACTGGCCCATGTGATGTCCTGGATTGAATAATTTAGTTTTTTTAAAAGGTCTGTTAGATGAATTATAAATTCATTTATTTGAAACCCAATATGAATAGGATAAATGGAATAATTTTTTAAGTTCTATAATCTTTTTGATTGAAAGATGCGTTTGTGGTAGAAATTAGTGAAAGGATGGAACTCTACTTGTCAAGTATATATATATATATATATATATATATTTTCCTCTCTTGTTTTATGAAGAAATTAATTCTTAAAGATTTGGTAAGGGATCTTAAAACTAAAATTGTGTTATCCTAATAACATATGTTTTGTTGAACTGATGATATTTTAAATCATCATAGATTGATGGCTTTGAGGCCCTCAATTCTACAATTGATTGTGAATGAATACCTCAATCACTCCCTAATCGAGATAATAATTTGGTGGTGACCCTTTCTTTTCTCTTTTCCCCTTATTAGAACTAAATTTTATTAACCCAATTTCCGATGTGGGTTTTCCCACAATGGTATTTTCTATTTTCAACCTTTTATTTTCGAAGAACAATTTCAAATTGAGAGGACTCAATTTATTGAAGGATATAATAATTTAACACCCAAATCTTACTTGGTACACTTCTCTTTGAATAATATAGCAGTGTGTGTTGTACACAACTTCGAGTTCAAACACACACCACAACAAATCAAACTAGCTGTTATAAATAGTAATACCCAATTTCTGAATATTTATACATTTTATCGTTCAAAATGGACTTCATTTTTTGGTTCGTAATATAGAAATAAGATTAGGGTTAATTTTTGGTACATTTCTGATAACTTTCTTATTTTGAGGAATAAGGAAAATTACTAAAATTTAATTAAAAACAACTTTTTTAATCAAAATAATTAATAGTGATAAATTACGAATTTGAGTGGTTTAAAAGTATATTTAGAATATATTTTTATCATTTAGTACAATTTTGGTCATTGGAAATAATTTCACATTTAAACCAGACATAAACAAGTGTCAATATTTTGATAGTTATTATTTATTAAAAACACACTTTTTGTTTTGATAGCAGGAATTAATTTTAAATTAATTTTTTCCAATTCTGTGTTTTTAATTTGACAAAATTGATTCCATATTTGGAATCAGGATGTCCAAATTGTGTAAATATTTATCCTTTATTTTTAAACATTTTGAATGATTATTTCGGTATATATTTTATTTACCATGGTTAAAGGGAAAATCCGGTAAATAATAGTAAAAAATAATAAAATAATAATTTTAAATTACCCTAAAACGGGTCCTAACCCAATTGGTTGATACATGTCCAACCATGGGAATCTATGGGTAAATTTTGGGACCCCATGGATCCACTTGTAAGTGATAATGACACTTTATATTAATTATGTTAATGTAAATACAAAAATGGAAAAAGAAAATATCTTCTAGACAAACAATTTTTACATAGGGTTATATATGTTATATTTTAGACTATAAATATTCATTAGAAAGATAAAAAGAATCAAATAATTGGTATTATAGATGATAAAATAAAAAAAAATTGTATTATAAATATAATGGTATTTTATTTATGATTTTTAGACATTGAATAATTAAATTTATTTATGACACAATAATGATGCAGTATTTTCCTTATTAATGAATGAATCAAATAATTGGTATTATAAATGATAGAATAAATATAATTTGAAATTTTATAAGACATAAAAGAATTCTATAGGTTAATATGACATGTTATTATTTCTTAAATTAATTTTTTTCCAATTAATAAATTTTTTAAGACTTTAAAAAAAATCAATTATTAAATAGTTTCAAAATTGACATAAATGTGTTTTTAAAACAAATATTAAATTATTAATTGATATTATATTCATAAAAAACTAAGTACTGGAAAAAGGATTTATATAATGATAGTTTTATCATTAATAAACCACTTGGGGGTCTCTTGCAAGTATATAGTAAGTTTATTAACAATATAATATAAAAATACAAAGAGACATGGTAAATGTGAAACTATTTAACTAAGAGTTAAATCAAAAAGGTAAAGTTAATATAGTGACCCAAACTTGTCTAAAACCTATTTGTTGAGTGGTTTACGACCTATCGTCACCTTAACCTTTAAATAATCCTCTTTGGAGGCATTTGAAATCGAATATTAATTTATTATAAAATAATATTTCTAGCTTTTTATAAGGTTCCCCTCACCAGTCTTATAAAAGGGAACTCCCCCTTCTCACTAATTCACACCTTCAAAGCCTTTTGGATCGGCCGAACTCTTCCCAAATACTCTATAAACTATGATCCCTAATCCTATATGCCTTCCTTTAGTCATAAATCCAACTTAAAGAGCCCTTTTTATGAAATCAAAAAGAAGAACCCGAAGAAGAGGTAAGTTTTTCACCACCCTCTTTCAAGTTCCTTTCTTCTTCTACTTCTTCTTTATTTATTATTTCCATTCTAAAATAATAACTCCAGTATCTTAAATATAATGTGATGTTATTATAAATATTTTACAACTATATTTAGTATTCTATCCATCCTTTGAATGACATGTCACCATACGTGCGTACGTACAACTTACCGTCTCCACGTCGTGGTGTAATTGTTATTGTAAACATTGTTATTTGGATGGGTATGATAATGATGTGAAATTGAAGTAAATAATAAATATAAAATTATAATGATTCTATATATATTATCTACCATCCAATTTTATATTATTTTAATATCAAAATAATGATATTCTCGCTCGGGCCTACGTACGGACTACCGTCTCCACGAATGTGAAGAGATTCATTATCCATCGTATCCATTCAAGAATAATTCTCATTTTATGATTAAAAATAATGTTTAAGGACTTGATATCATTTTAAGATACATCCTATGGATAAAAAACATGGATTATGTAACAAAAATTATAAAAGGAAATGAGTAAGTGAACACCCGAAATGACGATAATAAAAAGATATTATTAACAAAACAATGTTAAAAGATCATATATGATATAATATTAATGTATATGATATCATATTAATTTATATGATTCTTGTATAATTTAATAACAATTATTTCACCATTATACCGGAGGTTAACCTACCCTTGACCAAGGAAAAGTACAAGGTAAGTGTTAATTTCACAATCTCTTTATTATCCGAGGTTGTTTATATGTAATTATCTACTGGGACCTATTTATCATCAACATCTATGTTTCTTAAAAATTTATTTCAATTTTTTTTTACTATTTACTATATAATTGGTTAACGTCATTTATTCCCTTATGTGTTTTGATAGGAATCGTTCCGTCATTTTCCAAACAAGGTACTTTTTGACATTTTTCGACAAATTTAAGGTAAAAATGTTTTTTAACTTATACAGTAGGTGCGGCTATTTTCCGCTATTATAACATCATCAAAGTTTCCCTTATAATCTTATACGAATATTTTAAAAATAAATGTTTTCTTTATAATTATTTGACGTTTAAATTATTTCAAAATAGAAAGAGATATTTCTCTAAAAAGGGTTTTGATTTCATCTATGTCAACATCTTTTGATGGATTTTATGTTTATTTGAAGTTGATTTATTATGATACAAAACTTCCATATTGTATTGAAGGTTTTGTGATATGTTTGACTATGGATGTGATTTTTTTATACCATTCATGCTTTATGGTTAAAGTTTTTACATTTCATATGCTTGTTTTAATACGAATGTTTATGATATGTTTAAACCTTTTCATATGAGGAATGTATTTGACTTAGTAAGTGACAGGTGGAGCCCTCTATAGCTCCTCGATGCATCGGTAGTTCTCATGATACAACTAGACATGGAATTGGATGAGGCCCTTTCCTAATTTGATATATGGTTTTGTCCAAGGCCTTAATCATTTTTAGACTTTTTGGTCGAGGCCTTGAAAAAATGTTTCAGAATGTATAGCTTTATACATTCCCTCATTATGGAAATAATATTGATGGTTCATGTGGTCATTCGACTAGTATAATACCCATGATTATGTTTTATTATGGAATTATTTACTCATATCATATTCTTTCCATAAAAGTATTCATGATTATTATTGGTAAAGGCATGTGGTTTCAATTATTCACCATGCTTAATATTTATGTCATTTTCCGTTGTATTACTTACCCTTATTGAGCATTTGAGCTCACCCCTTTCTTATGTTTCATTTTCCCAGGATATGAAGAAGTTATTTATGAGTGACCTATAGGAATAATCATGGAGTCTTGGATTCTTCTAATTAAATATATTTGTTTTTTATTTCTCTTCAAACTGTAAAGTTGAACTTATGTATAAATCTTGTTTCCAAGGCTACTAAACTAATCGGTCTTTTGAAACTTGATCTTTTGTGATCATGCCAATGTTTCTTAATAATGCACCGACTCTGGGTGATTGGGTTCTGGGCGTTATAGGAGACCCTCTATCATTTTTTCCTTCCTAATTTTATAAAACTACCTTGGAATACAAGGTTTCATAAAATTCAAAGAGGGTGTTATCTTTATATATTATAGAAACCATTACATCTATGAGGAACTTAAAGAATTGCT
Organism: Viscum album; assembly: GCA_963277665.1. NCBI lineage: Eukaryota > Viridiplantae > Streptophyta > Magnoliopsida > Santalales > Viscaceae > Viscum > Viscum album. The sequence goes on from OY728140.1 coordinate 129,498,076, forward strand.
AGAAACTTGATGGTATCGCCACATGGCTATGATTCCATGGTATCCCAAGTATAACATTGTATTCCATTTCCTATTGGGTAATGATGAACTCTTATTTGACATTAAGTCCCTAATTGTGACTTGATCATGATACTCCAATTTTTATTTTTATTTATCCTATCATAATCATGAATTATAATCTTCATTGAAGATAAATGATGGTAACTATATCCCAGCTATGAGAGAGTATGAAATTGGATTATATTAATATATAGTTCATTATAAATCATATCCCACTGAATAAAGTCATTGTTGATATTTACTAAAACATATTTTTATCTGATATTTCCTTAAATGTATTCCTCTTGATCATTCTCTATGGATGTTATGGTGGCATGAGATTCCATTAAAGAAGTTTCATACAGAAGGAAATCAACTGTGGAATTTTTCCCTAAAATTAATGGCAAATCCTTAGATAATCAATAATCCCCACCTAGAGACCTTTTGAAATATATAGATCATATTAGAACTAGATCATGGCTAAGAAAGTTACTAACTAAATAAAAATTTTGTTTTTCTTCCATAGACGTCATCAGTTCTCATCATGGGGATACTCAATAGAATAAACCATTGGGGTAGAAGTGATTTATATAGAAAGATCTTGAAAATGAGTATATTTTTTTGGGGTGTTTGTGCCACTAGTGAATTTGTTCATGTTGGTTTTCCCACTCATTTGGTCATATCTAACAAATGCATACTTTTCAGTCATTGTTCGCAAAAAAAATTGGTTTAATGGTATCTTTAGAGTTCTCAAAGTTTATTGATATTATTCTTTAGTAATATGAAGTTCTATACCATGGTTATTTGGTGCATGTATGGTTGTAGTGGGGATGTGTACATGATATTGAGTTCATCCATGACTATATCTTCCCTTATTTCTTAATCTTCTATGGTCTCATCCTCTGACTCCCTAGTCAAGAATTAAATAATAATATTATTTTATGTATTTTTCTTAGAAGTGGTAAACTAAGTGAATAATTATAATGGCTCCAAAAATATGCTCTTTATCTAATGGTGATTTTGTTTTTTGGGGTGGTTCCCACAAGAAAGATAATGATGGTAAGAAATCTACAACAGATGGTGGAAAATTGGAGATCCATATGGGACACTTACTTTGGTTCCCTATTTTTTTATTTAGATTACATCTACCTCTGGAGGATGGGATAAATGGTTTCCCTTTGGTTAAAGTAAATTTGGTAAAGCCAAGGTCTATTTGTGGAGTTGTGCCAAGTGAATGCAGTGATCATGATCAACTCTCTTGTATGAAATTATCTCATTCAAGGTTTATATATCCCAATCTAGGATTTATTTCTAATCACATCCTTCATAGAGTATGTGATGGCCACATGGGAAACCATCGCTAACTCATTGCTTAGTTTTACCTATTCTAAATCGACAAAACACTTGGTGATGTCCTTGAAGAATTATAAGTCTTGGATGGTCTGGTCTATCCTTAGAATAATGTAATTTTCCATGATTATAAGTATGTCTTAACTAACTAGGTATATTGGACTTAGACATATTTTAGGTATTTTTTACATTTATATGAGATAATAACCCATGATTTGTTCATTTAATAACTAATACATTTCCTTCTTATGTTTTATCATTTTTGGGAAACTTTGATCTCTCTATTAACCTTACATAAGGGAGTTTTGTTGTTAATATTAGTTGGTTTGATACATTGGGTCAAGTGGTTCCTACAAGAATGATTTAGTAGTCACTGGCTCTTATTTGAGCCTAGTAGTGGTAGTTTCTACCATAACAGACATTTTACCCTATGATATTGGTGTCTGTAGAGATCTATCTCTCATTATTTGAGTGGAGCCTCCTATGACTTTTATATTTCTTAAAACTCTCATAATCCACTCAAAAATTTCATTCGGATCAATTATGTATGAAGCTCGACCAAGAGATTTTCTATATATAGTTCTATAAATTTCCCCAAATATACTGGAATGTTGAGAATGTACAATAAACCATTCCATTTGTAGACAAAGTTGGAGACTCTCTCATTTTCATGTTCTTTTCAGTTCGTCATTTCAATGATCATTTTCTTCATTTTCATAGAGATGAACTGATAACCGGATTGATGATGAATCTATTCCAAGATAGAGATATACCCAGTTAATATGATATTTTATAGGAAAATTGTTTGCCCCCATAGAGTCTATTAAAATCATCTTACTTTCAATACATCGTTTTAGTCTCATGGGACCATCATGGGTCAAATCGGGACATGAATTACATTCTATTATTCTTAATTTCTCCAATTCCGTAGAAGGTGGTCAAAATATCCTTCTTAAAATTGGGTGGAGGTAGACTGATATACACATATTCAGGATAAACCATATATTTTGGTTTCACCACCAAATGATTCCCTTCCATATAATTCATTAAAGCACCAAAAAACTAAAAGTTATTGATATTTTTTAGGGTTCATCACTTGGAGCCACTACATGAATGGGAGGAACGTGAAAAGATTAATGTGTTTACCCTGAATTCACCCTCTTCTAATTGTGAATTAATGATGGCACTGGGAAATTAATTGAATATAAGGGAGGTTTCTATAGAAATAGTGGAAAATAATGCCTTCCTCAATTAACATATTCAGGTACACATGTTTTCTATACCCATCACTGATCTAGTTTTTTGAAACCACTATTTTAGGAAGAATAACTCTCCCCTTGTGAGTTAGAGGAGAAATATTTTCTTCCTCCAAGATGTGATATCCAATGGAAATAACTCCACTTGTAAATTCATCATTAAGTCTCCTATTATTGAATATCACAATTTGATATCACACCAACATCTCTTCCATAGAGGTGACTTCGGGATTTCATGGTGGTTAGTGGTACATTTCGATCCTTTTCACTCAATCCTTAGAATAATAGAATCAAGGTATTTATAACTCTTCATTTTGAGGTACAAAATTATTATTTCTCCATTGATTAATGTTACATGTGGATTTAGCTTGTTCATTAGTGTAAACTGTATCTCAATGTACAATTTCTACATTATGATCCATGGAATCCAAGACATGATAAGTTTCATCTTCTAGATTGAAGTTATTTTCATTCCCTAAGGATTATCAAGATGTATGAATAATCATTTATGTATCGATGAAATAATTTGACACTGCACATTCAGCATCCACATTGATAGTTAAATAGAGTTCTTCACCCCAACTATTTCTCTCACTGGGATATTTAGGTTTTCAGACATTGAATGTTTTGAACTTCAATAGAAAATGTTTGAATGGTTATTTTTCTCTAAATATTGATCTTGGGGGAATTTTTAGCCTCTCTCATTGAGATATCCTTTAATGAATGTGGGCATCATGTGTGAATTAGATTGGTATTGGTGTCGACTAATAGTGACCACATTCCAGCCTCAAAAGACAAATTTTCCCTTAAGATACAATAATAATTCTCCCAACCCTACGCAATTGGGATAATATGAGGATGTCAACAGTACTTCCTAAACCTATTGAGGGTTTGATAACTTTTTGGGCGATGAATGCGGTGAAAATTACCCAATTATTATAGGATGGTCTTGATCTATAGGTGTCAGCATTATTTTATAGACCCACCAGAGATCTGGTATCCTAATATGTGAAGGCGGAGGTAAAAATTCCCCAAGTCCTATGAGATTGGGTTCTCATAGATGGCTTCTTCGGGGACTTGAAATGATATTTTCCTAATTTGGTGCATATTCACCCGAGCATGAGATGCATGTATCTCTTGCAAATGATATGAAATTCATGGCCTAAGGAGCCAACTTATGTCGTAACGTTTTGGATATTCCTTTTCTAATATAGTCTTTACCAATCAGGGGACCCAGAATAGGAAACTACTGATCTCCCACCCCAACCATTTATAGTGGTTTTTCATATTAGAAATTGTTGTTTTTTATTGAATGACTAACTTGAATAAAAAATATTTTGTTTTGTGGCCTCTCATTCTATAATGAAAATAACTAACACCTTATTCAAATGAATCTATAATCAGAGGGATTATGTGAATTGGAAATACCAATATTCTTCCCAGCTTGGAATTTGTACACCTGAGAGGGCCCCACTAAAAGTTTTTCAAGGTCCATTAGGATGTCGAGGAAATCATGTTGAAAGCTAATGTAGTGATTTTACATCTGTGGTTTCTAATCTATAGTGAAATTTGTGAGGTCTATCAAATATCATAGAATGTTCATGGCTATAATATAATCCTTGAATCCTTGTTTGAGGTGGTGATTAGACATTAGCCAATGGAAAATTGTCAATAGGTTCTAGCATATATAAGGAGTATCTTCCTCCATTATCTCATATAGGAAGACATATATGGAATTAGTGATGGGATTGTACATAGTTTTATGGTTGTACTTGAATAATCCCTTCCATATATCCATTCCAATTATTTCCTCATCATAGGTTTTTTGGTATACATAGATAAATAATAGAGGACACTACTCTAGGTCATCGAATGAATGTGGTAAGGTGTCTCTAACAATAGATGGGTTGCTATACATAGTTGGCCATGATTGTTCAAGAAACACACAATATGAAGGTTCCATGAAAAAGGGAATATGTCCTTTATGGGTGATATATCATCATTGGGAGGTTTTTTATAGAATACATATGTGGTAAGATATATACAGTAAATCTATGTGTTTATATGATACGAGATATCATGGTAGGTATCTCATTCTTCTTAATACGAAGAGTTTAAAACATTAAGTTCTTTCATATGTGTTTTTATGGCATCAAGGATTCTATCATTGTGCAGGGTAGGAATATGTGCCTTTTCCAAAATTCTAGGGCATGTATTCTGACCAACCATATAATATTGAGAAAGAGTATGTGCCTTATACATGGTATTCATTGGAATATTCCAACAGTTGTTTCTAAATGTTGTGTGAATAAGTTCTTGCTACATATAATCTACTAGGATACACTATTATGATTGAATATTTTCTGTAGGAATATTAGAGAGCCATTGGGTGGCTGGGGAAATATATTAACAATATATTCTTAAAGTAATAGTATATGAACAATTTTGATGTTCATTTTATATTGGGATATATCAATGGCCCTCTAAAATGTGATTAGGGGTATATGACTTCCCTTATATGATGTATAAGATATTATAGTATATCCCTCCATATGTGAAATCCTGAACATGAATATTTCATCTGCAAACAACTATAATATGTCTACAAACACTTGAATGCTATGTAGTGATATGTTCTTTCTCCAAGGTGACTGTCGGGGTATGCTAACATACCTAGTTAGGAGTAGCAGTACGTTCCCTCTCCTAGTTCTCCATTAGAATATGTCATCAGGGATATTTGACAAGAATATGTACCTATCATTAGTCAACTGTAAACATGGGTTTACGAACCCCAGTTAGAATAGGATTCTGAGCATGGTTATTTTCCTAATACCTTGTTGAAAGTTTCTAATAATCAGAATGGACTATAGGAGGAATATGTGCTTACTGCAAAGTAGCCATCTAGTGTTGTTAATTACACGGATATTATGATCTAGTGGGAGGAAGTAGATATTGTTCCTATCCCATTATGATTATTGGAATATTTCATTGAATCTAAACCCTTAGTACTAGAATATATTGGTATTTAATAGTGGTGTGGGATGGAATATAGGATTGCATGTTTTTTGACACTTGGATATACTGGATGACATCTTGGATTAATGTTGGTGTATATACTCACTCTCTTCCTACATGTTCCACAAAAATATATCAATAAAATTCATCTATAGCGGTTTATATATGGGACTTACAACAATTTTCTATTGGAGGGAACCAATGGAATTGGAATGGGGATCATGGATATATGTTTTCTGACTAGTATCCACCAAAATATTTCATCGGGCTTCATCAGCCGAGGTGGGAATATGGTCCTGATCCCTATGATCTGAAATATTTTTTTCATAGTGACATCTCTCTAAGAAAATGATTGGAGTTTTTTAGGATAAAAATTTCATTTAAACTACATTAATAGGAGGCTAGGGGTTGATAGTAGGACAAAACTAATTTTCTTAGTTGATAGAATCCCTCTTAGGAAACATCTGAACTAGGGTAGAGTCGAGGTTGATTCATTGATCCACAATACAATTATAAGTAATGTGGTGGTTGTCATGCTCCAAGGATAGGCTCTCAAGGAAGTTTTTAGTGAAGATATGTATTGTCTTCATCTTCACAACCCTATGTAAAAGTGGTGGCCTTTTAGGATTCAACACTTCAAGAAACTCACATGGATCCTCTAGGGTCTGGATAGTACCATGCTGATGGTACTCCCTAATCACTACATTCAGCAACTAGTGTTGAAATCATAGATTAGGTGATGTCATCATCATCTTATCAAATGTATTGGATCTCGTTGTTGTGGAATCATAGGAATGATTTCTTGATGATTCAAATTCCATTGAATCAAAGTGATCTTGCAATAAAGGTATCTAAAGTCATAATGAAAAAGGAAAAAAATATTCTAATTATTGAAACATCCAAAGTAAAGAACATTCTAAAATAGTAGTGTATGGCCAACCAAATTATATAATATATTTTATTCCAGCTCTTATATTAGTTATGTAAATAGTGAACTATATTTCATTAGTTTATTTGGAGGGTGATGGATCATCCATACACTCTGTTTTATGAGGAGAAGATCATGCCTTCATGGTCCTCATATTATTTTTCATATCGAAACCCAGATGAATTCTTTAAGAACATAGGTTTTTCATTTGATAAAATAAACTAAACTTTTGATATCAAACTCAAAAAATTAAAATATGGTTATTTTCTAGTATTTTTCTAAAATGATTTCCTTTTATGAATAATGAAAAATATGGAATTTTAATGAAAAAACTATCACTTATTTTAAATAATATATAATTTTAAATTGTCTATTGAAATGTTTTAAAGTAATATTAGTTCAGTTTTTTATCAATTAATCTAATTATGATTATTGGAATCAATTTAAAATTATTTTGTTGTATAAAAACATTTCTATCTTTAGAAATTTTTCTCTTTAGAAACCTGTTTTTTCACCACATCTATGGGATTACTTTTAAATTAAACATTTTCATTTCTATGAATGGAATTTTGAAAACTAGATTCCATATTTAGTATCAAAATATCTTCTAATTTCATATATTTTCAACATAATTCTTGACCATAATCAATAGTAAATGAAGAAAAGTTTATGTGCCATAATTATGGTAAAAATGGATCTACTATGAGGTGAAACTAAAAGGTATGTGTAAAAATTATTTTTCCACTTGTATAAAAACAATTTTCGAGCCATATTTCGACTATTAAACCTCTATGTTTTGATAATGGACTAATTTGGACCCTTATTACATATGTAAAGTCTATAATCACTTATTTAATTTCAAAAATACTAATTGTGTCCACTCCCTCACTTATAAAATGCCACCCCTACCCTCTCTTCTTCACACCTTAAAATATATATGGTTTGGCTAATACATACCCAAATAAATTCCCAACTATTCTCCCCTCAACCTAAAAATCTTATTTTTGTTATAATTTCAAACTAGGAATGATTTTAGTGAAAACTAATGTATGATACCCTAAAAAGAGGTAATTTCATCAACGATCGCTTTAATTTTATTTCCTCCTCCATCCCATTCAATTATCTTTATATCATGATTGTATAATAACCTTTGTAGATTCCACATAATATTCTTTTTTATCTTATGGTAATGACTTAAAACCATCTACAATTCATAATGGGTTTTGAAATAATCTTCCATGTGTAATGTGAACTACAGCCATGTGAAATGATGTTGTTCTTTTTTTTATTACCACCTTTCAAGGCATGTCATAAGGACATATTTATAATTTATAAGTTGTATATAATATACTTTTGAATTTATTTCTATTTTTTTAATTGTTATATCATATAAACTTTAATTATTTCTATTTTGGAGGAATATAATAACGTCGTTTGAGTTTAAAGTGGATTACAGCCTCGCGAAGCATTGTGATCTGTTCCCACATTACAATGAATGTATTAAGGATTGGTTTAATATTAATTTTTGATATATATGAAATAGCCATGATTATATAATTATAATATATTTCATTTAATTTTCATTATTTCATTCCAAAAAAAAATTAGAAACAACGTTCATGCTTACATATAGCCTATAGTCTTCCTGAATGGTCTATTTCTTTACCTATTACTAAATTTCATGGAAAATTTTAAATAAATATTTTCTTAAAACATTTGATATTTATGTCATGGTTTTAATTTTAGATATGATAAAACCATAATAAAAGAAAGAGGACTAAGAAAATAATAAATCAACTCATATAAGAAAAACAAAAGCAGTTTTACCCGAAATATTTCTTTATCATTGAATTGTTAGTAAACGGGTAATAAAAGGTCACAATAAAATAATAATTGTTATGATATATAAGAATATGGATCGGTATTAGATGTATAATAATCATATTTTTATTATATAGAATGCTTCAACAAATATGAAAGAAGTCAATACATAAGGTAATGTATTTTTGTATCAATTTTCCATCTTTGAGACATATGATAGGTTATACACCTATATTCATTCATGTGGTGTATATATAACCCATTTTTCAGGTAATATAATTAATTTATTCATATTTATGATATTTTGTGTCTCATTTTATTTTATTCTTTCATGTGTCTTTTGAATCAGTGTTACCTATGTAGTAAATATATTATGTTACAATATCATTGTTTACTAGGATTTTACATGATAATATTTACAATGATGAAATATTATGATATACCTATAGATAATTGTCATGAAATTTCTTCCTATATTGTAATTCATGATGTCTTGAAAGTAGTTTTAATATGTTTTCACTCCTTAGTACATAAAATTATTAATAACATGTTTTTATGAAAATCTGACATTATTTCTCTCATTTGTCTGTAATATATAATCTTTTAAAACCATGTTTTCTAAAAATGTTTTAAAAATTATTTAAGACATTTAACCATGATTTATTTTTTTATAAAATATTATTGAATTGATTCTTCATGTCTTTTTCAAAAAAAAAATGCTAATTTTTTTACCTAAAATGTGAATGGAATATTGGTTTTAATTTATACCACATGTAGGGAACTTTTTGACATCATGAAAAATCACTTCATTGAATCCTCCTTTATATATTATCACGGATAATTTCAATGTAAACTTTTATCAAAATTATATATGTTTGAAAAACAATTATCAATGAGGAATGTATGTTTTTAACATGAATTTTTTTAATGATTAATAAAAGTCATTCTCTGTATAAGATGAAACCTATTAGGGTTATTTATGCCTTAATTGGTATATGATCCAAGTATATGAATAATGTTATTTATCAGATGGGATTATGTTTAGATGGAAATATTTTTATGAAACTAATTTCTCTTCTATGGGTTATACCATGATAAAATTATTATGAAACCAGCTTCTTTTCATAAGTTGTTCCACAATGAAATAATTATGAACCGGTCACTTTTTCATAGGTTAAGATATTATGAAATTAATAATACACCCATATCACTTCATGGGTTATGATATGATGAATTTTTATGATCTTGTGGTACACATATGTATGATTTAATTATGTCATGGGTGGGACCTATATATCCCTCCAATGTATTCAGTAAATATTTATATCACATGAGATATAAAATCATGGAAGAGTGAGTGAAATATTTTCAGTAAGATATGTATGGAATATTATGTGAACTCAGTTGACAGACTTAAATGTTTTTAAAATTCTAAATCAAATTTAAATATTTATTAGTATTTTATTATTGAATTAATATATAATTTTAATTGATTTAATAAGATATGAAAAGTATATAATGGGGAAGTGAAATGGTGTAAATAGAATAAAATAATACAATTTTTTAATTTAGAAATTTACTTATGAATCTGTGATAATTCATTGAATGTATTCATAATTTTTTTCTATCTCTTTGAATAGGTCACTACAAAAAAAGGCTAAATCAGCCATTATTCAACTAAGGATCTAACATTATACATAGAAATCCCATGTTTGGTCACACAGCCATGCAGGGCCCAAGGGAGGGCCCTCCCATTAGGAAGGCCAGCCAGCACAGCTGGTGGTGCATGGGGGCATCAGGCCCATGAAACTGGACTCACATAGGGTGAAATCTCATAGGCATAGCTACCAATACTCCCAAGAACCATTACATGGGGAGACTCTATGTGTAGCTAGGATTAGGGAATCATTAGTACATGGTGGTCCATGGTTTCAAGGGGAATGCTTCTACGACCTGTCAACTTCCATACCAAATAATTTCAACATCAATCTTTATATAGGTTTGTTCCATATCCCACCATTTCACTATGGGATCGGGTCGCTGATGTGCTCCACCACTACTCTTTCAAAACCAATCCAATATACCACTCCGCCTCCAGTCTCCTCATTGTACAAAAATTTATTCACCAATGAATGTCACCTACTACCCTACGAAAAACAAGGAAACACCATAACCACCTCTCCCAAAGCATGTGGTCGAGCTCTTTCACTACTGCTAGCGATTCGGCTCTGAGGATCCTGGAGAGGGTTGATGGGGTTGTGAAGAGATCTCCCATGGCTAAATCCTTTAAAAAAGGTGATTTGCAGGGGCTCCATAGAGGAGGACCGTTTTTTCTGTATCCCCCCGATTCATAAGGAATAGTGTAGGGTGGAATGTTTGAATGGAGACCCCGTGGTGGTGGTTTCTGATCAGGAATTGGATCGTGTAGCAGATTTTAAGAGGTTAACTTTGGTTGCTAGGTTTGGACCTTCCAAGCCATCTCTGGAGATGTTCAGGGATTTTTTGGATTCTTGGGGCCTCCGACGTAGAGTGGCGATCTCGGAATTATCAAGGTTTTCATTAATCATTCTTTTCTCCTCTAGGGATGATTTAGTGCGGGCGTGGGTGAGATGGGGAAGGTGTTGTGGTCCTCACCGATTTTCTCGATCTCGCTAGGTTTGGGAGTGTCACTAAGGGAATGAATCCTCCATGCGGTAGTATGGATTAAGCTCCCTGGGCTACCTTTGTTGCTCCATGATCCATCAATTTTGGCGACAGTGGGGAATGCATTGGGTAGCTTCTTGTGCTAGGATGAGAAGATGGAGCATCTGCTGGAATCGAGTAACCCGCAGGTGTGTTTTGAGATGAACCTCAAACAGAAATTCCATGGGCGTATTTTGATTTGGTCTATGAAGGGGTTTGTGAGGTGGAAACGCATAGTTTTTAAATCTCCCCTGAGATTCTGTTTGACTTGTGGGTTCCAAGGTCATGGTCTAGAGTTTTGTAGGAAGGGGGATGGGAACTCTCAGCCTAGGGGGGCCCCTACATCCCAGATGCATCCTTCAAATTCAGATGAGGTCCTTGGTGGTAGAGCGGGTGGCTGGCGGGTCTGGAAGGTCTTATAAGAGGTCTAGATGGTGGCATCAGTTAATTATCCATCGTAAGTAGCGAACTGATTTTGGATAAATGGGGCAGCTATTTTAGGAGGAGTGGAAACTTTCAAATGATCTGGATCAGTTGTTTTGGTTTCTAAATCCAGGAAGAGGGTTTGTGAGTTACTAGCGGGTGTTGCGATGCCTGGTTTGGGGGAATTGGGGGTGGAAGAGGGGTCTTCATCGGGCCTAAATCTTGGGGTGCTCGAAATGACTTCTTTGGAGGCAACTCCCCTCTCTAAAAAAGGGAAATCTAAGTTGTTTATTGAACCTATTCCCTGTATTCCTAGGAGGCTATCCCCTATACTACCAGAGGTCTGCATTTTATCGATGTTGTCACGAAATTCACTGATGTTAACTCTGTTGGTGCAAGTTGGCTGTGGTGATAGCTATCAAGAGTTTCCCTCACAGAAGGTTCTTCCTAAGGGGGTCAAGAAATAAATTATGGAGTTGTGTAAGTCTCTGTAGATATTTATCCTGGTCTCTTTGGTTCGGGAAAAGGTTCCTCCTTTATCTCCCGTGGTGACATTTGAGAACCGATTCTCTCTACTAGAGGAAAAGGATAGCCCGATGAAGAAGAAGGTCCTCGTTCTAAAGAGGGGTTGTTTCTCGGCGGGGTTATCGTCTGGTAACACGATCGATGTCTAAGGAGGTTTTTAGTAGAGAATTGTTCATTCCGATATCAAGTCTTAATACGCCTCATTTTAGTATTTCTCTCCAGTAATGTATTCGGTTATAATTTGGAACGCTCGGGGACTAGGGGGTCGGATGAAATGTGTGTTTTTGGCGGCTGAATCAAGGAAATGCAATGCTTCGATAGTGGTGGTCCTGGAACCCAAACAAGATTTGAAAAAGATCAATCTATTTTATAAGTGAGTGGGGTTTGGGTGTTTCTTCCATGGACATCGTGTGAATAATAGCATTTGTATTTTTTGAAGAGATTTCTGAAAGTGGACCTAGTGAAGGTGGAGAAGCTATGTATCTCATTCAAAATCAGGTCCAGAGATCTTGAAGTCCTGTTTTCCATTGTTTACACTTGTTTTTATCGTTTGGAATTGTGTAGCCTATGGGGGACTCTGGGTTCCATGGATATGGCTGCTCTGTCGTGGTTTATAGGTTGTGACTTCATTTCAATTGTGGACATCTCAGAAAATAATGTAGGTACAATGACCAATAATCACGATATACTAGATTTCAACAACTTCATATCCAATAAGGGGATTCTAGATTTGGGCTACCATGGAACCAAATTTACTTGGTGTAATAACTAACGATGTGGTAGTCTTATATTGTGTAGATTGAATAGGTGTCTAACCAACCATTAGGGCCTATAATCGTTTTCAAACACCATGGTCTCACATCTGTCTTGGGGCATATTGGAACACTCGCCTTTGTTTGTGGATCTGAAGGTTGGAAGTGGAGATATTAAGGATGTTTTGTATTCTGTGAATCGTCTTAGAAAGGAGGGGTTCTCAAAAATGTTGGAAAATTCCTAGAAGTAGGAAATTGAGGGTAGAGCCTGGTTGGGTCTGTCTAGACGTTTGAAGATGCTAAAAAATAATATTATCAAACGGTCCAAATCTGCTTCTGCTACGGATAGTTCAGTGGAGGCTCTACAGGAGGAGGTTAACTGTTTGGAAGGGTTACTGCTACAAAATTGGGATGATTCCATATTTCTCAAACTTTTTGACAAGAGAGCCTTTCTTGTTTAAAGACTTTTGGAGGCGGAGATCAGACATAGACCGAGGGCCAGGGTAAAGTCGCTCAAGGAAGGTGATAGGAATAAGCACTTCTTCCTTGCTTGTTTTAAGGAATGACTTAACTCGAAGGTTAATATAAGATTGGAGGATGTCTCTTTATCCTCTGATTTCAATGTTGTTGGAAATATTGCATTAGAGGACTTCAATTTAATTTCAGCAAGTGGTCGGTAAGTTATTTCCAGAGAGGGAGGTTCCAATGATGAGCACGAGGAGTTATTTAGAAATATTACCAGGAGGGTTCTCATAGGGAATAATGAGTTGCTGAAGGCTGTCCTGTCTTGGGAGGTGGTTCGAGGCTTGTCTTCGGAGAGTTTCCCTAGACCGGACGGGTTCCCTGGGGCCTTCTATGTGGCTTCTTGGGGCTTTGTTTGGAAGGATGTTTCTGAGGCTGTTCAGGATTTTTTTTGGGGGGGGGGGGTTCCCTCAACAGGGGTATGTGCGCTTCTAGAATGGTGCTAGTTTCTAAAGTTAAAGACCCTTCCTCTATTTCCTTTTATAGACCAATTTTTCTATGCAATGTCTCATACAAGATTTTGGCTAGTCAATTGGTGAGGAGGGTTAATGAGGTAATTCCTAGTATCATTTCCCCTGATCAACATGGGTTTTTTCAAGGTAGAGGTATCCTGGGAGTTGTGGGTGTGGCTCAAGAGTTTATAGAGGATTTTAATAAGAAGTTGGTGGGGTCCAATGTTATATTTTAGGTCGATATGGAGAAGGTGTACGACAAGCTTGAAAGGAGATTTATAATTCGAGTCTTGAGGGTGCTCAGTTTTCTTGAATGCATCTCAGATTTATGCTTTCATTGCTTTTCCTTTCCATGTATTTCCATTTCACTGCTAGGGAAAGGGTTTGGTTTTTTAAATAATGTGAGAGGTCTGATGAAAGGGCCCCCCCCCACGTTCCCCATTGCCTGGGAAGATCTATCACAAACCCTCCAAATAGGGCTATTGGAATGGAGGATCCTTCCTTATATTTCACAGGCCTCAGACGGATCCCATTCCCACTTAATATTTGCTGATGATATTCTGATTTTTCTTAATTGCAGGAGATCGTCTTTGAGTAATTTTATGTGGATCATGAGAGCCTATGGTAGTCTGAGTGGCCAATAGATTAATGGCTGGAAAAGAAACGTTTTTATATCTACTAAATGCTCAAGGAGGAGGGCCTGGAGTATACATGAAATTATGGGGATAAAATAGAAACAACTGCCAATATTGTACCTAGGGGATCCTATATCTACCAGGAGGGTTAAATAGACCGTATTTGAGGATCTGATCAACAACATTATTGGGAGGATCTTCAACTGGAAAAACAGGTTTCTCTCCTTTCGGGGCCGGGTGGATTTGATAAATAGAGTGGTCTCTTCGATCCTGATGCATGTGTTATATATCATTACAACAACGACCCATAATTTACATACATTGTTATTACTTCGTAATTGAATAAACATATAACAAAACAATGATAGGACCGTATAGGTATAGTGTCTTTGGAAACTTGGTACATAATCTTCTAATCATGGTGAAAGATATTCAACATCTCCCAGAAAGATCTTCGCTTTTTTTTCTTACCTAAAACCTTTCTTTAAATCATGGGGAAAAGAAAACATATAAAGGGTGAGCTAAAATTCCCATTAAGTGTAAGAATGATGAAAATAAAACAAATCCTATACATTTGAACTTAAAGAAAACATGAACATAAAGTTTAAACATAAAAATCTTGAGAATTAAATTTTGGTAGTACATAAGGAATAGATCATAAAAGAACATTAATCATGATAAACTAGCATGGGAATAAAACATGAAATTGTGGAAAACCATTAAACACATGATATGATTTCCATAGTATCCAAGTCATTGCTTCTAAGACCATCATAGTGGAAAAAGTCCATTACTGAATCGATTTCACTCCTCGTTCCAGTCATGTATCACTGAACCGGATTAACTTGTCATTCTAACCATGTCTATATCTTAGGATATAAATCTTTTTCCAATGCATTGGAGGGAGATATAGGTCCCACCCATCTCATAATGAAATCATTCTTACTTGTGCCACAAAATGAACATAAATCATTCATCATAACCCAAATAATAAAATGGGTTTCGTAAACATCATCTCATCATAAAAAAATCCATATAAAACAAATGGATATTATTTCATCATTGAAATAATCAAACCATGTAAATAATAGAGACATTATACTTGAAACATAATCATACTAAATAATGTCATCTTATATGGAAAATAGTTTTGACAAATCACTTGAAATGAATTCTTGAGGAAAATATCCCTTCTTCTTTAAAATCATTTTCTTATCATAAAATTCCATTGAATTTTAAAATAAATAGATTTTGTTGAAAAAAATAATGAAATATTGTAGAGGAAGATTCATGGAAATAAGGCTTTATGAAACTGTAAAAAAATTGTTCATGTCGTATAAGTTAAAAAAACATTCTCCTTGTACTTTTAACAGAAAAGTCAAAAAGTACCTCATATGGTAAACAAAAGAAAGATTCATTAAATACCATGCAGTAAAAGTAAAAAATGGGTTAAAAGGAATTTAAACAGACATGAAACAATATTTAGGAAATAGGGACACGGATGATAAATATAAACCCAGTAAATACTTATGAATACACAATCTCAGATAAAAATTAGATTGGAAAAGTTATCCCTTACCTTAAGTCCAATTTCATCCGTACATGTACGAAACTCCTATATAGTGGGTTTAAACACATTATTAACTTGTAAGAGAACCATAATAATATTTATTAAGTCATATATGATACACTTATGACTTTATATTACCCGTTCTTTTGTTAATTCAATGTTAAAGTAGCGTTATCGGTAAAATCATTTCATTTATCGTACGCGTTTGGAATTGTTGTTCTTGATATTATTATTACTTATATCATGATTTAATTAATTACAGAATGTAAAACATGATTTATATATCATATATATTCAGAATATAAATATATATATATATATTAGATAGATAAGTGAAATGAAACACACCGTTCATGGAGACGGTAGGCCGTACGTACCCACAAACAGTGTTTTCCTTTCTTATTGACTTGAATAGAAGTAAGTAGATGAAATATATATATATATATATATATATATATAAAGTTGAATTATTATGTTATATATACCATTATTATGAATTATATATACTTTATAATCATTCTTGAATGGTTAACAGGGAGAATGAATCTCATCGCGTCGTGGAGACGGTAATCCGTACGTACGCACAAGTGATGATATCATTCCCATAATTATTGAATGGAACTGGAGTGGATGATATAATATATCAGAATAATTATGATGTTATAATAACCATATATATATTTATTCTTTACACCATCATACCCATCCAAGTAAGGTGGTGGTGGAGAAACAAATTACACCACAGCGTGGAGACAGTATTCCGTATATACGCACGCGTGGTGATTTTATTTTTTGTATGATGGATAGAAGGTGAAATGGGGTTGTTTCATATTTATAATAACATATCAGGATATTATTGATACTGAAATTATTACTTTATAATGATACAACCAAAGAATAATATGTTTAAGAAGAAAGAAACTTGAATGAATCAGTAGAAGAGATTACCTCTTCTTCGACGCGGCTCCTCTTATCCTCCTCTTAGGGCCCAAAAGTCGGTTTTTAAAGTAAAACAGGACCTCTAGTAGGTTTATATTAAAGTCAAGAAGTTAAATGCGCAGGGTTTGGCCGATCTTGAAGGCTCAAAATTATGTCAAGAGGATAGGGAAGGAGGTTCCCTTGCATAGGAGCGGAGAGGGGCACTTTTGGAAACCTTAAACATATTAATTAATAATAAACTGAAACCCTGCGTAAATACCTCCAAAAATTACTCAATTAGAAGACGATATGATATTGGGTTGTTATCTAATCAACCAATAAAATGTAGACATGTTTTAAGTTTTTTTAAACCTTATCAACATGATTTATCATTATTTAATCTATTTAATTTTATTTGTGGTAATAAAATTATAAATTATAAATTGTTATAAATACATACTTAAATGTTGTGAATTTTCAATAATTGGATACTTTATAAAAATTTAGACCATATAATTTTAAATTTATAATTTTTAAATATTTTTGTGATTTTAAAATAATTTAATAATATGTTATTTTTATAAAATATCAATAATGTCAATTTTGTCACTATTCATTATTTGAATTTAAATAAAACCCACACTGAAGATATGTTAAAAAAAATATTTAATAGATTCTTAACATGTTATATTCGTCAAAACAATTCATGGATCACATTAATTTGTTCATATATTATTTATTTTATTATTTTTAAAACCATTTATTTGGTATTTATCTTAATAAACTAATTACTACATCATTTTTGTATAATTATTTAATGTAATTTTTATTTCATAAAAATTAAAAATAAAATATTATGATGAAGATAAATATAATACCTTTCATAATAATATTTTTACTCGAATGTATCATCTTAAAATCACAACATTTAAATTTTTATATTTATTAAATTATGAAGGTGACATCTTTGACATCATTTAAAATAAAATAATATAAATGTACTAATCAGGTTTATAAGGCTTAAAATGGTCCACAAATAGACCCTTGGATGATTAGGGTATATATATACTCGATCAATAATGTTAGGTCAAGATTCTGGTCCTTTTGATAGGTATTTTTATTTTATTAAAAACTATATTATTGATTTTTCACTAAATAAGTAACATCTACATCATTAATGTATAAGATATTATGGTAATTTGAGACTTCTTTAAAATTACAAATAAACTACCATGATAAAGAAAAAAAATTAGATTTCAAATGAGTTTCTATAATCCAATTTATATTATATATAACCTTATATTATAAATAATTTAATTATTAAAGTTTGAGTGAGACGTGTTTCACTTTCGTTAAAATAAAATAAATTAAAGGTCTTAATCACATCCAAGTGGGTTCCAATGGATTCAATTTAGACCCAAATATGTCTTAGGATAAAATATAATCATCCAATTATATTAAGACAAGTGTTAGGGTAATTTTATAATATTATATTTACCTTTAATTACCAGAATTAACTTTAACTATGGTAAACAAAATTTACCGTAGTTACTATTTGTAGTTCCCAAAAATAAGAAGTAGCCTATTAACATAATTTGGACCTAAAAATTCCAAATATGAAATACATTTGACCAAATTCATATAACATAAGTTGCAGAAATTAATTTAAAATTAATCTCGTTGTTAAGAAAATGACTTTTAAATGTTAGAACATTGCAAAAGATTGAAATGAGTTTACCTATGAAATAAATGTAAAATCAATGATAATGACATAAATTATATTAAAGGGTAAAAATATATTCTATTTATATGTTAAAACCATTTAATATTATAATTTAACCATAAAAATTATTACGATGAAAAAGTTGTTTTTATTTAAAATATAGCGTGTTTTTACTATTCATTAAAATATGAAAGTTATCAGAATAATATGAAAAAATTATCCAAAGTAATTTTTTATATCCAGATCCCAAATAATAATTTTATTTTTTCAAATTGAACTTATAAACTTGTCAAAAATTATATTTAAAATTGGTGTGCCATCGAAAGGTGCCAAAACTGCATTTTTTAAAAAATACATATATTACCCGAAATTTTATATTACTCTCATACCATGTTCTAGAGAATGTGTAGGATGAATAATAATGTTATAAAATTCAAAATTTTGTTAATACAATTCATAATGGCTAGTTCATAATAAAATTATAACCATATATCGTTGTTTAGTGAAACCCGGTATTGCGTACAACACACGCTATTGAGGAAGGTCGTGACTGCGTGTAATGCAAGCCATGTCAGGGTTGCGTGTAGTGTCAGACTCCTTTGTTTTTGCATATAATAGAATCCAACCATATTTCATTTATACATTTAATATATATATATACACTCAATGTTGCATAGAATAACTACTATCAAACAAACATGAAAGTGTGTGTAACACGATCGAAGAATAATGTTGCGTATACTACAAGATAATACGGTGTTCCGTATAGAGCAAGATAATCTTGGTGTAGTGTAAAAATGCATATATGAAATAAATTAAAAATAATTTATCTCATAAAATCTCGGGGTGTTACATTCTACCCCCCTTAAAATGAATTTCGCCCTCGAAATTCATCGGGGGATATAAATGGTTTACTACTTGAAAGTTTCATTAATAGAAACCCACATCGTAAAGAGAAATACCAAAACATAACTTTAAAAAATAAATTATAAAATGTAATGGTTACCCAAATTAACTAATCACTGGGTTTACACATAGGAAACATATGTGAAAATATGGATACGGAAGAGAAATTTAACCATCATGTTCTTATGGAGAGTGGTAGAGAACATGGCTATGAAAAAGACAACAATCACAAAGCCATAAATTTGTGATGATCTAAGGTACCATCGGATTCATCAGATATGAGGGCAATATGACAACAATTTTGGTTTTCAAGGTCATTTCCCTAAAGTTGAAAAAATTGGAATTAGAAGAAACAGTTTATTGATTTCGGTACAGTCTCACCGTTGGTCGTTCTTTGAACAATTTCCGCTTCATCTCTTAAATAAATGAAGTTGAATTTGTCATTCGTGAAGTGTTAGCAGATCATGCGATAGAATGATAGGCCATTCCATCTGTCTCAAAAAAGTCTAGGAAAAGTTATTAAATATACATAAGTCCATCTATAGTGAGATTAATCATATATGGTTTCTAAAATGGACTTAAACTTCATATATCAGACCACTAAATAAATTAAAACTAATTTATACTAATGCGGGACTTCCTGTAGGCCAGTGGTAGGTGATAAAGGCCTATCACACTTCGGTTGTGGGTTCGATTCCAACAGCCTTGTCCGACACGACGGGTTGTCGCTCATCCTATGGGTGGTCCTTTTTCTAAAACTATACTATAATAAAATTCTAGAAATAATATCGAAAAATAAGTTCTATCCTTAAATAATACTATCTGATGTCCAACATAATCCATTCAAATATTTAGGCTTATCCAAAATACATCTGTCCAATCTTATAGTATAAATAAAACGATTACTTGAAAGGTCACATAACAAGCACGTGAATACCATCATTTATACCCCATATATTATAATATATATCTTGTTGATCGCATTTCAAACATGTGAATACCTTAATCATGTATTCTATTGAAACAATGACTATCCATTGAACCATAGTGAAAATATGAATGCTGTCAAAAGTGAACTTTTTTCACATAATAAAATCCCAAAATTTCTATATACTCAAACCATGATATCACTTTGTCCTTATATCAGTCATGGGCTCATTAATACTATCAAACATTTCATTATATCTTTATCCATTCATTATGAGCATATCATCTTATTTCGAAAAATATCTGAAAAAACTTTCATAGTTACTGGTACCATTCAACATATACTTTCAAATACATTAGAAAAAACAATAGTGTAACAATCCTTAGATGTTTCTTTATATCATATTACCATTAAATTACCTATATAATATAACTCCTGATAAACATACAATCATTCCAATACCTTCTTAAACCATTGACTGAGCTTCATCATTGTATTCCTCAACACTTCTTTCATCTCATATACCATTGGTAGTCTCTTCATCATCATCAACATAAATACTACCCATACGACCATGCTGATTCTCTTCATGAGATTTTCCATTAGGGCATTGGTTTGCATAATGCCCGTACATTCCACATTTAAAATATTTAAACGTTGTTGATGTCTGTGAAATACCATTTTCATTGTCCATGGTGTTAATTGAACATTTTCCTTTACAATTACTGCCTTTGTCTCCTTCTTTCCCACACACAAAGAATCTTCCTGTTCCATTGCAACATTCTCCCAGATGCCACTTCTACATGATTTACATGAGGGAAATTGAACTTTCTTTCCTCTATGATCATCATGAAACTCCATCTTTATCTTATTAGCTGAGTTGGGATACATAACAAGGTTGAGATTATTGATCATATTATGAGATTTTTTATTAGGCATAATAACGATATGTGGACTTCCAGATCCGATTTCATTTGGTTGCTCATGAATAATATCATTCCATTTTCTATCATATCCTCCATTATCGCGATTCTTCATGTTTCGAGCCATTTTCTAAAACCCAAAAAGAATAGTGTGAGAAACACTAATCATAATAGTAAAACCACATAATAAAGAATAAAATTTCACACTTAAGGTCTTATCATAGGTTATTCATGGCCATTTCTAAAACACTATGCTTAGACATATCCTTAGAGTTCTTACTAAGGCTTTCACATCCTAGTTTCAAAAGGTTGACAATACTTTTCCTCTAATACCAACTATAACAACCCATACATTACATACATTGTTATTACTTCAAAATTGAAGAAACATATTACAAAACCATGATAGGATCGTATAGGTATAGTGTCTTTGGAAACTCGGAACATAATCTTCTAATCATGGTAAAAGATCTTAAACATCTCCTATAAAGATCTTCCCTTTTTGTTTTCTTACCTAAAACCTTTCTTTAAATCCTAGGGAAAAGAAAACATATAAAGGGTGAGCTCAAATGCTCAGTAATGGTAAGAATGGAGAAAATAAAACAGATCATATGCATTTTAACTTAAAAAACATGAACATAAAGTTTAAACATCAAAATCGTGATAAATAAATCGTGGAAGTACATAAGGCATTGATCATAAAGGAATATTAATCATGATAAACTAGAATGTGAATAAAACATGTTTTTTTGGAAAACAATTAAGCACATGATATGATTTCAATAGTAGCTGAGGCATTACTGCCAAGACCATCTTAGTGGACAAAGTCCCTTACTCAATCGAGTTCACTCCTCCTTCCAGTCCTATATCACTGAACTGGATTAACTTGCCGTTTTAGCCATGTATATCTCTTGAGATATAAATTGTTACCCAATTAATTAGAGGAAGTTATAGGTCCCACCCATCTCATAATGAAATCATTCTTACCTATGCCACAAAATAAACATTAATCATTCATCATAACCCAAAGAATAAAATGGGTTTCATAAACATCATCCCTTCATAAAGTAATCCATATAAAACAAATGGATATCACTTCAACATAAAAATAATCAAACCATGTAAATAATAGAGATATTATACCTTAAACATAATCATACTAAATAATGTCATCTTAGATGGAAAATCATTTTGACAAGACACTTGAAATGAATTATTGAGGAAAATATCATTTCTTCTTTAAAATCTTTTTCTTATCGCAAAATGCCATTCAATTTTAAAATATAAATATTTTTTTGAAAAAAATAATGAAATATTGTAGAGTAAGATTAATGGAAATAAGGCATTATGAAACCGTAAAAAATCCATTCATTCCATATAAGTTAAAAAACATTCTCCTTGTACTTTCAATGGAAAAGTCAAAAAGTTTCTCCAATGGTAAACAAAAGAAAGATTACTTACATAACATGTAGTAAAAGTCAAAAATGGTTTAAAAGGACTCTAAACATACAAGAATCCATTTTTATAAAATAAGGACATGGATGATAAATATAACCGCAGTAAATACTTACGAATACACAATCTCGGATAAAAATGAGATTGGAAAAGTTATCCCGTACCTTAAGTCCAATTTCATCCATACATGGCTGAAACTCCTGTATTGTGCATTTAAACATATTATTAACTTGAAAATTAACCATAATAAAATTTATTATATCATATATGAATCACTTATGACATTATATTACCCGTTCTTTTGTCAATTCCAGGTTAAAGCATCGTTTTCGGTAAAATTGTTTCATTTATCGTATGTGTTTGGACTTGTTGTTCTTGATATAATTGTTACCTATATCATGATTTACTTACTTCCATAATTTAAAACATGATTTATATATCATATATATTCATCATATATATATATATATAATATATATATAAATGAAATGAAACACACCGTTCGTGTAGATGGTAGGCCGTACGTATGCACGAACACTGTTTTCCTTTCCATATTGACTTGAATCGAAGTAGGTAGATGAAATATATATATATATATATATATATATATAAATACATAAATAAAGTAGAATAATAATTTTATATATACCATTATTATTCATTATATATACTATATAATCATTCTTGAATGGTTAACATGGAAAATGAATCTCATCGCGTCGTGGAGACGGTAATCCGTACATACGCACGAGCGATGATATCATTCCCATAATTTTTGAATGGAATTAGAGTGGATGATATAATATTTCAGAATTAGTATGATGTTATAATAACCATATATAGTTATTCCTTACACCATTATACCCATCCATGTAAGGTGGCGGTGGAAAAATAGATTACACAACAGTGTGGAGACGGTATTCCTTACTTACGCACGCACGGTGATTTCATTTTCCGTAGGATGGATTGAATGTGAAATGGGGTTGTTTCATATTTATTATAACATATAAGTATATTATTGATACTGATTTTATTACAATATAATGATACAACTAAAGAAGAAGAAGTTGAAGAAGAAAGAAACTTGAAATAATTGGTAGAAGAGATTACCTCTTATTTGACGCGACTCCTCTTATCCTCTTTATAGGGCCATAATGTTGGTCTTTAAAGAATAAAAGGACCTCTATTAGGTTTATATAGAAGTGGAGAAGTGAAATGGGCTGGGTTTGGCAGATATTTAAGCATCAAAATTGAGTGAAGAGGAGAGGGAAAGAGGTTCCCATATATAGGAGAGGAGATGGGCACTTTCAGAAACCTCAAAAATATTAATTAATAATAAAAAACCCCCTCCATAAAAACCTCCAAAAATTACTCCATTAGAATATGAGATGATATAGGTTTGTAAAATAATTATGAAATAAATTTTAGATATGTTTTATGTTTATTTTAAACCTTATCAACTTGATTTATCATTATTTAATATATTTAATTTTAATTGTGGTAATAAAATTCTAAATTTTAAATTTTTATAAATACATTCTTAAATGTTGTCAATTTTCCATAATTGGATACTTTATAACATTTTAGACCATATAAATTTCATTTTTGAATTTTTACACATTTTTTTGGTTTTTAAATAATTTAATAATATGTTAATTTTATAAAATATCAATAGGGTCAATTTTGACACAATTCATTATTTGAATTTAAATAAAACCCACACAGAAGATATGTTCGAAAAATAATATTTACTAGATTTCTAAAATGTTACATTCATAAAAAAATTCATGTAGAACATTAATTTGTTCATATATTATTTATTTTACTGTTTTTAAAACCATTTATTTGGTATTTCTCTTAACAACATAATTACTACAACATTCTAGTATAATTATTTAATACACATTTTTGTTGCATAAAAATTAAAAATAAAATCCAATGATGAAGATAAATATTATACCTTTCATAATAATATTTTTGATCGAATATATCATCTTAAAATCAAAACATTTAAATTGTTATATTTATTAAAATTTGAATGTGACATCTTTGACATCATTTAAAAAATAATAATACAAATGTCCTAATTAGTTTTATAATTATAAAAATGGTCCAAAAATAGACTGTTGGATGGTTAAGGTATAGATATACTTGAAAAATAATTTTTCGTCAAATTTCTGGTCATTTTTTTAGGTATTGTTAGTTTAATAAAAACTATATTATTTATTTTTCACTAAATAAATAATTTATACATTATTAATGTATCTGCTATTAAGGTAAATAAATATTTCTTAAAAATTACAAATAAATTACCATGATAAATAAAAAAATATTAGATTTCACATTATTATTTATGATCGAATTTATATTCTGTATAACCTTATATGAAAAATAATGTAATTATTAAAGTTTCAGTCAGACATATTTCAATTTCTTTAAAATAAAATAAATTAAAGGTCTTAATCACAACAAAGTGGGTTCCAATGGATTCCATTTCAACCAAAATATGCCTTAGGAAGAAATATAATCATCCAATTATATCAAAATAAGTGTTAGAGTAATTTTATAATATTATATTTACCCGATTTACCCGATTTACCTTTAACTATGGCAAATAAAATTTACCGTAGTTATTATTCATAGTTCCCAAAAATAAAAAGTAGAAAATTAACATAATTTGGACATAATGATTCCAAATATTGAATAAATTTTTCCAAATTCAGATCACAGAAGTCTCGAAAATTAATTTTAAATTATTATCGTTGTTAAGAAAATGAGTTTTAAAAGTTAAAACATTGTAAAAGATTGAAATGATTTTACCAATGAATTCAATGTAAAATAAATTATAACGACATAAATTATATTAAATGGTAAAAATATATTATATTTATATGTTAAAACCATTCAATATTATAATTTAACCATCTAAATCAGTACGATGGAAACTGTTGTTTTTAATTAAAATATAGCGTGTTTTTACTATTCATTAAAATATGAAAGTTATCAGAATGATATAAAAAAATTATCCAAAGTAAATTTTTATATAATAATCCAAAATAATAATTTTAGTTTGTCAAATTGAACTTATACACTTGTCAAAAATTATATTTAAAATGGGTGCGCCATCAAAATGAGGCAAAACTGCATTTTTTGAAAAATACTTATTTTACCCAAAAATTTTATTTTGTTCTCATACCATTTTCTAAAAATGTGTAAGATGAATAATAATGTTATAAAATTCAATATTTAGTTAATTATATTCATAACAGATAGTTCATAATAATATTATAACCATATATCTTTGTTTAGTGAAACCTGGTATTGCGTACAACACATGCTATCGAGGAAGGTCACGATTGTGTGTAATGAAAGCCATGTCAGGATTGTGTTTAGTGAAAGACTCCATTTTTGATGCGTATAACAGAATCCAACCATATTTCATTTATACATTGAATATATATATATATACACACTCAATGTTGTGTAGAATAACTACTATCAAACGAACTTTAAATTGTGTGTAACACTATCCAAAAATAGCGTTGCGTATACTGCAGGAGAATATAGTGTTGGGTATAGAGCAAGATAATCTTGGTGTAGCATACAACTGAAGATATGAAAGAAATTAAAAATAACATATCTCATAAAATCTCAGGGTGTTACACTAACCCCTCCTAATGGGATCATTTCTACCATGGAAATGATTATTAATTTATTTCTGTGGGATGCCAATGACTCTGGTAAGGTTTATTGGGCCTCATGGGCTCAGTTGGTGAAACCAGTTGAGGAAGGAGGTGTAAGGCTGAGAGAGTAAAATATTTCCATGCAGTCAATGTAGGCATGGTTAGCCAGGGATTTTCTGGTGGGGAAGTTGTTGTGGTCCAAAACTGAGAGAATTAAATATGGAAAGCATTGGGAGGATTGGAACAGGAGGAAATTTTCCAGGTTAGGGAGAATAATGGTGTTTCATTTGGATATCGTACAAGACTCATCTTGTTGGGTGATTGGCCATGGAGAGGTGAACCTTTAGAGGGATAACTGGCTTGGAGAGAAACTTCTTTTCCTGGGATGCCCTAGTCTGAATTTTTCTTGGAGAGAGTCTTGGCAGTATCCCAGGTTATTGGAGGCCATTACCAGCCTTGATCAGAAAGATCTATTTAAAGATATTGTTCTTTCAGAGGATGAAGACCGGTTATTCTTTACCGAGGTGACCTCCAGGTTATTTAACAGTTATGATTTTAGGGGCCTGATTTGACAGCAGGGAATCCAGGATGAATGGGGTGAGTGGATGTGGTGTATTGAGCTCCTGTCGAAGATTAATTTTCTAGTTTGGCGAGCTCAAAATCCAGCCTTTCCCATGGATGATAATACCCAGAAGAAAGGTATCTCCTTGGCATCCATGTGTTTATGTTGCAGTAGTCCTCAGGTGGAATCGGTTTTCACCCTTTTTTCGGAATTGAATGGGCATGTTTTCTCTGGACCAGTTAAGACAGAATGGTTAACTACAAAACTTCCTGTAATTCTATACAGGTGTTTCTTGAAGGGTGGTTCTTGGGAGCGGAGTAGAAAGGAATAGAGTCCAAGATCCACAGCTCCATTTTAAACTCAATTTCTTGGACAATATGGGAGGCAGAGAATAAAGCTATATGGGAGGTTAGGCCTTCATCATCTCTTCTGCTAATGCGAATAAAGGGGATGCTGTTTGAGTTAGTGTCTCTACTGAAGGGGAAATGAATTATTATGTGGGTTCCAATTCTATGTAGGGTCCGGTGGTTCGACTAAATATTCAGGGAGGTTGGATAAGACGGAAGTCTCCAACTAACGGCCTTAAACTTAATGTAGACGGGTCATTCATGAATGGGGTGATGTGAGGGGGAGGTCTGGTTCGGGACATCAGTGGATCGGTTCTAATGGTCTTAAGAAGCTTTCATGGTCCGAGGAATTCATTGGGGGAGGATGTACGAGCATTACACATGGGTGTTATGCTCCACCAAAGGTTATCATTTGTGATAATGGAAGTGGAGTCAGACTCTGAGGTGCTGATTTGGGCCCTTCAAGGGAAAGGTGATGTCCCTTAGTGTTTGACTTACCTGGTTCATGCATGTGGAGCATATTTTTTCTAATGATTGTGTTGTTCGATATATCCCTTGAGAGGCCAACATTGCAGCCGATGCTCATTCTCGGGGAAGTAGTCATGACTCCCCTTGGTTGATCTCGTCTACAATAGGCTCTCTACCCCAGGAATGTATAGGTATTGTGTTATTGGTCACCTTGGGGCTATATCATTTCAGACCACCTTGATGCTTGTACTGTAAAGTTCTTTTCTTTGAAATAAAAAATAAAAGTTCATGTATTTCGACTGTGAAGGATATAAGAGAATAATATTGTTGAACCACAACCTAAATTCATCAACCTATGTAATGAATTCACTTATCAGAGTCACCACCCTCCACTGCTCAAGAGAAAGGACCACTATAAGGGGAATTTTGACATGTACTTCCAATGTGAAGGCCAGATTAGTGTTGATGTTTTTTTCTTCCACATCCATTCACCAACAACGCCATCCTCTAGATTCCTTAAACCACTCCCACCCCTTCTACATGAATGAACCCACTTCCACATCAATCTCACCCTACATCTCACCACAAAACTAAACTCTCCACATGGACTCATTCCACACAAAAATCTAAACAATATCAATCATCATATGTTTCACGTTTCACCCTTTTGAATCTCTTTTGTGTGATTTCAATCAATTTATTATTTTATCATCTCTTATAGAGTCTTTAAAGAAGAGGAAACCACAATATCCCTCCACTTTGTGCCAAAAAAAGAAGGTAGTTCCCATTTTACGGGATTATTGGTCAAAACCCATGGCTATGAAACACTAGAGGAGGATACTACTGCACTTCTTTTCTCATTGTTTCTCTATTATTTTAATTTTAATTTTTTCCTTTTTATTTCATTTTAAATATAATTTAAATATCATATAATTAAATAATTCCTTGCATGTTTTTAAATTTCAGTTCCACCATTCTTCCTCATAATCCATTCTTCTTCTTAGTGTTATTATTATTATTATTAGGTATTATTATCTTATCATTCTTTATCTTATTATTATTCTTATATTTTATTTTATTTCTCTTTATCCCATCCAAATTATTTTTATTTTCATCCTTTTATTTCATTTTCCACATCAACCATTATTATTATTATTTTCATTTTCATTCTTATTTATATTTTTTTTATTCTATTCTCTTCAATATTTCTATAAAAGAGATATCTTACTCTAAATAATGGGTGGCATAACTGAGGCTTGGCCTAGGGGAGGTCAAGGTGTTCTAGAATTTTCATAAAGTTTATATTTACTTTCATAGTATATTTCAGTATCTTGCAAGGGTGAGGAGAATATCCCCAATGTGGTGCCCCACCCACGTAATGACATGAAATTCAATCTCTTCACATTATATTGTTTAAAATCTTTTTACTATCTTTATTGTATAAATCATCACAAAATTACGTTTAGTGAGTCAATAGATGAAACATATTTGATAGAGTTGGGTCCTAGAAGATGGAACACCATAGAACAAGTTGTGTTATAAACCTTGATTAAAGTTGGGGGTGGAATTAAAATTTCTTGGGAATTCAAGGATCTGAATTTTCTAAATAAAATGAATTGAAATTCCACATGAGATTTATTGTTTTTACTATCAAAATAAAATCAAACATATAATGGAGAATAATGATTGAAACCAAATGAAAACCTATAACTAAGTCCATTCTTCCTTAATTATTGCAGTCTATAATTGCAGGGAAGAATAGATTTTCATATTTAATGTCATTTAAAAATTTATAAAAGTAATAAAAAAATCATTCTCCATTTCATTTATAAAAAAAATAAAAACAACAAAATTATATAGGTTAAGTGATTTGGATAAGTATGTGAGCAAGTTGGGAAGCTACTCTAGTGAGATGTCCTTGGTCGGCCACTATACTAGACTATAAGAAATAATTAACATTTTACACACCCTGCGAATGAAATGGGTTCAAAATCGGGTCATTATTGGGGATCTAATCAATATTTCATTATATTTTTCTATTCTAACATATTAGATAGATTTCACTACATTAATAAAAAAATCTGTAAAATTATTTCATTAATGATGTTTTTATAGGATTATTATTCTACAGAGACTAAAAATTAATCATTGGTGCAATAACTAGTGGCTTAATCACCCTAGTCTACAAATGATTGTATTTTTATTTGTGATAGGTGGACCAAGGGAGGACAGAGCAAATTGATCTTATAGAAGTAATTCAAGGACCTAATCCAACATCTCATTATAACCCTCGGGCAACCAATGGTTGAATGATTTTCGAGAGAGGTAACAGAATTCTACGAGTACTTCCCATAATACTATCAGGATATATCCAAGACACTAGAAGAATTCCCCATGATTCCTCCCAACACTTTTGAATAAGTCCCCCAATGAAATTTTAAAATCAATTGCATAACGTAAAACTCAAATACGATGTTCAAAATTTTAAAGAGATGGTGCAAGATCTATAAGGTTATATAGATAAGATAACTAAATATGTACAAGAACCATTATATTAATATAATCATGAAATTGAATATGAGTCACTTTTCATACCTAATTTACTAAATTTTTCCAAGAAGGATGACTTTCCTACTGAGATATATGTGGGATAAAAAATGAACTAGACAACTACTGCAATTAGTGTGAGGAACAACTTGATCTCCCCAAACATTGTTAAGAAGAATATTCATCACCATTGGAGATATAAACCACCCATGTGGAATAATGTTATGTAAAAATAGAGGAGCCCGAAAACCAAATTCCCTCCATTGAGATATAACTTCAAGAAGTACATACAATTGAAGAAGTGATGGAAAAAAATAACGTAGGGATATTATATTTATTTGAACTCATTATTTTATGATTTTATTCAATATGAACTGAGTATAACTTGATAGAGTTTTTATTTTTCATATTTACTCAGTTTATTCCATGCCTTGGAGGAATATGAAGTTACTATACCTTTACTAGTTGAGGAACACATGTAGCTCCTTGATTTTGAGGAAAATGTATTTGAGGAATCCCCTGAAAATATCCATGTTTCTATACCTGATGAAAATAGAATAGAAGATATAGATATTTACTTATTTAAAAGTTAATTTTAATTATATTCTAGTAAAAATACCATTTTATTCCCATATTGATCAATAAATTCATACCGCATATGCAAAGCCATTACTAGAAGAAAAAAGGATTTCTCACTAGTGAAAACCACGAAGAAGGATGATTTATGCATTATCCTACCACCACCATTGATGATATTCCTAATTTTTAAGCGGGAATATGGTATAAAGTATCCATGGATCATTTATCATCATGAAGGAAGAAGTAAAAGCCGGACAAATACCCATTTTTTGGTTCAAATCATTTAATCTTCATCTGCCAACTGAATTTGGAAAACATCTTGTACTTCTATATGGAGGTAGTCAAAATTTGGGGTCTACATGAGTGATAATATAATTAATTATCCCTTTAATTTAATTCCTTTAAATTTGTATTTGAATCTCATTATTTGGAAGTAGTTTATCATGAAACCCACTCTCTATTAAATTTTTTATCATAAATAACATGATACTTGGGATTTATTGAGTAATTTTAATTTTTAGGATCATGATGGATGAAAAAGCCCCAAATTGTGAAGGAAGATGAATAATATTCATTCCAAAAGTGAATTCACTTTTATTATATATCTTTAAAACTCATTTCATTTTTCATCAACAACACGTTTTTATATTTAAATAGAAATTGATTCCCCATGCATGAATTATTCTTCACTAGACTTATCTAGGAGACTTTAGTTTCATAGGAATATTGAGATTACAATTTATCTATTTTAATTTTTATAAAATTAAATGATTAAATGAAGACTTGAATTATTAATTTGAATCATAGATAATAAAATAAGGACTAATGATTTAAGAGTACTGATTTTCAAGTAAATGTAATTTCACAATAATTTTTCATTCGTTCAATTTCTAAAATTTATGTTACTTGATTTTTTATTACTAATGATGCCTATATTGATTAATCCAAATATAATTTCACCTTCTATATATGATTTCTAGAACATGTTCTTTCTATTTATTCTTGTGCATATTTATTGAGTGTTCTTGGGACACGTCACCAACTAGATATTTCATTTAAACATATCAAAACTATGACTATGAAAAAAATTAAAATTATTGAGGCACTTCTTTTGAAATATTTTTTCTTTAAAATGATACATTTATATCAATCCTAGTTTATCCCATAGAAAACATGATTGAAATTGTTAGTTATGATCCATGTTTCAATCAATTTTTATCAATATTTCCCATCCTCTATGTAATTATATGATTTTTTTAAGGTGAAGTGTGGGGGTGAATGGAATCATTGTGAAAGTTATGATTAGAATTGTAATGAAAAAGTATATGGTGCTACATTGGGTTATGAAAAAGGTCATTTTATTCATTCATTATAATCTTTATTTATTTCCCTTTTTGAATTAGAAAAAGAGGTAAAATGTAAAAAAAGAACATAAAATAGAAAAAATATCTTATGATTTTGGAAAACCAAAAATCACCGATCCAAGAACTAATATTTTTATCATATTTTGAAAGTTTATGGATTTGAGGTTTATTATAAGAATAAATTTTGCAAAATAAAAAAAGTGTTTAAAAGTATAAAAAATTTCAAGAGGGTGCACAAACTATTCATTACACTATAATTTGATCATGATCCATACATTGATCTTTGAGAGAAATTGGAATTGTTAAAATTTTAAGGGGGGAATTTCATTTTTATTTTACTTTTGATATCATTAAAATTAATTTAAGAGATAAAATTATTCCATTAGACTGAATTTTAAAACATCAATACCTACCAACCTTAATCCTCAAAGTCATTTAAAAATTTAATGAAAGTCCTCATAATTTCATGTGTATTTAACATTACAAAGTGGAAAATGTAGTTCATTTACAAGACTATGGATAAGGATTGTGTAACCATTATATGATCATAAATCTAAATTAATTTTTTTAATTAATATTGAATTAAAATATTATAAATTTAGGTAAATCATGATTTGGAATGTTAAAATAATAATTAATTAAGGAACTTTTATTGATGATAAGAGAAATTTCCCCAATTTTGAATGGGGAAAGTAAAATTTCTGAATTTATTATTTCTTTGAAAATTGAGATGATAAATTGAAATTTTACATGGAATTTTGAAAATTTCATTTAACATTGAAAATTGTTTGATTTTATTACTTTTATTTTTAAATATTGATAACAATAGCTTCCTCTTTAATTTGATGTTTAGAATTTATGCTTGAAGATAATCAGGGTTTATGTGTAGCGGTATTTGACAAAAACAAATTTAGTGCATATTCATAATCATATTTCAATGGTTTAATGTTTTTTGTTTTTTAATTAATCCATAATTTTCAATTTTTAATAAACTATAGAAAATTTCGAATGTGGAAGTGAAATAGTATAACATGAATAAGAGAATTCTTTTTTTTGAATTTGTAATTTACATAGGAATATTTGAAACTTATTTGAATGTGTTCCTAATTTTTTTTACCTCTTTGAATAGGTCATTACCAAAATGTTATGATACATGGGAAGGACATAAACTATGTAACCTAAATTCCACAAAAGTGACCCATAGGGGGTTTCCAAAGCCTACATGCCCTTCAGGAGGGCCACCCTAGTTGGAAGTCCATCTAGCATAGACGACGGTGCACGGCGACATCAATATTGTGGACTTAGGCCTTGTGGTGGTGAAATACCTTGTCCATAAATACAAAAAAAACAATAAGTGTTGTATAGAGATACTCTATGTGGATGTAGAATGAGAAACTAGTTGGGATGGTCCGATCCTTGGCGATTATGGGCGTCCTCCAACACCCCATTTTCTTCATTGTCGAATGGATCCCATATCAATCCTTATAGGGACTTTACACCCTATCCCTTCATTTATCTATGGGATCAGGTCACCGCCATGCTCCACCATATCTCTGTCACTGTATATTAACAACACTACCCCACCTCCAATCTTCACATCAAGCCACAGTGAATTCGTTGCCCGATGTCACCATATACACTCTACTCAAATGGGAACAACCAGAAACAGCTCTCACAAAGCATGGGGTCAATATTATTTTCCAATACCACCACAAAAGAAGAACCATTGAATAAATTTAATCCCCCTTTATCTACTATGAATTCCAAAGGAGAAGAGGATCTCTGATCCACCACCTAAATTTGTTGGCCTTCGTCACAACTTCCCTTGTCATTATCCCCAGCCTCCATTTCTTGAGATGAATGACCACCATAAAGGGATGTTCGACCCATCCATAAAAATTGAATGTTTTATGGGTGTCTATGGTTCTTTCATCCACTACCATGCACCAATACTATTATTTCCATGATACCATACATTACTCATGCCACTTATGCAAGAATGAAGTCACCACTACATCTTCCCACCAAACTTCTCACCAAATAAGTTATTAACCCATGTTGAATCCCTTCACAAGAAAATATAAACACAATCAATCTATGAGTGTCTCATGTTTCATAACCATGGATCTGATGGGTTTGATTAAAAAAATTCTCCTAGGTCTTGTGGAGACCCGATGGAAAAGTAGGTTATAGGATCCCTCCTCTTTTTTCCAATAAACGAATGTTATAACCACCTAATAAGGGACCATTGGTTGACACCCACTTCATAGAAGCACAAGAAGAGGAGTTTGTTTCACTATTTTCTAATAATTTCCTTTTATTTTTATTTTCTTCTATTTTCATCTTTTTAACTTGTCATTTCAATTTACATTTAAATTTATATTAAATAAATAAATCAATTCATGTTTGTTAAAAAATCCACATTCCTTCTATGTCAATTATTATTATTGTTATTATGTGTTATTCATTTAACATTTTTATTTTATTTTATTTTATTTTTTTATTTTTTTATTCTTCTCTCCTATTTTATTTTATTTCTATCTCCCTCCTATATTAATTAATTTTATTTTCATCATTTTATTTTATTTTCCTCATCCTCCATTTTTTTTATTTTCATTCACATTTTTTATTATTATTTTATTTTTATTCTCTTCCCTCTAATCAATCAACCAAAGAGATTTCCAACACCCATAAATTAGTGGATGACCCAAGGCTTGGCCTAAGAGAGGTTAAGTTGTTATTGAATTTTTTATATTGTTTATTTTATGTTTTTGTGCATTTAAATAGCATGAATGGGTGGAGAGAATTTCGCAGATGTGGTTATCCCCCCCCATGACATGTAACTCATTCTATTCTGATTCCTATAGTTAAACACTTTTACCTCTTTTCATAGGATAACAATTTACATGATGGATTTGAGTGAGTAAATGGATAAAATGACTTTAGTAGATCCAGGTCCTGGAAGATGGAACACCTCTGACCTAGCTGTGTCATCAAACATGATTAAAGGAATAGGCGGAATCAAAATTTATATGGCATTCAATGATTTCCGAAATTCAAAATAAAAAATAATATTAATTAAACATGATATTTCATGTTTTTATTATCAAAGTAAAATCAATTATATAATTGGTAATTATCATTGAACCCAAAACAGAACCAAAAACCAGTTCCTTTTTCATTTAATTCATTCTCTTTTGAATTGAATGATAGTATATATTTCCATATTTCATGTCATTTAGAAATATAAAAAAGTAATATAAAAATTAATCTCTATTTAATTAATAAAAAAATTAGAAAAAGAAAAAGAGATATTTTAGGTAATTTAGAATAAGTAGGTGATCAAAATGAGATGATCCCCTAGTGAGATGACTCGGGTCATCCACTATACTGTAGTTAGAAAAATAATTTTCTTTCTAGACACCATACGGTAGGCGTGCATTCATCAGTTTCGTAAAACAGGGCTCAAACATGGATTGAACCTGGTTTGTAAAGAAATTTTTCTATTATGATGGTCTTTTAAATCATCCTTGAATAATATAGAAATTAGTTTCTATGATTATCGGTATGAAACAAATCCATGTCGTATGCTAATGTTATTCTCTCGTGGATCACATTCACTGATTACATTATGGTATATGTCTTATAAACAACCAAAAATTATTCCATGACTTGAGATTATGATCTTTGACATGAATTGTATTGTTAAAAAAATGTTATTCTCATGTTCTTATACAATTATGTTCATGTTATCCTTATATATATCCCTTGTTTACCCATACTGAAAATTTGAGATCACTCTTTTCTTTTGTTTCCTTTCTTAGGTTATAAAGTTGTGCATTATCTTTTACATTTAGAAGAAAGGTTATAGTCTTGAAGAACATAGTTCTATATGATGTATCACACTTATGGATCAGTGTTTATGTTTCCATGTTTCCAAAGTCACTAATCTATTACAGTCATCAGGTGCGTGTTTGTGAAATTTAATGAATATTAAGGAAAAGGATGAAATTTTAATGCATGTTAAGCATGGGTTGTCATAGTTAGAATAAAAGGGTAGGTTTATTTAACCTTTTTAAACCATGATGAGAAAACATTTGAGAGTTCCCTAAGGACGTGTCTAATGATAAGTATAAGAACCAGTAAAAGTATAAGAAATTGTCCAAGAATTTTGGTAATGGATTGAGCGAGTGGTTTACAAGAAATTACGTCCCTATCTGGATAATACAAGTGGATTTGGCTCTAGAATAGATATATTAATTTACCATCACAAATTAAAATAATATTATTCCCTGTTCTAATTCCCCACAAGACCTAACCATGAATCTTCATCACTAGAGGCTGCCAATAATCATTTTGGGTTCATAGGGGAATTATGGGAAGACTGTACCCCCATATCGGAGTGAATAACCAGAAGTAAATAACCAAACATCATACACATCAAAGTATGTTGAATGAATAAATAAACTTAAATAGAAAAATGATGTAATGAAATGAAATACTGTAAAGGCTCAAAAAACTATCCCATATATGCAACAACGATCTCCCACAGGGTTAACCAAATATACAAATTAAACCAATGAAGAATAAATATATCAGGGCCTACTACCAATAAATTCTAGTATCACATACCTGATCCCTAGTACAATGTCACACTACTATACCCCAACTATTTGAATACATAGGAGCATTATTCATGACCATGAAATATCGGACCTTCACATTATCCATCATGCATACTTGCTCAATCAAAAAGAAAACATATCATTTTGATGCACACTGTGGTTCATGTACAAGTGGTGAGGAATATATCTCACTATCCACCCCCAAATAGTGAACCAATAAAATGCTTCTATAACTACATGAACGTGCAATATTATTTACCTATCCAAAACATAATAAAAAACAAATAAAAACTCCATCATTGATCTGTAGTTCTAAGACCTTGATCAACCTACTTCAGCCAACACAGGGGCGTCTCTTACCATGTATCAATGATTGTGCATCCCAATTACCATACAAGATCCATATCCCTAACAATGAAAAACAAACATGACAATTTGTGGGACCCATATCATGATAGTCTTATCATCCAGGTTATGAATCTAAACAATCCCCTATTAAGTCCTTACAACCCACCAATATCTCATATATTAAACCCTATTAAAAATTTTCCAATTACCACAAAAAAGTACTACCCAACCATGATCTTATGTCTAACATCATACTCATGTATCATAAAAATTAGTTCCTTGATCATTAGTATAGTACCTAAAACATATATCAAACCAATCATGCCTGGGGCATTGGTCCGACACCTAAACCATATATCAAACAAATCATGCATGGATCATCAGTCTGAAACCTAAAATATGGATGTTGAACATAACTCCACCATCCATCCTAACTGGGATAAAATCATTTCCAAGGGAATATGTCGTTCACATAAAAAAATGTATAATATATTTGTGTAGATCCTGCTTTAGACATCTAATTCATACAGTATAATATCACTTCCTGAAAAATCAGTCCCGCATCACCATATTCATGTGAATTTACATCCAATATACTTAGAAATTTTACATAACATGCTCGAAACACTAGTCCATTAATAAAACCATAAATAGGTTATCGGTACCAACATGAAGTGTCATGTCCAAATAATCTCAATTATGGATATCGAGAAACCTACAAGTTGATCATTTTCCATATCTCTCAATAATTTCATACCTTACCTATTAACTAAGCAAAAAAATGCAGAAATCCAACCATATCAAAACATCCTCATAGGAATAACCCATGTCTCAACATCCACAACCAAGATAAAACATATCAATTGCCAGTTTAACACCTATTCCCGTCAATAGATCATAAGTAAACCTAAGGCCAGGGTGGGAACAAGAAACCCTATAAGGGATTCCTATATCTTATAAAAGGACTCAGTCAAATAATGGTTAAAGAAACATCATCAAGAGAACCTTAATAGAATACCACTAATC
This sequence comes from Viscum album, assembly GCA_963277665.1. NCBI lineage: Eukaryota > Viridiplantae > Streptophyta > Magnoliopsida > Santalales > Viscaceae > Viscum > Viscum album. The sequence continues at coordinate 129,536,448 of OY728140.1, forward strand.
CTTGATAAAAAACAAACCAAAAAACGAATCCTAAAGCATTACCATTCCTTGTGGGAATTCTCAAAATCCAACTACAATTAACCATGATCACTTAACCTATATCCAACCCACTATGGAATACTGAAGATTCCCAATGACACAACTGAACACCACAATGGCACCCATCCATACACACCATCCTACGATGTCAAGCCCACTAGAAGGATCCATAATCCATGACCCTCAAATATGGGATCTATATCTAATAATTCTCTATCCTCAAACAACTAGTCCTGATATGTATGGAAAACAATATACTCAAAGATACTACTCAGTCCCGCCTTCTAGGATACCTCTTAGAAAACACATATAGTTCTCCATGCCATGGTCAGACCTTGTCAATAATTAATCTCACTACCCTCACCCGTAATCATATCTCACAACCCAACACCCTTGAGGATTATGATCCCATACCTATTAAAATGATACTTCTGAACTATCATCATCCAAAACACCATCCAGAAAAACACTAAATAATTAAAGGGTTCCACCTTTATGATATATGTGTAAAAATTCTTATAATGGACTACACATAAGTCGAATTTTTAATTTGGGGAATAGAACATCTTAAAACTTCATATGTGTAACAAAAAGGATAGTACACTATGTGTATAACCATTTACATGACATCTACTCACAATGACCCACATTGGTTTGTACTCCAGAAGTAATTGGCATAGAAAACCCAAGTATATGACATTTGATTTAGGTACAAGTTGTCTACCCTACAACTAGTACCTACCTGTGTACATCACATGTCCTGACCATGTGACATTGTTTGGTCATGTATTCCTACATGGCATATAACTCACATGGGTTCTGGTCATGTACCCTACACAACAATGTCCCCCTTGCATGGATCACCTGGCCATGTACTCAGCCACACACAAAGTGACACAACAAATATTTCCCTCTAGACTACATGCCGCATATTCCTTTTCTTCTCCTATTATCCAAATATGAATAACACATATCCTTTGTTCTTAGAACTGAACATCATGTAGTCGGGTTTTTTCATACTAAAAACCCATGTGACCCACTTAGAACCACCATTTTTTCTGATTAGATAGATATTGACCCCCCATGGGGTCTTTAAAATTCATATTAAGTCTCTAAAAAGTGAAAATACCTATTCTAAAAGTATAGGGGAATAAAACCCAAAACTTGTCCCACCATGTCGCACAAATGCTGAAGCATCAGATCTAAATTTACTCTCTAATGAAGTTGCAACATAATCTTGTCTCGATCTCCTTCATGGATGTTGTCTAGTGGAATCACCTCCACCCTACACTCTTAGTCTCACATTCAAACCCAGGGTGATGCCCACAACCTTTCCATCCATGCCTGGGATGTGACATGGGAGGTGGACTATTTTAAATTATTAATTAATTAATTACCTTTTAACACACATCCCAAGTCCCAAAACCCAAAGAGAGCTTATACATCACCTAGGAAGAACCTCCTATTTTGGAATCAATCGAAGAGTTAGAATATCAATATGATGCCCCATTCAAAAGATATCAGCACCCAAACACACACAAATAATTTAATATTTAATTAATTAAAAATTAAATACTATGTCATAGCATGATCTATGTTGAATTCTACCAAACTCTTTTCCAATAGTAAACTCTATATTTGGAGGCCAACTGAGTTGTCAGAAATATTTTATGATATTATATTCTATGGTAAATTGACCATTTTACCCCTCATGATCTTTTGATAAAATTTGAATTTTTTCTTAAATTTCGAATACTAGAAAAACAGGGGTCTTTAAAACCTCGACACCATAAACCATTTTATCCTTGATAAGCCCTATTGGTGTTTCATACAAACATCCCAACACTCCTTGGTCATTAAATCAAGCTAGACTCCATTCGTTATACTTGAAGATACCAACAATGTTTCTCTTCATGACTACTATCATAGGGTGTTCAAGCCATCAAAGGCCAAACCACCACCTTCCACCACCAATAAAGCACTAGGATGGTTTTAGACCACACCCATCCATCTTGATACATCACCCCATCATTAAAAACGAATCATCAATTTGATCATTCTCCCTGCTATATAACTCAATCAAAAACTACAAATTATTATCCAAAATGATTTCCACCATCATATTCTGCTTCCGAAACACATCCTTCGCAGTCCCCCAAACCATTTTATGTGGTCAACACTACATCCTTAACTCTAAGAACACATGGGTCACATAACCATGAATTGTCTGGTCATCAACATCAAAGAACCATCCTTATCAGCACCTCACAACAAAACTACTTTTCCACATCCCATTCCACAATCATAACTAAACCTTGGATCTCGACACGTCCTTCTCACTAACCCTATAGCAATAAAACAAAACATCTATTATTTAACATTCACAACATTTGATAATGACACACATTTTGTACCTCGATATCCATTACATCACTGAAACCTCACTGAAAGAAAGACAATGCTTCACTCCCCACCGTACTATGTCACACACACCACTTCATGAGTGAAACCTCCAATGAGGCCCCTTATCATCCTAATAAAACTTCTATATATTCGGAAATAAAGTCATCTCTCTCTTAGAATAGTAAATATGATGTTAGTATATTGAGCATGATCATATCTAGACTAAGAGTATACTAAATTTCCTAATCGAATAGAATCACAAACTCATTTATTCTGAAAAAAATCACTATTCAAACCTATGGCCCTTGGATCAAAATTTCCACAAGCCACTCATCACACACATGACTAATCTCATCCAACTCATGGATGCCTTCCTAACTGAAGCACATCAGATGTACACTCTAGTAATGTTTCATCTACAAGACAAGTGATATAGTGCGTAACCGATGCTCACATATCCATGATTTGGCTATCACTAAACCATAACATGCCCTATTGTAACACAACCAGAAACCGTCTTTAACTCCAGTAAGTAACATATCACAAAAACTCAGCTAACAATCACTAAACATGTAGTCTTCAGCTGTTCTTTTTCCGATGATTCATCTTAAATCCACCAGGCTCAACTCTCCTATAAAACCATTTCATGGTCTATGAATCTAAATGATCAGACCCCTATTGAAAACAACAAAAATCCTATAACACTATCATATAATTACTCCTCAAAAATAAATGTAATATAATTACCCTATCCCTCAATCCCAACTAAACCCTTCATGCACATTGTTTAGGAGTCCAAATCATCAATCCATGCCTCACAAACACAAAATAGCTCATAAATCGGTTGACCCCTCACATGGTATTACCTCCAAATCTCAATAGCTCTAACTCCCTAATTGGTGGTTATGTCCAAAATGCCACTAGCCTCTCTGGCCTAGCCCTATCGATCATGTCTCACATAAAGTCACTAGCTCCAACCACCTCAGTCTGAGCCAACTCACAGAGGGCCACTACTCATGGGGAATCAAAGACATCATCATTCCATTGTCACACCACATCATAATACCAAATCAAACATCCCTATGGTCTCACATCTAAAAGGGGTCACACGTCAAACCAACCACTCACATTTAGGGAACCTATCCTCTCTAAGGATTTTCACATTAGATAGCGCTCTGAAGGACCAGTCCACATAAGTAACTTAAAATAGACCATCCAGAAGGGATCCAATAATCATACACTTATATCACATTGAACAACCATGTTTAATCCACCCACTATCCACAAGGAATCAACCAACATACACACCATAGAGTATCATTATGTAGATCCGCATAATCTAAAATCAGAGAGAAATATATAAAATCACACACTATCAGGTCTATAAAATGTGTATCTTATATGCCTATCATGATGATTGATCCACCTATTTCCATTATACTAAAAGACTCAAAACCAAGTCACATGCACCTTGACAATGGTCCAATATCAAAAAATCCATTATAAACAATAAAATCTAAAAAGCATGTGTATCTCCTAAGGTAATAAACTTATAAAAATGTTCCATAAAATTACATGAAATTAAATCCAATCCTAGGTAACATGGAATTACTACCACAAAAAGTGTTCCTGATGCACCAACTAATACCAATCAAAGGCACTAATACATTCTTATATCTAAAGTCCACAAAACCCCAACTAGTGAAATAACTGGAAGAAGACTACTCTAATTACATTTTGTAAAGTCTTATCCTACGTTATTATAAATTGGTTCTTTGATATTATTTTCCACAAGACCTCAAGTGCACCTCTTCATACACAAAAGGCTACCGACTAGAAGCGGGGCTATAATAGAAATTTTTAGGAGACTATTCCCCAATATCAGAGTACACAACCAAATGTAAATAATCCAACATCATATGCATCCGTGTATGGAGAAATATTAAATAAACTAAATCTGAATCATGTTCCATGAAATGAGAATAAAAATCAAACAAATAAATACATCAGATCGTATAGAAAACTCTAGTCCATGTCACATACCGAGTCTCCAGTAACCAGCCAAGCAACTCTATCACTACCAGTCGACTCTACATGAGAATCATGATAAACCATGAAATCATAGGCCTTGAACCTATCCATAATGCATCCCTACTCCACATTAAATAATACAAAAGAAAAACATGCACACCTAGGTTCATGTAAAAGGGCTAGAAAATAAATCTCAGTAGGCCCACACTAATGTTGATCACATAAATTTGTTCCATAAGTGAATTCTCTTGCATTATGGTTATCCTAGAAAAAACATATTGAAAGTAATTAAAAATAAAAACATCCTCAATACTTTGGTCCAAGAAATCAATTTACAATACATGATTTTTACAATGATGGGGTTTCAAATGATGGTGAATCCTAATTATCCTATATGTTCCATTTCCATGCAGCTTTAACCAAAACTTACAAATATTGAGACCCATCCGATGATAGCACTATCATTTTATATTCTAATATTAGTCATCCCCCTCCATGTCCTAGTGACCCAAAATTATCTCATACCTAACACTTGATTCATCTATCCATGTTACTACACAAAAGTACCACCCAAATTGGACCAAATGTCCAATATCATACTCATGTATCATAAATAATATTTCATGGATAATCTCTCTTGCTTGTAAACCATTTATCAAAACAATCATACATGGGTAAAAATTCTAGAACCAAAAACATACATCAAATCAACGATGCATTGAGAATCATTCCAACATTTAAACCAAGGATGTAGATATTCAGTGCACTATCCACCCCACCTACTATACCATCGTTTCCTAAAGCATTAGTTTGGGACATATAAAACAAAGTATATTATCTAGGTCTAGAGACTTTGTATGACGACTAATACATATAGTATATTATCAATTCATAGAACATCCATCGAAAAACAACAAATACATGTGATGTCACATCCAATCTACTCAAAAAAATTAGACAATGTTCCTAGATTATCGGTCCAAAACTGAAACTGTAAATGAACTATTAGTAATGATATGAAGCATTCGATCCAATAATCTCAGTTACAGATATCAGAAAATATACCAATGGATCATTTTTTTCATCTATCTCAACCAAATTATACCTTTCAAGTAAACCAGGATCTAAAACATCACAATCGAACCATATAAAAATAGACTTATAGGTATAACCCTATACTAATGATACATATCCTAGAGAAAATGTAATAATAATTGATCAAGCACCCATGCCCATCAAAAGATCCTAAAATGGTCTAAAGGGATTATCATGAGAAAGGCACATTATAAGAGGTTCCCCTATTTCATACATGGTCTCAGGCCATGTCTGGCATAAAAACCATCCTCAAGAAGTGCTCAATGGCCTCCAACTAACCCCCAATAATCAATGTACCAAAAAATACATCCAAAAGAAATACTATTCCCTATAGGCATTCTAAACTTATAACTTCAACATACCATTATTACATAAAAAAACTGATCCACTAGAGAATTCATTAAGGCCCCTTATATTAAACTCAACACCAAAATGGATTTAGTCCATAATCCCTATCCTGAGAGGCAACCCAACATGAAGGTTCCTATAACTCTAACCCTCACACATAGGATCTAAACCTAAACTACCCTAACATCGAACAGATGGTACCAAATGTAGGGAAAATAAAAACTTCCTCATAGATACTACTTGATCCCACCTTCTAGGATCCATCCATGAATCCAAAATATATTCACCATGTAATGCTCAAGCCAAGCCAATCATCGAGCACACAACCCTCACTCAGGCCACATAGATCACGACCCAACCAACTTGATGATTCTAAATCCAAACCCTGATAATTTCCTCCTTCTGAACTATTTTGGTCTAAATATCCATCCAGGTAACCCCTATAATCTAAAAGGATTCCACTATCATGATTTACATGGAAAATTAATCTTAAAGGACTACTTCTTTGTACAATTATTACTTTGAGGAACAAAAAAACCCACAAAAGTGTGACAAAAAGGGAAGTATGCCACCTATATGCCTAAGTACACGGTGTGTACTCACGAATCTATTTATCGATGAGTACTCCAACATAATTTCTTTTTGTAGAACCCAAGTACAACAAAGGTACGTATGGTACATGGTGTGTACCCTAAATGGGGAACATAACCGTGTACCTTACATGGTTGGTCTATTTGTCTCTATCGGGCCGAGTATTCATACACAACATGTAACCCACACGTGGTCGGGTCATATACCCTATATATTCATGTCCTCCCAACACATGTCATCATTCCATGTACTCAGAAAAATTCCAAGTGACACTATATGGTATTTCCTCCATACTACACACCATGTAATGTTCTTCTTCTCTTTTTCTTTGAATAGAAAGAACACATGGAATGGGTTCTTAAAACCACAGGTTATGTGGGCATGTTTTCCACACTAGAATCCCTTGCAAACATTTTGGAACCCCCATTCTTTTCCGACTAGGCATAGATAAATCCACATGCAATCAATATATATCATATTAATGCTCTATAACACGAAAAAAAAACTAATTTATGGGGAGTAGGAAATAAAATCCAAAAATTAGCCTACCTTGTGGAATAAACTCAAAATTGTTTGATCCAAATTCACTCTTGGAAGTTGTTTCACCTAAATCTAATACTGATATATACCATGGATGAATTCAAATGGAATATCCTCCTCACACTCTCTCTATCCGGTGATAACGCACAAGTAGACTCCCTTCCCCTTTCCTGTTGGGCATGAGAATCCAAATAACCGAATTTTTTTTAATAATTTAATTGACATATTAATTTATTAATTTATTAATTTATTAATTACACTTTTACAACCAATACTGACTCCAAGAACTCATGGTGATTTTATACCACTCCTAGGAAAACCTCTCCATTCTAATCCCAATCACATAGTAAAAATATAAATATGAAACACAATTAAAATGTTATCACCACCTGAACCCACAAAAATAATTTAATATTTAATTAATTAAATATTAAATATTCTTCTAAAAATAGTCATTCTCGAAATTATACTAACGTTCTATCCATGGTTAAAATTCCTATTACGAGACTAGCCAAGTGGTCTAAAAAATTATCTAAGATTGTCACCTAGGGGAAATTGACCATTTAACCACTCAGCACGACTCAAAAAAATAAACCATATTTCCTATCACGTTTCATATCCCAGGAAAACAAAGGTCTCTACAAATGTACCTAGGAGTAAGAACATTGAGAACACTAAATTGAGAATAAATCGATCAGGAACTAGTAGATGACAAGGGGACTTGCTACACACCTTGTTTGACACTCACAAGGGATATTATTTTGAGAATTCACAAACACATTTAAAAAAAATGATGGATTTAAATAGAATATAACTATTAATGATCAAATATAAACATATATTGTCATAGAGTGATGATGGTTTCATGATTTAGACATCCTATAATTGATTCTTTTTAATATTATATGGTCCCAAATAAAGATTATTGTTTCATACTCTATGATATTTTGTTTTATTCAATGGATGGAACCATGATGAACATTGTTAATACATTGTGTGACGGAAAATTACATGATTGTACTGAGAGTTGGATTTATATTGTATCTAGAATGAAAAACCTAGTTACTATAATTACATGGATTTTTCAAGCTATGAACCATGTTGGTCATCCAAATGAACAATTGAGGGAAAAAATATTGTCGAGTCCTTCATGAGGAAACATACACATTTATTCAGTGGGTCTTCTAATCCAATAGTTAATGAATAATGGATCAATAACACATAAAATATATTTTTCACACTCAATTGTCATGAAAATGAAAAATTAGTTTTGTATATGTACCATTTAGAAGGTGAAGTAGATCAATGGTGGAATCTTATCAACAATATAAGACAATATGATTAATTAGACCCCCTGTACAGGGATGAGTTCAAAACATATTTTTTAATATTTCATTTCCTCATATTCTTCATATGAATTTGGAGAAAGAGTTCATTGAGACAATTCGGATGGATGATGAATTTTTTGGTACCTATGAGGATTGTTTTTCCAAACTTTTTATGTATGATTCTTGTATTCACATTCTACCTAAATAAAATTTTTATTGATTCTTCAGTGGATTAAAATAAGAATTAGGAGGGTGTTAGGAATAAGAGATGTCATAATCTATGAAGATATTTTTCAATGTGATATCATGGTGGAAATAGAGGTTGTATTTACCTTTCAATTTAATGGTTATGTAAATAAAATGTTAATGGAGTTCAATTGAACATATATAAAACTTGGGGTGATGAATTTTATCATTATTTTATGATAAATGTGCAAGAAGAATCATGGAGAAAATTTATTTAGGGGTATTAGTAAAATTTTCAAGTGTTGAAGTGAATTTCATTGAAAAATAAATTTCTAATGTGATGGGAAGATGTTAGCTAACAACACGAATAGAGTGAAAGCTGTACAGAATTAACGACCTTCGCTTCAGTGATTCATGTGTAAGGGAATGGAAATTATTATAATTAGTTCCCATATATGACATTTAATGATGATTATAAACATAGGAGAAATATAAAGCTATGTGATATGTGGAAGTCTCATGAGATCTCTATTTCTGATGAGGGGTATAAAAAAGAATGTAAGGACAGTTATAAATTACATACAATATATAAATACTAATGTATTATTAGACACTAGATCTACCCATTCATTTATAACTATGGAATTTGATAAGGGTGTCAATGTTTCTTCCAAATGATATGATGTAGAATTAGAAGTAAAAACCACTAAGTTTACAATTATTTCATCGCAATTCTATGATTCCTCTCCTGTTTATGTTTGTGGGAAGTGGATTCCTAAAAATCTCTACATTCTTCCACTGGTTGAATTTCATGTCATCCTATGCATGGATTTCTATTTCCTATACAATTCCAACATCAATTTTTGAGTAATGGAAGTCATATGTTACATTCCAAACCAACCTATTATTATCTATCAGTATAACAATAATTATAATCATCCCATAGATATTAAATCCATTTTATGGGTATTAATTACTATTTAAATGGGGTGTTTATCTCAAATGGATGGGGATAAAAATGAAATCATTTATTTTCCTATTTTTTTGAAATTTGTTGATTCATTTTCTAAATATTTTTTAGTATTCCAACAAAACATTAAGATTAGTTCTCAATAGAACTCATATATGATGTCGTACTAATTTTAATGACTCCCTATAGAATAAAACTGATTATGTTATAGGAATTGAAAGAGAAACTCTAGGAAAACTATGATAAGGGATTCATTAAGCCATGTGTTTCACCTTGGGGTGCCTCTATTACTTTTTGTAAAGAAAATATGGATCTATGAAACTATGTATTCATTAATAAGATTTTAAAAAGATCACGGTCAAGAACATGCATCCTCTTCTCTGTACTATTGACATGTTTAACCTACTACAGGGATCCAAATACTTTTCCATGATAGAACATCATTATGGATATCATCAAGTAATGGTTATGAATGATGATGCAACAAATATAGAGTTACATTCAAGGTATGGACTCTTGGAGTAACTTGTGATGGAATTTGGTCATACAGATTCCCATGATATCTTTGAGGATTTAATAAATTTAGTAATTATATATTACTTTAATTAGTCTGTGGTAATATTTATAGACAAAAATATTATCCACTCAATAAGAATATAAGAGCATGAATATCACATGAGAATTGTGCTAAAGACCCTAAGGATGAAAAAAATATGAAACATTTACAATATTTGAATTCTAGAACCAAAATGTTTCATTTTTTGGGTCATATAATATCAAAGGAGAGTATATCAACTGATTAATCAAAGATAAAGGTTTTTGAATGTTTTCCCATACCAACCATAGTGACTGAGATCTGTAGTTTTATTTTTTTATCTGGATCTTATTAATAGAATTTTTCATTACTATTTAATCCTCAGAATATGTTAACATAGAGGGGATAAAATTTCATCTAGAATGTTTAATTTGAGGAACATTTTTAGGAACTGAAGAGAAGGTTAGTCACTGCACCTATTCTTACAGTACCCTGTAGTGGAGATGTGTTTCTAGTCTACATTATTGCATCCCTAAAGGTATTGAGATGTTTTATTATAAAAAATATCATGGTTATATCTTATTCATCAAAACAACTAATGATTCATGAGAAAAATTAACCATCTCAAGATTTGGAGTTAGAAAATATAATGTTTTCATTAAAGATATGAATGATCTATCTCTATAGAGAAAAGTGTGATCTTTATATACAGATCATTAAATTTTAGTGTATCTTTTCACATAGAATGTGTTGAATATGCAGTAGAGAAGATGGTTAGAAATGATTGATGATAATAACTACTCAATAAACAACCACGATGGGAAATATAAAAAAGTGTTCAATTCATTTTGTTAAAAGGATATTGCTAGATTATCTATGATGAGATTTTCAAAAATAAAATATTTATGGATTTAAAAAGGATATATCTATAAATTTTGAAGTCAGAAAATATTATATTTCTCAATTGAATGTTAAACCATCTGTCCATGTGAATATTAAATAAGAACAAATGGATGATGCAGAGTTGAAAAAGAAACTAATAAATGTTCTTGATTTTAAGCTTGATCATGATGGAATGACATGGTTTAGGAGTCATATATGTGTTCCTACAATGCCATATTTGAATAATTAGTTGTTAGCGTATGCTCATATTTTTTAATAATCTATTCCTCCTAGACGTATGAAGATGCATACAAATTTTAAATAATACTTTTGTTGGTATGGAATGAAGAGAGATATCAAAAATAGTTTACCTTTGTAATTTGTATACCAACATAATAAGGATAAAATATAAAATTCTAATTGTATTTTACATCCATTACCCATAAAACAATGGAAATTGGAGAACATCACCCAAGACATTATCATTGGACTCTCCGAACCAATAAAGAGAATTATTCTATATGGGTTGTAGATGATCCCCTTACTAATTCAAAAAACATCATTTCTCTTAGGGAAGGATTGTATCTGGAAAATAATATAATGATATAGATTGAGTAAGTTGAATGGTTTTATAGAGTACCTCATGTCATTGTATTAGATAAATATCCATGGTTTATCTCAATTATTTTGTGATGTGTTAAAAATTATCTTGATACGAAGATGAGTTTTAGACCTGCGTATCATCCCCTAGAAGATAGATATTCTAAAACATAAATTCAAAACCTAGAGTATATGATGAGATATGGTTTTTTTAATTTTAAATTTGTTTTCAATCAACACCTTCATCTACTTTAGTTTTCTTACAACAATATATTTCACTCAATCATTAAAATGGTTTCTCATGAATCCCTATATGAAATTAAAAATAAATCTCCAATGTGTTGTAATGATGTTGGAGAAAGAAAGCTATTTGAAATGATATAGCTATGGAAATGGAAGGGGAGATTATAGCCATTCAGCAACACATCTTTTAATCAAACTGTTGGTAGAAAATTTATGGTGATAATCAATGGTGTGATCTATATTTTTAAAATTGTTACAAGTTATTTCTAATAATTTCTCCATGGAAGAAAGTTATGAAATTCAATATGGAATGGAATTATGTTCTATGTATATAGATCATTTTGAAATTATTTACCACATCAAGATAGTAGCATAATTATTGGTACATCCATTAAACCACTTGAATGTTCATGATTTATTCCATGTATCACTAATGAGGAAGTACATACTAGACCCTTCAAATGTACTAAACATAGAATTCATACCACTAGAGAAGGATCTTTCATATTTGGAATAACTGATATAGATTCTTCATCATAAGGAGAAATTTATATGAAACATGACCACTCACAGGGTTCACATTTTTTTTCAAACTACCCATTTAATAAAGATACATGATATCTTAAGAATATGATGAGGTATAATTATCCTCATTTTTTGTATCAGAGTGTCGAATTTTGAGGAAAATATTTATTTTATGAGGGGTATAATGTAACACCCTGAGTTTTTATAAATTATTCTTTTTGAATAAATTAAATTTCATATATTTCTTGTCTTATACAAAACACTAAGTCAATATTGTGTTACATAAAACTATGTCTTAGCTTTTATTACACTGAAAAATGTGCTTTAACAAAACCGTGATATATTATTAAATTAGTTATTTTAATATGATCCTTATAACATAGATGTTAAAAAAAGAATTATGTATTGAAATAAGTAATTTCTAAATAAAAAATATTATGGTTTTATATAAAACAAAAATATTGATAATAAAATTCATAATTTTTAGTAAATTATTAATATGTTTTGAAAATATTGTTTTATTAAAAAAATAGTTTTATTAATTTTTTTCACAATAATAAAATTAGTATTTTCATCCCATAAGAAATTTAATTTGATAATCTAAAACATTATTTTTTAAATAATCATGTAAAAATTATTATTGGTTTAATTTTTGGTAATTTTGTGAAAAGTTTTATTTTTTGATAAATAGTTAAAAATGATGAATATTTATAGAAAACTGCCTTTTCAACTTATAAATTATAATGATAAAAATTATTTTGAAATGGTTTTAATGTAAAATATTTTAATTTTTTCAAAAATTAATCCAATTTTTTTATCGAAATCAATTTCATATTTAATCTTTATATAAAAACATTTAAAACTTTTGAACATTCTATCTTTAAAACCCCACTTTCTTGTTATTTATAAGGGATTAATTTGGAAATAAAATTTTTGATTTATGTGAAAGTATTTTGTCCAAATGGATTCTATATTTGGAATAATAATAATTTATAATATTTAATATTTTCAACTTAATTATTGACAAAATTTAATAGTAAAAATTTTATGAACTATTTTCTATAGTTAAGGTAAAAATGGGTTTACTGGGGTGTTAAAATAATGAGATAATAGTAAAAATCACATATAACCTTGTCTAAACAACATTTTATAGACTTATTTCGGCCATTACAACTGTAAGGTTCTATAATGTTTTAATTTTGTCCCCTGTGGCATATGAATGACATGGTAGAACTTATTTCTTCTCAAACATTCCAAGTCTTACCTCTCCCCCACTAATAAAATGACACCCCTCTCCTCAATGTTTTACACATTAACACCGATTTGTTTTAGCCATCCCAAACCAAATAACTTAACAACTTACATACCCTCATCCTAGGAACATTATTTTTGGAAAAAATCCATCCTATGAAGGTATTCAGTGCAAACCTATGTTGGATACCCATAAAAGAGTTAACGTTCATCTATGAGTGATTTTATTTTATTTCCTCTTACAACACTTAAATTATTTTTATATCATGATTATATAATAACCTATTTATCTTCCAAATAATTATATTTTTATATGTTATGATAATTAACTAAAAATGTCTTCACTTCAATCAAATTGGTTATGAAATCATCATTCATGTGTACAATGGACTACTATCCCGCGAACCAGTGTCATTCATTTCTCCATTACCACCTATCAAAGATGATCATAAAGATGGGTTTTTATATACTATATATATGATATTTAGGATATTATTAGGATTCATTAGAAGTTATATTACACATACCATCATGATTTCCATTTTTTGGGAATATGAAAAAATATTTCATGTGTACGGTGCAGAACCGCCTCACAAAATGACGCGATTCATTCAAACATTATAGGGATTGGTTTAGGAATGGATTTAATAAACCTTTGGGATATATATGGGATAAACATGAATCTTTAATGATAATTTTTATCCTCTTATTTTCATTCTCTCAATCCAATAAAAAAATGGAAACATCTTTCATGTATAGGTATGACTTATCACCTCCATGAATGGTATATTTCATTTCCTATCACAAAATGTTATGAATTACTATAAATAAATATATAATTTAAATATATATGATATTTATAAAATTTTTATAATTAAATATATTATATAACCATAATCAAATTTAGGGGTCCGGAAAATTTACAAATCAAAACATATTTGAAAAACAAAGTAGTTACTAGACGAAACATTATTGTAATAGGGTATTGTTAATAAATGGGAAATAAAATGTCAGAATAAAATCATATTTGGTATGATGTATTTGAATAATGTATATTATTAGATGTATAATAAACATATAATTAATATAAATGAGTTTTCAATGAGTACAATGAATGTAAAAAATTATGGTAAGGGAATTTTTTTCTCAATTTTCATTTTTTGAGACATATGATGCGTGTCACACTGGGGTTTTGGACTTCAACCATGGTTCTTATTTGCTTATGGGTCATGTTTTTTCTCTCAAAAAATCGGTGTGTGATGGGTATACATTTTTCGTTGTAATTTTAAATTTCATTCGGGTCTAGATTTTTTCCCTAAGGTTTCAATTGTGTTTTTTGAGAAAAAATGGAAGATTTTGGTGAGAAAGTAGTTATTATACGATTAGCACATGGTTTGAAAAAATGGGCACACTTGAACAAGTATCTGTATGGAAAATTTCATTTTTGGAAAAAGGGTTGTCACATGGTATCTGACAGTTTGTATACCATATGGTATAATTGTGGGTATGTATTGTTGGGATAGTAAGGGGTGCATAGTTTCTCCATGGTTTAGAAAACCCTGTGGGAAGACATTTTGTGTTGTCCAGGTCATTAAAAAATTGGAAATAAACATTTTTTTCTCTTTGTATTTAACCCCATACCCCCCTTGCTTGACCCATTCAGCCTCCCAATCCCTAGGTGCCTTCATCTCCTCCTCCTAGCTCACTCGAGTTCCATGATTTTGATGGATTTGATGTCGATTCTCCAAGAAAATATTATACAAGTGGTTCCCATCTTTTTACCCCTCTTTTCTAGGGTTCCTTATATTCTAACTTTAGGTTTCATTTCTCCATTGGGTTGGATGGTCTCTTTAGGTTTGGATCATGTTTATTAGGGTTTATTCATGATGTTTAGTGTTCCGTATTGACATTATAGGGTCTTGTGGTGGTGTGGTTGGGATATCACATCATTTTCACGAAATTTATACACATTTGGTAGTTGGTTCAATGCCTTATCATTTTTAGAAGAATTTAGTATGTTTATTTTTTTCTTAATAATGTATTATAATTAATTTGTGTGGTGAATAACATATTTGTGGAGTGTTTTGGCATGAATTCTCGTTGAAAGTGGATTTTCAAAAAGGGTAAGGTTGTGTTTGTGCATGTTTTATTGTGATTTTTCTAAAAAATGGTTTTGAACCTCGTGTGGAAGTTTTGGAAATGGGTTTTAAAGGAACTTATGTTTCTAACATGTAAATGTATATTTTTAGTTTTAAAATGGATTAATTTGGCATTTTCCCTGTTACTGTCTACCATTAAATCTGAATTGTAAATGATGGAAATAAGGTTTTAAAAATTATCTTTGTTTATTTGTGGATTTAAAAAGGGGATTAGACCCTGGAATGGGTTGACAAATTTGGTGATTTTATTTTTCTTTTACAAATTGGGATGTATGGATTGTGTATGTGATGGTAAATGTATTTGAAAGAAGTGTTTGGTGTGTGTAAAAGGGAATGTGGTTTGTTTTATGGAAAATGGTTTTCTTATAGAATATCTATAATTATTTGCATGTGTATGTGAAAATGGTATTTTTTGTAACATGTGAAATGGTATTGAGAACAATGTAATCCTAGGTATCTAGTTGGGTAGACTAGATCTTGTATTATAGTTATTTGGAAGTGAAAAAACATTGTTTTTCTTATCATGATTTACACTTACAACACTGATTAAACTAAGATAATGATTAGATACCAATGGAATTTTGGATATACTCTTATTTAGTGGATCATGCATGAGGATGATGATTAGTGTGGAATCTATACTATGTTTCACTAAGGTATGAGGTTTTAGTGCCTCACACGAGCTAGATTACCCCTAGGGATTTATCCAGGGTTCTCTCTTTTGGCATGTGGATTATACAATATAGTGTCATACAAAGGCATATAGTTTTTTTAAGTTTATTTCATTTTTAAGCATGTTTATTGAAAAATGGGTTTTCAATAATAGTTGTTTTCTTTACAAAGGATTCCTTAAAAGGTATTATTTAAAATCATCTAATCATTTTAAAAGAAAATAAGCAAATTGAAATTTTATTTTTATGTAATGGCATGTAATATTTTTATTTTTGTGGTATCCTACTGGGATTTCTATCACACCATACATACACCTTTATGTGTAAATATACATGTGTATTCATGACACAGGTAAAGTCAATGTGTTTTGGAGATGGTGGTACAGGTTGATAGAAATATTCTTTGTGAAGTATTGATGGTGATGATCACTTGAGGATGTTACCCCTCTTTGCATATAATGATTTTAGGATAGTTTGTTGTTATCTTTTTGGTTATAGTACTTTTGGGGTTTGGTTTATGAATTAATTTGAATTTGATTGTTTGTTATTCAATGTTTGGTTATTGGTCTTCAGTTTTGGTTAATTTATAATTGTTTGCAGTTTAAGTATATGTAAATGGGTGAAATTTTTCCAAAATATTTTTTTCGATACCCAAACACTATTTTCCAACCCATGTGGATTGGGAAAACCCTTTGGTCCATTCCTGGTACTTCATTAGGTGCCGGTTCGGAGGGTTCCCCATCTTGGTTTGGGAAAAAATGGTATCAGAGCTGGTCAGTCCCTTATAGTTCCTTTTATTTGGGGATGAGTATGGGTAGACCAGAGCTAGGATTGTTGGAAATTTTTGTTCTGGTTATGTGTAGGGTGCCTAGAATTAACACCTCATGATGGGAGTTCAGTTTCCATCGGAAGTCCAATTTCATTGGTTTCTTTTGTTCTTTTTTTTTGTTTTTAAAGGAAAATTAATTATGGATAAAGGTCTCAGTGAGCTCCCAGGGCCTCACAATCCATATGGGGGTGAGGGCATTGTCCTTGAATTCTCTCTATGATTTTGGTGTGATTTTTGTATGGATACCAACCATATTAATATCCTCCCACTGATACTAGTTTCCCATTGAATTGTTTTGTACATCCTTGTATTTTAAATATTGATTTAAAGTACCCATGTTTTGGAAATACAGAAAATTGATTTTAAAGTAGAAATCGTTCTACTTTGGAATAGTGTAAAATTATTTTTTGAAAATAAATTTAATTGAACCTTTAGAAGGGTAAAATTTTATAAAATTATTTTTGAGTAAAAAGCGATGAGATTACCAGGATTATATTTTTATGATCAAAACATGTGGTTTATGAAAGATAAGGTTTCTTAGGGAACATGAACAGTTTTAAGGTGGGTTTTATATATCTTCTTCAAATGATATTTTTAGAACTTTTAAAAATTGTTTTTAATGGGATTATATTTTTTATTATTTATTTGTAGTGTTTTAAAACTGTTTTTGTTTTTGTAATGAGTGTTATTTATAATTTTTATGATTGTTTAAAATTCGAAGTGGATTGAGATGTTGAAATAATGGGTAGAATGTTTTCCCTGGGAATGTTTCTTTATCATTGGTGTTATTGTGAGGGATGACATGCATAGTTATGGGTGGGAAATTGGATGGATTCCTAGTATTGAATGAGAATATGCATGTGTGAGGATCCATGAGATAACATTGGTGAGTTTGAACCCAACAATCTTGTTTTATTTTCAAAAATGACTTTATAAAAAATTTGTTGTGTTTGATAATCTATATTTATGTGATGTGATTTCTTATTATTTGAGAATGATGCTGGGAATGTGTTTTGTTTTTGAGAACTTTTTTTATAGTGGTGTTTTAATTTTTAGTTCTTGTCGATGATCCATCTTTGAGATAACAGTTGGTGGTTTATTTTGAATTGTGTTTTGTTGTGAATTTATAGTGGTTCCCTTTTTGTGTTTGGGGTTTTTTTATTTTAAATCTAGGATGATGGAATAGTTTTATTAGTTCCTTAGTGTCCATGTTGAATAGTGTATGCCATCATAAAAAATTGACGCATGTTTGAAGTGCAGCCACAACCGATTCACTGTTGGATGACCATCTAGTTTATTAATGTTAAGTTCTTACCATGAGTTTTGGAAATTTAATTGACCTCTTCTTTTTCATTTATGTGGATCCTATCACTATAATAGAGTGGATTTCGAATGAATTCAATGAAACCGTAGTTTCATGAGTTTACTAAGTCATCAATGGTGAATTTTTCCACCATTATGACTAATGGTCTGGCCAAGAAGTGGAAAATGTCATTCTAGTTATAGAAAGAGGCATGATGTTTTTGATATTGAAAGGGGTATCTAAAATATATTTGGAACTTTCATTAGTTTCTTTTATGATAAGTATTATTTTAGTCCATTAGTGAGGAAAATATGGTCGAAGAGTCCATCGATTATGACTATTACGAATAACTGTCATTTGTATGGACACCTACGCTGTTTATAACGGTCTTGTCGGGTTGTTCTCAATAATTATTGTGGATGTAGGCCCAACCCTTCAAAAAAACACCCCTACCTGTTTGTAGAAGTATTACACTATTAGGTCTCAGTTTGGGGTCCTTTCCCATGTGTTCTTCCTTGTTGGTAATGGTCATGTTTGGTTAAATTTTTTGGTTCCTTTTTCCCTTTCAAGGGATAGTGTTGGTGTTTTGGTATCCTTTGATAACATCTAATTTATCAAAAGCATGTTTTTCTTTAAGAAACTCAAAATTTCACTATTTTAGAAGGAGGTGTCTTCCCTGTCTTATTTCTTCTATTGTGCCTTTTTCTAGGTGATAAGGGATTATGCAAGTTCCTCTTTTAAGTCCTTATCTTGTTGAAGTTATATATTAAGGTGAAGTGAGTTCCATGGTGTTTTTTGATCTACGTGTTCTACCTAGGTTGTTGTGTGACTAAAAATGTCACCAAAGTTTAGGAATTTTAACCAGGTATCTTCAACTCCAAACTTTGAGGTAATATATTCTTTAGACATCAATTCTACACCCATAGGCCCTAGAGTGAGGCTGTCACGTATTAATCGAACCTCCTTTGTAGGAAACCATGACACAACTTTAGTCTCCACTGTTTCGGTGCTGGAAATTTAAGGGTTCTTACCTTGGCTATTCTTATTATTATATATTCCTCCTTGATGTATAATTTTTTTTACCCTTGTGTAATTCCAATGGTATTACATTTTTGGTTATTCATTTCTACTTTTTTTCCCTTTGGTAGTTGTCCCCCATAAATTGTATTCAGTTTTATCCAATCTCATGGGTTAGTATTTCCCTCATCAATATAAGTCATTATTATCCTATTTTTTTCAGTTGATTTAGGATGTTCCTAGGTTGAACCATGTTGTTAATTCATTAATAGGGTCGGTTCTCATGGTTGCGAGATCCACTGTGGGACTTGTTGATATTTCTTTGTAAAAAAGTTAGTGCTAGCTCATTTCAAATGGTGGGTAATCCATTTGGTAATCACCATGATGATAATTCTGTTCAGTATATAGTGTTGGTTTGCAGTTGCTAGTCTCATTTGAAGCAATTTTATTCCAAGATACTCCCTTGATTAAAAATTGGGGTTGGATTACTCCTAGTAGATTGATAAAGTATGGTATTGGAAGTATTCATTGAGATGTTGTTTGAGTGTGTTGGTTTATTTCAAGAAAGAGGTACGAGTTTCATTTGGTTATGTATGAAATTTCTTTTAAGGGTTGGGTTAGTTGTTGTGAGATTTCCTTTTATTTTTATCAATCAATTGGAGGTTTTTTGACTTCCTAGGGTCATGATACATATGATGGGAAGTCCATTCTGGCCTCCCACATTAAGTCTTGTGAATAATCATTTCCTCGCATGGTGTTCCTTCTTTAACTTTAGTTGTTTCTATTTAGGAATCCTATCGAGATGTGGATGAATATCTATTTTTGTTTTAGGATCATTCCTTTTTATATTTTATTGATGGAAGATAGAGATATTGTTGGAGATTTTTTACACCTAGGTTTTGGTTTTTATATTTTTTTTTGGTTCTCTTATGGGTCTTAATTTTTCTCTCTAGAACTGGGTGTGATGGGTCAAAATTTTTTAAGGTAATTTTATATTTATTTTGTTTCAATATTTTTTCCCTTGGTTTTACATTGTGTTTTATAGAAATATGGATGTTTCTTGGTAGATATCAGGTCACACATGGTTGGAATACTGTTTAAAAAATTGTGCACCCTTTCCTTCGCAAACATGTGGCCATGTCTCATTTTGGGGTAGATGCTTATCGCACGGTTAAAATAATTTTGGAAATCTATGTGGGGTAACCATGTGGAATTTCCTTCTTGTAAAATAATTGTTACATGGTTACCCCACATTTTAGAAAATTGTGTAGGAAACCATGCACATTTTCTGGGTCATTAAAAATTGAGAAATGAATATTGTGTCCTCTCATGATTTAACCCCTAATCCCCATTTATAGACCCATTTGGACTCTATAGACCTAGGTGCCTCCCTCTCATCCTAAATCCATTATCCTTACTCTATTTGGTGTATTTTATGTGGATTCTCTAAGAGAACACCTAGGAATTTGTTCTCATCTTGGTTCCCCCTCTTTTCAACGGATCAACTTCTTCTACCTTGAGGTTTCGTTTCTCCAATAGGTTGAATGGTCTCTTTAGGTTTAGAAATTTTAATTTATTGGAATTTCCATGTATTATTTTTAAATATTATATGGGATTATTGTGAGACTAGGCACTGTAACAACATTTGATTCTGAGTCCGGGAGTGCATGGAACAGTTCCGTGAAAAATATTAAAATATTAAACAACATGTAGGCATAGATTTCCAAAAAAAAGAGGAATAACATATAAACAAGTGCTTGTATCTGAAATATGAGGGCATTGTTTTGATTAGAGTAGCGACATTACATTAGGTCGGTCCTAACATCGATCGGCTTGGGTAGACCATGTAATGTAATTTTCAAATGGTTAAAGAAATAAATTAAATATAGTTTATTTTATTTAATTTTGTGCAATGGTGAAACAACTATTTTCTTTTAATAAGACTTGTTATAGAATTCATGGTTATCATAATAACCCTAGAATTCCTATATGGTATGTAGATATACCTCTCTATAACGAACATTGGTGGATCAATCATTGACAATGACGTGTACCTCCATTCTTTGTAAATGTCAAATCCAACTTAAAGGTAGGGTGTTTGATATCTTTGGGATTTCCTTTAACATTCTTAGATTTAATGATGAAGGCAGACCAACACACAAATAGGTTTATTGATGGTTTGGTCGTTCTTATGGGTTTGTTAAATTTCAGTGTTTTTAAGGAGAGTTAATCTATATGATCTCTTACTTCTATGTTTTTCTTTCTGATGGGAATGAATTCAGGATAACATGAAAAAAGGATATGGTTTGTTCCTCAAGGTGTTTTTGTGCTTATATCCTCCCCCATTCTTGGTATTCTTCATTATTGAACCCTCATGGTCATGGGTCAATTTTCCAGAAGACTATGAAAGTGATTGAACCCCCAGTGTAATAGAAATATGAGTAAATGAACAAGGTAGTAAAGATCATGACCTGAGGATCACAGATACGACTAATTTTTAAAAAATAGATCAGTGGAGAAAGGTGGGTGTCTCGTGGAACCAAACGAACCATTGGTTGCTGTAGGTGACAATAATTAGTTGTGTGGGGAGGTGTGGCTACCAGTGCCACATGGGAGGTGGCTCACCTGCATGTGGTGGGGCTCGAATGTGGAATGCAACTCAGCACTGTGTTAGTGACCCATAGTGTAAGTGGGGAGACAGGAAGGTAGAGCACGTGTGGGGTGTGTGGGGATGCGGTTGCTGACTACAGTTAATGTGGAATTACTACATTGACCAGGGGCATGTGGTCGAGGTGGAATGCATGTGGTGCATCGGAAAAGACCACCCTCAAGCGGGATGGACTAGAGGAAACATTCCTCACCAAGAGACCTAGTGGACCGGGTCAGACAAGGGTAGTCATATTGGACCATGGTTGACCGTGGGGGTCGACCATGAGCCTTGGTCATAGGTTCTATCAAGTGGACATGTAAAACAAGTCATGGTTGACTACCATAGTTAGTGGGATGACCGCCCATTTGGTCCACAAGTTTGTGGACCCCCTCCAGAACCTCAAATGCTAATAACATTAAAATAGTGTGTCTGTTTGATGATCTGTTTACAGAGTTGGGACCATTGGAATGATACAATCATTTTGAGATACTCTATGTTATCATTTCTAGAATTTGGAATACAACCTAATGGTTTGAGGAGTAGGTTCTTCCAAAATGATCACACAATGAGTTTAATTTGCTGGCTAGCTATGACATTTAGACTCTGTGTCCTACCAATACTATGTGTCTCATTAGTACTGAGTTCCTAATCTCAAATGATTGTCTCATTAGGATTGAGTGTTTCAATGGTACTGAGTGTCTCATTGGGATTGAGTGTCTCATCGGTAATGAGTGTCTCATCAGGACTACATGTCTTATTGATATTGGCTGTTTTGTGGATTATGTTTGATAATCTTGTTTTTCAAACAATTGAATTATACCTATTTGAGATAACTATAATATTCATTATGATTTAATTCATTTCTTCCATTTTATAATACTTCATGTATTTCATTGTGTTATACATCGTGTATTTATTAATGGTATTCCTTTGTGGGTTTAGCGTGTCCTACTGAGTATTGTCTTACTCACCAATGAACGGGGATTTCCCACATGTGTAGTGTATTATGCTAATGATTAACACTTTTATGGAGTCCTTGGTAGACTGGAACAAGGTTTTTCATATATAGAAACTAGACAGTCAAGGAGTGATCTTGTATCATTAGACAGTTTCCATGTACCTACCCTTTAGGTAGGGTTTTCTACAGATGCGTTTCTGGAAAATGTGCATTCACTTTTACAGTCACTTTAACTTTTAGTGGTCTTGTATTTTTTCCATGTTTACATTCTAGTTTCCTACTGTCATAATATATTTTTGGTATCTTAATGGTATTCATTCTTGTATACTTAGTGTTTTACATTTCTGAATTTTGGGCATGGAGATGTGTTCATGTCTATAGGAACGTAGGAAAATGTCTCCAATTTGTAGGATATGACAACTCGGAGCTAGTTTCCATCCCATGGATTATTGGAGGAGGACATAGGGTAATAACACCATGTGCCCATCTGGGATGACTCATGACATATAGGAATCAGATCTGTCGGTTCTACTTGAGGATTGGGAGTTTGTGAGGTGGGTTTAGGGAAACAGTGTTATGTGGTTTGAGTACATCTTTCTGGCCAGGGAAACCATTTTCGATGTGGTGATCAGTGTACCTATACAAAATGAATCTGAATTATAATTTTCCACTCAATACATTAAAACTCTAGTCCTAGGGGAAACAATGGAATATACATCCTATAGGATTTGGGTGTGTTATCATGTCCTTATTAAGTCATCTCACCAGGTATACTCTAATGACTATGTCACATCATAATATATTTTAGAATTAAATTATATAGATAGATAGATAGGATTATATTTCATAATAATGGGGATTATTCTCCTAGTTGTGAGGCAATGGTATAGGGGCATGTACCACAGATAGAACCTTTGACTGGTTTACCAATGATACAACCACTCGTCCAGCAGGAGTTACTTCCAACAATACCAACTGAGGATGCATATAGGTTATGTGTGTTTCCTTATTTCTAGAGGTAGTGACCATCAAAGTTTCATGGTGATATATATCCCCATGTATATTATGATTTTATGGAGGGTGTTACACGTGTCTTCATCCTTGTGAGAATGCCTTCTGACCAGATGGTAGTCATAGTCGTGAGTCTTCTTTACGGATTTGTGGGGAGATGGTGGGGCATAGTGACCCAGACACATGATGGGATGACACTAAATTGGGTATAATTTGAGTGTCTTTTTAGGGAGGAGTTATTTCTAGCTATGTTATGATCAGTGTGGATACAAGAGATTTTTCATCTACAGTAAGGAAGTTAAATAGTGGAAGAGTACTCTGTGAGATTTACTGTTATTTCTCAATACTCCACAGATATGGTATGATACATGTTTTTCGAAGCTCACCCCTTAAATAATTGAATGCACCCATAGATCATGTAATTCATGATTTCCCTTAGCATTCCTACATATTCTCGGGTACTATTGTGACCTTTGCTAGTGGAGAGATTTATTGCGGAGCATACACTGGATGTGCGAGCTACCACCATGCACCAGGTAGTTGAGTCTTCATGTGTAGGTAGTCTACAACAGTTGCAGGGACCCATGAAGGTCAGGTACTCCAGGGGACAACCACATTACATAGGATCAGTGGTGTGGGGATCCCAGGGTAGATCAAGTCATCTGAAGCACATGATGTGTTACTTATGCGGGGGTCAGCGACATGTGTCACAAGATTGACCAACCTGTCATAAAAATGATCAGGTGATGGTCAAGGGGCCACAAAGACATAGGAGGAACAAGGGGTAGGGTGGTCCATAGGGACGAATATGTGGTAGTGGACCATGTCGTGCAGCCGAAGATGTTAGGAGGTTTGAGGTGTTACCACCACCACCCCCAGGTGGTCCACTACGAGCTTAGGGATATGGTGGATATGGATGAGGCTAGCTTTAAGCAATGAAGTCTTGTGAGCATAAGGCTCCAGTGATGATTAGAGGTATGATATATGTATTTTTCACCACTTCTTATGTTTTTATAGACATAGGTTCCAGTCATTCTCTTCTTTCCATGACCCTTGTTCGAGACTAAGATATTCTTCATGAACCGTTTGCTCGATCCCTTAACTTAGAGACTCCTATGAGAGGATATTAGAAGATCACACAATAATTCCAATAATGTACTCTTACTCTTGGGGTCAATAGTTTTAGGTGGGATCTCATGGTTGTGTAATCGAGGCCTTAAGACGTTAATCTTTGTCTGTATTATTTATCAATAGTTCATGTTCAGATTGGCTATTTTAGGCTAAAATTGTGGTGTGTCCATGTGGAAGGGACTAGGATTTCCTTTGTCAACAAAAAGGAAACCCAACCAGTATAAGATGTACTAGAACAAAGGAGGGTGAAACCAATAAGTCATTAGTTGGCTAGCCTGACCCTCATCATACTAAATGATATGAGTCCTCAGTTTCCTACAGTAGTGGAGGAGTAAGAGGGTGTATTTCCTGAGGATAATCTAGGTTTAACTCCCCAATGTGAGGTAGACTTCTGAATTTATCTATACCTCTGGACGACATATATATCTACACCTACATATCAGTTGGCTCCCATAGAGCTTTGTGATCTATGGGCACAATTAGAGGACTTATAGAGTAAGGGATTTGTGAGACCCAGTGTTTCACCTTGGGAAACCCCAATTTTGTTTTACAAGAAGGACGCCAAGAGTTTGAATTTATTTTTTTTCTTATGAATCAAGAATTTGGTTACCATGAAGAGTATGTTTCCATTACTGAGGATCGATGACCACTTCGATCAGTTGAACAAGACGAGCTGGTTCTTGAATATTGACCTCAGATATGGCTATCCCCAACTAGGATTATGGTGTGAGGACATCCCAAAGATGGATTTCAGATGTCAATATAGCCACTATGTTTACTTTTTGATGCCATTTAAAATGATGAAGAGCCCAATAGTATTCATGGGACTCATGAATAGGGCCTTCCAACCTTACATAGATTGGTTTATGTTAGTATTCATTGATGAAATCCTAGTGTACTTCACTTCTGAGGTGGAGAAAATGATTCGCATAAAGATGGTCCTATACATACTCTAAGGGAACTGGATTTATGGGATGCTCCAAAAGTGACAATTATGGATTTGATGGGACCATTTTCTTGGACACGTCATTTCATAGGCATGATTTTCTGTGGATCCTGTGAAGATAGAGGTGGTGCTTTCCTGGGAGCTACCCAAGAGTATTTCTGAGGTGTAGAGATTCTATGGTTTGGTTGGGTACTAGTGGAGGTTTGTACCCAAATTTTATAGAGTAGATACATCCTTGAAATATTTGACATGAAAGGGACACCCATTTTTGTGGGTGGAGATGTTTCATGAGAGTTTTCATCATTAGGGGAAGAGATTGGAGAGAGCTCCTATATTGATATTTCAAGAGGAGGGCGTCGAGCACATGGTGTTCTATGATGCATCAGGGACCGAACATGGTTTTGTATTGATGCAGTGGAAATTATTGATTGACTAAAATTCACGACATTTGAGACCACATGAGTAGAACTATATGACCTGTGACCTTGAGATGGTAGTCGTAGTCTTCACATTGAAAATGTGGTGACACTGCCTTTTGGGAGATCAGCATATCATCTACTCTGACCACAATAGTCTCATGTATATCTTCCTTAGAAGGATATAAACATGATAAAGGGGTGATGGATATAGTTCATCGATGTATATGACTTTGATATTTTCTATACTTTTGGGATGGGAAATGTAGAGGAATATACTCTCAGTAAGAGATCATGATCGCCGTTACTGAATGAGAAATCAGATAGGGTTGCCTCATTTTAGATATCCGTTGGGTATGGAGATAGGGAGTATTACCTCTAGTAGATGGTTATCGCCCCTCTACATTATACTGTTTTATGGAGGCACAACACATAGATACAGATTATGAGACTTTACATGATCAGATTTCCATAGGGCATGCCCCTGATGGATATTCAAAAGGTGGGGAGAACATCATTCTTTTTAGAGTATGAAAGTAGTATATGTGGTGTTGCGGGATGTGGTTTTGAAGGTGTTTTGTAAATCCCATTTTTTGTACATTTTAGCATGTAAATTATGTACAATGAACATCAATGTCAGTTCTGGGGGCCAAGAATGAAGAAGGGAGTTGCAGATTATGTCTCTCGATGTCTCACTTATCAGTAAGTGAAGGATGGGAAACATGTAACATTGGGTTTGACTCAACCCCTTTTGGTTCCAGAATGGATGTGGAATGGGATATCGATGGACTTCAGGACAGGTATACCATGTATGTCTAGGGTTCATGATAGCATTTGGGTGATCTTTGACCGACTCACTATGTCAACCTGCATCAAAGCAATACGAGAGAAGATTTTGGTAATGATATTGGGATACCTCTACATGCATGGGATAGTTCGACTCCATGGAGTCCAATCGAATTTAGTATCAGATCCTGATGCCTAATTTACATCCTATTTATTTAATGGATTTTGGGAGGAATTTCGGACCCAGATGTACTTGAGCACAGTGTTTCAATGATAGATGAATGACCAGACTGAGCGGACCATTCAGGTTCTAGAGGTAATTCTACATGCTTAAATCCAATATTTTTTTTCATAGTTTGGAGGTTCACCTTTACATAGTAGGTATTTTTTAAAACAATAGCTATAATTCCATCATTGGTATGGAACCATTTGAGGCCTAGTGTGAGTGACCCTGTAGGTCTCCATTTTGTTGGATGGACCCATGAATGTTTTCACTCATGGACCTAGTGTTCATAAAGAGGACTAAAGAGAAGCTACATGTTACATAGGAGTGTATGAAGACTACACAATATTTTCATAAGTCTTTTTTTGACTAGTGATGAAGGCCTTTTTAGATCAAGGAGGGATACCATGTGTTCCTTTGGGTCTCTCCGCGATGCGAGATAATGAAATTTGGTCAGGGAGGCAAACTATCACTAAGTTTCATCATCAAATTTTAGATAATTCCTAGAGTTGTTGAGGTGGCATACCACTTTGCTCTACCTATGCAGATATAACTAGTGCAAGACATCTTCCACATGTCACAACTAAGGATATATGTGCATGATTCATCTCACATCATTGATGAGCACAAGCTAGACATTGATGATGGGGAAACTTTTTCAGATTACCTGGTAGAGATCAAGTATCGATAGGATATGATGCTTTGTTGATGGTTGATTCATGTGGTACATGTTTGGTGAAAGTATGAGATTATCTGGGAGAGCTCATTAGAGGGAGAGGCTCATATTCGTGCTAAGTACTCCCAGTTGATTGCATAGCCTTTGTTTTTTATTATGCGGATGTAATTCCCTAAGGTGGGGAGATAGTAATGTCTCATAATATCTATGTATTATTTTTATATATTATGTGGGATTATTACAATACTAGGTGCTAATATGGTGAGTGATTTTGAGGCCCATAGTGCCAAAAATAATTGATTCAAAAATATTAAAATATTAAACAACATGTGCACACATATTTCTTAAAAAAATGGAAGAACATCTAAATGACTTCCTGGGTCAGAAGTCTAAGAGTACCATTGTGTTCAGCATAGAAAATTTACCTTAGGCGGGGCCTAATGATGAACAGTGCAGTTCGACTATGAAAGGTATTTTTTAAACTGTTAATAAAACATAATAAATTTTGTTAATATTATTTAACATTACAAAAAGATACAAAAATGATTTCCTTTTAATAAACCATGTCAAATAATTTAGGGTTATCATCATAACACTAGGACTCCTATGTGGAAGATAGATGTATCTCTCTCAAATGAATGTCGAAGGTTCAATGATCGACGACAACGCGGACCTCCATTCAGCGTCAATGACTTATGTAATTCCGAGGTGGGGCATTTGAATTATTTTCGATTTCCTTTCCATTACTTAGATTAAATGATGAACGCAGACCAATCAATGAAAAGGTTGATCCTTACTTTGTTCATTATTGAAGGATGGTTAAATTATAGGGTTTTTAAGGGGAGTTATTTTGTGTGATCTTGTACTTGTTATTTCGTTGTTCTAATGGGAATGAATTGCGTCTGACACAAACAGAGGCGAAGGTTCATTACTCTAAGAGTTATTTTTCTTCTCTCTTCCCTCGTTCTTGGTGCTCTTTTCCATTGGACCCTGATGGTCGCAGGTCAATTTTCCGGGAATATCTGAACGAAAAAGGACCCTCGGAGTGATGGAAAGATGAATCAAATCCCAAGGTAGTGAATATCATGACCCGAGGATCGTAGATTTGGCTTAATTTTGAAAATGAATCGTTGGAAAAATGTGTGAAACCCATGGAACTAGTGGCACAAGAATATGTGGTGGCGCACAGTGGTAGGTTGACCAGCGCCACGTGGGAAGCAGATCTACCACATGAACCATGTCTCAGCAATGGAAAATGGTTTAGTTCTAGGATGGTGACCCATGGTGGTGGTGAGTCTATGGGATGGTGGTGTGCATGTGGGGAAGGTGGGTATGTGGTGGATAAACACATTGAACATGGTGGAACCGCATTGATCGGGTTCATGTTGTCATGGCATACCGTGTGCATTGGACCATACCGACTCGTGCACGTGTGGACCAAACCCGATGGAACATACTATTCCAGGTGGCATAATAGGCTAAATCCCTACAGGCCTTATGGGTTAGGTCAACCCGAATGACAGGGATGGAACCAACGGGTTCAGTCGGTCTCAAGTCGGACATGGGCGATTGGACTAGGAAATGGTCTGCTGCAACGATCAAAAATGTGCCACGGTCGAATGAAATATCACACTGTTGTTGTAGCTTAGTCACAGTAGACTGTTGTGGCATCTCGATGTTCTATGGGGTGGTAGACAATAGGGGCTATCAGATCGGGAAGTCCACCATGGAAGTCAGTTAACAAGAAACCCGATTTCTCCATGAGCTATTAGACCCCCTCATAAACATCATATTCTTGTAACATTCAATCCATGTGTCTATTTGAGAATTCGTTTATGACATTTAGACCCTTGTGAAGATAAAATATTTTTGAGATACTATATATGAGTCTTTTTGGATGTTTGAATACAACCTAAAGTCTTAAAGAGTGGGTTCTCCTAGAATAAGCATGTTATGAGCCAAATTCTATGGCTAGATGTGACCATGAGACTATGTGTATTTCTGAGGATATGGGTCTCATCGAGAATGACTATCTCATCGGGACTGAGCACTTCATTGGGACTGAGTGTATCATTGATACTGAGTGTCTCATAAGGAGTAAATGTCTCATTAGGACTATGTGTCTTATAAATGCTGGGTGTTCTACGGATTACCTATGATAATATTGTTTTCCATATAATAGAATTATAACTATGTGTGCTGAAAATAATATTCATTGTGGTATTATTCGTATATTTATTTGTGGTATACTTATTTATTTATTTTTTGTATGATTGGTGTATTTATTACTGGTATTATGTTTTCTTTTCAAGGTGTCATACTAAGTATTGTTTTACACACCCCTACACGGGCCTTGTTGACACGTGTCATGTCTTGTGTAGATGATCAACACATTGATAGAGTCCTTTCTAGACCAAAACTAGATGGTGCATAGAGAATGATCAAATATTAAAGGTGTGCTCCTACAGTTTTAGGTGGTTGTCCCTGTACTTAACCTTCATGTTGGGTTTTTAGTGGATGAGTTTCAGAAACATTTGAATTCACTTTTACAGACTCTTCCTTTTGAGGGGCTTGTATTCTCGACCTGTTAACTTTATAGTTTTCTATAATCGTACTTCTTTTTGTATATTAGTTGTATGCATTCTTGTTTACTTAGTGTTTTACATTTCTGCCTTTTGGGCATGGAGATGTCTGTCAATACATGTACATAGAAAAAGGCCTCATAGTTTTGGAAAATGCCTACTTCGCACTACTCACCATCTCCTAGCCTATTAGATGAAATCTTGGGGTAGTCATGGCATGGGCCCCTCTGGGATGGGTTAGGATAGATCTTGTTTATTATGGTTTGTTCTTAATTTTTAGAGTTCAATCATTCCTTTATAGTGTCTTGTGGTACTGCTATTGGGGTTTCACATCATTTTCTGGAAATTTCTAAATATGAGGTTGGTGGTTCAATGCCGTAACATTTTTGTATTATTTAATTATAATTTTTTGTGCATTTAATCATGTTCTATATTTTTTTTTTTTGAAATATGTTTTTTTGTGTGTTTTATCATGCATTCATGTTGAAAGTGGATTATAAAAAATTGTAATGCTATGTTTTTTTATTTTTTAGTGGGATGTTTATCAAAAATTGTTTTGAGATTGTGTGGAAGGTGATGAATGAAATATTAATGAAACTTATGGTGATAATGTGTTCAATGTGGACTTTCAAAGGAATTTTTTATTACTATTCTTTGTTGGATTCTATGGTGAATCCTTAATTGTGAATTATAAATTGTTTAAATGAAGAAAATAATGTTTTCAAAATGATTTCTGTTTATGTGGGTATTTAAAAAGGGTCTTTTCCCATGGAATTAGTTGATCAATTGGGTTTTTTTTTCATTTTATTTTCCAAGTAGTGAATTATAAATTTTCTCAGTGATGGTAAATTTGTTTCAAAGCTGCTTTCAGTATGTGTAAAATAGGATGTGGTTTGGTTTATAGAAAACAGTGATTACCTGGTATGTTTATAATGATTGGAATGTGTATGTGAAAATGGGTGTTCTATACAACAAGTGAAATAGGATTGAGCACAAGGGAATCTCTTGTATCTAGTTGGGATTAAAATATCTACTACGTTAGTGATTCGGAAGTGAAAAATCCTGATTTCACTTACAATGATTGACACAAACAACCCTAACTAAACTATGGTAATTATTGGAGACCACTAGAATTTTGGATAGACACTTATCTAATGGATTGTGCATGTGGAGGATGATAAGTGTAGTTTCTATACCATGTTTCATCTTGGTAGGAGGTTCTGCTATCTCTATCGAGGAAGATTACTCTTAGGGATTGACCCATGGTTCTCTATTGTGTCTTGTGGAAAATATGATATAAATTTAGGCAATTAATTTTACATGATATTGAATTAATTTTAAATGAATTAATTAATTAAAATAAATATTTATAGTTTTTTATTAAATGAATCCCCTATGAATTTTTAGGTTTCAGAAACAATCCAATCAAGTTATTATGATTAAATATTTTATGTTTCTTATATAATATGAATATTATATCATTAAAAATATTTTTATTCTCTTTCATTTAGTTAATATTTTTTCAATTTATAACTGAATTTTTATAAAAACATCATATATTTTAATGTAATATGTAATGGTATTTAATATTAAATTACTAAACCAATTATAAAAACAAAATTATACAATAATAATGAAGAGTTTGAATATTTTATGAAAATTGGGGATAGATTAAGTTGAATGACTAATATATTTAGTCAAAAAATAGTTTTCATATTCACATGAGAAAGTTTTTTCTAACAATCATCCTCTCTCTCAAGATTAGTTATCTAAATATTTGGTAGATTTTAAAAGAATAAAAAATCCCCCCTTTTTTTAGTTTGATCACATATATATAAGTAAATCTTCAACTAGTTTTTTATCCATTACTTAATACATAAATCATCATCTCATTATAATTTAATTACTCTCTAAATCTGAATTAATTACACAAAATAGGATCTCTTATATGAAATTATTTTTTTATCTTTTCCAACTACTCTCTCTCATGATAATTCCCACTCAGTATTATATTTTTTAGAACCATTTCTTATTCAATGTTTATTTAATATCCTCGTACCCCAACCCACACTCACATAGATTGTTCCCATAATCGACATCATTAATATTTCACTCAATGATTACGATGATTTCTTAAAAATATTAAATATTCATCCCCACTATGCTCCTTGGATTTATCTAAAATCATATTTAATTAATAATGAGTTTTTTCATCATAACTCCTAAATATCTACTTCAGTGACTAGCTTGTTTCATCCCCCTTTTTATACATCATCATATTATTTTATATATTTCAATATTTATCATTATAATGATCTTAATTCCTCTTTTATTAAAAACAATTTATATATATATCAAAATTATGAAGGGAAATAATTGATCAAGTGAAATAAATATGATTTTTATCAAATTATCATGAAAAACAACATTATGATCTGCATAATTTTTTATGTTAGACTAAAATCAACCATTGTTGTTATTAACACCCAATACTTGTCAATTTTTAAACATTATTCACTATTGATGTTTATATTGACATTATTTAATGATAACATCTATGATTTTTTCAAAAATATTATTCCAAAATATGTTCAGTCTCTTTATTAATACTAGAAAACAACATTTTAATCTAGAGACTTTAGTATGTTTTTGAAATCATTCAGTCATTATGGTGATTAAAAAACGATTATCAACCTTCCCTCTATAGCCACCCAATAAATAAGAAATTTTAATTTTAATTTTATTTCAAAAGTTTTTATTTTCATATTAAGGAAACTATCAAAAATTTAAAATTAAAATCCTTTTGTTGATCATCCTTTACAAACAATTAGAAATAAAATTAAATTGATTTTTAAATACACATGTTTATATAAGTACATTTATTATATGTGAAGGGCCTCTTAAAAATTTAAAAATTTATATATTCACAACAAAAAATTCCAATGAATATATTTTATTCATCCCTTCATTAAATACATTCTAAAATCATTCATAGATTTAATTGAATTATTATCTTAATATGTAATTTTTTTAGATTCTATTAAATCTATTGATTCTTGTTTGTGGTATATTATATACTATTATTGTAATTGTTAGTTTCCTATAAATTAACTTATATGAATATAAATTTGTTCACTTAGTCACACTGAGGGGGAAATTGTAAAATTGTCTAAAATATATTATTATATTGGGAATCAATAATTGAGATTTAGACTCGGAAATAGACTATTTTTTAATAATGATTTAGGGTTGGTGTGATATTGATAAATTTTTGTTTCATTCATGAGTAAAAAATTCAAATAAATTATTAATAATTTTTAAATGCATCCCTTATTAGAGAATAATTATGGATATAATTCTTTTTTATTTTCTATCAAAGATACATCCACTATGGTAGAGTAGGGTGATGGATTTTCTACAACGGAATCTCTGGAATTTTGAATAAGATATATTTATTTTATTTTTTCCACACTTTTCCAATTGTATATTCATATTAACAAATTATATTTTATATTATCCATATGTATAACATTTTTTATAATTTTAATGTAATATATAACACAATGATTTTTGATATAAGTTAATTTGTTTATAAGGTGTTCACCATGATCTATATATTTGTTTGAGTGAAATTTTAGTTGTAAAGAATTATTAAAATTTTCATCTTAATAAAATTTTGATGGATTTATAAATTTTATATGATGGGGGAATAACATTTTTTTAATACAAAGTATGGCACAATCCTAATATTGATATTTACATATTATACAAGATGGATAACACTAATAAATTGTGAGGAATAATGGTGTATTAAGAAGGTATTGGTGGAGGAGGATATAAGGGTGGACACTAATTAGGGTTGAAGGTGTTTTTTATTTTATTTAAATATAATTTTAAATATAAATATTTATTTTTCTCTTTTATGTAAATAGTGGACTGGTTTGACATCATTAGATTAAATATTTGGTTATATGTAGTGATCATAGTCTCATAAAAAAGAATATATATATTAAAATAAATATATACATATTTAATATATAACTGTGTCTATCTTTGTGTCAGAATATTTCTCAAAATTTTTGTAGATATATATTTTTTAAATGATATAATGTATAATTTGGTTGACTATCCCAAACTTCACAAAAATCATTATTGAAAATGATTGTTATAAAGAGTGTGTTTCATGTGTAGAAATCTTTCAAAAATTATTTAATTAATGATTGAAACTAAAAAAAACCAAAAATCCTTGATGAAATCAATCCTTACTCCTAATTTAATGTAAAAGGAATTCGTTATTCAAGAAAAAAGAAAACTAAATTCAAATGTCCAAGAAAATTCATTCATATAAAGTGTCACAAATTTCATCCCTTTTTCAATGAATAGTTGAATATGAAATATAACATAAACATATCATTATTCAAATTATCAAATTATAGATTCTATTTTATAATGACTTGACAACATGAGTGAAATTAATTATGAAAGAGTGGAATGTCTAGTGTGAATAATCATTCTAAAAACAAACTTATTACCTAATTAATATCTCTATGTATTCGAAGAGGTAATCCAACTTGAAAAATAATAAATTATTCCATTTTTAAGGTCCATATATTTAGAAATTTGAATCCATATTTGAAAAGTAATATAATATTTCCTTCAGCGCATGTAAAGTATTAAATAAACTATGTGGAAACTGGTAATTATAAAAAAAACATAATTCCCAAAAAAATATAAAATATAGTGGAACTAATAAGTAAAAAAGGAATAATATGACTATGATACTTTATATTTACTTTTATAAGAACTAACCACCCTAAAAATATTGAAAAAAAATCCTATTTAGTTGTTATAAACTAAAGTGAAAACAAAAGACACCATGTTGGTGTAGTTGGGGTTTGGCTTAATGGTAAACACCCTGTAATCCTACATGAAAAATGGGAGTTCAAAACCCATGGGGAGCATGAACTGTAGCAGTACTGTAGTACTATTATAGCAGCGGTGGTACTGTTTATCGGCGGGTACTGTAGCGGCAGTAGGGTACTGTAGCAGCAGCATGCACTGTAACAACCGGGTTACTATTCACAGAATGGGCCTTAGGCTAAAAATTTGGGCTTATGGGCTATGTAATGGGATACAATCCCACTAGGCCTTCGAGATATGTAATGGGACTCCCTCTACCCAGGTAAAATAGTTCTTTGGTTTGCTTTAATAATAAAATGAGGCTTCGACCCCAACCTTAAAAAAAGACACCATGTTGTTATGAGACTACAAGTTTCACCTCATCCAATATAATTTTATTAATCCACATAAAACAAATCAAACTATGAGAAATGAAAACATCCTTGATATAATAATACTAGGTAAATGTATCTTCAATCAAAATATGTCATATATATATATATAAATTTAACTAGACCATTATATTAAAAAAAGATCCACCATGAAAATGTAGTGTTGAAATATGATATTAAACATACTAAAGTGAATCAATGTTTATCAGAGAATGAGTTCCTAGAAAAATACATTTATTGATAAAATTATATGTAATTATCTGATAGGTTATGTCAAGGATGTTAACATTTGTATCACGATAATTCAATATTTTAATTTTTGAAATCATTACCTCTGAAATTTATATGTGATCATCTAGAGAAATGTACAAAAAACTATATTTTTTATATAATCATATCATATTCATTAATACATGTATAAATATCCATAGTATATTTTTATTTTATAATAAAATCATTCCACTATTAATCATCTTATTCATCCTCATCATCTGACTCTTATATAGTGATAACACATTATATTAAAAAAATATTATGGGAATGGGATTAACCATTGATATTTACTAGTAT
This sequence comes from Viscum album, assembly GCA_963277665.1. NCBI lineage: Eukaryota > Viridiplantae > Streptophyta > Magnoliopsida > Santalales > Viscaceae > Viscum > Viscum album. The sequence goes on from OY728140.1 coordinate 129,573,234, forward strand.
TGTACCTCATAAATATGAATTTCATAAAATTGTGATAACAACAACATTTTTTAATTTAAATAATCATTATTCTATCTTATTTTAATTTTATATGAGGTGATATATCTGTTAACAGTAGCCATTAGTTTTTTTAGATAAAATTTAATGAACATTGTTTTTTACAATTTTTTTCTCTATATACATGGGTTGACTAGCCGTGGTGAAATCCATAAATTCATTAAAGTGACTTGGTTACACTTATCTAAAATTAAATGTTTCATCTCAAAAATTAAAATTCGTAGAATCCATGTGAATCATAAAATCACTAGTAAAAATGTAACATACAAACATAATTTATATATTAAGATTATAGTATAAAAGTTTGTATACCATTTGGGGGATACTCAGTTGAAGCATCCTTCAAGTAACCATTCACTATCGAAACACTACTATGAGAATTATTTAATAGTTGATTTATAAAATTGCAACATTTATTTCTATATAGAATAATTTTTTTTAATTGGAATGGAAAATAATCATGTAATAATGTATAATAATCGAGAAGAAGATAATTGTCAAAAAATTCATATCGTGGTTATGCTAAGAGCTTAAATTTTTTCATAGTAATTAGAGATTCAAAAAAATGGGAATTTATATTTATATATTTTAAAAATATTATTTATATTAATAAAAATTTAAAAATCATTAATGAGAAATGTTAGTTATTTATTTTTACCATGATATTCTAAAATATAAATTAGTGTTATTATTATAAATATTATTAAAAAATAATTTAATTTGAAATTATATTGGGATATTCATAATTATTTATTGAGATTTTCATAATGTGTGTATCCAAATAGTGTAGAGGGATCGGTGGAATACATAAAAAAATTCACTATATAATAGTGATTAGATAACTAACATATGAACAATAATAGTTTGATATGTTTTGATCATTATGATTCATGGTAGAGGATTGATATGTGCGGTGACACCCTTAGAGATGTCAATATATTTTATTATTATTTTATTTATATAATTATATAGTTATAAGATATATATGAAAATTCGTTCATGTGATAGTGTTTTATAACTAATAATGATAACAAATTTTATTATTTTTTATACATGTGGGTTTATCATCATGTTAGTAAAATAATTGAGATTTTTCTCTAACACGGGACCAATGATTTTCTTTTTTAATGTGGGGAATAAGAGAAACTTTGTGTGATATATTATATATAATTTTTTTTACTATTTTGTATGAAAAACATTATAGCTATTTGTTTTTAATTAGTTTGTTTACAAGACACCCATGTGGGTATGTTATATAACCTAATTGTTTTCAATGTAGTCGATTGATTAGTTACAATATTCCTTCAAATAGGTAAGTTTAGATAAATAATTTTATTTCTTTTACCCCTTTGTGGTTATGTTTAGGATAAATATAGTTAATTTGGGTGATTTTTATTTCAGATGGTGTCCAGAAGGGAATAGAATCTGACATCAGTTATGTAGCGGTAGTTATTTTTTTATTTATAAATATTTATAAAAAATGTTATTATGTTTGTGTGATGGTTAGAATCTATTGGTTATAACATACGTGAATTGCAGAAGAGGATATTGGTGTTGATGGATTGAGTTTATTAGTATGTATTACAATATATATATATATATATTACTCATAAAATAGACTTAGTAGTACATGGTGGTTAGTTCAAAACTTGGGATAACAATGGTGACTATTTTTACAATCCCCTACTTGCTTTTTTTTATTTTCAGACATCAATTTACCTAAATCAAAACATTAATCTGTGAGATACATGAGATGATAGTAGCATGATGGTAGCTAGTTATTTTCTATATTATGTTCACATCTATTATCTCTCATGTTTATCTTCAATATATATATATATATATATATTTGATTATTTTATATTTTTGTCTTCTGATGGGACTATTCTGTTTATATTACTTTATGGGGATGCATGAAATTCATGATTTTATTTATCCATTGAAGTTTATGATTTTTTAATATTTTATATTGATTTTAATTAATTAAAAATAATAATTTTTCTTCTAAAGTATTGCCTCTAATTTTTTTAGATATGTCAGTTTTTGTCAGTATCTCCAACCCATTAAAATATGCGATTACTGAGATTAATAATTATAATTTCTAAAACCTGATGCTCATTGAGGGGGATTTAGGCTAGTTTTTTACATCAGGGCCACATAAAGATTCAATTAGGGGATAATTTAAAATTCAATTTTTGATATATTAGTGTGTTCTCAACCTTTCTAGTGAACCCAATATAAGATGTTTCCATAAAAAAATCCTATTAAATTACACTAATAATTTTTGAGTTACTCAAGTATATATAGAATTATTTGAATGGAATATTAGGTTCCATATATTTATCTATATGAAAAATGGAATATAGTATTTTACAAAATATTTATGATGTGTAAAATAATCAAAAATTCATATCTTGGCTATTTCAATGAAATTTGTAGAAATTAATTTTGGGGTTTACATTGTAAAATTCTAAATAATTATGAATTTTCCTTGAATTTATAACTCATATTTAATAATAATATATAAAAGTATTATAATTTATGTTACCCAAGATTTGCACCAATATATATTAAAAATTCATTAAATGAAATAGGACCTCAGGTTCTCCACCCCATATGAAAAAGACTACTAAATAAAAATGATGGGATATTCTATACCATAGGTAAAAAATACCATTATAATCATAATAATCAAATTACCATAAAAATAAACAAAAAAACTTGTCCTCATTAATAACAAATCTAATTATAGTGGAATCCAAATAAAAATATCATATCTAAAATGTATTAAGATAATGAACTAATTCCACCTAATATATATATATATATACATATAATGAAATATTTCACCACAACTAAAAATAATAATGGTATATTTCAAAGGATTAAAACACATAGTTAATCAATAATATAAGAAATCGCCATCAATACCTCAGTTTCATATCAATCAACCAATGAAGATACTCCAACAAAGAAAGCTATAATATGATTATTTCCCTTACCTTCTTTGGGAACCATTATGTATGCCAACAAATTGACGTTTTATTATAGGATATGAGTATATAATTTAGTAGTAAAAATTTAATATTACCTTATATATAACACATAAAATTTTATAATTTCGATAATTTATGTTATATATGTAATTAAAATTATCAAATATCATAAAATCAGCATAAACATATATTTTTCAAACCACACAAATTATTAGAACTATATGAATTAACAGAAACCAATGATTAAGATAAAATAATCCACATTCAGATTAAAATAATTGTTAAATTTCCATCTCTTAGATTGTTTAACACAACTCTTCACATTAGGGCTTCACTTATTCATGTGGCAAGATAAGAGTTCCACCAAAAATCGACCTTCAATAAGTGAGTAGATGGTGACTAGCACTAAGTAGAAATATCTATCAATATGGGTGTCCTTAGCCTATAAAATCAAGAAACAAAAACATCTATAATAAATAATATAAACCCAAATTACTAGAATGATATATATATATATATATATATATACTCAACTATAAGTAATTCATGCATGAGACAAGAAGTAAAAGTATATCCATAAGATGAAAACATGGAATACAAAACACATGGAATATCTATGACATTCAAATCACAACGATTTACACCCATAATTATTGATATCTATAAGGAAAATAAATCCATATAGTCCACCACCACAACCATCATAAATTACCATTCCATGTAATTCATCTTTAGTTATCATGAGAAACCAACTCCAAACAGGTTAGGACAACTCCACATTTACACAACCCATATATGAACCATTGAGTCCTTTTCAAGAACAAAACATGTTTGGTAATAGGACCTTTTTAGAGGAGAGTATAAGCACACCTAGTAGGATGACTGGAAATTCATTGTGTAATACCATGTAATGTGTTATCTGAACTCCTTGTATAAGATTTTATATAGAGGAAGTCAATGTTGAAAAAACCCAGAACACCATGTATGAAAATGTCCCGTAGTATACAAGATTTAATAGATGAATAAAAATGATAAAATAATTATACTATACTAAAAAGTATCCTCACAAAACATGTATATGTCTTCATCATTATAGATCTCATCCTCAGATATTTTACCTCCATGGTAACTAATAATGATCAAATAATCAGTGGACCCAAAGTATCTAAATCTAAAAAGAAAACTACATATGACATCAGAAAGAAAACCCAAGATGTATAAGTGGTTACATGTTTTTAATAGTATGATCTAGTAGACCCCATTAACCATAAAATCATTTACTCAAAATAGGGAGTTTCCTATCATAAATTATATTCTGTTTTGAAAAAACAATCCTGAACACCATAAAGGGACCCACACCATAACCAAAAAAAGTTACTAATCAAGAGAGCAATGAACCCTAATATAGTAAATAGACATTTAGAGAGTCCATTTATTCTCTCAAGAATTGATTTGGGGGACCAATTACATATCTATAGGCACATTGATTATTGGAATACCAAATCCAGTGGAGGACCCAAGTAATAACCAATAAATTTATTAGTTAAATTTATGTATGAATTAATTTATGCAATATTAAGTAATGTAATTATATAATTTACTTGCACTATACTTCATAATGATTTTTGAACATTAAAAAATATAAGAATAGTACAATTATTGAGAATAACTATTGTTAAGAGTCATGAACATTAGAAATATTTTAATTATGTACTGATTGGTAAGAATATATATATTAACGGTTTTAAATATCTCAAATTTTCATTGATTAAAGAACTCAACCAGTGTGATTGAACAATATAAGGCCCATTTATCAAAGCGTCTGAGGGAGATAGAATCACTACGATTCATCTGTGACTATTATAAAGTTGTTATCGAATTAATAAAAATTATTTGAATTAGTTTTCATGGAAATTTCATGATTATTGAGATCACCACATAAACAATGTCTGTTGAATCATCCGTACAGTATAATACCATTTCACATGTTACCCATGTAGTGTGTGGTGGTATAATAAGGGGATCTATATCCAAACCCTAGTAGTATAAAAATTTATATTTTAATTTTATCAATAAAATAATGATTATATTGATTCCATTTTATTTATATTTTTTTATGCACATAACCAAATAATTAATTTGACAAAACATAAATTTTTTATAAAAAGAAACCAAAAATTTATTTTTATAATATATATAATTTCAACTAAAACACTCTTTTATGATTTATTCAATATTTTTAAATAAATTCCATTTTAATGAAACAATATTATAAAAAACTATCTATTAAATTATGGATAAAAATTTAAATTAATGAAGTTACATGTAAATTTTATATAGTTCAGAAACTTCTTGATGTCAAAAAAACTAGTATATTTCAATAAATTAGATTTTTTTAATGTATGAATTATCATATTTAGAAAATTATTTTTATAGAATAAATTTCATTTTTAAAATCATCTTGTTGAGAGTAGTCAATATTGTGTTTTTCTAAATTTTCGTTGACAGTAGAATTGTTTCCAAAATAATTGAAGATTGAATAAATATATGGTATGTATTATAGCATCATAATAGCTCAAAAATTATATAATAAATAAAAAAAATCATATTTTACCAAAATATGGGTTTTTTATTTAATGTATTTTGATTTTGACATTATTATATTAATTTTACAAACCTATAATAAATCCTCTGATTTTTATATTTCAATTTATGTATTTCAAATCCATTCTGTATAAACATGACCAACATTCACATCATGAATAATATTATTTTATTTTGTTTAGTTATTAAAATAAAGAATTATTAGGATCTAATACAATTTAGAAAAAACAATTGGAAGGTTTATAATTTTGATTATTTAGTAACATAGAATCTGAAACACATGTTTAGAAAATAATAAATGTGTCCACGAATTTTCTAGAAATACCCCATATTCCCCCATTTCCATTGACTACAAAGCCATAAATCATAATTTTACACTTAGTTTCCCTCTATAAACTGAACCTATGGATTTCTTATGTTTATAATAATATTATACCATGATTTTATAAGAAACCTATCAAATAAAGGGATCTCTTTGTTAACTTTTCTCCTAATTGACATTACAACCATTTGGATATCTTTGACTCTCAACCACTACTCTGGATGAATTCTATCATTATCCTCTCATTTTCGTAGCCGAAGTAGTGGTCAAAACTATTTTGGGAGGTGTGGTTTGGTGGCCACCATGATTCCATACATGGTTCTTCAACACTGGTTTGTGATTTTCGGTTTTCTTCTTCATGTTTTCAGTTATGGTTTGTTTGTTTGATTCTCAATGGTGGTGTGTTGATGGATTATGCTTTCCCATGAGGCATTCTGTCCATCATGGTACCCATGATGGTGATGAAAATCATGGAAACATTGGTATTCATGTTGATGATAGGGGCATTTCAGATCTAGATCTCATATGTTTTGGGGGTGGTTTTGAATTTTGAAATGTGTGACGAGGCTACTGCTTTTGTTTCTTTTTCCCACTCAAAAATAAAGAGGCTTATTGAAATAAAATAAAAATGAATTTTTAGTTAGTAATAGTACATTATTGAATGGGTACTTCAATGTATTCAACTCACACTCATTTTTCATGGGATAAAAATATTTGAATGATGTTCTTTTTTTGTATGATCTATGTGGCACATAAAAGCATATACTTGATTTGGAAGTGAATAGTTGGAACAAAATTTTATAGACCTCCAAGGAATTGGGTAATGTTTCATTCTCATGAGATTCCTTGAATATTTCATTTGAGGTTACCCTAATTACACGAAATTATGATGTCCCATCTGTTAACCATCACTGGGTTTTATATGGTTCTGTTTTTCATTTTTTCAACATTCTTATGAAATCCCAATATTATGATCACATCTATGTCATTATTTGAAGTGCATACTAATGATTATCATATTTTTATGTCACCTTGTTATGCCTCATGAATAACATGTAGTTATTTACATCATGTTATTCAATGGTTATTCCCTTATTGTGATTTATATCATGCTACATTCATAGTTATATCCAGCGGTCATCTTTTAATGAATTATATATCCAATGAAATTTAAGAGAATTCTATGGAGTTTTGAAATATTCTCATTCTATCCCATTTTCCTGTTATTTTTTTTATTTATCTAATTTCCCAAGTACACTACACCACATGACTTATTGTGGTTGTTTCATGTGTATCATTATGTAATAAATTATGAAGTAATTTTTTTTAGTGTCTTGGGTTGTTATAGTTTGTATTAGAGAATGTACTATTTATTTGTTTGGATTTGGATTAGAAATTGAAGTAGAAAATAGTGGGATATGACTACGAATTGGAAAATATCACTAAATATTTCTAATGTGTATAGATTTTGGACTTCTGAGACAATACATCACTTTATTGATATTTTCATGTGGATACAGTTGTGGAATTATTATACATAAAGGTAATAACAATGAATGATATCCTTGGGTGTTATCCCAGCCAATACCTGGTACGAGAAAAAGATTCCGAGTTATCACGAAACAACCTAGATACCCAGGTACCCTATTAACTGATACGGTACAGAGGTAAACCAAAGGTAATTCTCGAACCAAATGGGTTGGAAACTAGGAACATGAATCATAATAGGTCAAATAGGTGATGATTTCCCATAAAATAAAGGAAGAAGGAATATAAAAGTTATTATTCCCAACACTACAAAAATAGAATGTACCAGAATCAAAACTAGTATCACAAAACCCAATGATGAACATCATCAAAATACTCAACATAGAAAAACATAAGACAGAAAAATACCCTTTCAAATGTGGATAAAATTTCTATTTTCCAACTCCATCAATCTTTTTTCCCAAGGATTAAGAACTTTAACCACCTACAAGTATCACTATCCCTTATCTCGGAGCAGGCATTATAAAATCTATAATTTCTAAAATGAAAAAGGTTGGGGGTGATATATTAATCCCATTAATTGTTGAATTAGTAAATATTATGTATACTTATAAGGATATAAATATTGTATCTTATATGAAATAGTTACAAGAGGGGGTGAATTGTAATTTTAAATGTATTAGTTTAAAAGCGTTTAAACCAAAACAATTCACAAACCTATTCATATAAAAGAATAATATTCTAACCTGGCCCCAAGACCAATTAAATCAAAGTATCATAATCATCTTGGTTATGATAAAATTAGTGTAAAAAAATTTACTCATAGAGAAAATGATAGTATCATATTCAAAGTAGATATTATTATATAAAATTATTAAAGACATGGTCATAAATATATGATATAAATAGATTTTATTTAACATGGTTACCATTTTATCAGTATTTCATAGATTCAAAGTAGATAGAAATAAGTAATATAGATTGTATTTCTCATAATTAGAGTCTTTATGATAAAATGAAAACATACAAAGCATAATGTAAAATTAAATGAATTGTAGAAGATTTGTAAAACAATTTGAATATGGTTATTTTGTAGTAAATAGAAGTGTATGCAGTAACCATGGATAAAGGTATATTGTTTTATTCTTCCAAGAAATTATTTCTTTCCTAGAAAAGGAAATACTTCGGTACAATAATCGGCTCTATCACACTATCTCCATGTTCCCTTGATATGATGATCTAATCTGTCTTGCTATCCCTGAAAGACCTCGATCAAAAAGGTGATCATCTCTTATGTATTCCTAACCTTGGAATCCCTTGATCATATTCACATAATAAAATGCACAATAAAATTATAAAACAATTTAATAAGGATAAAACAAGACTATTTTTTCATAATAAGGACATTCTATAAACCAATACAAGAGACTTGGAACATGAAGTTCATGTTATCTACACCTCATTAAATATTTGAGAAAAATCCAATCATCAGCTTCAAACTCTTAAAATAACTAGGTATTTATAGGCATGACTTACAACAGTCAATTTATCTCCAATGGTCATATTTATATGATTTTTTCCCACCAACTTGGAAAAATAGATCTGCAATGGCTATCTCATAATATAAATTCTGATGTCATTTAATACACCATCACAGTATAATGGAAAATATTCTAGTACATTAAAATAGTTTTCCATATTCATAAGTTAAATATATGTCTATTTGATGTATTTCTTTAAATATTTCACTAATAGGGTTTACTTGAATTTGAATATGATGTTTATTAGTTCCGATATAAATCCGATTTAAGGACTCTAGTAGTACGAATGACATGGATAAACATTATATATCATAATCTCTAAAGGATGAATCTGATTATATTCGGTTCCACACTCATTACAATTATCATAATGAAGAAATTTATTTTAATTATTTGAATTTTGTTTATCTTTTTCAATGTATTCTAACTATATATATTTTATAAAAAATACTCTAAATTATTCTGGACATAAATAAATAGTAATCATGTTATTTAAGAAAGATTTTTTGATTTACAAAACAAAACGAATGGGATAGTCATAATGATACTTTTGAAACAACAGAAAATATATGGTATGATATATATATATATATATATATATATTTATGGTTAAAATATATATATATATATATATTCTACTTTGATAAGACATATGATTGAATCTTGTATGAATCATTTCTACAAATTAAAAAAATACAGTGTTGTTTGAGAAAAGATTGTGTTTATCAATGATTATACAATTAATCTTGTGAAGTATGTATTTGATTCCGAATCAAAGTATTTTTTAGTGGACACTCTAACCAATTAATCAAAACCAAAACTTTCATCAAAATCAATGAATGTCAAGATGGTTATATAAATGAAAAATAAAGATGAGCAAGGTACTCATGAAAATAATAGAGTGCATTACACCCTTCCTCAATCAAAATAAAATAAATAGTATAAAGTCTTCGATGATGTATACAAAGAATGTAGAAGTAAAAAAGAAAACAATGATATCCTATGTTTGGACACAACCCAGCTGAAGCATTAGATTTAATTATTAAGGGTGTTGGAAACCGAGAAAGTGAAGAAAAATAAAATAAGGGAAAAAATGTTATTATAAACATAGTTTTCTGAAAGTCTACTAAAAATTATTGAAGATTACAATTTAAATTTTACATTTCCTCATAATTATAGTTTAGTTTTTTCAAAAAATATTTTTTACTCATTTTGATATTCCCTCTACTATAACCATTGGAAAATCTATTATTGTGAATAAATAATCAATTCTAATTGGTATGGAAAACATAAATTCCACAAAACATCGTCGTGAAGAGTTTAAAAAATAAATGGAAGAATGTGCTATAGAAATTGATATTCTATAAATATAAAGTCATGGAATTGAAGAAGACAATGTTTTTAAAGAAATGTAAGAGTGTTAATAAGAATAATAGAAATAATATGAGGATAAAGAGTAAGTATTAGTGGGTGATGAATGAAATCAAAATGATGATGAAGAAGATATACCATCAGATAAACATTCCCTAAGAACTTCACATGATTCCTTGAAATAATTAACTTCCTTGGTTAATCATGGGGACAAAAATGTAATTCAAGAGAAATAATTTCCACATTAATTCAAGAATATGAATCCTCAACTAAGAATAATAAACAAGATCATAAAAACCTCAACTAAGAATTAGACGGTAGTAAAAGTTATCATATTGATTCAATTGAGATTTCTAATGAAAAGAAGGTTGAAAAAATAATTGATAAATCAATATAAAAAAAAGTATATGGAAAAAACAATCAATAATAAATTGGAACCAGTCACACCTTTACTCTTGACGAGCAAGAAAAAAATCAATTATATTCGACCATAAAAACCTCTTTAGATAGAATATATTTTTTTGTTCATACATCGAAAATAATTGAAGTAATAATTCCCTATTCTCCAAATCTAGAGTCTCATTGTCATTTTCTTGTATATTTTTTTAATAAAAAATTAGATTTCAAAAACATGATGATAGAGAAAGTGGTCGAAGTCGAAGTTGAGTTCAAGTTCCATTTATATTTTTAGCCGATTAATGGAAATCCTAGTAGTGAAATTAATAAGTGTTATTGACAATTAAATATCAATCATAACATTTATGATGTGTATTTTGAAGAGATAAGGAATGAATTGAATGATTTGGCATAAAAAATTCATTTTTTAATAAAGGACGTGTTTGAAAGAGTATTGTTTTGTAGTATTTAAAATATAAAACTGAAAATCATACTCTGTTAGTAAATTAGTAAAATGGAATGATATGGTATTTCTAGAATCAGATATGAAGATGCAAAAGTTATAATGAGGATGTTATCAACCTGAATAATGAGTTTTCTCAAAAACATCAATTATAAGAATAAAAGTTTTTGGAGGCAATAAGAAAGGCATCGAACTTAAAAGGATTTTTACAAGATATGGAAAAGAAAAACAAGTCTGAATAAGAGTTAATTACAAAGCTAGATAATTAAGGGAAGTAGTTCATGAATGTTAAGATAATTATGAGATCAATGCAAAAACAAATATTGAAAAAATATTTCACTCCAAAATCATGTTGTATTTCTATAAAATCGATCAAATTAATGATTCTTCATCCAAGTAATTTTGAAAGATTTTTTTATGAATTCCTATTTGTTTTATTATTCATTCATATTTTCTTGGGGTTGATTGGGTACTTTTCTATATATTTTTTACTAACAAATTTCAGGTATCACAAGAATCTTTCCCATTCATTTTTGAAAAATAAAGAGGATAATTTAATAGAAAGGGGAGATAGGGTACATGGTTATTTAAGGGGGTTATTAATATCTTTAAAGAATAGAATATGATCATTATAGTGATTTCTTATCCTACAGGGGAGTTATTTGTAATCATTATTTTTATTTACATGAGTTATACAATCAATGGGTGATAACTATTTCTATATAAATATTGAATTTGATGTACCTAAAAGATAATAAAATTATGTTTTTTAAAGTTATTTCTTATTTATGTCTTGTGATTTGAGATTTATAAAAAATGGGAGATTGTTGAGTCCAAATTCCCATTAATAATTTTCTATACGTATTGTTTTGGAAATTAAAAACTCTTACTTAAATAACTTCATTACTAGTTGATTATGACCAATGTGTTTTCGAATGTATTTGTAAAAATATTTAATTATACAAAACATTGTAATAATTATACAAATATTATATTACATAATCTAACATTATTAATTATGATAATTGTAACGAGTATGGAACCAAATACAATCAAATTCATCTATTATCAATTCTATTGTAAGACATTTTTTCTTAAATTTAGTACAAACATTGTATTTTAATTGGATTGATATTGAAACTAATAAAAATCATATTCACATTCATCTAAATCCTCATAATTAGGTATTTAATGAAATAAGTCAGATTGACTTATGTATAAATCCTAAATAGGGAAAACAATTTTAAAATATTGGAATATTCTCTTTTACACATTAATGGTGTATTAAAAGACAATGAAATTTCTATTATGATATAGTTGTTGAAGTGACAATTGACCAAATTGTTGCGATAGACTCCAAGATAATATGATTGTTAGAGATCGATATGATTGTTTGAATGATTGCCTATAAATAAATTGTAATTAGAGGAGTTTGAAGCTGATGATTTTATTTTTCTCTCAATTTTTATGAAGTGTATAAAGTGTGACCTGCTTCTTCTTAGTATATTTTATTACTTTTGAGTTAGTCATTTATAAGGAAACCTTGTCTGATTGTCTTATTAAGAAATTGTTTTTTATTTTTTCTATGCATATGATTGTGTGAATATAACCAAGGGATTTCAAGGCTTGGAAGACAATGGATCTAATCACTATTTTGATTGAGGGATTCGAGGGATATCAAGACAGATTCAATAATAGCATTGAGGGAACCCTAATACAGTGTGATATATCCTATCATCATATCAACAGATTTCCATTCCAAGGAATGTTATAGATTCTTGTATGTATAAAACATTACACCATTATCCATGTTAACTGGACACCCTTCTCTTGGGGATTAAAGAACCCTATTCAAATAGTTTTACTTATTTTTTAAATGTCATTTAAATTTCCATTTTTATTTTTATGTTTTTATTTTATCATAAAGTATCTCATTTTTATAAATAAAATGTGTATTAAATATTTGGATTCACTTCAAATTCGATACAAACTGATACAATCATATACATCTTAAATATGATCTACTTATATCACAAAATGATGATTTTGTCGTTGGTATTATGATATAATCGTATCGACTCTAAATATGATACAATCATTTTCTTTATGATTAAATTTATTTACTCTAATATTTGTGTAACCAAACTGATTATGATACTCTGATCTAATCAAACTAATGACCACATCCGAATCTGATTCTTTTACATAAACATGTTTGTTAATTATTTTAGTTTAAACAATTTTAAAATAATGTTAAAAAAATTACAATTCCACCCTCCTATTAATAAGTCATCTAAGATACATTTTTTATATCCTAATCAGTTTACATCATATATACTGATTTAACATTACAGAGTCAACAAGTGTTTTATTAGAAGTACTATAACAATAAACTAATTATGATATCAACTTAGATAAATAATTCATGGAATGGATTTTAAATATTTCAAAAAAAAATTTAGGGATTCAATTCCTGCATTCCTGGTTTGATGGAGGGCCTGCAATGTTATGAGTAACCATGTTCTATAACTTTGGAACCCTACTATCTGGTGCTTATGGTTTCTCATATGTGTGTTTTGGGTCTGTTAAACTATAAACCAACCATGTAAACACTCGCTACATAGGGATACACAGTTTATAGGGAGTGGTTGCATAGTTTGTAAAAACCTTGCTCCTCCCTCTACAGGATCATGATGGGCACATTTGATGTTGGTTCAAATTGTATGGTTTTACCTAACCATGAAAAAACCCTTTCATATCTCCTTGGGATTTAAAAATTATCCATATTTTCACATAATAACCCCATAATTATACCCAACTTAAATATGATAATAAAAATGGTCAAGGAATAACTTCAAAACAAGTAACATGATGTTACAAACTCCTCTCCATAAAAACATTCTATCCCCAGAAATCCTATCTATAAACTACAATATCAAAGAGATGATGAATCTTCTCTCTCATCAGTGCTTCAAGCTCCCAATTTTCATGAAAATTTAAAGAATGATTCCATAGAACATGGAAAAAAGGAATCATCTTCCCATGAAGTACCTTTTCCTCTTAATGAACTATCCTAACTAGATACTCAATGACGAATAAATCTGGATTAACATCCATATCCCTCGATCTCAAAACATGATATTGTTTAGAAAGATAATCTCAATGTGTAGATACCTGAAACACATTTAGGATCATTTTCAATGGGGTTGAATTTTCTAAATTTCAAACCCTCTCCCCAGCTACTCAAAAATATCTAAAGGACCAATAAAGAGAGATGAAATCTTTCGTTTCCTCCCAAGACTCCAGTAACCCAACTGAGGTGAAACTCCCCAAAAAACTGTTTCAATAATAAAAAATACATTATTCGATGATGAATATAATTATAGTATTTAAACCATATTTTTTCTATAACAATTTTATTATGAATCAACTATAAATTTATAATATTCTCTTGGACCAAACTCAGTCCAACCAAAGAAGATTCCACAATCTCTGACAATCACAATGGATATTTACTCATCCTTCGATATGATCCCTCAAAAGGAACCATTCTAATTATGGGCTAGTAAATATTGATATATAAAAACTCAAAGATTCCTATATGTTCATCCAAATATCCACCAATGTCAATAATATAAGCACATATCAGGTCCACATGAATACGTATGACTCTCTCTCTTCATGGCCATGCATCTGTGGATGGTATGCCATACTCAACTAAACCTGAGATCTCATTTCCTTATAAGGGCATTTTGAATACTGAGTGGTAAAATGGGGATATATTTTAGATACTATATTATATGAAACTCCATTAAAATTGAAAATATCATTTTGATATATATTCCCTAATTTCTGAACATTGGTTGTATCAAAAATTCAGATAAATAGAGATGATTTGATGATTATTTCGGTCACAACCTATATAATTTTGTTCATTATAAGGGAAAAAAGAAGGAATACCAAAAATGACATAGAAATTTCATCTCAGTTCCATGTCGGGACCAAATGTGGTTGATGTACACCAAAATGTCTCTTTTTCTTGGCCTTGATCAGTTAGCATGTATAACATTGAAAAAAATTCAACAATGTCCCATCTCATACATGGCCTCTATAATCATCACTACATATAAAAAACATCATTATGGATTTAGGTGCACATCCGATAGGGAATTATCAAAATCCCCTTTCTCAACTTTTCTCACAGAAAAAGGTACAACACACTAGTTTTGAAAAAATGGGATACCCTATGAAAAGAAAAACCATTCTCCAATGGACTCCCCACAATAAAAAGATTACATATTTCCATATAATTCATCTTTAATCATGTGTTCTTATAGAATAATATCCTGAAGAGAAGAGATCAACTGAATAATTGTCAAAAAACTCATCCACATCCTCCCAGACACCCAAGTGAAACTAGATAAAAAGTTACATCATACTCCACTTCTAATAGGATTATTTGATGGCAAGGGTCTGAAGTATTCTGTTTCATGAATCAGAAATGAAAATTCCCATTCTCTGTGTGTATGTGATGTTGAAATTGAAGGAAGATATATATTCCACCCAAAACCATTATTGAAGGTTCAAATATTTCTGAGTGAATATATAACTCATGATATTGTGGTTAGAATACTTGATAAACCTTTCTACTCAAAGTTAATTCTGCTAACTCTCTATCGAATGCATCGCAACTGAGAGTTCAATATCAAAGTTGGATAATACTTCTCAAGTTTCTTAAGCTTCTAAGATCCATGGAAATCCACATGTTTTAACTAAGAAAGCATCCCAATACCAAAACTAATGAGTAACTAATGAACTGGTAGCCTTACCTAGCCTCTAGAAGAGTCAATACCAGTGTATAAGTAAATAGTTTTTTTAGATCAATGAAATTACAATAAAATTTGAAATCCCAAATGATCTTCACTCTTTTCTTAGTTATACAATTCTACATAGAATATATCATTATGAAATACTTTACTAACTATTGATAATACCCAGTTAAGCCTAAGAAGCTCTAAATTTTTGAAATGTCATGTGGTTTCTTAAATGTTGAAACCGATCTCACCTTCTTAAGATCAACTGAATTACCATTTTATGACACCATTTTTTCCATTAACTTCACTTATTTAATACATAAATCATATTTCGATTGAATGGAATAGATTCGGGGATTTGTCAACATTTTTAGGATAACTCTCAAATGATGCAAGGAATCCTCCTCGGATATTGAGTAAACTAGGATGTTATAAAAAAATACCACCATGAATGTATCAGGATACTAATGGAAAATCATGTTCATAGATGCCAAAAATAATGAAGATAATTCCATAGAACAAATGGACTAACAATATACTCATAATGGTTGTACCTTCTTCAGAAGTTTGTATTATGAATGAAAAATTCTATTATTCTCAACTAGTGAAAACTAGATCGAATATCATCCTTTGATTACCACTTCTTCCATTTAAACATGTCAAAAATATCATTGAACTGTGGTAACGGGTACTTTTTCCTTACCGTAACCCAACTAGTTTTTGGTAATCAACATTGAGGCGAACTGTTCCCTTAGAATTTTTAGAAATGAGAATATATTCTACCCAAGGTGAGTCGCTTGGGTGAATAAATCATTTCACTAAGATATCAACCACGAGAGTCTTAAACTATATTAGTTCATCTGGTTCAATAAAATAAGAAATATTAAACACATTTTGAGTACCATGCACTAAATAAACAGAAAACATTACCTTTATTACCGATGGTAGACAAGAGAAATCTGAAGAAAACACGTCAGGAAACTCAACTACAACTTGAGGGAGATTGTATCTCAAATATTCCCTCTCTATTTCAAAGGTTAACACTAATATTACCATATTGTATTATAGATAAAAAGTTCTACCTATACTCGACCTCAAGTCATACACTCACTGAAAAACACAACACACACAATGGGACGTAGTATGGGAGACCAACTAATGATAAAAATCAATTTAGACCTTATTATAAATGAGTAAATATATCCCTGGAATGGAGTTAATAGTTGTTATGTTGAGATCCTGAAAAATCAATGTAAGATTTATCTTTGATAAAGAGAATACAAAATAAGAACAATAGACAACACTATATCTCTTCATTCAATGGGGTGTGTTAATATCCCACACATAAGGAAAAAACATCATATGAATATTTAGAAGGTTTACAACACTAGTTGATATAAAAAAGTGAGATGCATGAGTATCAAAAAAAATAAGTCAAATAAGATGAAGTTGTAGTGATAGTATATCTTCCCATCATTAGACCCATATTTGTTTCCTCTAAGACTCTTCTACATCCTGATGAATATTTTTTTGTATGTATGTGGTTGGATCTATTTGGTCTTAAGTCATCTAATCGAACCATATTAATTTTTAATACTAATAATCCAGTTCCGTTGTGTAGAGAAGAAAACATATGGAATAATTTATGTAGTTGGCTTGAGTAACTGCATGAACAACATATAATGGGTTCCCAATGAAATTCCATCTTTAATCCACAACGATTCCACACTGAAATATTTTCACAGGGACTCTACGATGCATTTTAGTAGGTCTGGAAGAAAAAAAATCTTTAGCTCCACCATGAAAGTCATCATGATATATCTTTCCATTAAAATAACATAATGAACTACCACATGTGAAAAAAGTAACTCCCTTCTTCTATGACTTACCAACAAAATCAAGATCATCCATCAATACCCTATTCAACACATCATTATACAAAGTGAGATTAAAAAATAAAACATGAGAATGGATAGCAGGTTAGAGACCCGTCTCTAACCATCAACCTTTCATATTATCATTTAATAAAATATCCACTGATGACTAAAAAATCATGGAACATAAGTGTATATTTTGCATCATGTTCCTATCATCCTGATAGAAGTTTCAAATTCCATATCCATATCTAGTAAAAAAGGTTTTTTATTGAAAATATTGGTGAATATAAATGTAAAGTCCTTCCATTTTAAACAATTGGACTTATTTTCCATCACAATAGAGTATGACCATCTCATGTTATACCATTCTATCTTGAAGGTGCAACATTACCTCGTAAATGAATTGAGCATCTCCCAGAAATCAAATAGAAGTTCTATCTTATTAAACCAATCTTCTACCTCTTGTAGATCATTAGAGACCTTGAAAGAATTTGGTTTCTAGAAGTGAACCTATTGAACATTACTTTGAGAATAATATCACTAAGGATCCACAATTGGATCCTAGATTAGAGTTAAAGTTAATGCCTTTCTTAGAACATAGACATCTCAAACAAAAATCTCAATGTGATTATTGTCTATAGGATGATTCACTCATTGTGGTTCAATAGATGATCGCTCCTGGGGAATATTCAAATGAATTCTTTGAGGAATGATGCTACACAAAGTCAATAGAAAAAACAAAAAATTTAACAAGATTACTCATATCAGTGATACACTGATTAAGGATATGTGAATGTCTATTCCATCAACAAAAATAAACATTGGGATTTGAATAAACCCAGATCATAAGTAGGGAAAATACAAGAATCAGATCAAAAATTTCTCATTGATTATTTTACCTAACACTCATGGTTACATAAGGCTCATTATGATGAGTCCTAGCCCGAAAAATTATCTCAACTACCTCCTATTTTATAACAGTCCTACATCCTACCTACTAGGAAAACCTGGCCTCATAACAACATCAAGGAGTGATGCACATCCTTCCTTGAGTACCACATTTTCATGAACAAGATCAAACACCCTAGTAGCCTGATAAACGATCCAGTACTAACGTATCCCATTGGGAATTTCCAATCTCCAAGGGTCGGAGACTTACACCTGAAATCATACAATACTATATATGGAGTGATTTGTTGATAAAATATTGAATGATAAAAGAAACGAGTCAGTATTCCCAACACTCAAATGGGAGAAAGTACCAGATTCAATATAGGTATAACAAAACCCAAAGTATTACATCATCAATAGAGTCAACATATGACAAGATAGAATAAAAACATCCCATCTAATAAGTAGAAAACATTGAAACTCGTCACCTTCATCACATCAGCTGCTAATGATCAGGAACATCCACTGCCACCAAGGGTCTGTTTCCCTTTTCATAGACCAAGAAAAAGAAAACCAACAAACTCCTGAAGGAAATGGTAAGGTGTGAGATATATATCCCAGCGTTGTCTCACTAAGTGATCCACAATTTATAATAGTATAATAAACCATGTATTCATTCAATTTAAATAAATAATTCATGGTATTGAATTTACATATTTTCAAAAAATCATACTTTTTAATAAAAATATATAAGATATTAATACTATTAATAAATAATAATCTTATATAAAGAATTATAAATATGTCAAATATCATGTAATATAATTGTTCATAATTAGTAGCATGATCAATAAAATCAAGTAAAGGAAGCATTATGAAAAAGATTCTTGCAGTGCATTAGGTTCTTTGGAAAAATAATCCTCACACGTCTCATTTATCAAGAAATTTCTAGACATGGATGCACACTCAAATCAACACCTCATTTTGGGTGACACTATGGGAAATCATTCCACACCCCATTCAGGGAGCCACCTGGGTGTACATTTTCAATAATCAACTAGTCATTCATTCGAATTGGTAATCAATCACTATAAATAATTTTAAAATACAATTTCCTAATTCTATTTTCACCATTCCGTTTTTCATTTCAAAACCAAATCCTAGGTTTTTTGTCATATAATGGTATTTAAAATCATCTTTCATTTTAATTCATTTTCTCAAGTTCAACATCAAATCATTCCATCAAATCCATTTTGAAATCAAACTATCATTTTTCAGAAATTCAGACCACTATTTCAATCCACATTATACATGGGTTTTTATTGAGTTTCCATGAACGTTTCAAATAAAATAACAAATAATCTTCAATAAATAATTTTAAACCATTTAAAAACTCTGTTCAAGTCAATTAATAAATATAGGATTCAATTGAATAGAAAATACTTATATAACCACCAACCATTAAATCAAGGGATCAATAAGTCAACACCCAAAATATGATGCTTCAATAGAGAACGATGGTTTTGGAGACTAAGGAATCAAATATAGAAACATTATCTATTAAAACTATGATTAGTTCCCTCGCCAACATAATTATATGTAAATATCTAAGGAGAAAATAATAATAAAAAAAGTAAAACACAGGAGAATACATCTACAAACCTGAAGGATATTTAATAACATCAACAAACTTTGATCTATATATAGGAGCAGGTTTGAGGATATGAACCCCCCTTTTGAGAGCTTCAAATCCAAGGAATTAAAGTTAAATTCAAAATAGGATTAATATGGGTGAAATTGGAGAGGTTTGTGATTTGAAAATAATTTTTGGGTGATTTAATTCCTTTTTGTAACGTATGTTGGATGGTTAGTTGTAATGGCCCGGACCTCTCCGGTCCATTTCTTTGTAAAAAAATATGATGTGGTCAAACACGACATGTGTTGTAATAATAATTTTTTTAATAATTGATAATGGTGGCGTGAAAATATTTGGTGTTAATTAGATAAAATGGTTTTAATTTAATCATTGTAAAATATAAGAAATAAAATCGTATATATTTAATAAAATGATGGGAGGCACATAGAATAAGTTATAAAGGAATAAAGTACAATAAATGAGGCTCATGTAATAAATTATAAAGGAATTAAATGCATGGGGTGCATGGGTGTGACCTTGTACAGGAGGCGTTGTGCGGTTCTCCACAATTAAAGTTGGAATTGTGTTAATAACATTAAAAGGGTATTATTCTATAATAATTTGTTATAATAATAATAATGTGAAGAGGCACGTGAATGGGGTTCCCAACCATGCGTGAATATAATGTAATGGGATATATGGAGTAATTCTGTGAAAATAATGGGCGTCAATAATAATAATAATTATTAATGTTAATGATGGGGACCCGTTGATGAAATTGAAAGAGGATTTATTACTATTGAATTAAATAATAATGATAAAGGTGACAGAAATATGTGTGTGATTGGTAAATTAAATTAAATGGGTTTAATTTTTGGTTAGTAAATTAAATTATTTGAATTTAATTAAATGGAATGGTTTTAACAAAATAACCATGGTAAACTAATTTAATGGGATTAAATTAGTACATTAATTATGGGTGTTATTATTATTAATTTTATTAAATAATAAAGTTGAAGTGAGAATGGAGTTTGGGGCGTTCCACATGGAGTAAAAGAAATGGGAGGCGCCACTTTCAGTGGTGGGAGAGAATCATGAAAGAAAAAAAATAGATTGGAGAGAGAAACAAAAAATAATAATAAGATAAATAAAATTAAAAGACAAATAAATGAAAAAGGAGGAATTGGTTCTTAATTATAGCGCCCATGAAGACTCCAAAACGTGATTGATTTGGAGTTATAAAAATAAATAAATAGGTAATTATTATAATAATAAAATAATAATAATATTATTTTGGGTGATCAAAACTTAAAAAGTCTATAACTTCTTCATATGGTGTCGGAATGACGAACCGTCAGTGGCAGTGTAATCCTGTAATTAAGACGGTAATTTTAAGACCAGTGATGGATACCTTTTTATGAGTTATGTCTCCGGTCAACGAAACACACATATTAATAAAATTAACGTCTTTTTTTTAAAACGTGTGGAAACCGCGTGACGTGTCGTGTGTTGACTAGTCAAAACACGTAATGGGTGTACAGTCACACCGTGTATTCATCAATACACACTGCATACTGTTTTACCTATTCGATGGATATATAAGAAAGGGTCGCGGATTATTTCCAGACCAATCGCTTCTTCTCCGCACGACGACACTCTTGGATGATCAAGAAGTCTTCCTCCTCTAACTTCTTTGTCCGAGCTCCGAATTACGATCCGTCAGCGGCCACAGGATCGTAGCGACGAGACAAAGCTTCTAAGCCCGGACTTGTCACCTTTCCTTCCGGACTTCCTTCTCCAGCTTCCATCCTAGTAGGCGTTTGTCGGGTTTTGTGAAGGTGGAGGACACCGAAGGACGTCGTCGGAAGCGACGTGATCGGGACCTTTTGAGGTAGGGGTTTACCTTCGTCTATCTTTTTGGTGCAACATGCGGGGTGGGATATTTTTATTTTGTTCCATGGGATGCAGTTGAACTTTAAATAAAGATAATAACCGGATAAAGAAGGGTTTGGGGTTTTGTTCTGTTTCTATTGCCTTCCAGTTTCTTTATCTTCTGATTGTGATTTTGGATTGAAAGGCCTTTTCCTACTGAAAATCAATGCCGTTGGTGGCCTTTGCATGCGCAATTGATATCTGAATTGTTTGTGGTTGGTTTTGTTAAAACATGGAAAATGGATAAGCACGTAAAGACTGGCTGATTAAATGAGAATGAAAACCTTGTGTGATCACCCCGATCGAACAAAGTTGGAATAATGAACATGTTGGTGGTTTGGTTGTTTTGTGGAAAATGCCTTTATTTATGAAAAGTGTTTTGATTATGAAAAGTGTTTTGAAGTAAAAGGTGTTTTCAAATGCGGAAATGTTTTGTGTGTGGAAAGGGTTTTATGTGTGGGACTTTGAAATAAATGAATGATGGAATGTTGTATGGTTGTGATAATCTCTTGTAAATGAAATGGCATGTGGTTGCTTGCATTTTACCTAACCTTGGTTGTGGATGGCAGGGATATGTTTGTGAAAGGTTTTGTCTGGATGTTAGTTGCCCAGTAGTAATAATTTGTTAAACCATTGCATGAAACATGAAAACCTAAATGGGGTTGAGGGATGATTGTTTGGTTGTTGATGCATGCTTCGTGGTAGTAGTGCCGAGGCACATGCTCAGTTTCTCTTTTTAAGAAGCCATAGGTTGGGCTGTGTGTTTGGTATATGTATATATATAATTTTATCTTTGTGTTTTGTCGCACCACACCCATGTCAAGCACCTAGTGCCGAACACTCCCATTTTATGGGAGAGGGTGTTCCCCCTTAGTTACTAGCTCCTTCCTTCTCCTTCTTCCATAGGCTATGATGGCTTAAGGTGACCTTACACCCAAGACTCTTCAGGTAGGTCTCGGAGGCTGTGATGGCTTGAGGCGACATTTATCCCAAGACTCTTTGGACAGGCTTACCGTTCCCAAGAACCTTCGGGATGAGGCCCAGGTGTCTGCGTGCGGGTTAGTGGTTGTGGCCCAGGTGTGTGCGGGCGAGATGCGTGGTTGTGAGGCCTAGGTGTGTGCGGGCGGGATGCGTGGTTTGGACCAGGTGTGTGCGGGCGGGAAGAGTGTGGTAGCGTCAGGACGTTTGCCGTTAGGAAGAGCAGCATCTAATTAAGTGGGAAATGGTGCGGGGTACCCAATACTTTTGTTCTATATATATATATACCAAACTTGTTTGTGTTACTTGGTGAGTGTGACCAGTGAGGCTGGGTGGATAGTTTTTCCTTGTTAGTTTCTGGTTCTTCTATTTTCTCACGGGACCTTAGGGTGTCTCCCCACTTGTGCACGAGAGCTGTAGGTTTCCCTACTGAGTATACTTGTATGCTCACCCTACGTTTACTTTCAGGTTTCCAGGAGGACTACCAGGGCCGTGCGGGACCCTACTAGTCGGGCAGTTGGAGTTGTTGCAGTTGTTGTTCTCTTGTTTTCTTTGGAATTGTACTTTCGAGCTTCCTTGTACTTGTACCTTGTTATAAAAATTGTTTAAACATGCATGTGGGCTTGGTTTGGGTTTATTTATATACACTTGTTCTTTTCCCTTTTTGGTGGTTGACTTGTCCTATTTCCCGATCCAAAATAATAAAAAGGGTAATGCCTCCCATATTTGTGTAAACTCATACCCTTGGTGCTAGTCGCCACCCCGGGGCCTACTGGAGGCGGGACTCGGGGGTCATTATCTCCCTTTCACCATTTCCAGCTCAGGAGGGGCATCTTTGATGGAAGGGGGTCGTGGCATTAGTATAGTTATGAGTACTTGTGCACTCTAACTATTCACCCTTACAGTCTGGGGTGCACTGTTTCTCTTGGGTGGCCCCAAAGTTTGTTAAACCTTGAACCAACCATGAAAAAGTTCTATATCTATGGATACATGGTTTGGAGTGGATTTTCCTCATGGTTTTGGAAAATTTCGCACCTCCTCACAAATTCTCAAGATGGGCCATATTGTTTGTTGGGATAAACTAAGAATTTTTCCCAAAATATGTATCATCTATGTAGAGTCCCTAAGGATTTCAGAATTTTCAAAATTCTCTTAGAATGAACCCAAAAAAAGACTAAAATTAATGGATATAAAAAAATTGTTAAAGGAGTACGTAAAATGTAACAAGAGATTAAAGTAAGACTGTACAACTATCCAGACACTCTCGGGGGATACTCTTCCGTTAATCAATTGACTTTTTGAAACAATTAAAATGGGGGAAAATGGGTAAATGGTAATAAAAATTAATTATAATAAGTATAACATGGATATCATAGATTAATACCATGAAATTCCTAGGATATTATGAGTATGTAATTTTTGAGTTATCTCTTTTAAGTACACATATTCCCTTTTATGTGAATATAATTTTGAAAATTCTTCATCCTACGATTTCTTTATTTTTATCAGCTTTCTCGAAATAAGAGGAACCTTATTAACAACCCATTTGATACGAAATGTGATAACTTCTTAAATAATAAGTAAAACAGTATTGGACCCGATGTGACAAATATTTGGACTATGAAAAACTAGTAATCCAAAATTAAATTTAACAATAAGCATATAGTTGAATTTTAAGCTCATTGAAGAAGATAAATATGGTCTCTCATTAATGATTAGTTGATAAAGGAGTGAATATTTAATTTACTACATGTATTAAATGGGTAAAGTGTAACTAATTGAAGTATCATAAATGAACTAGAAGATTTTTTATGTTTCTAATGAAAATAATAAATTATCTAATTATTAAAGAAAAATTAAGATCTCATTTAACATTATGGATGGAGATAAATGTTTGGCCAAATGTTCCACTAATAACTCATAGAAATTAATGTGAGTAACTAGTGAATTATCTAATACAATTCCCAATTCAAATTGATAACAACGATGCTTTGAACTAGGAATATCCAGGATAATGGGGTGTAGTAAGAAACTACACCATCCTGATTTCTAAGTTGAGTCTTGACAATTAATGCAGGCTTATCTATAACACATGATTTAGGCATGTCTTTTTTTATCCCAATTATTTACACATTTGTATATGTAGGATTTTTTTCTTACATCATCAAGTCACCATCCCAAATGATTTTATAGGATAGATAATAAAAAATTGACTATTTTACAAAAGTTAATATTTATGGAAATTGAATTCTTTCAAACCAAATTGTTCTCTCTTTAGTGTAAATTTTATGCAGTCGTTGGTATGGATTTTCATTCCTTGTATATATCCAACATAAACTAATGGGAGAAGAAAAATCATCATTTTACCTATAATCATGCTCGGATTATATACAATTTAATGGATGATAATAGATCTATTTTCAAATCATCTTCTTAATCATGGATATTATATTCCTAATGGAAAGTGTATATCTCTCTAATGATTGCGACTATATAGAAGACAATCCTTGGTGACATTAAAATAGTGAGGTAATATAATAAAGTTCTTCATAATGATTTTTCTAGTCTTCCTCTTAATTAAGAGGTTTATTTATAAATCGAGATTATACCAAAATATTTTCCAATATAAATGGATATATATAGAATGACCATTACTGAACAAAATGCAATGAAGAAGAAACTAAAATAGAATCTTGATAAGGGGTTTGTATGACAAAGTGTGCCACCATGGGTTGCACTTTTCCTCTTCATCAAGGTGTAATATAGATTGATATGGCCCTAAATTTATTAAAATAAGCACATCAAGGTCTTGAAAAAGAATAAGTATCTCATTCTATGGATTGATGAATTGTCTAATCAACTATCTGCCTCCTAGTACTTCAATAAGTTTGATCCATAATTAATCTATTGTCAAGTATAGGTAAAGAAAGAGGATATTCCCAAGGATAATTTTTATATATGTTACATACCCTAAATATCTACAATAATACCATTTAGTCTCAATAAGGTTGACATTATATTCAAGGACATAATGGATAGAGTGTTTCAAGATTAACATGAAATTTTTTTATTAGTATTTATAGATGGTATTTTTATCTACTCAAAATCAAAGTAGGATCATGAGGATTATTTGATTGATGCTCTAAATAAAATGAAAAATATGAAATTAGATTAGTTGTAAATTAAATGTAATTATTTGGGTGGAATACGTAACATTCATTTTCCATGTTATCACTTGGAAAGAGATATCTATATATCCTTAAAAAACATACTTAATCAAGGAATACCTTAGAAAATATAAATAATGGAGAACTATAGTTTCGTTGGATTATTTTGGAATTATTTTTTTTCATGAAACTTATTATGATTATCAATCCCAATAACTAAGCAAACTCATATTGGAGTTAAATTATTTTGTACTAATGAATGAGAGAAAAGTATCATAGAGTTAATCAAATGGTTTATTACTCCACATATAGTCACTTTATTAACTACTAGTATTATATTTTTTATCTAAAATGATGAATCCAAGAATAGATTAGGTTGTGGGCTCAACGAAAATTATGGTGTTATAGCCTATGCCTCCTGCAAATTAATGTAGCATGAATAAAACTAAAAGAAACATGTTCTAGAACTGACAATTGTAATATTCAATCTGATGATTTAGAGATATTTATTGGGAGAATCACAATATAAATTTGAATCAAAAGAGCCTTATGTGTATGTTCACACCAAAGGAGATAAAAAAGAACCTATGAATGTGGATATAATTGGTCTAGGATTATTTCATGTTAATAAATTACCTTTATGGGAAGAGGGATAATGTGGTAGATTCTCTTAGTATAAATGTTATTACAAACCAATATATGATGAGGATTGAAAGTGATATATACTTTTTTATATATGAAAAGGATGGACATGAGAATAATAAAAATAATAAAATCCTACAATTTTCAAATAACTTCTAAATTATATTTTTTTGATAAGATCAAGGTGGTCCAAAAACATGATAGGATGGTCAAAAAGAGTTAAAAAATAATCTAGATCCCCACATTTAAATAGGTAAATTTATTTGATTTGGAACCCAAATATATGTTGCATGAAAACTAGAACGGATGAAAAATAATATATATTACTCTCTTTGATCATCATTTTCTATTCATCTAGGAAGCCCAATGATATATATAGGTCTATTATAAAAAAATCTAGTGGGATAGTATAAAAACTTTATTATAAGTATTTTAATCTAAATTATTACTATTCCAACAAGTAAAGGTTAAATTAAATAAATATAATTTTTTTATGAAACCATTTCCTATTACAGTATGTAAATTAAGAAAACAACATGGATTTAATTATAGGATTCCTCAAGATATCTAGAGATCATAATGCCATTTTAATGGTAGCTGGTCACCTTTCTGAGCCATCAATTTTCATATCTATAATGGAATATATCCATCTGGAATAACTAAATAGGATATATATATATATATCTATAATAGATGTGGTAAAAAAACATGTAATACCACTCTCTATTGTATTTTATCAAAATCAGAGGTTGGGATTGAGGTTATGAAGAATCATTCACCAAGTGAGGAATATTGGTCTCAAGCCATCAGATGTTAATATTTTTCTACTTGTAAATTCCACAATTCATGTTCAAAAAAAGTTATTGTAGTGAATATATTAGTGTGTTCTTATTTTTCTTGGGGAAACACTACTAGAAAATAGGAATATACCCACGATTTAAAAAAAACCGTGGATATAGGGACAATACATGAACCTATACCCACAGATTTGGAGAACCATGGGTATAGGGTATTTTTTGAAGACCTATACCGACGGTTCTTCAAAACCGTGGGTATTGGGGTTTTTTTGAAGACCTATACCCAAGGTTCTGGAGAACCGTGGGTATAGCTTATGGTAGGGAATGAAAATTTGGCAGGACACGAAGCAAATTTTGCAAGAAGATATTTTTTCACGCTTTAGTTTAATATATTTATATAAATATAAATTTATATACTCAGAATTTGTTTAGCTCAGTTGGTTACAAGTGGAGCCGCGACAATGAGACGTGGGTTCGAATCCCGCAGTATGCGTTTTCTGAATTTAAATAACCGATGTGGATTATATTAATTTATATACATATATGTATATATAAATATCAATTAAAAATAGTAGCTCGGTTGTTCAGTTAGTGGTGTGCGGCCGTGAGTCCCAGTGTGAGACGCAGGTTCGAATCCCGTTTCTTGTGTTCTTGGATTTTAAGTACCCCGTGTGGATTAAATTAATATATATACATTGATGTATGAATATATAGGAAAAAAAATTGAAGCTTGGTTGGCCCCTTGGTGTTGCACAACTGCGAGGTGCAGCAGGAGTGTGGGTTTGAAACTGTGGGTATAACCTATACCCACGGTTTTGGGTGCTATACCCATGGTTTTGAGCCATGGGTATAGGTCATTTTTCTAGTAGTGCAAGATGAGTCTAGCTCCCAGCACCAGTAGGTCGTACTAGGGTAGGGAAATTAATATTCAAATGGAAGTTCGAATATTTTTTTATAGAACCTGTATGATTGGATGGGAAATATCCATGAAAATAGTGTAAATTAAAGTGGTAGGACATTAATAAGGACTAGGAATAAGAAACCATTGTAAATCTCTTTGTGTTGAGGACATTTACAAGAGGTAGTCACATACAACATTTTAGTGATAGGATCAAAGGTATGTTAAAAACTATAGCAAAGGATGGGGATTGTCTCTGGGATACTTTTGGATATAAAGGGGAAAAAATAGCTGACGAATATTCTAGATTAGGTTAAGGTAAAGGGGAATAGAAATTGTTACGTTCAATAATTTCCAAATGTATTTGAGGATGGCGGATAAACACCAAAATGATTACACCATTCTTATAACATAATGAAGACTAGTTCATTATCTAAGGGATCAGTAATAAATGAGTTTGGTATAAATATGAAAATACTTGAGATTGAGGAAAATCAGGGACACCCCACTCTAATCAGGGGCCAGATGCAAGTCCCTGAGACTAATAATCATTGGAATTGTGATAAGGGAATTGACATAGAAGGCCAAACTCTTAGGGTCGTAGTATTCCCAGAACACTTCTCTGAAAATTTGAATCTAATATCTGATATTTTTTAAAGGACCTCTATATAAGATCATATTAGAGAACAATAAACTATCATAGAGATTTCACCAGAGAAAGATCTTAAATTTAGGAGATAGAGTGAATGATAGAGAGAGGTTTTATCATGGTTTGAGTGACTAACTAAATCTATGTGTTGACTTGATGTTAAACGTCTTAGTGTTTCAATTTGAATATTAAAGCCTCTCCATTAGTTTTTACATTTAGATTGAAGAATTTATATCCTCCATTATTTAATACAACTTTCAAATATGTAGTTTCCCACCTCGGGTGCCACTCAATAGTGCACTAAGATGGTGGCCACATGACCTCTAGTTCATATCCCTAATAACTAAAGGATTTCCACTATTAGTGATGGACTTAGGATTTTTGGAGATATAATGACATCATATATTAGTGTAATCATGGAGGTAAAAAAATACAGTTGATTATGGAAGCATATGAATAAGCAGACAGTAGCAGAAGTAATGAAAGAATCCATGCAGGATAAATAACCAAACAAGAATCTATATATAAATACTATACACAAAAAATAATATGATTCCACGTCTTGAGTATAAAAAAATATAATTTTATGGGAACTAGGGTAAAAGCATAAAAAACATGAAAAAAACAACAAAAGGTCCAAAAATATCCATTACAGCAAACCAATCATTGTCTTGATCCTCAACCCCCAAATCTCAATCCATATCTAGCAAGATGTCAATCATTGGAAGCGTCATTATTCCCTTTACCCATACATGGGATCATAAATCCTAATTACATATCAAAGGGTTCTTGAGTAGGGTATGAGATATAAATCTCAGTAGTTCAGACCCAGTAGTTTTTTTATAATTCAATTTTGTACTTTTAAT
This sequence comes from Viscum album, assembly GCA_963277665.1. Taxonomy (NCBI): domain Eukaryota; kingdom Viridiplantae; phylum Streptophyta; class Magnoliopsida; order Santalales; family Viscaceae; genus Viscum; species Viscum album. The sequence continues at coordinate 129,603,619 of OY728140.1, forward strand.
AAATATTGTATTGCATATATAATAAAAGAATAATAGTTGAATAAATAAATAATTAACACTTTGGTTCAGGTTCCTAAATGGACACCCATCCCATAACAACTTCTTCAGGCTATGTTGGGAGTATTAATAAGGTACCTATGCATGTTACAATATATATATACATATACCAAAGTAAACAAGTCTACTAATAAAGAATACACCCAAGCTTGTGCTTTGGGTTGGGGTATCATATTCATGTCATAGCATAAGCATGCCCAAGTATTATTAGGAATCATAGATGCACAGAAATAAAAGATCTTAATATTAATAAAGGATATGTATCATACAATTAAAAAAGTAAATCGTTCATCCAAATCTGGTGGTGGAGTCCTGAGCCCATCCACAGTGGTCTTAAACAATCCCAAGTATTTCAACAAGAAAATCTAGTATAATCCAACACCACTGAGCCCATCAAATGAGATTGAAAATAATCCCAAGTATCACTTGAGGAATGGGGACTATGAGTCCTTCACAAGTATCACACATATAGGACTGATTATCACCAATGGAATGCAGTAGAAATCTTGTAAATGGGTATGTACATGGTTTTTACCCTAGGGAATTGGGATAACTATGGAGTATAACAAATTGTTTGTTTATCCTTCACCTATAAATCCAAAGCATCACCCTCGGTGCATCGAGTAATAACCAAATGAGCACAATGATTCAATCCACAAATCCTAAATACTAAACCAATTTTCTCTCGCAAAATGTATTATGTGATCCATAACAACCAAGGAACATATATAAAAAATAAATTATAACTACAAGCTATTAAATAATGATTTTATTCCATAATATTCCATGTTGTACAAGTATAAAAATTAAATAATACTGGCATAAATAATTATACACAAGAATAAGAAATGAGATATAAGAAATGAACATGGAATTAACATTCCATTAATCACATGTCATAGATTAGAGTTCAATATCCGAAGTAATCAAGCATGACTGAGTAAAACATTCCATCCAATACAAAATAAGGGATTAAGCAATGAGAAATTAACAAGGAAAGTAAAATTTCACATGGAATAAAATAAGGTGGTATGAATAAGTAATGAAGAAAGTTATTTATCTATCCTTCTATGATAAATTTAAATATAAGGCATGTGATGTGATGTATAAGCATCAATAAATTTTCATAAAAATTTAACACAAGGTTAATGGATTTAATAATGAAGCATACATCACATGAACTTATGTATAATGTTATAGGAATTTGGTTCATCAAAAAATTTCATGGTTCCCCATTTATTTAAACTTTTTTTTATCAATTAAAGAATTAACCCATGAGAGAAAAACAGATCCAATGATATTTCCACTTATAAAACATGTCAAAATTTTCAATTTTGTATGGGCACACCCCAAGGGTGGTCTAAGCCAAGGAGAACACCCTGGTCATGGGTTTTTACGCCATCTAAGTTCCAAATGGACTCAAAAAACCAAAGAGATAAATTTAATATTTATAAAAAGGCCTTAGTGAAAGATTCCAATTAGCGAAATAAAGAAACAACGCAAAAAAAGGGGTAAAATGATTTGAAAAAGACATACACACCATACATCATAATCTTAGAACTCAAATGTCTTGCAATAATACTCGACTCAACCTAAAACTGAAGATATCACATGATTTGATAAAACCCCCAAAATAGGGCACCAATCCATTGCACCAAAATAGTGAAATGGATAACAGATAATCCATGTAGTAGAGTAATTTGAAAGACATAGAATACTGAGAGGATTTGGTAGCATCCAAAAGTGATGTAAATGGATTACAAATGAGGGTGATCTCCCAAACCCTCTAAAAGGGAGGATGAGAGGGCCTCACACACTAGGGGAATCCAGAGTGTAGAGGGGTAGGAGAAATAAAGTTGGTTTAAACACCCCATTAAAGGAAAAAATGTTACATAACCCACAATTTTCAATGAACATAGCGTGGCTTCCTGGTTGACCAAATCTTTCACCAACCATCCACAATTTTTTGTTACGCATGGAACACCACATGGGAAAGGCGCACAGTTTTAAAAAAATTTGTGCAAAAAGTGTGGTAAAATATTGTTTTAAATATAAAATTGATAGAATGGTCTTACACCCTGACTCACATGGTTAGAGACTAATCATGTGGCCTTACGGTACCGATTGACTGTTTCTGCATAGTTTGGAGAGATTCTACGGGATGGGTGGCACAATTTCCTCTAATAGTGTGGCCTTGTATATTTTCTCTATCTTCAGGGCTCCATATCCAAATGAGCCATATACACACCCAATATATCCTCCAACCCTTGAGAAAAAATTAATAGGGATATCTTAAGGAATTAAAAATAAAAAAATAAATAGTATATACCTTTGGAAAAATTCGAGATGTTACAACCTCCCATCAATAAAATAACGTGTCCCCAAGTTTCTATTTCTTGGGTGGTACGACATCATCTGAAAAGAATTTTTTCCACTACATGTGTACATCAACCACCCACTCCTGGGTCTCCTCTTTATAATGTCTATGATTCCAAAGAATTCAGACAAATGGAACAGACCAACCTTAGAGACCCTTCTTGCTATGATAAATGATACAAACTAGATGCTCCTCAGAGGATGCATCTTCCTCTAGATCAATATAATCATGAATAAATTAATGATATGGTTTTGAATGATTCTATTGAACAAGAAATATGTGTAATTCATCATGCATCGAATAGTACCTATGAGTTAATAGCAACAGAAAGGCTAGCAGACCAACTTGTTCCAAAATTTCAAAAGGCCTGAAATATCTTGGTGATAACATCCCATGTCTCCTATTTTCGTTTATATCCTAACCGAGGTGGTACACATAGAAAAACCAGATGTCCCACCTCAAAATCATGTGGTATTCAGTGATGATTGATGTATGAATTTTTCCTAGAATGAGTTGTAGCTATATGATTATGAATCAGCAAGACTTTCCCTGTAGTCTCCTAAACAAGATGATGATCTAGTAGTGCTGCCTCGCATACCTCTAGTTAGTTCAGAGGTGAATGACACTGTCTACCATAGAGAGCCTCATAGGAATCCATCTAGTTTTTCACCTTAAACATATTATTATAGGAAAACTCAACAAGAGTAATATTATTTTTCCATGAACCTACGAAATTAGTGATACAATCCCTAATCATATCCTCTAACACCTGAATTGTCCTTTCAGACTACCCATTGGTCTGAGGGTGATATGCAGTATTAAATAGAACATGTGACCCAAGATCCAACTATAACCCTTTTTAAAATAGCTAAGTAAAGTGGGAATCATAGTATGAAATGATAGAATGAGGAACCCCATTAATTCACATTATCTCATAGATTTGTAACCTACCTAACTCATCAACAAAGTAGGTTTCCATAATCTAAAAGAGGGGTGTTACTTTTTCCATCCAATTTATGCTCATCAATACCGCATCACTTCCAAGATAGATCTCAACAATTTGGTCACGAAATCCATGTTGACATCATTAAATTTCAACTACGAAATGGAGAGAGGCTATAGAATACCCATAGCGTGCTCGCTCTCATCCTTCACCTACTGATATGTGGAGAAGGTAGTAATAAACCCAACTATATACCTCCCCATACATGGCCTCCAATACAAACGATGCATATCCTAATATATCTTGGTAATAACAGTATGAAATTTCAAAATAGAGTTATGATATTACCTCATCATATCTTCAAGAATATTAGAAGTAACCCTTTCTTGGCCAAAATAGAGCAGGGTCTCACTACCATCAACAAACCAACAAGGAGGTGGGTCCTATCATGTGATACTCTTCCTTAATATGAGACACTAATAATCTGATAAATAATATATGTAGACAAATTATATAAGAGGGTATGTCACTATCAAAGCTACTAAAACAGGTTTTTGGTGAAGTTCTTAAACCGATAGATGCAACTAAAAAAACATAGACATCATCTTTTACTCACTATTGGAAACCTAGATGTCTTGAGTCTACATTCTTCCTCACAAATAATTAGTCATCTAATTTCCCATACCTGGGGAATAATAAAAATCAATGTCAAAGTAATGAAAGTATTCCACCCAACAACATTTCCTCAAATTCATATCTTTTTGTGTGCAGATATATTTTTTGCTTTTTTATTTTTGTAAACCACAAATTACTCACCCAGAAGGTAGTGTCACCAAAAGTATAGAGAATGACCATAGTTGTTAACTCAAGGTCATTTGGTGGGTAGTTCATCTCATGAGGCCTTAGTTGGTAAGATCCATACACTATGACTTGATACCTATGCATCAAAAATGCACCAAACCCAATCCCTAAAGGATCATAGTAGATTGTGTAACTTTGTAAAGCTCAAGAAGAATTAGAATCAAAGTTGAATTTATTCTCTCATTTAATTATTGAAAGGACTTATCATAAGTTTTAGACCATAGGTACTACAAAACCATCTTATTTAGAGTCATAAGAGATTTTTTTATATAGGAGGTGTTGTGGATAAGTCATCTGTAATAGCTACAGATCACAGAGATGCTACTTATATCAAATAAATTCAAGGGATGATTCCATGAAACCATAGTTCACACCTTCTATATGACAATAGATATACCTAACAATGATATTATATAACCCAAGAAGTGAACCTAACGGTTCCAAATGAAAAATTTAGAGTGCTTCCCATATAGATGGAGCTCTCTCAGTGTACTCATCATGATATCAATATGTGTTTTATTGTCATCTCTGGTGAGTGAGTACTCCAAGATTTCTTTTTTTGAGAACAAAAATGATGGAATCTAGATACGGGTAGAAAACTCAATTCATAATATCCATAATGTCTTATGGAACATTCATCAGACCAGGTGGCATAACCAATTAAACATATAATTATCAATTGCTCCAGAATGATTTTTAGGGTATATCTGATGGTCTCACATGAACATGATTATGTCTTGACCTTAGATCAATCTTGAAGAAAAAAATATCTCCTTGAAGTTGGTCAATGATTGTGTTTGTATGAGTAAAAGGATAAATGTTCTTCATTATAAGATGATTCAAACACGTATTTTTCAATGTAAAATATGAGGGTACCCTCCAACTTCTTGGAGAAAAGGATATGTGAACCCCAATGGTGATGTTTTGGGTTTGATAACACTCATAGCCTTAATATCTTCATGATGGTTGTTGAGTTCTTTGAGATCTTTTGGTACAATCATATATAGAGGAATGGAAAAGTGTGCCACACATGGAAATATGTCTATGGTGAACTCAAAAATTCTTATATTAGGTTGGATATAGAAATAATCAGTAAAGAAATCCATGAAATATTACACAACTGGGGGGAACACTACTAATTTCATTCTCGGATGACTCATAACGAGACTTGCTAATTGAGTTGTTACTCATACAAGTCAAGCTCTCTTTGGGCCAGTTTGATCGGCCTGGAAATCCCATTCACCCTTGTGTGTCTATGTGTTTATGTAATTTGATGTGAAGTAAAACCTTTTGTGATAGAAATCTACATGGTCATGATACTATATAAGCCAAACCATGCTGAGAATGATGTCAAAGCCAGTCATCTAAGGTACAAAGAAATTCTAGAAAAAACCGCACCCACCTATCTCAAGGGGGAACTCCTGACACTAAAATATTTCCATTTTTCTAACCTCAAGCGGAGTGTCAAGAGACATAATCCAAAATAAGTACTAGATAGCCCGACCAAGACTTTCTACATGAGTGGAAGATATGAAAGAGTTTGATGCACCTATTTACAAAAGGGGAAAACTAGAGGATACCAATATATTTCCTATAAATGTAGATATCCATGGACTCTTCTTTTCTTTCACTAGATAAAATACATAAATATGGCCTAAACCTCACCCCTGGTCTGCTTGAAAACTAGCCTAAGCATATCCACTCTATTAACATTGATGAACTAGGCCCTTACTAACTCTTCTATGGCCACTACAATCTCGATCTGATCCATCAGTAGAAGATAATCTGCCAACCTATTGTGTCGTCCCAGTTCATATACCTGATATAAGTTCTAGTAAGGATTATAGTCCACTGAATTCTGGAGGAATATAATGGAATTAAGCCCTGAAGATAACCCTTCCTACTACAAGCTTAGAATTCCATCAGGTTCCTTATACACTATGGGTTTTTGTGCCCTACCATACTTTATTGGTGACATGCTAAGAAACTATCAGTACGTTTCACCTCACTAACACCACCCCTTCATGAACCCTCAAATCATTTCATTCTACTACCTCAAAAACAATCGCACTATCTTAGAATTGAACATACCTTTCTCATAAGACCAGCTTCTTTGAGATTGAGTTCATTTATAAGGGACTAGTTAACTATTTCTATCATGATAGTCATCCAAAATATGTTCACCTACAAGGGGAAAACATAACCTATATTTTCCTTAAAATTCCCCTTAAAATACAATTCATCACCGGTCAAATAAGGAGTGAAACACTGATGTTTGATGCAGTGAGTAGAATAATCGAGCACTCCCATAGAGCACTTTAATGATTAATATAGATCCATGCTGGATCTGATCTCAAAGTATGCATATAAAAATGATCATAAAAATATGTCTATAAGTCTTCCTGGATCTTATATCTACAGTTATCTAAACAAGAAATCACATTCCAATAATGTATAGTGGATTCATGAAAAATGTAGGTAAAAACCATGCCATTTATCTCTATAAAAATATTAATATGGTCAAAGATAGACACTAAATCCTCTAATCATTACTCCGCGGGAAGATCTATTACATCCCTTAAGAATGTGGGAGGGTGTTGTCACTGAAAGTCCTGTGTCAGCTCTTCCATAGTCGAGGCAGGTCGGGGGGCTCCTAGATCATTCTACATAAACCTATGAAGATTATCACTAAACTGATCATCAGTTCCCAGGGGAAGATCAGTAGGAGGTCCCTCAGGTGTCACTACAACAGGTACATTGAGTGGCTCATAGAAGACCACCGTCAGAGTGTTATTATTTCGACTCTCTTAGAATGTAGCATGGGGGTATCGTTGTGACATTGCTATATAATTTTTTAATTCATTCCTTGATAAAGATTAATAGAGTGGAAGAGTATACAAATAATGAAAAATGACAATGAAAGTGATATAAAAGAAATGTATAAATCCCACCTCTGAGCATAACCAAACCGATAACCTCTTCCTAGAGTCAGGTATAAAAGGGAAATAAGAGATCATATAATGATCACTAAAAAAATTTCCTACATCCCATTTCCAAGGTAAAATGTAAAACCCTAAGATTTCATAGTAAGTTATTTTCTTTAAATTCAATAGCTTGTGCAACACGCAACATCGAGTTCGAGCGCACCACGACTTACCAAACTAGACATTTAAAAGAGGTTATGAATAGTATTTATTAGATTTTGAATTTTGTGTACTCCATATAATTTTATCTTATGTATCATTTGTTTTATAGACATATTATTAGAACAAATTCAATTTTTCAGATAAAAAATTTATTTTTCAAAAAAATCAATTTTACCACCTTTTCATGTAGAACTCTTTTACAATCCAATATTTTACCCTTTTACTTATTCATTTTGACAAAATAAAATTCCTCCTTGTAATCAGGACATCAAAATTTACTTTGGATGAAATTTTGGTATTTTTCTAATAATATTCATTTTTTATGAATAGTGAGAAATAATGTATTTTAATTCAAAACTGCCTTTCAATCTAATTTATTTATATGGTTAGATAGTATTTTAAATTTGTTTTGAAGTTTTACTAGATTATATTTTTACCCTTTAATCCAATTTTGTTCATTGGAATTAATTTAACTTTGAAATTATACATAAACAAGTGTCAATATTTTGATAGTTATTGTTTCCTAAAAACACGCTATTTGTTTTGACAACTGGAATTAATTTTAAATTAATTAATCCAGATTTTATGTTTTGAATTTGGTGAAATAGAAATCATTGTTGAATTTTTAATATCAAATATAACATAGGCTGAATTTTTGGTATTTGTCAGAAAAAACAACAATTTTTTATGAATAGTGAAACCACTATGTAGTGATTAAAAATCCGACTTTTTCATTTAAATAAAAATTTACCACTTTTGTGAATTTAATTTCAAAAATCCTAGATACATGGTTTTTATTAGTAAGTAAAATTTGTCTCAATAAGATGAAAATAATTTTTTGTGAATAGTAACTTTTGAATATTATTTACCGCTGTTTAATGAAAATTGGCTAATTTAAAGTAAAAAATATTATAATAATAAAAAATTACCTTCAAAATTTTCATACCCTTATTGGATGAGTCATGTCCGACCATGGTCATCCTTGCGTCGATTTAGGGACCCCATGGAGACACTTAAGAATGATAATGACACATTAGTTTAACTAACTTAAAGTAAAGACAAAAATGACATAAACAAATATCTTTAAGTATATTAATTTTTACATGGGGTTATATAAGTTATCTATTAGACTATAAATAATAATTGCAAATCTAGAAATATTTTATACATTCTGGTAATTTTTATATAATTTGTAGAAATCAAATAAATTATATTATTTATGACACTATAATGATGTAATATTTACCTCATTAATAAATGATTTAAATAAATATGATTATTAATATTAAACTAATACCCAAAAACAGACCAATTATTATTGGATGATTTTATTTTGACCATGATTCATCTTATCTTCGAATGTAATTAGTTTTGGACCTTTAGAAACTGAATATCACTATATAATAAAATAATATTTTCACACTTTCCTAAAGAGCCCCTCTTCCCCCTTATAAAAGAACACCACTTCAAACCCATTCCACACACCTCTCATGCTCCATGGCTCATACAAACCTGGCCAAACTAACCTCTCAAGATCCCCCTCTTCCTCTTAGAAGCCTTACCTTAGGTATAAGGCACTTCAAGATGTTCTTTTGGTTCAAACCAAAGGAAGTTACCCAAATTAAAGGTAACACTTTCTCTTAAATTCTTTTGTTTTATTTTGTTTTATTCTACTTCTGCAACCCCCTAAACACATTTTATTAATTTCTTCTATAACAATACCAATATCCTCAATATACTAGGATATTTTTATGAGAATTATTTGAACTACACTTACACCCACGTCAATCTAATTGGTGAAGAACATACTGTTTCTGTGGATGGAAGACTAACACCTCACGAAACGATGATTGTTTGATTATCTCCTACTGCCACTCATAATGTTCATTAATATGGAATTGTATTTATATATGATATATATATATATTATGTTTATGTTTTATTTATGCTTCAATATTTTCCATTTATATCATTATTTTATGGTTTCCTTTATGGGTAAAACGTGATAATTTCATTTGAGGAAGTGCGGACTACCGCCCCCTCAAAATGATATGACTCATTAATTCCATATGTGAGACATATAAAGTATTTAATTAATGATATTATATATGATATTATACTGTAATTATAATATACCTATGTATCATTATGTTTTTATTCTATTCAAATACAAAATTGAAATGAAAGTAGCGTTCATGCGTACGTATGTCTTACCGTCTTCAGGAACGGTACATTTCATTTATTATCTCCAAATGTTATGTACTTTTATAAATGAATATATATATATATACCGGATATAATATATATGTATATATAAATATTTTATATCATTCTTGAGATAATGTATTTTTTACCACATGGATAAATTGTAATTATAACAAGTTCATTTTATACTCAAGTTCCGAACATCGATAAAATATTCAATATGAACTAAAATAATTAACTAATTGTTATAGAAAGTTAAGAAGTGATATAAAAGGAATAATAAACATTAAAAATTTTCTAAATCAAGTATAAATAAACTTAAGTTTATTTTTCAATAATAACAATTAACATTCAACACAAGTCGGACTTGAGGTAAGGGGTTTCTTATCTCACATTTAATTCTGTGAGATTTCCATTGTTCGACACTTATTTGTTGCATCTGGTGTATTTTGTACTGCCATTTGATTTATATTATAATGATTTTATTTATATTAATTTTATTCTATGATTGATTTGGTGGTTATTAACTTTTTTTTCATACAACTCGATTGATTACAACGAAGTAAGGGGTTTTCATCTCACTTTTATTTCCATGAGATTCTTGCTATAGTGGCCACTATTTACTTTTGTTTGGAGTATGTACTACCCCTTATTGTATTCTCTCTGTATTATAATTTAATGTATGGGTATTTACATCTTCATTTTATGATACTTCTTTTATGGGGTGTATGTTTCATAAGATACCAAATCAGTAACGGAATTTCAAATTTCAATTTCCACTCATTGGGATTTACAAAAACTTCATTTATTATTTTACTCCATGGATATGTGTGGAATCACTATTTACTAGTTGTGTAGTAATTTCCACTCCCCATTCTATGGATAAAATTTTGATACACATAATCACTCTATTGATAATTACTCAAATCATTGATATGAATTTGATAAGAGTAATCTTAACTCAATATCCATTTATTGAGTTAAACATCCAATTAATTGGTGTTGTTTTTACATGAATATGTGTGAATGTCCTCTAATTGATTTACACTGAATATCCAATAATATTGAGTGTATTTATATTTGTCACTCATAATTAATTCATCAATTTATCCTTAACCTAAGGATACTGTCAATATAAGAGATTTCATCTCAATTTACACTCCATTGAGACTTGTTTGTTGTTATACACCAATTCACATTTATATGGTGTATATAATGAACTTTTATATAGTATATCATGAATCCCTTTATACTCAGGATATTATAATGTTTTTATTACCTTAATTATTTTTATTCAACTTTCTCTCTTTTGGTTAGGAACTCAAACTAAAATATCATTTTAAATGTTTGAAAGATTTATTATTCTAAATCTTTTTAATTAATGTCCATGTTATAAAAATTATTTTATGGATTTCTTAATATGGAAATTACTATTTTAAAATTAAAATTCCTTTTAAAAGTTTCAATGTTTTATGGTACACTTTGATTCAAAAATCTATTTTTAAATGGATTCTTGACAAATAGCGTGGCTTTAAAATGTTTTCAAAAAAAGGGGGAATTTCTCTCAAATAGTTTGGATGATTATTTTCATCTAGGTCAATATCCTTCATTATTCTCGATTGAAGTTAATCTGTTAAAATACAATCTTTCATATTGCATTGAATGAGTTATGATTGATGGTGGATGCGTTATTTTTATACCATTCATGGTTTATGGTTAATGTATTGACATTCTTATGCAAGTTTAATATGAATGTTTATGTTATGATTAAACCTTTTTCCATGAGGAATGCATTGGACTTAGTAAGTGACAGGTGGATCCAGCTATAGATCCTTGATGAATCCGTAGGTCTCATGATACAAACTAGTGTCTTGGCACTAGGCCTTGATAAAATATTATTTTTAGTCATGTAAAAAGGGATTGACTACGTGGTTATGATGTCCGACATTATGCATTTCATAATTATGAGATTAGATATTGATATTTCATGTGGTTATTGGACTAGTAGAATACCCATGAATAGGTCTTATTATGGAATTATTTACTCAACTCGTATTCCTACCATAAAGTGTTCAAGTTTATTATTTATAATGTCATTTGATTTCAATTATTCACCATGCCTAATGTTTATGTTATCTTCTGTTGTATTTCTTACTCATACTGAGCATTTGAGCTCACCCCTATCTGATGTTTCATTTTCCTAGGATACGAATAAGTCAGTTATGAGTGACTAGCAGGAATAATCTTGGAATCTTGGTTGTATCTAATGGAATAAATTATTGTTGTTTTACTTTTCAAGTTGTATTTTTGAACTTATATATGTATCTTTTTTCCAAGACTACTAAACTAATAGGTCCTTCAAGACTTGATTCCTTTTAATAATGCATGGATTCAAGGTTCTGGGAGTTACAGTTGGTATCAAAGGAATATTAGTACAAACCATGGAAACTAGATTTAGATAAAATCTGATTAGAGAACATTACCCTAAGATAGAAATTGAGGATTAGTATAGAAGAAATTCGTGGAAACTTGGTAATGTAGTGATTTTGTGTATTTTACAAGAATTACATCTTAGTCTGGATTCAATCAGGTAGAGGCGGTTTTGGCACCAATTTACCTAGGAGTGAAAACTTCGACAAGGAGTTTCAGGCTCGACCTAGGGTATCTTGGTACACGACAAAGGGCCTTGCTGCACTCTTGGTTACGACACTCCTGGGGGATATGTTTAGGATAATTTACTTTATCATTACAAACCGATTAGAAGTATTTTAATATAATATGGGAATAAATGACATTGGTTAATCCTAAGGTGTTTTAAATTGAAAATAAGGTGCCATGATATTTTATAAATGATTTTATGACTATTATTACTCACAAAATGATTTTTGGTTTTAGTCAAGGGCTGGATTCCAAGGAAGTCATAGTAACATTGAGCATGATGTAAAAGGTATGAAAGGTTGTGGAAATAAGAATAAAATGGAATGTTGATAGGAATAAAATATATCATGTTCATTCCAAATAAGTTTTCAAAAAATATTATCAAAAAAATATATATTAACCTACTTCTGGACTCAACAAAGAAGTGAAAAGTGGTGAATGATAAGAGCTCCAGTAATGAAGACCATAGAGAAAAGAATGCTCATTTTACATCATGTAAGAAATGTGGAAGGAGAAACTTAGGATGGTGTTTTAATAGAACAAAGAAATGCTTTATGTGTGGGGAAGAAGGACATAAAGTACAGAATTGCTGAGGAAAAATGAAGAGTACTATGGGAGAAATTAAAAATTGTTCTAAGAATTCATTTACAGTCATTTTTTGTAAATGTAGGGGACCAGGATTTTAACTTGGTGAATTCCCTATTCTATAAGATATCCTCTTATTCACAAAAGCAGAAATATTGAAATAAATGGATGGAGAAATTTTTAAAAATTATTAGTGCTCTTTGTTGATGGGATTACATTGGAAGACTTTTATCTTGTATTTGTAACCCTACAGTTCTTCATGTGGAAATGATATTTGAGGAAGAATTATCTTTTCTCTTATGGATATAGTTGTAAATAACCATTTGGTTTTATATGATAATTGATTTTGAGTAAATTACAAGTTATGAAATTTTTGAATGAAAATGAGAGTTATGAGATAACATTTGTGATGGAATTTTGTTATAGTTATTTTTAGGAATCCATCTAATTGTTGGGAATATTATAAAATTATATAGTTTTTGAAAAAGGACAACACGTAGACCATGTGGAAACCCATCGTATCGGACAAAGCAATGAGAATTGAACCCACAACCATAGTGCGATTGGGTTTTATCACATACCACTAGACTATGTGAAGTCCCGGGTTAGTGTGACTAATTCTATTTAGTTAAATGATTTTATTGATAAATAATAAGTTGATTTGGGATCTTATCAAATGTATATCCTTAGTATTAGAAAATTATTTAGTTATTAAGTGATAAATTTTATTTTGGAAGATGTTCGCTTTATTAGGAATACTATATGCCTAAGGAAAATAGAATATTATGGGATTTCATTTGAAGAGTAAAGGTGTTTTTGTACATGTGTTTGTACTGTGGATTGATAGAGATTTGGGTTATTTATGGAAATAATTATCCTATCAAAGAGAATATGTGATTATGTTAACTGCATTTAAGTATGTTACTTTAAGAGTAATCGATATTATATGGAGATACAATTTAATGTTGAAAACTACATAAGAAAATTCTTCTGAGTTTTGGGATTCAATATTAGTTTGGATTATATAAAAATATTTTATGGACAATTGTTTATTGAATGGTACTTATTGAACTTTGGGTTTTGTTGGTTTAATTTTTGAAATTTATATTAGTATTTCGTTCTCTAAAGTATTATCCTTTTTTTGGATCATCTGATCTTTTACTAAACATTTTGGTTTTGGTTAATCTCTAAAGAAAAGGGAAATATATGGTTCATATATTATGGATTATATGATTCTCTATAAGTTGATTCTAGCGCTTCAGGTGTGACCAAGTCATCTTCAATACTCATCATTTGGAGTGAAAGATGAGTTTTTTATAAGAATTAGATAAAGGATGAAACTCTACTAGTCAAGCATATTTTTTCCTTCTTATTCTATGAATAAATTAATTATTAATCTTTAGGTAAGGGATCTTAAAAAAAATTGTGTTATCCAAATGCTTTATGTTTGGCTGAACTGATTATATTTTAAATCGTCATACATCGATGGCTTTGAGGCCCTCAATTTTACACTTGTTTGTGATGGATGACCTCAATAACTCCCTATATATATTTATGTTTTCCCTCCAATTATGTGTCTATAATTTCCACCAATGTTCTCCTAATTGAGATCATAATTTAGTGGTGACTTTTTCATCACCTTTTCCATTTTATTAAGACTAAATTTTGTTTACCCAATTTTTGATGTTGGTTTTCCACAAAAATATTTTTCTATTTTTAAACTTTTATTTTTGAAAAACAATTTCAAATTGAGAGGATGAAATTTATTGAAGGAGGAGAGAATTTAACACCCCAATATTTCATATTAAGGTATTTTCTTTAAATTCAATAGCTTGTGCTACAACAACATCACGTTCGCACGCATCACAACTTACCAAACTAGCAGTTCAAAAGCGGTTATGAATATTATTAACTAGATTTTAAATTTCTTATACTCCATATAATTTTAACTTCTGTATTTCTTGTTTCAGAGACAAATTATATGAAGAAATTCAATTTTTCAGATAAAAATGTAAATTAAAAAAAATTTAACACCTTTTAATGGAGAACCCTGTTTAAATCCAATATTTGACACTTTTACATATTTATTTTGACAAAATAAAATTCTTCTTTATAATCGGGACATCAAAATTTACTTTGGATGAAATTTTGGTATTTTTCTAATAATATTCATTTTTTATGAATAGTGATAAATAATGTATTTTAATTCAAAACTAACTTTTAATATAATTTATTTATATGGATAGATTATATTTTAAATTGTATTTTAAGTGTAATTAGAATATATATTTACCCTTTAATACTATTTTGGTCATTGGAATTAATTTCACTTTGAAATTACACATAAACAAGTGTCAATCTTTTGATAGTTATTGTTTCTTAAAAATACACTATTTGTTTTGACAATGGGAATTAATTTTAAATTAATTAATCCAACTTCTAAGATTTGAATTTGGTGAAATAGTCATCATTTTGGAATTCATAATATCAAATATATCATAGGTTGAATTTTTGGTATTTTTCTGAAAACATCAATTTTTATGAATAGTGAAACCACTAAGCAGTGATTAAAAATCCGAAATTTTCATTTAAATGAAATTTTACTGCTTCTGTAAATTGAATTTTAAAAATATGAGATACATGGTTGTTATTAATAAGTAAAATTTGGTTCAATATGAAGAAAATAATTTTTGGTGAATTGTAAATTTTGACTTTTATTTACCGCGGTTAAAGGTAAATAGGGTAATTCAAGGTAAAAAGAATATTATAATAATACAAAATTACCTTAACAGTTGTCCTAACCTTATTGGATGAATCATGGACATCAATGGATATCGTTGGGTCGATTTGGGAACCCCATGGAGCCACTTAATAATGACAATGACACTATATTTTAATTAACTTAAAGTAAAGAAAAAAATGACATAACAAATATTTTTTAGTATATTAATTTTTACATAACGTTATATAAATCATATTTTCAAATATAATTATTCATTGTAAATCTAAAATGATTTCCTACATTATATTAATTTTTTATAATTTTTAGAAATTAAATAAATTAAATTATTTATGACACAACAATGTTGTAGTATTCACCTCCTTAATTAATGATTTAAATAAATATGATTCTTAATATTAAACAAATATCCAAAACCTGCCCAATTTTTATTGGATGATTTTATTTTGACTCTGAGTCATCATATCATCGACTTTAATTAGTTTTGGACCTCTATAAACCAAATATCACTATATAATAAAATAATATATTCGCACTTTCCAAAAGAGCCCCTCCTCCCCCTTTTAAAAAGACACCACTTCTAACCAATTTCACACACATCTCAAGCCCCTTGGATCATCCAACCCCTTCCAAAATAATCTAAAAATATCCCCCTGTCCCTTCTAGAAGCCTTACCTTAGGCATAAGTAACTTCAAGAAGTCCTTTTGGTTCAATCCAATGAAAGTTACCCAAATTAAAGGTAACATTTTCTCTTAAATTCATTTGTTTTATTTTACTTCTCCAACTCCCTAAAAACTTATTATTAATTTCGTTTATAAAAACACGAGTATACTCAATATACTATGATATTTTTATGAGATGGATTTGAACTACACTTACGCACACCTTCATCTAATGGGTGAAGAACATATTGTTTCTAGGGATGGACAACTAACGCCTCACGAAATGATGATTGTTCGATTATCTCCTACCGCCTCTCATGGTGGCCATTAATATGGAATAGTATTTATATACTCTATATATATTATGTTTTTGTTTTATTTATTCTTCTATATTTTCCATTTATATCATTATTTTATGGTTTCCATTATGGGTAAAACCTGATAATTTCATTTGAGGAAGTGCGGACTACCAACCCCTCAAAATGATATGACTCGTTAATTCCTTATGTAGGAACTATAAAGGATGGAATTGATGATTTTATATATGAAATTATATTGGAATTATATTATACTTATGTATCAGTATGTTTTAAATCCATTAAAATACAAAATAGAAATGAAAGTAGCATTCATGCATATGTACGGCTTACCGTCTCCATGAACGGTACATTTCATTTCTTATATCCAAATGTTATATAATGATATAAATGGATATATATACTGGATACATAATATATATCTAATTCATTTATATAATTCTGAAGATAATGGACTTTTGATCACATGGAAAAATTGAAATTATAACATGTTCATTTTAGACTCATGTTCCGAACATCGATAAAATATCCAATATGAACTCAAATAATTAACTAATTGTTATAGCAGGGTAATAAGTGATATAGAAGGAATAATATACTTGAAAAATGTTCTTAAGGAAGTAGATATTAACTTATGTTTATTATTCAGTAAGAAAAGGAACATACAAGACAAGTCAGACTTGAGGTAAGGGGTTTCTTATCTCACTTTTATTTCCTCAAGATTTCCATTGTTCGCCACTTATTTTTTCATGTGGTGTATTGTGTACTACCATTTGATATATATTATCATGATTATATTTATAATCATGGTATTCAGTGATTCATTTTGTGGTTATTAACTTTTGATCATATGACTCGATTGATTGCAATGAAGTTAGGGTTTTTCATCTCACTTTTATTCCCGTGAGATTCATGCTATATTGGTTACTACTTACTTTTGTGTGGAGTATGTACTGAACCTTATTGTATTATTTTAGTAATATAATTTAATTTCTGTATATTTACATATTCATTTTATGATACTTATTTCATGGGTTTTATGTTTCATAAGTAACCAAATCGGTAAGGGAATTTCAAATTTCAATTTCCACTCATTGGGCTTTACGTATACTTAATTGATTGTGTTACTCCATGATTATTTGTGGAATCACTATTTATTATTTTTGTCATAATTTCCACTCCCCTTTCTATGGATGTACTTCTGATACAAATAATCACTCCATTTATAAATTCTCAAGTCATGGATATGAACTTGATAAGAGTAATTTTAACTCAATATGAATTTATTGAGTTAAACATCCAATCCATTGGTAACAAGAATATGTGTCAATGTCCTCGGATTGATTTACACTGAATATCCAATAATATTGACTGTATTTAAAAATTTCACACATAATGATGTCATTGATTTATCATTAACCTAAGGATACTGTCTTTATAATAGATTTAATGTCAATTTACATTCCATTGAGACTTCTTTGTTGTTATACACCGATTCACATTTATATGTGTATATAATGATATTTGACATAGTATATCATGAATCCCTTGATTCTCATGACATTATAAAGTTTTTATTACCTCAATTATTTTTATTCATGTGTCTCTCTTTTGGTTAGGAACTCTAACTAAAATATCATTTTAAATGTTTTAAAGATTTATTATTCTAAATATTTCTCATTAATTTATGTGATTTAAAAATATTTTTAAGGATTTATTTATAAGTACATTAATTATTTAAAAGTAAAATTCCTTTTAAAAGTTTCAAAGTGGTAATGGACACTTTCATTCAAAAATCTATTTTTAAACGGCTTCTTGAACAATAGTGTGACTTTTAAATGTTTTCAAGAAAAAGGGGGGAATTTCTCTCAAATAGTTTTGATGATTATTTTCATCTATGTCAATATCCGTCATTATTATCGATTGAGGTTAATCTGTTACAATACAATCTTCTATATTGTATAGAATGAGTTATGTTTGAGTGTGGATGTGCTATTTTTATACCATTCATGGTATATGGTTAATATATTGACATTTTGTATCCTAGTTTAATATGAATTTTTATGTTGTGATTAAACCTTTTCATATGAGAAATGCATTAGATATAGTAACTGATGGGTGGAGCCTACTATAGCTTCTCGATGCATCGGTAGGTCTTATGAGATAAACTAGTGTCTTAGCACAAGTACTAGACAAAATCTTATTTGTATTCTTGGAATAAGGCCTTGACTATGTATTTATGATGTCTGGAATTATGAATTCCATATTTATGAGAATAGATATTGATATTTCATTTAGTTATTTGACTAGTAGAATACCCATGACAATGTTTTATTATGGCATTATTTACTCAGCTAATATTCCTACCATAAAGGTTTCGTGTTGATTATTTTTAATGCCATGTGTTTTCAATTATTCACCATGACTAATGTTTTTGTTATCTTCTGCTGTATTGCTTACTCTTACACAGTGTTTGAGCTCACCACTTTCTCATGTTTCATTTTCCTAGGATATGAAGAAGTTAGTTATTAGTGACTTGCATGAATAATCTTGGAATCTTGGATGTTTCTGATGAAATAAATTAGTGTTGTCTTACTTTTAAAGTTGTTGTTATGAACTTATGTATGTATCTTGTTTCCAATACTACTAAACTGATCGGTCTCGTGGGACTTGATTCCTTGTAATCATGCCAATGGATTAAAATAATGCATCGGATCCAAGATTCTGGGGTTAGGGAATTACATAAAACCAAATTAAATGTCTCACATTACCATATTCATTTTATTGTGGTTTTAATTTTAATTAATATATGGCTTTCGTGCCCATTTAATTTTTTCAGAATTAGGTGGATCCTCATTCCAATTCATAAGTTCCAATACACCTCATGAGTTGAAAGTGGTGTCCAATTAACACAAACCATAAAAAAATTTTGCATTGTATACTGGAACACTTCTATAAATCTATTATAACAAGAACTATAGAGATTAGTAGATCATGGCACGTCAATAAACACGTTTAAATATGTAATTCACACTTAAATGTAAACGTGACATGGCTTAATGCATGATATTTCAATTCTATAGTGATTAATATGATGCATGTCATCCAATTACATGATTTCATTAGGCTGAATTAATATGACTCACCATTCCAATAATACCAATGTTAATAGAATCCCAAACTAATTTTATCGGCCAATGGGAAGTCTTATGAACCATAAATGCAATAATCCAATAACTGAAATTTCACATCGTAGGAAATTTGGGTTTCCCCTATACATGGGGTAGCTACATCAAAGAATAGGGTAAGGTTGACATTATTATGCCATTTTTTCCTATCTAAAACCAAATATTAAGACAAAAGGAAACGTTCTCTGATACTAATTTTTAGAGTCCCACACTAGGTTTCACTAAACAGTGCCACAAGACGATGGCCACATGACATCAAGCGCATATCCCCAAATGTAAGAGGATATTGACTAGAAGTGAGTGCCTAGGTTGTATCCCTGGGGAAACTATTCCCTCTTAGATTAGTGTAAATATAGCAGTAAACAAAATAAAATAGATAGTGCAAGCATACTAATAAGCAGACAACAGCTGAAATATTGAAATAATCCATGCATGCTAAATAACCAAATGGATGCTTTATAACAATACTATATGCAAAATGATAATAATACCATGTCATGTGTCTATTAAAGAAATATATGTGTATGGTAATAGGGGTACAATAATAAAATGGATGTTAAAAAATTACAACAGGGTTAAAAACTACCACTACAACTTCTCAAGCATAGGCTCAATCTTATACCCCCAAAGCACCATCAAAATGTGCAAGAAACCAAGAATCAGAAGTATGACACTTCCCTTTATACATACCTATGATCATAAAGTTTACTCACATACTAAAAAACAATTTAACAACATGTGAGGTATAAATATCAATATACCAATAGCCACGGTGTATGGACCTTCCAATTTCATGTGGTAAATAAAAACAGTCTTCCATATATAATAAATTTAGAAGAATTGAATAAATAAAAAATTAACAATTTGGTCTAATTTGGTAAATGTACACCCATCCCGTGCCACCTACTTCATACTATGCCAGAATTCAAAATAAGGTTCCTATGAAAGTAACAATATACATATAGATGTACCAAAGTAGAAAAGGAATCACATAATGCATGCCCCAAGCTTGTGCTCTATATTGGGTTCTCATATCCATGTCATAGTATAAATATGCTCTTGTATAAATAGTAATCATCAAGGGAACACAAAATAATCTCATAATAAAAATAAGTGATGTATCTCATATAATTTAATAGAAATTCAATCAATCTATTAAATCCAGTTGTAGAGTCACGAGCTCATCCAAGGTGATCTCAATGAATCCCATGTATCGCTACAAGAACATGCAATATAATCCAGTATAACTATGTATGTCCAAGGTGGTCCAAATGAATCCCAATTATTACTCGAGGCATGGTGACTCTGAGTTCTTCCTAGGTATCTCAGATAGGGGACTAAGTACCACCCATGCTATGGCATTGCCATCTTTCCAATGGTTCCATCAATGGTTGCATGCCTAGGGAATCGGTATCACACATGAGTATAATAACACACCTGGGAATCACTCACCTAGAAAGAAAAACCATCGCTCTTTTCATGTCAAGTCATAACCAAACGAGCATGGAGATACCATCTGTGGATACTTAATAAATAACCCCTATTATCTCCAATCCTGAATCGAGTGATCCATAAAAATCAAGGCATGTATCAAGGAAAATCATTTATAATTTCAAGCCATTAGATAACCATATTATTCTAAAATCTATCAATCTATACAATTATTATAATCCAATAAAAATTTAATAATTAATTATACACATGTATAAGAAATGATATACAAGAAAAGGTATATATAATTAGAATTCCTTTAATAACTTGTCATCAATGAAAGTTTAATATGTCAAGATATCAAGCATGACTAGGAACAACAGTCCATTAAAGCCAAACTATGTGATTAAGCAATGAGAATATAATAATATAAGGCGCGTGGAATAACATAACGCATCAATAATAAGGCATGAATAAAAGAATTTTTCTAACATTCAATAAACAATTGAAATATAAGTAATTTGACATGACATATAAGCATCAACCAACATGTATAAACATTTTACACTAGGTGTAAGGATTTAATTAAGAATTATCCTCCATGTGAATTTAATTATAAGGTGTGCGAAATGTGATTCAAGGTAAAGTATCATCATTCACCATTTATATCATCTTGTTTTATCAATTAAGGAATTAATCCATGGAAAACATACACCCAAGGTGATTTACACTTCTAAATCATGGGAAAATAGTTTATCAAGGAAGATTAGACCCCAAGGATACCCAAAGTCTATGAAAACATCCTATTAATGTGGTTTTCCATCATATAAGGTAAAACAGAATTGAAAACCCAAGGAGGTCAACTTAATATACAAGAATGGGCCTCGCCAAAAGAGCATATCTAGGGGAACAATGGAACAACACTTAAAATGTGGGAAAGGGGGAAAAGGCATAGACAAACTACCTCATAGTTTTGGAACTCCACACATCTGGTAAAAATCCCTGATTCAACCTAAAACATTAGAAATAGGATGATTTAATAAAACCCATAAAATAAGACACAAATACATTGCACCAAAATAGCAGAATGGATTGTAGAGAAACCACAAAATATAGGATTAAGGAATATATATTATACCAAGATGATTGCATTATCTTCGGACGATGAATGAAAAGGATAAAAAATTATTGAGATCTCACAAACCCACTAAAAGGAAGGGGGAGAAGTCCATGCACGGCAAGGTAGGGGGAAATATCAAGTGAAGAGGTGGGAGGAGAAATAAATGCAGGTTAAAGAACTAATAAATGGAAAATAATATAAAATCACCCCCACTTTTCCTTATGTATAGTTTGGCCAAATGGTTGACTAAACCATGAACCAACCATCCACAAGGTTTCGCTACTTAGGGTATACTACACAGGATATGGGAATAGTTTGAATTACTATGCACAAACCTTACAGTAACTCATTCTATGAAATATGTAATCAATATCTTGACTATATGCCCTGGTTCTCATAGTTATAGACTAATTGTGTGGACTATAGGATCCCACTAACTACTACCCACAGTATGGGGATACCATGTGGGCTGGACCACATTGTGTCTTCTAACTACGTGGCCTTGTCTGTTTCCTCCATTTTCAAGGATCCAGCATCCGAACAGCCCCAGACTCACCTAATACCGCATACAACCCATTAAGCAACATTAATAGGGTTGTTTTAAGGAATTAAAAAAATAAATCAAATGGTTATTTCCATTTAATAGATTCTGGATGTTACAGAATATTCCACATCCCAAATTAAAAGCATCATGCATGGAAATTCAAATGTCCCCTATGGATCATAATATGCATGTGTTTGTGGTTTTTTTCTCATTTTTACTCTCGTTTCCTTTCTAATAATATTATTTGGTTCTTGTGAGGGTTTCCACTTAACCTAGAAAATTTCATTTAGAAATTAAAAAATAGGGAGTTCAGTAAAGGTTAGATATAGACCTTATTTTCAGCATTACTTATCACCCTTAGATGGATTGTCTGTCTAAGATAACATTTGATAATCTAGAGGATATTTTTATGTCATGATCAATGGATTTACAAGGCTATTAAGATAAACACATTTCTTTTTTGGGGTTCTCGTATAACTACAATTTTCATTCTATAAATCAAATCGATTTTTTCAGGATCTTTATTGGAAGAGATGTCAAAATCCATCATGCAAGGATGATTTCAGAGATCAGAAGTTTATGGGACTTGATATTATAAAATAGTTGATAGATAATTTCCAAAACATTCATTATCATAATGAATTTTTTTAATGTAGACAAAAAAAATTATGGAGAAAATAATTAAATAACCTAGAGTTTGATGTCTGAGATATGGTATTTCTTCTTATTACACCATGGAAGAAATTCATTAGGTCCGGAAGTAGGGAAATCATAGTCCATGATAAATATTCTTATTTATGATTAATGACTCCATCTATGTTATACCAATTTACTAGAAATATCACTTAACCTATTAAATTTACATGATGTGTTCTGTGTATACATCCTAAAAAAGTATATACCAAACCCTTCGCATATACTAAACCCAAATGTTGTGCCACTGGAGAATTTTATTTCTTACTAGGAGCATCTAAGGATGATTTTAGATTCAAATACTTTGTTCAATGAACCAAGAAAACTCAAAAGGTTAATGTAATGTTGTGAAACAAAACGTTTATGGAGTAAACATGGGAACTTGAAGAACTAATGAAATAGAAGTACCCTCGTCTATTTATTTTTATAAAATGAAATTTAAAGGGATAAATTTATAAAGGGGTGAAATGTTACAAACCATAAATCTATAAATGAAATTACATTTTGAATGAATATATTCCTTTTTTATAATATTGTTATATAAAACAAATGCACTATATTTCATTGTTTTTTTGAATCATAACAATATATAGTAATTATATTATTTATGGCCATAAATATCATTAGGATTCGTGACTATTTGTAATATTGATATTATTTAGTGACCGTCATGAATAGTATATAATTACAGTTTTAATAAAATGTAAGGGATGAAGATGGTAGAAATGATGGACTAAACTAGTAGGATCATAACTAATGAGGTCCATTTATTTAATCATCTAAAGAAAATATAATTTGAAATAAATTAATCATTATATAGTTTATTTTTTAGTTAATATTTTTGAATGATCTTATAGAAGGAATGAAATACATAGAAAATGATTTTAAGACAAAGAATCCCAAATTTTATTTCTGAAAAATATTTAATTTAAAATGAATAACTCTTTAATGATTGATTCTAGGATTTGAAATAAAATCTATTTTCATGAAATTGTACAATAAAACATAATTTATTAAAAAATAAATTATAATATAACAAAATAAAGTGTCATGTTATTTTTATAAGGTTCATAATGTTGTTATTGTCTTAAAAACTGGTATTTCAATAAATAAGTATTTTTATCTAAAATTTTGATTTCAAACATATATAAATTTATGTTTATGAAATAAATTTTAATTCCAAAATAGTCACATTGAAATTACGAATGATGTATTTTTCTTAATTTTTTGAGATTGTCAAATTTTTGGATAAAAATCAGATAGGGTAAAAAAATATAGTTTTTATTATCATGAAAATGTATCATAAAAGTGATTTAATAAATAATTATAAATAATTATAATGAGAAATTTGATTTTTTATTTAGGAAATTTTTTTAGTTAATTATATTAACTATACAAACCTATAATGATTCCTCTAAAACATTTATTATATTTTATGTTTTTAAAATCAAGTCTTCATGAACATGACTCTCATCCACATCCTGAATGTTTTTATTTATTGTATTTTTTCTCTCAAAATAATAAAATAGTATAACCCAGTTATATTATCTTGAATCCATAGGGAGGAACCATGAGAATGTTTCTAGTTTTCATTATTTAATAACATATATTCCTAACTCTCTATTTAGAAATTAATATCCCCCCTTTCACTATTAAAACCCATCCAATATCTCATTTCTATTCACTCAAAATACATGAAGCTCAATGTTGCTCTTATATCCCCTTTTTAATTTCCACCAAAGGAGTTCCCAATTTATTTACAAGCTCATTCAAATATTGTAGATGACTCCTATAAATAATGGATCATTCTCTCTCTTCTTTTCTATTTAATTAATATTTTTTTCTAAACCTTTTCATTCCAAATTAGTCATCATTATAGTTTATTATAACTATATTTTAATTGTCTAAATTGTTCTAAAATTTTGAGATTCTTTCTTTACCTCTCATTAATCCCTTAAATGAACCATTTTGTACACCTATTTTTCATATGAAATTATCAAATGATTTTCCCTTCCAAAAATTTGTGTTATTAAAACCCAATCATATTTTCATTCAATAATATTCAAATAGATTTAACTATACTTCATTTAATATTGATGTGTTCATATAAAATTCACACAAAATAATCATGGGATTAAAATTGATTAAATTAATTCTTATATTGTATAATATACATAGAACATAAATATATGTCAATGATATAAAAGTGATGGGTGGCCCCAAAATAATATAGTCAAACCATGAATTGGGTAATGTTTTTATCTCATCAGATTCCATGAATGGAAAATTAATTATTATACTAAGTACCAAGTTCAATTAAATCCCCAATGTTTCCCTAAACATATAATTATGATGTCACATTTTATGTTTCTTATACATTTATATGATACCGTAGTATTATGATAAAATATATTTCTTGATTCAATGTTCATGTGTTTAATTTTCACCTTTGTATGTCACTATTATATGCATTGTGACACACATGTATTACTTTACATTTTACTATTCCAAGTGTATTCACTTACTGGGCTATAGAGTCCACCGATTTCTTATCTAACAACTCATGTTGTCCCATACAATATTAGAAGATCAATGGAAGTTAAGGGCATGTTATTAGGATTTTAAATGTTTTGATGATATCTCATTTTCCTATTATTTTATTATGTTTCTAATTTACCAATGAAATTGGGTCTTTTGGTTCATCATGGTTATATTATTTTTATCTTCATGTAATAAATCATGAAATAAATATTATAGGTTTTTTGGGTTTTCATACCCCATACCCCTATTCAGCTTCTAGATTTCGGGATACTGCCTTAGAGGGTGGAGGACTCACAATCCAATATAGAGTTTGGAGATACTAAAAATTTATTAAATAAAGAAGTGGGGAAGAAATTCTATAAACTATCATATTTTCTAGAGAAATGTTGACATTATAAATTATTTGAAATCCTTGCCTGAACCCTGCTATTGGCCTTATGGGAACCATGAATCTCTTAAGTCACCAATGACTTTTGTTCCATGGTCCTCAATTGAGTAAATTTACTTATACCCTAACCAGATCTCCATTAATATTGATGTGAACCAAAATAAAAGTGTATGGAAGGAATCACCTTTACTCATATGTGAGATATCCTAGGTGTATTCTCAAAATATGTACTGAAATTCCTTTTTATCCACAAATATTGCACCTTATAAGATCTCGTCTCACAAAGGGTGTATAAGAAGCACTACTCTTCTCCCCTTGTATACCATCTTATTATACCTACTCATCCTTTCTCAGTGCCATGGAAATCACTTTAGTATAGGTCATCTTGTCAAATCCCTTAACATTATATATATGCTCTGGATGAAGGGTAATTTCATCCTTATAAACCTTCTATGCATCATTCAAAAGTAAAAGTGGTGAAATGTGTAGTAATTCCATTAAATGTGCTTATTAATTAAAAAAAGTAACATCATCCCTTTTATAATCTTTATTAAATCATGAGCTTAGTCGAGGTTTAGGATGTCGCGAATGACCTCCTTGAAGAACATCTTTTTGATGGCCTCCTCAGTAATACCATATCCCCTTAATTTCAATACTATAATGACTAAACACTTCCTGGAGGGTTCCATAAACATAAAATTAGCTATCTCTACGCACCAATCCTCATCTATCTCTATAATATCAACGATTCCCTAGATAATGTCAACCCAATCATC
Source organism: Viscum album (assembly GCA_963277665.1). Lineage (NCBI taxonomy): Eukaryota > Viridiplantae > Streptophyta > Magnoliopsida > Santalales > Viscaceae > Viscum > Viscum album. Next base: position 129,630,852 of record OY728140.1, read on the forward strand.
AACATCATGTGGACCACGAATGCCCTGGAATACTGGATGATACTGGAGATGGAAATCTCAGGGATAGATAACTAACATCCTTTATTCTCCTCTATCCTAAATTGGAATAGTTTATATGTCCCTAGACTAAGGAAGGTTTACAACCTGAACCGCTGGAGCAGGCACATGATATAATGACCCCCAATCATAGTAATTAGTTTTCTAGAATACTATGTGAATAGTTTTTTGTACACACAAAAATAAACTAAAATGAAAAAAACATGATACCATTATAAAATTATCAAACTGTACAATTTTATAATAGATTTTATGATGGATTGTATCACTTCAAGTAACAAATTTTTTTAAACTATATAAAAGTGTATAATAAAAAATTGTAATTTTATAATTATAAAATATTTATAATTATCTTTTTTTTCTGTAGATTATATTAATATAAATTTATTATAAATATTTTAAAGTTAATAAGATGAAATGATTCATATATTTTTAATTATCATGATAAAATTATGTAATGTGTGAAATTTTATTCTGGTTATAAAATTAAGATTATAAATTATATAATAGTTACCATGGTAAAGTTGTTATTTTTCTATGAATAATAATTGTCAAAATAATAAGAGTTTTAATATGTTCAATTAATATATATTTAATTGAGACCTTAATGTGATGTCTAAACCTATATAAATATTAATTAACACTCATTTAACTGGTAATCAATCTTGAAAAATATGAATTACACTTAATGATTAAAATTGTATTTTTCTATAAAAACAATTTATCCACACATTACATGTATTGATATAAAAGTTTAATTTATAATATTTAGAAGTTGAATTATGTAAAATGGAGTCCTAATTTAAATTCATTGAATCAAAATTTTCTATAAAGGTTATATTATAACATAGTTTCTATGATTAATTTTTAATCAAGATAAATAAGGGTAAAATGGGTAAATAAATTATCTTAAACTTTTAATGATTAAAAGGTTACCTACACCCTCTAGAAATATTTCTTTATCTATTAATGTATAAACCACATGTCTCACATAGAATTTCTTCACCTAACTGACATGACTCACCTAACCTACCTAACACCCATTTGATTAATTTCTTACCCCTTAATAAATTCTTCTTTTACATGAAAATGTCCATGTTTCAATAATAAAAGGTTTTCACTACCACTGATTTTATCATCCTCTCCACACTAAATTCCTTGATCATTGTGATCCTTTATTTTTCCCTCTTTTAATTCTTACCAATGAGTTCCTGTGGATCTATGGGGTCCTCCTAGGCTTTAATATGGTACTTAGCTGGGTAAAGGTTTTCCTCCTCTTATTTATGATTCAAGTACTTATTTTTGGTTATTCCCTTTGACATTGAAGTAATTTTTATTTCATATGTTCACAATAAACACTTATACTATCATAATAGTCACCTATTAATGAGAGGATACATTTCTCTCTCATTAAAACAATTCTACAATACTTTTTGTTTAGTTATTATGCTGTGTAAATCACACCTCGATTATCTTATTCTTATTATTAATTCAAGAACTTAAACTTTTGTAATACTTTATGATTCCATGTGATTGTGACCCCACATGTTCACAATAATTCCTGATTTGATTTAATTATTCCCTATTGATTTTATACTATCTATCTATCTCATTAATTAATTTTATAATACCTTTAATATAGTCATCTTGTGGCAAAATGTATTCATTGATTTAGCACATATATGTTTCAAGTACACCATTTTAATATCAATAAAGGTTATACTTATAATTGAAGTTAAAAAAGGTTATGGATATCATAATTTTTTTGGAAATCGGTTAACAAGATATATATATATTTATCATACTGTAGGTTGGAGTGCTATCAACATAGCGATAATTCTATATAACAATTTCATTGACTCAGTTTCTAATTCAATGGTCCATATCCTTTGATAAATGAATATACAATTAATAAAACATTTGATTTATCCTTTTACATTTTTTTTGTATTTCATTTTTTCTATGGGTAAATTTCTTCTCATTATCAATATCAAATTCCTTGATAACATGTTCACCAAAATAAAAGTGTACTATCTGTATGAACAATTATCATTCTCATCAATGGATCCTTTCTTCCATGTCTATAGTATCCATAACACCAATGTTTTATTCTTTTTTGGGAAATTTAATATATATTATTTTCTAAAATTCTCATAACTATTTGTAATATTTTTATGTTTAATTTTTATTATTCTTTTTATGATGTCTGTTTGTTTGAAAGAAATGGGTTTTCCATAAATTCAAAAAAAATGTGTTTTATTCAACTCCAAATTGATTAAAAATAATTATTTCTTTTCAATTGGAAATATTTATAATATGTTTTGGAGAAATATTTTATTTCACTCCTCTGTAATGTTTTTCAGTGAAATTTGATCATCTCATTTATAATAAATTTTTAAAGCATTGTGAAAACATTTTTAGTTTCACATTTCTATTTCCTCCACAGTTTATCTCTCATGAATTTAAGTTTTAATCATCATCAATATTTTTGATAATATTATTACTTTTTAAAAATTATATTTTTATATCTTATTATATTTTATTTTTATTTTATATGACATCTTTTAATGTTTATGAAATATATTTTTCTATGGGTTCATTAAGACAAGTTTATCATTGATTTTATATGGTGCACCTTTTTATGGATGATGAGTAGCGGGGTCCTATAACACCCAAAAAATAAAGAGGTATATATTTATATATCATTAGTTTGTCAAAGTTTTACATAATGAGTTTTTTCACATTGGCATGGGTATGGTTAGTTTGATCACATTTTAAGGCATGAGAATAATGATTTTGCTCACATAAGTGTGGGAAAATGGGTTTCTCACATAGTTTCATTTTTATAATGGATGTAACATATTTCCATGTTGTTTTTAAAGTTATTCCATGTTTTCAAGATGAATTTCATTTCCATGAAACTCATTATTTTAATGTTTAAAAAAATGTTTTTAAAAGTTATATACACCCTTATATTGTGTTAAAATGTTTATTATTGTTGAAATCTATTTTGACCCATTTCATATATTTAATGATACACAATGTTATATTTATGATTTTGTGTCACTCTATCATGTTTTATGATTTTCAACTAAGGTCATTCGATATTTTATTAATATATTTATGTCTTCCTCATAGTCTCATTCATGTTTATGATCTGACATGTTATAATACTTTTTTCATTTATTATGTGACTAAGATCACCCCTTTCTCATGGTTATATTCCCTATGATATTAATACAATTATTCCATGTGAGATATCTAGAAAGGCATTATAAGAGAATGATAGCAGGTATAATTTTACCAGTGTTGTAAAATTAGAAGATTATTTTATGAATTTCAAAGATATTAAACCTTTATTTCCACAGTTTGTATGAAATGTTGTGAAATTAATTACTAAATCTGGAGACTAACGTTATATTTATGTCATGTTTATTTGGTCCACTACAGTTGGAATTAGAGAAATATTTGGTTAAATAATGAGATTAGTTTAGGTAACTTTATATAAAACCCTATGTAATAGTATAAGAGATGATTTTAATAATAGGGTAACATCTGGATGTTTTGGTAATGTAGAGGTTGTGTGTCTTTCCAAGAAAATAAATCCCCATATAGAAACATGCATGTGGATATAGGCTATGGAATTGTTTTACCTAGGGTAATTACATAGAAGAGGGTGTGTTGGGTATTATCTCTGTTGTGACCAGGTTCACAATAAAGAGGCCTAAATGCACACCTCAATAGACACTCTATTTGGATATTCATAAGTTAAAAACATTGTTATTACAAACCATTACAAAGTATTTGAATATATATAACTATTTCAATTAAAATATGACCACAGATAAACAAGATTTAAATCCAATAGATTTAATGACTAATGTGTGTTTGTTTATTATGAAATAATCCTTATAGGTTTATACATTCATATTTATGCACATTAAAAAATTTAAGTATGTGGATTCCAAAATTTCAAATAGTTGATGTAATTCTGGGAACCTGAATATTCTATGTTTACAATGGGTGTAATGGATAATGTAAACAGTGTCCCAATAGAAAACCTAATGATATTGGGGATGGAGTGAAAAACCACAAGGAAATGTTCACCTTGAAATCTTAAGATGTGGGAAATAACCCAAATTGTATTGAACTCCCAAAAGCAACATAGAAATAATAACTCAAAATTGAATCATTTATGAAAAAACTTACAACCTCTTTTAGTAGGTATTCTAATCACATAGTTTTTGAGTTTTGGGATAATTCAATATAAAAGATATTTTATGTTCTCCAGTTCTTAGACCCTAATATGTTTTTTTTTTGGTATCCAATCATCTAAAAGGTGATGTTGTTTCTCTAGGGGTAGACTCACATTAATAATACTATAGAAAAGTATGATGTATATTATATGTTATGGGAAGAGTTTAGGAACATATTTTCCAATAAGTATTTTCCATGGAATAATTTTAGAAAAATGTATAGGTAATTCTTAGAATTATGGAAAAAAGGATGAATATATTGAATCATATGATGAATTTTCAGAAGACACATAGGGTATGCCTCTTTTTTCACCACCCACACTGAGAGAGAAATAAATCTCTTATTTAATGTATTAAATACAAATCTTTTAAGAAGGATAGATATAATATACTTCTATGTATAAAAATAAATTTAAATATTTTCTATTATGGTATAGATGGAAACTAGAACCTCCAAATATTATGGGGAAAAGAAAAGGGAAGTTGAGTATCATGCATGAACTGATGAAAAGACACATGGTGGGAATAAATAAAAATTTACTACATGCAATAAATGTTGGAGAAAGAACCCTTGTAATTATATCAAGGGATCAAGTAGTTTTTCTACATATTGTAAAGGCATACACAAAGATCGCATCTATTAAACTTAATATAAGAGTCTGACTAATGCAATAAAATAAAATAATGTCCCAAAAAATGATCCAACCACACCACAAGGACTCAAGTGAAATTAGTTAAAACATTATGAGAATTAATGACCCATCTCTCAGGACACTAAAGATAATCAGCTAAAAACCTCATAGACTAAAGGAACAATAAAGTAAAGTCATGATCACTTTTGCTAAGGTAAATCATGATAATGAATTGATGTGAGCAACATTTGATATCTTTTAGAGGTTTGATAATACCATATTTTATTCTAGTTCATCACATTCATTCATATCACACGTGTTTTATAATAATCTTGAACAACCACCGCATCTAATTAATATAAAACTATATTTGAAAATCCTATTTGAAAAGTTATAGAATCAAAAATTTATAATTATGATCTAATTGAGATTTGTGGGAGGAAACTTCATGAATATATAATTCACCCTATGTTGGTTGAATTTTACATAATATCATGTATGGATTCGACTTAGATGCATAAAGAGCATACCAATTATTAGGATAAGGATATAATGACCCGATTAATCATTTCCCTCTTGAATGGTGGAAAGAAAACCTACAACTAACCGTAGCCCACCTCTAGCATTCTAGGCGATGGTGATAAGCACCCTGAAGGTGCAATTATAATGGGATGACTTTTCTTAATTAGCCATTACACATGAACCCAACCATCACTATGGAATATAAAAATTGAATATAAATTGAGTGAACTATAATCTAAAGATAAACCATTCCTGTAATAAACTCTAGGGAATAAAATAGAGTATAGAAGAATAAATCCAATGATTAAAGGGTAAATATACACACCTAACTATAAATAATGATCCAAACTGAAAATAATGATAAATAAATAACAGTGTGAATTCCTGGATATCAAAATCTCTGCCCTGACCACTGTATGTAGTAAAATGCACCCATGAATCCATAATCCCCCTTTAATTCTCCATTAATCTATCCTTATTCTACATAAGGCATCCCACATGATAGAAAAGCCTATAAAGGGTTGGTTATATACAAACCCAGTAGGATTACCTGATAAACTAAAGTGATAAAATTAAAGATACACAATCGAAGGATTCATCTGAACCCAATGTAAGAGTGAAATGATATCCCAGAAGATACAGACACATATAAATACTCATAACGAAAATAAAATGCAAAAGGGGGTCTTTATGTCATATCCTAGCCAAATTTGATGGTTTGTCATACATCTCTAAAATCCCACCACTGATGCCAAACATTAAATGAAACCTCACTATAATAAGTGTGGTGGGTCCACTCCTCACCGCTACACTCCACTGTCGATGGAGACACACTCCATGGAGGACCTACACCCCAAATGATATTGATGATGGGGGGGGGGGTACCCCTCCTTAGATTTAAGACCTATACCCTAAGTATGGGAGTATCATCTCTACTTTTATAAAGATTATAGGGGACTCACTCCCTGATGCAATAGGGATGTCTCTCTCCATGGATAAAGGATCTTCACCCAACATAGTGGAGAAACTTCTCTACATGTCATCTCTTCGATAAACCACCTAGTCACTATATTCATCAATTATAATGTGAATAATATTCATTCTTGGAACACCTCACATCATATGTCAAAATACCCTATGAAGTCCACTATCTTATTCTAACTAGAAAAACACTCAGTTATGCTACTCACAGTGAAAAAACCGAGTCCAAAAAAAGAGATATTAGAGGTAGAAGATTCATATAGGAGTACATTATGTATTTTGTTTCCACATGATGTGTGACCCCACTGTAATGGATATTCGTGTTCTCCTTGGAAATGTCTCAAGATCCCAAATATCTATATACAATGTACCCTTAGCGATACATAGAGCATATGGCCACATGGGGCCCTGGACATTCATATCAACTTATTCCCATGTATTCTAGCCCATGCCACTATACTTCTATACACCGATTCTCTTTCCACATGGGGCCATGGGATGTAGAGCTAAAACACAACTTAGCCACCTAGGCACATTCACTTGGAATCCCCCCCGCACATAGTGTGTCATATTTAAATAACCTGATACCCAATTCTTTGTTGCTAGGGGACTAACATAGTGTGTTCTTTACAGTACATGTCATGTAGTTAGAATTTTTCAAGAAACTCTAGTTCTTCATGCAGACCCCAAGTCCACTATTACAACCATCGGTCTCACCTGTAGACCTCTAAAAATACACTAAGACTAAGGGTTAGACTATAAACCATTTATCTTCATCTTTCGATGTCTAGAAATCAAGATTCCAATCACCTAACATTGAGTAATCGTATGTCATGTGTGCCTCAAGTTTCATATTTCTATTCATGAATATGGGATCTATGAAGTAACACCTATAATCAATTTTTTCTCTTCCTGTAAATACCATATGTTACTGTTGTTCACATATCCATTGTGAATCTAGGAGTCTGATCACACTTATTCCCACCCTGATAATGTGGAACTATGACCCCATATAGAAATGGTGATGAATGTGATGAAGAATTTGGGGAATGGTACAAGAACAATGGTTAATTTAACATTGGTCGGGCATTCTTGACCAATAATCACATAATAGGTATAACCAGGGTGAGAAACATGGCATAATAAATTCAATTTGAATAAACAAATTAACTCGTGAATTTGGCCCATTAGAATTGTTTGAAAATAAATAATCAAATTAAATAATAGAAATCCATACTCAGTTGAATAAAAAATGGAGTAATTCTGAAAATAAACATTCCCTACCTAAAAATCCAAATAATGTTTGGTGATGAATTCATTCTCCATCAATGAAGACAGTTCACTTCATTCACTGCATTCCAATCTGCATCGACCTAATTTTGTTCCATCAAAATATGTCAAATCCCAAAACCATTTCCCTCTATTTTTTATGATTCCATTTCACATGTTATTAAGATGATTATGGGATCTATGAAATGGAATCATAACCCCTTTCTTATGATTCCATTTCACATGTTATTAAGATGATTATATCATTTCATATTTCAATAATTGTTCAACATGATCATGATTATGGAGAAATGTTTTCATATTTTGTAAAATATAATTTTTATATACCAAATTTCCACGACACTATACCTTTATGTTCTTAGGTTTTGAAACTAGTTATAAAATGTATTATTAAATATTGTGTTCATTGTAATATTTTTTTTTCTATTTTATTTGTGTTTCTATATAGGTATAATTCTCTAGGGACTCTACCTATATATAATGTGGTATAACTAGAGCATCCTCTATAGTGGGAGCATTCAGGAATCTCTGTGGTGGCATATTCTTGAATTCTATCCCACACATTGAATGCCTTTGACAACATATGGTCAATTATAATGTAAGCAGACCTAAGGAAAACTTACGGGATATTTACAGGGAGTTTGGTCCGAGGAGAAACCAAAAAATAGGTTATAACCCTCCTTGCATTACCCACGGATCAGTCATATACCTCTCTTTCATTATGTTAGTGACAATCATATATATATACCTCATAAAAACATTCATAAGTTTAACTAACTAATTTGAGCATAAACATTTCACAATAGTAGTGAATAAAAAATATATCCCAAAACAAATCAAAAATCAAGGAATTTAATTATATAACTATTATACATCACACAATAGGTATATACATGACATATGATCCTACGTGCATATTCATGATTTATAAACACAACCAAATCCTTTAAATTGTAACAGAAATTTCATCATCATAAACTCATAAGTATATTACTAATGGGATATAAATTCACATGGAATGTCCCCTACCCATGTTTCACAAAATATATCTAATTAATATTGTAACCCTAAAATTAGAAAATGTTTACCCAATAACACTGATACCATTTTCTAACACTATAACTCAAATCATTGTAGGATCCAAATATTGATGTAGATGCTCAATATACAAGAGGGGGGGGGGGGTGAATTGTATACTTTAAAAATTTCCTTAAACAAGGAAAGATCTAAGTTTAACAAAGTTAAAATAAGAAAATTCACAACACCTCTAACACCAATTGGAAAATTGAAATAAGGTATGAAGTTATCAACATCTAGTTATACACACTTTCTTAAATCTGGAAATTGATTCCGAAACAATGGTTCCGGAAATATGGATCTTGAAATTAAAACTTAACCAAAGGTTACAAAATGAGATTCTACCTTAAAGCATGTAGAATCTAACTGAGTCATAGTATAAGTGTAATGAAATATAAAAACGTTATAATTTCCTTAAAATACAAAATGCAGCCGATAAACTTGTAAAAAAAACAAGTAAAAAGATATAAATCGTTTAAACCAAAGAGAAGGGTATCCAACAACCTTGGATAAAGGTCCCTTGATTTATACTTTCAAGAAAGTCTGTCTTACTCACACCCGGGTATGCCCTCGATACAAAGATCGGAGTCTCTGTCTTGCTATCCCCGCAAGCCCTCAACTTCAAGGTAGTTGGAACCCCTGTCTTCCTCAGCAAGGAATCCCTCGAACTTCAAAGCAGTCGGAACCTTTTTCTTCCTGTACCCAGAAGCCCTCAAATGTAATCACCAACATTCGGAGTCGCACAAAGAAATCTGAACAAGAAGTTCAGTACACACAAGTCCTGAAAAGCTTCTCTATCTAAAAATCAACTTAATAGTGTGTGGTTTCTATAGTGATCAACTTGTTCATTTTTGTTATGAGTTATTTCAAATGATCTCCTATTTATATGCTCGGTTGGAATGGTCGTCTCCCTCCTCTAACAGTCATATTTTCCATAAATTTCAGAGGGAACTTTAAACATGTCACTAAACTAATGGTTAGTTAGAAACAGAATAGATGACATCGTTTTATAACAAAACATGAGTAACTGAAATCACGACATCATTTTATAACAAACATAACAAATCAGAGTGTAAGTAAAAAGTTCGTAATGTAAGTGAAATAAAAGTTCAGAGTCTAACAAAAATATAATTCAGAGTCTATAATAAAGAGATATTCGGATTCGGTTTTATTGGAATTTGGAACCTGAATTCTGTAGAAATCTGGAGTCTGATCTTCAGGGAAATTCAGAGTCTGGTTTCATCAGAATTCAGAACCAGAACTTACAAGGTTATTAGTCAGAGTTCATGGAAATTTGGAGTCAGAACTCATAAGAGTTCAGAGTCTGAATTCAGAGAACTCGAATTCAGAAGATAGATAAGTTCGTAATAAAAATTCGGAGTCTAACTACATGAGAATTCGTTTCCAGAATTCGGAGTGGAACTTCATTAGAGTTTGTATCCAGAATTTGGAGTGGAACTTCAATACAGTTCATATCCAAAATTCGGAGTGGAACTTCATTACAGTTCACATTCAGAATTCAGAGTGAAACTTCATTACAGATCTCATCCGGAATTTGGAGTAGAACTTCATTACAGTTCACATCCAGAATTCGGAGTGGAACTTCATTACAGTTCACATCCATACTACAGAGTGGAACTTCAAAACAGTTCACATCCAGAATTCGGAGTGGAACCTCATTACAGTTCACATCTAGTATTCAGAGTGGAACTTCATTACAGTTCTCATCCATAATTTGGAGTAGAACATCACTATAGTTCAGATCCACAATTTGGATCCTAAAACATAATTCTTTCTATCTATGTATTTATAGGATTCCAAGGTAAAAAATATGAATCCAAATTTTATACTTAGTCAAAATATGAACATTGACAATATGGTAAGGATAAATTTCTTTAGAGAAGGAAATTTTCTATATAAAGGAAAAGCATAGTATAAAAATGATTTGCTTAAATATAAGGTATTTGTGATTTTTAAAACAATAAGGAATGGAAAATTCATTAGGAAAACCTTATTGACTCATAAACCTTTCCCTTTTTGAAAATCACAAATATCCATTAAAAAAGAATATAAGGACTTAGAATAAATTTCTAGACTTTGAAATTAAAGCTTATCATCCTTTGATTATAGATGATAGTGAATACAACTAATTTCCCCCTAAGGATTTGGAACTCTAAGGATTATATTCTGGATTTCCAGAATGGAATTTTCCTTATAAATGTGGAAATATTCTATAATGAAGAATCCTGCTTAGATAAACTCCCCCTTAGGAAAGTTTATTCTAAGTTTTAGAATTTTCCCTTTATCTCCTTATAATTCTTTTTCCTTCTCCCTCGTTGTGATTTACAAAAATATTTTTAGGGAATGAAAAAGATAATAAAGTACCTGAAATATTAGTACATGCTACCAACCAAAAGATAGGTAACCAAAATTTCATTATTGTTAGAATGAAATGGTACAAGGAGAACAGTAAAACAAAAGATTAGGTTTGATTCTCTTTGGATTCTTTTTTCCTTGGATAATAGGCTTTTCAGAATGGTTATCATTTTCTTCACCACTTTATGGTCTTCCTCAAATTGCATCTCTAAAGTAATGATTCTTGCATCTTGAGCATCTATTGCCACTGCCTGAGATTTAAGTGTTTCATCTTGCTTTAAAATTTTTTCTTCCAACTGAATCTGAATATCCTTTTCTTCCCTGTAGTACTGGACAAGAGAACTTAGCTTCCCATTAAAATATTTAACCTCCTGAATCCAAACATCCTACTCAAGAGTTAAATTCTTATCAAAATAATTTGTAAGATTCTTGATTTTAGTGTCTTCGGCATCAAAAGAATCCTTAACATCTACATGGAATTGATCAAAATCTGCAATGTCTTGAACAACATTCTTAGACCAGTTGGTTATCTTCCTTCAAGAAAATCTATGAGCATCATAATTGATAAGATATTTTTATGATCAGCCTCAATATTAGCACATTTATCCATCACCGTGGATACAGAGTACGATTTTTGATTTATTCTATGCTAGAGAATCTAGGATCTGGATTCTATTGCTGGAAAAATCAGAATGACATCCACGAGCTTCTTTAGGGGTTGTTCCACAAATTCATGTCCAGAGATAGATGACTCCAAATCTGATAGTTGGGTAGGAGATGCTTCTTCCTCTATCTCATCCAACTTTCTTTTAGATGAACCAATAACTGCCATCTTTTTCACATGAAGCTTTCTAGGTGTAACAGAAATCACCTTTTTTCCATTGTGAACTTTTGGAACTTCTTCCTCATTTAGATATTCTTGCTCACTGTCAGACACTTGAACAATTTTATCTTCATCAAAATTTTCTTTTTCAGCTCCTTCTTTAAGGAAATCATGAAGAGAACTTTCTTCTTTAGAAGGATTTCTGAATTCTTCTTGACCTTTCTCATCATATGCAGGAGTAGCGAACTTGGAAGATCCGGTTTGAGAAGTCCATAGTGAGATTTTCTCGAATGGAGTTCCCCTATCATGATAATATTTGATTTTCCTTATTATATCATCAAAACCTTCACTCCCTTCAGCCTTTTGGACTTCCTCCACAACTTGTTGAACTATTTCATCTGTAACATATTCCTGTTCTTCATGAGCTATCTCTTTAGAATTTTCCAGAGTCTTATTTCCATGAGTTTCAGGAAAATCTTCAACAAGAAAAGATTTCGGAGCGGGAATATTCTCTGAAGCGATTTCAGTGAATTTCAAAAGCATTTGAACAACCTCGGATTAAGACATGTTCTTCTTCTTAAATTTCTTCTCTTTTTCTTGATTTTCAAGTTCTTCACCAGGTTTTTCTTTTAGGACCTTAGCCTGAGCAGGGTCCAAGTCAAACTATGGCTCCCCTTCTTTCCTTTTCTCTTTGTCCTCCCTCCACTTTGCAACCACTTCATCTGGATAAGACTTTTGTTTTTTCGGCTTGGGTGGTGCGTAATGGATTTCCTTAGACTTAACAGTTTTTTCAGCATTAACCACTTTCTTCAACTTCCTTTTCTTCTCAGATTTCATAGACAATTCCAGAGCTTCTTTCGCCTTCTCAGCAGCTTCAATCTCTTCCTTGGTTAAACGATAGAATTCTCCATATTCAACTGAAAAACCCATTTTCATCCATTTTAACGTGTCATCTATGACAAGCATTACATCACAATTCCTTTTCTTGGAGTTGAATGCAATCGTGAATGAATCAAGAGTTCGAACAATCAACATTGAGATCAAAGCTAGATACATGATGATTTGAGCCTTCAAATTCCCTTCTTTGATATTCTTAATTGTAATAAGAATATGACTCATCAGATTTATCTTCCTTAGATTTACCAAGAAATCTAGGATGTAAATGTCACTATTCTTGAGATTATCCTTGTCTCCCCTTCTCGGTATGAAATAACCCTTGCACCCAAAGTTATAGAATCCGATTATTCAGAGAGAGATGAGAAATCTCTGCTGTTACATCATCTGAATGTCCAAGGCATTCCATAGCCTTTGCTTTTTTGAATCTTCCTTGCTCATCAGACAACTTGTGAGAGAAAAACTCAGCTTCTCCCTTATAATATAAACCCACCAAGCTTGAAGCCTTGGTGTAAGAAAGCATGTAGGTCTTCCCATAAGACTTAAACAAAAAATTCTCTCTGTCATCTTACTCACAGAAGGAAACAGACTCATAGAACTCAATAATCAAATCCGAATAGACTAGATCCTGATCCCCTGGCTTGGATAAGCAAACATTTTCCCATCCATTGATCTTGATGTTCTTGGAAATAAGATAATTATACTTACAAAAATTTAGATGCACCAACCTCTCCCTATAAATCAACCACTTGGATATAGGATTCACAGATGACATTTTTTGAGAGGTGGCTTCTACAGACATTCGGAATTGAAAGCTTATGAAGAATTCGGAACCCTCTTGGAAAAGATTGGATTGGACATAAGAAGAGAGGTAGGGCTTTATACGCGAGAGATTTGAAAAATCGATGTGGGACAACCCATGAGGGTCCCCTTTATATAGGCGTTGAGTCGGAAGTTCAACTTCCATGGTTGATCAAACGATTGAGATTCATTGAGATTTGATCTGACATTTGAGAAAGAAGTCACAAGGAAAAACTTGACTCCGATCTTTTGAGGTTTTAAAAAAAAATTGATTTTAAGAAAACTAGAATCCGAGAAATTTTAAAACACATAAGAAAATACCAGCAAGTAAAATATGATTACCAAAACTTGAGTTAAGAAACCATACCATTTAGATTAGCTAGGAAGATTGTTCGTAATAGGATACATTCTTCTTGATGAAAATTTGACTATGAAAATATTTCAACGAAAAACATGAGTACGAAAAAGTTCATTACAAAAGAACTCAGTACGAAAATTTCATTACGAAAGTTCTGGTAGGAAAATTTAATTATGAAAGTTCTAGTACAAAAATTACATTACGAAAGTTCTAGTACGAAAATTTCATTACGAAAATTCTAGTACAAATATTTCATTATGAATGTTTCAATACTAAAATTTCATTACGAAAGTTCCTAGTACGAAAATTTCATTATGAAAATTCCCAGTATGAAAATTTCAAAATCTCACTACGAAGGTTTTTAAAAATCTAAGAAAAGAATGTACTCCTCATATAAAAAGGAGTTTATTACTGTAAGGAGATTTTTTCAACAGGAAGTTAATGAAGGAAGATAACCTTACGGTTATCATTCCTAACTTCTGTTTAATGTAATCAAATCTATCGGAAGGTAAAGATTTTGTGAAAATATCAACAAGTTGATCTTGCCTTCCGATAAAATGATGAGTGATATCTCTTTTAAGTGTGAGATCCATAAGAAAGGGATGCCTAATATCTATGTATTTTTCACGAGAGTGGTGTGCAGGGGTTTTACTAAGGGAAATGGCACTTGTGTTATCACAAAAAATTTGAGTCTTAGTAATGCTCAATCCATAGTCTGTGAGTGTGTGTTGCATCCACAACACTTGAGCGCAACAACTTCCAGCTACTACTTATTCAGCTTTAGCAGTGGAAAGTTCTACTGAGTGTTGCCTCTTGCATGACCAAGAAACTAAAAAATCTTTTAAGAAATGACAAGTTCAGGATGTACTTTTTCTATCCATTCTACACCCACCAAAGTCAGAATCCGAAAAGATTATTAAAACAAAATCATTTCCAGAGGTATAAAAGATTCCTAAATCCATGATTCCCTTTAAATAGTGAAAAATTCATTTCACTTCCTTTAAATGAGATTCCTTAGGATTGTATTGATATCTAGCACATAAGCATACTAAAAACATTAAGTCTAGACGACTAGCTGTCAACTACAGTAGGCTTCCTATCATACCTCTAAAAGATGTTTGATCCACTGGTTTCCCAGCATCATCATGATCGAGTACGTTTGAGGTACCAATGGGAGTACTAATACTTTTAGTGTTGTCAAATCCATAATTTTTAAGAAGATATTTAATGTACTTAGGTTGATATATATAAGTTCCTTCTGGTTTTTGATAAATTTGAAAACCAAGGAAAAATGTTAACTCACCCATCATACTCATTTCAAACTCATATTTCATTTGATTTACAAAGGAATCAGTTAATGATTTCTGAGTTGAACCAAATATTCTTTCATCAACATATATTTGAATAATCAGAACATTTTTCTTATATTTATTTATAAAAGGGGTTGGATCTAAATTTCCCATAACATAGTTATTTTGAAGCAAAAATACTGTAAGTCGATCATACCACGCTCATGGGGCTTGTTTAAGGCCATACAAATCTTTGGTTATTCTAAAAACATGATCAGGATGTTTTGTGTCTTCAAAGCCAAGAGGTTTTTCAACAAAAACTTCCTCTTGAACATAACCGTTATGAAAAGCACATTTCACATCCATTTGAAAAAGTTTAAAAATAAAGAATGCTGCAAAGGAAATTAAAATATGAATATATTCAACTCTAGCTACTAGAGTATAGGTTTCTTCATAGTCTATTCCCTCTTGCTGATTATAGACTTTAGCAACTAGTTTAGATTTATTTCTAACAATGACTCCATTTTCATCACACTTATTTCTGAAGACCCATTTGAATCCAATAATTGAAGTTTCCTTAGGTCTTTCAACCAAGGTCCAGCCTTTATTCCTTTCGAATTCATTTAGTTCATTTTGCATGGATTTTATCCAATCATTATCACCTAAAGCTTCATCAGTGCATTTTGGTTCTAATTGGGAAATAAATTCTAGATGTTCTACTTCATTTATTACAGAACTTCTAGTCCTTACAGGTTGATTGACATCACCAATGATGCTATCACTAAGATGATTCTTATGAAATGATTGGTTTGGGTTTTTAAAACATGTTCATCAACATAGGGTAGGAAGTCTTCTAGGGTAAATGTATCAGAAGTATCTTCTAGAACATTTTCCATATTAGAAGGATTTTTTATCAAAAGTTGATAATCAGTTTTTGAAAACACATCAGAAGATGTAGGATGAGCTGGTTTAAAAACAAAAGGATCAGTTTCATCAAATTTGATTAGTACTGTTTCATCAACAGTACATGTGTTTTTGTTGAAAAATCTATATGCCTTAAAAGTTGTGGAGTAGCCTAAGAAGATTCCTTCATCAGATTTTGGTGAGAATTTGTGTAAATTATCTTTGGTATTTAGAATGAATACCTTGCAACCAAAAACCTAAAAGAAGGAAAGTCTATGTTTTCTACCGTTCCATAACTCATAAAGAGTTTTATTAAGAAATGGTATAATTAAAATTCGATTTATAGTATAACAGGAAGTGCCTACAGCTTCAGCCCAAAAATGTTTAGCTACATAATACTCCCTCAACATGGTTCTAGTTATCTCTTGGATAATTATATTTCTTCTTTCAACAACACCATTCTGTTGAAGTGTTCTGGGTGCTGAAAAGTTGTGAGTATTATATTTTCTACTACAAAAAGTTTCAAAATCATAATTTTGAAATTCTATTCCATGATCACTATGAATAGTTATCAATGGAAGGTTTTTTTCATTTTTAACTTGGGCTCTAAAACATTTGAAATAAGAAAAATCTTCAGACTTCATTGCTAGAAGATAGACCCATGTAAATCTAGTGTAATCATCAACTAGAACAAACACAATGTATTTGCCACTAATGCTTCCAGTTTGTGTTGGACCAAAATGATCCATGTCCACCAACTATAACACATCAGTTGTTGAGACTTCACCGATTGATTTAAAACTAGATTTATGTTGCGTGCCATATTGACAAGGATCATAAACATTAGAAGAATCAAATATATGCTACAGTAGATCCTTAACTATTTTCTTCTTAGAGAGTTTACATAAGTTTCTAAGCTTACAATGATCTAGTCTTCAATTCCCAAACCAAGACGGATCTTCTATTGCACTTAGGCAAGGTAATTATTGGCTTTTAAGGTCTTATAAGTTTAGAGTGTATACATTCTCTTTCTTATTGACAGAAAGAATAAATTCTTCCACGGAATTGTGTACTAAGAACTTATCATTCCTAAAGTTCACAAGGTAACCTTCATCACATAACTGACTTATGCTGATGAGGTTGTGCTTAATACCCTTAACAAACAAAATGTTTGAAATCAACGTTTTACCAAGAGGAACAATATTACCTATACCAGCAATTTATTCCTGAGCATTATCTCCGAAAGTTACTTTTCCTCCTTTCTTCTTGATAATATTTTCAAAATAGTTTTTGTTACCAGTCATATGCTGGGAACATACACTATCCATGTATCATGTATTGTTGTTTGTACATTATTTATCTTCCTGAAAATAAGAAAAGAATTAGAGTTTTGGAATCCAAACTTGTTTGAATCTGAGATTTTCAGATAACAAAATTTTGGGGACCCACATCTTCTTAGAAAAATAAGCCTTATGAAAACATAAAGATTTGGTTTTGTTTAAAAAACAACTCTTTGCCCAGTGACCACCACATTGACACTTGTTAAAAAATGGGGCACTTTTAGGAACAAAATAATTATTACTAAAAGTTGGGTTTTCATGGGTATAACCAAATACATATTTATTTCTTAAAGGTCATATTTGTGAATACATCTTATCAAAATTTTCTTTACCATGAGTAAAGTTTGACAAACACTTCTTTAAGTAAAATATTTCATACTTGAGTTTTATAACCATGTTTTTATCTTCAAAATCATTAGATTTGGAACTAGAGCTAGCCTCGAAAACACTTTTCATAGAAATTACTTTTTCTAGATCTTTAGAAAGATTATTCTTCTCAGAATTTACTTCGTCAATATTGTTTGAAAAATTTAAAAAATCAGAATTTTTCTTATCAAGATCTTTATAAAGATCTGACATTTATTTTGTAAGAATAACATTCCTAGAGTTTTCCTTATCAAACTTGTTATTGAGTTTAGAATTCTCAATCACAAGAAGTTCATCAAACCTAGAAACATATTCATAGGTAGGTAAAGTATTTTCTTCATCAGAAGAGGATTCTTCATCTAAAGAGTTATAATATTTAATATCATTAGAATTTAAAGAAACAATGGTCAATGATTCAGCATTGTGTACCCTAACCATAAAGAAATGATTATTAATAGGTAATCTGTCTATAAGACCATGATTATTCTGTCTAAAAGATTCATAATCAGAAGATTCATCTGAAGAGTTTCCACCACTGGCACTACAGGTATCATTAGCTTTCAGAACATTCTTATCTTTATCTTTATAATACATCCTCCTATTCCTTTAATAATTCCTCTCTTTTCTTTAGTTCCTTTTGAGAAAAAGGAAATCTTGTCTGATGTGTCCAGCACTCTTGAATTCATAGCATGTGACTTAGGAATCTTTCTTATCTTTCATTTCCTTCTTCTGATACTTTGATTGGAAATTTCTCTGACCAGCTATCTTGTTCATCCTTCAAGAAATATTTTCTAACTCATTCTCTGAGACTTCACTCTCACTAGATTCAGATTGGATAACAACCTTCAAAGATTTGGATCTAGTTACTCTCTTAGGAGTCTTAGCTTTCATGTGATTTGATGTTGTGGTAAAACAAACAGTACCACTCCCATTCTTCTTTTTGACATTTTCAGCATCTCTTTTAATTCTTGTTTCATGTTAGAGAAGGGTTCCAAACAGCTCATCTAAAGAAATTTGAGTAACCTTCATCTTCTCATCAATAACAGTTCTGTTTGATTCCCACACATTGGGAATGATATTTATAATCTTTTCAACAAGAGCTTCATCATCCAGACCTTTTTCTCCCATAGATTTTAAGCTATTCACGATAGTCATAAATCTTTTTTGCACCTTACAAATGGGTTCTCCATAAAGAAAATTAAAACCATGATACTAAGGTCTAAGCAAGGGTCTTCTAGTCTCAATCACTTTAGAAGTTCCAAAATGAGTAACATAAAGTTTCTTCTATATACAGTTAGCAGCTTCACAAGAAGAAATTTGGCTATATATATTCCTAGTCATTGAACATAGTAATGTAATGAGTACCTTATAGTTTTGTTGATAATCATGTTTCTCTTGGTTTTTGAAAGTAATAACTTCCTTATCAGAAATTTGATAACCTCCAGTAAGCATAACAAAATGTTCTACTCCAGTATTGATAACGAATGTCTTTATTCGATATCTCCAATACTCATAGTCATTAGCATCAAAAATTGGTGGTCTTGTAGGATTTAGGTTGTCTATGGAACCAACTTTGATTCTTGCCATATTAAAAAAACATTCTACAGAAAAGCTTGTTAATAACTAAAGTTTGGATTTAAGGAGAATATTCCTAACCAAAGAAAAAATATATAACAATGAAAAACTGAACAATAAAAACATATATGTGAGTATAAGTATTTCAGATACCTCCTCTGATACCAATTGTAGGATCGAAATAATGATGTAGAGGCTCAATATACAAGAGGGGGGGGGGGGTGAATTGTATACTTTAAAAATTCCCCCGAACAAGGAATGAACTAAATTTTAAAAAGTTAAAATGAGAAAATTCACAACACCACTAACACCAATTAGAAAATTAGAACAAGTTATGAAGTTATAATCTTCTAGTTCTACACAGTTCTTAAATTTGGAATGTGATTCCGAAAAGATGGTTCCAGAAATATGGATCCGGAAATTAAAACTTAACCAAAGTTTACAAAATGAGATTGTACCATAAAGCATATAGAATCTAACTAATTCAGAGTACAAGTGTAAAGAAATATAAGAAGGTTATACTTTCCTTACAATACAAAATGCAGTGGATAAAATTGTAACAAAAACAAGTAACAAGATATAAATCTTTTAACCCAAAGAGAATAGTATCCAACAACTTTAGATAAAGGTCGCTTGATTTTTACATTAAATAAAGTCTGTCTTACCCACACCCGGGTAAGCCCTCGATACGAAGATCATTGTCTTTATCTTGCTATCCCCGCAAGTCCTCAACTTCAAGGTAGTTGGAACCTATGTATTCCTTAGCAAGGAAGACCTTGAACTTCAAGGTAGTAGACACCTCTGTCTTCCTATCCCCGGAATCCCTCAAATGTAATCACCGACATTCGGAGTCGAACGAAGAAATCTGAACAAGCAGTTCAGTACGCACAAAGCATGAAAAGATTCTCTCTCTAGAAATCACCTTAACAGCGTGTGGTTTCTAGAGTGATCAACTTGTTCGTTGTTGTTATGAGCTCTTTCAAATGAGATCCTATTTATAGACTCGGTTGGATTGGTCGGCTCCCTCCTACAATGGTTATATTTTCCTTAAATTTCGTAGGGACGTGTACACGTGTCACTAAACCAACGGTTAGTTAGAAACAGAATATGCGACATAGTTTTATAACAAAACGTGTGTAGCTGAAAGCACGACATCGTTTTATAACAAACTAAACAAATCAGAGTTTAAGTAAAAAGTACTTAATGTAAGAAAAATAAAAGTTCGGAGTCTAACAAAAATAGAATTCGGATTCTATAATAAAGAGATATTCGGATTCTATTTTATTGGAATTCAGAACCTGATTCTGATGAAATTCCGAGTCTGATCTTCAGGGAAATTCGGAGTCTGGTTTCATCAGAATTCAAAACCAGAACTTACAAAGTTTGGAGTCAGAGTTTATGGAAATTTGGAGTCAGAACTCATAAGAGTTCGGAGTCTGAATTCGGAGAACTCAGAGTCAGAACGTAGATATATTCGTAATAAAAATTCGGAATCGAACTTCATGAGAATGCGTATGCAGAATTCAGAGTGGAACTTCATTAGAGTCCGTATCCAGAATTCGGAGTGGAACTTCATTACAGTTCGTATCCAGAATTCGGAGTGGAACTTAATTACAGGTCACATCCATATTTCAGAGTGGAACTTCATTACAGTTCTCATCCATAATTCGGAGTAGAACTTCATTACCGTTCACGTCCAGAATTCGTAGTGGAACTTCAATACAGTTCACATCCAGAATTTGGAGTGGAACATCATTACAGTTCACATCCAGAATTTAGAGTGGAACTTCATTACAGTTCACATCTAGAAATCGGAGTGGAACTTCATTACAGTTCTCATCCAGAATTCGGAGTCGAACTTCATTATAGTTTACATCCAGAATTCAGATCCTAAAACAGAATGCTTCATATCTAAGTATTTATAAGATTCCAAGGTTACAAATATGAATCCAAATTTTATACATAGTCAAGTTATGAACAATGAAAATATGGTAAGGGTAAATTTCCTTAGAGAGTGAAATTTTCCTTATAAAAGAGATGCATAGAATAAAAAATATTTTCTTAAAGATAAGGTGTTTGTGATTTTCAAAACAAGAAGGAATTGAAAAGTCATAAGGAAAACCTTATTGACTCAACAATCATCGATATTGATCCAAATGGTCACGTAAACTCATGTATTCCTCCATATACATAATAGGTATCTAACTAAAAGTGATGGTATAATATAGATTGTGAGGACTATACCCTCATAAATCATATAAATCTCCGAAAAATAACAACATAAACTTAAGCTAAATGAAAATTGTGGTGAAATAAAAAAATGATGTAATAATAGATTCCTTTTCAGGGAACATAGAAATAATCAAAACAACTATCAATATGGTGGGTCAACAAGTATAATAGTACAAATGAAATAAATAAAAAAATATACTGAAAAAACTATCAAGATTCCATCCCAATATCACATCCATGTACCAAATTTATTATACATTTTATCCTACTGCAAGGACCTTTCCTTTCTATAGATAACTGATACAGAATATGCCCATACATGGTGTGAGAAAACCCCTCTAAAATCTACTAATTCATACATAACATAATTTAACCTGTATAGAGACGAGTTTTCATCATTGAAATGTAAATGTTCATGAAATCTTGCAACTGATAATGTACCAAGTGTTGGTGTTCTAACCATGCTTCAAAAAACCCTAATAGTACCTGATTTGGTTCTATTATAGAAAAATATCATATATAGTCAATACATTAATTATATCCTAAAATGTAATTTTTTATAGCATTATGGAAAATCCATGTTCCACTCTTTGGGAATAAATCCATTCCTTCCTCCAATGGTATGTCACACATATGACTCATGACAACTTACTCAACATTAAAGGTATGAATGATTTGTATACCTAAATAATGGAACTTCACACAAAAAAATAAGGTTCCCCAATGTTATATTATACCGAACTGAAGACCCTATTCCCAGGGTGCATAGAGGTCTCCTCCCCTAAGAGTGCCACATTGCAAGTTCTAGTTTTATCAATCCTATAGAGAGCCAAATCAATTGAGACAATTCATTCATGCTCCCCATTTAAAGAATGTGTTGAGTATGTTGGGAATATCTATCAAATATTACATCGAGAAACGATTCCACTAGCTATGTATAAATCCACATGTAAATCGTTAAATTACAGGGAATAATATATCACAAAAAATATTTTGTTTACCATGAAATATTATATAATAATGGTACAACATGACAATGAACAAGCATGGAATGTCAAATAATTTGAGGCAATGAAATAACCATGTATATGTGCAGGATAGAAAGTAAACACACAAGATGTAACAACAAAATTTAATGGTATACCAACAAATGAAAAAAAATATATCATGAAAGGGTTTCTAATGTAATAACATTTACACATCCAAGCATGGAAAACAACTTTATACAATGGATCATGATAGTGTGGACTTCCTTCCTTTTTTCATTGATTCCATATTCCATGATCGTTCGATCAATGATTCTCTGATCACATCCCCAAACAAGAATTCACTATAACAAGACATAATCCACTGACATATAACCCAAATGTTTGGAAATAAAGTGAGGTATTAATTCAAGGTATGAACTCTATATCATTTTACCAAACGGCACTCACTGCCAATGGTACATCTACGATCGAACAAAGAGAGGCCACTAATTCTCATTGTGTAACACTTTTCTATCAATAAAGAATGAATCGTCCTTTATATCCTATAGATTATTCATAGATATAACCATTTTTTCATGGGTATATGACAAATTCTAGAAAAAATATGATAAATGGGATTGTAATAGATAGATTTTGATTCAATTTTCTTCTATGGATCAATCCACCTGATTTAATTCCATTGATCTGTCAGGTTGTAGTATAGAGGGATAATATTCATGCTGAATTTCCACTAGAGTACCTATGATTAATATCCATAGGTGTATGATAAAAAATGATTGTTTTTGGGGAGATTTCATGCTTAAAATAATTTTTTTCAAATAATAAATATTTCATACACGATTTGGTGGCATTGTTTTCTAAATAGTGCACCAACCATGCTTTTGCCTCTATTCTATGCCACAGATCATTCTAGGAAAATTCATATGGTTAACCCTAACCATGTGTAAACTATGATTTTCCCACATTCCATTTAGAAAAAAACTACATGGTTTTTGAGGCAGAACAATGTTCTTTATTGGAAGAAACCATTTTGTTTCCCCTAACTATGAACTGACCATTTATCACCTTTAAAACTTTTAAAACCCTCCAAAAACAACAATAATCTTCCCATGACATCACCTAAGAATTCAATAACACAAAAATAATCAATTAAGTGAAAATTTAAGTCATAAATTACCTACAATTTTTTAGTTTATTAAATACACGATACCATTCATTCATAAAATCATGATAAAAATCTTACAATAATATAGATTACATTATATTCTCATGATTTATATTATATAATGTAATGAGGAATTCGATAATAATTTTATTATAGTAAGTTATTTTGGATATATATATATATATATGAAAATAAAAAGGTAATCGTGGAAAAATAATTTTATAGACAATTTATTACATTTTCATAAAAATAGATGTCACATGTCACATTAAAAAAATGTTTTTGTGAAGTTGGGATTAAAAAAATATAGTGCCTTAGTTTAAAACATTTCACAATATTGGAACCAATAAATCAGTTATAATTTTAGTAAATGATAATAGAGTGTAAAATACAAATTATATAAATGTTAAATAAAATTATTTTTTATTATTTTTAAATAGATTTATAGAAAACATATATCAATGAAAGAGTTGTAAAATTTTATTCCCCATAGAGATAGAGAAAATTATTTAGATTACTAAATGTAATAAAAATTTCGATTTCAAATTAAAAAATGAATATATCTTGTGCGTACTTGATTTATTATATATTGGATAAAGGGATAATAGATAGGATTAAATTTATTAATAATAATTTCATGATTTTATAAAAATATATCTCAAAGAAAGATATGTTGATAAAAAAATATAAATTATAAATATTAAAAATAAAAAATCCATATGACATAATTAAATCTTATAATATTACAAGAATATAAGAAAATAGTAATAAAATAAGGTTTATGATATAATGAAAATATATTGATTCAACGAAATGTCTTATCATGGATTCGGGGATTGCCCATACTAGATCTAACCTATAAAAAACGATGGTTTACTATTAATATAAAAAATAAATATATTTATCTTATTGGATTCAATTATTTTAAAATTTCTTATTACTGATTTATTTTCCATCGATTGTCAAAATTAAAATCCAATTTCTAGATGTCTTATTTTCTATGATTGACTTCATTTGTTGGTTTTGGTCTAATACCATTCATCATTGATTTATCCCATCCATATTGTTTCTTAATATTCATCATATGTAATTTATATAATTCTTGTGTCCAATGGTCATTTGGTCAAAAATTTTAAGCAATTATTTAAGAAATTGTTAAAAATTTCCATTTAAATGATTATTGAATTAACCAAAAAATTTATTTTTTGGTGAATATTGTATTCCTTTTAAAAAGACCATATTTATTCAAAAAATGTTTATAATAATTATTAAATAAAATTTAATTTACTTATATTTTCTTATAAATTCTTTGTGAAATCCATATAACATTGTATGTATATGTAGTAAAACTATCTCAAACAAGAACACCTTATAATTACTAAAGGAGTAGGAATAGGTTAATAAATAGTAATAAGTAAAATTTCAATCAAGAATTGATTTATTATAATGATATTATTAATATTATTGATTATATTTGGTGATGGTTGGATGAAGTAGATAAAAAATAATGACTAAGATTCGATAACACTTACATTGAAGACTAGAAACTTAGCTTTTAGTGAATGTTGGAAATGTTAGATTTGGGACTCCATTATAATGATGGTTCCCAAATGTGCTAGTAGTTTTTTAGGGATTTAATTTGGGTATATATTTTAGGAGAAACTGATGGATACTTAATAAATTATTTTTTTAGTTTGGGAGCTTTTATAGGTGAGTTTGGGCAGTATTTATGTAAATACACATTCCATATTGAATAAAGAAAATGGAATATATGGAAATTGGATCGAAAGATGATTATTAATTGAGATTAAAAATAGGAGGTTGGTAGTGACATTATGAACACATTTATAGATAATTTTTAATGATATATATAATAATCTTAACCCTTAGTTTAATACTTTTCCCTTATTTTATCATTACTATGGAAACTCATTTTTTTACCAAAGTAACTCATTCTTGTGTTCTTCATTTCTAATGAGTATATTGGAAAGGGGAAAATTTATTTTATTTTTATTTTGATGATAAAATACATTTTATTTTTTATGGACATGGGGTATACATGGCAGGTTCTTGGGAATATAAATTAGAGGAAGCTACTGTTAGAGAAAGGTTAATACCCCAAGAAAATGTATATTTTGAAGGATCCTTGAAAACAATTTATACCATATGGGGGATAGGTTTTATATGATTGAATAAAATTCACTTATAATTATAGGAAGGTAAAATAATAACTATCCATGAGTCTTATTTTAGAGGTGGATTAAAAATAATAATACATTTCAATAGAGGGAGAACCATAGTTAGTACATCATGATGATGGTGAAACGAAGGACTCCAATTTAGTTGATGATTTAATCGAAATGAATCAAAATAATGATGAAATAATTTTAGTGTGTATCAAAATGGTGGTTTTACATTTGGTTTATATCATACTACATCATATAAAAGGGGATAAAATTTTAGGGGAATCAATTGAAGATGTTTAGTAGATTAACATAGTGGCCGAAATTGTATATTATGTGATTGTTTTTAGCACATTTAAAGGTTACATGTTGTTATGGAAACATATTTGAACATATTATAATGTTAAAAAATCATATTTTTTGACACATTATATTATTTAAAATAATAATTCCATATTTTTTCTGAAGTACACATAGAGTTTCGATCTTTCTTGATGCTCAATATTATTATTGCAAAAATATTAAATTTATATTATCATCTGCATGAAAACATTTATATGTAATGGGATATCTCACAAAAGGTTCTTGGAATGGGAAAAAACATACTACCAATAAATCAATAATGTAGTTTTTAACTTAGGTATGGTATAGATTGTTCCAACATTGTGTATTTTGGTAGAGTGTGGTCACTAAAAGGTATTTTATAAAATAAGTAAATTAACTTAATTAATTTATTAATTTATTATATATTTAATATTTGTCCTAGTTATTTCCCTATTTAATCCCCATTATAGAAAATAATCGTAGTTTGCCACATAACGCTATTGTATTGAGAGGATTGAGAGTTCCATCATTTGGAGAGACTTCTTGTGTAGAAATGAGGATGCCCACTAATAGTGTTTCTTGAAGACAACAATGAATGTAATCGAACTCATCAACGCCATAAAAATGAATATTTTATTTTTATATTATCAATCAAAATATGAGGTGGTTATTTGGATTTTGTTTGTATATTCCCCATTCATTTCATTATGAAGGAGTGAAATAATTTATTTAGAATGAATCCATGGATCTTTCATTGTTTCATTCCACATTCATTATTACATTCCTAGAATTATGAATGATGGTTTTATAAAAACCCTCTTAATCCGTAATTATATTGTCAATGGATTTGTCCTAGCCTAACATAGATAACTCTAAACCATCACTTTTTTATTTTATTGATTCATACCCTATTTATCTAAGTGCTTTTTACTAGTACTCTATTTTCCGAAGATTCAACTAGTTCCAATAACCTATTTTTTTAATTGATTCAGTCTTGGAATTCCCTGGATCAATATTGTGGTATAAATATTATGGATTATGGAATGAAAAGGCATTGAAGATAATTATTGTATTCTAATAGTGTATCAATGGATTTCAGATAAGTGGGTTATAGAATACGGGTGACATACAATGGGAAGGGAGATAGTTTTCCATTTATGATGTTTCTAGAATACATCCACTTGAAGTGAATTGGAAAGATGATATTAATGAATAAGTGTTTTTCATGTTTTTTGAAGTAATATTGATTGTGTTGGGGGTGGAATATGACGAGATGTAAAGATAATCTAATATAGGGGAAAACTCAACTATAAAATATTTATTTGAGTAGAACACCTTTCAGATATCTTATATGGTGTGGGAGATAGAGTTCCTTTTAAAGTAAGATATCACATGACCACATACCTAAATTATGAATTGTATGATCCCTAGGCTGATAGACATGGCCATAGTAACTTTCCCTGAATTCATGTTCTTATAATGTTCACAATGTTAGTAGGGTAACATACCCAGTAACATGGTATTATCCAAAGTAAATTACATGGTTAGATGGTACATTCTCAAATTCTAGCATCATCATCTACATGTATACTTTATATCTAATATAATATGTATATAGATAATGACAAATTGTGATGTATGACCTCACCCTTGTAGAATAATTATCTTTTATGGTACACAATGTACCCTTATGAAAATTTATTGTACTCCCATTTGGAATAGTCTATATCCTTAAAGGTGTCCTCTATAATTAGTTTCCCCATTTGAGTGTAATGGTGGAAAGTATTTTGAAGACACAAATAACAACCAAGTTGAAGATATAAGGAACAGACATTAGTGTCAATATACCCTTTTTGTTTATAAACTCCCCCTAATTTGTGAGTACTTCAAGGTCAAGTAACTGATTACCATCCCTAGGTAGTGTTATCCCCCCACCCTGTTGCATGTATTTGGAAAGGGTGTTAGATATTATATATATATATATTAGAGAGGCTGTGATGGTACCACAAAAATTATTGTGTGAGGGAACCTCTATCTATATGGTCTGGCCCCATATTACATGTGTCTGGATGGGGTGTGTTATCCTCCACTGGGGTTATGTCCCTAATCTATTGTACATAGGACATGATATCCTCCATCATAAGTACATAGATTTTACTTAGGTTGAAGGATCAAAGCATCCAGGTGTGTTGTGGGATGTTATGAATCAATGGTTTTATTGTGGAGATATATATTCTAATCCTTAAATTTGAGTACCTCCTTGACCATATTTCGGTTCATAATTTCTTGTGTACCCTTCCATTTTCGATTTTGACTAGACTCTCTTTGATGCATGTTGATTATTTATTTTAGGGATTACTACTTGGAAAGTATATTTTCATTCATGTAAGGGATCTAACCATATGTGATTTGTCTTATATAGATGGAAATCTGTTTGATGTTGTCCAAAGTGGGCCTAGTGTTGGTAGAGTCTGACAACCCATGTCATTAATAAAATTTATGTCATGATTGATTACATAATGGTTCCCATTATTCAATCCCAAAAGATCATGAATACTATTATAATTGGAAAATTGGGTACATATAACATCAACATGATACATAGACAAAACAACATTAATGAAAAATTCCTTAACATCCACCTAAAATTTTCATTACACTTTTAAACCTGCATAGGATAGTATAGGTATATACATAAGAAAGGGGTGAGGTATAAAACCTAGGAAAGGAATTAAAAAATCATATCATAAGGTAAATAAATACATTTGATCCCATTTTCATATCATGATAACATATAATGGGTGATAATCATAATCATTAACAATAAGGCAAGTTATAACATTATAGCATAAACGCAATATAGGAATGTGGCGACAACATTAAATGCAACATCATAAACATAAGATAAGGATAACCACAAAGACCTCATAACATGGTATAAAATGTCTCATAATTATTATTTTTAATCCTTAATCTCTTATACGATGTCTCATGAGACTAAAACATCTTCCAATATATTAGAGATCTATCTTGGTGCACCCAACATAATAGGTGCATGCTCATGTGATCCCCAAATATCTTTCAACATGAGTATATTTTTTTATCAAATTTAATACCACAATTAATGAGTGTGGTTTAAAGTCATGGATGTTTATAATCAATTAATTTCTTATATCACTATGTGAATACACATTATAGAAGATGGGTACGGGTATTAAATATACAAATGTTTGGCATGGAAAATCATTGGATAATTTTGGCCGAATAACTAGGATATATAAAGTTTCATAGGGAGACTAATTATTGGGGAAAGAGGTATCTCAAAACATTAAAATAAAAATGGTAATAATAGGGATTTTTGTGAAAATTTCCCAACAAGAATAAATGAAAAAAATAACACAAAGGAGCTTCTTGAAGAAAAAGGAGGATGAGATGATCCCATACCTTGAGAAGGGGATTCCAAAAGCCTGGGAGGTGATTATTGAGTTTTTAGAGGAATCATTGGAGGGGTATATAGAGGTAAAGAAAGGTTATAGGCATTATACAAGGATTTTTAATGAATTTTAATGGGATTTTGGGTTGGTTTATATTTAAACAGATATGAGAATTCTTTATTAATTTTTATACAAGGGTTTTCAAATCTATATGATAAAGTATTCAAAACCACAAACATTACAACGATTTTTTCCTCTAGTTTCTACCAATTTGAATTGGTGTAGTTATTTAAAAACGTTATTAACTGATATAACTATAATAATAGACATTGTGGTGTGGGAGTGACTCATGTTTCCAAATAATTGATTCTAAATCCATAAAATATTATATGGGATTTGGAAGATTTGTTATGGTTTTATGAAATTAATAAAATAACCTAGAAACACTTTATTTTAGATGGGAAATATATATTTTTTTGTTTATACCTTTTATGGAATATATTACATCACTTTTGGGTCATTATAATCTCATAATACACATCGTCTATTTATACTAAATTTAATGTTTATCCAAAAATCGACTATCTCCAAAAATTATGAGAAATTTACCCGTGTATAGTTTCGATATGTTGACTTAAAAAGTAATATGTATTTTATCTAAATAATTTTATATGTATGAAAATTTACCTTTTCAAATCAAATTCCATATTTATTGAAAAATATATTTTGTTTGAAAATAACAGTTTCTTACCCCATATATAATTATTTTTGACACTGTAAACTAATATTGTCCTTATATTTAATAAAAATTATAACATTACATCCTAATAAAATATCGTTTATAAAAAAATTATATAATTCAACAAAATGGAGTTCCTTGATTGAAATTATACATTTCTCAAAAATACAATTTTTGTTTCCTTATATCCAAAAACTAATTTTTATCCTAATAATAACAAATTGTTAAAAATTTAATATTAAAATGGATAAAAGTAGGAATTTTTTTAATAAAATAAAATATAAAAATTAAAACTATTACAGTATAGATATAGATACCTTTATTACACCAGTGAATACCCTAAGGGTAAGGTGTGAAATGGAGATATTTTCATGGTGTGGTTCTACGTATAAGGTTTTGGTTGTGATTTTCATTTGCTTGAAATTCTCCCATAATAGTTTTTTTTCATGATTTAATTATTGAATCGTGTCTTGGGATTGATGAAATGAAATTGAAAATGATTTTATCTCCCTTGTAGGATCTAATAAATTTGCTTTATAGGTTATAATCTATCTGGTTTAGGCCATCACTTCATTCATATAAATCAATTTTACGTCATAATGACCATTTTTATTTACTAGTAATATGATCATTATTAAAAACTACATTATCAAAAATTATGATTCATAATAGTATTTTAATATTGATAGGATATAACTCATAATAGTCCAAAATAACTATAGTAGTTCATGTGTTTTTATTACTTAATTACATAATAGTAAATTTATTTATGGAATAAGTATATTTCATTTATAAAAGTTCAGGTCATTACATTTTTCCCCCATATAGAAATTACACACTCAAAATATTTATTTCATACATTAAAAAAGATAATTTCACTTCTATTTCATTGTTTCTTCTTATTTCCATATTGTTTCCTAAAAAATTTGGTTCCACAATAACAGTTTGACCAGGTGAGTAGTTTTTTTATAGAACATTGTCTCTATGATTTACAATTTTTATAGAATTCTCCTCATATGAAAGATCATTTTCCAATGGAACCATATTTTTATTTGGTACATTTGAAGGGTCTTTTATGAACTTCCACAAGACAGATACCTCAGTCATATCATGTACTATAGATAGTTTGTGTTGGAGTCCCAGTTGATAAGAAAATGCTCTATTGTGAGTAATGATCTCAAAGGGGATGATGTGTCTTGGTCTATGATTTACCTTATTCCCAAACCTCCTTACTTTATTCCATGCTGACATATTAAGAAACACATTATCTTCAGCCTTAATCTCTATATATCATTGATGATTGTCTATATAGCCTTTTAATAATCTTTCTGATTAATTAAGATGATGCTGAATTGTTTGAGGCATATCTATCATTTCATATATAATATAAGGTAACAACATCATTCTTACTCCAACATCATCCGAATATGTCAATGTCCATCACCTCCTCCCATGAAAATCTTAATATGGTTTCATTTGAATTTTATAATTGAAACTACTGTTATATGAGATCTCACTAAGTGAAGGGGTGGTTAAAAAGTCCTTGTAAATCCATTGAACTTGATATCTCTATATCCTCAAGGGAATGGATTTTCATTTTAGACATACCATCCATCTATGGGTGATAAAAGGTGTTTATGCTCAGTTTAATATCCAACACATTCTAAAGTCTTCTCAAAAATCATTATGTAAACCTCATCTCTCGATTGTATAAAATAGAACATGGAACACCATTTATTCTTACAACTTCCCTTGTGTATATCATGGTGAGGGGCTCAAGAGATAAATCTTCCTTATTATCAATGAAATGTGTTGACATTTAAAGCAAACAAAAAACACTCAAATGGGATTATTTACTTTTGGACTAAAATGGAGACCTATGATGAGATCCATATTTTTTCATTTTCATAGTAGAATGGTCAATGGTTTCATCATAACCCCATACTTCTGTATCCCAACCCTGAATTTTTGGAATCCAAGCATTAAGATAAAAAATCCACAATCACCCTCTTAATGGTATCTCATTCAGAGGTTTTCCTCCAGTCTCTATACATATTAGTGATTTCTAAAGGAGTATATAAATATGAGATATATAAATCATCTAGAAGTTTCCCCTGTAGTTATTGTTTTGATGGGACACATATCTAGGTTCCTAAACATATGACATTATCTTCAGTAGAGTTGAATTCTAGAAAAATCACTTCCTTCTTCCATAGAAACTAATCATACTAACAAAACTCCATGATCCTCTCACGAATGGATTTTTTGGTATTTCTTTGATAAATGTAGAATAATTATTCTGTTATTAATATCACACCCATATTTTTCATTTCCAATAATATTTAATCCCTTGCAATCCACATCATGGATATAGTTGTTGGATCTTTTCTACTGATATCATCCACCACTTTGTTTACTTTCCCATGATGGTAATGGATTGAACAATAATAATCCATTATCATCTACAACCACTTATATTAGAGGATATTAATATCCTTTTGTGTGATTATATTCAAGAGGATTTTATTGTTGATTTATATATAACACTTATCCCACTAGAGATAATGTCACCATATTTTCAATGTGAATATCACTAAATCCAATTCTATATCATTATTTGGGTATTTATTCTTCTAAATAATTAGTTTTTGGGAGGCATATGCTATCACTTTTATCTTAGGGTTTAATTTAGTCATGCGGGATGTTGGAATTTTATTCCACCATTATATTTATCCATCATCCCTTTATAACAAAACTCAATTTTACACTTCCCTTCCCCATGAATACCTTTATATTCATTGATAACCATTTTGACTTTGAAGGTACATCATAAAATTCCTACATTGATTTCAATTTCTTGAATGTCTAGGTATTTTTGTCGAATCAAATTCATCCCACAAAATAAGCATTTAAATTTATATTTAGGGGTAATGAAAAATATGGAGTAATATCAAATAGGACTTATGAATTTTTTTCCCAAATACCTCGATGGATTCATCATTCTTTTTCA
The DNA here is from genome assembly GCA_963277665.1 of Viscum album. NCBI lineage: Eukaryota > Viridiplantae > Streptophyta > Magnoliopsida > Santalales > Viscaceae > Viscum > Viscum album. The sequence continues at coordinate 129,664,468 of OY728140.1, forward strand.
TGAGGCTACATAAGACCCTCCCCATTTTCTGTCAAAGTGTATATGGAATTTTTTTTTTAAAAAACAATTTTTGGAATTCCTTCCCCATAATCACTATGATCTCTTCTAATGGCATCAATTTTTTTCCAAAGACCAATGTGGATCATATTATTCTACCACATGATAAACAACAAGCACGAAATTATCTTACAAATAGCATTAAGGGATAGAGAATATCATTTCAATATAATTAATCAATTTTTCCTCAATTACGGAATCATAAGATCCAATGAAATTCAGATGCCTTTGTTACATAATAGTCTCAAATTTAAATTTCTATTTCTTGCCGGATTTGAGCATTACTCCTGATTTAGGTTTTGGTTCAAAATTTGAGTTAATTTTTAAAAAAAAATTATCAGGATTTTCTCGATTCCTCCTCCCATCAATTTGGGCATCTCATTTGGGAAACCATTACAATTCTTATCACATTTGTTCTTAAATTGGGTTCTCCTATTTATAGCCATCTTAATAGAAAAAGTGAGAATTATGTATCATTATTTCTAAACTATTAAACACATAAATAGTCAACCATTAACATTAAATTAATAACTCTTAAATGATATATATTATTTAATCTATGAACTTCTTGGTTTCAATCTATGCATTTCATGATCTATTTCCTAACATAAAATCTTATGGTCTTTTATATTCTATTAGTAGTGGTTAGTAAGGATCCTGTGAAATTAACAAATCATTTCCCATCAGAGTGTCAAACTAATTTAGTTGAAATGACCATTTTCATAAACCATAAAATGATTGAGGCTAGTTTAATGTTTCCTTCTTGGGAGTATTACCCCATGTACATATATACTAGTAAAACATCCACTTGTAGTATCTTGACAGGAATGTGTTTCCATAGAAACCACTAAATCTATACTTTACAAAAATTTAGGGATTATTTCTTAATTTTATTCTTACCCTAATGTCCTTTGATATATTTTTATAAACCGAATCTCATAATTAACAAGGTATCTCCTTGATACCAACTATGAAATCCCATGTCTTTAATTAAAATTATTTCATGATTTATTATATAATTGTAATCATTATAAAATCACAATATATCATGAATACTAGTGTATTTTAGAAGTTATGTACATATAAAACAAACTTGATACATGGATAAACCAATGTTTTTGAACATTAAATTATCATACACATAAAATTCAATTACTCTTTAAAAATTGCATGGGATGAATTGGGGAAATAAAAAAGAAATGGGTAAGATATAAAACCCAATAAGAGAATAAATGAAGTATAAAATAGGGTAATTCGATATATGTGAGATAATAATAATATAATGTTAAAATAATAGGTCTGGGAATCATAATCATAGATAATAATGTATGATATAACAAGACAGCATGACGAAAAAAGTGGAATGTGCTGACAACATTAATCTGACATTGTAAATATTTTTCAAGGATAACAACAAAATAAACATTACCATGTTATAAAAATTTCCAAAATGGATAATTTTTACTCCCAAATACCATAAATGGCTTCTCATGAGACTAAAACATTACCCAACATATCAGAGTGCTATTCGGGCACACTAATCATAATATATACCTTCTCATGTGTACCACATAGATCATTTGACAAAAGGAAATTTTAAATACTTTGGTTTAAATACATGTAAGTAACAAATAAGTGATATATATTTATTTTTAGGTTTATAAACAAGAGAGTAAATGTGTATGGGTATTCACTATGAAAATGTTTGGCCTGAAAAATCATAGGATAATTTTGGCAGCATAACGAGGGTATGCAATGTTTCATGGGAGGGATTGATGAGGCGGAACGAGCTCTCCCATCCAAGGGAAATCATAAGAGAAGTTATAAGAATGTCTAATAATGGAACTCATCATAAAAAATGGGATAAAATATATAACATAAAGGAGGTTATTGAATAGAGAAAATAAGGAGAGGATCCCTTATAATGATAGGGTGTTTCAAAAAGACTAGGAAGAGATTCCTAAGAGACTAGGGGAACCTTAGTATGAACCTATAGAGGTAAGGGAAGAGAGTCATCATGACCCATGGGTTTTCAGAGAATATAAAAATTAGTTTGAGTGTGTTTATATAGGAAAAGAGAGGATGAATCTTTAGTAATTTCCCAACATATGTTTTGGACTATATATGTTAAAGTAACTAAAACCACAAACCATACCATGGTTTTCCATTTATTTTCCAAAAAAGGGGATTTTTTAATTATTTTACAATTTTATGAACTGATATCAATAAAAATAATTCCCTTGGTGATGTGGAAGTTAGTCATGTTTACAAACAATTTTTTTTGAAACATTAAATACAATATCTATTTTAGAGGATTCATTAAGGGGCAATAAATTTCGTCAAATAACCTCAAAACACATTATTTTAAATGGGAAAATATTGTTTTTTCATGGAATCATTTTATGGAAAATATGACACATATTTTGGGATACTATTATGAAATATTACAAAAAATATATTTATGTCTTATTTAACTTTTTTTTTTCAAAACATTGACTTTCTCCAAAAAAATTGAAAAAATCACTAATGAATAATATCAACGTGAAGATTTAAAAATATTATTTATTTGATATAAATATTTCCTTATTTATGATAATTTACACTTAAAAAAATACATATTAATTTAAAAATACTTTCTTTATGACATTAAAAGTTTTTTGACCCATATAAAATTATTTATGAATTCATAAAATTATATTTTAAATTATATTTAATAAAAAATATTTAATAGTAAAAAATTATTAAAAGATAATTTATTTTAAAAAAATCATCATTTAATTAAAATAGGGTGTCTTGAATGAAACATAACATTTCCCCAAAATACTAGTTGTGTTTCATCATATTGAAACTGAATTTATATCAAATTCAGTCCCTAATAATTTAAAATGTAATATTAAAAATGGATAAATATAATTATTGTTTTATTTAAAAAAAATATAGAAAAACATACTATTAGTGTGTAAATAGATAACCCTTTATTACACCAGAAAATTCAGTAAGGGAATGGTGTGAGATGGTGATATTTTCAGGGAGTAGATCGTCACACATGGTTTGGGATATAATCTCAATGAGGTAGAACATATCTCATAAATAGATTAATTTCTTCCTTACTTTTTGAATCTCAAATTTATCATAATGAAGGGAAAATTACAATGATGTTTTCTCCATTAGAACCTCTAGTAAATTGGATTCAATGAGTATGATCATACTGGTCGAGGACATCACTTCATTCATCTGTATCAGTTGGAATTTACCACAACCCTTTATTTATACTAGTCTAGGATCACTATTATATGGCTATATTATCAAAAATTATGATTTTAATAGTCTATTAAATTTAACATCATATAATATTTAATGTTCCAAAATAAAAAAAAGTAGTGCATGATTTTTATATAACTTCTTTACATAATAGAGAATTTATTCATCCAAAAAGGGAAATAATTTTATAAAAGGTATGGTGATTACATACTTCTTAGTTATAATTACTAGAATATATACCTAGTTTATAGATTTTCTTTGGATATATTTTCACTTTTTAGTAGGCTAGAATCCAAGCCTAGTTGGTGGGAATGAATTTTTGCCTTTTAATTTTCTGGTTATATAATGTTTCACTATGATGTGGGAATATATATTATTCGTTAATTATTTCATTAGTCGTTTACTTTTAATCCTTACAAGAGTGTGTGGAGATGTACATGTGTGTACATGGGAACTAGGTTAAGGATTTTCATGTATGTGATATGTCACACATAGATACATGTAATTAGTTATGAGGCCTCTTTTGAATTTTTCTTTTCACATTAAGATTTATTAGCTGTGTATGGTGGCCTAAAAGTGGTGTTATGGAACTTTTGGTACAAATAATGAAAGACCACAATCATGGTGTGTGAGAGACCCTCTTGTATGAAATGGATGAGAAAACAATTCTTTACTTTATGTGTGGGATTATGTGGATTTTTTTGGGTTCATTCTATCAAGCACATATAGAGGTATATCAATATTGGGAAGTGGAAGGAAATATTTTTTCCATATATCATTAGTTTGGTTTCCCTTTCTGATTCATTACCCATTGTTCTCTGGATTTATTATGATTATTTCTATTACATTTTATTATGAAGTAAAATGCTTGAAAACCATTATGATTGCTATAAATGGAAAAGGGGGTTTTCAAAATGGGGTCACTATAAAAATGTGATTTATGAACATGAAATGTTTGATAAATTTCCTCAATGATGATTTTGAAATGAAAATGGTTTATCAATAATGGAATGTTGTATGGAATAACTGTGGAAAATGAATTATAAAATGTGTCCATAGGGTTAGTAATTGTAATGATGACATATAGAATATTGGGATACCTTGAGGTATTGGGGAAAACATTAAAAACATTACCCTTAGTAGGGTAAGTTATTGCTCCGGGAGGTTCCTAAGATGAAATGGTATCTATTCAGTAGTCTTTTAGTTGGACTAAGGTTCCCATAGATTATGATTCAATTATTAAAGTAGTGTTCCATTGAGTTACCTTAGGTTTTTACACCATCATCTCTTTGATTTTTGTTGTTGTTGTTTATGGTTACATTATTTAAATGGTTATTAGATATGATTAGTTTCCCACATAGATTGGATATTTATGAATGAAAAATATTTTATTCATCTTCTTATGCCTCATTGATTTCTATTATGTCATATTTATTTGTTTATATTATCATGTCATGTTTTCAAAAATAAAGAAAATAGTTAAAGTTTTAAATAAAATTACTTCTGTAGAAGTGTTTTTGAAATATTTTTAATTTAATAACTAATGGATTCACACTAATAGACATTGTATATATTCCATGATGGTATCCAATATAGATTTAATTCCCAAAACCTGATTTTTCCATTGGGGATATTTTCTTTTGACTTTTAGGATAATGGTAAATGGAAGATTGTCATGTGGAGGGAGTCTCTCCTATATCATTTTTCCATCTAATGGATTGGGTTGGTGGGAATATGTGGTCTGGAGTATATGGATCAATGGTTTTCTTTGGGTTTTATATTGATATCAATTCAATAATTTTTTGTAAACCTTGTTATCATGTTATTAGATGTTTCCTTTATTGTTTGGATTTTTTGACATATGATATATTTTTATATCAGTTGTGATAATTTATTTGTTTCAATGAAATCATATTTCTTTGGAGATTTAAATAATTCCCATGATTCTTTGTATGATACCCCAGTACCTTTCCTTATCTCATGAGTATTGGGTATGTGCTTCAGGTCTTATGGTGGTACAATTCATGTGACTATATGGGTTAACATTGGTTGGTATCTTACAAATCGGTATCAATGTGTTAGGTTTTCCTGAAAAACTGTGATTAAGCTTTTATATCACACTCATATGTCTAGGGGATGTTAATAGATAATAGATAGTATTATATAAACTTATGAGGTGGTATAGGAATGTTCATGGCTATCTCACTTTCACAACAAACCTTTAGTTACAATAGGATGTCCAAGAATGTCTAGTTCCCTTGTTTATAGTTTTGGCCTTTGGGATTTATCTTTTGGAATTCAATTTGTGATAAAAGAATAAAATTATCTTCTAAATGGTTTGTTTCGCATTTATATTATACAATATAAATCCTCCAAGAAGATCATATCTGAAATATAAAGAGGTTTATGTGGAGTGATCCACATCAGTGAATCCTTTAGTTGATATGGTTTTACTGGAAACTATAGTCTAAATGATCCAGCCCATAAACCAACTCTCTAATTTCAAATTTGAGTGAATGTTGGACCATTTTTAAAAATTCCCCAAGAATAATCTATCAATCAATCATATAATCTAGGTACCTTAAGAATCCAAATATTAGATCGAGTGAATTAAAAGTTTTTTCAAAATCCTTTAAACTTTAGAATAATATATTATTTTTTTTTCACATGAAAACATTAGGGGTAATGAAGTAAGTGGTGGGAGGCTATTGGGTGGCCAAGATTCACACAAATATCACCTACACATAGTTGATGAAATCCTTCATTCAATAGTTATATCCTATGAAATTTTATGTGGAGAAGGAATATGAGGTCATTAATATTGAGAATATAGGTCTTTCTATCATGGATTATGACACTTAGTATGTTGAGTTAGTGAAATTGTCTCCAAAGGATGTTTCTAACTACTCTCTCAATGTGTGGAGGACTAATATGGATTTAATGGTAGATATTTGGTCTATTCAAATATTTTATTGCTACCCACATTCACAGTGGTTATATAAAAGGTACGTATGGATGAGGATGATAGAGAAAGAAGACAAAATTATTAAGAGAATTATTGATATAATAATATAGAAATAGACTTTTTTCTAGCCAGAAAAGGAAGTGGGGTGATTGGGGATGACGTTTTTGTAGGATTTCATGGAATATGTTAGAGAAGGTGGTATGTTACCAGTCTGGGAAAAAGGTAAACCATAGACAATATTGTAGGGAAGCACCTATTTTATGACAAATGTTTATGAAATATAGTCCTCTTCATCATTTCCATTAGAGAGAATCCCATAGAAATAAATCTTGATCCATCTTCCCCAAGTTCTCTCAGTTCAGATGCGATGTATAAAAAGGGTTAGAATCTCAACATCTGGAAAAGAGTGATGTTCAAGTTAATAAATAAGGGTTGAAATGGCTGGACGTATCTAGGAAGTGGATTACTCACTCGAGGAGTCAGGTGAAAGACTATATACTATGAGAGACACAGTTTTTTTATCATATATGGTTATAAATTAGTTTGATACTAGTGAAACTCATTAATTTATCTCATCTGTCATTATAGATTCCTTGGGATTGGGATCAAAGATTATACCTCTCTCGATGACACTTTCAACTCCATTGGGATAGAAGTCAGTGTAGGATTTTGTATATACCAACTATTAGGTGATAACCACTAACTGTGAATCTATATGTAATTTTCTTGTTCTTGATCATGAAATCATTGATCTCATAAATGAAATGGATTGGATAATTATTTATAAGTACTAGATCCATTTTTTTCATTGTTAGGTAATTTTACATCCCCAAATGGAAAAAATCATGTCTTTACGGGGGATGAGATCCTATATTGGGGAGATAATGAAATTTTGTTCTAATTTTAGAGATGAACTCATGTTAATTATCTGAGATAATTGTTGATGTCATTGATAAGTTTCTTAGTAACCATCTTCCTGTGGTGGGGGTGAGTATCCAAATTTTTTTCTAGATGATTTATTTGTGTTATTACCTCACTTATAATTCAATCTTCCAATATAATGGATTCAATTTTTGAGACCTATTTCATTACTATCACAGCATATAGAACCCCAGAATCGAAATAGTTAAAGGTTCTTCTTGAAGACCTTTAGGTTAAGTGCTTTGTTCATCCAATCGTTTCACCTTGGGAATCACCATGTATCATTTAAATGAATGTATATTGGGGTATCTAATCATGTGTTGATTATCAAAAACTAAAATAGGTTATGGTTAAAAAAATATCCCTTGCATTGAATTTATGGACTTTTTGATCGTCTTGAGGGATCCTGGTGGTTTTCAAAAATTGATATAAGATTGGGGTACCATATAGCTACCCTGCCTTTTCATACATTAATATTATATCATTTTAAAGATAAAAAACATAATAGTATTACCCATAGATGATCCAATGGTTTAGTGTCTTGGGAAAACTACGACCGTACATAACAATTACAACATCAAGCATAAACATTTATTTAATTTCTTATTCTCTAGTTTCTTATTGGCACTTGACCTCTCCTTAGTACATGTAGCCACCTGGGGATATGCATTAAAAGGGTTGAGCTAAAATCCCATTAAGAGGATAGAAAAGAAAAATATAGCATGGGGTGAGCATAATCATGACATAGGTAATGAAATCTTGAACATGAGAGGAAGCATTAATGTTAGGTTTCAAATGTGGAAATGCATAAAAAAATGTAACATCATGTCTTAGTGGTTAACTACCACAGATACTTGTGAACCAAGATATAATCTTTTTCACACATCATTTCACATTTACTCATGAGATTCATCACTTTACCAAATGCACTGGAGCGCTGTATATGTTCGGGCGCACCCGTCACATTCAAACATTCATATTGCTTTATATAATTCTGGGCGCACCCGTCACCTCATAATATTATCATTTCCATGCATGCCACATAGAACATATTTAAATAATTAACATAACTAAACCATGGTAAGGAATGGGTCACATCTCATAAGAATACATTCATAAGCTTTGGGTTCCCAAAATAATGAGGGAACAACATACTTGATACAAGAACCATCAACCATGAATAAGGGGTAAAAGTTGAGTTCTTAAAAGAAGAGTTATTTTGGAAAACATTTGGATTGACATAAACTTCATTATAAGAAATGTATATCCCAGAAAAGGAAATATAATGATGAAAATACTATATTTAAGAAGTGACCATACCAAATTGGAGCAAAAGAGGGAGAACCCGAAAAAAAAAGAAAATTGGGTTCGAGATTTTCCCCTAACTTTGTATCTGAATGCTTCCTTCTCATTAATGTCCTATATAATGACATTATATTCATTAATTAGAAATCAAGAACCTTTTTTAAATTAATATGTTTAATTATGGTTTGATTAATAGATTTTATGTGCCTTTAGATGAGTTATAGAATTTAAAAAACATAATTCCGGAAGGATTGTTTTTATGGTTCTCTTGAGTGGTTCACTTCTATTCTTAAATTGAAATTTGGGTAGAACATGGGTAAACATATAGAACTAATATTACATGTTAATATTGAAATTATAGAATTCAAAATTATCTTATAATGAGTTATATTATATACTATGTGGATGAATCATTAGATAAAAATCAAATGAAGATTGTTTGGGTTAATTTGGGTGGTTTTTCGATCACAGTGAACTTGTTTTAATTTATCACCTAGTAATATGTACATAGGTCAGTTCCAGAAAATTAAATAGGAAATAATACGTATAAAATATTCTGTTTCAACCATAAAAATGTTTTCATGAACATATCTGAAGATAGAAATGGAAGAAGAAAACATGTCGTTCTTGAAGGTGATAAATTAACACCTCACAAACAACATTCTCTATAATAAAATAAAAGGAAGAGGGAAAGGGGGTTGGATGATATAATATGCCATTATCATCATAAAATTATATTAGATTTATAATACTATAGTTATAATACCATTTGGATGAATATAGGTTGGGATAGATCAATAAATGAACTTGAACTTTAATGGAAATTAAAGGAGAAGAGGGAGAGAAATTAACTCTTAAATCCTGCTCTTGAGATTCTCCTTAATTAAGCTAGGCTTGGTATTTTTATGAGACCAAAAGATATTTAACGTGGGATAGATTCTAAGTAAGATGTTTAGGAGTAGTTTAGAGATGGCTTGAATCATGAGAGGTGTGTGGAAATGAGGGTGTGAAGGGTGGTTTTTATAGTGGAGGAGAGAGCGGTTTTCTTAATATAAAATTCATTAGTTTATTAATTTCCCCTAAGATAAGGAATAGTGAATCATGAATGACCAAGAATAGTAATTTAATCATGTGATCTTGAACCAAGTGTGATTACATCAGTATAACATTACACATGACTCTATAATGATTTTTTAGCTAATTTTTGTAAATTACAATATTTCAATTTTCATAAAAAAATCATGTATTTCAGAAAAATCCCAAAAATTTACCCCAACCATTTTTCATTGTATAAAATCCAAAAAATGAACTCCATTTTTCAAAAATAATTTTCCAAAATTAATTCATTTAATATCTAATTAAAATCATGTTTTAATACTAAAAAACAGTTTTAAAACATTCATTTACTTATTCAAAAATATAGGTACATCATACTTTCATTTGAATATTATTTTTATACTATCATAGGTAAGGTTACTATTAATTAGGGTATATCACTATTCATAAGGGTATGTTACTATTCATAAGGGTAGGTTACTATTCACAAAAATTATTAGTGTTTTATTAGACTCCAAAAATCTTCTTGAACACAACCGTGTATGTCATATTTTCAAAATTCCAAACATAGAAGTGAAAAACTTATGTTCAAAGGTAAATTATCACATAGTAGTTCATTATGTTGTGTTTTCATGTTATTTTATGACATAATTATAAGAAGGTAATTTCCATTGAAAAAAACTTTGGTTCATTGCATTCTTCCCCCCTTATGAAATTTCTCCCCCTAAATTTCACTTTACACGGACAGGTGAGGGTGTTTCTCCTTCATTGCCTCTTCTGGCTCCCAAGTTACTTCTTCAAACTTATGGTTCCTCTACAGCACTTTGACAAGATGGGTTGTCTTGTTGCGTAGAACCTTATCTCTCCAATCCAGAATCATTACTGGCTGCTCCTCATAGGATAGATCATCTTCTAGCAGGACCACCTCTAAGTTTTTTACATGTGAGGGTTTTGGTATGTACTTCCTCAGTAGTGATACATGAAACACATCATGAACTTGAGCCATATTTGGTGGAAGTTCTAGTCGATAGGAAATGGATACTATGCGGTCAAGGATGTCAAAGGGGCCAATATACCGTGGGCTTACCTTCCCTTTCTTCTCAAATCGCATGACTCTCTTCCATGGAGATATTTTAAGGAAGAATTTATCTCCAACATCGAACTTCAAGTCCCTTTGACGGTTGTTAGCATAGCTCTTTTTCCGAATTTGAGCATCTTTATTGTGTTTCTGGATGACATGAACCTTCTATGTCATCTCTTGAACAAGATTGGGTCCATGTAGCTTTCTTTCTCCAACTTCATCCCAACAGGTTGGAGCTCTACTTCTCTTTCCATATAGAGCTTTATATGGATCCATCTGAATACTCAAGTGGAAGCCATTATTGTATCAGAACTCAACCAATGGGAGATTCTGATCCCATCCACCTTTGAATTCAAGATATCAGGCTCTTATCATATCTTCAAACGTCTGAATAGTACTTTCAGATTGGCCATCAGTTTGGGGGTGATAATTCGTGATGAAATTCAATTTAGTACTCAAAGCATATTGAAGGATCCTCCTGAATTTATATGTGAACCTTGGATCATGGTAAGAGAAAATTGATAGTGGAACACCGTGTAGTCTCACCACTTCCTTTACATAGATCTTTGCAAGTTGTTCAAGAGAGAGATCTTCCTGAATAGCGATAAAATGGGCAGTCTTGGTGAGTCGTTCAACCACAACCCATATCGCATTATTTCCCTATGACGTCTTCAGGAGACCCGTGAAAATGTCAATAGTAATAGTTTCCACTTTCCACATGGGTATAGGCAGTGGCTGCATCATACCTTTGGATTTTTCTCACCCATCTTTAACTTACTGACATACCAAACACCTTGATATATATTCTGCAATCTCTTTCTTCATGTTACCCACCAGAAGTGCTATCAGAGATCACTGTACATCTTGGTATCCCAGGATGGATAGAGAAATATGATCTATGTGAATTATCCAATAGATCCTTCTTTATCTTGGGTGATAAAGGCACACAAAGCCATGTTCCAAACCGAATCACACCATCGTCATCAATATGGAACTCTTGCATCTTCCATTATTTTACTACATTCAACCTCTTTTGTATCTACACGTCATCCCTTTGTTCTTCCTTAATCTTCTCCTGGATGGATGGTTACACAATCATTTGGGAAAGGTAGGATGTATCCCCTGCCCTTATTATTTCCAAATCCATTATTTTCATATCAAAGAAGATAGGGTCTTTCTCAATCCGCAACATGGATAGAGTAGCAGGCTCTTGTCTACTTAGAGCATCAACTACCTTGTTCTCCTTTCAAGGATGATGGTGAATAGAGAAATCGTAATCCTTGATGAGCTCTAACCATCTCCTTTGATGCATGTTAAGATCCTTTTGTGTGAATATATACATTAGGATATTGTGGTCAATGTATATGTCACACTTCTCACCATAAAGGTAGTGTCTCTAGATTTTCAAGGAAAAAAACATGGCTTCCAGCTCTAGATCATGTGTCAGGTAGTTCTGCTCATTAATCTTCAACTGTCGTGAGGCATATGCTATCAAATTATCATTTTTCATGAGTACGCAACCCAAGCCTTTATTTTAAGTATCATTTTATATCAAAAAACATTCTCTACATTTCAGTACTATGAGTACAGGTTGAGTGATCATTCTTCTCTTTAGCTCCTTGAAGCTTCCCTCACATTCTTCCGTCCATACATACTTTACCCCTTTCCTTGTTAACATAGTTATCGGGCTTGACAATTGTGAGAAGTTTATCACAAAACATCATTAGTACCCAGATAATCCAAGAAAAATACACATTTCTATGACACTAGAGGGCCTGGTCCATTTTTTAATTGCCTTTGTTTTTGAAGGATCCATAGAAATTCTCTCACTTGTGATCACATGTCCCAAGAATGTGACTTGCTTCATCCAAGAGTCACACTTTCTGAACTTGGCATACAACTTCTCCTTTCTCAATGTTTCAAACACAAGTCTTAGATGTTCTTCATGTTCCTCCTTGCTCTTAGAGTAGATGAGAATATCATCAATAAACACTACCAAAAAATTTTCGAGGTAAAGCCTAAAGACTATATTCATCAAATCCATGATTATTGCAGGGGCATTAGTAAGTCTGAAGGGCATCACCAAAAACTCATATTGTCCATACCTTGTACAAAAGTCAGTCTTCTGAATATCTTCATTCTTCACCTCTAACGGATGATATCTAGAATGAAGATCCACCTTTGGGAAGTATTGAGCTACTCTTAAATGGTTAAACAAGTCATCAATCCTTGGGAGAGGATACTTGTTCTTTATGGTGATCTTGTTGAGTTCCCGATAATCAATACACAACCGCATTATTTCATCCTTCTTATTCACAAAGAGCACTAGCACACCCCAAGGTGATGGACTAGGGTGTATGAACCCTTTGTCCAGATGATCTTGCAGCTGCTTTTTTAACACCTCTAGTTCGATAGGATCCATCATATAGGGACACTTCGAAATAGGAGTATCTCCAGGTAATATTTCAATTGAGAACTCTACCTCATGATCTGGGGGAATTCTAGGTAACTCTTTGAAAAATACATCTCTGTATTCCCTCATGATGGGAATTTCCTCAAGGTTGGCACTTTCCTTCAACTCAACCATTTGGGCAAGGTATGCATCTTAATAGGGAACCAACACACACACCATTAAATGATTTTTCAATGGAGATTCATAATATTCCTTACATTTGTAGAGGAGCATGGGATGGTTCGGAATATGAAAAGATATTTCCTTTTCCCAACTATTGATATGTGCTCTATATAATGAGAGGCAATCCATTCCCATTATACCATCGAATTCCACCAAGAGAAGTATTATGAGATTTGCTGGAAGAATCTTCCCACATACGTGAATAGGAGAAGAGTCAAACTCTTGAGTTGCAATGATGAAACCACTTGGTGTTTTTACAGATATATCTACATCAAGGTTTTGGGGCTTCGATTATATAGTTCTAGCAAACTTGCAAGATATAAAGGAATACATAGAACCATAATCAAATAAGAATTTTTCCATTATTGTGTGAATAGGAAGTGCACCTTGTACGAATTAATTATCATGTTCCACCTCTGCAGTATTGATGGCATAAGCCTTCCCTTGTTCCTTTGGCATTGGTGGTTGCTGATGTTGATTACCCTCTAGAACTCGAGGTTTAGTGCCCTCACTTTCATAGTGCCCTAGCTCCCGATAGTTGTAGCAATGAACCATGATTGGTTCTCTACATTCTTCTTCCACATTCTCCTTCCTTTTCGTGTCTTTTTGACACTCTTGAGCATGGTGTCCTTCTTTCCCACACTTGAAGCACTTCCTCGTCCCTTTGAGGCAGTTCCCATGGTTCAAATTCCAACATTTTTGGCATGTGGGTCATTGAATTTTCTTCCCACTTTTTTCATTAGATCCTCCAGCTTGAAACTCCATCTTTCGTTTCTTATCCCCATAGCCAAGGGACCATTCTCTAAGCTCCATATCCACTTTTACACCACATCAAACAACTTCTTCATATCTCCCAAAGTCTCAAATCACAAGATCCTTTAGAAGGTGTGGTTTTTATCCACTAAAGAATATATCAATTTTGGTATCATTGTTGATAAAAAAACCCAAGCGTACCTTGAAAGCCTTGTGAAATCATATTCATAGGTTGTGACTGATTCTCCTTCTTTTTTCTTGAGATCTATGAATTATCTCTCCATCTTTGTGTGAAGAGTTCTTGGGAAATACATGTTAAGAAGCATTATCTTAATGTCTTCCTATTCCATCTCTTTAATTTCCTCCCTTGTCTTGGTGTTCTTAATCAAAGACCATAATTGACCGGCCTCTCTATCTAGATGATAAATGGCTAGATTCACCTTCTATATCTCAGAACAATGAAGAACAAAAAAGATCATATCCGTGGGCTTGACCCACTATTCTGTAACTAGTGGAACAGAAGATCCACTAACCGTCGGTGGCCATTGCCACATAAAACATTCGATAGCCAGTTTCTCCCTCTTTGGTGAAGGAGGACGTTCTCCATTAGTATGGTTACTGTTCATAACCTGAGATTATTGGGTAAGCATCTCCATGAAGTTTTGAACTCCACCTCCAAAATAATTGGGGATGTCTTTAAGGAAATCATTGCATTGGCCCTCCCACGAGTTGTTGTCCATATTTTTCCTGGTTCCCACCATTTTCTAAAATAGAAAAGGTTACAAAAAAACAAAAGTAAATAATTCATGAATAAATTTTTAATTTAAAAAATCTATTCCAAAAACATAAAATATAGGATCCCTATGTAAATATTCTTCTTTGCATATTTGTACTTAGTCTCATGCTATAGGTTTTCTCTACGGTAAACTAATCCTAATTCCCAAATTAACCAAACCTTTCCTATGATACCAACTATAGCGAAACTACTTTTTCTTACATTACTATTACATCATGTTAAAGATAAACAACATAATATTATTACACATATAGGATCCAATAGTTTAGTGTCTTGGGAAAACTAGGACCGTACCTAACAATTACAACATCAAGCATAAACATTTATTTAATTTCTTCTTCTCTAGTTTCTTATTGGCACTTGACCTCTCCTTAGTACATGTAGCCAACTGAGGATATACATCCATAGGGGGGAGCTAAAATACCAGTAAGAGGATAGATATGAAGAATATAGCACGAGGTGAGCATAATCATGACATAGGTAAAAAAATCATGAACATGAGAGGAAGCATAAATATAATATTTGAAATGTGGCAATGCATAAAAAATAAAACATCATGTCTTAGTGGTTAACTACCACACATACTCGTGATCCAAGATAGAATCTTGTTCACATATCATTTCACATTTACTCATGAGATTCATCACTTTACCCAATGCATTAGAGTGCTGTATAATTCTGGGCGCACCCGTCACATTCAAACATTCATATTGCGCTATATAATTCTGGGCGCACCCGTCACCTCAAAATATTATCATTAGAATGCATGAAAAATAGAACATATAAAAATAATGAACATAAATAAAACATGGTAAGTAATGGGTTCCATCTCATAATAATAAATTCATAAGGTTTGGGTTCCCAAAAGAAAGAGGGAACACCATACTTGACAGAAGAACCATCAACCATGAATGAGAGGTAAAAGTTGAGTTCATAAAAGAAGTGTTCTTTTGAAAAACATTTGGATTGACATAAACATCATTAGAAAAAATGTATATCCCAGAAAAGGTAAGATAATTATGAACAAATTATTTTTAAGAAGTGATCATACCAAATTTGAGTGAAAGAGGGAGAACTCGAAAAAAGAAAATTGGGTTCGAGATTTTACCCTTACCTAGTAGCCAAATGCTTCCTTATCTTTATTGTCATGTATAATGAAATTATATTAATTAATTAGAATTCCATAACCTTGTTTAATTTAATATGGTTCATTATGGTTCCATTAATTGATTTTATGTTCCTTTGGATGAGTTATAGAGTTTAAAAAAACATTATTCTGGTAGGTTTGTTTTTATGGTTTTCTTGAGTGGTTCACTTGTATTCTTAAATTGACGTTTGGGTAGAACATGGGTAAAAATCCACAACTAATATTAAATTTTATTAATGACATTCTAGAATTTAAAATGATCTTATAATGAGTTATATTATATACGATGGGGATGAATCATTAGATAAAAAATAAATGAAAATTGTTTGGGTTAATTTGGGTGGTTTTTGGATCACAATGAACTTGTTTAATTTATCACTTAGTAATATGTACATAAGTTAGTTCCAGAACATTAAATAGGAAATAATACATATAATATATTCTGGTTCAATGATAAAAATGGTTTCTTGACCAGATCTGAAGGTAGAAATGGAAGAAGAAAACATGTCGTTCTTGAAGGTGATAAATTAACACCTCACGAACAACGTTCTCTTTAGTAAAATTAAAGGAAGAGGGAAAAGGGGTTGGATGATATAATATCCCATTAGCATCATAAAATTCTAGTAGATTTATAATACTATAGATATAATACCATTTTTATGAAGATAGGTGGGGAGATATCCAGAAATTAACTTGAACATGAAAGGAAATTAAAGGAGAAGAGGGAGATAAATTTCTTCTTAAATCCTCCTCTTGGGATTCTCCTTAATAAAGCTAGTCTTGGTCTCTTGATTATACCAAAAGCTCTTCAACATGAGATAGGGTCTTGGGAAGATGTTTCGGCAGATTTTAGAGATGGCTTTGGAGCTTGAGAGGTGTGAGGAAATGAGGGTGTGAAGGGTGGTTTTTATAGTGGAGAGGAGAAGGGTTTCCTTAATATAAAATTCATTAGATTATTAATTTACCATATTCCAAGGAATAGTGAGTATTGAATGACCAAGAATATTAATTTTATAATTTGATCCCAAAACATGTGGGCTTACATTAGAAGAACATCACACATGGCTCTATAATTAGCTTATTTGGCTTATTTTTGAAAATTACGATATTTCACTATTCACAAAAAACTCATATATTTTAGAAATATCCAAAAAAATTACCCCAATTATTTTTCGAGATGTAGAATCCAAAAAATAAGTCCATTTTTGAATATTTATTTTCTAAAGATGATTAATTTAATATTTAATTAAAATCATGGTTTATTAATAAAAACAGTTCTAAAACATTCATTTACTTATTCTAAAATATATGTACGTCATAATTTCAGTTGAATATTATTTTTATAATATCATATGTGAGGTTACTATTAATTAATGGATATCACTATTCTTAAGGGTATGTTACTATTCCTAAGGGTAGGTTACTATTCACAAAAAGATATTTCTGTTTTATTAGACTCCAAAAATCATCTTGAACACAACTGTGTATGTTAGATTTTCAAAATTCCAAACACAGAAGTGACAAACTTATGTTTAAAGATCACTTATCACTTATTAGTTCATTATGTTGTGTTTTCATTTTATTTTATGACATAATTATAATAAGGGGATTTCCATTAAAAAAAACTTTGGGTCATTACATACCATCTGCTGAGGATCTATGTGAATAATATTTATAAGATGTAATTTATGTGTAGTTACGAGCATTATGAGTATCTGGTCCTTCCATCAATCCATACTAATAGTTGTGAGAATTTTAATATTTAATGAATTGAGTCTTACATCATTTAATATATTCCTTCATGGTTGTTTATTTAAATGATATCCTTATTTAATCATGATCGATATTGGATCATGTTGAATGTTTAAATATGTTCCTAGGAATCTTAAAAGAATATCATCAGTATAGGAAGTTTTTAAAATGTGTGTTATGGAACCAAGAGGTCAAACAATGGGGCCATATTATTTCTGAGAATGGTGTCTTAGTGGACCATAATATAATTTAGGTAGTGATGTCTTGGGAGTATCCCATAAATGTGTGTTATATCAAGAGTTTCATGGGATTATTTGGTTATTATAGGTTCTTTCATGGGGACTTCTCTAAGATTTCATCTTCTATGATAGAGTTACACCATAGCTGTGTAAGGATAATTTTAGGGGGATTACTGCCATAGAAATATTGAGAAGATGAATGTGATATTGACTACAGCACCAGTCCTGATTCTTCCTAGACTAGTTTTGGGACATGATGTATACTTTGATTCCTTAGTATGTTTTTGGGTTTTTTTATGATGAAGGGAACATAGGTTGTATATTATGGTTCTAATCAATTACTCCCTATTGAAAATAACTTCCAAATTCTTGATCATGAATTTGTATTAGTGATGGATGCTTCTAAGACTTGGTTCCACTAGCTTTTCAGATATTAGTTTATAGAGAATTCAGACTTTAAGTGTCTCGTGTTTATTATAAGGAGCTGGCCTTAAACATTGCATAATTTTGAATAAATTTAATAATTCACATTGAGGATATTTTCAGGTTTAGAGTATTATAGAAATAGGCTATAACATATAAAGGTAACTTGGAAAATAAACATACTTAAATGGAATAACCATACAGTCGACATCCACACATATCACTACACTGAATAACCATACAGTTAACTTCCATACCCAATTCATTGGAGGTTATAACGTAACCACCCATCCTGGTTCATCACAGAACCACTCGTCATTTGGTTTATCATGTAACCACTTGTCAAATGTCCAAGTACCATTATAAAATCATAACACATACAACAAATATAAAGGAATGAAAACATTTCCACATTTCAATCAAAATATATCACATAAAAATATTGACATTACAAATTCATTATCAAAACCATTTGCAATACCAAATATATAAATGAGTATATGGTATTTACTTTCCTTTTAAAAACATTACAGATTGTTAAGGATACCAAAGATCAAATAATACTTGTGGTGGAGGAAAAGTCGTTGTCACCACGTACATTAAAAATAAACATATTTTTTTTCATTTAGTAAAATGCTTCGTAGTGATAAGATTTCTTTTGAATAAAAGTAAAGTAAAAGGGTTTTATACATAGTATAAAAGAAAGTTGTGTATAAATGAAAATATGCCTCAATGAAAAGAGATAGAGACGAAGTCCCTTACCTCGTTTCTGACTTGAATCATTCGTTCTCTAATCTCCTAAATAAAAAACTAAAGTTAATTTCTACTTTATTAATAACCTTTTTCCATTTTATTATTCATATTATATTACTTACTTCCATTTTATAATAATTATCTAATCATCTAAGTTAATAAGGTTCGTTCTGTCGATATTTGGTAATTGAGTCAAAAATGAACTTCTTATAACTACAAGTTGTTCATGTGGTCAGAAGTTTATTATAACCCAAATGATATTCATTTTTTTGATATCATATATATCATATATATCCAGTATATACATGTATTTATAATAGTACATAACATTTGGAGGTATGAAATGAAATGCACCGTACATGGAGACGGTAATCTGTACGTAAGTATGAACTCTACTTTCATTTATTTTAAGAATTTAATGGAATGAAATAATAATGATACATAAGTATATTATAATTCCAGTATAGTATCATATATAATATCATTAAATCCATCCTTTATACGCACCACATATGGTATGAACGAGTCACATCACATTGATGGGGCGGTAGTCCGCACTTCCTCAAATGAGATTATCTTGTTTCCCCATAAAAGTATAATATAAAACAAAAACATAGAATAATAAAGAAAGCATAAACATAATATATATCATATATAAATTTAGTTCCATCTTAATGGACACCATGAGAGGTGGTGGGAGATAATCGAACAATCATCGTTTCGTGAGGCGTTAGTTTTCCTTCCACAGAAACAATATGTTATTTACCCATTAGATGGAGGTGTGAGTAAGTTTAGTTAAAAATTTATCATAAAAACATCCTAGTATATTGAGGATACTGTAGTTTTTATCAAATAAAGAAATAAAAAGAGTTTAGGGGTTGGAGAATTAATATAAAAAAAATGAATTTAAGAGAAACTGTTACCTTTAATTCATGTATCTCACATTGGATTGAACCAAAAGGACTTCTTGAAGTGCCTTCTGCCTAAGGTAGGGCTTATAGAAGGAGTAGAGGGGTTTAGAGAGATTAATAGGGCATATTTTGGACCAAAAAAGGGGCTTGATAGGTGTGAGGAACAGGTTAGAAGTGAGAGATTTTATAAGGGGGGGTGGGGCTCTTTAGGAAAGTGTGAAAATATTATTTTATTATATAATGATTTTCAGTTTCTAAATGTCCAAAACATTTTAATGTCAAAGATAAGATAAATCATGGTCGAAAAAAAGCATCCAATAATAATTTTATAGCATTTTGATATTATTTTATTCATTATAATCTCATTTATTAAAATAATTTATTAATGAGGTAAACATTGCATCATTATTGTGTCATAAATAATTTTATTTATTTGATGTCAAAAAATTATATAAAAAATTCTATGATATAGGAAATACATTTAGCTTTCAAAATAATATTTAAAGTATATATATTTATTATATAACCCAAAATTAATTTTTTTAGCAAAACAAGACATGTTTATGGTATTTTTATTTTTACTTCCAAAAAAAGTTATTAATATCATTATCTTACCCAAGTGGCTTTCAAAGGACGAAAGTCTCACCCAAGGATTGTCTTGGTCGTCCATTACTCATCCAATAAGTTTCATAAAATTTTTAAGGTAATTTTATACTAATTTAATATTATTTTATCCTTGAATTACCCTGTTTACATTTAACTTCGGTAAATAAAAGTCAAACGATACTATTCACCCAAAATTATTTTTATTTTATTGAACAACATTTTTCTTACTAATAACAAACATGTATTTTGGATTTTTGAAATTCATTCATAGAAGCGGTAAAATTTCATTTAAATGATAAATTAATATTTTTAAGTACTACTTAGTGGTTTCACTATTCATCATAAATTGAAGTTTTTCATAAAAATACCTAAGATTCAGCAAAAGATATACTTGATATTCCAAATTCCAAAATTATGTTTATTTTACCAATTTTAAAACATAATAGTTTGATTAATTAATTTAAAAATTATTTCCTATTGTCAAAACAAAAAATGTGTTTTTAAGAAACAATATCTATCAAAAGATTGACAGTTGATTATGTCCA
Organism: Viscum album; assembly: GCA_963277665.1. Lineage (NCBI taxonomy): Eukaryota > Viridiplantae > Streptophyta > Magnoliopsida > Santalales > Viscaceae > Viscum > Viscum album. The sequence goes on from OY728140.1 coordinate 129,685,674, forward strand.
ATTTCAAAGTGAAATTGAATCCAGCGACCAACATTGGATTAAATGGAAAAAATATAATCTAATTACACTTTGAAACCAATTCAATAGATAATCTAACCATATAAGTAAATTACATTAAAATTCATATTAGAATTAAAATACATTATTTTTCACTATTCAATAAAAACTGAATTTTATTAGAAAAGTAACATAATTTTACCAACAATAAATTTTGATGTCCCAATTATAAATAAGGATTTTATTTTTTTTCAAATATAACATATAAAAGTGAAAAAACTATATTTAAAAAGGTTTTTCAATCAAAAGGCAGTAAATCGGCCTTTTAAAAATTATTAGAGTAGTGTGCTTAAAATTATACTCATTCACATTTTATGCCTATAACATTTATTGGGTAAATATAAAAACTTTTAACCAACATATATAATAATATTTTAGTTAGTTATATTCATTCTCAACAATACTATGGCTAGGAATTTAATACCATTTAAAATAATAATAATATATTATTATTGTGCAATGTAATATTTCAAAGAAACCTGTTGTTGTGTATCAGGTTTTCCATTGAACATGGAAACCTCGTTAAAGTAAAATTAATATTTAATTCAGAAATGTTAAAAATTATGATAATTTATTATTCTTTATTTCCCTGAGATGTTACATCCTTCCCCCCTTTTGGGAATTGAATCCTCACAATTTTATTCACTTATCAAATAAGTGGGGGTACTTATCCCTTAAAGCATGTTAATATTCTCACGTTGCCACTTCAACAATATGGTTTTTCAAAAAAAACCATTACCTGGTAAATTACCTTATCCCACAACACTTGGTCTCTTTGGTCCAGAATCTAGACTAGTTATTCCTCATAAGAGAGATTCTCTTCCAGCTGAACTACCTATGGGCTCAAAATATGAGATGGTTCTGGCATAAACATTCTCAACATTGAAACAAGAAAAAAAAATTGTACCTATGATAAACAGGGAGGTAAAGCCCCTCTGTAGGCAACTAATCTAACTTTTTCCATGATTTCATAAGGTCCAATGAACCTCAGACTCAACATTCCCTTCTTACCAAAATGCATCACACTTTTCCATGGAGAAACTTTGAAAAAAAACATGATCAACTACATCAAAAGAAAGATCCATCCCCCGGTTATAGGGATAACTTTTTTGCCGACTCTGAGCTGTTCTCATGTGCTTCTGAATCAACTGAACTTTTTTTCCATCTCTCCCACCAATTCTAGTCCCATCAGCTTCCTTTCCACTATTTCATCCCTAAAAGCTGGAGTTCAACAACGCTTTCCATATAATGCCTCAAATGGAGCCATCTGTATAATAGAATGAAAACGGTTATTATATGAAAATTCAACCAAAGAAGGATATTGGTCCCAACTTCCCTGGTAATCCATTGAGAAAGAACCTATAATATCCTCCAATGTCTGAATTGTTCATTCTGACTTCCCATCTGATTGAGAATGAAAAGCTATACTAAAATTTAATTCAGTACCCAATGACTTCTGAAGGCCTTTCCAAAATTTTGAATTAAGCATGGTATCATGATCAGATACAATGGAGAGGGGAACACCATGTGACCTGACTATCACTTTATCATACAACCGAGAAAGTTGATCTAGAGGCAATATATCTCGAATAGGAAGGAAATGAGCAGATTTAGTCAATCGATCCACAATAACCCATATTGCATTATTACCTCAAGATGTCTTTTGTAATCCCCCAATGAAGTCAATGGATATATTTTCCTATTTTCCCTTTGGAACAGGTAAATACTGAAGCATCTTTTTGGGTAATTTTCACTCTTCTTTATCCTCGTGACAAGTCAAACACTTCACAGTAAAATTACCAATATCTTGTTTCATTCCATCCCACCAATAATACTCCCAAAGATCCTTGTACATCTTAGTACTTACAGGATGAACTGAAACTGGAGAACTATGAGCTTCAAATAATAACTCATTCTTCAACTATGAATCACAAGGCACACATAATATCTTTCTTAACCTCAAAACACAATTATTATCAACGTTTAATTCAGGTAACTTACCTTTCGGAACCGACTCTACCTTTTTATGAAACTCCCTATCTTTCTTCTACACTTGATTAATTCTGCCTGAGAAAGATGATCTCACTAACACCTGAAACAAACCAAAAGAACATCATGCACCAAAAACTTCTATGCCAAATTTAATCAAATAATAAACCAAAGCATCTCATTCCAAATGTAGCATGGTTAATGTAGAATTGATTTTTCGACTCAAAACATCAGACACATTATTTTCTTTTCCCAGATGGTAATGGATCATTCAATCATAATCCTTTATTAATTCCTTCCATCTTCTCTGTCTCATGTTCAGTTATTTCTGAGTGAATATATAATTTAACCTTTTTTGGTCAGTATATATTTCACATTTTACTCTACAAAAATGATGCCTCAAAATTTTTAAAGCAAAAACCAACAGCGGCTAATTCCAAATCACGTGTAGGGTAATTTAACTCATGAGGTTTCAACTGACGTGAAGCATAAACAATTACCTGATCATTTTTCATAAGTAAACAACTAAGTCCTTTCAACGAAGCATCACTGTAGATAATAAATTCACCATCTCTGGAAGGTAATGCCAAAACCGGAGCATTAACCAATCTTCTTTTCTTTTCCTGAGAACAATCATCACATTATCTTGTCCAGATGAACTTAACACCTTTCCGAGTTAACTTAGTCATTGTACTAGATAACCGTGAAATGTTTTTAACAAACCTCTGGTAATAACCTATCAAACCAAGAAAACTAAGGATCTCGGTTATATTTGTGGGTCTTGTTAATTATTCGACAACTTTTGTTTTAGTAGCATCAATAGTTATGCCATTTTTTGAAACAATGTGACCAAGAAATTAAATTTTCATTAAACAAAGCTCACGCATTCTGAATTTCCCAAATAGTTTCTTTTCATTTTAGGTTTCCAAGACAAACCTTTATTGAATTTCATGATCCTCTTTTCTTTTAGAATAAACCAAAAGATCATCAATGAACACAACCACAAACATATCCAAGAACTCACGTAAAATTCAATTTATCAGATCCATTAATACTACAGGTGCATTAGTTAACCCAAAAGGAATAAATACAAATTCATAAGGCCATATCTAGAACAAAATGAAATATCTGATATGTCTGCTTCCTCTACATTCGGCTGATGGTACCCCGAACTCAAATCAATCTTCGAAATATACTGAGCTCCATGGAGCTAATAAAATAAATCATCAATATGAGGAAAAGGATACTTGTTCTTAATAGTGATGTTTTTCAATGCTCTATAATCAATTCATAGTCTCATTGAACCATCTTTCTTTTTAACAAATAAGATAGGAGCACCCTAGGGTGATGTTCTAGGTCGAATGAAATCTTTATCTAATAACTCCTGCAATTTCTTCTTTAACTATAAAAGTTAAATTTGATCCATTCGATAAGGGGGTTTTGAAATTGGCTTTGCATCAAGAACTAAGTCAATAGTAAATTCAACTTCCCAGTCAGGTATAATACCATGCAACTCATAAGGAAAAACCGAAAGGTACTCATTTACTACTAGAACATCATTAATCTAAATAGTTCCATTGTTTTCAAAAATATGTGCAGTGTAACATTTATTTCCATCTTTTACCAGTTTCTCAGCTTCCTGATATGTTATCAAAATCATGGGTTCATTCTTGTACACAAACTGAAAATATTTTTGAAAAGAAACCACATTAGCTCTACAGTTAATCTTAGCATGAAAAACTGAAAGTCAATCCATACCCAGAATAACATCAAACTCTACTAGAGGAAAAACTATAAGGTTGGAAAATAGATTCTTTCCACACAGAAGGACATGAAGGTTCTTATAATTTCTTTTTTGTCTCAACAATTACCCCCAGTGTTTTTACCATAATTTCTAGATTCATATCTGGATATGGAATCCCCAATTTACTAGAAAACATCTCAGAAATAAAATAGCGTGTAGACCCTTAATCAAACAACACATTGGAATAATCTGATCAAACAAACAGTGTACTTGATACTACTTCATTTGATGGCCAAACATCTTCTGAAGTAGTTTCAAAGGATTTCACCACCCCTTTATACTTATAGTTTGCTTGATTTCCCTCATTTGAGTTCTTCACTAGACACACATTCACATAATGACCCATTTCATTAATCTTAATACATCTTACCGATGGCTTTTCATTGTCTACTTTATCATCTTCTTTATAGTTACGAGCAATATGACCAGACTTACCACACCAAAATAACTTTTTAGACTTTGATAAACATTCTCTAGGATGATTTTTACCACAATTCTCATAAGATGAATATTTAGTTTTCTTACCTCTAGGCTTCTTTGATAAATTCATTCCCTTTTCCTGCCAACTAGACCTCTTATTCTGTTGTTTTTCAAAGAACATCTGATCATCAAAAAACTCCATTTCCACCTTCTCCGCACTCCGAACAAGTTTTTCATAACTTTTAAACTCACAAGAGGCTAATTCACTTTGATATCATTGCTTCAGTCCTAAGTAAAATCAATTTATCTTACTATCAAGATCTCGGAAGAAATTTGGAGCATACCTTTCCATTCGAGTGAACATTGATTCATAAGAAGCCACTGATTCATCCTCCTGCCTCAATTCTAGGATTTTTTTCCATCCTAAGATGAACCACATTAGGAAAATATTTCTCAAGGAACATACCTTTGAATTCATCCCAAACATGTGCATCATCCTCCTCATTATCCCTGATATTTTTCACCATCGACCACCACTGATCAGCTTCACCTTAAAAAAGGTAAAAAACAAGACTAACCTTTTGATGTTCTGAACACCCCATGGCACCAAAAGTCTTCTCTAGTGCTTTAACTCACCCTTTTTCTAAAACAAGGTCAGAAGATCCTCTGAATGATGGGGATGCTGCCTCATGAAATCCTCCACTACTGACATGTTCCATTATAGTTGATATGGATGATCTTGTGCACGGATACCACCATCATTTATAGAACGATTAATCTTTGACATCACTACAACAAACAGTTCGGTTCCCATTCTGACCATCTCAAGTTTCTGATTTGGAATATTGTATTCCTCTTGAGATTTTCTAACATTATTGCCATGTTTACTCTGAATAAAACCTTTCTAAACACAGAAATATCTTAGGGGAAGAAACTTGGTAATCATTAAATTCCATATCATTTCAATCTAAACAAAAATTAATTTAAGGATATTAATTTAACATTACCCTAACTGTAACACCCCACGCTTCCATGGTACGTTTCCCTTTGAATAATGCAATAGCTTCTATTGTACGCAATTTCGAGATTTTAATACATCGTGACCAATCAAACTAGCTATTATGAATGGTAATACCCACTTTTTGAAATTTTATAAATTTTTTCATTCAAAATGGACTTCATTTTTGGATTTGGAATATTGAAACTAGCCTAGGGTGAATTTATGGTATTTTTCTAAAAACTTTCAATTTTTGATGAATAATGAAAAACACTGAGTTATTGGTAAAAACCGACTTTTTATTTAAATAATTATTTATTTTATGTAAATTTATTTTAGGTAAAAATATATATTTAATACCTATATAATTTCAATGTAATTCAATGGAGTCAGTTTATAATTATTTTAGACATATAAAAATTTTATTGAACTTTTCAGCCCCTTTTACCCATCTCATAGAAGAATTTTCAAATTCAATAAAACATAATTTTACCGCTTCTATGAGTAGAATTTTTAAAAACTGATACACATGGTTAATATCAAGGATTAAAATGTGGTTCAATAATATAAAAATATTTTTTGGTGAACAATAACTTTTTACTATTATTTACCACGGTAAAAATTAAATATGGTAATTAAGGGTAAAGATGAAATTATTATTACCCTAAAACATGTCCTAATTATATTATATATGTATAATTAGACCCGAAAACAACCTTAGGAATAAAATATGAACCTCATTGGTCTACTTGGATTAGATTAGGACATTTATTATTTTTTAATTCAAAGAAGAGTTAAAAGAGTTAAAATCAATGTTTAATAACTAAAACATTTTTAATATAGGGTTATACATACGATAAATTAGATTATAAATATTAATTAGAAATATGAAAATATTTCCTACATGATGGTATTTTATTTATAAATTTTAGACATTAAATAATTTAATTTATTTATGAAACAATGGTGATGCAGTAATTACCTATTTATTGAAATATCAAAATAATTGATATTATAAATATCCAAATAAATGTAATATGAGACATTTTATGAATTAAAATAATTTTCTAGGTTAATATTCCATATTATTATTGGTTATATTAATTTTATTCTAAGTATTAATGCTATTATGAATTTATCAAAAAAAACTACCCAATAGTGTCAAAATTGACATAAAAGTGTTTTCAAAACAAATATTATATTATTAATTGATATTATATTCCTAAAAATATACGGTTTTGTCAAAGGACTTATATAATGATAGTTGTATCATTAATAGACTACTTTGGTGTCTCTTGTAAGTATATAGTAAGTTTATTAACTATATAATATAAAAATAAAAAAGAAACATGGTAAAAGTCAAACTATTTAACTAAGAGTTAAATCTAAAAGATAAGGTTACTATAGTGACCCAAACCAGTCTAAAATATATTGTTTGAGTGTTTTTCTACCCATCAATAATATATACATTGAACAATCCACTTTGGAGCCATTAGAAACCTAATATGAATTTATTATAAATTAATACATTAAGTTTTCCCTAAAGAGCCCCTCCTCCCCCTTATAAAAGGACACCACTTCTATCCAATTACTCACACATCTAAAGTCTTTTGGCTCGTCCAAACTCTGCCAAATTAAGCTAAAAACATCCCTATACTCATCCTAGAAGCCTTATCTTAGGCAGAAGGCACTTCCAGAGTCTTTTTTGGTTCAAACCAAAGGGAGTTACCCAGATTAAAGGTAACGATTTATCTTAGCTTCTTTTCTTTTATTTTACTTCTACAACCCATAAACTCTTATTATTATTTTCTTTTGTAACAAAACCAGTATCCTTAATATACTAGGATATTTTTATGAGAATTATTTGAACTACACTTACACACACCTCCATCAAATGGGTGAAGAACATAATGTTTCTGTGGAAGGAAACCAAACGCCTCACAAAACGATGATTGTTCAATTATCTCCTACCACCTCTCATGGTGGCCATTATGATGGAACTATAATTAAATATAATATTAATGATATTTATTTTATATATAAGATTCTTTAATTACATTTTGTAACATACCATTATTCGTTTCATGTTGTATATATATACGATAATTTCATTTGAGGAAGTGCGTACTACCACCCCCTCAAAGCGATATGACTCATTCATACCATACATGGAACGTATAAAGGATGGTGTTAATGGACTTAAGTAACACATATAAGATATTTTATCATAATGTAATAACAATATACCTATTTATAATTTGGTTTTGATTCCTTTTAAAATGAAAAATGAAATGGAAGTAGCGTTCGTGCGTACATATGGATTACAGTCTCCTCAAACGTTATGAGATTGGTTTCCCAATCATATCCATTCAAGAATAATTCTCATTTGATGATTAAAATTAATGTTTAAGGTCTTGATATCATTATGGATATGAATAATATACAACCAATATATAACAAACATGGCTTACGTAATGAATCATATAAAGGAAAACGAATCAGTTGACAGCCGAAACGATTACAATACTACAATATTATTAACAAAGCAATATTAAAAGATCATATATTATATCATATTTATGTATATTATTCATGTATATTTTAATAAAAATTATTTAACAGTTATATAGGAATTTAACCTACACTCTATCAAGGAAAACTACAAAGTAAGGGTTTATTTCACAATCCCTTCATTATCCGAGGTTGTTTATACGCAATTATCTACCGGGACCTCTTTATCATCCACATCCATGTTTCATAAAAATGTATTTCAAAAAATTCTTATTATTTTACATAATATATGTTAAATTTATTTATACCCTTGTTTGACTTTTTATAAGAATTTTATAAAGGAATCATTACGTCATATTCCAAACAAGGACCTTTTTATCCTTTTCGAAAAATTAAGGTAAGAATGTCTTTTTTTAACATATACGGAGGGTGAAGCTATTTTATGCCGTTGTAAAATCTTTGAATCTTACCTTAAAAAAATATAAGAATATTTTCAATGTAAATTTTTTATTTTATAATTACGTGACTTTAAATGATTTCATAAAAAATGGATATTTCTCTCAAATATTTTTGATTTCATCTATGTCAACAACTTTTGATGGATTTTAAGCTTATTTGAAGTTGATCTATTATGATACAAAACTTCCATATTGTATTGAACGTTTTGTGATATTTTTTACTGTGGATGTGTTATTTTTATACCATTCATGGTTTATGGAGAAATTATTGACATTTCTTATGCTAGTTTTAATACGAATGTTTATGTTATGTTTAAACCTATTCATATGAGGAATGAATTGGACTTAATAAGTGATGGGTGGAGTCTGATATTGCTCCTCGATGCATCAGTAGGTCTCATGAGACAAACTAGTGTCTTGGCACAAGGCCTTGACAAAATCTTATTTGTAGTCTTGGAATGAGGCCTTGGCTACGTGGTTATGATAGTCTGGCATTATGGATTCCATCATTATGAAAGTGGTTATTGATATTGCATGTGATTATTTGACTAGTAGAATATCCATGTGAATGAGTAAATGGTATTATTTCATTTTATTTCTACCATATTATGCTGAAGATCAAGTTTAAAAGGCTTTTGTTTTAGTTATACATTGCCTTAAATGTTTATACTTGTATATGAAAATTTATACTATATTGTTATACTTACTGGGAATTTGAGCTCACCCCTTTCTATGTTTTATTTTTCCCAATATGTGAGGAAGTATTTTATGAATGACCTGCAGGGATAGTATAAGGGGATATGAGTGTGGAGTCAAAATGTTGATGTAGTTTTCACTTTATGTTGTAATGTAAAATTTATGAATTTATCTAGTGTTTCCAAGGCTACTAAACTAATCGGTCTTTCAAGACTTGATCTTTTATGATCATGCCAATGTTATGTAATAATGCACTGACTCTGGGTAATTAGGGTCGAGGCGTTACACTAACTCCTAAATTTATCTAAAACAACCTCTAATACCAACTATAAGGACCCAGCCTTAAAAATTGCATAATCATTAATTTAATAAAAAATTCATATTGAGGATCTTTTTAGGTTTAGGGTTTTATAGAATTATACCATAACTGTTACATTATATCACAAAAATTACAAAGTAGACAGTTGTACTCAGTTTCCATTTTTTCATAAAATTAAAACTCATGAAAAAAAGAGTCGTGTCCAATTCCATGTTTTAGACAGCATGACTTTCCTTTGTCCCATCCTTGACCATATTTACTTTAAGTCCGTTAAAACCATTTAAAAACATAGTATGAGCATAAAAAGATCAGAAAGGGATATAGAAAGAAGGAAAATTGTTATTCTCTCAAAACAACAAGTTAAACATGAATACATTATCATAAGGTAAGTACATGTTGTGTACTTAAAAATTACACACTGTGTATTTTATTTTTTTTTATTAAATGCACCGGGGTCGCATTTGATGGAAAAAACCATCTCATTCTCAACATAGTTCATTTAAGAACGTTGAGTAGTTGTAGATTGTTGATGAGCCGCTGAGCCTCCATTCGTCCTCCAAATCAAACACTGTTAGTTGAATTGGAATCGCATCGGTGAGTTCTTTCTTATCATAGAGCATCGTTTTCCAATTCCTCCACTTTTCAAATTTATCTTGGGTTGAACATATTATATGTTTTCAAAGATATATGGAATTCTAGGGTGATTTCCTTCTCATGGTTAAGGTATATCGATCTCCTAACACTGATGTAGGTGGTTTGTGCCTTTCTGTAGAATGTCTTTGAGTTTAATTTGAAAATTTTCCCAATACCCAGGAACGAGTTATTGCATATTTACCGTTTTAGCCCTATTGTTTTCCTGCTTTTCATGTATAGATTAGTAGAGGTTATTGTTTCTGAATAGGGTAAATTTATGTTCTTTGGTTGTATTTCCCATGCATGTTTTGCCTGTATTGACCTTTGGGTCTAGTTTTCCACTTAGGCTGATGTTTACTTTCCCATGCCTAGTATTGTAGGATTGTGTGACTGTTGCTCTGATATTTTGTTATGTTATAGAATTCTAGACAAGTAGTTCTTGAGGTTTACTTTCACCGTTACGCGATGCTACACTTGCTGATTTTACACAGGGCTGTGAGAACCCATTATAGTATACCATAGGAAAAATTGACATCAGGGCTTCTCTCAAGTGTCTGTTATAATTTACAATGTGAGACTATATGGGGATTTGACGTTGAGTGCTTCCTTGGATAGTATGTTGTTCCTCAACGTGGGCTGTAGGGGGAATGAGATGTTGAGTACTTCCACATAGTTTCTTTAGTACCGATATGAGACTATAGGGGGAATTAATAGTTTGTGCTTCATTATATAGTCTATATTTTAGCTGAACCTGAGGGGTGAGGCTATGTGTGCTTCCCAGAGGGTTGCTTGTATATTCTAGGTAGGACCATTGGGGATAGACTGTGAGTACTTCCTAGAGGGTTACCTGTTTGGGTTTACCAGTTTTTTTAGCTGTTTCATGATTATGAAACTGTGGATTGTTACTGTTGAGTACTTCCTTGTTTACAATTTTCTGCACTTTTACTTGCCATATATTCATTAACTATTAGGCACTTATCTTGTGGTGTTTGCCTACTGGGATTCATCTCACACACTGTTTGGGCTATGGTTTTGGGCCCAAATAGATTATATTGTTGCATGTATAGACTAGGGCTAGTGACCTTCTACTTTAGGTACTTGATTTTCTATGGTGCTGGAGAGCATGGGACCAAGCATAGGCTTGCAATGCTAAGGAGATGTTTATCTATTTCTTTTGTACTTTGTTTTTGAATTGTTTATATTTAGAATTTTGACTTGTTTGGATATATTTTTAGACATATGTATCATGCATCATTATATATATGTGCTCTAGTTGTTTATTACCTTAGTCTTCCATTGTTCACTATTGTTGGATATTTAATACTTCCTCTATTGTATATTTGTTTCTCTTCCGATGTGTTTCTCTGCCAATGAGGGCGTAGTTTCCCCACTATCACACCAGAGGCTCTCGCTGCTAGTCGGTAGCCTCTCACATTCGGGGAAATGTGCTTGAGGCCATGTGACCAGCCGGGTATGGGGCGCCTCTGGGTGGCTTCCAGAATCGGGATGTTACAAAATGATTTTACAGGAACTCTTTTCTCTTGAAATAATATTTGGATCCTTTAGCCAAGGATAGGAAGTAATTGGTACTTGGTAATAAATTGTTCCAGGGAATAGCTAACCCGAGTAAAAGGAAAAGCCAATCTACCTCGTTTATTGCAATTTTTATGGTTTTTCAATTTTACTATTGATTTGATTTCACCATTGGGTGATTAACAAGTTTTTTGTTGTTATTGTTGTTGTTATTGTGGTTCTATTTCTGTCAAAACCTGATGAGATGAGGGTATTCCATCTCATGCATCATATAGAAAATTTCTATAAATCACATGTCTTGCATTCTTTCCATTCCATCTATGATGCATTAGTAATTTCATGTTTTTGTGATAAATGTTGTGTAAAATATGCATGTTGTTGTGATAGATTCCTTTATAAAAATATCTGATTCTTGTTAAAGCATTGATTGTGTGAGGTTTTGTTTGAATGAGCACCAAACATTGGTTCTTAAGGTGTTATGGGCCCTCATGGACCGGAATTTGGTGGATCATTGACTTGTTAACCTTGTTTATAACTTGTTTAAGATGACAATATTTGATTCACGGGGATTATGGGCCCTCACAGATCAGAATATGCAACATTCAATGTTTGTTTCAGTGTTTTCTAGGCTCCAGAGTAGTTTCTGGGGCTTACTGTCTAGAAAAACCCAGAATACACGTCGTGTAGTTTTGACTGCATGCCATGTGTTCTTCTGTTTAGGAAGAAACTGTATTTATTAAGTACAGGTCGTGTACTTTATGTACACGTCGTGTAATCTCTAACCGTGTCAAAGGCCATGTGGTCAGAGACATGGGATGGCGAAAGGCTGGTAGGAACACATCATGTACTGATTGTCCATGCTGTATAGTGTAATCCTAGGAACTCGGCTGTGTTGCTAACAACACGGGTCGGTAGAGTCTCTTCGTGTACATGTTGTGTCTACCCTAAACACGCCGTGTAGTATGACCCAGGTACTCGGCCGTGTCACTAACAACACGGGTCGGTGTTATCCTCTCACGTACATTCCATGTCCTCCTTGAACACATCATGTAGGGTGTGTCGTGTTTCAGGATGTGTCACCAACAACACGGGCCAAGTGAAGCTTGTGTAGTACACACCGTGTCTACAGAGAACATGTTGTGTAGTCTTGTCTTAGAAGATCCATGTGGCTTAGCCATGTAGAAGGACTCGGGTAGGGGAAAAGGATACAAGTACATGCCATGTGTGAGGACAACACACCGTGTGTATGGGGTGTTACACAACCAGTTGTGGTAGGAGTACACACACATTTAAATGAATTAAGGGAACACACCGGATAGTAATTATAAACGTCGTGTAGTCCTATTTTGTAAAACTTGAGTGCTTTCTTTCTCTTTTTCCATTAATACACATCTAGTTTTCAGTCCTTCGCAATCTTGTTCTGAGATGTGTGTTTGACCTTGCAGAGTAATGCCACCGAGACGTCCTCCGGTCGTACTCCAGTTTCCAGGCGGTGATCAGGCACTAGACAAGGCTGATCAGGAACTCCCCGCAGATCCTCCTATTGTCCCAATCTTGGCACCAGTAGTTATACCTGTTACCAGTACTGACAAACAGTTCATGGAAGGCTTCATGAGGATGATATAGACCTTCCAAGGAGCTCCACCCCCTACCCTATTGATGGAAGATATGATGCAGGTTTTCCAGCAACAACATCCACCCACCTTCTCAGGGGAAGGAGGACCTCAGGCTGCAGAGTCGTGGCTGGAATCCATGCTGACGATCATTGAGCATCTGGAGACGCCTCTAGAGAGGAGGGTGAATCTTGCCACTTACATTCTATGGGATTCCACCAAGAGGTGGTGGGAAGTGATTTCACAGGTGGTACATCAGCAGGTTATGTCTTGGGAAGAGTTCCAGTGCTTCTTCAATGTCTACTTATATCCGAAGACCATGAGGGCCAATCGAGCCCAGGAGTTCATGAGTTTGGCGTAGGGTACACTTTCTGTTATGGATTAGTCCTCTAATTTCACCGAGAATCAGTGATTTACACCCTTACTGAGGAGAGATGGGTTATTTCTGGCAAGGAAATTTGAGGATGGTCTCTGACAAGACATCTGCTCTCAGGTGAATATCGTCAGGTTGACTTCAATCACATCCATCGTCAACCAGGCACTGATCAATGAGTGGAATCTGAGGTATTCCGGAGTTGTGAGCCCATTCATCTTTGAATCTGGAGTTAGCATCCATCCTTCTCACAGTAGGAAGTGCGGTAGGGAGTCTTCGCGCGGTGATCCTAAGAGGTGAGACACATCTTCTGGTGGTCAGGTGGTATGCTACCAGTGCGGGAATATTGGGAATATGAGGTCGCAGTGCTAGAGAGACCCATTAGAGTGCCTATATTGCGGCAAGATGGGTCACCTTCAGTGTTTCTATCAGGTATTCTCACCAGCAGCTAGTGACATGGGTTCTTCAATGACTCCTCATTCAATAGAAGCACCACCAGTTTCTCACCAGTCTGGGAACTAGAGTTCTTCTGGATGTTCAGGCCAAGGTGGAGGTCATGGTCATGGTAGTCAGTCACCAGTCTTTCAGCGACAACACAGTGGATCAGCTCAGAGTTGTTAGGCAGGGTCACAGGGCCATGGAGCATGTCATACCATTGTAGTGGGGTAGACCCAATAGGAGTAGGATCCCACCCTTCTACAGTTTGAGATATGATCCTAGTTTTCGTAGTGTTATCTTCAGCTCTTTTTGATACATGAGCTTCCCATAGCTTTATTTCATTTGCTGTCATGGAGAGCCTTGGGATCTATATCTTTTCCACTACCGATATCTAGATATTAGAGACTCTATTGGGGACTACAATGGCTAGTGTACGTCTGTTCAAGGAGTTCCCTCTAGTGGTTGGTGGGTATCACTTCCTTTGGGATCTCTATGTTCTAGAGATAACAGGATATGATTTCAATCACAGAATGGACTGGCTATTTACCTTCCAGGTAGTCGTCAACTTTTATCATTGAAGGGTGAGTTTCATATCACCCGAGGGTAGATCTCTCCTTCCTAAGGGCGAGTAGGATATCTATGAGAGAAGAGCGAGTCCACAACATCATGGATTAAGAGGAGTTACATCATAGGATGCTAGTCTATATCTGAATGACCAGGGGACATCACAGTTAGGCTTTCCCCCAGTGGTGGATCGTTTTAGGGATGTCCTTCCAGAAGACATTCTAGGTTTCCTCTTGAGCGTGAGGTGGGATTTTCGATTTATCTAGTGCCAGGAGTGGCACCGGTGTCCATTCTTTCTTATAGGATGGTTACACCTGATTTGAAAGTTCTCCAGAAATAGTTTGAGGAGTTGCAGGATAAGGGTTTCATCAGACCCAGTACTTCTCCTTGGGGATCGCCAGTCCTGTTTGCGAAGAAGGAAAAAGGTACTCTAAGAATTTGTGTGGATTATTGGATGTTGATCTCGTTGATGGTTAAGAAATGATATCATTTGGAAAGGATTGATGATCTCTTTTATCAACTTCGAGGAGACTAGGTGTTCTCGAATATTGACTTGAGGTCCATTTATCATCATTTGTGCATTAGACCATTCGATATACCTCTTATATCCTTCTGGAGTTGGTATAGTCTATACGAGTATATGGTTATGTCACGAACACGCCATCAGTTTTTGTGGCACTGATGAACTGACTGTTCCATCAATACTTTGATTCTTTCGTGGTTGTCTTCATGGACTATATCTTAGTGTACTCTCATACTCGACACGACCATGCCACAAATCTTGAGATCATTTTGAGGACAGTGAGAGAGCATCAATTATATTATAATCTCTCAAAATGTCAGTTTTGGATGGACCATATTCACTTTTGGGGTAATGTTATCTCATAGAAAAAAGTATCAATAGACCTAGAGAAGGTGAGAGCTGTAGAGACCTGAATCCTGACGTACATGGAAATTAGATTACTTTTGTGGATTACTTAGTACATAACAAAAACACAGACATAAGGACCGTAATAGTTTATTGTGTTTCGAAACTTGGAATATAATCTACTAATCGTGGTGAAAGATCTTCAACATCTCCCATAAAGATATTCTTTTTTTACCTAAAACCTTTCTTTATATCATGGGGAAATAAAACATACAAAAGGGTGAGCTCAAATGCTCAGTAAGGGTAAACAAAAGAAATATCAATCACATCATATACATAAGAACATAACTTTTGGAAATATTAACCTACAAAAGAGATCATAATATCATAACGTGGGATAAATCATAGAAGTGAAATATAATCCCAATAATCATAACTTAAAACATGAAACTTTGTGGCATACACACATAATCATAGAGAATCATTTCTTATTAGTCAAGACTCATTTCAAGACTATCTTAGTGGAAAAAGTCCACTTCTGAACCGAGTTACCCTCGTTTCAGTCCTACTTCACTGAACCGGTATAACCTACCGTTCCAGACATGTCTATCTCATGAGATATAAAATCTTTACCCAATGAATTGGAGGGAGATATAGGTGCCACCCATCTCATAATGAAACCATTCTTATGTGTGCCACAAAAATCATAACTCATACATCATTGCATAACCCATGTAATAAAAATGGGAATCTTAAACATCATGCCATCATAATCCATATAAGATAAAAAGACATCATAAAAATAATTCCATCATAACATAATAAAATCAATGTAAAAATAGGGATAGAAACAGAACCCTATATTATCTTAGATAGAAAATAATTTTGATAAAACACTTGAACTCCATTCTTGAGGAAAATATCCTTTCTACTTCAAAAACAATTTTCATTTCTTAACATGTCATACAATTATAAACTAAAAGAATTTGATTAAAAATAAACTTGAAAACTTGTAAAGGAAGACTCTTGGAAATAATGTTTTAAAAATTCATTCATGCCGTATAAGTTAAAAAAACATTCTTCTCGTACTTTTGTCGGAAAAGTCAAAAAGTAACTCGTACGAAAAATGACAAAAGGTTCCTTTCATATCCTTTACTAAAAACTCACCGAAGGGTAAAATTGGATTTAAACAATTGTAGGTGGATGGAAATAATATTACATATTGAGGAAACATGTATGTGGATGATAAAATACACCCCAGTAAATTTCAAAGTATAAACAATCTCGGATAAAAATGTGATTGTGATATTTCCCTTACCTTAGGTCCGATTTGCTTCGTATGTGTCCGAACCACCTGTATAATGATTTAAATAATGTCATTGACTTATTCCAGAATCATACTCATTGTTATTATATCATACATGGTTCACTTATGGGTTTATATTACCCGTTCTTTTGTAAATTCCATGTTAAAGAGAGTTTTGGGTAAAATAGTTTCATTTGTCGTCCGTGTTATGACTTGTAATTATTAATATGATTACTTAGATCATGATTACTTAATTCCAGAATATAAAACATGATTTATCTATAATATATATTCAGAATATAATAGATCAGTAAATGGAAAGAAATACACCGTTCATGGAGACGGTAGACCGTACGTAAGCATGAACGCTGTTTTCTTTTCCTTATTGAGTTGAATGGAATTAAGTAGATGACATACACATATATATACACATAAATCCAGAATCATTATTATGTCATATATTTCATTATTACTTATTATATATACTTTATAATCATTCATGAATGGTTAACGTGGAGAATGAATCTCATCGCGTCGTGGAGACGGTAGTCCGTACGTATGCACGAGCGATGAATCATTCTCATGATCGTGGAATTGTATTGGAGTGTATGCATACTATTTCAGAATCAATATCACTTTATAATAGTAATATATAGTCATTATTTACTCCATTATACCCATCCAAGTAAGGTGGTGGTGGAAAATAGATTACACCATGGCGTGGAGACGGTATTCCGTACGTACGCACGCGCGGTGATTTCATTTTCCGTAGGATGGATAGATGGTTAAATAGGATTGTTTCATAATTATAATAACATATCATTATATTAGTGATACTGATGTTATTACTTCATAATGAAACAAATAAAGAAGAATAAGTTGAAGAAGAAAGAAATTGGAAAGGATCGGTAATGGATATTACCTCTTCTTTGAAGTGCTTCTTTGAGACCTCCTTTTAGGGCACTAACATTGATCTTTGAAGAATACCAGGACCTATAGGATGTCTCTAGGGAAGTGGAGAGGAGAAAATGGCAGGGGTTGGCCGAGCTTTAATGCTTAAAGTGGTGTGCGGAAGAGAGGGAGGAGGATCCCTTTTATAAGGGATGAGAGGGGTACCTTTGGAATAACTAAAACTATTATTTTATTATAAAGTAAAATTCGGTTTTAAATAGCTCCAAATTGATTTATTTCGAAGATAAGGTGGTGATGGGTCTAAATCCTCTCATAAAATAGAATTTAGACAAGTTTATGTTCCTATAGTAACCTTATCTTTTAGTTTTAACTCTTAGTTAATTAGATTGACATTTACCATGTCACTTTGTATTTTTATATTATATAGTTAATAACCTTACCATATACATCCAAGCGACCCCCCCGTTGTGTTTTATTAATATATATAACCTTATATAAGTCATTTGGCCGAACCTTAGATTTTTAGGAATAAAATAAGAATTAATAATATAATATTGGTTTTAAAAACAATTTTATGTCAATTTTGACACTATTTAGTAATTGATTTTTGTGAAAATCATAACAGAATAATTAGCTCGAAAAAAGTTTATTAAATCAATAATAACATGTCATATTAACCTATAAAATTATTGTAATTCATAAAAAGTCTCAAATTATATTTATTTGGGTATTTATAACATCGATTATGTCAATATTTCATTAATAAGATAATTACGGCATCATCATTGTGTCATAAATAAATTAAATTATTTAATGTCTAAAAATTACAAATAAAATACCCTTATGTAGGAAATTGTTTTATATTTCTAATGAATATTTATAGTCGAATTTATCCTATGTATAACCCCATATTAAAAATGATTTAGTTATTAAACTTTGATTTTAACTATTTTAACCCTTCTTTAAATAAATTAATAATAAATGCCCTAATCTAATCCAAGTAGGCCTAAATGGTCATATTTTATTCCTAAGTTTGTTTTTGGTCGAATTACACTTGTCCAATAGAATTAGGACATGTGTTAAGGTAATAATAATATCATTTTTACCCTTAACTACCCTATTTACTTTTAACCGTGGTATAAAAAAGTAAAAAGTTACTATTGACCAAAAATTATTTTCATCTCATTAAAACACATTTTACTTACTGACATCAACCGTGTCTCTCGGATTTTTGAAATTCCACTCACAGAAGCGGTAAAATTATGTTTTATGAAAAATTCATTTTTTTAACTACCACTTAGTGGTGTCACTATTTATCAAAAAATGAAAGTTTCCAGAAAAATACCAAAAATTAGGCCTAATCTATATTTGATATTATGAATTCAAAAATGATTTCTATTTTACCAAATTCAAAACATATCAGTTGCATTAATTAATTTAAAAATAAATTCTCGTCGTCAAAACAAATAGCGTGTTCTTAAGAGATAATAACTATCAAAAGATTGACACTTGTTTATGTCTGGTTTAAATGTGAAATTACATCCAATGAACTAAATTGTATTACATTGTAAAAATATATTCTAAATATACTTTAAAACCACTCAAATTAATAATTTATCACTATTAATTATTTCAATTAAAAAGGTTGTTTTTAATTAAAATGTAGTAATTTTCACTATTCATCAGAAAATGAATGTTATCCGAAAAGTACCAAAATTTCACCCTAAGCTAATTTCGATATTACGAATCCAAAAATGAATTCCATTTTAAAAAATAAAATTTACAAAATTTCAAAAAGTGGTTATTACTATTCATAATGGCTAGTTTTAATAATATTTTAATAGCATATTGTTGTTTAGTGAAACTGGTTATTGCGTACTACACAGGCTATCGAGGAAGGTGGTGATTGCGTGTAATGCAAGGAAAGTCAAGGATGTGTGTTGTGCAAGCTCATTTTGGTGTGGCGTACAACACAAGCCATTAATGAAATTAAAAATAATATTTTTCAAAAAATCTCGGGCTGTTACATTCTACCCCCCTTAAAATGAATTTCGCCCTCGAAATTCGTCGGGGTTATAAATGGTTTACTATTAAAAAAATTCTTTAATAGAAACCCACATCGTAAAAAGGAATACCAAAACCAATCTTTAAAAAAAGTATAAAATGTAACGGTTACCCAAATAAATTAATCACTGGGTTTCAACCTAGATGAAAATATGGATATGGAAGAGAAATCTTACCATCATGTTCTGATGGAGAGTGGTAGAGAACATGGCTATGGAAAATCCAGCAATCGCAAAGCCATAAATTTGTGACGATCTAAGTGAACATCTGATTCATCAGATATAAGAGCACTAGGACAACATTTTTGGTTTTGAAGATCATTTCCCTAAAGTTGAGGAAATTGGAATTAGAAGAAATACTTTCGTGATTTTGGTATAGTCTCACTGTTTGTTGTTCTTTGGACAATTTCCACTTCATCTCTTAAAGAAATGAATCTGAATTTGTAATTCGTGATGTGTTAGCAGATCATGTGATAGAATGATGGGTAATTCCATCTGTCTCAAACAAAAGGTTAGAAAAGTTGTCAAAAAATACATAAGTCTATCTATAGTGAGATTAATCATATATGGTTCCTAAATTGGACTTATACATCATATATCATACTGCTTAATATAATAAAACTAGTTTCTACTAAACAGGGACTTCCTGTAGGCTAGTGGTAGGTGATAAAGGCCAGTCGCACTTCAGTTGTGGGTTCAATTCCCACAGCCTTGTCCGACGCGATTGGATTTCGCCCGTCCTGCAGGTCGTCCTTTTTATAAAGCTATATTACTATAACATCCCATCAACAATATCAAAAAAGTTTTATCCTTAAACAATACTAACTTATGTCCAACATAATCCATTCCAATCTTTAGGATTATCTAAAATACTTCGGTCCAAGATCATAGTATAAAGAAAATGATCACGTGAATGCCATCATTTATCCCCCATATATCATAAGATATATCTTGTTGGTCAAATTACAGATATGTGAATACCTTAATCATGTATTCTCTTGAAAAATGAATATCCATTGAACCTAAGTGAAAACATGAATGCAGTTAAAAGTTAACGCTTTCCACATACCAAAATCCTCCAAATTCTATATCCTCAAACCATGATGTCACTTAGTCCTTATATCAATCATGAGCTCATGAATACTATCAAACATATTAGATTCTCTTTATCCCTTCATTATGTGCATATCCTTTGCTTTCAAAAAATATTTCAATCACTTTTCATGGTTACCGATGCCATAAAATTATTGAAAACCACAATAGACCAAAAAATAAATATTCCAATATTCCACGATACTATATACAACATTATTCAGGAATCCCATTACATAAACACTTAATCATTCCACCACATCATTGTCATATTCAACATCGCCAATGGTGATCGCATGTGACTTCCCATTGTCCTTTTCCTTAAGTGGTTGCTCACGTCGATCATCACTAACCCTTGGATTAGGGCATTTATTAGCATAATACCCCATTTCCTTTCACTTGAAGCATTGAAGTGTTGTTGGTACGTTCTCTGTAGTCTTTTCTTTATTCACATCATTAGAAACCCTTTTTCCATTACTTCGACACTCAGCTACTCGATAACCTTCTTTTCCACACTTAAAACATTTTCTATTCCCTTTAAGACAATCTCTACCATGCTTATTTCCACACTTTGAGCATAAGGACACATTCATCTTCTTTTCACCATTATTCTGAGATTTCTCATTGAAATCCATATTTCGTTTCTTGTCAAAACTATGAGATGGATAAGTAACACAAACTTCCATTTCTACTGTGATAGCACAACGAACAATTTCTTCATAGCTACTGAAGTCTCTTATAGAAAATGCCCTTCGAAGATTTGGTTTTAAGCCACTGAAGAATCGATCAACTTTACTTTCAGGTTGGATGATAAATCTAGATGCATACCTTGAAAGCCTTGTAAAATTCGCTTTGTATATACCAACAGATTCATCATCCATTTTCTTTAGTTCAAGAAACTCCTTCTCCATATTTGTTTGAAGTATATGAGGGAAGTACTTATTGAAAAATAAGTTCTTGAAATCGTCCCATTCCATGGACTCAATTTCATCCCTTTTCCTCATATTCTTAATAAGATTCCACCATTGATCAGCATCACCCTCCAAACGATATACTGCTAAGATGACTTTATCATGTTCAGAACATTGAAGAACTAAAAATATCTTTTCAGTAGTACTGATCCATTGTTCAGAAACAAGTGGATCAGAAGACCCACTGAAAGAAGGTGGACGTTGCCTCATGAAGGACTCAATAGAATATTGTTGTCTTCTCTACTTATTTGGAAGTCCATAATGATTCATAGCTTGTGTAAGTATAGAAATAAGATTTTGCACTCCATCTCCCATAACATTTTCTTGTTCAGGAGGACAATCATTGCATTCTCCATTGCATTGATCAACACGGTTCCTTCGGGTTCCAGCCATCGTCTAAAACCCAAAAAGAATAGTGTGAGAGGCAAAAATCATTCTATGGAAAACAACATAATAAAGGGGGAGTGTCATCAATATCTAACATCTTAGGTTAAATTCTATTATCGTTACCGTAGTTCTAGGACTGTATCCTATACGTATACTTATCCTTAGGGACATCCCTAGACATACCTTAGAAATATCTCTAGGGATCTCACTAACGTTTTCGCATCCTAGTTTCCAAAGGTTGACTAAACCTTTCCTCTGATACCAACTGTAGAGACCCGAAGCCTGACGTACATGGACATTACATTACTTTTGCGGATTACTTAGTACATAAAAAAACACACACACAAGGACAGTAATAGTTTAGTGTCTTTGGAAACTCGGAATATAATCTTCTAATCGTGGTGAAAGATCTTCAAAATCTCCTATAAAGATCTTCTTTTTTCCCTAAAACCTTTCTTTATATCCTGGGGAAATAAAACATACAAAAGGGTGTGCTCAAATGCTCAGTAAGGGTAATCAAAAGAAATATCAATCACATCATATACATAAGAACATAACTTTTGGAAATATTAACCTGCAAAAGAGATCATAATATCATAACATGGGATAAATCATAGAAGTGAAATGTAATCCCAATAATCATAAATTAAAACATGAAACTTTGTGGCTTACACACATAATCATAGAGAATCATTTCTTATTATTCAATACTCATTGCCAAGACTATCTTAGTGGACAAAGTCCATTTCTGAACCGAGTTACCCTCATTTCAGTCCTACTTCACTGAACCGGTATAACCTACCCTTCCATCCATGTCTATCTCATGAGATATAAAATATTAACCCAATGCATTGGAGGGAGATATAGGTCCCACCGATCTCATAATGAAACCATTCTTATGTGTGCCACAAAAATCATAAATCATACATCATTGCATAACCCATGTAATAATAATGGAAATCTTAAACATCATGCCATCATAATCCAAATAAGATAAAAGGACATCATAAAAATAATTCCATCATAACATAATCAAATCAATGTAAAAATAGAGATAGAAACAGAACCCTATATTATCTTTGATAGAAAATAATTTTGATAAAACACTTGAACTCCATTCTTGAGGAAAATATCCTTTCTACTTCAAAAACACTTTTCATTTCTTAACATGTTATACAATTCTAAACTAAAAGAAGTTGATTAAAAATAAACTTGAAAACTTTTAAAGGAAGACTCTTGGAAATAATGTTTTAAAAATCCATTCATGCCGTATAAGTTAAAAAAACATTCTTCTCGTACTTTTGTCGGAAAAGTCAAAAAGTACCTCATATGAAAAATGAAAAAAGATTCATTTCATATCCTTTAATAAAAACTCACCGAAGGGTAAAATTGGATTTAAAAATTTTTAGGTGGATGGAAATAATATTACATATTGAGGAAACATGTATGTGGACGATAAAATACACCCCAGTAAATTTCAAAGTATAAACAATCTCGGATAAAAATGAGATTGTGATATTTCCCTTACCTTAGGTCCGATTTGCTTCATTTGTGTCCGAACCTCCTGTATAATGATTTAAATAATGTCATTGACTTATTCCATAATCATACTCATTGTTATGATATCATAGATGGTTCACTTATGTCTTTATATTACCCGTTCTTTTGTAAATTCTTTGTTAAAGAGCGTTTTGGGTAAAATAGTTCCATTTGTCGTCCGTGTTTTGACTTGTAATTATTCATATGATTACTTAGATCAGGATTACTTAATTCCAACATATAAAACATGATTCATATATAATATATATTCAGAATATAATATATCAGTAAATGGAAAGAAATACACCGTTCATGGAGACGGTAGACCGTACGTACGCATGAACGCTGTTTTCTTTTCCTTATTGAGTTGAATGGAATTAAGTAGATGACATACATATATATATACACATAAATCCAGAATCATTATTATGTCATATATTTCATTATTATATATTATATATACTTTATAATCATTCATGAATGGTTAACGTGGAGAATGAATCTCATCGCGTCGTGGAGATGGTAGTCCGTACGTATGCACGAGCGATGATATCATTCTCATGATCGTGGAATTGTTTCAGAATCAATATCACTTTATAATAGTAATATATAGTCATTATTTACACCATTATACCCATCCAAGTAAGGTGGTGGTGGAAAATAGATTACACCACGGAGTGGAGACGGTATTCCGTACGTACGCATGCGCGGTGATTTCATTTTCCATAGGATGGATATATGGTTAAATAGGATTTTTTCATACTTATAATAACATATCAGTATATGAGTGATACTTTTGTTATTACTTCATAATGAAAAAACTAAAGAAGAAGAAGTTGAAGAAGAAAGAAATTGGAAAGGATCGGTAATGGATATTACCTCTTCTTTGAAATGCTTCTTTGAGACCTCCTTTTAGGGCACTAAAATTGGTATTTGAAGAAGACCAGGACCTCTAGGATGTCTCTAGGGAAGTGGAGTGGAGAAAATGGAAGGGTTCGGCCGATATTGAATGCTTAAAGTGGTGTGAGGAAGAGAGGGAGGAGGTGCCCTTTTATAAGGGAGGAGAGGGGTACCATTGGAATAACTAAAACTATTATTTTATTATAAAGTCAAATTTGGTTTTAAATAGCTCCAAATTGATTTATTTAGAAGCTAAGGTGGGGATGGGCCGAAATACTCTCATCCAATATAATTTAGACAAGTTTAGGTTCCTATATTAACCTTATCTTTTAGTTTTAACTCTTAGTTAATTAGATTGACATTTACCATGTCACTTTGTATTTTTATATTATATAGTTAATAAACTTACCATATACATACAAGAGACCCCCAAGTTGTGTTTTATTAATATATATAACCTTATATAAGTCATTTGGACGAACCTTATATTTTTTTGAATAAAATAAGAATTAATAATATAATATTAGTTTTAAAAACTATTTTATGTCAATTTTGACACTATTTAGTAATTGATTTTTGTAAAAATCATAACATAATTATTAGATCGAGCCAAGTTAATTAAATCAATAATAACATGTCATATTAACCTAGAAAATCAGTGTAATTCATAAAAAGTCTCAAATTATATTTATTTGGGTATTTATAACATCGATTAGGTCAATATTTCATTAATAAGATAATTACTGCATCATCGTTGTGTCATAAATAAATAAAATTATTTAATGTCTAAAAATTACAAATAAAATACCGTTATGTAGGAAATCATTTTATATTTCTAATAAATATTTATAGTCGAATTTATCTTTTGTATAACCCCATATTAAAAATTATTTAGTTATTAAACTTTGATTTTAACTATTTTAACCCTTCTTTAAATAAATTAATAATAAATGTCCTAATCTAATCCAAGTTGTCCTAAATGGTCATATTTTATTCATAAGTTTGTTATTGGTCGAATTACACTTGTCCAATAGAATTAGTACATGTGTTTGGATAATAATAATATCATTTTTACCCTTAATTACCCTATTTACTTTTAACCGTTGTAAAAAAGAGTAAAAAGTTACTATTCACCAAAAATTATTTTCATCTCATTGAACCACATTTTACATAATGACATCAACCGCGTCTCTCGGATTTTTGAAATTCCACTCACAGAAGCGGTAAAATTCATGTTTATGAAAAATTCATTTTTTTTACTACCACTTAGTGGTGTCACTATTCATCAAAAAATGAATGTTTCCATAAAAATACCAAAAATTAGGCCTAAGCTATATTTGATATTATGAATTCAAAAATGATGTCTATTTTACCAAATTCAAAACATATCAGTTGCATTAATTAATTTGAAAATAAATTTCCGTCGTCAAAACAAATAGCGTGTTCTTAAGTGATAATAACTATCAAAAGATTGACACTTGTTTATGTCTGGTTTAAATGTGAAATTACATCCAATGAACAAAATTGTATTAAATTGTAATAATATATTCTAAATATACTTTAAAACCACTCAAATTAATAATTTATCACTATTAATTATTTCAATTAAAAAGGTTGTTTTAATTAAAATTTAGTAATTTTCACTATTCATCATAAAATGAATGTTATTCGAAAAGTACCAAAATTTCACCCTAATATAATTTCGATATTACGAATCCAAAAACGACTTCCATTTTGAAAAATAAAATTTACAAAATTTCAAAAAGTGGTTATTACTATTCATAATGGCTAGTTTTAATAATATTTTAATAGAATATTGTTGTTTAGTGAAACTCGTTATTGCGTACTACACTTGCTATCGAGGAAGGTCGTGATTGCGTGTAATGAAAGGAAAGTCAAGGATATGTGTTGTGCAAGCTCCTTTTTGTGTAGCATACAACACACGACATCAATGAAATTAAAAAGAATATTTTTCATAAAATCTCGAGCCGTTACAAGAGCAGTAGTTTCCTGGGAGCAGCCATAGAACGTCTTTGGGGTGCAGAGTTTTCTAGGGATGGCTGGATACTACAGACACTTCATACATGACTTTTCATGCTTAGCAGCACCACTAAAGAGTCTGAATAAGAAGGGTGAAATGTTCTTACAGTCAGATTCATGCGAGTCATCCTTTTAGGAGCTGAAAGGGAGATTGACTTCAACACCAATACTAGTATTGCTGGAGCTGGGAAAGAGATATACTATTTATTGTGATGCTCCAGGTATTGGTCTCGGAGTTTTTCTTATGCTGGGATATGGAGTCGTTCCGTATGAGTCTCGGCAGTTGAGGCCACATGAGAGGAACTACCTGACGCACGATCTGGAGATGGCAGCTGTTGTTCTTGCTTTACGTTGTTGGAGACATTATCTTCTGGGAGATCATTTTGTGGTTTTCACTGAACACAAAAGTTTTAAGTACATATTCACTCAGCGTGATCTGAATTTGAGACAGTGAATGTGGGTTGAGTACCTACAATCCTTTGAATTTGAGCTTCCCTATATGCCTGGGAAAGGAAACATAGTGGCTAATGCGCTGAGTAGAAGAAATCAGATACAGGCTGTTCAGGAATCCAGTTGTGAGTGGAAGTTTATGGATCTGTTCTCGGAGATGCGTCTGGAGGTTCATGATAGACAAGGGCCGACTTTTCTAACTTCTATAGTAGTTACCTCTATGCTTCTTTGTCGAGTTCGAATAAGGAAACTATTAGATTTTGAAGGCCTAGTCCTACGGGAGTGTGTTTCCGGAAAGAACCATATTCTTGGTTGGACCACAAGAGAGGATGAGATCTTGAATTTCTATGGATGTGTATGGGTGCCAGCAGATATACACAAGGTCTTGAGCCGGGATTTTCATTCCTCGGTTTTGGCAGTTCATCCTAGTGTCACCAAGATGTACCATGATCTGCACCGTCAGTTATGGTGGCCATGTATGAAGAGGGATGTTTCTAATTTCATCATGTGGTGTTCCACTTGTTAGAAGGTGAAGCCAGTGCATCAGCGACCAGTGGGGATTTTACAGAAGATAACCATTCTTGAATGGAAGTGGAATGGCGTTGTGATGGACTTCGTGATCGGTTTGCCGAGGTAGCCTTGAGGGAAGGACGCAGTTTGGGTTGTCATTGACAAACTCACAAGGGTCTCTCACTTCTTTCCAATCAAGGGGACCTTCAATGTTGATGAGCTGGAACCGTTTTACATCCAAGAGATTGTACATCTTCATGGAGTTCCACACTCCATCGTTTCATACATGGATTCTCATTTTAGTTCTTGGGATTAGCAGGGGCTTCAGAAGGCTTTGGGTACGGAGGTACTTTTGAGTAAAGCTTACCACCCTTAGATAGATGGCCAGTCCGAGTGTGTGATTCAGGTGCTTGAGTAGATTCCCCGAGCATGCATTTTGGATTCTAGAGGTTCTTGTAAGAAGAACATACCTTTTGTGGAGTTTTCCAACAACAATTGTTTTCAAGAAACTATTCAGATTGCACCTTATGAGGCTTTGTACTGTAGTTCATGCCGATCAACCTTATGTTGGCTGGATGAAATAGAGGATGCTTTGATGGGGCCTCGTCTTGTTCCGGAGACCACAGAATAGATAGAGTTGATTCGGAAGAGGTGGCTACTGCACAGTCTCATCAGAAGTCTTATGCTGATCAGTGGAGATGACCTCTAGAGTTAGAGGTTGGGGATCAGGATTTTCAACGTGTCACACTGAGGTTGTGAAAAAATAGGATTAGGAGACAGGGTAAGCTTTCGCCAAGGTATGTCATTCCATTTGAGGTGTTGGAGAGATTTAGACTAGTGGCCTATTGGTTGCAATTACCTTAGAGGTACTAGGCTATGAATGATTTTTTCCACATTTCTCAGCTCCAACGTTACTTTTCAGACCCATCTCAGGCTTTCTAACCCTAGGAAGTTGAGTTGGAGATGGATGCATATTTTGAAGAGCATCCTATATGGATTTTCGATCGCAGTATGACGGTTCTCTGTGGCCGACCTGTTCCTATGGTACGAGTGCTAAGGCAGCACCGACGAGTACATGACGAGACATAGGAGAGGGAGACTAATGTACGATCGCAGTGGCCGGAGTTGTTCAGGGTTTCTTCTTTTACGTTGTGCTTGGGAAATTCAGGGAGGAATTTATTGAAGGGGGGAAGTTTGTAAGTACCCGTATCTTATTCTCTAGTATGTTTTTCCTTTTTCTGGAGTTATTGAGAAAAGAGGAGTTTATGGAAATTATTGAAGTACACGCCGTGTACTTTATGTTTACACGTCGTGAACTTCGTTGCCGCAGGAGGCCATGTGATGACAGTGTCAGGGCCATACACATGGTCGTGTGGGGTGACATGAAGGCCACATAAAGTGGATTACAGAAAAGGAAAGTACATGTTGTTTTCTTCAAAAGTACAGGTCGTGTATTTTCTTTTTTCATTAAACACACCAGGGTCGCGTCTGACAGACAAAATCGTCTCTTTCTCAACCTAGTTCATCCGAGAGCACTGAGCAGTCGTGGATCATCGATGAGCCCCCAAGCCTATATCTGCTTTCCAAATCAATCACCCTCGGTTGCTTTGGAATCACATCAGGGAGTTATTCCTTCTCTTAGTGCATCTTTTTACAAATTTCTCCTCTTTTCC
Source organism: Viscum album (assembly GCA_963277665.1). NCBI lineage: Eukaryota > Viridiplantae > Streptophyta > Magnoliopsida > Santalales > Viscaceae > Viscum > Viscum album. The sequence goes on from OY728140.1 coordinate 129,714,790, forward strand.
AAGTTAATGTGGGTTGAACATCTTATATGTTTTCATAGATCTACGATGTTCTAGGGTGATTCAAGCCTCGTGGTTCATGTATATTGATATCTGAATCCTGAGGTAAGTGGGTTTTGCCTTTCTGTATAATATCCTTGAGTTTTATGTCCAAATTTTCCCAATACCCATGAACGTGGCCTTTCACATTTACCATTTTAGCCCTATGGTTTCCCTGCATTGCTTGTAGCCTGAGTAGAGGTTATTGTTGGTGAATTGGGTAATTTTCTATGCATTGGATGTATTTCCCATGCATGTTTTTCCTGTATTGACCTTTGGGTATAGTTTTTCTATTAGGCTGCTATTAACTTTCCCATGCCAAGTATTGTAGGATGGTGTGATTGTTGCTCTGATATGATGTTATGTTATAGAATTCTAGCCAAGTAGTTCTTGAGGTTTACATTGGCCATTACATGATGTTATACTTGCTGATTTTACACAATGCTGTGAGAACATAGTGTAGTAGGCCATATGAAGAATTGACGTAATGGCATCTCCAGAGTGTCTTTTATAATTTACAATGCGAGAGCACAAGGGTAATTGACAATGAGTGCTTCCTGAGAGAGTCTATATGTCCTCGACATGGCCAAAGGGGTAATGAGACATTTTGTGCTTCCCCAGAGTGCCTTTAGTACCGATACAAGACCCTAGAGGGAATTGACTTTGAGTACTTTCTTAGAGAGTTTATACATAAACTGAAACAGATGGGTGAGAATGTGTATGCTTCCTAAAGGGTTTCTTGTATCTGGTAGGTAGGACCAGAGTGGATAGGGTATGAGTACTTCCCAGCAGGTTTATCTGTTTGTGTTTACCTACTTTATTTATTTGTTTCTTGATTTAGAAATTGTGGATTGTTACTATTGTTTACTTCCGTATTAACTATTTTTTACACTTTTACCTACCATATATTCACTGACTGTTAGGCACAGTTCCTGTGGTGGTTTCCAACTAGGATTTGTCTCACACTCTGTTTGGGATATTCATTTGAGCCCAAAAGATTATATTGTTGTAGGTATAGACAAGGAAAAGCGCCCATCTACTTCAGGTACTTGATATGTTGTGGAGATAGAGAGCATGGGACCAATCTTAGGCTTGCGATGCTAAGAATCTATTTATTTGTTTCTTTTGTACGTTGGTTTAGTACTAGTTGTATTCAACATTGTGACTTTTTTGGATGTTTTCCTGGATATATGTACCATGCATCATTTTATATATATTTCCACCAATTGTTTATTACCTTAGTCTTCCATTGTTCATTATTGTTGGATATTTACATCTGCCATTTCATATTTTTTTCTCTTCCACTGTGTTACTCTGCCAATGAGGGCGTAGTTTCCCCACTATCACACCCATGGCCCTAGCTGCTAGTCACCAGCCTCTGGTGTTCGGGGAAATGCGCTTGAGGATATGTGATCAACCAGGTATGGGGAGGCTCTAGGTGGCTTCTGAAACCGGGACATTACACCAAGGGACTTGAGTGGTGTGAGTAATTGGATAGAAGGGTGGCCATTTATAAAGTTGAGGAGGGGCTCTTTAGGAATGTGTGAAAATATTCTTTTATTATATAATGATTATCAGTTTCTAAATATCCAAAACATATTAAAGTCAAATATAAGCTGACTCATGGTGGAAATAAAATCATCCAATAAGAATTGGATTGGTTTTGGATATTATTTTAGTCTTTATAATCTCATTTATTTAAATCATTTATTAATGACGTAAACACTTCATCATTATTGTGTCATAAATAATTTTTTTTTTATGTCCAAAAATTATATAAAAATTTTCACGATGTAGGAACTCTTTTTAGCTTTCAAATGAATATTTTTAGTTATATATATCCATTATATAACCCCACATTAATTTTTTTTCCAAAACAATAGTGGTTTATAATATATTTATTTTTACTTATAAAAAGTTGTAAATATCATTATCTTACCCAAGTGGGTTTAAAAAGCCAAAATTCTCTCCCAAGGATTGTCTTGCTCAGCTATTACCCATCCAATAAGGGTAGGACAAATGTTAAAGTAATTTTATATTAATTTAATACTATTTTTACTCAGAATTATTCTATTTAACTTTAACTTTGGTAAATAAAAGTCAAAAGTTACTATTCACCAAAAATTATTTTCATCTTATTGAACCACATTTTACTTGCTAATAACAACCATTTATTTCTGATTTTTGAAATTCAATTCACAGAATAAGTAAATATTCATTTAAGTGAAAAGGTCATATTTTTAACTACTACTTAGTGGTTTCACTATTTATCAAAAATTAACGTTTTTCAGAAAAATATCAAAAATTCAGCCTAATCAATATTTGATATTCCAAATTCAAAAAATAGAAGTTGGATTAATTAATTTAAAAATTAATTCTTGTTGTCAAAACAAAAAGCGTGTTTTAAAGAAACAATATCTATCAAAAGATTGATAGTTGATCATGTGCAATTTCAAAGTGAAATTGTTTCAAATGACCAAAATTGGATTTAATGGTAAAAATATATTCTAATTACACTTTGAAACCAAATAAAAATTTAATCTAACGATATAAATAAATTATATTAAAAATCATATTTGAATTAAAATGTTGTATTTTTCACTATTCATTAAAAAATGAATTTTATTAGAAAAATACCAAAATTTTACCAAAAGTAAATTTGGATGTCCCAATTCTAAAAAAGGATTTTATTTTTCCAAATATAACAAATAAAATTTACAGAAACTAGATTTAAAAAGGGTTTGCCATCAAAAGGCTCCAAATTGACCTTTTAAAGAATATTAGATTATTTGTGCTTAAAATTGGATTCATTCACATGTTAATCATCTAAATTTTATTGGTTAAGTGTAAAAACATATTACAAACATATATAATAATATTCTAGTTAGTTCTATGCATTCCCACATATAAAATAGATATGCGTTAACTACCATTTAAAATCATAAAAATATATTAATAGTGTGCAATTTAAGATTTTAAAGTAACCTATTCTTGCGTATCGGGTATGCCATCTTATATAGAAACTCCATTAAAGTAAAATTAATATTTAATGTACATATTTTAATAATTATGAAAATGTATTATTATTTATTTAACCGGTATGTTACATTTATATTCACACAGAGGGATCTAATGTTATAATAATATTATTATTGGATTACCTTCATATGTTTTATTTTTTTATAGACCCCTAGAAAATGAAATATGGCCCTAGGAAATTTATGCAGAAAGCTAACAACTCAGATAATTAAGTAATCATAGGAAGGGTGGATCTTAATGGGATTGTATGATGTGATTTCCATAGATTATGTGGGAGCAGATAGGAAGGAACTCCTATATTTGTTTCATGAATTATTAGCTATGGATGATCATATTATAATTATACATGTGAAGTATATAGAGTTTTTGTGCATTATCAAAAACTAGAATGGTCGATAGACCTCTGGTGAGTGGTCATGATCTTCCGATGGGGTTTTTCACTTCCAATATATGATGGTTGTTTTAATATATCTGATACATGAATTTACGGATAATGGAAACATATCCAATTGGTCTATTCAACCATGAGATTCATAGATGTATCATGATTTGAGACATAATTAATGGTGTTTGGGAATGAGATGATCAGTTGTGGGTTTTCTATCTCTATGTCTTTCTTATCATAGAATTATAGTGGTATGTCTGAACCCTACTAGTTTTATAGTTACCCAATAATTTTGACACATCATATTCTATGATTTTTTATATAAAAATATATTAATATGAACCATGAATCGAAAAGGCCTAGTGTCTTTGGAATACTTGGATAATAACACAACGAGAGGAAACTAAAACATAACCCCCTTATTTTATTGTCTATAATGATCTCTTAAATGATTTCGATATCCTAAATCTAAAAAGTATTTCCTAGGGAATATATAAAAAATGGCGTAATTTAAAATACCAAATATGGGAGTAAATATGATATGAAAAGATAACTTTTGAGTCAAAGTTATTACCGGATATCATAAAAGAGAAGGTTTCTGAGTAATCATGTGGATTCACAAGAAAAATAACATGGTATCATAATATCAAGGAGTCATTTGCAATGTGGAAAAAATATATAACAAGACATAAACCTAAGTCAAGGATAACTTCTTAGATAATATCACATGGTAGAAAAATTCCCATAATGGATTAGGTTTACTCACTAATCCCATACCTGAAGCCTCCTAATACTAATTCCTTATATAACCCATTAAATTACTATATGTGCACACCCATAATAACATGTTCATGAATTATTTGTGGAAAAAAAGGAAATCAATCATAATGAATAAACATAATAATTTCCCATGAAAGTATATGGGTTTCATAATCTGTCCTCAGATAATAATCAAATGAGATTGCTTAAAGAATCCATTTGGGAAATGATAATTATGTATTTATCACCCATTCAAAGGGAGAATGGTCTTGGTATAATTTTATGATATATATAAAAATATTAAATCATTTATAACACTAAAATTTATTATCATTAATGAAAATAAATACATTAACAATTAAAAACAATCTAGTGGAAAATAACCTTTCATTTTGAGAATGACTTCTGAAGAACTAAGTATTAACAAAAAAATTATGGAAATATTTTACATTGAAAATAACCTTGTGTTATTATATTTTAATATTCATTGAAAATAATGGAAATGGTGGTGTGTAATTCTGTACATATTTTATTATCTTAAAAGAAATTCCATTCATACTTTGGTAAATAGTCAAAAAGTACCTCATTTGGAAAATGAACAGATGATTCATTTAAAAAAATTATAAATATATCAAGATGGTTAATAATGACATTAAATAGTCATTGATCAATATTAAATCATATTTAAAAAATTTAAATAAATCATGAAAATTGAAGATAAATTATTTTTGACTGAAGAGATAAATATTGTCAATTTTACGTTAAAATAATTCTTGAACATTTTTAATACCAAAGAGAAAAAAATTGTAATATAACATCAAAATATAATTAATAAACATATTAGAATAGAATTAAATGGTTTTATTTGTAAATTACAAATAATATCCAACATTTGAAACAAAATCATAAACAATCCTGATTAAAATGAGATTGAAACATAAACCCTTATCTCTTTGGTAACTTTGGAATCATAAATCCAATGATTCAAGTAAATGTATTTTAACTAAAGATAGTATGAGGTGTGAATGATTCATAATATAATATATAATTTAGAATTATATTAAAATTTTAAAATAAATTGAGTGTATTCATGAAGATGTGTCCCATAGAAGGATTTTATAAGACATAACCCTTGCCTTGAGCCCAATAATGTAGTGTATTAGTTTTTTATCCTGTATAATAATAATAAAAATTTAATGGAAATTTATTAAGAATAATCCATTAGACATAAAAATTTTAGGTCATTAATTTTTATTTCATATTTAATTATATTTTTTGTTATGACGATGTCAAGTAATTCGAGGACACTCAGTTCATACTTTCAAAAATATATCAGTGCGTTGTCCTGGGTACAAGGGGTAATTTTTCCATAATTTCTAGAATAATAATTATGAAATAATTACAATTTTTATAAATAAATTATTTTTTAAAAAAACTTGAAAATATGGTTATGAAAAATGAACTACATTTCAATCATATAAAGATGGTAAACCATACGTACACATGATTAATTTTTCCATTTTTTAACGACCATGATAGAAAGAAGGTATGTGTTATATTATCTTTCTAGAATTATATCATCAATATCATATTATTCATTTAAATACTCTTATATATACCATCCTTGTGATTCTATAATAAAAAATACATGCATTGCTTCATGAATCTTTAGTTCACCGTAAACATGAATGACATTATAATTTTTCAATGGATTATATGATAAGAAGGTATATGGTATATTTTTTTCAAAAATGATTAATATGTAATTAATATAATGAATAAAAATTAAATAAAATATCATGGAAACTAATTATTGGTGATGATTAAAAACCAATTACAGTTATTTGTGAGGCAGTAGTCTACAGATCACAAGAACAATGTTTTCATTTTCCCATTTGAAGGAAGAACATATTGACTTAGGGTATTAAATTAACATAATAACATCATAGAATGTGTTAGGTACTTTTTTATTATATAATAATGAATTAGTAATATTTTCTGTATGCGAAATAATAAATAGACAATGATTCTCGACTAGGGACAACACCTCTTCTTCAGACCACATCCTTATAATTATACATAAATCCTTCCTAGATTGGATTTATGATCGGTGAAAGGATTATAGTGCATCGAGATGGTATCCAAAAATGTAGTTGGATATGTATTTTATGAAACTAAATGTGTTGTAAGTGTAGAGTGGAGAATATTGGTGGTGCCTTTTTATAAGGGAAGGGTGAAGTTTTTGTAAAAACCCAAAACTATTCAATAATGGGAAGCCACTCTCAAGAAAATTGCCTCAAAAATTAAAATATAAAGGTCTGTAAGAAATATAATTATTATTAAAATCACTTACACTCAAAAAAACATTTTTTAATCATGTTATACTAATTACTTCTATGGGTACTAACATTTAAAAATAATTTTTTTTACATGGTAAATGTTTTTTTAATTTTGTTAATGATCATTATAAATAAAATATTTTGAACTAATTATATTATAAAAATTACCATGGTATAAATTATGGAATCAATTTGACCAAATTAAATACACATAAGTGTACAAATTTAATTTAAAATAATACATTTATGCTCAATGAAATGCAGTTTTATAAGAAATGTATTTTGCAGTGAAATGATTACATTAAATTATCTCTATAAATATTAACATTCATTATTTGAATTTAATTTTATAATTATAGATATATAATATATAAATTTATTTTTAAATAAATCCTCATTAGTGTCTATTTTAATTATTCATTAGATAATTTACTGCTATAGGAGATCATATCACTACGCTCAAACAAGAGTTTAATGTTATTAGAGTATTACCACCAAGGTGGAGTGGAATATTGGATACCATTAGACAACATAAAAAGGTAAAAAAGATTCAAGATAAAGGATCTCAAAAGAACCGTTATTATGAATGAAACAGAAATGGAATCTGAATGTAGAGACCCTAGTATTATAAAAAAGAACGTTTAAGGATGAAAGGAAGAACATAATCATAAAAATGTCTAAAAAAATTGAATTATAAGACTCATCAAGAAATGAAGGGTCAAATTATGAGCTTGTAATGTTTTATAAAATGTTCAAAAAGTTCACTAATAATATTAGAGGATTTAGAAGACCTTTTAGGAATTAAAAAATATAGGGTGAAAACACTAAATAATTAAGATATTATGAGTGAAATAATCATGTACATATCATGAATGATTGTATGTGAATTAAGGATGATAAAATGATAGAAAATAAATACATCAAGATATATCGTTATAAGAAGAGATATACGAATTAAATAATGGAAAACTAGAGTGATTCTGATGATTCTAGCGAGTCTTCATCATCAGAATCAAAAGATATAAATCATAATAAAAATTCCAACATTTTCTTTATGACACATTTATATGAGTTACATTATTATTAATCTTCTATTCTTAAGTATGAATTAAAAAATGAAAACTGATTATATGAATGATTAAATAAATATTTTACCATATTTGATATAAAGTATGAAAGATAAATAAATAAAACTAAGGCCCTAATAAATATTTAACAAAAATATTTTCAATTAAGATGAAGACCTAAATAAAAAATATTAGAGTTAAATAATCAATTAGAAAAACATATTGCATCACGCATTGAATAAACTAATATAATTGAAAATTTACGTAATGAATTTCAATATTTTATATATTTTTTAATTGTCATATATAAATGATAAAATTTTCTCAATAAATTCATGGTTAAAATCAACTTAAGAATGCAATTCATGGAATATGTTGCTATGGTGAAAATAATATGTCACATAAAAACTCTTTTTTAAATTGTTCTAAAAACAAATATATTTCTAAAGTTAGTTGTTTCCATTTTGGATAAAATATATTTTATGTTAATATCTATAATTTAAAGAATCTTTAATTTTTTCAAACCAAAAATTATTTTATTTGAAAATCCTTCTCAATAATAGATTATGTATTTAAAAAAATATAGATTCCTATGACTCTTATAGATAAAATTTCTAGATCCAAAAGAGTTTGGTATTCAAAAAACATTGTTGTTTTATTTGTCATTGTAGGGAAAAAACATGTACAACAATGATATTGGATTATGGAAATTGGTTTTCCAAGTCATATGAGTGGAGATTTATTATATTTTCACTCACTATCTAAGATTGATGGAGTTTAAGTCATATTTTGTGAAAATGATATAATAAAAAATATTCGGTCATTGATCAGTTGGAAAACATAAATAAATTATCATGAAAAAAGTTCTTTGTGTTTAATTCTTAAAGCATAACCTGATAAGTATCTCTCAATTTTTTATGATGGTTATTTAGTTTATATTCCTAATAATGCATGTCTAGTTTACAATGATAAATCTCACAAGTTTAAAGAACTTATAATTGATAATGTCTAGAAAATAGATCTTAATTCCTTGTGTAGAAAAAATATAAATGGATTTAATACTAAAATTAATGAATAATGAGTTTTGAATAAAATTATAAGAAATTATATTGTTTATTTTCTGAAAAATCCATCTAAAATAAATTATATTTCTGACTTTTGTTAATGTTAAATTGCATACAAAGAATATATGTGATACATGTCAAATAATAAATAAACACAAGTCATATTTTAGACCAACTAAAATGATTACTACATCTAAACCTGTTCATCTTATCCAAATGGGGTTTTTAGTCCACCTAGAACTCCTAGTATTTCAAGAAAATTTATTTTTTATGGTATATTATTTTTTTTCGATTTACATGTTTTTAATTTTAATATTTAATACTAAATATTTATCTCTCTATATTTTTTTATGTAAGCTTGTGGAAAAAAAAGATAGTAAAATCATGACCTTGAGATATGATCATGGAGGTGAATTTGAGAAACATGAATTTAGTTCTTATTGATATTATAAAGGAATTAAATATAAATTCTATTCCCATAAGAAACCTTAATATAATGGTGTTATAGAATCGGGTAACAAGACTTTAAAATAAATTTTATGCACTATGTTATTTGAATATTAAATCCCCACTCATTTATAGGCTCATGATGTTAACATATCATGTTAGGTTATTAATAGAGTTGTAATAAAACATATATAAATTGAAACACCCTATGAGTAATGGAATAATAGTAAACCAAATTTAGGTTACTTAAAAGTATCTTCATACAAGATTTATATATTGAAACAAAATGATCTTGGAATGTTTTATTCAACGGATGAGGAAGGTGTTTTCATAGATTACTATTCTACTTCTAAATCATGTACATTTTTCAACAAAAGTTAACGATTTTTGAATAATCCAATCATGTGAAGTTTGATGAAAGTGATAATGTTTATCAAATAATGAATCAAAATATTGAAAAAAGTTATAATATCCAAGATATGAGACATTAACCCCCTTTTAGAAATAACAAGGATGATGATTTGTAACCTGATTACTTTAAACCAAATCCTGTAAGGGTTGATATTAGTGAACCAAAAAGTGTGTTTCCTAGAAAACATATAAATATTAAATACCATCCTCAAGAAACATTTATCGGAAGATTAGATGAATGATATTAAACTAGATAAAATTTTGGGAAACATGTATAATTAATTATGAAATATTTCAATCCATTCCTAAAAAGTATCATTTAAATATTGCCCAAAATAATTAAGATATTTTAAAGGAACTATGTTTTCTTCTATTATTTTTCAAAAAACAATTCTTATCATAATATAACATCATATTTGGATACTGATTTAATTGGATGCATAATGGATTAGAAAGGAACCTTCTAAACTTGTCACTTTCTTATATAATCCCTAGTACATTGGTCGAGTAAGAAATGGAACTCTATAGCCTTATCAAATGCTAATGATGAGTATATTATAACAGAAAGTTGGTGTGAAAAAGTGTTGTTGATAAAACACACCTTAATAGATTTTGGATTTAATATAAAATGTTTTCAAATAAACTATGATAACACAAGTTCTATGAAAAATTCAAATAATTATAATAAACCATTCTGGAAAAAATAACATGGATTTAAGGCATTATTTTTTAAGGGATCATGAACAAAAGAATGATATCTCTTTAGAATTTATTTACACCTAAAATCAATAAGATTTTTTTTACGAATACATAAACTATATATATATATATATTTTATTTTATTAGATCAAAAATTTGATTATTTAATCTTCATTAACACAAATTTTACTTACACCAGATCTTTATTCAATGATTTTGTAAATGTTTAGTTGTACTATTATGTTTTCACAATTTATGAATCATTATTTTTGAAATTTTGAGTCAATCATTTTGGAATTACTATATTGAGTATTATGAACATCAAAATAAGACATGAAACAATGATTTTTTAATGATTTCCCTTCACATCACTATGTGACCCATTCATCTCTGTGAAATGAATGAGAGCATGTCAGTCCTACATGTGAAAATTTTGGCTATCATTTGAACAATTTCATTCTCTCTACTTACCAAACCATGTTACCTAACCATATAACCTTCCAAATCCTATAAAAAATAGAGTAAATAAAATAACCAACAGAGATACCTCAACTATATATAGGAAGAAATAGGCTTCAATAAATGTTCTCAGTGGACAATTATTCGATTTTTCTTGGATTGATGGAATAGATAAGATTCTTAGTAAAGACATAAATCATCAACGATGGGATTATGTGTTTGATGAAAAACAACTAAGATTATTTTTGAAAGGGAATTATGAGAGTATTACAAAACTGGTGTGTTACATTTTTCTAGAAAGGAGGACCTCTTAACAACCACTATGAACCAAAGTATTCCTTTCATTAACCTCATTAGCAATAACTAAAGCTTTTAAGTGTTCTCATAATGTATATGGAGATTTCAATACATAGTCACTTTTCATAGATGATGTTAGTCCACTAGATATTGTGAAGTCTCTATTCGGATTTACTTGCATATAGAATATGCTAGTTAAATATCATGAACCAAAAATATATGTCCTAACCAATTTCATCCAGTTGGAAATTTCATAGAAAAATGGTAATTCTAAAAAAAAATATTTCATGACGTTACTTTGATATATTTTAATATGATTGAAAATCATTTTAATAAAGAAAGGTATGTTTTGAGGAACATAAGGCATGTAAAAAAACAAGTTAGTGAATTTATTTACTTTAAGAAGAAGGTTGAATTTATTATTTCAAAAAGTTATAATATTCTTAGCTGACAATACATCCACTTCTGATCATGGGTGCACAACGCTGAGTTCAATTATTTTGAAAAAATGATGTTTTTTTGGAAGTTCTTTTTGAAAAATTTGGGGTTATTATCAACATAAGCTAAAGTTAGTCCCACTTTAAATCTAGGGGAATCCTCCCACCTATATAATAAATAATAATTTTAGTAGATAGAACTGTTTAGAGTGTTGATATAAGAGAATTTCTTGATAATGATATGACTGTTGTTGAATGTTTAAGGAGAGTTAGAGCTCTTGTTGAATCTATAGAAATAACTTTTCATCAAGATCGTTCACCCCCTGTTTCTATCTCTGTTTCGTTAAATAGAGAAATATTAGCCTCTACTGTCACTCGGATAATTATTGATGGTCAAGAGAGGACCATCTCAAAAAGACCCTGAACCTCCCCACTAATTATTGATTCTCACTATAAGTAATTTTGTAAATTATATTCAAGAATAATCATATCTGAATCTCACAAATCTCATCATGTTGATGAATTACATCTGGTTAAATAAACTCAACCAGAACACATTAAAAGTATAAAACATCAACTAAATAGATTCTCACCTCTAAATAATGACTGTGTAAATTTTGACGTACCATAATTAAGCAGATATACTATTAAGAGAGCTCAATATAGATATTCTGAGTTAGTAGTCAAAGTGGAATCTGTGAAATCCCATTTAGTCAAATCATGAAATGTATTTATAATCCTTCATGATAATGTTGTTTCACGTGAGGATGTTATGAACTAAATAATTTAGTGTATCATATGGTTTAGAAAATATTAATAGAAATTTCTTCCAAACCCTTAAATCAAGAATATATTTTCATGAGATTAAAAGGAGTTTATTTAGATATTCAGACAAAAATTCTATAAATTCATGTATGTAGTGTCACTTTATACCAAAATAAGAAATTCAAGATCTTAAAAAGGAATTAATTGATGAGATCAAAGGATGCATGTGTTTCCACAAAATTGTAACTTATGATTTGATTAGTCTATGAAAAAAATTAGCACCCTCTTATAATAGAATATTCATGTAGATCAACATATGATTCCCCAAGTGGAAAATTTTGTATGATTAATCATCATCAGTTTACAAAAGATGGTTGGATCTCTAGACAAGAACATTTATGTATTTGAATAAAAATACGATGATTTACATATGATTAGTGTGAGTAATATGGAGCTTCAATCATATCGAGATTAAGAAGAATAAGATTCTGATGCTTTTGTTGAGTGTTAGAAACATCCAGTATCAATGAAAGGAAAAGAAATTGTTTTAGTTGAATGTTGTATAGAAATTTATTATAATTGGTTTGAAACCATGAAGAATTTGATAATTAAGTATACAATGAAATGATATATTCATAACAATTTTTTGAATTTCTCAAAGAAGATATGGAATGTGTTTACAATGCTTTTAAACTATTCCATCATGAATTGGTAAAAAGTATAGATGTTTATACAGATGCCTTGATTTAAAATAGAGGGAGATGTATATCAGTACCTCCCATCATCAATCACCATGTGTATTATTTACAATGGATTAAAGAAATATTTTATTCTTATAATCATTACCAAAGGGAATTTTTTTTTTTATAAAATCATTTCTCAAAACCTAACCCTTTTTCTAAAATTTACTTTGTTCCTATATATATGTTATACTGGGTGAGATATGATCAATTTGTTCACAACATCAAATCCATATCTGTAAGGATCACTCGAGATGACCAAGAAGGTCATGGATCATCCTTAGTAACATTGGGAGATGTTTTTAGAGAGGTAAAGGATGCTTATATTCCTTTATCCTCTCTGCATGTAGTCATCCCATATCATTGAAAATCCACCCCCAAAAAATCCATTTCAATAAGAAGGGTTGAAAATCTCTCACAGTTCTCATTTTACAACATTATTTTCCATTGGATAGAAAGTTTACAAATATTTGAAATATTATGGCTTGAATGATGTTGTTTTTATCATTTGATTGGTTTTTCTAAACATTTGATCCATTTATGGTTATTTAACATTTCTTTTATTATGAATGGTATTTAAAAAAATAATCTTGTTTGGTTAAGTATCATTTTTATATAATTTTAATGGTGATTTGAATTATTTATTTACATGATTTAAATGAGTTTTATTTTATATTTAATTTTTTATTTCTATTATTATTTTATTTCTTTTGTAGTTATTCACATTTATTAACTAATGATGTTTTTTCTATCTTTATTTTACAATTTTTTCTGAATCTGTGTCTTCGCATCTTCAATATGTGATTCTTATTTCCAAGTGTTTACTCTTAATATCTGATATATATGGTCCCTTACACATTAATCACTTAATTTATTTTTTTCAAATTCTAATCACAATCAACAGAATTAACTATTTTATATTTTTTTATCAAAAATATAACTTATATCCTTTATTATAGTTCTTTTTTTATAAAAAAGGGCATAAGAAAATGAGAATACAAAATTTTAAAGTTTTTAATGTTAATTCTCTTTTTATAGGGTAAAATGAAACAGTTATGTTTTTAAAATTTTTTCTCTATTAATATGAAAATGAGAATGTAAAATAAAAATGAAGAATATATATTAAAATTATTTATCCTAAGGGGAGAATATTTTTAAAGTAAATATATTCTCTTCATAATTTTTCTCTTTTTATGGGTTTTCTAACCATAAAAAATAGATAGATTTTTAATAATACTTATTTTTTCCAATATAACACAGTTTTTTTTGTGTTTTGATGAATCACAAAATCACTATTTTTCTTCTAAAATGTGGTCTTTATGTGTTTCAGAGTATATCTATTAAAACAATTTATCTTATGAAAATTCTCTTAGTAGTGATCCTATGATGTATGGAGTATTTATCTTCGATCTTATCAGAATCAAAAAGCTTGTTGTTGAATGTTTATCTCACTATATGAGACTTTATCTTACCAAATGAATGATTGAGTTATCTTAAGTCAAAAATATCAGATAGAATGAAGATAATAAGAAGTTGATATATTATGAAAAATATATTGACAAAATGTTATCTTCTGAAATTCAGAATGAGTTAAAGAAGCTAGTTTCACATAAAAATTACATTTTTTCTTATATTGAAGAATTATCTTATGCAATGCTGAAGTTATATTATCTTACGATCAGGGACATAAATTTTCTTATGAAGTATCTATATAAGTTATCTTTTGAAAAAAAGTATAATTTGTTAAATATATTACTAAGGTCTACCTATTATGAATATTTTCAAGATTACTTTTTTAATATCATGATAAGTGATTTAAATCATTTAATTTTTTTTATTAATGGGGTTATATATTTTTGTAAATATTTTTCTACACTATGTGTCGTTTTCCCATGAATGTAATGCTTCAAAGATAATGAATATTTCTAACACTGCTACATCAAAAGTAGCTTCTATATATGAAATGAATGGATACATGTCCTTCATAGCCTATCTTTTCAAATTGTAAATCTATGGATCTCTTGACTATAATGTTTTTCACGTTATTAAGTTCAAAAGAAAATATAAATTGAGTAGATATCCATTGTATGAAATACATATATGATTTAGAATAATGTGTACAATGCACATACATACAAATGAATACTCTAAATTCTTATATATAGTAAGATCAAACATAAACGATCATGTTGGGTTTACCATATTTATCAGTTTCACTGAATATCATTTATGTAGATGCATTAAAATCTATAATCTTTTTAGAATGCATCATCAACTACTATCAGTTGTTGGTTGCAACTGTGTGCTACAAATGTTCTTTCAAAATATTATTCATTTTCCCCCCATTTACACTCATTATAAGAGTGTGTGTTGGGACCAAAGATTGGTCATGTAAAGGGGATGTTAGGTTGAAATCTCTTAGAACTTTGTATCAAGAGACACTTCTTTTAATCAGTAGAGAGATCTCAGTAAAAGGAATTTTATAGTGAAAATCACCAAACTCATGGAGTAGAGTGTTGGTGGTGTAGACTAGGCAATTTATATTCCTTACTCCACTATAACTCTCTTATTTTAAATATCTTTCATTTAGGTTTTTATATTTTTTCTACTTCTTATATTAGAGAAAATTATTTGACCAATCCTACATAAAGAGGGGGTTTTATGTAATGAAAATATCAGGAACTCAATTCAACACCCTCTTGTGTTTTTGGTAAGCCATTATTTTGATGAACATGAAATACCACATTAGTTACACCCAATGTTCAATGTAATTCATTCCATATGTATCAATACTTATAACATTTTATCTTAAATCTCTATAAATGTAATAAATTTCCTTCTAAATAGTCATTTTTAAACCAAAAGTTTATAAATACGTCAAACCAGTAAAAGGAAACACAATTTATCTATAATCACCTAAATATTATTTGAAAAAATTCATATTAATTAGTTAAATTTTTTGAAAAAAATAATGTCATTTTAACTAGGAAATCATGTAGGATTATGGTAGGAATTACAATTGTGTCTCCCTTTGGTTGTGGGATCACTCCCCACAACCTTGCTAGATGTGACGAGTTGTCACCAAGAACGTGATTTGTCCTTTTTATAAAAAAATATATATTAATATAATTTCTATAATGTTTCCAAAAATATGATGAACATCATGAAAATAAAATTAATCATCTAATACATTTTTAAAAAATAAATTCTTCTATATATATCATATTTTACTAACAACATAAAATAATCATATTTGATAATAATTAACTCAATATTAAGAATATATAAAAAATAATATTTTCATTAATAATGTTTTTTTACATAAAGCTTCACCTTAACGTTAAATCCTCTTTCTAGTTTATTACTATCATCCAGTATATTCGTGCAAATCCTTAAGGAAATTTTTTTTCGAACAATACTTACCAGTTTAATGATTCTTATAACCTGCTTACCATTGATAAAAAATTAAACAACATGATTCTTTAGTTCCAATGTAGCGACCACAACCCCAGTATCCTAGAGACAATATCATTATTAATTACCTTGGGTTAAGATAAAAAGAATCACATCCCAAAGTGCTAAATAGTTTTGTTCTCTTGATAAACTAGATCGATAAATGATTGATTCATTATATTTGAAAACAAAAAAAACAAAAGTAATTTTTTTTGAGAATAAAATTGTTCCCACTAGTTTATATTCTCATATCAAATATAGTACCCTTCATGGATTAATGATAAAGGAAACAAAATAAGGTTGAGAAAAAATTCTCGGTAGTGGTTATGTACAATGGAAGCTATCATGAATCAATAAGTATAATAAAAATTTAAATGTAAGTAACTGAGTGCACATTCTATTTTAATTTCTACATAAGTTATAATAAATATGTAATGGTAAATAATTTTTCAATCATTCTATTTAAATAACAAGAGAACGCATAATAATTATGAAAATGAAAATTACTGAAAACAAGTTGCATTTAATCAATAAACAGATAATGGAATTCATCTAGAGATAGTATTATAGAGAAAATCTCATGGATAAAAATTAATAAATTCATAATGGAGGGAATGATTAATTACGATATGTCATGTCTCAGTAACATGATATCACTACCATCAAGACCCTTCACATGATGCCTAAACTATAGGTAAAACCCCATTTAATAATAGCTTAACTGATTTGTCTCATGAGACCTACTGATGGGTTGAGGGTATATATAAAACTATGCCCTGCTAATCAATTTAGGTCTTATTCATTCCACAAATATTGAATAATCAATTCAATTCAAAAATCAATATCCCATAACATCATATATCAGTATTGAATAATGGATAATGATTTATCAATATCTCCTCGGTTAATAATATAACTTTCAACGTACAACATTTTACATAGAAATTATATTAAATTTATTCAATAAGAATATCAATGATAAATAATATGTATAGTTATTGAAATTTAATGTTGAATGATCTCTTGGAATTGAATATTTTTAGGGGAGTTAATTACTAAAAAATGAAACTGGGAAATGAATTTCAAATCTATCCTGGGTCAAAATATCATAAAATATCCAGAGAAAGACTAAGTATTATATAAATTATATATATTCTCATTCGATTAAGAGTAAAGGTTTGTTCTCCTTGATGAAAAAATTCATAAAAACATCTTTAAAAATATTCTTTAGAAAAATATTTTTTTCATATTGAAAATCCACTTCTATGAAAATCAGATTTAAAAAAAATTAAAAAGATTACTATAATCGTTCAAATGATGATTAAAATAAATGATCATCCTGATGGGTTGAAATTACATAAATAAAAGAAAATTAAAATATAATATTCCTTTTTTAATGTAAAAGGTTAGGAAACTACCTTGTTTGGAAAACTATAAAAATATTCCTTTCTCATTTTTGGTAAAAGCCAAAATGACATTATTTTGAAGGCAACATAGGATTACATTCAAAAAAATATAAAGGGTAAAAATGTGAGAAATTTACTTTAATAAATATTTTTTAATATGATAAAAAATGGAAAATGTTTTTAGAAAACATTATTTTTGATGAAAATCTTCTTCCCAAGGAGAGAGGTAAATTAAATTAGATCTTCTTGAAAACATTTTCTAATTATTTATAAGAACAAAAGACTATAAATTTTTTACAATTACTTGAAAATATAATGAATAACTGTACTGTAAGAAATGAAATGGTTTTATTAGGAAATTTTCAAATAATTTCCTTCAACTGAAGCAAAAGTATAAAAAATCTTGATTTCAGGGATATTGTGAAGTAAACCTTTATAATGATCGTAATGATGAAGTGAAAATTAATCAGTGATTCAATTATGGGGTTAAAATAGAAATCTACATAAAAAAGTGGATATAAAACATAATGTAACTAAAATTCATTATACACATAATTTATTGATACATACTCAATGATGATGAATATTAACACAATGAATAGAAATTGTGTAAAGAAATCTCTTACCTTACTCTTCCTTTCTATAGATTGTTCTTTAACCTCCTTTCTTGTGGTTTCAAACATGTCATTATGTAAAACCAAAAAAATATTAATAGATACAATACATTATATAATCCTTTTATAACATCTTATTTCCATTTCATTAATAATATTTAATTGTTTTTATTGTTTTGAGTTTTAATCCTCTTGTACTCCCATGTGTGTTTCATAATGAATGTTCTGGTTCTTCTATATATTTGTCTTCACTATAATATGTGCCATGAATCAATTCTCCATGAATTTGATGGTGCTTCACAGCCTTCCTATGGCTTGAAATTGTTCTTCATGAGTCTAACATAGTCATGGTTGTTCTAGATTCCAACATTTTCTCCACAAACTGCATCCCATCTTCATGAAACCCTTTTCTTATAGCTACTCTACTCATTCGAAATTTTTAGAAATCATTACTCAACCCCTCAACTTCCGAATTTCTCTCAATTCACAGATCCCACTAATTAATGTGAACCAACCCGAAATTGATCATTAGAGGTATCCTAGCTCTATGAAACCAATTTTTATATGTTCTTAAATTCCTCCACATATGGTGGTGAGGATTTTGAAGAAGGAAAATCCACTTCCCAAAGGAAGGAGACCTTCAGGGTACATGAGGCTCCATGGAGCACAAATCCTTCAAGAAACACTCCTTTCCCATGCAAAGACTTCATCCTAAGGTAGGGTCACTATGTTTTATGAATCATATTCCTCATTGAATCCCCTAACCTCCATGAAGCACTCGAGCTTCAAAAGGAACCTGATCTTCACAATGAACCTATCAGTGTGGTCATATGCTTCATGAATCCCATATCCTTGGCATCTCCATGTTTCCACCATTATCCTGACACTTCCTCATAGAGTTTCTATGCCTCAATCCTCCACACCAATCCAAGAATGGTTTAGATATAGTTCAAGTCCCTATCTGTCATGTGATAAACATTCCAATGGTTCACGCCATTTCTAGTGTGGCTTCAGATTCCCATTAACATTTTTATTTTATATATAGGTATGTTAATGCCACTTTTGATTCAACGTAGGGACTCTCACATGGACATCACAACTGACCACTCATTTACATTGTTCCAAATTGTCATTACTTAAGTCATCCCCCCTAAGGGTTTATGTGAAATAGTTATTTAGGCCTTAGGGGTAAAGAGTGTGTGCCCCACATCTATGTAACATAACATAAGACTTCAAAGAAACATCATCCTCAAAACATGACTTTAAACAATGCCTCATCCCATGTGAATGGTGAAAAATGATCCATGTGTGAGTGACATGGAATGAGGCCTTCCACAGGAAGCCTTCATGCATAAGCCCCACACACCCTTAATAGTATTGTATGTGTATGAATGACATAGAATGAGGTCTTCCTCACAGGGAATGATATCCGCCTCCCATATAATGACATCCTCCTTGGGTATCTTCCAGCGTAAGCCACATGCCATCTCCCTTCAGTTCATCTTTAGTGATGCAAGCATTGGGTCTCCTACATCCTATTGTTTCTCACACCGATAATGACTCATGTGGGATAAGAGGATAGTAGAGACCATGACACCATACACCGTCCATGGATCACTCCAATGTGTAAGCCCCACCAATAACACCATATCCTCACATACAGACAACAACCCTGTGTAATCCCCAACCATTTTTTCCACTTCTGTGGGCCACATCCACAGATGTAAGCCCAAACACCCCTTCTCTAACCACACATATTCCCAACCAACTAGAATATGTAGGAATCCTATTGGATTTCCAAAACCAATTATCCATTCATTCCATCAATATTTTATCTTGGATTCCACATATCAAAAAAACATTCCATATACATATGTATCTCTTATGTGTAAGCCTTATCCACCTTATCCTTTCTCCTAGATGCACTCAAGAAACTCTTATGCATAATCCCTACACATCAATCAAACCAAGGGAAATACAATTTAAATTGTTAGCTTCCAGGAAAAATCCCCACAGCATCCCGCGTCGAACAATGTGGTTTTTGATCCCTATATTAGAGATAGGTTATGTAGGATACCTCTCTAAGGTTCAGTCACAACCAACAATAAAACATGGTGCCACCTCCTAGGGTGAACCTCCCTGATCCACCTCAAGGATCTTTATATCAACCTTCATGGTATGACTATGTCCTTTTATGGGACACACAACATGGGGATGCCTCTACAAGGTGTCCTGATCAATCCATCAAAACATATTTTAGGTGCTCCCACCTAGGGTCTCACAAACTTGATCCACCTCTCTTGAGCATTCTCACCAATTTACTTCCACCTAAAAAATAATATAACTCACAACCCAACTCCATAAATAAAAATCCCATTGAAAAAATGGTATGTCTGAGGTGAAATCCTTGAATGGCGTGCCTTTGGAATCATATACCTCATAATCAACATGATATTTCTTGGGTTCAATGCCCATAGGCACCCTATTATGAGGATGAATACAAGTGACCAATGATCCAGAGTCCAAAAATTCTAGTGATGACCAAAGAAACCACTCTCCTAACCAAAGGTTTCTTCCACATTAAAACCCCTTGGGAAGTCAAAAAAAAAGTAGTATAATTAACAACTACCTACAATGATATGGAAGTAGGAATGAGTTTCAAAAACATGGCTCAAATAAATGTGGGAGACCCTGATTAGGGGAAAGATTTTGAGGATTAATCCTTATAATAAGAAACCAACATCCCATCATCCTCTTTTGAACAATGATAAGACATTATCAAAGAAAGTGATGAATGCTACCTTCCTTTTGAAAGTGGGAATGTAGGGTTACAATGCACACCCGTGCACATAGAAAATTGGTGGTATAAACCACAGTGGAAGCATCAGAAATAGAAATTTTGAACCTATAATGAACATATCTTCTTCAACCATGGGCATTGGTCATGTTAGTCATCAAATAATGGATTTTTCTCAGACACAGATGACATCAGACCACTAGAAAAAATGGTGAACCTGGTGTCAAACTATTCTCCTCCAAATCAAGACTACTAGAATTCAAAACATTAATAGATAATGATGTCATCAGATCCATCTATCAGGTTCTTAGACACTAATAAAATAGTGGACCTAGCATGGAACTCAACATAAATTGCAATTGTTAAATGTTGTGTACTCTAGTTTGAGACAACGTCAATGTAGATCTGTCTCTCTCTCTGACCATGAAAGATTGGGAGAAACAAGGGAATAAGGAGTTTCTTTCCTTTTATCAATATTGATATCTTAATATTATTAATTTTTAGTACCCAAGGTACTAGAAACCATTATCACAATTATCATCGATGTAGGATTAGCTGAAATGTCAACACAAAAATTTCACATTACTACACCTTTGCCATGGATTTATCCGTGACTGCAGCTACAAGGTATCCACACATTTTATCACCCTCTAAAATCATCTATATGAGGCTGATTGATACCCTCATATAATGGTATTGGTAGTATGGACACATTCTCACAAGGGATATGGCTCACCTTGACCTTGAGGATTCTACGCCTCATCGACAATTCCAACCCTAAGGGTCGTGTAGGGAGACACTTCTCACCAATCCAACATCAAGAAGATAAATGGAACTATCCATAGATTAATCCTCCAAATATATCCCCTATGCTAAAGAGGTAGGTGATGCCTGAGATGGGCTAGAAATGACTACCACCCAAGAACCACAAACGAAGGCTCCTGCAAGGCCTCATCAGTGCTAGCATCGATGTGTATTCTAGATTGAAGAACATGTGGACTATTACACTTTACTTATGAACCCAGTATGATTCTACTGATGCTAATGTCAGACACAATATCATGAGGATTCCCTCTATGTAACATCGTCTTAAAAATATCTAGTTTCCCCTTCATCCACTAGCTCATTCTGCAGGGTCCCTACAATTATAGAGCAGGGACTGATCAATGACCGGCTGAGATTGAGCCCTCAAACACCCCATAAAAAGGATGGGTTAACTCTATTAGTCATTAGTGTCACTAGATACTATTATGGTACAGCCCATGATAATGAAACTTATTAAGGGGTCCCTCACTATATAGTCTCCAACCGAAGAAGAGTCGCTACCTTCTCTCAAAATCAGAATGGATGTCCTCCTTGGGTTCTGTTCATTAGTCATGGTGTTGTTCCTCATGGTTTTGTCGATATCCAGTGTAGAGGTCCTCGTAATATTTATGGTTCTCGATATGGGGGTCTTCCCTATTTCATAGACCATCAATGAAAATGACCATCTCTTGCCACTGCCAGCTCAAGAGTAGGTCCTCCTCACACCAACTTCAATAAACATGGATGGCCTCCCCACTTCATTGATGATCAGTGCGAAGGACCTTATAATGCTATCATCTCTGGGAAACATAGGGGACCTCTCTATTCCACAACCACACATAGTAGTGTTCCTACACACTCTTCCTATGATGAACATGGTGGACCTCCTTGTGTTTCAACCAGCTGTAGCAGAGGTCCTCCACACAAATTTTGAAAACTAGTATAGAGGCCCTCCCTGTACATGTGATTCTCAACATGGAGGTCCTACCCATGTAATGTTTGATAAATGTGCAAGTCCTCCTCACAAATAGAATCACCAAATTACTGTTCCTCCCCATGATCACAACCAACTTATAGGACATCCCTATATTCCTAGTGACCAATGTGGGGGTCGTCCCCACTCCTATGGTAGTGAAAGTTGAGGTCCTCCTCACTCAGATAATAATATATGTGAAGGCCCTCCATGTATCCCATAGAATCAACATGATGGTCATCACCATTACATCACCCACTAGAACAATGATTATATTCGTGCTGAAAAACATCCTTTTCTTGAAGAACTATCCTTTGGTAGAAAAGGAAAACAGTCGCCGATGAAGGCCAACATCAATGAATTTCTATTTCATTTAAAATGACATTATCTTTTAAGATTCTAAATCATAATATGATATCAATGATAGTGCATTTACCCCATTCATCTACATCAACGTCTAGTGTAAGATCCCAAAATGTGGGATTTGACATCCTAGAAGGTGAGATCCAAAAAGTTCTTGAATCCCTTTGTAGGTAAATGTAGGTGGAGGAATATATGGATCCCTTCTAGGGTCTTGTGGTGTAGTCTTCCCTATCATCTCTAGTTTAATTATCTACCTCCACCCAATATTATGGAGAGTTATTATAGTGTTTGATAGATGATGAAAATCTAGTTGATCAGAAGATGAAAGATGATTCCCTCACGCATAAGGCAGTGGTGTGTAAAGAGTCTTACAGGGATATGATGATGTGGTCAGCATAGCCCCAATGGGGAGACCCAACTTGTAGTGATATGTCATCTCATGTTGAGGCCTCTCTACTTTCCATTCCACTTACATTGTGTTACACATCTTATCCTCCACTAGATTTTCATCTAAGACCAATCAGAGCTTAGGGAAACCCTAATATAGACCCCACTTCTGAACACGGATGCATATGGGTTACAATAACAAGAGACTAGTTGTTTATGGTGTTCTGGTTGAATACAATTACCAGCATAGAAATTATATAGTCCCTTTCCAAAGAATAGGTCACATGCTTTCTATGAACTATCCTCGTGACATGTTATTGAGTTCGTCACCATCATTTGGATTACCCAAGGAGCGAGGAGCACTTTTAATTAATTAGCCAGAAATGTCACATGGTCGATCTAGCATCCCGATCTATGGCTCAGTATCATATGTCACATGGCTTCCCTTAGGATTATAATGGCTCAGATTTTTCACAATTTTATTTTTATATATATATTTTGGGGAAATTATGTAGCTAGGAACTGAGATGGTGTGTTATTCCAAGGCCCAGTGTGCCCAAAAAATTTCATTAATGAATGTTTAATTTTTAATAGAACGAGATCACCTTTTTCATAAAAAGTGGAATAAATCCTAAAATCATGCCCAAATTAGAATGTTGAGGGTACTTTTTCTTTCATAGCATGGAGTTTACCCTAGATAAGGCCTAATATCCACCGGAATGGGTCTCCTATGAATGTTATTTTTCGGACATGTTAGTAATAAAATATTTAATAAAAATATTTCATTTTTACGTATTGACTTGTTTTCTTTTATTTAGAGTTTGTTAGGAATTTATGGTTATTACCATAAAAATGGAATTCCTATAAGACAAGGAGAAGGGGAATTATCTCGATGATGATGAAATATTGGAGATCGGACCACAGATGGAAGATCAACGATGAACCATGGATGAGTAGGATCTCTCCAACAACAATGACATGATGATCGATTTTCATTAACAAGAAATCCAAATCCGGGTAGGGCATTTGATCTATCTTTGATTTCTTTCTATTCTTAGAATCAATTATGAACGCGGTCCAACCAATGAACAGGTTGATCCATCGTTCGATCAATATTTTGTGATGGTATTTATTTAGAATTGTTAATAGGACATTTATTACCATCTTAGTTCATCCCTCTAATGAGAATGAATCAAGGCTAACACAAAAAATGGGTGAGTTATGTTCCTCAGATGTTCTGGGTTCCTTTCTCTTCACTCGTTCTAGGAATTCTTATTTATCAGACCGTCAAGGTCATGGATATACTTTCCAAGATAATCTAAATGTGATTTGTCCCCCATATCAAAGGAAACTTAACCGCAGAGGCCATAGTAGTGTAGATCAGGGCCCGACGAGGGCAGATCTATTACAGCGTAATTTTGAAGACACAAGGGGTGACCTGGTCATCCATGGAAGAGACTAATGGTGTTTAATGGAATGGTGATCTGGTGATGCCTTGCTAAGGTGGTGCGACGGTGTATAGTTTGGATAGTTTTGGCCATTGGTGGGGTGGCTGGTTGTGGCCCCAATAGTGACCGAAAGAGTAGGTGACGGTGGTGGAGAGGATGTGAGGGGGATGCAACAAGGAGGTTATGTACATGGCAGGGTGGCTGCATAGAGCCCACAGAGGTAAAAGTTATTTGGGGGAGGTGGATGTGGCATCCGAGCATGTAGAACACAGTGGTTCCACATTGACCATGGAGAGCATGTGGCTTGTGTGTCCATGTGTGGTGGATAGTCACCCCATGTATATGCAGGCTAGAACAGAGGGGCTGGGTCGTGGTCTAGAATGCACATCTGGATAGGCTTGGTTGTGTTGGTCATCCAGACTGGGTAGGATCATTCATACTGGGTCGTGTCAAGCAAGGTCTAGCGGGTTAGGTCGGACAGAAATTGGAACCGGGTCGTACCTTTTTACAAAATAAACACTACCTTCAAAATATTATGTTCATTTCATGAGCTGTTTGCAACATTTGGACCCTGGTGATGATATTTTCCTTTTGGGATAATCTATTTGAGTTTTTGTGGATGTTGGAATATGATATAATGGCTAGAGAATTAGGTTCTCCAAAAATAATTGCACCATGAACAGAATCTAGTGGCTATCTATGACTTGAGACCAAATGTCTTATCGATATTGGATGTATTATCAAGTTTGGGTATCTTATCATGACTGATTTTGTATGGCCATGTCCTACAAGGGTACAAGTCCTCTAGTCCCTGAGTTGTACTCCCCTACCATGTTAGGGTGTGGGTCCTCGATATTACGTCTTATCGAGATAGGGTGCCTTGTCAAGATGGAGTGTCTTATCAAGACGAGATGTCTTATCAAGATCGTGTGTTTTATCAGGCAGGGAGTGA
Organism: Viscum album; assembly: GCA_963277665.1. NCBI lineage: Eukaryota > Viridiplantae > Streptophyta > Magnoliopsida > Santalales > Viscaceae > Viscum > Viscum album. The sequence goes on from OY728140.1 coordinate 129,740,931, forward strand.
GTCCTCTATTGGATATGAAGCTCCCTTGGATGTTGGACATAGTTGTGAAGAGCAGGCCCATTCATTTGGTGTCAATGATACCTAGATAGGAGTCGGTGCTTCTTCAATGGACTGAGGAGTTGGCTGCTCTATTGAAGAGTGATAGAAGACTCATGGGTAAGTTGACGAATGTACTCCCTCGACTGGTGGGCACGGGGGAGGTGTGATTCAATCTGATCTCTCTTGCAAGATAAGGTGCATGTGTTGACTAGTTTGAATAAATTATCCCTCAACTTTGTATATAGGTTAGGGGCAGGCATCTTCATATAGGTTTCTTATCATATGATAGGCGCTAGGCCGGGATGATAGGACCTCTGGTGCATGGAACTAGATTTGAACCTAGTAACATGTTTTAGATGGAGTAGATTATCTCATTCATACAACTAGATAATGAAGAGTTGTTCCTGATGGAGTGTATCTCTTGGATAGGGTTCCATATTATATAGTTGAGCTCATGGATTGTGTCCTTATTGTTTTCATGTTACGATTTGAGCCTCTAATGAGAATCTTATTGATGGCTATAAGGTTGGAAACTCATGAAACTTAGTGTCTGAGATGATTAAATATGGATAATCATGATATTTGTTTTGTAGAAATATATGTGTGTGGATATGATTTCACTACATGTATTTCTTTGTATTATAATTTGTATGTCTCATTGTGGTATATATTGTGTTTTTCTTAGTGGTATAATTATTGTATTTACTTTTTATTTGTGGTTTCCTACTGATTATTGTTTTACACAACAATGCACGAGCTTTGTCTCCACGCTTCACATATTTTGTAGATGATCAACGCATTTACAGTGTCCTTGGTGGACCATGTCCAGGTGGTTCTTTGAGAGACAACAAAATTTATGTTTTCTCCTATAGCTTAATAAAAATATTCTTATACCTACCCTTCTTGTAGGGTTTTTGGTGGATGTGTTTCAGGAACTTGTGTGTTCCCTTTTATATACTCATACTTTTGGTGGGATTGTATTCTAGCAATGTTTACATTCCAAATTTCTACTCGCATACTCTATTGTTGGTATTCATCGTAGTATGAATTCTTCTTTACTTACTGTTTTACATTTCATCATTTTTTGACATGGAGATGTGTTCATGTGTTTAGGTACTTAGGAAAATGTCTCCAATTTGTGGGATAGTCCAACTCAATGGTAGTCATCATCCCCTGGACTATTGGAGTCGGGCTTGGGGTAGTCATGACACAAGTCCCTATAGGATTGGTTGTGACATAGTCATATCAGAGATGAACAGTTTTACATAAGGTCCTAGAGTCTATGAGGTTGGTTTGGCTCAATTGTGTTAAGTGTTTTGAGTTTGGGTTTTAGGCAAGAGATTCTAGATTTGGTTTGGAAGCTCAAGTATCCATACACCAGGACCCTAGACACCTATTTTTCGACTAGATACATGGAAAAATTGGTTTCATGGAAAATAATGGTATATGCATCATATTGGAATGGTTGTGTCTTCCTTGGAATTATTGAGTTTTCTCTCTGGATATACTCTCTTGACCATAATACATCTTTTTTTGCTTCATGATGCTTCCACGTAGATATCCATCCAGGTTTACACTACGTGAACACTAGGATTATCCATGGGGTGATGAGTTATATGTATAGGGATTTTTACGAGGCACAACACCTCTAGGTGGTGTATCTTCTATACCACCACCTGTAGAGTAGAACACAGTGACTATAGTACTAGCAGATGAGATGTATAGGTTGAGCATGCTTCTCATGTTTTGGCGATAGAGACCACTAAGGTTCTGAGGAAATATTGAGTCTTGGGTGGATGATGATTAGCTTGAGTCAATGATCATATTCTTCCATCTATCCAGGACACCATATAATTAAATGGTTGTCTTGGAAGCAAGACTTTTATGTGGCTCTGTAGGGCATTGGTTGGGTTTAGTTATCCGATCTTACGATGATGTAAATCTTGCATAGAAAGTGTTTGAGAATATTTTTATAGATGATTTCTCACATTATAATCTATGGGAAATCCATTTCAAGGAGCTTTTACATTTCCTCACGGACTAAATGTCATTAACTGGGTATTCATCGAGGCATACCGATTCTTCCAGTTACCTGATGAATACGATACACGACCAATGCTTCTGGACTCATATCCTTGAGAAAGGTTTGTTTAGGGACATCCAAGACAGTGTTATGCATCAGTTAATTCCTAATTATGGTAGGTTTATAGAGAAAAACTTTGTGGTTTAATTCCCATTGGCTAAGAGGAAACATCCCGTGAATGTTTGTAGTGGGAAATATGGAGTAGAGACCTCAAAAGAAGGAAGACAATATTATTCTCTGAGACTTTGGCGTGTGAGATGTTCCAATATTAGGTCCCATAATAGGGGAGCTACATATCAAGACTCATTAGGTGAGTCCAGTCATCATAGGGAGAGAGGCAATGATTTTTATTTTATGAAGGGTACATCTCACTAGAGATTTTCCATCCCATAATATTACTGATATGGAAATGGTGTATGGACCACCGAGTGGAAGACAGTGATAGGAACATATAGATTTGCATGTTTGCTGATGTGGTAGGGGATCTGGTAGAACATCATTATGTGGTATACATTTTGATATATTACCACCACCACTCCCAGGTGGTCCAAACCATGCTCAGGGAGTTGGAGGATGGGGGAGGGGATAACTACATGTGGTTGAGGCATATAACCAAAGGGATCCAGGAATGATTCGAGGTATGTTATGTCTCTATTATACCATTTATTCCATATTGATAAACACAAGTTCTAATCATTTATTCTTTAAAAAAAATTAGACTCAGATATTCAAGTTGAACCATTGATTCGATCCTTATGTTTGGAGACTACTACTAGAGGAGACCCATTTATCATGCATTGGTGCCAACAGTGTGACCCAAATCATGGAGGTGAGAGTTTCAGTTGGGATCTCTTAGATGTGGTGTCAAGGCCTTGAGACATTATTCCTAGTACGGATGGGTTATCCCCTATTCATTCTCATATTTACCATTTTAGGTGAAGAGTGAAAGGTTTCTATAGTGGTAGAATGAAGTTTTCCTTCTTAGTAAAAAGGAATACCAGGAAGTACAGTATGGAATCACACATTAGAGGGTGTAGCCGATTAATCATAAATTGTCTAGCCCAACTGTTGGTGCAGTGGATGTCATGAGTCCTCAATTTCACACTATAGTGGATTAGTTACGGTGGATGAAACAATGTTTGAGAAAGAGCCATTGGATAGAGTTCCTCAAGGACTATAAATTTGGAATCTTCTATACTTTTGGGAAGGGGAACTTAGTAGTAGATGCTCTCAGTCGGAGATCTTTTTCAATGTTACATAAATAGGCATAAAGTTGGTATCCCTTATTATAGTTATCCATGGTGTATAGATTTGGGGAAGCTTATCTCCAGTCGATGGTTGAATCCCATCCACTCATATAGTAAGTCCAGGAGGCACCACTTAAGGATACAAACTGTAAGACCCTATATGATCAGATGTCCATAGGAAATACCCCTGACAGATATTATAAAGGTTGGTAGCATGTCATTATTTTTAGTTGATGTACTGTAGTACTAGTTATGTTGATATAGGATGTTCTTAGAAAGTTCCATACATTCCCTTTTTCAACATCACATCCTCTTTAGAGCCATTCGAGCCCATTATGTGGGAATTATGAATGCCTTGATTTAGGGTCAAGAGACTGGTTTCTGTGTTTGTTTCCTACTGCTTGTGATGTAATGTGATACAAGTATGTATAAGCATAGAGGTGTATTATGATATGTGGGGTAGGGAGGCCAGGTTTTTGTGGAAGAAGTTAATGCCTAGAGTGGCAAGATGAATCAAGATATGAGTTGGGGTGTTGGGGAGGATACTGGGGATGAAATATTTGGTTAGAACTATGCATACCTATTGATATGAATGTTTGGTGCTCGTTTGAATTAGTTATTGGTTTATCAACTCCTTGTGTAGATCTATTTATTCTTGGAAATGGTTTATCATTTATTTCATAGGGTTCCAGGAAGGATGTCAGAAATGATATTGATGGAATTTGTGATAGGTTTTCCACATACGTCGATGGGACACAATAATATCTAGGGGATCATTGACTAAATCACTAAGATAGACCACACCCTAGCTTGTTGGGATAAGAGTTCCATTAAGAGCTTGGGATACCTCTATGTGTACGATAGAGTTCAAGTCCATTGAAGTCCATTGATGATAGTTATAGATCATGACACTCACTTTTCATTCTGGTTAAGGAAATCAAGGATAAAAAGGAAAGGATCATTCGTGGTTGATAAATTCTTTTAGTGTGTGTTCTCTGATTTCATGTGAATCACTAGGGGATTACATTGGAGTTGGGGGATCAGGTTCATGGGGAGTCCCCTCATCCTTTATGTAACCCATGGATTATATTTTGGGGATGTAGAGCCTGAAGGTGGGGAGAATATAATGAATCATATTTTCGGAATTTAATTTAAAAATATATTTGGGAAAATTATGAAGCCAGGTGCGGAGAAAAAATGTGATTTTGAGGCCCCACATTCTGTAAAGAATTTGTTGAAGAATGTTCAGCTTTTAATAGCACGTGTGCTTGTTTTTATTAAAATAGTGAAATACCACCTAAATGGATTCCCGGATAAAAAATTGGAGGGCACCGTTGTTTTAATTACAATGATTTTACCATAGGAGGGGCCAAACATCGACCGGTGAGGGTCGGCTATGAAATTTAGTTTTTTGGATGTATCAGTAAGAAAATATTTAATAAAAATATTTAATTTCAATGAAGCCACTTTTTTTATATAATAATTATTTTTTAAATAATTTAGGGTTATCACAATAACATTATAATTCCCCTAAGACACGTCGAAGAATAATTCTATTAATGGAGATGAAATATCAGTGATCAAACCATGGATCAATGATTAGTGATTCACCTCGGATTTGAAGGATCTCGCTAACAACAACGACATGATGACCGATCCTCATCAACGGGTGATCCATATCTTGGTAGGGTCTTTGATCTATTTATAATTTCTTCTACATTCGTAGAATCAAGGAAGAATGTGGACCAACCAACTAATAGGTTGATCTATGATTTGATCATTCCTATGGGATGGTTAGAATTGGGAATTGTTAATGGGAGTTTTGTTACCCTCTTTGTTCATCCCTCGAACAATAACAAATAAAGGATTACATGAAAAAAGGTCACGGTTCATTCCTCATTTTTTCTCGGTTCCTTTAATTTCCCATATTATTGGTGTTCTTCTACATTGGACCCTCTTGGTCACAACACGACCTTCCAGGAGGCTCTAAACATGACTAGACCCTCTAATTGAAGGAAAATCGGCCACATAGTCCAAAATAGTTTAGATTGGGACCTGATGAGGCATGCTCTGCAACTGCGTAATTTTCTAGAAATACAAGGTGGCTTGGTGGTCTGAGGAAGGGACCACCGGCATCTTTCTGGCTCGGCGATCTGGCCAGGTATTTCGGTGGCAGTGCGGCGGTGTATGGAAGGGCCAGTCAGGCAAGGGGTGGGGTGGTTAGCGGTGGCCATTGTGGTAGTCGCAAGAGTAGGTGATGGATACAACAAGGCTGTGAGTGGAATGTGGCGAGTCGGCCATGTATGAAATAGGGTGGTTGTGTGGATCCCCTTGTGGTGATGAGGTAGCGGGGTAGTCAGATACGGTGTTCGACATCATTGAATGTGGTGGCGCTACATTGATCGGCTAGAGCACAGGATTGTGGCGGCCGCATGTGGCGAATAACCAGCCAACATGAATACAGGCGAGACAAGATCGGTTGGGCCATGATCCAGTAGGCCTCATGGGCCTATCCCAGTGGGTTGGGCCAGTTCGGGCCAGGTTCGGTTAGACAACCTGGGTCTGATGGGTCAGGTCAGACCCGGGTCAGACCTTTTTATGTAAACAACCCTAAAATGAAAAAAGTTTATCCGTTTGATCAGCCGTTTGTGGATTTGGGACCCTTTTGAGGAGACATATCCTTTGAGATACTCTATGTGAGTTTTTTTAGATGTTGGCAGATGAATTAATGTCTTGAGGAGTATGTTCTCCAAAAATGAGCATGTCGTGAGAAAAATATGGTGGCTGGCTATGACCTTGAGACTAAGTGTCTTATTAAGACTAGCTGTCTTATTATGATTGGGTGTCTTATCATGAATGGTTTGGTACTCCCCTATCCAACTAGGGTGTGGGTCCTCTAGTCACTAAGAGGTACTCCCCTACTGAGTTATGGTGTGAGCCCTTAGATTGAGTGTCTTATTAAGAATGGGTTTCATATCGAGAATGAGTGTCTTGTTGAGACTTAGTGCCTTATCGAGACTATATTTCTTATCATGTGGGAAGTAGTTTCTCCATTGGATATGGATCTCCCTTGGTTGTTGGATACAATTACGAGGAGTGGTCCCATTCACATGGTGTTAATGATACCAAGAGAAGACATAGAGATCCCTCATCGGACTGAGGAATGGGCTACTCTGTTCCAGAGTGAAAGACGTTTTGTGGGATAAAAAGAGGAAGTATTCCATTGACTATAGGGTAGTGAAAATGTGTGAGTCCCTCATCTCTCTCTTGATATAGATAGTGCACATAGTGCATAGTTTAGAGCAGTACTGCCTGAATTTCTTTCACTGGTGAGGGGAGGACCTCTTCATTTGGGTTTATAGCTTGTGTGGGGCCCAAGGTGGTGATGATTGGACATCTGGTGGTGGGAATTGGAGCTATACCTAATAACATGTTTTCCATGGAGTTTTTTCTCCCAAACATACCATTAGAAATGGTAGATTTGTTCTCAATGGAGTTCATCTCTCCAACAGGTTCCATGTGAGATGGTTGAGCTCAATAAGTGTGTCCTCCTAGTTTTTATGTTACGATTTGAGCCTATGATGAGAATCTAGTTGTTGGAGATGAGTTTGGAATCACATGATACTTAGTTTCTGATATGAGAATATCTTGATGTTTGTGATATATTTTTTGTAGACATATATTTGTGTGGAGTTGAGTGTATTTCTTATATTACATTGTAGTACACATAATTTTTTTATTTTTGGTGTACTTTGTGGGTTTCCATGTCGTATTCTTCATGTATATTCTTGTGGTATAATTTTTGTATTTCCTTGTGGTTTCGGGGTGTCCTACAGCATATTGTTTTAATAACCCCTTCATAGCCTTTTCCTGAACATGTCGTGTCCTATATAGATGATCGACACAATTATGGAGTCCACGGTGGACTAGGACCAGGTGGTGCTTAGAGAGACCAGATAGTTGAGGTGTGCTCCTTTGGATTCATAAATCTCTCCCTGTAACTACCCTTCAGGTACTATTTTATACAGATGTGTATCAATAACTTGGGTGTTTAATTTTATAGAGTCTTATTTTGGGTGGGCTTGTATTCTGGCCCTGCTTACTTTCCAATTTTATACTCTCATACTCTATTGATGGTATTCTTAGTGTTATGACTTCTTATTTACATAGTTTTTTTCATTTCATAATTTACAACAAAGAGATTTTTGTGTGTGTAGGTACTTCGGTAAATGCCTCCCATTTATGGATATGCCTACTCGGTGATATTCACCAGCCCCTGGCCTATTAGAGTGGGGATTGGGTTAGTCATGGAACTATCCCATCTAGAATGGGATATGATATGAATATTCAACATAGATGTGTTTATATAATCACAGTGATCTACATAATCATTGAATAAGTGTCTCAGAACATGAATATCTATGAATTGGATAGTAAAATACTCTCCACTTCAGTCATATCTAACATTAGGTAGACTTACCCCGTGATATTAAGGATACACCCTTGGGTATTTTCATAGTGAACATTATTTCCCATATTTTCCCCAAGGATAGGGGTACCAGTATGGGAACTGGTAGGGAAACCCTCCCCATGGGGTAGTACAATATCAGGTGTACCCTCACACATGTGTACTCACTCACTAGAAAATATAGGTACTCAACCTAGGATAACCCTCCTCATCATTTTCCTTCAGTAATAATCTCAACAAGGATAATTCACATCTCAATCTCCTAGATCATCCTCATGTCATGAAAAAGACCAAAGTATATCCCACTACCACTACCTTGTGATAGAAGATGACTTATCAGGGTGGGAATATTGATGATCTCCTTGCTTAGTGACACCCATATTATCGTGAACCTCGGCAGGATCATGTTCATACCCTAGAGAGGAAACCATAAGTCATTCTCAAAGAGATACACCCAAATGATCTCGATGATCTCACATATCCTGATTGGGTAGAGACCAGAGCTTACATAAAGAGAACATTGTATGAATAATTGAATCTACCATAGTAGTGTAACAATATCCCTTGGGAACCAGATTTATCCTCTCTGCAAAGGACTACACATGTCACTCCATAGGCCATTGAGCCTACATATTGTGTTGATGAGACTATTAATTCCTTGATGGTTAGAAATACTCTTCAACATGAAAACCCTATCCAAGACTACATGACCACTATAATCACTTCCATTAAGCCATGGAGACAAGATAGGTAGAAATCCCACCTAATGGAAATCCACATCTGGCATTAATGGATGACATATGACCTCCCCCCCAATATTTCAGAAATCCCACTTTCACCCCCTTCAACAAGATGTGATACCCACTGTAGCATATAAACCACTTTATCTCCACGTGATAGATCACGTTGGGAACTTTTGAATAGTTGGAAGTAGTAGAGATGTAATGTTTTTATAGAAATTGGAAGGGAATATGTTTGTATGGAATATTCAGTTAGACATTGGGTCCATCACCAATTTGGAAGACCTTTGTAGATAGTTTCTTTGCCATTTCAGTTCCACTACATACATGACAAGTTTTACCAACCTCTTCAAGTTGAATCAATTACTAGATGAGAATATAATAGACTATGTATCTAGATGGAAAGGCCTCACAAACTCACTCGATGGGTTTTAGACTAAATATAATATTTCTATGATGTGAGAGGGGAATATCAATAATAAATTAGTTCCCACCCTCATCGCTCATTATTTCTAGGGTGGATTTCTAAATTTCTCTAACAAGGATCAACTCCTAGAGGAATCCTTGCTTCATGATAACATGGAACATCTATTTCTTCTTCCTGTTCCTAGAAGAATAGATGCAAAGATAGAGTTTGTCTCTATAGAATTGGTGGGAGACACAAAGCCTCTAGGGTTGTTTCTAGTAGAACATCCGCAACCACATCCTTGTTAGGGATGATAGCCTTAACAATCTCTACCTCAGACATTGTAGAATTGGAAGGCAGCTCCTTGAAAAACTATCACCTATGTGAGAGAATATGGATCCCGCCAATTATCAGGCATCAACACCACTTCAGATCTATGCTCTTAGAGCTCCCTTCCTAGATAGCAGAAACCATACCTTCATCTTTTTAGACACAAGGGATCTCTTTTATTTCCATAGTTCTCTAGATCAAGGGAATCTAAATTGTCAATAATTCATGAAGTTACATGAGGTTGAGCTCACTGATTGTTCTGAGCACCTTCCTTTCTATATAATCCTTGGACTTTCCATCAAGAAATAATATGTGTTAAAGGATTGGATCTAGTGCCAAGTGGGTAATGTTGTGGTGAAGTTGGGTGAAGTCCTGGCATATGTGGCGTATGTATATTTTGATCCCAAAAGTGATGGTGAATTTTTTGGTGAATGACAACATTTTTCTATCCACCGGACTCAAAATTATGTGATTGGTTGGAGAAAAGGGAATTTTCTCATGCCCAGGATTTCAACTAAGCCCACTTAGGCTAGGTCGAACCTCCTGAAGTTGTTGTTACTTCCCCTACTACCACTTTAGAATCCACCACACAACCTTCAACATATCATTAGATTATCCTATAATTGTGCAGGGGAAATAAATGTTGCTCACCATTTATAAAGGAATATCATACCCTCAGTTAATTAATTCATCCAGATATGGTAGCTGTACAACGGATCCATCCAACATTGGAAGACTCCTCTAATGATTATTGGGAGTATGACTGTATGAATACCATTATACTGGTGGACCCCTACATGGTCCATGACAACAAGGAATATCAAGAAATCCCCCTAAATTTCCTCGAATATCACCCTCTAAGAAGGAGTTGAGGATATAAGAATGACAATAATTCTTAGTCCAGTTCTTTTTTTCAGTCCAAGCATACCATCAAAACTGAAAAGTAGGTGTTTTTTCTGGAATATAAGTCACAATCCTCTCAAATCGTTCTTCCATTGTTAACCATCCTAATTGTACAGGAAGAAAAACCATAGTCATCTTATAATTGATTATGGCCAACTAAATTATTTCCTTAGTTAGTCTAAAGTCATCCATTGGTGTTTCATGGTATTTTATCTGATAAGTAGTAGGATATTTCCATGCCCAGCAAAAATCCATTAGTTTTGATAGCACTACTCATCATGCTTCCTTCCAATGAGAAAACCCTTGTAGGAATAAATGTGTGTATATAATGGAATTATGATGTGATGAAGCACCTCGACATCATACGTACAATGATTTAAATTCTAAAGGACCTCCACTAATAAGAAGAGAAAATTTTGGATCTTTCATAAGCCTTGAAAACCCTCTCATGTTCAAGATAGAGGTAATATTTTCTCAGAATTTCTAGGGTGAGGAGGTAAAATAAGAACAATTTCAGGCCATAATATTATTCTATAGGGAATATGGGGTATCACTCTTACAGGGGATCATCCACTCACTATACATCATCTTCTAGTTCAAAATAATTGGAGTATACCATTTTCCAGTCAACAAAGGTTATGAGACCATCCTCATCCTACACCAGACAATCTGCTGGCTCAGACTCATTGATGAGGACATCATCCCCTCAGACCTAAAGATTTTGTGTTATAATAGGATTGAGGAGAGACAACGTGGCATGATCCATTTAAAGACCCAGTTCATTGGTTTGGTAGAAAACACTAAATACATGGTTTTCTAGTAGGACAGTAGTTAAAACGCATTGATGGGTAGGCCCTAGCTCCATCTATATGCAAGAAATCTACTCCAAGTATTACCAATGCCTCAAGTACTCCCTCAATGTTTGAGTATGTATAATCAATGGTCATGTGTCCCCTTTCGACTCAGGTGAGGCTTGTTATATGGGTGAGTTTTATTATAGGATAAAGGGAAAAATGTATAGACCAACAAGGTTGAGCACACAATAATCGCATCCACCCCATTGAGAGGTTATGATGACACATTTGTCCTCCCAAGTCAACGGTTGAATCCTACGATTCCATACTTCATGGGGTTTTCTTCTTCATTTCTGGGAGAAAAGAGCACTTCATCCCAAGGTAAATAGAATGTTAGAAGATTACCTCTTACTCATATAGAGGCTAGGATAAGGTAACTCCAGAATCTCCTACTTCTTCCAAGTATCAAGATATTCACCCCATGCCTATAGATTTGATTCATACTCGCATATTACACAAAGATGAGATGAACCATCCCAGATTGACCTACCTCCATCAATTTGAAAACAAGAATATATATTGTGATCAAAGTCTTGATGGAATTAGAAAGACATCCACTGTCTCCATTGTCTCATAAGGGAAAGATTCTCCCACTGACGATTCTACCTCTACCCAAAAATCACCAATGTTGTCTTGTAATTAGTCAGTATGGAAGAACTATATCCTCCCACTAATCACCTTTCCTTATATAATGAAGTGTACATGAAATATTCTCATCCTTTATTTTAGGAATCCATCTCCACCACCATCGATGAGTTGGTTCAGATGAACCGTGGAACCGTAGTTGATCCACAGCCAACATCGATCAATAAATTCATGCCTCCATAGGAACAACAGTATTATGTGGATTTCATAATGTAAAATTTTTATTTATTTGTCAGTATTTATGATGAGATGTTGGGACTAGACCCCCCATAATTCTTCAACCATATTGGTCTTTTGATGAGTAATCATAGGTTTAATAAGCCTTGCAGAAAAAATCATCTCTCTCATGGTGCCATGGTCGGATCCTAAGGTGGTAAGATTATCTAATCTATGATAATCATGGAAGTTCAATGTCCAATTTTTCTCACAAAAAATGTTATTGTTAAGAATAATAACAAGTAGATCATATTCTATGTTGACTTTTGGGACATCAATCATCATTGTCTAAAGGATGATCTCCCCTTCTATTGACAGAGTTGTTGATAGATACTATAGCTGGATTCTAAGGTCTCTATTTCATGTATGGATACTCCATATACATCCATACTGGGATGGAACTCAATGATAAGTAATCTAACTCCATTCATATCACCATATAGTAATTTATATTATCATGTATTCTCATTTAGTCTGAAGAGTATAAGAGATACCTATCAGCGGGGGATGAATTTCACCATAAACCGAATCCTTAGGATGCTAATGGAATTCTATGTGGACTATTGGGTGGTAAAATCATGACATTGTCAAGACCATCTAAATAGGCATGATAAGGTGTTAGTCTTCCTTCTCATTCAGTATTTTAAGAGGAAACCCTTGAAATATGATTTCAGGGTAACCTCAGAGATGTTTATTGGTTTCATTGTAAGATATAGAGCATCGAGATTAACCCAGATATGATCAAGTCCATTAGAAAGATTCCTCCTCCAATAAACCTATGGGAGTTACGAGGCCTTCATCGAAACTTGGTCAAAATATTCCGATTCATTGCGAATCTAGATTTCATGTGTAAGTCCATTTACAGGCTCATGAAGAATGTTATTGTCTACTAGTTGGATGGAGAGTTTTAGGCTATGTTTGAGGAGATCAATACATATTTTCTATACTATCCAATTTTGGTGCCACCCATATCAAGTAATTCCCTTGTCCTCTTGGTGACCACCATAAAATGATCCCTCAACACACTTCTTACACAAAAATATAATGGAGAGAAAACGATCTGTTAACACTATATCATTGAATTGTCCCTCAACACAGAGGCTGGATTCCCTTTTATCAAGAGGAGCTACCTCACACTGGTTTTCATAGTTCAGATGTGGAAACATTTTCTACATCATCATGATATATAGTTGGTGTCCCTTGTGGATATTGTAATGTATATCATGTATCTCTCTTGGTTGATTGGTCAGTTGGTGCACTAGGAAGTGATTCTTTAGTAGTTCGACATCAGGTTCATTCCGCAGATGGCTGTCAAGGGTCAAGCACTGGAAGATTTTCTATCCACTTATCTACCCACCAAAAAAGCTCCTCTGGATTTTGATTTCCTAGATGATTCAATCTTCTCATAGGATTAGGTTTTTCTATTTGGGAAGATGAATTTCAATGGTGCCTTCGAGATCCCAACTGGTATAAGGATCAATGATACCAAACTCATGTAGGTATGGGGATCAACCTTATCTCCATGTCTCAAGATATCCCTTCCTACTCGTTCTGGTTGTCAGAAGGCTTCACCAATAATGATTTCGAGTATCATTATCTTCTTATTAGTCTCGATCCCGCACATGTAAGAAACTGTGTTTTTTTGGACGGTCATTTTGAGAATAAATTTAAATTTTGGCTGTTGGATGCTCGTGAGGGGTAAAATAGTCATTTACCCTACCATCTGATCTCGGATTATTTTTCTGACAACTTCGTTGGTCCCAGAATATGGTTTTTACCCTAGGACCAGAGTTTGGAGAAAATCCGAGCTCTTCGAATTTCAGTGAAATATTTAATATTTAATATTATTATATTAAATATTAAATTATTCACGCATGTTCGTTTGTCAATTAATTTTAAAGGGAGAATCAAATTGATATTTATTCTGCGCCGTTGAGTCCGGAATGGGGTGTTTATCCTAGAAAAGGCATAAACTCATGTCAGGCGTCGGGGCCAGCCCGAACCCATTTTTCTTCTTTTCCTTTTCTTTTCTTTTCTTCCTTATCTTCTTTCCTCCTCCTTGCACATGTATCATGCACTCCTCCATGTTCGTGTCTCATGGGATATTTTGGAGATCAAGAAAGAGGGAGAGTTGGGATTTGTGAGGGGTACCGATTCGGAGCTCTCGACGCGCTGATTCCGCGAAGGGCAAAAGTGAGCCATAAAATCAAGCGGAGCTTCGGCGGTGTCTGCCCAAAGGAAGGGTCATTTACGTTTTCACCATAGATCTCCTTCAAACAAGTTTTTTTATGTTTTTAACACCTTATATTTATTTCTTGTATTCCCCTGGGGCTCGATCTGTTGTTTCGGGGGTGAAAATGGGCGAAACGGGCGTTTTTAGGGATTTCCCGTCGGAAAACCCAGTATACACAATGTGTGTTCTAGGGGAACACATCGTGTGTTCTTTCGATTTGGGGAAGACAAAGTTTCTAAAGGTTCACGCGATGTACTTTGAGTACACGCTGTGTAGTGGTGGTCGTGTGATCGGTCGTGTGAAACCGAACAAGGTTTTAGTGGTTTTTTTGTAGTACACGTCGTGTACAGTAAAGTACAAGGCGTGTAGTGGTACATGGGCATGTGTTCGAGTGAAAAAAAAACGGCGTAATTTTTTGTGAACATTTCATTCAATGTACAATAAATTAAACTCCATGTACTATTACACAGGCAAGCCCAATGGGTTCCGGCCAGGTACTCTGGCCATGTACTGCTTCAGTTTGGTAATTTTGGGATATCATATGATCTGGAAGTCCTAATTGGGTGTGTGAGTAGTCAATTATGAGCGTTTTTCTGTGTACATTGCAATGGTTGCCTCCTTGGGACATTTAGAGGTCAAATAAACGGATTTTTGTGGGGTTTTATCTAAATGGAGGGGTTCTTCGTCCAGTTATCGAGCCCAGTCGTCACCTAAGGGTGAGACATGGCGGGGTTGCTGAGCTGGGTGTTCGGACCAACTTAATCGAGACCTTTAATATGATATGATCTGTGAGCTATCTCTTATAACCTTTTCATTAAAGGACGTTCCCCTTGTGATACATGCCCTTCTGGCATAAGAGGGCGTGAGACCAAATTCTTCTAAGGGTCCCCTGAGGGATGCCTTGATTGTGTGCTGAACTAGGGAGTCCTTGTAGGAACTATCTATTTTTTTCTTTGAGAGGACCCCTATTATGGGTTTACTCTTTTTTTCTTAACTCTAGGATCCCATGTAGGATTCCTCTTTGCTAAGGATCCCATGTAGGATTCCTTCTCTCTAGTTATCTGGAGGATCCTGAGTAGGATGACTCCTTGGTGTTTGACTTTGGGGACCCAACAGGTGTCCATTGTTTGACCGACCTGATTTGTTACATCGGGTTTGGGTAGAGAAGGTGTTCAGGTGTCATCTGGAACCTGTTCCAAACTAGTAATCCTGTGGGGTTATGTTTTTAGTGTTGGGTTGGGCGTTCAGACACCCTCACTTGTTTTTTTATATCTGACTTGGGATGTTGATGCTGTAGTGGTCACTAGAGGCACTTCCTAGTTGGTGGATATTGAACATGACATGAGGCATCTTCTTGTTTGTTGTGATGCCTAATTTTCCTTGTGTTCCTGAGTAGTAGGTGGTCTGGTGTTTATTTACAACTAGTGTGTGATTTTGTGTACCGTTGTGCTATGAGCCCATGTTTGGGGTGTCGTATGGATGAGGCATTTGATGAAAAGATATTTAGAATTCTTTAGATAATCTAATGATAAGATTAATCTGTTGATACATATCACTTCTTGGATCCAAGAGCACCCCGGGGGTGTGTTCCTCTGTTTATCCATTTGGCCAGGATACCTGAGGGTATGCCATGATTATACTATGAATTGGAATTGCTTGAGAGAATGTTTTTATACATACATGTTCGTATGTTGGTCTTGGCCCGGTTTCTTGATTTCTTATGGAATTCTTGAGGGAAGTATTTTATTTAGCCTGATGGTAGTGCTTTGTTTTGCCTGAGGGCAATTTTTTGTTTAGCCTGAGGGCAGTGTTTGTTTAGCCTGACGGCAACGTTTCTCAAGACTGAGGGAAGTGCTTGTTTTTCCTGAGTGTAGTGTTGTTTAGCCTGAGGGAAATGTTTCTCATTCCTGAGGGCATTAGCTTCTGTGCCTAAGGGAAATATCTCTTACGCCTATGGGCAGTATTCGTTATTCCTGAGGGCAGTCACCTGAGGGTTTTGTTTCTGTTTGCCTGAGGGCAAGGATTCACATGTCTGGGGAGAGTGGTTACTTTGTTTATTTGTTGTGGTGATTTCGTCTATTGAACCTGCCAAGATACATCACATGCATGGAAATGTTTAATCTCTTACATGTTGATAGCATGTTGTGATTTATACTGTGGCTTTGGTATAGGAGATGGTCGGTCGAGGCCGAGTCTCAGAGAAACTCAGAATTGAATTATATTGAAATAGTTACATGTTTTTGGATAACTTGTTCAAAGATATATTTTCAACATTGGCCGAAGCTGGTATATGTTGATGGGATTACAGACCCAGATATCGAATTAATGATACACGGCTTGAGTGACACGACGTCCATCTCAATTCCCTTTCACAAGATGTCCAGTAGATCGGGCTTAAGGTCCCAAGGATTGACTGCTGATGTTGTTTCTTGTTATTTTAATCACTTAATAATGAATATTCATATTTATATATATGTGTATAGGTATGGGACTATAAATGTGTACTTATATAGATATGGGCATCCATGGTGGAACATGCCCTGTTGATAGGGATTACATACTCTGAGTTCCACTATGGTTTCACATTTGGTTTACTTCCTTTTGTTGTGTTCCAGCTAGGATGATCACATTGTTGTTGCATACAATTTTAGAAGCACAATTGTAGGATGCTTGTCGGGGTGCCCTACTGAGATTATTTCTCATCCCTGCACGTACACCTCAGTGTACGTGTAGACCTTATTTATGATTTTCAGGTTGAGCATGAGTTGCATGGTGGATCGGGCTGAGGCCTAGTGTTGCATGATCGATCAGAGCTACTCGAGTGGTTCAACTGATCGGGCTACAGCAGTTCGAAAGTGTCT
The DNA here is from genome assembly GCA_963277665.1 of Viscum album. Classification (NCBI taxonomy): domain Eukaryota; kingdom Viridiplantae; phylum Streptophyta; class Magnoliopsida; order Santalales; family Viscaceae; genus Viscum; species Viscum album. The sequence continues at coordinate 129,757,956 of OY728140.1, forward strand.
GGATCTCGGGTACGTTGTCTGGATAAGAGTAAGTAGACGAGCCATGTACTTTTACTTTCAGTTTCTTTTGAACTTGTATCTGTATGGTCGGTCCAGTGGGAGACTAGTGTTGTATTGTATTGCATTGTTGTTCAGGCATTTACAGCTTTTTGCTATTACAACTTGTTCTATTTCAGTTGTTTACTTCTTCTGCACTCCGTTTACTTTCCACTGTGTATGAAACATAGTTATTTCAGGTATTTGATTACTTTTTAATGAGGGCATGGTCTCCCCACTATCACACCCTAGGCCCTCGCTACTAGTCGGCAGCCTCTGGCTTACGGGGAGGCGTGCTTGAGGCCTTGTGGTGAACCGCCTCAGAGCACTGTTTTAGTCGCTTCCAGGTTGGGACGTTACAAAGTGTTATCAGAGGAGTTTTCTTTCCTGGTCTTTACTATTTTGGATATGTTAGACAGAAGTATTAGGAATGTGTCGGAACCTATGATGGATATCGGGCTGGTGCGTCGAGAACACTTGTTCCAGTAAGAAGTACGAGTTTCCAGGGTTTAGGATTGTTGTTCTGATTTTGCGATGTTACAGTTGTATATGATTTTTGCCTTCAGCGATGCACACGTTGTGTGATGTTTTGATTTAATATAGATCTATGGCTCTTGGTCGTTGGTAATATGCCAGGGATGGATTTTGACTCTTGGCTGGAAAAGGCAGGTGGCGTCTCCTGCATCATACTAGGCACATAGGATTCACATCATATAGACCTGCTAGTGTGTGTTTTTACTGACGACTGAGACCTTTTTGTCTGCTTAAACATACTTTTCACTCTGATGGAAGGTTATGTAGATCTACATTGATGTATTTTTGTTGAGGATGATGACTCAGTCCTTTTTCACAGGTGGTGTAGTGACCCAAGTTGTTCTATTTGGGACGTGATGCCTTTCTATTTAACCCCTTATTGGGTGTTGTTTTCTGGTCTATGGTTATTTAGTCGAATCGATGAGTATGATGTCGATAGATGCCAAGGATTTTCTTGTGACATGACTTCCTTGTGGTATTTCTGTATACGGATACCCGATGAGTGTCAGTTCAGTTTCTCTTCTTCTTGGGTTGTGAACTCAAGAGATTAGTTCCTTCTAAGGATGCTCAGAGAGGATCAGGGCCCTTGTTGGTTGTGTTTTGGTTTTCACCTTCATTGGTTTTTGTGATCTTTTTTGCCTTCTGAGAGGTTTTTTATCTTTTGGGATAGGTGATAAGACCTTGTGACTAGGTTGTGAGGATTTTTCTGTAGGGGCTAGGTGTAAGACCTAGAGACCCTTGGTTTTGACTCGAACCTTTATAGGTCGATGTCTGTTCTATTCTAGGGAATCCTCTATGAAAATGGTTGACCTGTGCTTGAAACCTGGTCAGGTTTTGGATGGATGTTAGCATGGCTCAGAGGGAGATGGACACACCTTTAGGGAAATCTCAGTGTAATCCTATTAGATATGATCATGCGCTATATTGATTTGTCTTGAGTATGTTGAGAGATATTCGAGCTTCCATTGAGCTCTTTTCCCTTTCTTAATGTTCTTCCCTGTGAGGATGTAACTTGTTGTGGTTGTGCTCTAGGAGCGTTGTAAGGAATTCCATATGGTGGGGAGTGCACCATTGGCCGTTTGACGGTGGTTTTCCTCTTTCTGGTTAAACTTTGGTGTTTTCTTGTGAGCTTCTGAGCTCGGATTGTTCTTTTAAAACAATTATAAGGGTATTCTTATAGTGGGGAGTACCAAATCGGTCGTAGGTGAATGTCATCCGTGTAGAAGACGATTGTTCATGCTATATGGCTAGTCATTGGATAGTCCAAAAAGCTTGGTTGTGCAGATGCTCGGGTTATGAGCATGGCTGATGGTCCTTTCACTGGGCTTCTTGGGGACGAGAATGTTTATGGTGGGGAGTTTGTAAGAACCCGCATTTTTTCAGACGGTCGTTTTGAGCAGAAATTTAAATTTTTGCTACTGGATGCTCGTGAGGGGTAAAATAGTCATTTTTCCCTACCATATGATGTCATTTAATTTTTTTTACAACTCCGTTGGTCCCGGAATAGGGTTTTTACCCTAGGACGAGAGTTTTAAGGAAATCTGAGGTGTTCGAATTTTGGTGAAATATTTAATATTTAATATTATTAAATTAAATATTAAATTATTCACGCAGGTTCATTTGGCAATAACTTTTAAAAAGAGCATTTTATTAATATTCCATCAGCGCTGTTGAGTACTAAATGGCTTATTTAGCCTAGAGAAGGCATAAACTCATGTCAGGCATCGGGGCCGGCCTAGGCCCCTTTTTCTTCATTTCCTTTTCTTTTCTTTTCTTCCTTCTCTTCTTTCCTCCTCCTCCTTGTTCAAGTCTCTTGTTCTCCTACTTGGCCATGTACCATGAGATATTTGGTATATCTAAAAAAATGGAGATTTGGGATGCATGATGTGTACCGATTCGAAGCTCTCGGTGCGCTGATTCCGTGAAGGGCAACCGTGAGCCGTAAAATCAAGCGGAGCATCGGCGGTTTCCACCCAAAGGTAGTTCCATTTAAGATTTTACCATATATAACCTTTAAACAAGTTGTTTTTAGTTCTTAAAGCCTTATATTTCTTGCTTGTATGCCCATGGGGCTTGATCTGTTGTTTTAGGGGTTAAAACGGGCGAAACGGGCATTTTTAGGGATTTCCCGTCTGAAAACCCTGTATACACGGCATGTGTTCTAGGGGAACATGCCATCTATTCTTCCCATTCGGGGAAGATAGAGTTTTTGATCTACACTCTATGTAATTTGAGTACACACTATGTAGTGGTGGCCGTGTGACCTGCCGTGTGAAATCGAACATGGTTTTAGTGGTTTTTTTGAAGTACACATCGTGTACAGTAATGTACACGCCGTGAAGTGGTACATGGGCATGCGTTCGGGTTAAAACGGACATGGTGTAACTTATTTGTGAATAGTACATGCTGTGTAAATTATGTACACGCCATATACTATTACACAGGTAGGCCTAATGGGTTCTGGCCATGTACTCTGGCCATGTACAGCTTCAGTTTGGTAATTTTGAGATATCTTATGCCCTGGAAGTCCAAATTAGGCGTGTGAGTAGTCGATTTTTAGAATTGTTTCACGTAGATTGAAATGGTGGACTCCTTTTGACATTTTTAGGTCATATAAATGAAGGTTTAGTGGGTTTTGTATCTAAATGGATGGGTTCTTTATCCAGTTATCGAGCCCAGTCATCACCTGAGGGTGAGACTTGGTGAGGTTTCTAGGTTTGTTGTTCGAACCAAATTAGTCGATACCTTTAATATGAAATGATCTGTGAGCTATCTCACATAAAATTTTCTTTAGAGGACATTCCCCTTGTGAGACATGCCCTTCTGTCCTAAGTGGTCGTGAGACCGGAGGCTTCTAAGGGTCCCCTGAGGGATGCCTTTCTTGTGTGCTGAACTAGGGAGTCCTTCTAGGAACTCTATCTTGTTTTCTTTGAGAGGACCCCTGTTATGGGTTGCCTCTTTTGTTCTTCATTCGAGAATCACATGTAGGATTCCTCTTTACTAAGGATCCCATGTAGGATTCCTTCTCTCTAGTTATCTGGAGGATCCCGAGTAGGATGACTCTTTGGTGTTTGACTTTGGGGACACTGCGGGTGCTCGTTGTTTGACCGACCTGGGTTGTTACGTTGGGTTTTGGTAGAGAAGGTGATCAGGTGTCATATAGAACCTGTGACAAACTAGTAATCCTGTGGTGTTAGGTTTTTAGTGTTGGTTTTGGCATTCAAACAACATCACTTGTTTGTTTATATCTAACTTGGGTTGTTGATGTAGTAGTGGTCACCAGAGGCACTTCCTGGTTGGTGGTTGTTGAGCCTGATGCGAGGAATATTCTTGTTTTTGGGATTCCTACTTTGCCTTGTGTGCCTGAGTAGTTGGTAGTCTAGTGTTTATTTCCAGCTACTGTGTGATTTTGTGTATCGTTGTCCTACGAGCCCATGTTTGGGTTGTCGTATGGCTGAGGCCTTTGCTGAAAAGTTATTTAGAATTGTGTAGATAATATAATGATAAGTTTAATATGTTTATAGGGATCACTTCTTGGATCCAGGACCACCCCGGGGGTGCGTTCCTCTATTTAGCCATTTGGCCAGGATACCCGAGGGTATGCCATGATTATACTATGCATTACAATTGATTGAGATATAGTTTGTATAAATGCTTGTTTGTATGTTAGGATTGGCCCGGTTACATGATTTACTATGGAATTCCTGGGGGCAGTATTTTATTTAACATGAGGAAAGTGTTTTGTTTCGCCTGAGGGAAAGTTTCTGTTTAGCTTTAGGGAAGTGTTTGTTTAGCATGAGGGAAACGTTTCTCATGCCTGAGGGCAGTGCCTGTTTAGCTTGAGGATAGTGTTGTTTATCTTGAGGGAAATGTTTCTCAAGCCTGAGGGCAGTAGCTTCTATGCCTGAGGGAAATATCTCTTATGCATGAGGGCAGTATTCGTTATGCCTGAGGGCAGTCACCTGAGGGTTTTGTTTCTGTTCACGTGAGGGAAAGGATTCACATGCCTGTGGACAGTGGTTACATTGTGTATTCACTGCGGTGATTTCTTCTATTGAACCTTCCAAGCTATATCCTAGGCTTGGCAATGTTTTATCTCTGACTTGTTGATAGCCTGTTGTGGATTCTGCTGTTGCTTTGGTATAGGAGATGGTCGGTCGAGGCTAGGTCTTGAAGAAACTCAGAATTGAATTATATCGAACTGGGTACTTGTTTTTGGTTAACTTGTTCAGAGATATATTTCCAGTGTCGGCCGAAGTAGGTATATGTCGATGGGATTACGGACCCATAGATCGACTTAATGATACACGGCTTGAGTAGAACGACGTCTAGCTCAAAGCCCTTACACATGATGTCCATGAGATCGGGCTTATGGTCCCAAGGATCGATGCTGATGTTGTTTCTTGTTATTTGAATCACTTAATCATGAATATTCATATTTATGTATATGTGTATAGGTATGGGACTATATGTGTGTACGTATATAGATATGGAAATCCATGGTGGAACTTGCCCAGTTGACAGGGATTACATACCCTGAGTTCAACTATGGTTTCATGTTTGGTTTACTTCCTTTTGTTGTGTTTGAGCTTGGCTGATCACATTGTTGTTGCACACACTTTTAGCAGCACAGTTTTAGGTTGCTTGTCGGGGTTCCATACTGAGATTATTTCTCATCCCTACATGTACACCTCGATGTACATGTATAACTTATGCCTAATTTTCAGGTTGAGCATGAGTTGCATGGTTGATTGGGCTGAGGCCCAGTGTTGCATGATCGGGTGGAGCTGCTTGAGTGGTTCTACTGATCAGGCTGCAACATTTCGATAGTGTCTGGAGATCGGTTACATGGTTTATCTTGGAGTTAGTAGCAGAGCCCTGTACTTTTACCTTCAGTTTCTTTTGTACTTGTATCTGTATGTTCTGGCCGGTGGGTGACCAGTGTCTTATTGTATTGCATAGCTGTTCAGGCATTTACAACTTTTTACTATTACATCCTTTTCTATTTCAGTTGTTTACTTCTTACACACTCTGTTTACATTCTGTTGTGTATGATACTTAGTTATTTTCACTGTTTTCTTACTCTAGTATGAGGGCATAGTCTCCCCACTATCACACCCTAGGCCCTCACTGCTAGTCGGCAGCCTCTGGCATACAGGGAGGCGCGCTTGAGGCCTTGTGGCGAACCAGCTCGGGGCATCTGTTTAGTGGCTTCCAGGTCGGGACGTTACAGCACATGAGATTTATTTTAAAAACATTCATGTGAAAGAATACTTTTATTTGGTCTTCAAGAAAATCAATGTTTATTACATCATCAGGAAGCCATAGAAAATTCCCTTACTCAAGCATGCTTGCCAACTAATATCTCGGTTCCCTTATCAGAAAGAGGTTACTCACATTCCCTCATTACAAAATGGTGAAGCTGACCCCATGGCCTTTATGTATGGTTCTCTTTTATAGAATGACTATAATGGCCTTTAATTCTTTTGTCACATTCAAGGGTCATCGCTCCCATCTATTCGGACGATGATGATAACCTAAAGGTAAATAACCACATTTTTTGTGCTTCCACATTGGGACCTCTAGATCCCCCATAGTGTAAGAAGCTTCCGCTTGGACAACCCATTTTATTAAGAATCTCCAGCATGAAATTTACCTCCCTAACAAAGCCAAACCAGAGTGAATCTGTCATCATGTAGCATAGTTCACCTCCCAATGTGGGCCTAACCATGGGAAGACTCTCTGTATACATGGGTTTTATGGAATTATCTTCCTCTTTATTCAAGGAGAAGACATTAACAAGGTTACGTAGGTGGTTCATGTGAAATCTTTTGGTTCTAATCATGCTCTGTTGATGATTTACCAACAAATTTGAAGGATGTGATACTTTTGTCACACCATCATCTTCAATTATATATACTTATATAATAGGTTCCAAACATGTTAGATATATGCTAAATTTGTTTCATCGACCATCATTTCCCACAATATGACAATGTATTCTTATCCCTTTGCAGCATGGGGACTCGATGTTAGGGGACTGTCTCCATTGGAAACAACTCACCAATGCAGGTTAATTCTGACTATAATGGGTTTCTTTTTCAATTGGGAAAAGTGACTCCACTTTAAGAAGTCAAGGCCCAATCTATTTTTGAATTCATGTTCTGAAACTTTTTTCACCAATTCTAAGTCACCCACAACATTATCACTGATAATAGAACCATCTTTCAGGAATCTGAGCTAAATATTTTGTATTAAATGTAAATAATCCATTCCATCTATACTTCTCACTACCATCCATGTAAAAATGTATAGTTTGAGGCATTCAAAAAACCCTCTACAACGTTATGTAGAAGATGGTGGGCTAGAACAAGAAGTGTGGGTCAAGAAAGCTCCCCAAATATCTTTGGGATTATCATAAGAAGAACCAAAATTCCACATAGGTGACTCCATATTATCTGGTGTATAGATAAGACTAATTTTTACACATCAATATTTAGGTTCCATCACTCTGAACATCATTCTATGTCTAGAAGATTCCATACAGAATAGTAGAAGTCCATCTAGCTGAGCTGGAGACCCTTTAAAAGAGCAGTCTTTAGGCCATGTACAATATATTGTGGATCAAAAATAATATATATTGAGTGTTCAAAAAAATATACTCCTCCAATCCTTCCACTTTGGTGTTACAGTGCTAGCTCCTAGAACAATGATGATACCTGATAGAAATCCACCACTGTTGGAGCCCAAGTGGGAAGTACCTTACATCATTCACAAGGTCTATCCTAATGGAGGGTACTATTTGTTCACCATGGATGGATATACCATAAATCCTCCAACCAATGACATGTTTCTCATGTAATACTTCATGTAAGGAGCTTCTATTTTCCATGTAACATGATGTTAAGCCGTGTTTCTATAGTTTGAGTTGTATGGATTTTAACCTCATAGTCCTAGTCCAAGAATCATGACATTAAACTTCATATTGGTATTTCTTAAGAATGTGTTGTATGGTCCTAGGCCTCCTTTGGAATCACTCACATTGGGTTTTTCCTGATGATACACACACATATGTTCTTCAGAAGACACATCTGTTCATGGACCAAACACTATAACCATAATCTAAGAGCCCATAGTCCATTCAAAAAACCATAAAACTTTTACAGTAGTTCCAAGAGTTACGACCATAAAATATTTGTAGCCCTTGAAGTCTATGCATAGTGACTTTAAACTCTGTCATAGCCTTGTTTAAGAGTGTCTGTAGCAGCTTTGGGCCTCTTAAGTCGTCATCAACATTGGGTAATTGCTGCCACACCATGAACATCTCTCTTGGAAATGTTTCTCCCATTGTCCCTGCAGTATTACGTTAAAATATGATATGGTAATCATGGTTGTATTATAATAAAATTTACACATCCCCCACATTATCACCTTATAAGACATCTCTCTTAGCATCAGTCATCTTCCATTCCACCTTCAAGAAATGTGCATGGATTGATTCACATCCTTATGGGATAGGTAGTGATGGATATATTTAAAATCCTGGTCCAACCACCCAAAAAAAAGAGAGAAGTAAACAAAAAATACACCTTACCATTCTCTGTGTATGGGTGATACCTACAAGAGGAAATTTCCTTCATGAAATATGATCAATTTGATTCTCATTTCAATGAGATACATATTGGTTCCCGAATATTTAATCTACAACCTAGATGCTTCAATTCCTTTAGCTCACGTTAGTTCATATTCATCCTTACCGTACGACATTAAATTTCATGGGACATCAATAAATACATGTGTCTTTATTGAAATCTTTATGGGATACATAGTGATGCCCAAGAATTTTGGCATTGGGCACCACCCATATACTCATCATACCCTCACCCATTTGGCCTTAGCTTAGTCTAATCGACACGACATTAAACTATACATAGAATTTTCTATGAGGTTTAGTGTGTGGTGTTAGACATAATTTATCCTCATTCATGTTAGTTTTCATCCAATTCCACACATTCACACCCATTTGATACATTCCCTCATTTCAGTCCAATCTCTATAACACTAAACTAAATGTTAAATGTCCTCAATTGTGACATTAAACTATCACCCTAACATAAACAAGTTTAGGATGAATCATGATAATTATAGGATGCCTCAACTTACTCTCCAAAGACAATTGCCTCTAATGGTGTTGGTTTCTCACTATGTTATGTATTCAAGATCAAATTATGGCCAGATTCCCATTCTTATGGGATTTATAGTCATATACAAACACATTGTATTTGGGACTAGCTTCATGATCATCAATCCTTCAAACCCTTGGCCTCAGTTATAGTACAAAAATTATGAAATCAAACTATATTTGAGTCACATAAGGAATGTGTAGTGTGTGGTTGGTCCCTTAGTCCGCGATCATGTTATTTTTTCAGGAAAATAAACACGACAACATTAGAAACTCGACACTGGTCCAAACACTACATCCATAAAATAAGAGCCTATTGTCCAATCGGAATGAATATAATCTATTTTCCATAGTCCATGAAATATGACCATAAACTATTTCTAAATCCTAGATCAGAATTTCATTTTTTGATAACTCCCCATTCCACAATTTGATCCTTTCCCGGTTTGGGTTTCCATCATCATTCAAATCGAGAAAGACCCCCTAACAGTGATGGTCTCAATCCATTTTGGATCTCCTCCCATCCAGGGCCAAAACCCTAATAAAGCTTTGGATATAAGTAGTGGATCCTATGTTTCAAACATGGTATAAAGTTTATCCAGTATTTTATCACTCAATTCCCTAATTGTTTGGTAAGGATTATTATGTTTTATAATATGGTCATCATTCTATCCCTACTCACTGGTCACACTTTGGTGTAAATATTCAAATCCTTGACTCACCACCTTCCCATTCCTCTGTATCGTACTGAAATTCCGTACCCTTGGCATCAACTATATCCCACATGTTTTCCAGCCCCCAATACTATTCAATGTTTCTCATATCAAGAATTGCTCACACAGTCTTATGAGATCTGGTGGGGTGTATACTGATGTGGTAAAAAAGATATCCCTTACCATTTTACCTCTATGACCTCAAACTAAGAACCTCACCATGAATGTGTGAGGCATATTGGGTCCTCGATCCTGATTCATGTAATGTTTTTCACTATTTAGTGTGACATAATCCCACATTGGGAATCCCCTTTCCTATTTCTTCCTCAGATCCAATAACTTTGACCATAAAATAAGATCTTATAGTCCTTGAAATATGATTTTAAACTTTTAGTATGGGTCTATGGAGTAATGACATAAAATTTTCTGCAACATAGTAGTTACAAGATGTTAAACAGTGAGATGTGTAATTACCGTACGATAAAAAACTATGTGTCAAATTTCCGCATCATAGGATGTAAAACTACATGTCTGCATTCCTGGGTTCACATTTTCAACTACGCTCAGAATACATGATAGGCCTCTCCAATAATTATGGATTTATCTTTGTTATGACCAATATTTTTATACCAATGTTCTCTATGTTACAGTGGCATAATGACGAGTGTGTTGGAATCCATTAAAACATTTCATCACTCCATTTCCACACATTGTATCTCCTCATTTGGATCCTTATCCTCTTCCATTTCTCAAGGGACCCCATGAGTGGTATGGTCTCATTACACATTGGCTCACCCTCCATCCAAGGTCAACACTCCCAAATACTCTAGAGAACATTTTGAGACATGTTATGTGATTCGAACATGGTCAGTAGTCAACCATCATTTGTTTTTCCCCATTCCAGGATAATGGTATGGATTCTCTATTTCAAACATTGTCAGTAGTTTTACAGTATCACCATGCCACATACTTTTTGTTTCAAATATTGGGAATCATGACCGAAACTTCTCACTCCCCAGTGTTTGGATAAATTCCAACGCCCATGTATTTAACCAATTTGTGCAGTAGTTCATGTTGGAAAAGCAGGTAGAATTTTCAAAGAGCCATGTTCTCTAAGACATATTTATCTCAACCCAAACACTTTTAATGGTCAGTCAATAATAGGAGACCCCTAGCATTTGATGTTTATCTAAAACTCTCATTCAATGTGAACAAATATGTGGTCATCCCATGTTTCTCACACTGGTCAAGACCCAAATGATCTTAGGGATTTATCATTTGATGTCTCGCATATTTTATTGAATTGAGAAATCTAATTCAAGCCACATAACATGCCTATTCTCATGAAATTTATATAAGAATTGTGGTAGTAGTAGGAGACATCCACACATTGGAACCTATTATTAGTTTTGGAACAATTTCCCCTATAGATTTGCTGTAGAAATCAAGTGTTCCAACTATGATAACCTTAAGAATATGAATTCTAAGGTTCACTGCTTCTTCCATAGTTTTTTTTCCTCTACATTGCCTTCCATATTGATATGGACATCCTTTATGAATGACCGGTCCCACTCAACAACGAGATCAGCCACCTGGCATGTTTCTTGTATTATCTTCTCTCATGACTCCATCAATTGGGACCTCATTTATATGATGAGTTCTAATTAAGTGGAGATAAAGGAATAATTCAATTATATTTATTCTTCTAAGTGATAGATCTCTTGTTTGACCTCATGGAGGAACTCGTATTTTGTCAACATTCTCCTGGAACCACTCAACATTTAGGTTCTGCCTCCCTTAAAAAATATTTTTAAAAAGGTAGTTACGGATTATCATTTTAAGACCTCAAGAGTCCTACCCACTAGTAAATAGGTTTTGTTGTTATGGAACCACTCAACATCCAAGATATATATATGAAGTATTTATAAAGGCGATATATTTAATTATTGTCATTAAATTCACACATGCATTTATGGATAATTATTGGGTTCGAGATCACTTCATGGTTCCAAAAGAGCTTATATTCAAGATGGATGAGAGACTAATCAGGGTTATCTATGAATGTAAATGAAAGAAATGTCATCACACATTTTCTATGGAATGAAAATTTAAATAGACAAGATGAAATTATGGATGTTTATATATATATTATCCCCAATAGTGATGGTCCATGGTTCCTTATATGGGAATTTAATGTTATTCATGAGATAAATCAAATGATTGTATCAAATCATCTACCAGTTTCTATAATGGTGTTTAGTGATTGTATTGATTATAATGTCCCCATTATGTAAAAAAATTATTGGGATATAAACACCAGTTTTAGAAATCATGTTAATATATTGATATAATGTAATTTTATTTTATCTTTTTTCTTAAATGTGTATCCATAAATTTATCTGAAAAAATAATTTCATTACCTAACAAATATATATCTTTTATCATCATATAATTATTTAATATAATTGTGATAGGATGTATTGGTAGATTATTTATCATCTTTTAATAATTCATTGTTTAAAAATAATTAATATAAAAAAATTATAGAGGGGGTTGTTTAGGGATGTCATGAGTTGTAAGAATTATTACATCGTGGAAATTAAACTAATGATATATAAGAGTATAAAAATATATTATAATAAAATATAATTTGGGATTATGGTGTATTAAATCAAATCATAGAGTGAATTGTATCTTTATTAAAAGAGGATAAAAGTTTAAAGGAAATCAGTGAAACATATTTTCTTAAAGAAGTTTTTGTAACTATCAAACTCAAGAATCTATTAAAATCTATATTTAATATCCAAAAGGATCTATTTAGAGAAAAATGGTTTACTAAAGTGGATTGAAATTATATTATATTAAAAACTCTATAAATATATTGAAGTGATTTTAGAAAAATATTTCAATTATAGGTTAGGGAAAAATAAAATATTATAAAGTGAAATTTTTTATCATTTTTTCATCTATTTTATAAATGTATATAGTAAAAAATAATGTATAAATGTGTAGGTTAATGATGATGGAATCATTTATATCATTATGGAATTAGATAATAAGTCTTTTTATTAGGCTAACTTATACTCCTGACATAAATGTAATTGTTTCCAATATTAAAACATATTCTGTTCATGGTTCATATGGATTTAGAGAGCCTCCTTTTCCAAGAGTCTTGGTGTATAATTAATCAAGATGTTGAGAATTATTCCACTAGATTGATCAATAGTTAATTTCATATAGAGGGTTGTGGGTACCCAGTTCCCCACACATATCCATATGGGTGATAATTCCAGTAGTATACACATTTTATACTTGTTTCCCTTTCTAACTCTCATTGAAAAAATAAAATAAAGTATATCACTATAAGGATATAATTTTGGAAAAGTAGGATTATATCTATGAATCCTAATTGTTTTATAAAGGTAAGATACAATGAGGACTGTTTGGTCACTACATTGAAATGTGTTAACCTTCTTGAAAAAAATAAGTCCAAAAACATTTATTGGTTTTGTATGATATGAATGCCTTTGATAAATTTAATTAAGGATTTATCTTTAGTGTATTAATAAAATTATATTTATATGACATGTTTATTAATATGATGATAATAATTTTAACATAATTTATAGTTTATAACCATTTAAATTAAAAACCTAAGGGTTTATTTTCTTGAAATTGAGGTGTAAGGATAGGGGACCTACTCTTTGCAAAGTTATTAGTATTTATGAGGACTACCTTAGTAGATACAACAAAAATAAGGATAATGAACTGAATATGTATGTGAATAAGTATTTATGATATCTTTTATCTCCCATATTTTATATTTTAATGATATTAATATGTTATATTAGGGGGATAAAATTAATTTCAAAATGATTTATAAGATATTAAAACATTATAAGGATTACATTGGGAAATGTATTTTTTTGGGGAGAGCCTTTCGTCTACCTATAAAAATAATCCCTAACTCTAGGAAAAATTATTTAACCACTTACATTGAATTAGGGAATCTTCTCTTAATTTTATACATTTCTCAGTCCCCTTATTAATAGGAAGGTTTAAGGTGAGCCATTTATTTGATACTTCTAGTTGTATTAGGAATTATCTTATTATATTTAAAAATTAATTCATATTGTCTTGAAGGATTTTTTTGTTGAAGATTTGATAATATTCTTGTTTATTTACACATTGATTTTATATAATTGTACCCATGACCTACATAAGAGACTCAGATCTTATATCAATAATTTTTTATGGAGTGGTATTTTTTTTAAATAATTTCTTATGCCTTTGAATGGTTTTCATTGGCCTTGTAAATATGGAATTTTGGGGACCAAAAAATATGGAAATCATCAAACAAATTCATTTTTCCATTATCTAGTGTTTTCACACTGATAATTTGGGATTTCATAACTTTCTTAAGCCATGAATGCATATAAGAATACAAAATAGGTAAATTAAATACATTTAATCCTTAATATATCTATCCTAAAGGGATGATTACTCATGTATAATGTTTCATTAATTTTGGCATGTGAAATGATACTATAATCATAAATTATTCGAAGAGAATTTTCATAGAATCACACATAACTATCTTATTGAAATAAGTTTCTATAATAATGATAAAGATACTACTATAATATTTTATATTATGGAAAAAATTTGTATTCCATTTAAGATGTAGAATACCATTAATTTAAATTTATGAAAGAGTCATATAGGAACCCAACATGGCTGCGATTTTCACCAGCAAGCTACACCATTTTTTCACCATTGGGTTGCTATCCTAGAGTGTTCTTAGCTAAATATTACCATTAGAAATTGATTATAACTTCATGTATATTCATCATATAATGGATTATACATATATACATACCAATTTTTTAATAGGTTCAAATATATTTATTTCATTCTTATTCTATGGGTTATAATTCTAAATCAATCATTAATGATGATGATCACATGTGGTTGCACTTCTATTTTTCTAAATCTCTTTGAAATATTTTTCCAACTATTTTTGGGTAAACTAACTACATCTCAGTACACTAGGTTAAATTTTATGTTTCCCCATAACTGTTATTTCATCTATGCAACATCAATATAACTTTCATACTACTACTATTGAAGCATGCTAGTGAATCAAGAATTATCATCATATTATTATCTACAAGGAATAAGGCATTATGATCAAAAATTATTTTTTCATTTTAGCTTATGTATCAAAAAATAATATTTTATCTAATATGGGAAATTCTAAAACTATATAAGGGACCTCTAAGTAAGCAATAGGGTGGGTCTTAATTCTAAGTATAAGAAACCTAAGGGAACTATTATTATTGTGTGATTGCCTTCAATTATGTAATATAATTATACTAACACTGATTGGTCTCTAAAATAAAGTATTGGTGAGGCAAGTTCATGAGGTAATTTAAGAACTATATTGTGGATATAATTGGATTATTTCATAATTTTTGGGAAAAACATGATCACTATAAGTGGATATAATAATTATTTTTAAATCATTCAAAATTGGAATGAATAATTAATGGGGGAAAATTGAATGAATTTGATTCAATCTATGTGGTGAAATATATCTGGAATAAAAGGGACTCAATATAAAATTGGAAATGCTTTTATAATGGGAGTGTCTAATGGATCTTAAATCCATAAATTTTTTCCACATGCACCATTAGAGAATATAGTTAATTTAATGAACTTTTTTAAATAAAGTTCTGTTTTAAAAACCATTAGTGTAGTAGATGTGAGATAGGGTATCTGAATTATTTTTTTGGAAAGTGAAAAATATAAAACATTTACCATCAAAATTTTATATTCATTCCATTTAAACTTTGGTCAATGTATTTCCCCTAATCTACCATTCATGAACAATATAATTTTATCATTACATTTCTATTTAAATTAAATTCCTTTTTGAATAGATATTTTTTTTAATTCAAAATGTAATAAAATATATGTGTATATAAATATTTTTTTAATACAATAAAAACTACATGTTTATATAATTGTAAATTCTTCTTTCAAATCCCCTAAATTATTATTTTTAATAGTTAAGGGTGAGAAAAGAAATGGTAGAAGTCATGAGTGGTGATTTATTTATCATGGTTCTTGTATTTCATTCCACAATCTTGTAGATCTCCCATGAACTATTTTTGTTATGTTGTACTTGTTGATGTTTATTTTGTAATTTTTCTGTGGAAAACATGGTGAATTTACCTCAATGTCTGGCTATAACAAAGTGATCCTCATAAGGAATTATTATACTATATAATTTCATTTCTTCTCCATTCTAGATAGATTTATTAATCCATAAAGTTTTTTTTACCTTAAAATTCTACAAATATGTTATAATATTAATGTTCTAACAATATAATTTATCTATTTTTTCATATCTTTTTTTCTAATGATGATATCAACCATTATATAAGAAAAATTTTATATACGTTTAATGGTTTTATAAGCCCAATGAACAAATTACATTCCTATATTTAACTTCACACATTTTTTAAAATTTACCATATCATTCCCTAATATAATTTTTAAGGATAATAATCTTATTATTAATGTTTTTTATTCATTTAAAATTAATTATTAGTTATATGATGTCGATGGAAGATCGAGTAGAGGAATGATTCAATCATATTGTATTTTTATTAACCATTTGTTTTATTATATTTTTAATTTTCCATATTTTGTTTTATTTATATATCTTGAAATTTATTTCCTTCTATATTTTTAGATTTCACATTAATGAAATAATTCCATGTGAATTTAAGTCAAATATCTCATGTATTTCAGGCTATCATAGTTTAAAAATTGAAATTTGATGCTCTATGTTTAGGGGTTATACAAACCCTTCTTAGAGCCCATGAATTCTTTTCATGATTGACTACACTCTTTTTTAATTTCCTATATAAATTATAATCCTAAACGTTTTAACACATCATCTGTATTCCCTTGAATCTCATTTAAAACTAATATTAAATTCACATGAAACTATAGTAACAATTCCATGTCTTCCACCTAGTCAAGAATGATTGAGCTAGGTTTCTCATCAGTTTTTCTATCTCAACATACAAACAATATCTCAGGGAATTATTTCTCCCTTTGTTAAAATCTATATTCTTACCATACATAAATATTCATATAAAACTGTATATCTATTCATCAACTCACTAGTATACCCTAAATTGATTATTTCTCATAATCATAATAGTTATCATGAGTCTTCATTCATGTTTTTCTAGTTAATAATAATGAGTCACAACTTTTGAAAACCTGTTATACATTATACTCAAATGATTCACCTTATATAAAAATATATATCAACAAACATTTAACCCCTTTAATAATTCCATTTATCAACTAGAAAACTCACTATATATTCTATATTAAATTCAATAGTGTATATAACTAGGAAATTTTTTTATCTCAAACCGAAACACTATTTTGGAGTCTCTATCACATCTGTAGTAAAGGGATCTCAAATCCAAATACTCACTACGGTACCTTAACATAAAAATCTATTATATGGAACATATTTAACTATCCAAATTGGATCTAATTATTATCACCCACAATACTAAAAAATTTATTTTCATTTATGTATCCATAAGGACTAACCTTGATAAAATATGATATCATACATAAGTCACATAACAAATCATGTAATTTAATAGGGAAAACTAAAATATATCCTAACATAGATAACTCATTAAAGATTTAAATTAAATATGTCCTCAAATTTGTGATTTTATGAAATCCTTGTAAGATACAAAAAATAATGATCTCTACATGAACATTTATTGGAATAATTAAATAACTTCCCATGAATGTTTCCACTATATTTCCCCTCTAATGTGAAAAAATTACAATGGATGGTTTTTCAATGTGATAATAAACAATTAATGTAGATAATGATGAATTCAATGGTTATAAGAGATATATAGAATGTTAGTATACAATATTCTATCAAATAAATCTAAGAGGATCATAAATGATGTTTCAAAATAAATTCCACATAAAATTCAAAAAATGGATCAATGTAAATATTGGTGTTTCATATTTTATCATACTCTTGGTGGCTGACATTTGAAACCTTGTGCATTCCAAATGGAGATTTATTAATTCAGAAAACTTTTTATTCAATGAAACTATATCATACAAACTCTTTGAGACCCAGTATGACCTTAGGAGCTAACTAAAATATTTTAGTGTGACATGAATTTATTTAATATTTTCCCACATTATAATTTTAAAATATCTGGCTTATTTGTTTCCCATTATTTTTATTAAGTAATGAATTATTCATTATTGATTAGTATTTGTGTAAATCTGTTATTCATTATATGGTTATTTAAAATATTATATTTTTGTTAGAAATTATAAAATAGTGTCAAATTTTATTTTCAATAAAATATATGAACATTTAGTTTTATTTTTTTTATTTTTAATTAAAATAATTTTTGACAAATAAATCTTTTATAGATCTAGGTATTTTTCTCTTTAAATAATTTTTTAATCTAGAATGGATGATACTATTTTCAATTTAATTTTCATGTTTTAAAAACATAATTTTTAAAAGTGTTCATTTATAAGAGAATTTTATCATCTAATATAAATAACTCAATCAAAAATTCCTTTTATGAAACAATTGTTAGAATGAAGGGAATAATTGTTTGGATTCTATAAAATGATGTTGTTTATAGATGATATGATTGTATGTGAATAGATTTGAAGTCGAACTACTGTTAGTTGTGTAAATGGTGGGCTATAAAAATTTAGAGTTCATATCAGTACAAGGATCAAGAATGTGTTATCAAGGGAAAAGAATGATTATATAAAATTTTCGATATATCAACATTATGGGTTATAGGAAAATTATTGAAATATATATGATTATTGTAGTAGAGGATAATTTAGTTTGTTAAAGGATGGTAGATTAATTTAATTCACATCAATCTCTTGATCCTTTTTCATTGATTCTATGAAAACCAATCATTTCATATCTATTTTTAATTTGATGTTGAAATTGTAGAGTTAGGAAACCAATAAATACCTAGTATACTAGTTATGTAATTGGAAATATGGAAAATATTGAATTTTAAAATGAGTAAAAACATGATATTATTGTTAAATAAAAAACATTTACATCCATTAATCTTTGAAAAAATCGTTGGATATAAAATATATCAAAAATATTTTTTGAGATTTAAATGTCAACATCAAAATTTTTAATATTGAATCCACTAAAAAAGAAAAAACATACGATTGATACTAGAATGATAAATCTGCTAAAAGATAAGAGTTTATTATATATTTCCCAAAAATATATAAATATAAAAATTATAACTCCCCAATAAAATATAAAATAATATTTCATAATATTTCATAAATCAGTTATTATTCAAAAAAATAGAGCAAATAATCGATCAGACTTAAGGGATCAAAAGAAAAAATCAGGTAAATAACATTATTAAATATAAAAAAAATCATATAAAAACAACATAACAAAAAAGGGATTATAATTTTGAAACCTTCTCCACTTTTGGATGTCACATCCACCACCGAATAAAAATACAGATGTGTCTGTTCCACTGAAAACTACTCACTGACTCAAAACCTTGTCCAAACAAACACAAGATAAAGAATGACTTTATTTATTTTCCCCATTAAAACAATATTATAAAAATTTTCTTAAACCCTTTCTATTCACTTATAATTTTTAATTTCTAAAAAGGTTATTTCAGGTCCCTACTTAAGGATGACACCAAAACAAATTCACTTTTGAATGAACTAGGGATCATCAAATAAATTAAAATCAATCAATTTTTACTAAATATAAAATTAAATTTAATTATTC
Organism: Viscum album; assembly: GCA_963277665.1. Taxonomy (NCBI): domain Eukaryota; kingdom Viridiplantae; phylum Streptophyta; class Magnoliopsida; order Santalales; family Viscaceae; genus Viscum; species Viscum album. The sequence continues at coordinate 129,777,304 of OY728140.1, forward strand.
ATCAATATATTTTAATCATAATAATCTCATCAAATAAAATTCATCTAAAACTATCAATAATTGGGGACTTCATGAATCAAATGATATCACACTTTGATATTTTTTTATCTACCATGAAAAGTAGGATACATTCCCAATGAAACAATAGTCTCACTATCACAAAAAATAATAAACATGTTCGCATTAATATTAGCGTCATGAATTATATTTTTAATTAAAAAAATCCATTTCTTGAATTTATATATATAATAATCTTATCATCAGTAGTAAATGAAATAATAAATTTTTTAAATTGAGACTACTAATACGTAAAATCCCAACCTGGGAGAAACAGAACGGTGCCCCAAGATGGTGGGTCATGTGGTCTCAAACACACCTGCCCATATTCAGGAGGCTACTAATTAGAAGTGATGTTCTATGGTGGTATAGTGGTCAAAATATACTCTCAAGATAAGGGAAACAAAAATGTGAAAATGATGAATAAATAAGTTGAAGGATAATATAAATCAAAGATAGAAGATAAACATCGAGAATATTATAATAATGGTAAATCTAGCATATGTGATATCAAATATGATGATCATTTCATGTATATATAATATATTTCAAGAAACACATTAAATCTTGTGTCTAGTAAAATACCTATATCGAAATACAAAAGGACCAAAAATAAATATCTCTTTATATAATAACAAGCATCTCTTAGTCTTGTGATCCCCTTCTCCAAAGTAATGAACAAATAAGGTATCATAAAGTTTGAGATTGTATCAATCCCTACATGCATCCATGAATTCTGTCTCATTACCATGTTCCATCTTAAAATGGTTGTGAGGCAACACTTAGTAGGCCACCACCAACAGTTTCTATAACATTTCCAATTTTTGTATAAACAATGAAGCAATGTTCTGTATATTATTGGTATAACAGTAATAAAAGTATGGTATTAGTTTTGGATGTGATATTTTCCATCCCAACAAGGATCTATTTGAAAATTATTCAAGATCATAAAATAATAGAAATTGTAATCAAGAAAATTTATTAATGTACTAATGATCATCTCAAGGGAAACTTCATAAATACTTGGTTAGAATCTAATGATATCATCAAAGAAATTCCAACTAATCTCATCCAGGGAGTATCAAATTCATTGGAATCCTAGGTAAATAAGACCATGGAGTATAAATATCCATAGAATCAACTATTAAAATTAATATGGATCCATTCATTAGAAATGTACATGGATATCAATGGAATCATGATCCAAATAGTAGAAATGTTCAAGGTTTCCACTACCATTGTCAAAATTCATGGAGTTGAAATCTTCATTGAATCCTAAATAATCAATATCAAAATATTATAAATTCTATTTTTTACAGTACCATAATTAATTCATTCATAAATTCACATATAATTTAACAATAAAAAATAATCCATGTGTTCATCCAACTCATTCCTGATTTTCCATTAGAATCCATTAAGCCAATTCCTTCCAAATTTACCATTCATATAATCACAGGTAAAAAAGAAATAAAAATTATTCTATTCATTTAGTTAATTTTCATTTAATTAATTAAGTATCCAAATAATCTTGGAAATCTCACATGCACTCAACGACTGTTATCTCATGGGGTAGATACTTAAATACAACTCAAAGGTGGCATGGGTAGTGGTGAATGACCTCCAACCAGATAATGCTACTAGTTGGTAACAATAACAGGTTCCAAATAATTTTAATAGGGAATTAATTTAATTTTAGGTTTAATTAAGGAAGTATCCTCCTGAAAAACAAATGGAAATAAGCTATATAAAACACCAATCATTAACGGAAATCTAACAAATACCTATTATATACCCATGGTAGAACACTCACCCAGTATATACTTCTAACATGAGCTATATTTGAAGAAAGTAGATAAATGAACAAAAAACCTAAAAATATGTAATATTAGATTTCATCAACATAACTCCATAGATATAAATAAAAAAAAGGATCAAGATTAATTAATAAATCATTGGTGTGGATCCAATGAGATAATGGTCTCTCGAATTCGATGTTGTTGGGAGGAATCTAAAAAAATCCTTCCATTAGGATTGAAGAAGGATTAAAAAGGGAGAACAATACATCCCTATATATGTCATAAAAATTTAGAAATATAGGTTTTATGTTATTATGAATTTATGGGAAAATTGTCATTTCAACCAAAAATATTGGGTCTAAAAGTTTTGCTACACGGTTGGCCAAATAGTGTTCCAATTATGAGAACATCAATGTCTCCAAACACACTTTTCATGGTCATGGAAAATATTTGTAAGGATTCATGTAAAATATGATGATCTTGTCATGTATATATACAAAATGGAAGGCAAAACCTGGAAACTATAATCTTGAATAATACATGTATTAAAACTATAGATACAAAAAGGATTATCTCTAGATAACATTAAGATCATTGCTCAGTCATGTGAACCCTTACTTCTAAGAAATTATCAAATCAAGAATCATAAATTGTAAGGTTTCGTTAGTCCTTATCTACACCCATGATGTTTGTTTGGGTAGCCAATGGTGGATCGAATAGGGTTTGAGATAACAACCAGTAGCCTCCACCAATGGTGACTATAGCATGTCTTGTATGTGTGTAAAAAATGAAGTAGTGTGTACTCTATCCTAGGTATAATAGAAACAAATGTAAGGTACTAGTTGGAAATTTGATCCTATTCATCTAAAAATGGATCCCTATGAAAATTATTCAAGATCCCATAATCAAGGGAAAATATAATTAAGAAACTATAATCACAGGGCTACTTTAAATCATGATAATGTTGGTGTGGTACTATCCATTATAAATATTAAAATCAAATACCCATACTAGGGATACCTACAAATAATGATAATTAAACCACAAAGGCATGTGTCATTTAATCGTCTATCATGCCTTAAGGGGACATATCCAATGAAAAAATGACCAAGGAATCCTCATCAATTCTATAGATCATCTCGATGGAAACTCAATAAAGACTTGGGTGGAATCCATGGTTCTCATCCAACTCCTTCCATGAAAGCCAGATCCATGGAATATCAATGTCCTTGGAATCCAATGGAATCTTTATCTAAGTAGTATAAACTTCTATTTAATCTAATACCATAATCAATATGAATCCATGGAATAGAAATTTTCATGGAATCCAATGGAATCATAACCCAAGGAGAAGAATTTTCCAAGGAATCCACAGTGATTATCATGATATATAGAGTAGAAATATACATGGAATTCAATGGAATTGGGGTCTAAGGTGTATAAATTTCAACGTAATCTACTATCATAGTCAATTTATTAATAAATATACCCATCATTTAATTATTATAAATAATCCAAGACTTCATCCTAATAATTCATCTTTTTCAATTTAAGCACATTTATCCAATCATTCCACTTTTACCATTAGTGTAATCACATGGAAAAGAGGCATTGACCTTATCCAATTAATTTATTCAATTATAATTCAATAAATCAAGGCTCCCATTAAAGCTGGTGATCTCACACACACCCAACAAGTGGTATCTAATGGGGAAGAAACATAAATACACATAAATGGTCAAAAGGGATGAAGTGAATAACCTCCAACAAAATAATTGTACTAGTTTTCAACCTATGTTGGTCCAAAATTATTCAAACAAGTCAATCAATAAAATTCCTTGACAATGCCGGATGGTTTGGCATGTGTAAAAATGGAAACAGGGTAACTAAAACATAAATCTTTAATGGAATTGCATAGACCACCAACATTATACCGAAGGTAAACAAGTCTTCTAGTATCGACTCCTAAATCGTGCTAGATTAGATGAAAATAGATAAATGATTTAAAACCATCAAAATATGGCACATTATCTTAAACCAAGACAACTCCATTGATAAAATGGGAAACTAAGAAAGGAATAATATGAATGATGAACTAATTGATATAGATCCATTGAGACGATAAGCTCTTGAATTAGATATCTTGTGGAGGAATCAGATCAAATCCTACTTTTAGGATTAATGTGGGATCCAAATGAAAGAAGAATCACATCCTATTTATGTATGAATATTATAGTATGGTTGGTTTATGTTATTGAAAATTTAATGGAAAATGGTCATTTTACAAAAAAAATTGTTTCACATGGTTCGGCCGCACGGTTTGCCAAACCGTGTGTCAACTGTGCACACTATACAATATTAAACCCCCTTCTCATGTTAATGGTGAATGTTTATACAAACCATGTTCAAATAATGAATTTATACTCCACTAAAAATGTCACGTGCCTCACATGAGTGTGCAAACCAAGAAGTTTGGTTTCATTATATTGTACAACTTTGGAAAGAACCATGGACCACTCTACATGACTACTCCTTACTTTGTGGCCTAGGCCTCATTGTTTTTACAAAACATCCACCCCTAATCTCATTTACAAAATAAATAATCTTCCAGGCTCAAAATAATCCTAGAACACCCCCCAAACACCCATGACCACATTATAAAATCTCGTTTTGTCAAAACAAAACAATTAAATTGGAATTAAAAATATTTATACTGCATAGGTAAACTCAAGATCGTAAAATATCCCACATTAAATAAATTCATCCACAAATTACCCTTAAAAATTTGGTTAAGCATCATGTGAGAGTAATTTTGACCACTGGTAACATACATCAGCCTCCCATTCCAATGTATCATAATATACACAGTCGTGTTGTAAAAGAACCAATACTAGAGGGACTATTTGGGCTTGGAGAGGCTTTATTAACCTATGAAAATAGGTTACTGTATAAAATAAACATCTACTATATCATGCAGAGTTTTAAGAAAGAAACTCCATGTTCAATATCATACATGTTACATTACATCGACCTTAAACGAACAACTAAATATTATTATATTACCATCATAACCAAACCGTTGGAATGAAGAGAATGGAGAATATCAACTAAATAATGAAAATATAGTTTAAAAATGTTTAAATAACGATTCATTGGTTACCAAATTTATTAGAAATTAAATAAAAATAAATTGAATATAAACGATGTATTTTTTATAAAAACCTATTTAAAAAAAGAATAATTGTGTTTATAAAATCATATTACTCTTTATTGATTTTTATTTAATGAAAATATATATTATATATGTTAAATATAATGTTTTAAATTCATCTTATATGTTTTCTGGATATTATATAGGAACAAATTCAATTTTTCAGATAAAAGAAATATTTTTTTTAAAATGAATTTTTACCACCTTTTGATGGAGATATCTTTTTTACATTAGTTTTTGACACCTTTTTATGTTATATTTTACAAAATAAACTTCTTATTTAGAAGAAAGACATCAAATTTTAATTTTTAGAATTTTCTAATATTTTTCTCATAACTCTCATGTTTTAATCAATAGTAAAAAATATGCTAGATATTAATTGAAAACAACTTTTTCCATCGGGATAATTTATTAGTGTAAGTAAAATTGTTTAATGGTTTTAATGTATGAATAGAATATATTTTTATCATTTATTATAATAAAGATCATTAGTATTAATTTTATATTGAATTAAGATGTAAAAACATTTCAATATTTTGCAATGTTTTAACTTTATTAAAATATGCTTTCTCATTTTGACAATTGGAATAATTTTTATGTTTATTTCTTCTAATTTAGGGTTTTGAATTTTGAAAAATGGATTTCATATTTGAAATCATACGGTCCAAATTTTTTAAAGAGGTATCTTTTATTTTTGTACATTATGAATAGTATCTTCATTAATTATTTTTTTATTTACCATGGTTAAAGGGTAAATCATGTAAATAAAGACAAAAAAATAATATTATAATAATATAAAACTACCCTAACACGTGTCCTAACCCCAATGTATAAGTCATTGGAGACCAAAACAATCCTTAGGCCTAAATTATGGCATTTAGGAGCCACTAGGCTGTGGTAATCACATTTTATAAACTTTAATTTAATAAAATGGGATATATAACATAAACATGTATCTCCTAACTAAAAAAATATAATTTGGTTTATATAAATGGTCACTTAAACTATAAATATAAATTATAAAGATAAAAACATTTCCTACATATTTTAATTTTATTTACAATTTATTACATTAAATAAATAAATTTATTTGTGACATAGTGATGATGCAGTGATTACCTTGTTAATGAAATACTCAAATAAATTATATTATAAATATTAAATTGAATTTAATATGAACCTTTCAATTTCATACACAAATTTTATTAATTTTTATGAAATGTTAAATTTGATTTAAATTGATTTTTTGATGGAATAATATTTTTATCACTTTATCGAAATTCAATTTCTAAATAGTGTCAAAATTGACATAAATAAGTTTTTAAAACAAAAAATATTTTATTGAATGATATAATATTCTTAAAAATCTAAAATTATTCCAAAATAATTAAATGATGTTAAACATTTAATTAACTATTCCCTTGTGGTTCTCTTGGAATTTTATAGTAACTATATCAACCATATATTATGAAAATACAAGAAGACATGGTATGAGTTAAAGTTTTTAACAAAGGGTTTGAGCTAAAAGTGGAGGTTAATTTAGGCACCCAAACATGTCTAAAACCTATTGGTTGGGATTATTTTGAGCAATAATAATACTATCCTCTAAATATACCACTTTTGAACTATTATAATTCTAATATAAATTTGTAATAAAAAAATATTTCAAGACTTTCCTAAAGTGCCCCTCCTCCCTCTTATAAAAGGCCTCCACTTCTACTCACTTACTCACACATCTCAAGCCATTTTTATCATCAAAACACTACTCACATAAGATCCCAACGTCTATCCCTTTATCCTTGAAGCCTTACCTTATGGATTGGTTAATCCATGAAATCCTTTTTGCTCAAATCAAAAGGTTTTACCCAATTTAGAGATAACGTCTCCTATCAGGTTTATTTCCATTATTTTCCTTCTCTAACACCCTAAACTCTATTTTTTTACATTATTTTATAAAAACAATAATACTAAGTATACTAATATTATTTATACCAATATTTCTAACTACACTTACACACACCTCCATCTAATGAATATAGAACTTACTGTTTCTCTGTACAAACTGCCCCACGAAACTATAATGTTTTAATTTTCTCCTACCACCTCTCATGGGGAAAATTATGATAGAACTGTATTTATATATTATATATATTATATTTATATTTTCTATATTATTCTTTAAGTTTTATTTAAATAATACCTTTATGATTTTCATAATGTATAAATACAATAATTTTATTTTAAGAAGTTTGGACTACCACCCACTCCAAGTGATATGACTCATTCATGCCATAAATGGAATATATAAAGGATGGATTTAATGAACTTATGTAACATATATAACATATATATTTTAATGTAATTATAATATACCTATGTATCATTGAGTTTTCATTCCATTAATATGAAATATGTATGAAAGTAGCGTTCATGTGTACTTACGACATACCGTCTCCATAAAGGGTGCATTTAATTTCCTATCCCAAAATGTTATGGTCAATGTTAAATAAATATATCCTGGATATATTTTATTTTTAAATCATGATTATTATTTTGGAGATGATTAACTTATGACCATATGGATAGTTGGTAATCATAACAAGTTTATTTATGACACAAGTACGGAATACTGACTAAACATCCCATATGATCTTAAATCATTAAGTAATTGTTAAAAAATTGTAATTAGTGATATAATGTAATAAAAATATGAAAAAGGTTATCAAAAAAGTTTAAATTAATTAAAGTCTATTATTCAGGAAAATAAAGAACAAACAAGACAAGTCGGACTCAAGGTAAGGGACTTTGTCTCAAAATCCTTGCTTTGGGGCATATCTGGATGTTATGAACCATTACTTTGCTATATGGTTTATATAATCCCTTTGACTTGTTATACCATAAATTAGTATATTCTACAGATATATAATGTTTTTTATAATGTAATTCCTTAATGAAATGTAATCAACTGTTTCTTATGGGGTAAGGGAATTCTCAAATTATCTTCCCTTTCAAGTTCTCTTTTATGTGGTATATCATTAATATTTCTTTACCATGTTATTATTTCCACTTTAATCTGTCTTTATACTGTATTATTAGTAAATTATGAATGATAATACCTTTCCCCCTCTCTTTTTAATTTTTTTTAAAACCATGTTTCAAAGCCATTATACTGCATAATTTTCATCTCAAAATCTCCCTCTTTTCCCCAAGATCTTCTTTTATATTTTTATGTGGTTACAAAATCCTATTTCCTTTCTAGGGTTATTCAAAAAGACATAAACATTATTTATGTGGTTCTAGAATTGACATACATAAAACCTTGTTTAAATTTTAATGTGTTATAAATGACATAATGATCATGTTTTATGCACTTTTTAAAAATTCCTTGATTTTTAAATGAAACCAACTTCTTTTGATTTATATGGGTTATTTATGAATTTTTTATTATTATCTAAGTGTATCACATTAAAATAAGGAAAAATTAAGAGTGTTACATGATATAACTCTAATGCATTGGGTAATGAAATTAATCTCTATAGATGTTAAGTTTTATGATACCTTGTTGAATAACTGTGGTAATTTTTATGACACCTTGGAGATGGAGCTTGGTGATATGAAACCTTGGGATGGAACATGGTGATATTTTTATGTATGTATAAATTAAATTTTGTAGAAAAATTTTCATGAAATTATCCATGTTCTTATTGTTATGATATTCCAATTTCGCGTGCCTTTAGGAAAGTCCTCATATTCTTACATATATCTCTCAAGATCACATTTAAATTGTTCCCCTTGTTTTTCCCTTACAGAGATTTTTGTACTCATACCAACTTATTAAATGCTTTTCATAGGTCAAACGATTGGTAAGAACAAATAATATTATATGATGAATGTATTTTAATATTACTTTTGAAATGAAACCATATTATTTTTTATTTTTTATGTTTTTTTAATGGATAATGAGTAGAAGTGTATACATTGTTATAATCAAGTTGTTATATATAAGTTATGGCCTAATTATCTAAATCTTTAAACCTAAAAATATCCTTAATGTGATTGGATGTCAAATTTAGACATAACTCAAGAATTAAGGTTGGGTCTTTATGGTCTGTATCAATGTAAAGGTTTAGAAAAATTTCTGGATTATGAGTTTTGGATAACCACATGGTAGGTCTCTATGTATATTCATTCAATTAATTCAATGTTCTATAACTTTTATAGATAAAAGAATGTTAATTAAAAATGGAAGGAGGAGGATCTCAAACAACATTCCTATATCTTCCGGATGACATGCTTCTAATAATTATTGAAAAGTCATGTCTGGGTGATTGTGAAACTTTTTATGACATACAACCCACTTGCAAGAAGTTTTTTAAGGTATAAAATACCTCTACTATACCTCGATACAATCATATATCCTTAGATTTATTTAATCCATTCCTATTTTCTCAATATTCTGATATTCTCAAGAAATGTAAATATTATCATCGTATTTTCAAATATTTTACCTTATCAACAATATTTTGGAGCATATTATGATTTTGAAAATGGTTCTGAAGAAGGAGACCCTTGCGTAACCTATTTATATATTTTTTAATCATAGTATTTCAGCACATACTTATGGTCATTTAGAAGGACCACTAATATAGGGTTTCAACTCACACTCTGTTTGGCTATTTTATAAAAATCAAGTTTCATCATATGTTTTGAAATTATATGTCATCCATGATTATTTTTCAATAACTATTTTTCTATGAACAACCATATGACTCATGTTATACAAGGTTTATGTTCTTAAAGGGAACAAATTATTTTTAAGAATAACTAAATCATTATTGCAATGAATAAACCATCTGTTTACGGGAACAATATGACAATTAAACTAGGTGGACACCATGATCAAGGTATGCTGTTATTTCTATTGCGACTAGTTTTATTTTATCATATTAAGGTGAAAATATTCAATATAGAAGAATTCATGAATTATGATCTTGAGTTCATTATGATTTGAGATGAAAATGAGAGTTATAATTAAAACATTGAGGTTAAAACATGTTAGAGTTATTTTTTAGTTTTATAAAATGGGATAACCCCTAAGATGGGTGACAACTCTTTGCGTCCAAAAAGGTTGCAGGAATAGAACCCACAACCGAAGAGAGAAAACGGAACATCACCTAACACTGGATTACATGAAGCCTCTAGTTAGTAATACTTATTCTTTTTAGTTAAATAATTTTATGAATCAAGAATTAGTTGATTTTAGAGACTTATGTTTTATCAAATAGATATCTATAGTATAAGAAATTGACTTGGTGATTAAGTGATAAATGTTATTTTGGAATACATTTTCTATTTTGGGAACACTCTATGCCTAAGGAAAACTGAATACTATGGGATTTCATTTTGGGAGGAATGGTTTATTTTTTATTTTGGAAGAATGTATGTATCTATTGTGTGTATATGATGATTTGGGTTTTTTATTTAAATGATTAACCTATCATCAAGACTTTGAGATTAGAATAATTACTTTTGTTATGATGCCTTAAGAGTATTTTATGTTATTTGTAGATAATGGTTAAGATTTATTATGGAAAACAATGTGATCAAATCCTTGTGAATTTTGGGTTTCAATCTTAGTTTAGATTATTTTTAGGAATTTTAAGGACATATGTTTTTTTAATGGTCCATGTAGAACTTTCATATTACTATTGAATTTTGAATATTAATAGTAGTACTTATCCTTATAAAAGATTATTATTTTTGGGGGAATATCTAATATTTTAATAACCATTTTGGGTTTGGTTAATGTCTATAGACAAGTAAAATATATGGTTCATCTTTTGTGGATTATGTGATTCTTTATAAGTTGATTCTAGCACTTAAGGTTTAACCAAGTCATCTTCAATACTCATCGTTTGGAGAAAATATGAGTTTGTGGTAGATATTTATTAAAGAATGAAACTCTAAATGACAGGTAAGTATGTTTCCTTATGTTCTTAGTCATTATCATAAATAAATTTCCCCATCTTTAGGGAAAGTATATTAAAATAAAAACATTTTCCATTTACTTTTCCTACTAGGAAATTAGAGAACGTTTAACCCATAGAATTTTTTTGGATTTATAGTTGATAACTTTCTCCTGATCAATTTTTATATCAATATCCATTAGAACAATATGGTAAATTTTTTCTTACATATACATTTTTTCCAACTTGGAATCCTAGTATGTGTTATCTCAGGTGACCTTTGTACTTCTCTTTCATTATTTTAAAGTGATAGTTTTATGGACTATTTTTCCAATGTCAGATTTTCAATGAAGTTTACAAGTCAAATATTAAAATTGATAGGACATTATTTCCAAAATGGGGGAAAGATGAAACATCCCGATTTTTTAGAAAGAAACACTATGTCCAATAGCTACATGATACTCTACATCGAGCTTAAACGAATATGTAAATATTATAATGTTACCATTATAACCTAGTTGTTGAAATGGTGGGAATGAATAGTATCAACTGAATTATGAAAATATGGTTTACACATGTTTAAATAATGATTCAATGATTACTGAAGTTTTTAGAAATGGAAACAAAAACCAATTGAATATAAAGTATGTCTTATTTATGAAAACCTATTTAAAAAGAGAATAATTGTGTTTATAAAAACATATCACCGTTAATATATTTTTATTTAATTAAAAATACATGTTATATATTAAATTTAATGATTTAAATTTATCTAATATGATTTCTACATATGATATAAGAACAAACTCAATCTCTCATATAAAAGAATTATTTTTTAAAAAATGAAGTTTTACCGCCTTTTAATGTGGACCTATTTTTAAATTAATTTTTTTAAAATGTTATACGTTCTATTTAAAAAATTAAACATCTTCTTAATAAATTTAACATAAAAATTTACTTTGGATGACTTTTTTATATTTTTATGATAACTATCATGTTTTGTTGAATATTAAATATACGCTAAATTTTAATTGAAACCAATTTTTTCCATATAGATAATTTTTATGGTCAAATATTATTATTTAGAATTTTTAAAGTATAAAGAGAATATATTTTTATAATTTATTTTAATTTATGTCGTTATTATTAATTCTTTATTTAATTCAAATGTGAAAACGTTTCATTCTTTTCCAACATTTTATCTTTTAGAAAAAACCGCTTTCACATTTTAACAATAGGAATTAATTTAAATTAATTTCATGCAATTATGTGTTTTTAATTTGGAAAAATGGATTCCATATTTGGAAGCATAAGGTTCAAACTTTTTAAATAGATACATTTTATTTTTGGACATTATGAATAGTAACATTAGTAACTATTTTTTAATTACCATGGTTAAAAGGTAAATCAGTTAAATAAGTGTTAATAAATAATATTATAATAATATAAAACATCCATAACACGTTTCCTAACCCTATTGGATGATTCATGTGAGAAAATAACAACCCTGAGGCCAAACTTTTAGTATTTTCGAGCCAATTCTATGTGATAATGACATGTTTTAATTTTTAATTTAAAGAAAAGGAATATATAATATAAACATTTATCCCCTAGCTAAAAATATTCATTTTGATTATATAAATTATCTATTTTAATATAAATATTAATTATAAATTTAAGAATATTTCATAGATAATGGTATTTTATTTTCATTTTTTAGACATCAAATAAAAAAATTTATTTATGACTCAATGATGATGTAGTGATTACCTTATTAATGAAATATTCATGTAAATGATATGATAAATATTAAAATAAATTTAATCTGAACATATTTATGTCACCCACATATTTTTTGGATGTTTACGACATTTTATATTATAGTCAATTCATTGGGCTCGAATGAATCAAGTTGATTTGACATGAAAAAAATAAATTTATAAATAGTGTCAAAATTGACATATTTAAGTTTTTAAAACCAATACTATTTTATTAAATGGTATAATAGTCCTAAAAATATGTGACTTGGATAAATGACATATATAGTGTTACAAATGTCATTAATGATCCACTTGTGATTCTCTAGGATTTTTATAGTAACTAGAGTAACAATATATTATTAAAATACAATAAGACTTGGTAGGAGTTAATGTTTCTAAGTAAGGGTTAATGTTAAAAAATAAGGTTAATTTTTTGACATAAAATTGTCCAAAATCTATTTATTGAGAGGCTTTATACCAAAAAACATATTATCCCATAAATATATCACTTTGTAACTATTATAATTCGAAAATAAATTTATAATAATATAATATTTCAAGACATTCTTAAGGTGTCACTCCTCCCTTGAAAAAATGGCCACCACTTATACCCAATTACTCACACCTCTCCAAACTATTGGATCATAAAAAATCTACTCAAATAAGATACCAACATCCCTCCATCTCTAGTAGGATCCTTACCTTGGGCATAAGTTAATTCAATGATTTTTTTGTCTCAAATCAAAAGGAGTTACCCAGTTTAGAGGTAATGTCTCCTCTCAAGATCATTTCATTTATTTTCTTTATCTACCCCCTAACCACTATTTTTTCAATTATTTTATAACAAAACCAATATAATAAATATACTATTATGTTTTTATTCAATTTTTTATACCTACAGTTACACACACCTCCATCTAATGTATATAGAACATACTGTTTCTATGTATGGCGAACTAACTGCCTCACGAAATGATGATTGTTCAATTATTTCTTACCACCTCTCATGGTGTAAATTATGATTCCAATGAATTTATATATTATATATATTATATTTTTATTGTATCTATGCTTCAGAAATTTTTATTTACAACATACATTTATGCATTCAATAATGCGTAAATATGATATTTTCATTTAAGGAAGTGTTGACAACCACCCCCTCAAAGTGATATGAATCGTTAATGACATACATGGAACATATAAAGGATGGTGTTAAGGAAAATAGGTAACATATATAACATATATATTATAATAGAATTATAATATAACTGTGTATCATTTAGGATTCATTCCATTAATAAGACAAAGAAATTAAGGCAGCGTTTATACAAACGTATGGCCAACCATCTCCATGAACGATGCATTTAATTTATTATCTTCAATTGTTATTGAATATTATAAATAAATATATAATGGATATATATGATATTAAATCAATAATATCATTATAAATATTATGGACTTAGGTCTATATGGATTATTTTTGAATCATAAGAAGTTCATTTTTGGCTTAAGTACCGAATATCCACTAAACATCTTATATGAACATAAATAATTATATAATTGTTATAAAATGTTATAATTGATATAAAAGGAATAAATAATATGAAAAAGGTTCTCAAAAATTAATAAATTAATTAACTTTTATTATTTAGGAAGATAAAGAACGAATGAAACAAGTGAGACTCATGGTAGGGGACTTCGTCTCAATCTCTTTTCTTTGGGGCATATCTTAATGTTATGCACATTTATTTTTAATATAAGGTGCATATAAATACCTTTGATGCATTATATCATGAATTATTATATTCCCATGACTTTAAATGTTTTTTATAATGTAATTCATTAATGATATATAATCAAGTCTTTCTTATGGGGTAAGGGAATTCAGGACTTCTCTTCCCTTTCAAGTTCTCTTTTATGTGGTATATCATTAAAATTTACATACCATGTTCATATTTCTATTTTATTCTGTATATATACAATAGTATGATTTATCTATGGATGGGAGACCCTTTTCCACTTTGTTTTTTTATGTTTTTTAAAACCCTATTTCATATTCATTATGCTGTAGAGATTTTATCACGAAATCTCACTCTTTTTTCCAAGAACATATTTTATTTTGTTTATGTGATTACACAAACATATGTCATTTGAATGGGTATTAAAAAATACATAAAATTTTTTATTCTATTCTGGAATTGACATACATAAATCCCTATTTTTCTTTTTGTTTGTTATAGATGACATAAGAATCATGTTTTTGACCACGTTTTGAAAACGACATGATTTTGATATGAAACCAATTACTTTTGATCTCTATAGGTTATTTGTGAATTTCTTTATTATTTTATATGGGGATAACATGAAAATAAATAGATATTAAGGGTACACCCTGATGGAAATCCATTTCACTGGGTAAATAACTTAATCTCATGATATAGAAAGTTTTATGATACTTTGGTGAATAATCGTGGTAATTTTTATGACACAAGGGGGATGAACCTTTGTGATATGACACATGGGGGATGGACCTTGGTGATATTATTATGAATATATAAATTAAATGTTTTAGCCACATTTTAAAGATATCATCCAAGTTCTTGTTGGTATGATATTCCCCTTTTCTAATGACTTTCTAAAATTCCTCATGTTCTTATTTATATCTCTTAAGATCACATGTAAATTGTTTCACTTGATTTTCCTTTCTGAGATTTTTGTGCTCATCCCTAGTTTTTAAATGTTTTTCATAGGTCATAATATTTAAAGGGTAAATATGATTCTATGAATAATGTATTTTAAAATTAATCTTCAAATGAAACCATGCTCTTTTTAAAGGTTTTGTTTTTTTTTGTTTTTGAAAAACAAGGATAATGAGTAGAAGTGTCTACATTGTTATTATAAAGCTGTTATATATAACATATGGAATAATTCTCTTCAGATATAAACTAAAAAGATACTCATTATTAATAAAAGTAAAATTATTGACTAAAATTAAGAATTAAGGCTGTGTCTTTAAATCTACCTATAGATCATCCTCATTAGGATGAATATTATAGAAGGGTAAGATAGATAATGATGAAACTGAGATACATGGAAGAATTTGTGCATGGATCAGTACCTCTGAGTTAACTACAACCGAAGGGATTATATCCTGACTCTCTCCAAAATATCAAACATTCTGATAAATCATAGTGAAGGATTACCCTATCTCATAAATACATCTATGCCCCCGCCTTAGAGAGATGAGTAAAATGACATGATCCCCGACCTCAAACTCTTCAGTTCATTGATGATGATTAGACTAGGATTTTTAACTAGACTCTATAGTATCCATCTGTTTCCCAATTAACTGGAAATTCTCCACTGTCTTGTATATGAGACACATCCTAGTAAATTATCCTCATCCACCTCAAACTACTATAGAGGTGATCGTTATGGCCTAAAGTACAAAGCCTCATTAGTTTCTATCTATATAGTCTCTTAATAGCTATTGTTATAGGTGAATTAAACGATATGTATATTCCTCTCCCAAGATCACCTAAAATCAAGTATTATTTCACTGAGCATGACCTATCAATATTATATTGTGTACTCTAATTGGACATCAGTTTGAGGTGTCATGTTTTCATCAAAAGGACCTATGTAAACAATTAACTCTATATTTTCCTCCAAAATAGAGTTATAAACCACATGTCCTTATCAAATACAATAGTTTGAGGTAACCGAGAAAGGTGAGAAATATGTTATATGAAAGTCTTCCAAGATTATCCACTAATAAGGTCTCCCGGATTGGTAGGAATTAAGAGTCCTTTGTGATCCTATCAAAAACAACCCATGCTACGCCAATACCTCAAAGAGAACTCATAATCCTAAAATAAAATTCCAAAAAACATCTTCAAACTTATACATAAGAATAGGAAACAACTATAAAAGAACATTTTTCATTGGTATTCTACCTTCACTTGCTGATTTGTGGATCGCCTCCTGAGAAAACCTGCTACCTGTCATTTTCTAACTGACCACCAATATGTGAAATGCATTTCTCGATACGTCTTGGTGACACCGGGATGTAATTACCAAGATGAGGTATGGAATTTCCACATCATTTCCTATTATATGTTTGACGTAAACCCAATGTAAATATGAATACACCAAATTTCATCCTCACTAATGGTCTTTGTAGGAGGTGAGTTCTCACCAACCATTCTCTCCCCTTGGATTAGGCCCCCAAAATCTGATAGTTGTCTCAACCTCACCCTATCCATAATAGTAGATATAATATCTAAATAATAATGGACTGAATGACTATTAATGTCATACATATCCATGTGAATATATGAAAATAAGTCCATAATTTGACACTAATTGTTGGCCTCAAAGACTGTCTATATCTAGGTCCTCCTACTTAGTGCTTTCGAAATTATATGTCCCTTTGTGGGTGTATAAGAAACATCTATGTAGAAGAACTAAAGATATTTATCCAACCTTTTTTACATTATATTAATTTCACACTGTGTAAATATTTACTTGAGGTTTTTGTGGTTTGTGAAAAACACATAACTCTCTCCTAATTAATATTGTGTCCAATAGTGAATGACATTTACAATAGTGGCTAACATGAGATCAAGAATTGAATAATTCATCTCGTTTGGCCTCAACTAACAAGACTTGTATTCAATGACTCAATACTCTTACATTATAACTACACCTAGAAAAATACCCAAGAGTCATAATATATAGTGTACCTTCTATCCAAGTCTATCATAATCAATACCTATTTTAAATTCAGTCTCCATCTTAACTCATGAAATGATTTTTCATAAGTATCTAACATTAAAAACATTACACCCTTGGTATTCATGATCTTTAGAGGTCTTACTTACTATGAGAATTCATGTATGAAATTATTAAAATGAACAAGTATCCATTAAAAACATCATATATCAAAGGCATTTTAGGGATACATCTAGGAAACTATATCTCTCACCTTCTAGTCAAATAATACTCTTGTATCTGAGATAATATTACCCAGGAAGTGAATTTTATCTATCCATAATTGGGACGTTGTATGATGAACATATAACTGATTATATTTTAGTGTATCCAAAACAAACTCAAGATGTTTTAAATGGTCTTGTCAATTGTGAGAATAAACAAAGACTTCATCCATTAATACCACCATAAAAAACGATATAAGGATTGAATACCCAATTTCATTAGTTCTATTAAAACTAATAGTGAAATCGTAAGACCTAAAAGTATAACCAGATAATCATATAGACCAAACCTAACACAAAAATGGTATGGGTTATGTATGAAGGTGGAACATGAAGCTGAGGATAACATGACCACAATTCAATTTTTGAGAACAGTTCAGGTCCTTTAAGATTAATGAATAGGGATTCAATTCATAGAAAGGGATACCTATTATTAATCATCAACTAGATCAATTTCTGGTAATCCAATAAAATCATAAGGGTTATATCTTCCCATGTCGAAAATAGGACAAGTAAACCCCATAGAGAAATATTGGGTCATATTAACCCCTTTTTCCATCAATCCATCTAGTTACCTCTTATTCATCATCAACTCAGTTGTATACATCATGTTAGGAGGAATAGATTCTAATGTAGCTCTAGGAACATACTCGATTGACTTCTACACCCCTATCATAGGTGGTAACCCATAAAATTCATTCATGAAAATGTACCAGAAATAGTCAACTATAGGTGGGAAGTCTTCCTAAAACATTCCTTGTTCATCTATATATAATCTATAAATATTGGTTGTCATCCCACCTAGCCCATGAAGGTCTAGTCCAGGTATGCTTTCCTAGACATCCCATTCAACATTTTGAATAAAAAAATTAGCCCCTGGTGCTTCGATAGTCACCCTTAAATGATAATAATTTATTAAATCATGACAGAAATATAGACCCTCCATTCCAATTATGATGTCAAACCCTATCATCTTAAGGAAAAGAAGATCCCATGTGAGGTTACACAAATGAGTCTCAAGAGGGAACACTCGATACTGGTGTACTCCCTATGTTCTGGTTCTCAACAGAGTATCCAAAGTCATAACGACTTTAGAAAAAATAATATGAAGTCCAAGGATTTCAACAATATGTAACTAAAAAAAAGAATATGTTATTCTAGTATCAAAAAAAGTATATTCTAGAGTTGATGTTGTTAAATCATACCTAGGATTATAGATAAACCAACACTCTTCTTCTCAGGTGTAGGTTGTATGGAATATATCCAGCCTAAACTACAGTCCTGTGAAATAACCTCACTACCCAATATATGTATACTCTATTTTTTTGGTACAACTAGAGTCTGGATACATCCTACATGACCAACACTAGGACCTAAAGGACTAACACTACTCCCACTCCTTTCTTGAAACAGAGCTATGGTTCCCCCTCCTAATCCTAGAGTTGGGGTTGATCCCCTTTTGCAGACTGATGGAGTGGTGTTCCTATAAAAACAATGTACATTTCCCATCATGTCGTATGGTCGGCACTCAAATGGGTCTCTCTCTCACTGAATTGTCATATATCCTTGTCTCCGACATTGATGACAAGAGATACGTCTACCACTACTAACAGCTAGGTTAGTATTCCCCTCATGAGATATCTCAAAACAATGTTTTTTTTCAAACTGACACTAAACTACTAGGTTCATAATATGGTGTTCCTTACTCATCACACCAATCTTTCCCCATGTTACGTTCAATAATAAGTTCATAATTCACTATCCTAGTAATCATATTCATCCAAAACATATTTAACTACTATCAAACAACATTCCAGATACCTTCCTCAATGGGTCTCACCCTTGATGTACCATCATCTAGACAAAAGGAAAAACTCATTGAAGCCCTAAAAATCATTAAAATACTACATAATAGTCATTGTGCTATGCTATAGATGCATAAAATCACTATCCCTTTCAGCTCACACGGTGTCAAGAAAGAAGTAATCTTAAAAAAAGATTGTAAATCCCTCTGAACTGCATCCAAAATCATATCATCCATATTCCAAAAATCCAACAATATATTATCTTCCACCCATATCATATGTGTCGTTAGATTCACTCTCCTCTTAGGAGGTGTCTCCGGATGGTTTAAAATTGTAAAATTAGTCATAATTCATATCTTGGAAGACTATGGAACACCATAACCAAAAAACATGGGTGGACACTACTTTTGGAACACATGCGTCATCTCGTCCATAAACAAGGTAGGATATGGGGCTCCCTAAATGATTTATAGAAAGCATATGAAACCCTATGAAAAATAGGCATTATTACCTATGTATGATATAATCACCAGTTCCATAACTAGAAATACTAGAGGTTATAATGGTAGCACAAGGCCCACCACCTCTATAGCATGGTCATCACCACTCTCATGGTGAATGAATAGAGGTCATCATTTAAGAATTTATCTATAAATTCCCAACTAATACCTCAAAAAAGAATTTTATAACAACCCAATCATAGAAAATAAACATATGGTAGGTCTAATCCTTCCTATAAAAAGTCACACCAGTATAAATTCTTCTAAATCTTGGACTCAGTAACATGAAAAACCATAAAAACACCATATACACTACCTACTTCCCACTATAAAGTTAGTTCATGGTCAATTTAATTGTTTCACAATTTTGAATCATTTTAAATTCATATCTATTTAGAAATCAATTTAATTGATTGATCCAAATTGGTAACCACTTCCAATCTATAAGGGATCATACAACTAATAAATAAAATCGTGTCATCCATTAAATCCAAACCATAACACATTCTAGTCTTTGTGACCAATGGTCCATGAATCAACATGTCATAATTGACTACTTACAGTTAATACTATAGCCCCTAGAGGAAAACACTATTTTGGTTATGGTAGGAAATATATGTACCAATCATGTTTCTTAATCCCATTAATGAAACATCAACCAATTATCAATTATATCATGAAATCAACACATAATAATGTCATTAAATCAAGAAAATCATCATATATAGAACATCATATCCATGGAATGTGAATCCTATATGGTGTAAAAATGATGCATGATATAGAATTCCCTCATCTCATCGGGTAACATTAAAATCCATAATCACAAGGAACATAAAGAATCAAATTCATCAACCAATGTTAATTTCAAATCAACTATAATAGTAACAAATATAGATAAGTACCATTTCTCTTTCCTGGAAATTTGGCTTTTTCCTATACATGGGTTAGCTACTCCCAAGAACAAATAATTACCAAATAATAATGAATTCCTTATTGCCATTCTATTGTCTCAAAATTGTAAGGAAAGAATATAAAATCCCTTAATAACACTTTGTAACATCCCTATATGGGAGACACTAAAAGGTGCTTCAAGATGGTGGTTCACATGGCCTCAAGTGCGCCTCCCCATAGGCCAAAGGCATATAACTAGTAGCAAGGTTCTAAAGTGTTATAGTGGGGGACTATAGCCTCATTATTGGGGTAATACAATGGTGAAACAGATGAATAAATAAGAGGAATCATAAAATAAATCAATGACATAAGATAAACATCAAGAACACTATAATAATAATAAATCCAGAAGTGGTCATGTATAATATGATTATCATTCCATGTTTTATAAAAAATGGTAGGTTATACATAGAAATAGGAATCCAATAAAATACATGAATAAAAATATAAAAAGATCAAAAAAGGACTATCTCTACATAGAATCACAATAATAACATGTTTATGTGATACCCAATTCCTAAGAAATGATAAAATCAAGAATCCTAAAGTGGGTGACTTCCCGGGTCCATACCTAATCCATGATATATATCCAGATACCTAATAGTGGCCCGAATATGGTGTGATATAACATTTTTTTGGCCCCCACCAATGGTGATTATAACATATCATATCTATGTATAAATAAGAAAATAGTTTTCAGTATATCATAGGTCTAATAGTAATAAAATTATGGTATAAAATATAGATGTGATCATATCCATCCAAATATGGATCCCTATGAATAATATCCAACCATCAATAAACAAGGGAAATTTAATTCAACAAAATTTAATCACATGAAAACTATAAATCATTATAAACTATGGTGATGTTATCCATTCTAATAACCATAATCATATACCCATTCTAGGGCTATCTGTAAAGAATGATAATGAATCCAAAAATGGAATGTTCCATGTAATCCAGTGTTTGGATTGAAAGGGATGGATTTAAGGTATAATTGACAAAGTAATCCTCATCAAGTCCATGGATCATCTTGATGGAAACGTGGTAAATACTTGGGTGGAATATAAGGAGATCGTATAGGGTGTTCCAAGAAAGTTGGATCCAAGGAGTACCCAAGTTCATGGAATCCTATAGAATTAGTATCCAAGTGGTATAAATGTTCATGAAATTCCCTAAAATAATCAATACAGATCCATAGAGTATATATTTCACTATAATTTAATGGAATCTAGATCCATGGAGTATAAATGTACAAGGAATCATCTACCATTATCAAGATCCATGGAGTATTCATTTCTATATAATTATATGGTATTGTGATTAGAGGAGTATAATTTTCTATCATATCCACTAACATAATTAATTCATTCATTGGTTTACAATCCATTTAATAATCATAAATAATTCATGAGTTCATCCTACTCATTCATCATTTTCCATTTAAATCCATTTATCCAATTAATTCCACATTTAACATTCATGTAATCACGTTTCACGGAGGTATAATACTTATCCTATTCATTTATTCCATTCTAATTCAATTAATTAATTCTCAAAATAAAGCTAGATAGCTCACAAACACCCAATGGGTGGAATTTCTTGGGGAAAAAACTTATATACACATCAACAGTGGAACAGGTTGAGGTGAATGTCCTAAAACTAGATAATGGTACCACTAGGAAAACTAAAAAGGTCCCAAACAAGTTAAATAATACATTCATTTTATTTTAGGGGAATTTTAAGAAATATCATCATGTGGAACAATTAAATAAAGGTATATAAAACCCCAAATAATAAGGGAATGGTATAGAACACATACAGTATACACATAGTTGAAAAATAATCTAGTATTGACATGTAGATATAGATGGATTGGAAGAGAAAGAAGAAACTGCAAAAAAAAACCCAAAAATAGGACATATTAGATTTCACCAGATAACTTGTTTGATATTAATACAAACAATGGTATAAGATGATTGAAGAACTCAACGACATAGATCAAACGAGAAGACTGGCTCTCGATTTGGATGTCATATAGTGTAATTAAATCAACACGTATATTTTTACTTATAAGGATTAAAAATGAATATTAATATTCCCCTATATCAATTAAAAAAATTATATAAAGGTGGGTTTTAGTTTATTATAAATTTAAGTTAAAATGGTCATCTTACCCAAAAATAATGGGTCACATGGTTTGGCCGCACGTTTTTCAAAACTGTGAAACAACCATCTACACCTCACTATCTGAAAAACCATTTTCCATGCTCATGGGAAATGGCTAGACAAACCATTCACTAACTATTAATTTTCCTCTACTAAAACTATATGTGGCTCGTACAGGTGTACAACCCTGGATAAACAGTTTTATCAAATCAGGTGTCATTGGACATACCCCTAGACCACCCAACATAGTTACTCTTAACCATGAATCATGGGTTTCATAGTATTTACTAACCATGCGGCCTAACATTCTTCTCAAAAAATTATTCTCAATCCTATAAAAAAAGGCTCGAACCCCCCCCCCCCTAAACTCATGTGGCACCATTAGGAATTCACACTAGGTCAAAACCGAGTAGTTAAACTAGAGTTAAAAATATTTTAGCCTCATAGGTAATCCTATGATCGTATAGAAAAATTATATCCCCCATGAGATGTTTACAATTATGTTTATATTGGATTCCTTTAATCCAAATATCCTAAAATATCTTAAATTATGCATCCATCAAGAATTGGTGTCTCTCTACAAAAAATAGAATTTAATATCCTTATTATAACGATGTCATCAAAAAATAAATTTCATTTCTATTCAATATTCTCAACCTAAAATCGATACAAAATTAAACTACACACTATATTCATATGATATATCAGGTATAGTATATATCATCACACATGTAGAATATAAAATAGTATATTAATATGATATGTGTATCATCATCACTATATCCTCATAAGTAGTAGGTTTCTACCAAGAAATTACATTATAATGTGAAGAAATTGTTGTAAAAGCCTCATTGGCTATATCAAACTAAAATAACTAAATTCCCTTCTTAGTTTAGCCATGTAATGTTAATTATGGGTTTTTTTGTCTTTATATTAAAAGTGATTTTCATATAATAAATGTTTCTCAGTTTTGCTAAGTCTTTATCTCAAAAGGAATGTGAGGATCATTCATCAATCCGGCAATTAATGTAGAATCTTGTATAGTACTAATAATATCATCATTATAAAGTATTCATACAAAAATATCAGCATCAATAAATCTTTTTAAAAACACATTGAGTGGACAAGGACTTCATGAATCCTTATAGAAAAATAATAGACTCAAACAACTTATATCATAACCATATCTCTTGATTTAGAAAATATCAATTCTTCATTACATATACAAAAAATCCTTTTTTTCATTTTTTAAAAATCCCTAGGATTACCTATATAAATATCCACCATTAAATCACCATAGTCTAAAGTTATCTTCAAATACATCTACACAATATATAGATACAAACTGTCCTCCAATGAAATAATTACGTAAATAAAATAAATTTTGACGACATGTGTAAAACTTTCATCATAATAACTAAATTTATTATAAATAAATTCTTTAGAAATTAACACCAACATATATAATAAAAATGACATGATAAATCATTTATATTCTGATAAATAAATTATTTTTTCAAGTCTCCCTTATCCATAGGAAACATCACCCGCTCAAACGTGTGGTTTCTAGGAAATGATTTAATCTCATAATGTATTATTGCAATACATTTGTTGTTATAATGGCATTTGATTACCTAATCAAATTATTCTTTTCCCCCGTAAGAAATATTATATTATCATCAGGTGAATAGAAAGTGGGTATGGTATTTTTTTTATGATTATCTCTAGATTTATATTACTAGTTCATTAATTACCCCTAAAAATTCATCATCATAAGAAACATGTGAAATAGAAAAAGTAACACTAATGAGTTTACCTAGAACACATTTTTTACATCAACATGATCATAAGAACCAAAAATTATTTCTCTAGACTAACAAAATCATTAGAATTTAGAGTAGTGGATTATTCAACCATATAAATGCCTTCAATATTTTAATCATCGACAAATAGTTGATCATTAATTTAAAAACATTTATTCAGAATTGTGTCCTAAATCCTATATTCAAACACATCATCATCAAAACTAAAAAAAATTCATTGTTATGAAAAACAATCGAACATATATCTCTTATCTCTTAGATAATGGATGAAATCATTATAATAAAAAACACACAATTCATTTTAATTTATCAATATCGTATACAAAAAACTTTTAAGAGTATCATTCTTAATAGAAAACATGAGTGATAAATTGATAATATCTGATGTGGAATGTATGTCTGCATCCCAAAAATGAACTTAAAACACTACTTTTGAAACTGAACATAAATCTATTTCAATAAAATTATACTTCATTCCCTCAGAGAAACCATTTTGATGTAGTGTATTTGTATTCTTCTTCAATTTCTGAATACATTGCATCACATATTTCTTATAAAAATACCCACAGTACTGACACTTTTTATCCCTAGGAAAGAATTATTACATTATTTTTGGTTTTGTTCCCAAAAAAACTTAAATATATTGAACCACTAAGAACCTGTCATTTTTTATAAAAAAATAGTCTTTATAACACACTGATATTTTATTGATTTATCTACATGAAACAACGAGTTTAAACGAACTACGATATTTTATGAAATTATTATTATTTAATTTGTTATTATTCCTTAGATGTTGGCTTGTAGGGTATTAATATGTCTAATTATATAATTTTAAAAACTTTTTTTTATAGATTTATAAAATAATTAATTGTTTTTAAATGGGCTATGAATTAAAATAATATCATTTTAATGTAAAAAAATGATGTTTTTTGATAAAATTATTTCCACACAAAAAATAGGATTTGTTATTATCAAATTTAATTAATCTATATTAGTGAATTATTTAAATTAAATTTTTAGATAATATATTCAAAAAATGTTTTAAAATTTATCTAATAGTTTTTACATGGTTTGGAATGAATTAAAACACATTATCTTATTAAAAATATATATTTTTGAAAAATGATTTGTTGCATTTTTTAAAATTAGTTTAAAATAAATTTTTGAAAATTATAGAAATTTAATATTCTAAAATAGATTTCTTATTTTGAATCTAAATTATTAATATTATTTTATAAGTTCTACTTAATCTTTTGTCATTATGAATATTTACTCAAGAAGAAATTATTTACTACAAAAATGTTAAAAGGGGCTAATGAGGGATCAAATGTAAGAAATAAAACTTAAAATGACCAAAAATATTTCTAATTTCTATTGGATTAATATATTTTAGTTCTATATCATCCTATGTTCAATCTTGATCCTATTTAGACTAACCTTCCCATGAGATTATCTTTCTTAAATATTAATATTCTAAATAATTACATGTGTGATACTCCAATAACTTATAAAAGGGAACCCCCAATCCTCTCTTCCCTAGGCCACTTGTTCCCATTATCTCAATTGATAACTACCAAAATATTTTCTCAACATATTTATTCACGTCCTACTGGTGATCCTATTCTTAAAAGGCCAACCCAAGGGTCCTTAAAAATATTTGTATGAGATTTCACAAAGAAGATGTATATACTCTTATCAGTCATTTTTTAGTTTAAACCTTCTTCTACATTCTATAAATATATTTAATCCAAACTAACATAATATTTCTATTGTCATAAATATATTTATCTGTTATTAGGATTATGATAATATCATTTTGCACCTCTATTCTATCAATAGGGAAATGAATATATCACTTATGCTTATGTGTGGACTACCGCCTCCACATAGAGATACAATTTATTTTCCACCACCATCATTTAGGGTTGGTTATTATGATTTATTTAATGTTTATATGTGATATTTATGGAATAATTATTCTTTTAAAAATAAAGTATATTATTTACCCTTTAACCTTTCATTCTCTTGGAAAAGGATAAAGCCAGTCATGCAAATATATAGACTACCCTCTCCATGAATCGACGTTATTAGTTTTTCATCACTACTTTATAAGAATAGTTATAAAATTTTATATTATGAACAAATATTATATCATGTATTTATTGGTATTTTTGATGATTAAGTCATTTCCACAGTATAATTATTGAATCCATCAAACTAATACATTCATGTAAAAATAGACTAGTTTTCAACAGAATGTTCATTTTAAGAATGAAATTATAAATAAATGGATAATTGTAAATTATAAAGGATTGATACATTGTAATTTATGTATGAATATTGTACTTGATTATATTTACATTAAATTTATAATTTTTATGTAGGATATTTTTATGTATATGAAGTAAGACATGACATGGGTAAGGTTTTAGGTTAAAATATCATTTCTTTTTAGGAGGTAAATGATAAATTTTAATTAAGGGTAAATAAATAGATAGTATGCGTTAAACCAAATATATTATCTTATATAATTTTTAATCATATAATTTTTAAGTTATTATACCATTTTCCACTCTTTGGTACTTAAAATGATGGAGAAAATGGTTTTAAAAAATATTATTTATTATTTCCTTCATAGTCTTCGATGTTTTTCTTCCTTATCTATGTTCTTTGAAATTTGTTTAGGGGGTATTTTAATTATAAATGAAAATTTTTAAAAATTTAATTTTCATTACCTTTTAGATTTTTTTAAAAGGATTAAAAGTAATTTTTTAATGAAAATTTATCATAACTTTTTGTTTTTTACATTAATAAAAGTGTGAAAATATGTTCTTTTGAGTGTATATGGTATACACACATTTTCCCACCATTATTACTACTCATTTCATTTAATCTTAATTTACATGTTTCTATGGTTATCTTCAATGAAAACAAATTTGTCAATATTATGGGAATATACAATTAAAATGTTATTAAAAGGAAATGAAATTTTTCTAATGTTTTCAATGAATGGTTAAAACATACTTTTAAATATGTTTTTGTCAATATCATCATCCTTTAAGGATTTTTATGATTCACTTGGGGTGTGACCTTATGATACCATCCACATTCATTCCCTATATGGAATATAATGATTATTATTTAAGGATGATTCTATAAAACATGTTTCTTTCCCATGGGTTAATAAATTTATAATGAAATCTTTATGAAACAGATTTTTAAAAGGTTATGATATGATGAAATGATGAATTTTTTCAAAATGAATTTTACTTCCATGACTTGTTTTATTATGGTACGATAAAGGATTTATAATCTTCCATCACACATATGTATTGTTTTCATTATGTAATGGGTCGGACCAAAATTTTATATCCCTCTCATGAATTACAAAATGATTGATATCTAATTAGATAATAAGTAATATAATGGGGATTGACCACAATTTAGTAAGGGAAATTGTCTAATAAGATAGTATTGGAAGTTAACCATGACTAATGAAATGCCGGAATGGGGAGACAATTGAATCAATTATGATAATCATGGTAGAGATCCTTGACTACAGAAACAATTTTCTATGTTACTATGTTTTCCAAAAACATATATGTTTTTCTTAAGATATGATCTCCTAGCTCATGATTTATTATTTATGATTATTCAAAATTATTAGATGTATCTTTTGTTATGAGAAAGCCTTATGAATTAATTTATGATTAATGATCTTTTACTGATTGGGTATGATTATTTTATGTAATGGTAATGTTATCATACTTTTATGCTTATCATATGTTCACTTATGATCATTGATTGATATCTATTATGTTTCCCCTTAACAGGGATCTGAGCTCAACATTTATTATGTTTCATTTCCTTGGGCTAAGAATAAATTTTTTAAGTTGTATATTTCTATAAAGTGTATTATATGACAATTAAGTTTTTTGAGAAGTTGAATATGTTTCATGAAATAAAATTATTATGTGTCTACAATCCAAAGATATTAAAACTTTATGGTTATATGGGATGTATAGTTATGATACATATTTAATATACATCTAAATTGATATAATATAAATATATATATAAATGTATGGGTCACCACTGTTGTTATTAGAATTGGGTTTAGTAATTATTTCATCTTATGATTATGTAAATTTATTGAAATCAATGGGGAGAAGTCTAAGTATAGGATCATATCCTGATTCTATCATAATGTTGAGATTATCTGGTTCTCCTAGAAAATATATCCATATCTAGATACTAGATATTGAATAATTATCTTAGGTGAATTCACATTTTCTTTATGGATTGTAATAAAGTAATTCAATATATGATTATTATTAATGACCTATCTTAATCCCAAGGTGTAACATATTAAAAAGAAAGTTTCATGGTTTAGAAATCCAATGACTAGTTTTTCAGGATTACATGATTATTCACTATGATTATTGTTTCTCACTGGTGATTTTTGGTCATAGTCCAACGATGGACCCTGGAAAAATAGTATTAATGATTAATGTGGTGGGAAATGAATTTATTTTCCTCAATAGAAACAAAATTAAATGGGAGAAATGATGTGAAATATTATGTACATACTCACCTAAAACTCTCAAGATATTAATAGTAACATGAATCATTATATACACCACAGAATGTGTTTCATGCAATTTCCCGCGTAATTCATGGTTGGACTTTCATTTTCCAGAAGACATATCCAAAAATGAAGGATGAGTGGAAATACCCCCATCCTCAGGAGTAGATTTTGAATTTCCAGGATTGATTTCAAAAAGTTCACAAGGAATAAAAATTAAATATTCTATTTTAATATCAGTAAACATGATAAATTCACCCACACAAGCAGTATAGATAATTTCAAGAGAATCGATTTGACTGGTCTCAAATCCCAATCGAACTTATGGACCAAAAATTATGGCACTTGGAAGATGGAAAAAATTTATCCAGAGGAGCTTTGCTGAAGACCTGGGCTATAGAGCTCCACCAAAGAGCAATGTCAAAGAGCTACACCAAAGAGATACCCGAAAGTGCTACACCAAAGAGATATGTTGAAGATCTATGCTGAAGAGCTATGCCAAAGAGTTTCACTATAGACCCCCCTATGCCTATAAATAGGACCTGTGGTCTCCAAATTTTGGTGGTGGGAAAATTCAGAAGAAGGCTCAGAGCTCCAATTGCTTTGTGCCCCTTTGCTCAGGTCCACAAAAATTCTTTTGTAATTCTCAAAAAACAAGAGAGAAGAGAAATTAAATAGGAAAAGTGATTGAAGTACCATTAGTTTCTAGAACATGACTCCAGATCCCAGGACCTACGCAGTGCATTTACATAGTGGACCTGCGTAGCGAACCTACACAGCCGACTTGTGCAGCAGACCTATAAAGTGGACTTGTGAGAAAGACCTGCGTAGAAAACCTACCCTGAGGAGCTACCCTAAGGAAATACCCTAAGGATCTACCATAATAAGCTACCCTAGGAACCCCAAATGGTCATCCTCATTATGAGTAAGCCCCAACCAAACTTCAAATAGGAATCCTCTGTAGGTTTAATCCCCAACCAAACCTCAATTAAGAATCCCCCTTAGGTTGTATCCCAAACCAAACCTTAAATGGGAATCCTCCATAAGAGTATGCAACAACTAAACCTCAAATTGGAATCCTCATAAATAGTAAGCCCCATCCAAACCTCAATTGGGAATTATCTTTATGAGTAATCCCCAACCAAATCTCAAATTGGAATCCTCTTTTGGAGTAAGCCCCAAGAAAACCTCAAATGGTCATCCTTCTTAGTAGTATGCCCCAACCAAACCTCAAATGAGTATCCTCCTCGTGAGTAAGACCCTAACAAACCTCAAAAGGGAATGCTTCTTGGGATTAATCCCCAACCAAACCTCAAATGGGCATCCTCCTGGAGAGTAAGCCCCAACAGAACCTCAAATGTGCATCCTCTTTAGAAGTAATTTCCAACCAAACCTAAAATGGGCATCCTCTTTAGGAGTAAGCCCAAACCAAACCTCAAATCACCATCCTCCTTAGGAGTAAACCCCAAAAAAACTTCAAGTGGGGATCCTTATTAATAGTAAGCCCCAATAAAACCCTAAATGGTCTTCGTCTTTAGGATTAATCCCCAACCAAGCCTTAAATAGTAATCCTCATTTGGAGTAATCCCCAACTGAACAACAAATGGGAATCATCCTTAGGGGTAATCCCAAAAAAAACACCAAACGGGATTCCACCCTAATGTATTCCCCTATCCTTTCGGGCCAGACCTAATATCCTTCACCTTCATTTCACATTGAATGGTTCATTTCTCCTCACCCTCACACCCCCACATCGTTGCGGCCTCTTCTTCTATAGGCTCATCCTCATCCACTAGAGGATGTGGGAAGCATGTTCCTTAGATGAATCTTTTACATTATCTTTTTTCTCAAAGTGAGAATAATTTACATGGCCTTAGAGGTTTGTTATTATTACAATATCTTCCCCATCCACCTCCTTTAATGAACTATGAGGACTCTAATTCCCACCAAAACTGGGATACTTAAGAAGCCTTCCTAAGGCCCGAGCTACATATCATCTCATTTATAAAATAAGAAATTAATCTTAGTTTCCTTTATCTGGTAATCTTCCTTAGGAATAATCTCAGAGTTAAACCCCCCAAATCTATATGAGTTAAAACACCCTCATGGACCTTGTTACGACTATTAATAGGCATCCTCTTTAGAAGTAAGACCCAAATCAAGCTCTCTTATTATCATGAGTAAATAAATTAATCATAATACCTTTTATAAGGTATCCGTCAAAGAATTAATCCCTAAATCATTTCTCTCAAAGTACCACACTCTCCTGAAAGAGATAATTAACTATGTGGGCTTTGATTTCTATCTAAATAGGATACATAGGAAGCCTCCTTGAGGTACATACACAACACCCAAAATATACCATGTCCGTTCTGAGACACATTCCCAGCACGGTATCATTCAATTTGTATGTTGAAATCACTTCCAGATGATCTAGGATGCTTCAGTAAAAGTCTCACACCAAACCATGGCTAGTAACCTTCCACCTAGAGGTCCTTCTCACATAACCCAAAATGAAATGATGTGTCCCATTAAGCAGCGCCGAACTATGTGGGTTCTGATTCCTTTCACAAGGATATGTAGCTATCCGATATATGGATTCGATCCCAACATTAAAGAAACTTTCATCTCCCTGGATGATGATAAACTCCAGTGTAACATCACGTATCCCTGGATAGTGATAAACTCCAGAGTAATCCCTCTTGTCTACCTAAATGATAATAAATTCCAAATTTCCCCACTGTGTGGATTTTAAACTAGAAAAGTCATAATAACAACCAAAGAATCTCTATGTATTATATAAGAGGTAACCATTGATAGAGAAAATAAAATAAATTCAAATGGATCCATTGATGAAGAACCTCAGATACATATAGATGATTCTAAAATTCCATACATGCCTATAATTGATTGATAAACCACTAGGGAAACTCATTTTGTACATGGTGAATTAATAAGGATCCGTGAACATATCTTAAATCTATGACAGAGTCCCACAGTAGAAAATAATTCCCCCCAAAAGGGTGTGATGAGCTCGACCTCCCATCCTATTGATCAATGCGAGTTCTTAAGAATTTTCGGCCAGACAAAATAACGAGAAGCAGTCATTGGAAGGAAGTTCCCCATGGATACAGAACCATTGGGTGTTTCTGGTTCCATAAATAAATCTAATGGAAACTATTTTGGAATACTTACTCCTATCAAATACCTATTTACAGGGGAAACTAAAAAATGGTGAACTCGGTGTGATTTCTTAACCAAGATAGTAGGTTACCCTGATAAAAATGTATACAAAGATAGATGGTCTGTTATTCTCCAACAGATCATTTTGTATTCACCCATCTGCAAAAAACTGGTCAACCCAATGGGAATCCTTAACCAAGTTAAGGATAATTACCCATTTTTCATACCCCTTTCAATAAAAGAGGGCTAATAAGGCAATCAATCACGCATATTCTCATCCAAAAGATGCTTCTTTATAGGGTTTTGTTGATTACATCTGTCATATATCAACATGAACTCTATTTTACAAGATCACCCATAAATCCAAATGGATTTTTATTTTTTTCACTTCTGAACGCCCCGTCTACTGCTAAATATGGATCTTCGTTGGATCAAAGGAAGTCATCCCTGACACAACATCTTAAAATATGGGTTTCTAATGATCTAGTATGAGACTAAAATTAACATCATACAATCCTAACCTTGGAGTCTACATGATTGGCCCTCCAGATCAACAACAATCCCCAATCGTCCAGTCAGCGATGACCACGGGTCTAAAACAAGACGACACCAACAAAAATCCCTTCCACATTTTAAGGATGTGTATCAGGAATCCACTAATAAATTTTGTTTGAATGACACATGGGTCCTTCATGAAGGCTCCTACTCACAATCGCTACTGCCAATTCTATGTAACAGTATCCCCTCAATATGGTGAGGGTGTTGTATTCGGTTATCCATCCCAGGTCCCTCAAACCTGGTCATGCAAGATAAACTACCAAGGACAACAACCAGATACTAGGGAGCGGGTTCCTACCTTTACCCCTCCGAAGAATCCCACCAACCCATTTTTGTGGAAAACTGTGACCATGAACATACACCCATCTGCCTTAATTCCACCAGCTAGTAGACTCAAATGGAGGTGTCCAACCAATCACGCCTTCCAAATCTGGTGGAAATATATGATCATGGAAATATACCATATTATAATTTTTCATCCATCTAGAAATCTCATTTGTCTACATTCAAGAATCCCACAGTTCAATTCTGGTGGAGTTCTATGAGCATGAACAGAAACCTGCTTACATTCCTCAAATTAGCCAGCAGTCTTTTTTAACAGCACTTAAAGAAGTCTTCTGAACATTTTGGGTGGATAACAACCAATAAGAACCTACACCTTCTATTATTTTTCATTCTATTTAATATTCTCATTTGGTATCACCATAAGAAATTAGCGGGGAAGCTCTGATGACAAGCAAGAGGAAGACTCAACTCTCTTCCACTACACATTGATAATTTCAGTATCCAATGATATAAAATGGAGTACAAGAGCAGGTACATACACCTAATCCAGATATGGAATGGACATATTATCATGTTCTGGCCACTGATGTAACCAACCACATTTTGTAAGTGGTGAATGGGTAGACAAAAATTCCTTCCCATGTCCTTGACACATTCAAGAATATCATAATGGAAATTTCAGCAGTAACAGAGGGATAGATACATAATTCTATACCTATACCTGGGACGAATCATCCTCATTTAATGCCATAGCAGATATATACCTCTTCTTCTATCTAGGAGGGTTATGTGGCATACTCCCCAATATCATATGGATAACCAAATCATCCACATACACTTTTTCCAATTTTAGATAATCAGCCTATTCTGATGTCCACTCCAAGGAAAGAACATACTCCTTCCCATGTCAACCACTTCTCCAAACATGTATCTCCAAGTATTTATAAATATATTTCAAAGAATAATTCTTACCAAACAAGGTTAGAGAATCATGATTCGATCTATGATGTGGCTCCTCTTAATGTTGGAGTTCTTGGTGCCCAAAAATATATGTCTATTACAGCTCAAGATCCTAATCTCCCGTTACCAAATTAAGGGAAAAGTAGTAGTAAATCTAAAGGTCCTAATAGAACACTTATTCATGAAGGATTTATTCATGATAATTATATCAATATCAAGATCCCATCTCTAGATGCATGGCACAGTAACCCTCCATGTGGCTAGAACACCAAGGAGAAAGTGGATCTGTCCATTGATGTATTCTACTAGGATGGTCCTCCTCAGTACAGAACTAACTAAAAATGTCCCCTCCACTGTAGTATTTCACATTTTCAAGAGAATTATGTATCTGACAATGTAGTTATGAGAAATCCCTCTTATATCGAGACACATAAAAATAAAAGGCCAGTCATGTCTGATGCCTTTTCATTATCAGGTGAAATACTTTCTCAGCTGGAAGATAGCCTAAGGAGATATTCCTTCTCTGAACCTCCTATAGGCCACATCCCTTTCAGTAAAATAGAGGAAAACCCAACCAATCCCATTGTTTGCAATGAAACAACTGAATGGCATCCACTTTGGTCGTACCAAGTTGAGGAACCTCTAGCAAAAGGCGAGGAGAATATGCTGAACATGAGGAAACGACTGGTGAAAAATGAAATACCAGTCATGATCTAACTTTGGAGACCACTCAATATAGCATTACAGAGATGTTGTCCAATGATTTTATTCCTAATATCTACCTCAACATGTGGAAAAATATTCATCATCTCAATGAAAATATATTACCATATGAAAGATACCCATGTCATATAGAGGAAATAAAAGGGTTGCAACCCCAAATTGATTTGAAATCTCTCCATGTTTCCTAACATCCAAAGATCAGGAAATAGTACGGAGTCCTTCAATGTGAATGCCACAATGAATTAACAAAATTCTAAAAACTCATCACAGATAACCCATGTGGTATTCATATTAGAAGATGGGGTTTACAGGGAGCATTTCATTTCATTGCGCTCAAAATCCAGTAAATCCCACCAAAAGTAGTCTCATGAAATTTTATTTCCCATGGCTAGCTATAATAGAAGAATTATGCTCAAAACCTAAGTAATTATAAAAATGAACATGCTTCGACTAGCTCACATCCATGTTAATAATATAGAGATCAGATTGTTGAAATACTTTTTCATCAAGCATCTAAAAATATCGACCAGGTCTCCCGTTTAGAGGATGACCACCATTAGATTGTGAAAATGTCTCAAATAATTTAAAGATCATCTAAATCATGTGATTTCAGTGGATGTGGGAAAATGCACCCAACACATGTTTGAACAAAACCCCACAATATTAGATGAGAAGTTGTAGTAATTTCAGACATAGTTGTTCAAGAACCACCCATGCCCACTGGGATGGGGTATTTTTTTATCTCATCCCTCATAACTAACAAATAAAGCCTAAAGGGTTGAGAAAGAATAACTATAAAAACCCTAGTTAATTGGGATGGGTGATTCTTCACATTCACAATCCTCTAATTAGTGGATTTTGATTTTCTTAGGACTATGGAAGAAGCCACAAAATGAACGCACAACTGAGCTATCAGATGATTTCTTTCAGTTTACGATTCCCTAGGAAATTCTTGTTGAATCAACCAGTAGAACAATCAGGCCTCATGGAGGACATGGAAGAAGTTGATCTTATAGATATACTAATAGAATAGTCACAATTAATTATGCATAGGTAAATGTTATCAATGTAATCACTACACATCCTCGAGAACATGAATCCAACTTAAGGGAATCAGAAGAGGAAATGTTTTTTCTCAATATAGTCCATAATGAAGGAAATGATTGAGGTGTCTCTACTAGAAAACAAAGGCTCACCATAAATCAATGCATTCCCCCAAATAACATACTTACACATTTTTAAAAGGAATCTAATATGAAAAAATGTAAATGTTAGACTACATATCACCTTACCCCTAGAGAAGTTCCATCCCTTTAGTGGAAGAATGAATTGTGCATCCAGAAGAAGAAATGAAGGAGTTGATACGACTCAATGCAGAGTTACTCCAAGGTAGTTTTCCTACCAGATATACCCCAAAAGTAAATCCCATATTGGGATTTCTAGTTTTATCACATCAATAAGGAGGGTTTTTCACGAAAAGATAAGCAGATCGGGAATTACCTCTGTTACAAAGGCATGTCCCTATAGGTTATCCAGTACAGATACTAGTAGTACCACCACCAGTGGTCACTTCACCGGTTCAGGCTCCATTCTCCAAACCTTCTCGTGTTCCATATTATCTAGATGTCCCTCAAACTCATATGACCACCATTGAGACATTGAAAACATGATTGGAAGCTATGGAAGGACGACATTCACCAGTATAGGAATAAAAGAATGCCTAACCTGAATAGGTAGATCCGACTCCTACACCGAAAAACATTGGGAATACTACCTTCCCAATCATCGATGGGTCAAGAGATCTGAAGCATCACTTGATGAATTTCGTCTCTCGCTGCGATCCCATGATGGGAACCCCAGAATAATAAGATGTAGTGAAGATCATATGCTTTTTGAAATCCCTGTAGGGACTATCCTTTGTCTGGTATACAAGTTTATAGTCTTGATCGATTACTTGATGGAAAGACATCCATTATAAATTCCTTTTCCAATTCATCTAAAAACTGCATAATACAATAGTATTAGATCATAGAAACTAAAAACAAAGGGATAATTAATGTGTCTTATATTTAATTTCTTAGTGTAATGAACTGACATATACCTTGAATCTACCACTCCCTAATGAAAATGTGTTGCCTATTTTTGTGGACAATCTCCATGATGAGTTGATCACACCATTAATCACTATGAAATACATTTTAAGTTTTAGGGATCTTACTTTAATTTCTAAAAAGGAGGAGAAATCCATCATAGAGACTATGGATTAATCCAGAGTAATCTCATCAACTAGTGGTAGAAGAGTAGGAAAATCAGAGGCCTCTATAGTTACTCAGAAAAGCACCTATACCCACACCTAATTGAATTCCCTCATCATACCATTGGGATCCACCTCCCAAATATCAACAACAATGCTGACCTCATCAAGACAATCAAAAAGAGCAGAGGTGAAAACAGTATAAGGAGTTAGTGAACAATGTCTACTCTTTTCAGAATAAGAATGTTCCCAACTACTTCATCTCGACATTGGAGAACAATTTATTCCAATAATCAAGGCCCAATAAGCTAAATAAAGAGGGATATGAGGACCTCCCAAACTATTTCCCCATTCATAAAATCTTGGGGCACCCCATCCAAGAGTTTTTCAGATTTTAATGTCCTTCTGCAAAAGACAGTAGACTCCAGGAAGGTAAAAATGAATGGTTTATCATCCCAAGTTGCATATATTTCTATTACCGATATAGAGGAGGAAGGTGAATAGATTGATGTAACAATAAATAATGTGCACAAATTTGATAACTGGATGGTTAGATATATGTTCAACTGAACTCATGCCAGTATGAGAACATAGTTCAAACAACTGATTGTGCCTCCTACAACCCCGGATACCTAAAATCCATCTTCAGAGAAATTGCATTCTTACAAAGGTCAATTCTTAAAGAAGCAAAATGGCTAGAAGTATAAAGAGAAATCCGATGAAGATGAGATAATTTCAAGGCCAAATTTTTCATTGAATATGGAAGATTTCATGCCAACTATCTTGAAAGCATAGGCACTACCCCACAAAATATAACAACAAGAGTCAACCCACCAGGAAGACTCTTTATCAGAGAAAGAGTTGATATCTGGTTCCATTAATACTATCCATTTAAGACGCCCTTTCTCAAATGATCACTATACTGATGAATCTCATTTCCCAATACCTGATTAGGGATGTAATAGACATGATCGTTGAGGTCGAGGATATAGTGGGATCAGTGGTAATTCCGGAGGACATTACCTCAACCACACCCCTTATCAAACCATTTATGCAATAGAAACACATGGGAGATCCCTCTTGGGGGCTCAATAGGAAGAAGGGAACTCCTCAACATTGGATTGATTCTTCCCTAACATAATCACCTTGGAAGACTGGTTAGAGTCTATGCCACCACCACATCGGCAGGTAGGTTGGCCTATCCGACATAATACACTAAGAGAAAAAGTTGTTCAAGATCCTACTTCAAAGGATGTTCCATCCACATCAGGGACATCGGCTCTCAAGGAACCTATAAAAGAGAATATTTATGCTAGGAAACTCAGACCTTTGGACTATAAGTATGATGTTTTAAAAAAAATCTCCCCTGTTCCAACTATGTTTTCAATCTTGGTGCTCTTAATCTTTCCAAGGATCTCTAGGAAGCACTCATTGAGGCTCAATGAATCCATCATGAGTTTGAATCCAAGGTTTCTTCTACCAAGTTCTACAATATAGAGAACGATACCACAGAATTTAATGTGGTTATATCATTCATAGACATAGATAAAGATGATGTCTCGCAGAGACACAATAGACCCCTATACATATCTTGAAATATTAATGAATTTGATATCTGATGAGACTTCATTGAAAATGGATTAGGGATCAATATCATTATAATATATACACATTTCCAATAGTGCCTCATCAAATCATAGTTGTATCCTTATACTCTAATGTTTACAGGTTATGACAAGAAGTAACAAGAGCACCTTGGAGAGATAATTATCAGAACATATTTTGGGGATATAATATCTGATTTTCAATTTATGGTTGCCTGAAAAGACACAACATTCAAAATTATGTTAGTTTGAACCTAGTTACATCAACATGATTCCATTCCTCCATCAATCCATCAATTTATTAAATATTTCTTTAATGATAAAAGTGAGGAATTTCATGGTGATAAGGCTACATTCAGAACTTGTGCATCATAATATATTGATGCAAAATTTTATCATGAAAGGGGAAGATGGTCCATAACAATTGATGTAACATGAATCAATTCTCCAAATAGTCTGGAAATGATTACCACTAATCCATTCATGAATATTAGCACGGATTATGTATTATCCATTAATCAAATTGAAAGGTCAGTTCCAAATCTAGTCACTCAATCAGTGGCATCAATGATTTTAATTATGGAAATTCAACCCTAAGGCATAGAAGAATTCATCTACTCTTTAATAAATGATGAAATCCTAGAATAAATTCCATATTCTGAGATTCAACAAAGTTCTACTTCATCAGACATGCTAGAGGAAGTTTTCACATTCATAGGGAATGATAGGGATATTGATTCACATATCATAATTTTCCCTTCAAAACGTTATGATGTCCCTCCATCATCAGTTTGATCGAAAACAATTACCTCTTCTTCAGGATGTCTAAATACCAACTCCTCCCATAACTCTGAAAATCTTCCTTCATCACCTATCCACCAAGATATAATTAAAGGAGAAGTAGAATAAGTATCACATGAGGAAGAAGAATAAGAGTATGACCTCAAGGACACCACTATATCATTTGAGGAAGGTGTCTCCACCACTATGGATGAACCTAGAGAAATAAATCTGGGTATAGAAGGAGAGCCACAATCCACTCTGATTAGTGTGCCTATGACTCCTAAAGATCATGAAATGTATAAATACATTATAAAGAAACATCAATATGTGTTTTGATAGAATTATGCAGAATATCTTGGTCTTTACCCTGATGTGGCCACCCATCATTTGGGTTTTCTAGAAGAACATCAAGGATATAAGCATGCATCAAGAAGAATGCACCCAACTCATGCCTCCAAAATTAAGGCTGAAGCCATCAAGATTATCAAATATGACTTCATCATAGAGGTTCAACATCCCAAATTGCTATATAATATTGTGTTGGTGAAGAATAATGGGAAAATCATAGTTTTCATTGATTTTAGAGATATCAAACAACATTATGTCAAAGGTAGATTTCCAATTCCAATAACGGAACTCTTGATTGATACGACATCTATTAATGAGGCTCTCTCTTTCATGAATGGCTACATTGGATAAAATAAAATCTTTATGGTCCCAAAATATGAATAATACACAACCTTTATAGATCCTTAATGCATATTTTTCTATTGGGTAATTCCCTTTGGCATGTAGAATGCTGGTGTAACATATCAATGTGAAATGCATCATATCTCCAAACCCATCTTCATAAAATTTGTCGAATTTTATGTAAATGATTGAGTAGTAAAATCCAAAAAACATTCTCATCATTTGGATAATTTGGAAATCATTTTTAGCCAGATTAGACAACATAATCTGAAGATAAACCCCTTGAAATTTTCTTTTGGGGTTACCTTAAGAAAATTACATTGCTTAATTGTACATCATCATGGAATAAAATTTCATCATGAAAAGACTAAATAAATTTTTAACATGTCACCTCCTTGAAACTTGAAGTAGTTGATAAGACATCAAAGATACTTGGCCTATATCAAGTGCTTCAACACCAACCATGCAGGAAAGTGTTTTCCCTTACCCAAATTTTAGAAGAAGGGGGTCACATATCAGTGTACCAATGACTAATAAGAGGAATTTGAAACTATAAAGAAATATCTATTGATTCCACTAGTATTGATGCCACCTCTTGATTGAAATCCACTCATTCTTTATGTGACAGCCCTATAGCGATCACTAGGCACATTCTTTGTGCAAAATAATGATGTTGGGAATGAAATTAGTCTCTATTATCATAGAAAACCCATTCTCGATGATATGGAACATTATTAAGATATTGAGAAGAGTTTCCTGGCATTACTATTTTTAGATTAGATGATGATACACTATCTACAACATCATGAGGTCCACATGGTTTTTCATAATAACTCTCTCAAATTTATCCTCAATCGTCTTATGCTGAAAGGATGCCTGGCTTGGGGGTAAGTTATTCTAAAGTTATTCAACATATAGTTTGTTCCTTAGAAAGTATTAAAGGCCCAAGCTTTTAAAGACATCTTTGATGAGAATCCATCAATAGAAGATAGGTTACTAAATTTTCAACCACATGATGAGGAAATGTACTCCATTTTGGACTGCCCCTGGATATGGGAAATTTATTTGGATGGTGCTTCCATGTGTCCAATGGGGATGAGAATGGAAGTCCCCAAACTCAATAAATTTTTGTTAATAATTGTCCATGTCTACCTAGAGAAGATAGTTTTTCCATTTATCTTACTATTATCATAAGGTGGTACCAACAATGAGGCATAATTTCAAGCTCTCATTGCAGGATTGGAATTGGAACATCTAGTATTAATGTATCACTTTGAAGTGAAAGGCAATTTAGAGTTTATAATCAAATAGATCAATGGGGATTACACCATTAGAAAATAAGAGTCGATCCCCCGATGTGATTATGTCTGAGTGTTAATGGTATAATTTCCCTTAGATATCGTATTGTCTTATGTCCCACAATCGAAAAAATAACTAAGCTGATGCATTATATAATGAAACCACAACCTTTATAGATCCAAATTGGGATGAGACAATAATTAGTGTTTCCCATCGTCCTGTGGTTTCACGTTTTCTTCAAATATGAATAGATACAATCAATAAAAGCAACCCCATTTCCAAGACAGATGGTCATACCATGGGATCGAAGTCACCCCTCATGGAATACAACAAAATTGGTGTACATCCACTAGATTGAGGTGGAAAAGAGAAAATCTGGGGATGATTGGTCAATTTCACTATTTATAAAATCCCAACAAAAACATTAAATTCTATACAAGGAAGGATTTGATGGAATTATATTCAGATGTATTGATGGAGAAGATACTAAAACAATCATGCATGAAGTACATGTAGGATAATGTAGTGCCCACTAGTCTTGGCACAAACTTTCTATTCAAATTTGAAGGCTTGGTTAATTCGGCCTTTGATGATGCAGGATTGCAAAGATTTCACTAAAAAGTGTCATTCCTTCAAATTTCATTCCAACTTCATTCATAACCCCCCATTGTGGGTACATATAGAGAAATTCTCCATGCCATTTTCTACAAGGGGAATGGATGTAGTGGGACCTTATCCTTCATCTATGGATAAGAAGATCAAATATTTCCCTAATGCATCCAATTTCTACTCTAAATGTGATGAGGAAATACCTCTTAATGAAGCCAGGGATAATAGAGTTATTACCCATGTCAAAGCTAATGCCATTACTAGATTTAGTGTCCCTCAGACCATATTGACAGATAATAGAACCAATTTCTGTTTTGATGAGGTAAATAAGCTTTGCCATTAGCGTAATACCAAGTCCATCCATTCATCCCAATATCATGCAGTGGCCAATTAACATGTTGAGGATTTCAAAAAGACTCTTTATAAAATACTCAAGAATATGATGGAGAAAGATAAAAATTATTGGTACACTAAAATCGTTCATGACTTAT
This sequence comes from Viscum album, assembly GCA_963277665.1. Lineage (NCBI taxonomy): Eukaryota > Viridiplantae > Streptophyta > Magnoliopsida > Santalales > Viscaceae > Viscum > Viscum album. The sequence goes on from OY728140.1 coordinate 129,820,381, forward strand.
GGGATTATCTGACTAATACCTGTAATATAACATGGTCAACTTCGTACTCATTGGTATATAGAATAGAAGCAGTACTACCCATTGAAGTTTAGTTTCCTTCACGCTGAGTTTCTTTTGGTGACCATTTATCTATAGATTATAATACTTAGATGTAACTATATGTGATAGAGTAGTTTTATGAAAATATAATGCATACATTCCATCACATTGATGCCTATCATAATCGAATAACACAAGCCTTTAACATGAAAGTTAACCTCCATTCATTTATTCAAGGAGAATTGGTTTTGGTTCCCAGAACTCCAACAATCCTAAGAAATAACTCTCCAAATCTTGTGCCAAAGTTGGAGGGACCTTACTCCATACAAAATTTATACTCTAATGGAGCTTATTCTTTAATCTCAATGGATGGAGAACTTATTACAACTCCAACAAATGCAAGGATCCTAAATAAATACATTGTGTAATAAAATAGACTATGTCCTATTTGCATGATGTTAAAATGCATAGAAACATTCATCTAAAATGAGATATGTTAAATTGAATAGCCCTATATATGTCCATTTTGTATGAAATTAATCCTCATAGAATTTATGTCCTTGTTGCACGATGCCAAACTGCACAACATCATTTGTCCCCACAACATGACATTACACCCTATGGTTAACATCTCCTTCATTTGATGTTAATAAATCCCTTCATATAAATAAAATTGATATTCCATATAGTATCTCAAAATGAGTATCTTCTATGTATAATAATTATGCATATCGTTTTTCACTCCTTAGTGGAACTTGATCCTCATTTCTCCATGTGTTTGAATGAGATCTATATAGGGACACTTTTCATGAACAACATGTGGATTGATTCCTTCTATCAAGAAGATATGTTGCGATACCATGGTTTTAGTCCCTAGTCCATCCACAATGTTCTTTCACATCATGTGACCTATGTCATCACCTTTATTGGTTAAATTTCATAGTTCTGTAATGAACTGTGCATTGATTGATTCTCATCCTAATGAGATACGTAATGAATCCCATATATCTAATCTAGTGTCCAGCTACGATAAAAAATCACCCTTAATCCATATGTGTATGAGTCAAATAATTTTAGGGAATATAATCTCATTAAGAAATACATTTAGCAGGATTCTCATTCCAATGAGATACATAAAAATTCATAGATCTCCAATTTTGGGCCTAGCTAAAACGAAAATAAAAATACCATTCATTCCATGTGTGGATGGATCAAACCTTCATAGGGGATGTTTCTAGAAATACATGTGGCATGATTATTTTCCCTAATAATATATATTGTGATGCATGGGTTCTATCCCATGGTCCATCCACAACATGTCCATCTCTTTTTGTTGCTTCATCCTAATGCTTACCGAATGACATTAAACTACATGGAAATGAATCAAATATGTTGGGAATGATTCTCATCTCAATGAGATACGTATTGACACCCATATTTATTATCTTGGGACTAAACACAAATAAACAATCCCCCTTTACACCCTATGTGTATGGGTCAGACACGCATAGTGAACATTTCAAGAACTATGTGTGGCTTGATTATCATCCCAATGATATACATAGTTAATATTGAATCACCAATCTTGGGTCTAACAAATAATTTGGAAAATAAACCCTCTTTACTTTTACATGTGCATGAATTGGATCTATGTAAAAAAAAATTTACAGGACTTATTCCTTGATATATATAATTTATATTTTAGGTTCAACCATAAAATTGGAAATTATAAAAAATACCCCTTCCTCATGTCAAACTCTAGTTGATATGGGTAACTTTTTTAAGAACTATGTTTGGATTGATTCCTTCTCCAGTAAGTTACTTTTTGAACCTGGGTTCTATAACATGGCTCATCCACCATATAATCATCAGACCCTAATCCTCTACTTGTGTTACCATAGTGTCGCAGAAGAAACCTCTACCGCTCCTTGTTTCTCACACTGAGTACAGCTCATGTGAGCTATGAATTAGTTAAAGATATTCTCTATAAAAATAAGGTATCTCAAGTCCTATTTGGAGTTATCAATGGTCCTAGTTGTAATACCTTAAACGCCACACTATATTTCCTCATCGCATGATAATAAAATGCATGATTTTCTCTAAGAACTATAGGTGATCAGATTCTCATTTTCATGAGATATGTAGTTACACCTCGATCTTCACTATTTGGCACAAACGACAAATATTTCATCACTTCATATAATTTCACATTTTTCCTTACTGCATGATGTCAGACTACATTGAATTTAAAAAACTATGTTCGGATTGATTCTCATCTCAATGATATACGTAATGACACCTGGATCCCCTATCTCATGTCCATCCATAATTAAAATCCCACACTGCAGATGTATATATCAATCTTGCATGGGGGACTTTTAAGAACTATATGTGACTTGATTCTCATCCATATGAGTTATGTAGTGATGTCCAGACTTTCAATCTTGGGCCCAATCACAACATGATACAACTAATTCCTCTTTTATCTCATGTACGAGTCGGGTCTATGTTAGAAGAGTTAATATAAACTTTCATCTTATGTATGAGATCTTTATTAAAATCCCCATTATCCCCCTATTAATTCCATTAAATTTGGGGACCTTTAATTTAAGAACACTTAGTGTATTGATTCTTTCCCTATAAAGATACGTAATGAAACATGGGTTGTATTCCTTGGTTCAGCCACATTATCCATTTTTCACATCGAAATCAAAAACATCCTCACCACATGATGAAGAACTACATGGACCCTTAGAAAACTACACATGGATTGATTCTCATTTGATTTGAGATATGTAGTGAAAAATAGGCCACATATCCCAGTCTCATCCATGTGATAAAAGAAGATTCCCCCACCATTATACGATCAAAATCTATACAGGATATTTTATTGTAGGTTCTCTCCATAGAGAACCCATTAAGGAAATAGTAGATATCACCTTTTATACCTATCAATCGTATTGATGTATGATACTTTAAGCTCAAGGTCTATATTGGTCTGGAAACATCTTTTATACATTGTACATTACACCTTTCACATGTCATACACCTATTCTTGAATAGTTTCAGGTCTTCATAATCTTTCTTATATTTATAGTGAAAGATTTTCTAATACCTGAGAGCTCCTTTTCCTAACTATGAAATATGTTCCCCAGTTGACCTTGCATCATTTTCTTACATAACGATCGTGTCATCCATAAAATGACACTATTTCTCTATTCAATACATGCCCTATTTGGCCCTGCATAATACAAACACCATAATGTGTTTTTCATGTAATGATAACATCGTTCATGTGAGAAGCCTCTTCTATCCCACAAATCATTGATAATGGTATGCAGGAACACAAAATTTAAAGAGGTCAACCTTTGTGAATTTGTCGCATACCTGTTCTCATGACTATAATGACTCTAAAACTATGGTTTACATTTTCCATCTCCATATGTTCGAAACATATTGGAGTAACCTTGGTCCATTCGACCACAAATATCATCTATTGTTTACATTAAATTATGGTCCTAGTCATATTACGTAAAACTATAGACACTATACTTCCAAAGTTTGGGTCAGACCTTCATAGATATCATATCCCTCTAATTCTTTGGATATCATGATTAGAAATATCCCTCCTATATTCAGGTAATTTTCTCCACAAACCAAAGTCAGTGTTTGTAAAAACCTAAATCACTATAAACTTTCATCGGCTTTTAGAAAAAGAATTTCATAATTACTAGGAGATTCTATACTTAACTATGTAGTATGTACCCAAATAGCACTTTCACTAAATTCTCCTACATAACAGTCTTGTCAGCATAAGGATGTCACTATTTGGAAATGCAACACATGTCCTAGTTGGCCCTACATAATACATCCCCCATAACTGGTTTGTCAAATAACAGTAATTTTGTTCATGGAAGCGACCTCCTCTAATTCCATTGTCCGTTTTCCATATCATTATTTGGGTCTAGAAATCCGCAAATCATAACTTATAATTTACCCTTTCTATACCTTAATATGGTAGAACATTTCCAGAAAAATTAACAGGAATTAAAAAACAATTAAATATTAGGTCAGAGCTAATGTCCTTAAATTCAAGACCCTCTAATTTCCTTGCCATATGACTTTAAACTATATAACATGTAATCAAAAAGCCCTTAGTTTCCATACTAAATGACATTAAATTTCACAACATAATATCATAAAGTCCCTTTTGGACCAAATGTACCCTCCTTTACATACTAAATTCCTGTAGGATTTTTCCCATTCTTTCCCTTTGTTATCCCAGATATCCCCTTTATTCTCATAACATATTTCCTTGGAAAATCCACCCACTGTTTTCTTGATAGTCTAAATCCTAAATACCTGTGTATATCATCAATAGAATTTTAGAATTCTTGAGAGCTCCTTTACCGAACTATAAAGTATGTGTCATTGTTGGACTGTCATAAAATTGTAATTCCCCCACTCCAGTTACCCAGAGTTGGTGCATTATTACATAACACTGACAGGATACAAGGAACCATGTCCTAAAAGACCGATTACTTTAGTATCCATGGAAGAAATAGAAACATACATAAGGTTTACATTACATGATGAAAAAAACATTGTGTCCCCTTCAAACACACTTATATCCCTTATCCTATCCTAATGGTCAATTATAATTTACTTCTTCACATCCTAGGAAAAATTAAACATAAGAAAGGGGTGAGCTTAGATTCTCAGTAAGGATAACAATATAGAGGAAACATTCATAAATAAGAATAATCATTTAAGGCAATGTATAAGACTAAAACACTGGCCTTTTAAACTTAAACTTCAACATAATATTGAAAATATAAGTCAAATAATGTCGGTTACTTATTCACAAGGATATTCTACTAGTCGAATAATCACATGTAATATCAATAGCTAATTTCATAATGATGGAATGTATATTGACAAACATCATAACCACATATTCAAGGCCTCGTGCCAAGACGTCAAATAAGGATTGTGTCTATTCTGGGTACCAAGACACTAATTTGTTTCATGATACCTATTGATGCGTCAAGGATCTATACTAGGCTCCACCCATCACTTACTAAGTCTAATTCAGTCCTAATATGAAAAGGTAGAAACATAACATAAACATTCGTGTTAAAATTCTCATATGAAATCTTAATACTTTACCATAAACCATGACTGGTATAAAAACAACACATACACAGTCAAAAATAACACAAAACCTTCAATAAAATATGGAAGATTGTATCATAATATATAATCTTCAAACAAGTGTAATATATATCAATGGATGTTGACATAGATGAAATCAAAACTATTTGAGATAAAAATATCGTTCTATTTTAAAATCATTTAAATTAAAATAATTAAAAAATAAAAAATTTATTTTTAAAACATTATTATATGATTTTAGTGGAATATTCAATGGTGTTATAATGGAGAAAAATAGCTGCACCCACCATATAAGTTAAAAAAACTCTTACCTTAATTTTTCGAAAAGGTCATAAAGTGCCTTGTTTGGAAAATGACGGAATGATTCCTGTAAAAATATTTTCTAAAAATTAAAAAAGGGTATAAATGACTTTAAACCATATTAGAGGAAATAGTAAAAAATATACATTTTTACGAAACACATATGTGGATGATAAAGATGTCCATGTTGATACTTATGTATTAACATCCTCTGATAATAAAGAGATTGTAAAATTAACACTTACCTTGAAATTTTCCTTGGTAGAGGGTACGCTAACCCCTTGAATAATAGTTAAATCATTTTTATTAAATTATACAACAACCACATACACAAATATGATATCATATATGATCTTCTAATATTTTTTTGTTAATAATATTTCAGATGTATCATTGTTTCGGGTGTTAACTAATTCATTTCAATTTATAGGTTTTGTTTCATAAGTAATGTTTGTTATGGATATTATGTATTTTATTCATATCCATAATGATATTAAGTTAATTACACATTATTTTTAATAAAAAATGGAAATTTATTCTTGAATGGTTATGATGGGGAATGAATCACATCGCGTTCATGGAGACGGAAAATCGTATGTATGCACGAGTCAAAATACCAGTCTACTGATGGTGGAATAATATATAATTGGATGGTATATAATATATAAAGAATAATTAAAATGTTATATTTATTATTTAAATCAATTATACTAATTATTATACACATCTAAATAATGATGTGTCTAATAACAAATTACACCATGATGTGGAGACGGTAAGCCGTACGTATGCATGTATGGTGACTTTGTAATTCATAGGATGGATAGAATATTGAATATTGTTGTACCATGTTTATAGTAGCATTAATGAATGTATAAGGTACTATATTTATTGCTCTGGAATAGAAACAGCAAATAAAGAGGAAGTGGAAGAAGAAAACAACTTTGGAAGAGGTGATGAAATTATTACCTCTTCTTCGGATGCTTCCTTTTGATTTGATCAAAAGGGCTCCTTAAGATGGCTTTATGATAAAGAAAGGCCTCTAGGAATAAGTGAGGATATTTTGGAGGATATTTTAGTAGGGTTTGGCTGAGCCAAATGTCTTTTCAGGTGGGATTTTGAGAGAAGGGGAAGTATCCTTTTATAAAAGTGGTGAGGGTCACTTTAGAAAATTCTTGAAATATTAATTTATTATAAAATAATTTTTGGTTTCTAAGGACTAAAAAAGGATTTATTTAAAGGATAAGGTGGGTATGGGTCCAAATTTTTTTAATTTATTGGTTTTAGAATGTTTTATGTCACCATATTAACCTAATCTTTTATATTTAACTCTTATTTAAATAGTTTACCTTTTACCATGTTTGATTGTTTTATTATAATAAATGGGTAATAAACATACTATAAAAAGCCAAGAGAACCCAAAGTGGTTCATTATTAACATATGTAATCTTATATAAGTCCTTTGGGAAAACCATAGATTTTTAGTAATAATATATCATTTAATAATATAATATTTGTTTTAAAAACTCATTTATGTCAATTTTGACACTATTTGGTATTTTGTTTTTGTTAAAGTCATAAGAACTTTATCACTTCAAAAAACATTATTTAATAAACCCTGACATGTCATATTAACATATATAGTTAGTGGAATTCATCAAAAATATCAATTTACATTTATCTGGATATTTATAATATCAATTATTTTAATCTTTCATTAATATGGTAATTACTGCATCATCATTGTGCCCTAAATAAATTAAATTAGTTAATGTCTAAAAAATTATAAATAAAATAGAATTACATAGGAAATATTTTTATATTTCTAATGAAAATTTATAGTTTAATTTATCTTATGTATAACACTATATTAATAATGTTTTAGTTATGAAAATGTGAATTTAACACTTTTAACTCTTATTTAAATAAAATGATAATAAATGTCTTAATCTAATTGAAGTGGACCAAAATGAACATATTATATTCCTATGGTTTCTTTTGGTTGAAATACACTTATCCAATTGAATTATGACATGTGTTAGGGTAATAATAATATCATTTTAACCTTCAATTACCCTATTTACTTTTAATCGTGGAAAATAAAATTTTAAAGTTACAATTCACAAAAATTAAATATTTTTAAAAAATACAAAAAATTAACCCTAAGATAATATTGATATTCCGAATCCAAAAAAATTTCCTTTTTGAAAAATAATATTTATAAAATTATAAAAAGAGTTTATTACTATTCATAATGGCAAGTTTCATTTGTCGTGGTGTGCTAGAACTCGAAGTTGCATACATCACAAACTACTATATTATTCAAAGAGAAGCATGTCATGGAAACTTGTGGTGTTACATTCTTCCCCCCTTAAAATAATTTTGTTCTTGAAATATCTAGAATACTACTGCATAAAAGGATTCAGGTGTTTCTTTATCATAAGTTCCTCGGGTTCCCATGTTGCCTCTTCCATCTTATGGTTTCTCCATATAACTTTTACCAGACCAGTCGTCCGGTTTCTCAACACTTGTTCTCTAGTATCATGAATCCTGATAGGCTTTTCACAATATGACAGATCATGTTCCAATTCTAATTCTTCATAGGTGAGTACATGCATTGGTCCATGCATGTATTTTCTCAACAGTGATACATGGAACACATAAGAAAAATTGGAGACACATAGCGTCATTGCAAAATAGTAAGTTAGAACTCCAATTTGTTCTACAATTTCAGAAGGTACAATATACCTAGTACTTAACATAACCTTCTTATCAAATCGTATAACACCCTTCCATGGAGGTACCTTCAAGAAAACATGATCTCATACTTGAAATTTCAAATATTTCCTTCTGTCATCAACATATCTCTTTTGCCTACATTGAGATACATTGATGTAGGTTTGGATAATCTTAATCTTTTGCATTGTTTCCTCAACATGTTCTGGGCATATGGGTTTTCTTTTTCCAAAATCATCCGAACAAGTTGGTGTGCAATATCTCTTTCCATATAACGCCTAGTACGAGGTCATCTGAATACTTGAATGGAAGCTATTGTTATAGAAAAATTATATCAGAGGTAAATACTAATCCCACATACCTCTAAAGTCTAGTTAATAAGATCTCAAAATTTATTCTAATGTTTTAATAGTTCGTTATGATTGTCCATTAGTTTGAGGGTGGTAGGCAGTGCTCAAACGAAGTTCAGTATCCAGGGATTTCTGAAGAATTTTCCAGAATCTTGATGTAATATAGGGATCACGGTCAAAAAAATTGATAGGGGTACACCATTAAGTCATTCAACATCATTAATATATAGTCTTTCTAAGCGTTAAACTTTTAAATCTTCTCTTGTAACAAGAAAATGTGCTGAATTAGTAAGATGATCAACAATAACCCATATTGCATCATTCCTTCCTGGAGTCTCTGGTATCCCCATGACAATGTCCATCATATTATAATCCCATTTCCACTCAGGTATGGGAAGAGGTTGCATGACTCCACTAGGATATTGTCTTTCTGTCATAAATTATTGAAAAACCATACATCCTGACACATAATTATCTATCTACCTCTTTATTTTGTCCCACCAAAAATGGTCCTTCAAATCTCTATACATCTTAGTGCTACCAGGGTGTATATATAAATTGGATCTAGGAGCATCATAGAAAAATTCCCTTCTTAGATCAAGGAATATAGGGAACACAAATCCTTTTCCAAAATATTAAAATTCCATCTTCATATACAAAATCGATCAATATCTCATCGTTCGCAGCATTAATTATCTTTTGAAACTCCTCATCATCAATCTAAGAACTTCTTATCCTTTCTAGTAAATATGGTTTTGCAACCATTTGAATAATTATCGATGTTTCACCTTCCATTATTATTCCCATATCCGTATTTTCTAGATCCATGACCATAGGACCCATTTAAACTCACAATTTTTTTTTTCATAACTCCATGATCATTTCTACTCAAAGCATTTTCCACCATAAATACATTCCCCAAGTGGTAGTTTATAGTGAAATCATAATACTTGAGTAGTTCAAGCCATCAAATTTTCCCCATGTTGAGTTCTTTTTGTGAGAAAATATACACCGAACTCCTGTGGTCAATATAAATATCACATTTTTCACCGTATAGGTAATGTCTCCAAATCTTCAAAGAAAATATAATAGATTCCAAATAAAGATAATGAGTGGGATAGTTTTTTTCATGAATTTTTATCTACCATGATACATAGGCAATAACTCTATCATTCCCCAAAAGGACACAACCAAGTCCCTTCATTGAAGCATCACTATAAATAACAAACCCATCATTCCCCAATGGTAATTTTAAAATAGGTTCATTGGTTAATATTCACGTAAATTATTCAAAACATTCTTCACACTCTTTTGTCCAAAAAAATTTCACCCCATTACGTGTGATTTTTATTAATGGGTTATCCAATTGGGAAAAATTCTAGATGAAATGCTGATAATAATCGACTAAACCAATATATCTGTGTACCTCTTTTATATTCATCAGTGTTGGCCATTCATGTATTGCCTTGGTATTTGAAAGAGAGACAACGATTACATACTTAGAGATAATATAGAAAAGAAAAGAAATATTTGGAATCCAGAATTCACACTTTCTAAACATCCCACATAATTCAATTCTTCTTAGAGTCTTTAGAATAGTGATTAAGTGAGTTTCCTGATCTTCATAGCTTTTGGAGTATAACAAGATATCATCAAAAAATACCACTACAATGTGATCAATATATTCCTTGAAAAGTATATTCATTATATCCATGAAGAAAGAGGGATCATTAGTCAATCCAAAAGGTATTAATGTAAACTCATAATGCTCATACCTGGTTCGAAATGCTATCTTTGGAATGTATTCCTTCTTCATGCACAACTAATGATATCTAGATCGAAGATCAATATTTGAAAAATATTTATATACATGAATTTGATCGAATAAATCATCAATGCGAGGTAGATGATACTTTTTATTTATTGTTATAGCATTAATCCCCCCATAGTAAATGAACAACCTCATAGATTCATCATTCTTCTTAACAAAAATAACATGGGCTACCCATGGAGATACACTTGGGAGAATAAAACCTTTATTACTTAATTACTCTAGTAGTTTCTTTAGGCCCACTAATTCCAAAGTGGACCTTCTCTAAGGGGTCTTCGATATGGGCCTTGAACAAGGAACTAAATCAATGGAAAACTCAATTTCTCATTCTAGAGGATGTCCAGATAAATCCCCTAGAAACACATCAATTTTTTTTTCACAATACGTACATCCTCTATTTTAACATTCCTTTCCCCACCTAAAGTTATTTCATTCTCTTCCTCCCCAATAATTGGATTTAGTAGAGTGAATGGGGGTGGATCTAGATAAGAAAAATATGGAGAAATTTTTACTCTAAAGATTAGGTACTATTTATCATCATTAAAAATTGCACCCTCCTTATTCTTATAATAAATTTTTGCATCATCGTCCAAAATCCAATCTATACCAAGGATTATATCAAATTCAATCATGGGTATGAAAATAAGATCTGAAGATAAATCAAGTTTATATTCCATAATGTTAACTAATTGACAAAATAGTGTTTCAATGATACTTCCATTAGGAGTTTTGACTAACAACTCCCTTGTTAAATAATATTAGATATATATAATTTTCATAGAAAACTGGGAAAATATGAAACTATTCGATGATCCATAATCAAATAATTCACTGGCTAAATTTGAAGAAACCATTAAATTACCTTCCACCATGTCATTCAGGGATTCATCCCCGATAGTAGTGATCACATAAGCTTGGTCTTGCTCCTTTGGCCTTTTCTGTAGTATGGTTCCCTAAATCTTAGGTCATTAATTTGAATAATGCCCCATTTCTCTATAATTATAGCATTTAAAATTGACATTCTCTTTCTTTCCCTTGAAATCACGATTTTGGTGGCCTATTCACCACACTTGTGATAGACTCCCATTCCTTTCAGGCAAGTACCATGGTGTTTCTTCCAATATTTATTGTAGGATAGAAATTCAACTTTTCCCTTCATCCCATTATTCCCATTTCTAGGGTGTTTAGCATATCTCTTCTTCTCCTTATTTTCTTTAAATTTGTAAGACATAGATAATTCCTTTTCACTCTTGATATCACATGATACTATAACTTCATATGATAAGAAGGATTGCGAGATTAATGCTCGATTGAGAAATGGGTTTAACCCATCAAAGAATCAATCAATCTTACTAATTTGTTTATGTATATAACATGCAGCATGCATTCCTAACCCTATAAAGTTAGCCTCATACTTAGTGACATTCTCATCCTACTTTTTCCTTAAACTCAGAAATTGGGATTCCATATCTGCTTGATGGCCACGAGGAAAGTATATTTCTACGAAAAACGTTTTAAACTCCCTTAATTCCATATTATAAACTTATTCATCCTCCTTTGTGTTTTGAATCAGTTACCACCATTGATCTGTGTCTCTTGTGAGGAGATAAAATACCAGGGCCACTTTTTCCCTTTCTCTATGCCCTAAATCATTAAATATTTTCTCTAAGGAACTTATCCATTTCTTAGCTATAAATGGATTTATAGTCCCATTGAAAGTTTGTGGTTGTTTCCTCATGAAGAGGTCTAACATTGATCCTCCATGTTATGGATCAGGGTGCTCCATATGGGTAGGTTTATTATTCATAACCTAAGAGAGTTTTCCCAGTATGGTGATATGATGATCAGCACCAGCTGCATCCCTAGCTTCACTATAATTATCTTGAGTAAGAGGGAAATCCCTACATGGATTATGTGCATTGATACGATTTCAATTCCTTCTACTAGGTTCCATTTCTAAAAAATGGCATACACTATATTAGTTTATGAATCACAATACATAATTCTAAATTAATAAAATATGTAACATATATTGAAAAGTTTATGCATATAGTTCATAATCAAAAAAATATGTTTTCATTGAGGAATTATTTACTCATAAATCCTACATAATGGTATGTAAATAAAATGTGAATAATAAAAAGCATATCCCCCAAGAGTGTCATAACAAAGAGTGCAGCAAGGGTTGTTTTCGTGTACCAGGATACCCCAGGTCATTACTGAAACTCCTTGTCGAAGTTTTCACTCCTAGGACCATCTATGCCAGAGAAACATTTAACTTCTTGTAGCCAGGAAAGTAAGTATTTTCAGGGAAAACTCACAAAATCTCTATATTACCAGGACTCTAGGAAGGTCTTTTATAATAATCCTCAAATTTTATCTAAGAGTAATGTACTCAAATAAGATTTTTTCTAAATCTTGCATCCAAGGTTTGTACTAAAAATTCTATGATACCATCTATAATGCCCCAACCCTAGTAACCTATAGTTGGTGCATTATTACATAACATTGTCATGATACAATGAATCATGTCCTGAAAGACTGATTAGTTTAGTAGATTTGGAATAACTAGATACATACATATGTTTTACATTACATCATGAAAAAAACATTGTGTCCCCTTTGAGCACATTTATATCCCTTATCCTATCCTGCAGGTCAATCATAATTTACTTCTTCATATCCTGGAAAAAATAAAACATAATAAAGGGGTGATATCAGATGCTCATTATGGATAACAATATAGTGGAAACTTTCATAAATAAGCATAAACATTTTAGGCAATGTATAAGACTAAAACACAAGCATTTAAAAATTAAAAATCAACATAATATTGAAAATATAAATCAAATAATTCAATTTACTTATTCAAATTGATATTCTACTATTTGGATAATAACTTTTGATATCAATAACTAATTTCGTAATGATGGAATGCATAATTATGTACATCATAACAACATTGTCAAGGCCTCGTGCCAAGACTAAAAATAAATATTTTTTCAAGGCCTTGTGCCAAGAAATTAGTTTGTATCATGATACATAATGATTCATCTAGGTGTTATAGAAGTCTCTACCACTTACTTACTAAGTCCAATGCATTCCTCATATAAAAAGGTTGAAACATAACATAAACATTCATATTAAAAATAGCATACGAAATCTAAATACTTTAACCATAAACCATGAATGGTATAAAAATTACACATCTATAGTCAAACATATCACAAAACCATCAATATAATCTAGAATATTTTATCATAATAAATCAACTTAAAACATGTGTAAAATCCATCAATTTATGTTGACATAGATGAAATCAAAACTATTTCGGAGAAATCTATATTTCTAATTTTAAATCATTTAAAATTCCCACAATTATAAATGAAAACATTTATTTTGAAAATATTCTTATAATCTTGTATGGGGAGCTTTAAAGGTGTTATAATGGTGGAAAATAGCCACATGCTCTGTATAAGTTAAAAAACATTCTTACCTTAATTTGTCGAAAAGATAATAAAGTGCATTGTTTGGAAAACGACAGAATGATTCCTTTAAAAACATTTTATAAAATGTCAAAATATGGTATAAATGACTTTAACCCATATTAGAGGAAATAGTAAAAAAAATTTGAAATACATTTTTACGAAACATGGATGTGGATCATAAAGAAGTCCTAGTAGATACTTACGTATTAACAACCTCGGATAATAAAGTGATTGTAAAATTAACTCTTACCTTGTACTTTTCCTTCGTTGAGGGTACGTTTACTTCACGTATAATAGTAAAATCACTGTTATTAAATTATACAAGAACCACATACTCAAATATGTTATCATACATGATCTTCTAATAGTTTTTTTTTAATAATACTTGAGTAGTATGATTGTTCTCAGTGTTAACTGATTCGTTTTCCTTTATTTGTTATTTTACATAAGTAATGTTTGTTAGGGATTGGATGTATTGGATTCATATACATAATGATATTATGTTCTTTAAACATTATTTTTAACCATAAAAATAAATTTATTCCTGAATGGTTATGAAGGGGACTAGATCTCATCACGTTCGTGGCGACGGTAATCCGTACATACGGACGAGCAACAATACGATTCTATTAATGGTGGAATCATATATAATTAAATGGTATATCATATATATATATATAATCATTAAAATGTTATATTTATTATTTAAATCAATTATACTCATTATTATACCCATCCAAATAATGAACTGTTGAATAAAAAACTACACCACGACGTGGAGACAGCAAATCGTACGTACGCACGTATGGTGACTTTATCATTCATAGGATGGATAAAATAATTAATATTGTTTTTCCATATTTATAATAACATAACAGTATTTATAAGGTACTGGAGTTATTACTTTAGTGTGGAAATAACAATGAAAGATGATGTAGAAGAAGAAAAGAACTTTGAAAGAGGTGATGGAATTTTTACCTCTTCTTTGGGTGCTTCTTTTTTATTTGATCAAAAGGGGCTCCATAAGTTGGATTTATGATCCAATTAAGACCTCTAGTATGCATTGAGGGTAGTTGGTAGGATATTTTAGAATGTTTTTCCATGCCAAACGGCTTTGGAGGTGTGATTTTGAGAGAAGGGGAAGTACCCTTTTATAAGAGAGGTGATGGTCACTTTAGGAAAAGCTTGAAATATTAATTTATTATAAATTAATTTTCTATTTCTAATGGCTCTGAAAGGATTTATTTCAAGGATAAGGTGTGGATAGGTAATAAACCTCTCATATAATAGGTTTTATATAGGTTTATATCACTATATTAACCTTGTCTCTTTAATTTAACTCTTAGTTAAGTAGTTTAACTTTTACCATGTATTCTTTATTATTATTATAGTAAATGGTTGATAATCTCACTATAAAATGCCAAGAGAGCCCCAAGTGGTTCAGTATTGACATATATGACCTTATATTAGTCATTTAGAAAATACTTGGGTATTTTGAAATATTATATCATTTAAAAATGTAGTATTTTAAAAAAAACTCATTTATGTCAATTATGTCACTATTTGGTATTTTGTTTTTGTTAATGTCATGTAGACTTTATCACTTTCAAAAAAATTATTTAATCAACCCTAATATGTCATATTAACATATAAAATTAGTGTAATTCATCAAAAATATAAATTTACATTTTATTTTCATATTTATAATATCAATTACTTTAATCTTCAATTAATAAGGTAATTACTACATCATTGTGTCATAAATAAATTTATTTATATAATGTCTAAAAATTTATAAATAAAATAGAATTATGTAGGAAATATTGTTAGATTTATAATTAATATTTATAGTCTAATTTATCTTTTTTATAACCCTACATTAAAAATGCATTAGTTAATAAAATTTAAGTTTAACACTTTTAACTCTTCTTTAAATAAAATAATAATAAATTCTCTAATCTTATCCAAGTGGACCAAAAGGATTATATTTTATTCATAAGTATGATTTCGGTTGAAATAAACTTATACAATAGAATTAGTACATGTGTTATGGTAATAATAATATCAATTTTATCTTTAATTACCCTATTTACTTTTACTCGTGGTAAATAAAAGTCAAAAGTTACTACTCACCAAAAATTGAAAGTTTTCAAAAAAATAACAAAAATTTATGCTATGCTAATTTTTATATTATGAATCCAATAATGAAGTCCATTGTGAAAAATAATATTTATAAAATTTCAAAACGTGGGTATTACTGTTCATAAAGGCTTGTTTGATTGGTCGTGGTGTGCAAGAACTCGAAGTTTCATACAACCCAAGCAATTGTATTATTCCAAGAGAAGTGTACTATGGATGCTTGGGGTGTTAAAAAAATTCTCAAACAGAATTGAACTATCAGAAAAAGGATTCCACTCTTTTTTTATGCAGCACATGCCCTAGTTTGTCCTGTATAAAGCAGTCCCCAAAATAGTTTTTTAAAATATAGGTAACATCATTCTCATTGGAGACCTCCTCTATTTATATACTTTATGTTTTAGATTTGGTGACCATAAAAATCAGGAATCAAGATTCCCCTTGGAAATATGTGGAGAATATTGGGACCTTTCACACCTGTCAAGCCTTGTTTGGGTTATAATTTCAAATTTCATGGTCAATGATATTTGACCTAAACCATTAGAATTTTTAGACTAACATGAATAAATTGAAAATACCAACAATAGAAACATATTACTCACGAATCTAAACACCTACCAAGGGAACCCTGGAAAAAATTCAAGTCTCAACTCGCAATACATACACTTTTTAGGGTTTAGGCAATACTGAGCAATAAAATGTCAAAAGATAGAAAGTATGTTGGGTTTTCCATACAACCCTAGAAATAGTCAAACTAGGATTGCTAGGCCCCATGAGTTAGGAAACAATTAGAGCAGTCTTTCAAACATTATGTTTCTCCACAAACCATGAAATGATGTTGGGATGTGTCAACGTTCCCTAATGTTAACTTATACAAGATTATTTTCATTCTAAAAAAATAAAATTCTTTGGTGGGGCCTTCTTAGACACCATAGAATGTGTTTCATGCACTTTAACAAGGAATTAATTATTGTATTTCCATTTTTTACAAGACTGATCAACATTGTGGGATAACTGGAAATACCCCCCTCTCTATAAGTAGGTCATGGATTTCTTTGATAGATGATAAAAATATATTGATCCATTAAAATTCAATTTTAGAGTTTCTTCCAAGAATAAATGGTGAATTCACCATATAAATAAGTTTATATCACTTTTACAGCTTTAATATGACTGCTCGCAAAGCTAAAATGGTCATACAGATCAAATGTTATGTCAGTCAGAAGATAGATAAATTTTATCCTTGGGAGATGCGCCGATGAGCTGTGCTGAGGAGATATGTTGAGAGTTACACCGAAGAGATATGCCGATGAACTACGCCAAATAGCTACACCAATGATATATGCTAAAGATATTCACTAAATACCCCTATATTATTATAAATAAAACCCTTGTTCTCCTTTTTTTAGTGGTGGGAAAATATAGAAGAAACCTTAGAGCTCTCATTACGCGCCCACCATTTTCCCAAGTCCTAAAAAACTCTTATGTATCTCTTTAAAACATGAGAGAAGATATAATTAAATGGGAAAAGTGAATAAAAGTCTCATAATGGTCTATAACATGAAACCTGATACCAGTACCTATGTAGCATACGTGTGCAGGGGTCCTGTGCAATAGACCTATGATGCAGACCTCCCTGAGGAGATATCCTGAGGAGCTACCCTGAGGAGATACCCTGAGGAGCTACCCAAGGAACCCCAAATGGGAATCATCCTTCGGAGAAATCCCCAACCAAACCTCAAATGGGAATACTCTTTAAGATTATTCCCCAACCCAACCTCAAATGGGAATCCTCAATAGGAGTAAGCCCCACACAAACCTCAAATTGGAGTCCTCCTTAAAAGTAAGCCATAACCAAACCTCAAATGAGAATCCTCTTTAGGATTAAGCCCCAAAAAACCACAAATAGGAATCATCCTTAGGATTAATCCCCAACCAATCCTTATATGCTCATCCACTTTGGTAGTAATCCCTAACCAAACCCCAAAGGGGCATCCTCCTTAGGATTAATCCCTAACCAAACCTAAAAATGGAATCATCCTAAGGAGTAATCACCAACCAAACATAAAATGGGCATCCTTATTAGGTGTAATCCCCAACTAATCCTCAAATGGGAATCCTCCTTATGATTAAGCCCCATCCAAAACTCAAATAGGAATCCTCTATAAGAGTAATCCCCAAAAAATACTCAAATGGGATTTCTCCTTATGAGTAATCCCCATCCAAACCTCAAATGGGCATCCTCTATAGGAGTGAGCCCCAACCAAAACTCAAATGGGAATCCTCCTTTAGAGTAGGCCCCAACCAATCCTCAAATGGGAATCCTCCCTAGGAGTAATCCCCAACCAAACATTAATCCATATTATGATGATTCAATACATTAATAAATATACCTTCTATAGCACATCCTTCTCAGAAGTAATCCCTAACTCATTTATATCAAAGGACCATACTCTCCTATGATATTTACCAAACTATGTGGGCATCGATTGTTATCTAAATGAGATATATAGGAAGCCTCCCTGAGGTACAAAACTAATACCCTAAATAATCATTGTCGTTTATAGTTCATAATCCAATTAGGGTATAATTTTACATGGAATATCACATCCCTTTTATGTAATCTAGGATACTTCGGAATAATTGTCATACTAAACCCTATCTAGGAACATTCCTCCTAGAGGTCCTTATAACATCGCTATAAAAGGTATGATGTGTCCCATTAAGAGGCAAAAAAATATGTGGGATATAATCCCTTTCACAAGGATATGTAGGTACCACATCTATGGGTTCAATCCCAACATCAAAACAGTGCCCATATCCCTAGATAACGATACACTCTAGAGTATACTCCCATCTCCAAAAATAATGATAAACTCTAGAGTAATCCCTCTTTTCTACCTAGATAACAATAAATATTAGAGTGCACCTCTAAATTGATTTAAAAATAACATAGTTCTAACAATTCCAAAAGAATCTTTAACTAGTATACTGGAGGATACCATTGATGGAGAACCTCAGATACATATAGATGTCTCCATTAATGAATAACCTTGGATCAATATAGATGATTAACAATTACATACATGCTAATAATATATTTCTAATCTATAAGGGAAACTCTTATTATACATTGATAATTAATAAGTATTTGTGAACATATCATAAATCTATGGGAGATTACTAGAGTTGGAAACTATTCCCCCGAAAGGGGGTGATGAGACTGACATCCCATCCTATTGACAAATGTGAGTTATTAAGAATCACCATCCAAACAACCTGATAAAAGCCTACCTTTGGAATGTAGGTCCCCATGGACTTAGAACCATTGGGTGTTTCCTGTTCCATAAATAAATCTAATGGATGCCTTTTAGAAATAAAGACTCTTATCTAAGTCCCATTTATGAGGGGAAAATCATGTTGAACTTTCAAACTACCAACGCAAGGAACAACTCACTATTGAGTCTTTGGTATGAAAATTTCCATCTTCCATTAGGGGTTCCTCTAATATACTTATTTCTATGGATTGGATCAATGTTGTAGAAAATATATATTTTTCTTGAATGTGCATACCATGACATGTTTATTTTTTCATGTATCATTTAGAAGGATAATCTGACCAATGGTGGAATGTTATCATGAATACGAGGGAAGAGGTTGAAATTTACTCAATGAAATGGGAAGAGTTTCAGATTTTATTTTTCAATAATTATTTTTCTCAAACTCTGTATGAAAATAGATTTTAAATTGTTTAAATAAATTATAAGGATGATGAATCTATTGGTACCTATGAGAAAAATATCCCCACACCTTTGAGGTCAGATTATGGTTTTAACATTGATCAAGAGAGAAATATTAAATGATTATTTAGTGTGTTGATAAAACATATTTTAAAGGAATTTGATATAAGTGGGTTTGATAAGTATGAACAAATCACTCAAATTTAAATCAATGTGGAAATATAAATAAAATAATATCAGTGTTCTTATGGTTTTGGGAATATAAAGAGAAAGAAATAATTTCAAATTAATTATGATACTAAAACCCATTGAAAAAATAAAACTAAATTTCCTTTATTATATAAGTGTGGAAGGGATCATAGAGGAAATTTCCTTATGAGGTATGGTAACTATTTTATATATGGAAAATATGGACATCAGGAAAAGTAATACATAAGTGATTTAAAGGGGAAAACCAATTAAAATATTGGTAAAAATATTAATCAAATGTTCCACCCACAATTCAATTGTAAAATTTTAATGAGTATGGAAATTATACTAATTAGTACTTGAATATAAGAGCTAATAGTGATAATTTGAGTCAATAACCTCTTAATATCTGTGAAAAATAGAAAGTTCATGAGATCAAAACTTTTGGTATGGGTAATGAGAACAATATGTTTAAAGATATACTTACCAAAAACTCTAGAACTAAATAATTTTGTATTTGATAATTAGTCAACCAACTCATTTATATCAATTGAATTTAATAAGGGTATCATGTCACCACATTAATTATTAGATGTTGAGTTGGAATTAAAAACACTAAATGGTGTGATGATCATATATCAAGTCAATAGATCCTCTTCTATATAATTTATTCGGAATGTGATTCATGTATACCATGTGATTCCCCAAATAGTTTATTTTTATATGATTTTGGGCATGGAATGGATCTATATATATAGATAATGTATCAGTTTTTGAAGAAGGTAAGTCTCAATTGATAATCTAAAAAAACATAAGATTATATTTCATTATGTGAAAAAATATGAACTTCCTATGGATGTTACATCAATTATATGGGTCTTATTGCCTATTCATCAGGGGTATTTATCTCAAATTATTTCGACAAAACAAAAAATACTTGATATTCCAATTTTTCTGAATTTTGATGATTTATTTCCTAAATTAGAACCCAGTCTACCATAAAATAATGAAGTTGTGTTTTACAAAGAACTCATCCCTGATGCTACATATATTTGGAAGAATACATATGGAATGGTGAATATTGAGTTGTAGGAAGTTAAAACCAAACTCTAGGAGAATCTTGATAAGGGACTTATAAACCAAAGTGTGTCACCATGGGGTTAACCTATTTTTTGTTATGATGAAATATGGTTAAATTCATACTTTTCTTGATTATAATTAGTGAAACATGATCAATATCAATAACAAGTATTTTTTCACGTATTATTGAAAAACTTGATCAGCTGTGTAGTGCTCAATACATTTTAAATATTAATATTCGTTCCAAATATCAATAATTGAGCGTCAAGAAGGTGGATATATCAAATAAAACCTCTTTATGAGGTATGGGAGTTATGTGTTTATAGTAACATCATTTTTAATTACCAATCACCCCACTATGTACATCTATCTAATGAATTGAGTTTTTATATTTTAACATGGTAAATTTATTGAAGAACTCAGTGAGGATATCATTATATATTTGAAGAGAAAGTAAGTCCATAAATATCATTTAATTTTTTGAAGACCAATAGGAAGGATAAGTGGTATTCCAAATTTAGAAGCTATGAAATTTAGAAATAAAAATATTTATTCATGGATCATATAATCTCAAGAGAGGGTATATAGGTGGATCCTTCAGAGATGGAATTTATTGAGAAATGGTATTTACAAACTAGGGTAACTGATATCCAAAGTTTTTATTGGGTATTATTGATAACAAAAGTTCATTTTTATGGATTCTTATTTTTATCTAATCCAATAACCACATGGACTCATAAGAGAGACATGTTTCTTTAAAAAGATAAAACTGAGTTAAATTTAAAGGAAATGAAAATAAGGTTGGTTTTTTCACTTTTGAATACACTAAACTATAATGGAAAAGGGGTTTGATCTATATTTATGCATCAAAGAAGATATTTTGATTCATCCTCAAGTGGAATGATATTTTGATATCATATGCCTCTATCCAATTGAGAATTCATAATCACAATTATTTGACTTGTGATTTGCAGTTGAAAACAGTATTATTTACATTGAAAATATAGTGGATTTATCATTATGGGGAACGATGTGATATATATAAATATCATAAAATATTTGTGTATATATTCACATATAAAAAACAATAATATGTTCCAATTTATATTATTGGAGTTGATTAAAGACTTTGATTTCTCAATAAATTACCACCATTAGATTAGAAACTAGGTGGTTGATGCTTTTAGTTAGAAAGGCCATGCTACTGTGTCTATGGTAAGGATTTATATATATCCAATACTTATGTATATATCAAATATAGATATTGAGATCATGAAAATTGGTACATACCACATATTTCATAGACAAATTTTTAACCATCCCTCCTTGTGAGTATTAAAGGGTCTTAGAAGGAGGATGTTGAAATAGAGAATAAAGAGAGAATTTTTCCAATGTTCTACCGTGATTATAATGGAATAAAAATTTTAAATAACTAAGTATGTGTCACTTAAATAACAAACATAAAAAAGGATATATTTGATGTATCTCATCTTTCATCATTCTCTCTCTATCATGGAGGAGCTCAAATGTATAATGATATAAAAGAATTTTTCGGTGGGATAACATAAAAAGTGTTATTTGAGAGTGTGTATCTCGATTCCTAGTATTTCATTTAGTTATAGATGATAGATTTAATTTTAAGGATATTTTTTATAATTTCCCATACCTGAATAGAAATTGAAAAATGTTGTCATGTATTTTTTCATCAAACTCTTCATAACATCTAGATGTAACAATTCTATTTAGGTTGCAGTCGATAACTTAACAAAGTCATCATATTTCTTCATAGTAAGAGGTAATCATTATCTTTATTGTCTTTCCATTATATATATCATTCAATTTGTAAGATTTTATAGAGTACTACATTCTATTGTATCTAATCAAGATCATAGGTTCATCTCAAAGCCCTAGAGAAGTGATTAGATGGTATTGAAGATTAAGTTAATAACTAGACAAAAAGTCATTTTAGAAAGATGGTTATTCTAAGATGACCATTTAATCCCTTAAAGATATGTTTAGATATTGGTTATATTGATTTCAAAGGTGTTTTGGATCAATACTTTTCTCTGGTCATGTTTTTTACAAAAAATATCTTTCTCCCAAATTTTCAGATAGCTCCTTTTAAACCCCTTTACGGTAAGAGGTTTATAACACAATTATTCTAGGATAAAGATGGATAATTATTAAATAGTGACATAATCTAGCTCATAAAGTGGAATATAATGTTAGATTCATTTATAAGTCCATCCGGGCAGCTTAGTTTCAATATAATTGTTATGCTGACAATCATCATAGAGATATAAATTTTAATGTTGGTAACACGGTATTCCTACGAATATTTACCTGGAATAAGGTTATAATATTATAAATGAAGAGGAAAAATTTATCCCTTTATATATTGTTCCCTGTAAAATTATTTATTTGATCGGGATTGATATTTATCATAATTACATTCCAACGAATATGTCTCAAGTTCATGATGTGTTCTAGGTATCTCTCCTGAGAAAGGTCATCTGTGTTCCATCACATGCACTCAAATCAAGAATTGTACAATTTTATAATGATCTATCTTTGGAGGAAATACCATTAGATATTTTAAATCAAATATTTAAGTTATTTTGAAACTAGCCCAGTTACCTATTCAAGGATTTTGGGATAAACCATAAATTTTTGGAAGCTATATGGGAACCAAAATTTGTGCTGAGGATAAAAGTATCCCCAGTTGTTTGTATCGGAGTGAAGACGTTTTGGGGTTATGTTATTATTATATGGTTATATTGTAACACCCCAATATTTTATGTTATATTTATCTTTATATAATTTTATCTTTTTTGATATCTTTCTTTACAAGAAACATCTAGATTAAGTGAACCATTTTATAATATAGAATTATTATTATTTATTATGAAAATTATCACCTATATATTGGATTATAATGTATTAATAAATATAAATAAATTATTAAAAATTAGTTTTTACATATGTATAAAATGAATTCATCTGTTTTAATGGTTTGTATAATTCAATTACATCATTAGAGGAAAAAATAAATGTTATTTCTAAAAATAGTTTATATATGCACAATATGTTTTTATCTTAATGAATTTTAATTAATATCTATTAATGACTTATTTATATAATTTTATTATATAATATATAAAATAAAATATTTTATCATTCAACTTATAGTTTTTACATGGAAAGGAATCAAGGAAAAATTATTTTTATTCTTAAAAATTCACATCAGTCAAATTAGTTTTGTTGCATTTTGTGTAATTATTTAATAATAGATTTATTCCAATTATATAAAATAAATATTATAAAATTACTTTCTTATTTAGAATCATAATAATTAAAAATACATAATATGTTGAAATTAATTTTTTTTCATTATGAATATATGCCAAGATAAAATTTAATTACTATAGTAAATGATAATAGAGGTTTATGAGGGGTTAAAATGAGGATATCAGAGTTAAAATGACATAAATATTGAATAAAAATATTGTATTAAAATATTTTTGTACTGTTTAATCCTATATTCAAACTAAATCCAATTTATATCTTGATCCCTTGAGATTGACTTTATAATATTTGAATATTAATAATATTTACAAATGTGCCACTCCCATTTCTTATAAAAAAGAACTCTTTATCCTTTCTTATCCAGAGCACATAAGAATTTAATCTTAACTAAAACCTAACCAATTGTCTTCTCAAAATCCCTTTACAAGTTTTATAGGTTCTTCTCTTCATTGGGTACCAACCCAAGGTTCCTTAAGAATATATTTTATGGTGTTTTCCTATGAAGAGGTCTATGTTCTTATCAATTGTTTACAAGGTTAATTCTTATTCTACAGGCTCTAAATTTTATTATATATCCAAAATTAATAAATCTAGTATCATAAATATACTAGTACGTTATTATAATTAGGTTAAAATTATTTTTCCCACCTTTCAATAACAATTGACATTAAAGTATCACACTTGTGTATGTGTAGACTATCACCTCAATGTAGCAATATGATTTATTTTTCTACACCGTGAATCATGGTTGTTTATTAGGATCAATTTTATATTTATATATAATATTTATGATATAATTATTCTTCAGGAATTTTAATATTTAATCTACCTTTTTACCTTTCCATTTTTGGGAAAATAATAACATCGCTCATTCGAATGTGAGGACTACTGCCTACACGAAGTGATGTGATTCATTTTTTATCATTGATTTATATAAATCATTATAAAACTATATATGATGAAAAAATATTATAAATATTTAGTGATTAGTATTGGATATTGGAATAAACCTTGACCAATTTTCAATTAGTGTGTCCATCGAACAGAAATATTAAGGGATAACAGACCAATTTTCACTAGAATGTCTGTTTTAATGAATATTATATCAATCAAAAGAAAATTATAAATTATAAAGTAATGATACATGTTTATTTATGTGTTAATATGGTCATATAAAATATTTATATCTAATATTAATTTCTATTAATAAATATTTTTATGTCTATAAAGCAATACGGGACTTGAGGTACGGTTTTAAATTGAAATTTTATTTCTTTTTAGGATTTCCTATATTAAATTTACATTGAGGGATAATATATGGATATGATAATTTAAACCACATATATATTATTATGATATGGTTATTCCAATAATTTTTTTGTATTAGTACCATTATTCTATCTTTGTTACCTAAATGATCGAGAAAATATTTTTAAAGAAAATCCATCCTTATTTTCTCTTTTCTCATTAAACTTTTTCTTCTATGCTCATGCTCTTCACAATTGTTTTGTAAATATTTTTTCATATACACTAAATAGTTTAAAATGTTAATTTTTAATACAATTTTTTGAATTCAACCTTTTAAAAGATTTTTTTTGAAAAATTCATTTCTGAATTTTTTTCAAAAGTCTGAAAAGAATGTTAACTTTTAACATATACCACATGACTATATTTTACCTCCTTCATGACCATTTTGTTTCTTTAAAGTTTCCCTTACATGATTCTATTTTTGTTTTCAAAAAAATAATTTTTCAATATTCTAGGAAATATTAGTCTAAATTATCATAAAATAAAATAATATTTTACACACGTTTTAAAAAGAACGTTTTAAATGTACTGTTAATGGTATATTTCATCTGTGGAATCAAAATCTAAGGATTTTTATCCTTCCCTAGGGATATGATCATATGCAACCATCAAATATCCTTCTCTGGATGAATTATGATGATGATGGTTTATGGATAACTCTATAAAAAATTATTCTCTAACACAAGATAACTAAGTTAGGATAAAACCATTAGAAATCTTGTTTCTTTTCCATGAGTTATTTTATGAATAAATAAAACAAATCATGAAACTTTTTCCCCTTCCATGGTTTATGATATAAGGATCTGATTAATGTTTCTGGATCTTATGTCACACATAAGTGTGGTTTTCATTATGTAATAGGTGGTCCTACAATTATATTTCCCTCAAATGCATTGGGTAAAGATTGATATCTCGTGAGATAATAAGAAATAGAATGGGGATTGAACCAAGTTTAGTAAGGAAAAATATCTAATAAAATTAATTTGGGTGTAAAACATGATTAATGAAATGATGGAATGGGGAGTGAAACCAATCCACTTTCATTGTTTGGTTTGTGAAACTTTACTAAGGAAATTTTTTACTATAATTATGTGTATGCTACGAACTTATTTCTTATTTTGAGGATTTTTTCTCAGGGACCTTGTTTGATTATTTATTATTAAATGCACTTTTTATTTATGTATTTTATTTAAAATTATTAGTTCATGATTTTTGATTAATTATTTTTGACTAATTGGGAATGATTTTTAAAATTTATTATCATATTTTCATACCCATATGGTTATCTTATGCTCACTTATGATCATGAATTGATTTCTCTTATTTTATCCTTTACTAAGAATTATATCTCTCCCTTTATTATGTTTATATTATCCTAGTTTTGAAGAAATGTTTTATGTAGGGTATGTCTAAGAAGTGTACTATGTCAAAAAAAGAATTTTGGGGCATTCTAATGATATTTCATTAAATTAGATGATTATATATCTAGTCCATAATGAAACTAAACCATTTTTATTTTGAGGTAGGTATTGTTACCATATGTATTAAATGTTCATATAAAATGATGTAATATACATATATGAAATTATTAGGTCACCTCATACTCTAATAGGTTATGTGTATTCATCAATAAATAACCCAAAATAATGTCCACCACTATGTTTATTAGGCTAAAATGAATTGAAAATATTAAAATGATATAACTAAGGAAAAATTGAATTTATATGTCAAGGATGACAATTGAAATAAACCAACCTCCATTTTCTAGCTATACAATTATCACAAGTGTACAATTTTAAATATTTTAAACAAAAAATAAAATCATGTTTCAAAAAAATATTATTTATCTTCTCAATATTTGGGTTTTTAATATAATTTTTTATTTCGGAAGAAACACTACACTATAACAAATTATGTTTCAAAAGAAATATAATATCTAATCTAATACAAACAAACTACTTAATACCTCTTCCCTTTATTATGAAAATGATTGAAATCATCCAATTTCATATCTTAATGTGTTGAAAAAACATTTAATATAATTATCATTGGTAGAAATATGATTCAATCAACCATATGATGTTTTCAAACCATATTCTAAATCATCTAACTTCATAGACTCCTATTTAGTCAAACAATCTCCAACTATACATCGTCAACATGAAAATCAATGTCAATATTTATAATCCAAAAATTACCTAGGTTGTAAGAAGAAAGTGACTCTTTATTTATGTTATGTCAATGTAATTAGCAATGACAATTCTCATGAACAGATCGTCATAAATATCATTAAATTAATCCTAGAAAATAACAAGATCAAACCTATATCTATTGTTGAGTAATCATCTCCATCAACAATTTTTCATCCATTGATGTTCCTTCATTATATTTTCCATTTTAATATAATTTAATATTTTCAAGACATTACATTTCACACTATAATGACTACACTCATAACCTTTTATCCTAGATTTTCTACTACACATTCTTTAACCTAGGGTGAACTACAATAATTTAATTCCTAGATTCACCCACAAATCACTATAACAAAATTTTATTTCAAATATCATTCCATACTGTATACAGCAAATTATATATTGTATATAGTAAAAATAAAAAATCTAAATGAAATGAAACTATCTACTGAAGAATAAGTTATAGTAACATGAAAATTATCCCAAGAATAAAGAAATATATTATTTAAGAAAATAACCAAAACCTCAACATTAAAATTAAGAAAAAAGATAACCAGCTGATCAAGATTTCCCAGAAATTCACCTAAGTAATCAGAAATTATGAAAACATCATTATATCTCATGTTCATCAATTATTTAAGAATAAATAATTTATTACTTCCAACCATGGATGAATTATATTTTGCAACATTCTCATGTAATATTCTAGAATGAGAGATATGAAAAATATGGTTTATCACATTTTCATCCAACAACTAATGAATGGGAAAACAAACTGTCTCATTCTTAAACACCCATTCGTTATTAGACATTCCTTTTATCTCTTAGCTACCAGATGCCAACAAATATATTCAATGGAAGATTATAAAATCTTTTATTTTTAATTACATAATTTATAATCAATAATATTTACTTGGATCATCCAACTCTAATTAAAATCCATGATTTATTATAAGAAGGATATGATCTATGAAGTAAGATATTGGTAATGAAGTGAATGTTGGTTTTTTAAGTCAGTGAATAATACATATGTGTGAGAATAAAATTTTATTCCCTTTCAGTCATGCCTAAAGAAAATCAGATATATAAAAGGCCAAATATGTGTGTAGATAAATAGTTATTGACACTAATATTTTTATCCTTGAGAACCTTAAATGTTGAAACCAACTAGAACTAGACTAGGAAGTTGAATCCACTAAAATTGATGAGAATACAGTAAATGCTACAAAAAATTAATGGTATTAATATAAATATAACTATATAATAATATAGGTTATACATGTGAAAAAATATGGAAAAAGGATGTCTTCACATAAAGAAGATAACAAATAGATGTGACTCTATGTATTTGATATCAAATGTTAGAAAATTAGGTAAAATAGAAATAAATAAATAATATAAAAACATTTTCAATCGAAACATCTCTAAATTATTAAAACCACTCTTTATTTGGATATAGCACACTTTAATAACTAAAACAACTAATGTGCATATTAAATTGAAAACAGATAACATAAAAAATGCCTATTCTCATCCAATATAATAGGAATATGTGGTTTTTTACTATCTTCTTGTCTAAAACCATCTAACAATAAAATCAAATAATCACCTGTCTTCACATCTATTTTTGTTACTTTTTTTAATATTCATGTGGTGTCCCCATATGAGGACTACAAAAAAATATTATTCTATAAAGCGGTTTGATGATGGATATATATAAATGTGATCTATGATGGATATAATGAGTATGATTCATTGGTACCTTTCATGATACAAGATTAGAAGATTAGGTGATCTAGTTACTTCCTACTCTTAGAGAGTAGTGTGGGATAAGGATTATATAGTGAATCTCAATATTTTTCCCTAAAATATTTTTATGAAAACTGTGGGGTTATGGGATTCACTAGTTAAAACATATTAAATTGATGAAAATAATGTGATATATTATTAAAGGCTTCATTAATGTCAAATTAATGAAATATAAGAGTAATGTGTATATTGTTTCGTTCGATTGCAGTTCTAAAAAATTAATTTTAATTTTTAGGGGGATTATAAACCATGATTATACCAATGTGAATGAATATTATAAATAAATGGTATATATGATTCAATTATAAGAATGGTCTTGGTGATTTTATGGACACATGTAATTGACATAAATTATAGTGTTGGACCCAAAATATACACGGTAATACAAAACTATATCCTTATTAAATTGATGAACACATTTGTATTAATGATGAATTGTTATGATTGTCATGAAATTTAATGAGAATGGTCGTCGAGAATGCGAAATGGATATGTCTAAACAAATAAATATTGGAAAAAAGGAGGAATTGCGGGTTCTCATTGGGCCAATAGCCTAATGGATTTACTAGGTAACCTGCAATTTTTTAGTAGAGCACACATAAAAACATAGCCTATTTTAAAAATAGACCTAATGTTCCATGATTATAAAATTCATAAAATTCATGGAATATTCTAAGGTATCATAGGATATACTATGAACAAATATCTATTTAATTAAATATTATTTGAACAAATGAATAATAATATATCATACAATATACATAAAAATATAATTTAAATCTTTATTTGTTATTTTTTAGAAAATATAAGGATATTGGTTTTAAGGGAAAGATTGGGGAATAAGACCTACCACATCATTTCAATTTTATACCTAACCCAATTGATCTACATAAATATGTTGTTATACACAACCATGGCTTTACTCAACCTTCCGCATTATAGATAGAAGGTCCCAAAATTCCTTACTTATAGACATTATATTTTGAATAATCACATACCTCATAATTGTTTTCATTCTCGATGCCAATTTCTAACCACTCTAAAATGACATCATATAGAATATATTTATTTTATGATTCTATATATTTTTATTCTTGGAATGTTTCCTCCATTTCATGTACCATTATTTAATATCTTCCTACATGTTTTTTTTTCTACTTGTGTTTTCATTTTATATTTTTTATTTTCAAATTGTTTCATGTTTTCCATTATTTTAATTTTTTGAACATCAAACCTTAGTTTCATAATATATGTACATTTATGGATAATTTAATCAACTTCATTTGTTCTTATGGATAATTGATTTTATTTTTTTTAATTAAATGTTTTTATAAATAACTCAATATGGTAACATCACTTTATAAATTTTATTGATTTCTCTATCTAATTTTATAATATTAAATAAATGTTATGTTATTATATCTTTAGGAATTTCATTCCCAATATTATTTAAGTGAATTTAACATGATTATAAATTAAATCATAATTTCACATCTATTTTTGAGTCACCTGAGGATTTTTGAAAACAACTTAATGTTATATGTTAATAAAATTAATGAAAAATAACTTGCTCCCAAATTAATTATCCTATGTTTCTCTTCATTTTGTTCTTCATTATATTATAATATATTAAAAATAGAAAAATCTAAGATAATATAATTTTTATTATGTATGAGTGTCCTCCACATCCTTTATTTAACATCAATAGATGACTATTGTTATGTCGCAACCATATTTCCTTTATTTAACCATAACCATCCATTTAAATCATAGTTTTATTTACATTAACTATAGAAATTTCAAGTGTATTATCTTTATGGTTTTCCATTGTAATGTTTCATCAAAATTTCCCATTCATGTAGAAATGAAAATATATAAGTTAAATGATTATAAAAATTCATATTAAATTATTTCACATCAATAATTTGTGATTATTTTTCAATGAATTTTTATTAAATGATTTTTTGGGTCCTATAATGCATAGTTTCCCTCTTTTTTATTTAATTAATAGTTTCGTAAGGGTATTGTAAAGAAAAAGAGAAATAGTTAATTAATTATTTAGGAATCAACCATTTTAATTCTATTAACCCCTATCCATATATTATTCTATTTATTCAATATTATTTATTTATAATACACATGCATTATCTATCAAGGATAATTAGGGCTTTCATTATAATAATGTATTGGTTTAGTGTTAACAAGTTTTCCACCACTATGTGGGTATTTGACATGATTATGTTTTTTAGAAAACATATATTTTTATATGAATGTACAATAATATGCTGAAAAATTAATAGTTTTTTAAAAATATAAATATTTTGTGATGTTTAATTTTATTATTTTTTTATACACACTTGCTAGTGGGTCGTTCTTGTCTTTTGTGTAAATGGACCAGGCATGTTTTAAAATCCCAAATATAATAGAAGACTAAAAGTTTTTATATTTTTTATACTAAAAAAGTGGGTATTATTATATTCTACCATGTTCCAACTTCTTATTCACCCATTTTAATAATGAGTTATAAAAAATCCACCTCCTGAAGAAACCTCCAACATTAAATGATGATAATATAAAAATAAATTTCAATATGACTAAATATTAATTAATGAATTAGGAGGTTATTTTTATTAAATATAGATATGGATATTAATATTATTATATTAAGAATAAAATTTTAATATAATATATATATATAAATGAAATTAATTGTATTTTTATATTCTCTATTTTGTTAAAAAAAAATAAGATGCATAGTACATTAAATCAATGCTTTATTCAGGTGATTAGTGTGCATATTTAATGGTAAAACCTATGTTTTAATGGAGACATTCAGGATGTAGATCTCATTATATAAACATGAGAAGTACTAGATTTTAGAGAGGGAAGAACTTGTAGTCGATGACCATGGGGTAGAATCTATCTCAAAGAAGATGTTTTCTTGTTTCCTTATAAATTATTATTCATCTTTATTTCCTTCATGATTTTTCATGTATATTTTTTTTGTTATAGAAAATATTTTTTAATGAATTTCTAAAGGATTATATATTAATGTAGCCAAAATAATTTAATGTTTTATTTCATTTATATTTAATGTATGACTACTACGTTTTGACTCATTATCACAAAAAAAATCATTCAAGCTATTATCTAACTAATAAATTATTATTTTTGTTTATGCGTATAATTTCATAAGTAATAAATTTATTCGATCATTATCGACATATTTATGGATATTTATGATTATCACAAATACAATAATAGTGTAAAGGAATCATGTACACTCATTTAATTTTATTCATTAAAGGGAATATTGATTCATTATTTCAGGTAATAAAAAGTGACAAGTATCAACTATTTTTTGCGGATGTATTAATCAACATACTGATAAGTAAAGAATAAAAAATTTCATTTATCAAGGAAATATGATTTAATAGAGTTCATAATGATTAATAAATACAATTTTGAGTAAAATTGTAGATAAACTTTAGTTTAGTTGAGTGAGGGTAAGGAGATATCAACTATACCACTTTAAATATTTTTTATAGTCAATAATAATATATTTCCATGAAGAAAAACCATATTTTGAATTTATTTCAATTTAATATCCCTATATCATCTATTGTAAAATACTAGTACATTCCATATTAATGTCTTCCTATTTCAATCAACTTTTATTCTGTTTCTCATTTTTTTTCACATATTAATTACATTACAATGTTCATGACATTGTTTGAGATTGTTAGTTTATTAAATATATTTTATAAAATATTATATCAAACGTCATTATTCATGTTATTTGACCCCACTTCCATCATACATGGTTAGAATATATTTCTAACTGATTTTTCTTTCTAGATAATGGTCATTGTGGGTTTCAATTATAGCTAAATTAATCCCAGTGCCACACTTTATCTATAGTAACAAATACCTAGCCACATATAACTCACATCTAATATCAAAATCATTTCAAAAAAAGTGAATTAAAATAAAATAATTCAATAAAAACATCAAAAAATTTACATTAAAAATCTACACATAAATTAGGCTTCCCATC
Source organism: Viscum album (assembly GCA_963277665.1). Lineage (NCBI taxonomy): Eukaryota > Viridiplantae > Streptophyta > Magnoliopsida > Santalales > Viscaceae > Viscum > Viscum album. The sequence goes on from OY728140.1 coordinate 129,854,120, forward strand.
ATTACGAAACATTATTAAACATCGTTAATGAACTAATCCATCAACTATGTCATAATTTTCACCCCTATCATTCATAAAAACAATAAAATATGTTCATACAATTTCTTTACATGTGTTGGTGGAACTACGTTCCATTGAAGAGCCTACACAACCCTATCTAATACATATTCTAGTCATTCCTAGACTGAATTATTTACCACCTACTAAATTTTATCAGCTTTAAACAATTGTGATGGAATAAAAAATTGAAACAGTAATGTACTACCTCTATCAAGAGTCTAAATTGTTGAAAAAACTATGGATAAATTTTTTTAATCCTCATTAATTTATTGTGTCCAAATAGATGCAACAGTCATATGAATTCTATGACAAACCATCCCAACTCATCCCTCTGTCGGATTCCCAAACCAATCCATGATAAGGCCTAAAGGGATTTCATAATCCCCATGGTCTGGAATAAGTTTTTAGTAATCAAGGAATCACACCATGCAAATGATTTCACCCATAAAAATTTATTAAATAATAAATGGAAAATAAATAAAATTCTAGAACTCATCCATACATTGGATGTCCACACCAAATAAAAATAACTACGTAACAACATAATATCAAAACATGAAATGTAAAAAAATATTAGTGAGCATAAAAAACACCCTCACCCTCTAAAAACATTATCTTTTAAGGAAAATATTCCCATATAATTGATCAACTTCTCCAAAAAGTTGATATATCTACCTTCCATCCATAACTAGAATTAAAATCCCATATCGAAAATTTAATAAAATAAACTAAAAATAAAACTACACTATAAATATACATATCTCCTAGTGAATATATGAATTTCCACTCAATGAAATAACCACAGTTCTCCATGAGAGAGAATAACAAATAAGCTAGAGCAACAACTAAGCAATTATAGAGATATCGGTGTCAGAAAGAATATATTGTGGGTTTCAAAAAGAGAAATCATTCCACATGCCTTACCAATAAATAGGAAACTATTTCTAGCTAATTTGAAAATATTAATATATAAATATAAGGGTTTTATTTCTTTTCAAAACAAGTAACAAAATGGTTCTTCTGGAAAAAAAAAATTCCATTTGTAATTTGTTAATCATTTCCAAATAATGATACACATTCCAAAAAAATAATTTATAAAAAGTAACATGTCATAAAAGAACATTTCAATAAGAAAACATGTCAGTTAAAATGATTCCATAAAATTGTAAAAAATAAAGGAATGTGTTTTGTATGAAAACCGGTGTTATGGGATCTTAAGATCTTGACAAGAGGTCCTAGGAAAGATCCACAAACATGCATATAATCATTCACTCCATGTGATGATTACCCAAATTAAACTCTTTCAAACACTAAGAGTTACCCAAAATTATTAAAATGAGAATCATATACTATAAGTAGAAATATCTAAATTAGGTCCACTAGTCCAAGCGTACTATTAAACAAGTGTAGAATTCGTACCTATTTCTACCTCTTAAAAACCCAAGGATTTCCTTGACATAAAAATAGTTGTGTTTTTATCAATATATCACATACATACATTTCAAAAAAAAATCACAATAATAAATTTACATTCTCACCTTAAAACTCCCCCATATGTGGATCCCATCATCCCCTTCAATGATACACATCCACACATAATCCATTTAACTAGACATACAATACATAAATCATAAATTTAGTCCCCCTATTCAATGACAATCCAAATTTTACAAACATAGTTCTACCATAAGTTGGGTTTTAATTTATGAGAATTAGCCTCAAAGTAAAAACCATTCCTCATCATTTTTAAATAAAACTTTTCTTTATAAAATAAAATTTTCATAAATATTTCATGTTCTATAACCCTCCTTTTTCTTATAAAAAAATTTATACCTTGATTTATATATTAAAACCCCTTACCCCAATGAACATAATATCCTTTACATGGGAGAACCTAAAACAATATTTTACATATAATACCCCAAATATTTTATGATATGTCTTGTTTAAATTTAATCTCTTTGATATCTTATGATCTTAAATGGACCATGATATAATATTAAATATTATTATTTTAACCCGACCACTATCACCTAGCCTTTGGAATGGTAGGAAGGAATGAGATTAACTAAGTTATGAAAATATTATTTACACATGTTCATAAAATGATTTCATTGGTTTCCAATTAGTTGGAAATAAAAATAAAAACTAATTGAACATAAATTATGATTCTTTATAAAAAAACTTTTTTAGGCCTAGGGAGAATTTAATATAATTTGATTAAATTTACCACTATTGGTAAATGATCTTAATAAAATTTAAATGTTTCATATTAAATAAATTTTTCTCATATTCATCTAATAATTTTTATAGTATTATGTTAAAAATAAATCAAATTTTAAGCATAGAAAGTTATATGTCTATATAAGGAAATTTTCCCTCCTTTTAATTGAGAACCATTTTCAAAACTAAATTTTGTGAATTTTATAAGTATTATTTGAAAAAAATAAAATTAATTTCATTAAAAGTAATATCAAAATTATTTTATGGTTTTTTGGTGTTTTTTGAGAAGTTTAATCTTTTGATGAATGCTGAAAAATATTGAATATTAATTGAAAACTCCCTTTCTTTAAATTTATTTATATAGTAAAATTATATTTTAAATTGATTTTAAAGTAGAATTAGTTAAACTATAAATCAATAAAACCAATATATATCATTTTAATCAATTTCAAATTGAAATTTTATTTAAAACACATTTCAAACTTTTTTCACTTTTCACTTTTAAAACTCTCTATTTTATTATATCTACGAGATTAATTTTAAATATATTATTTCCAATAATTTGAAATAAAATTTGTAAAATAGACTCAATATTTGGAAATATAAGGTAATAATTGGGTTTTAAGGTCATTTTTATTTTTAGGTATAAACAAATTTTCAATGGTAAGAAAAATATTTACACTAGTAAGGGTAAAATAGTGATAATGGTTAATGTTAAAGGGTTAAAGCATAACATACCTAAAAAAGAAAAAACATTTAATGGATGTTTGAGGTATTTATAGACCCTAAATATCATTAAAATCATTAATTAAAAATACAATTCATTGAAATTTATTCTGCCTTAATGTGGTTGGTTTTGTTATAAAATATTCAATATTTAATCACTTAAACCCACCTCTCCTCACGTATAAATACCACCCTCACCACCCCATTTTGACCCAAAATCCTTGTAGTTCCAAACATATTTACCCAAAACACTCCTAAAAAATATACCCATGTCCAATTTTTTCTTTTCTCAATAAAAGGAAAAATCCAAGGATCTTAAGGGGTCCTCCATATAAGTGATATTCAAGAGGTAATTTTCTAAAAACACCTATAATATTTTCTTTTCTTTTTTCTAATTTCTCATCGTAAATATCATCCATAATGTAATAATAATTACACAAAAATTTAAATACTTTAATTTTAAGGTTCTGGTGTAATATCTTATATCCATCCATTTTATTTCCACTTCTTACTCAATGAAACGAAACTATAGTCAAAACTATGCCGGTTAATAACCTCCTTGAATAATGTTTTTGTTCCTTTTATATTACAGCCTTCATGTCTAGTAATAAAAATATTATTCTGGTTAAATATTATTTTAATTAATATATTTTATCCTATTTAATGTTTTAGAGAAAATATATATTCATAAAAGTAAATAAAACAAAACTAGTTCATGATGTTCATAAAAAATGCCAAAAATAAACTAATCATTTATCATTAACATTTTTCATAATTAATCATACTGATGTTAGAAAAAATTATATATTAATAAATTTATAGTCCTAGAAGGTAACTGATAATATTTCATTCAAATTTTATAGTTTTAATTCCATTTGACAGGAACATGAAAAAGAATTTACAAGTAAACTGAATCATGAAATAATGAATCGAGCGCACTCGAAACCATGAAAATATATGAAATATTATTAATTAATAGGTTATAAAATATTATAAAATCATAACTTAAGGAATCATAAATATTAATATAGTCCTTCAATGGGTTAATAAAATTATTTAAACAAATTTAAAATAGGTTAAATAACACTTCAATAAAGGGAAGTGGGAGTTAAGGGTTTCTCATCTCACTTTTACTTTTGTGAGATATATGACTTATTTACAACTTATTTATTATTTTTATTGTAAGTATATTTCATTTTTCTATATCATCTCAAGATATTCATTTTATTCATGGTATTCATGGTTTTATTTGATAATTATTACTTTTATGCGGTATAATAATCGACTGATTAAAGTGGTAAGGGATTTCGTAACTGAATTTTCCTTCATTAGGTTAAAATTAAAATTCATTGATTATGTAATGATATGGTTATGTGTTTAATGAATTTTTATTTTATCCTGTTTTATTTCCTTATTCTTTATTTGGATTTATAGTGGATACACATAATCAGTCTATTTGATTAATGAAATGATCATTGTAAGTGACTTCATATCAATCTCCTAAGATTAAGGCATATTTTGACATTATACACCCACATTCTTTTATGAGGAGTATGTACATCCCCATTTAAATATCATATAATTCTAATTTTACTGAATAATTTTTGTAATGATGTTCATTCATCGGCTTGTGGTTTAAATTTTTCAAAGTTTCATGGGAAATTTTGATTTAAAAATAACTTTCTAAATTTTTAATTCAATATATAATGAATTATTTGGATATAGGAATTGGTGGGGGGTTATATAGAAAATATCATTGATGCATTAGTAGTCTAGTGAGATGAATAATCATTCCAAATTAAATGGGTTCAACCCAAAATGAATAAACCATCTTGTGAATGGTCTTGAAGGTAGTGGTTTATGTTAAAAATAAATGACATACATATTATTAAGCATTGCTTTATTTCAAACATTAGTTGTTATTATCCAAGAGATTTTCACTAGGAAGAAATCTATGGATTGAATTTCATTCTTATTTTATTTTCTATATGGAATGTGTGTTTAATAATTTTACCTTTCCATGATGATAATCCTTTAATGATTAATGAAACTTATTATATACTTTACCCTAACTACGAATTTGAACTCACCCATTTCATATGTTTTATTTTCACCAGGTATCCAAGAATACTATTATGGTTGATATTTATGGTTAATATAAGGGGAATAATTGTTTTCTAAAAGAAAATAATTTTATATTTATATTTCCAAAAGGGATTTGTAATTTCATATATGTTTCTAGTTTACCAAGACCACTAAACTATTCAGTCGTTCAGGATTAAATTTCTTGTATCTTATTCCAATGTAATAAAGTAAGGCACCAAATTTCAAATATGTGCCTATGTTTATAAGACACATTAATAGACCAAAAGATTGGGAATCCCCTCAAGGGTTCCTAGAAAACCAAACCATGATATTATACATTTATGAAACTGGTCAAAAGACCAAAACACATTTGTTAATTTCCATTCATAATGGTAGAAATAATTTTTAAATTTATTTAAATATCTATAAAACATTAAATTTTAAAACAATGTTGATAAAATTTATTAACAGAGAAAAAACATGCCAACGATCAAAGGACAATATGTAAAAGAAGTGAGAAAATATTTACAAACAATGAAAAAAAATCATAACATATAACCTTTTTATAATAATTAAACCACACCTTAAAACCACCCAGAAATCATAGTTTTCATATTAAGTACTTGTACATAGGGTAACCTACCTCAAATAGTCAATGTCAAGTCGTAAAGGTCTTAAAGTCATTGCCTTCAATGAATTTAACTATAATGATTCTCACATTGGTCCTCATGAACCATATATTAAAAAATATCACAAAACCCCTACCCACAGGATAGGTTTTGACTTACCTCACACCACAGTAAGTGGCAGAAGAAGGTGGTGAAGGGAAAGAAATATGCACCCATGATGTTTTCATAAAGAAAGAACAACACAATTAGACCAAATGGAGGGAGGACCGGATGTGGTGGTATGCAGCTGGAGATCCCAATTATAGCATGAATCAAATGAGGGGGAAATGGGTGAGGGTTATAAAGGAAACACCCTTCTGTATAATATCCCAGGACCCCCACTCTCCGGACCTGTGCTGGAATCACGTACATCACATTTCTGACTTTGATGCTGATGATTTTGACCCATTTTTTTTCTTTAAAACCTTACATCTTCAATTGGAAAACTTCAATCACATACATTATAGATTAAATTTTAGTATTATTGTTCTATAGAATTAAGAAAAAATCTTACATAAAAAATTCACATGAAAATAAAAGAAAATTTATCCCACTTATCTCATCGTTAATTATTTTACATGGGGTCATTCACATTATCATTGTGAAATACATTATAGACATTAATCATTCAACCTAATTCTTTATAACCTTGGGAAAGAAAACATAATACGGGTGATCTAAAAGTCTTAGTATAGGTAAATATAAGATTTAATAATTTAATGTCATCAATGAGCATAAGAGTGAATGAGGGTATGATGAAATAATCAATGTTCATAAGGAAATCAAAAATGAATTCATACCCTTCAACACATGGATCATAAAATATGAAAATATAATAAAGTAAAGAGTCATTATAATCATTAATCATTATCTATGTGAAATCATTCTTGATCACAAGAATTATAATCCCGTAGAAAGCATAAATAAAACATGTACGCAAATTGGTAAATAATTTTGACCTCACTCTTACAATGACTCCTTAAAAAATAATAAACAGACAATTGACATAAATATCAAAAGCACTTGAAGGCTTCCGTAAGCCAAACCATCATTGGTGTATCACAAAACCACTTATCATTGTTTTATAATGTAACAAACTGTCAAATGTACAAGTAAAAAAGAATAATCATAACACATAAAATCCTAAATTTCATTAAAAATTCTTAGGAACAACCAATATCCCATTCATAACATTATTAACCCATATAAAAGAAATTACTTCCATAACAATCACTTTGAAATAAGGTTATCTCATGGAAAAGAAATAGGTTTCAAAATAATCTCTTTGATGGAATATTAATCCATCCAAAAAATAATGGGGATGGTATCAATAAAATTTATCCCCAATGGAGTATAAGAAAAAATATGGGTAGTTGAAATTATGGGATGGAAATACCATTAAAATATCATTAAAAAAATCTTGTGGAAAATACTTTTTTATTATGAAAAACTATTTTTAAAACATAAATAATTTTGGAAATATTTTTCATTGAAAAAAAACTTGTAGTTTATATAGGATTAATTTTAAAAAGTTCTTGAGGAAAATATCCTTTTTTAATTAAAAAATCAAATTTCAAAACTTTTTTCAAATATTTTTAAAATACATGGTTTTTAAGGAAAAATAGATTTTTTATTGAAAATATTAATGAAGTGTGATTTTAAAAACACATTCTCAAATATTTTATGTTCCAAAGAGTAGATAAGTGTAAAAATTAATTTAAAATATAATTAATAACCATATTTTACGATATTTCATTAAAATTGTAATATTTTATTTTTGAAGACTTAATTATACACTATCCCTATAAATGATGGGATTGTAACAAAATACTCTTACCCCTTTGGTAACATTGAATCACAATATACATTAAATGATTACATTAAAATAAAAATAAAATACCATTAGAATAAATAAATTATTGACATTACATGAAAAATTGGATTTATATACACTTTATAAAATATTATAGCTTCATAATACAACATATGCCTCAAAGAAGGAAAATTGTGACAAAACTCCAATGCCTATTTGGATGCTTTGAAACTATAAAACCCGTTAAAAAGATATCATAGAATGGATATGTAAATCCCCATAAAATTGGGTATATGAATCGTAAAACACATTAATGGGTATTATATTAATCCCATAAAAACTATATTGGTGAATATAGAAGGTATATTATATATATATAAGTGATATGAGAAAAACCCTTACTTTGAGTCTGATTCTCCATGCTTGTTTGTTATCATCTTACATAATAAACATTTGTAAATTATTTAACTTCATGAGAAACATTTCAAAGATTAATATTAATTTAATTTAACTTATAAATAGGTTATATAAAATTACTTAATTTATTATTTTTATGTTATATGTTCTAACCATATACAGTTTATGGGTCCAAAATAACTTTGGTAAGTCGAAGATTGTAAAAAATGACATTATCTAAAAAATCAGACATATAATCTAGGAATTAATATAATATTTATATAATAATTTATACATATTAAAAACCAAGATGAATTATGGTTATGATAAATGAAATAATGTTACGATCATAGGGATACTGGGTCAAGCGTAAGCATGAGTAACATTTTCATTTTACAATGATTATTATGGAAAGAGGGTATTTCATATTTTTTCATTAAAAAATGAAACATATTTAATAATTACGATTATAGTTAATTATATATAATTATGTACATCATTATTTTGATTTAAAACGAATTTCATCTCTTTGAGGAGGAATCAGCCCTCACGTCTATGAAAGATGATATTACTTTTTCAGTATGTGAAGTGGTAAGAAGAAACTAATATATTATATTCATATAAATAAAATTATTTCTTTAATATCATAATAATTTCATTTATATAATATATAATCATTACATTTTCCCATATTACCTTCCATGTAACCTGTTTATTAAAAAAATCTTCACATCACTTCATGAGATAGTAGTCCACCGTACACACGAGTGATGTGATCATATCCTTTATAGAATGAAATATATAAAATTTTGATATGATATAATAAATAAAAGGTAGTAATATGTTATAAATATCATTAATATAATATATAAATATTATTTCCATCATTATAACCATCTATGAGAGGTGGTGATGGAAAAACGAACAACCTCGTTTTGTGAGGCAATAGTCCATTATATAGAAGAGCAATGATTTCATAACCCATTTTATGGAAGTGTATGTGGTTTTATTTCAAAACCATAATATAAAAAATATAATCATACTGAGTAATATTTTTTATTATATAAAATTCTATATTATGATTCAAAGTGGTGGATAAATAAATAAAACTAAAGTGATTGTTGATGAACGTCGACTATTCTTCAGTTAACACTTCTTGGTTTGTAGCAAAGGAATTTCAAAGTTTGATTTATTATCAAATTGAGATTTATAGGATAAGAATATTTACAATTTGAGTTTATTTGTGATTTTTTTTTGAGAAAATATGATTAATAAGTGTGTATAATATGGGAGAGTGAATACACATTTATTATTGAGGAGGGTGACATTCTTGTAAATACAAAAAATAAAACACTATTTGGAGTTCTACCTTACATCATGTGAATCCAATAAAGAATAATTTTATATATTATAGGGGATATGAAAACAAAAATGGCCATAAAATGGATTTTTAAATGTTTATAGGTAATTTTATCCCTTAAGATTACTATTTACCCACCTAGTAAACTCATTTTTACCAGAGTCATGGTAAATCATTTTCATTTATTTCACTAATATTTGTTGTCAAAAACTAATTTGAACTTACTAAAAATTATAAATTATTTTTACTCCCAAATTGAATACATTTTCCCAAATTCAATTCATATAATTATCATAATATAATTTCAAATTAATCATACACCCGATAGGTGAGAGAGGGTTTTTAAAGTGAAAATGTTTAAAAGATTACTATGTTTTTTTTATCAAAATTCAATATGAAATTGATTACATTAAACTAAATTGGATTATTATATTAATAATTGAACTATTTTTACAATAAAAAAAGTTCAAAATATAATTTAACATTGTAAATTATTTAGATGAAAAGTCTGTATTCAATTAAAATCTAATATTTTTCACTAATAATCAAAAATGAATCTTATCATAAAATACCAAAAATTCAGGATAATATAAATTTTAAAATTATCTTATTGAAAATAATTTTATTTTTTTAATATAAAATTTATTAATTTTTTTTAAATTTAGTTTGAAAATATGTGGGCCATGAAATTATCGAAAAAATTCCTCTAAAAAATACACATTTTTATAAGTAAAATTTGATGTATTATTAAATCATGTATTGAAAATACATAGCTTGAATATATAACTATTTATTTAATATATTACATATATATTTAATTTATATAATCCTATAAGAGTAATTTCTTGTTTTATTTCTATAAAATACACATGTGTAGAATTAAATAGTTTCTTAGAAAACTATTATTTTTTTATACGGGTTTTATTTTCATTTATAATTAATTAGTGACAGAATAATTCATTATATATATAGGTCTAAAAAAATACTTTTATAATTTTATTAATTCTATTCATACCCACCACTCTAATGGAAAAGTTATAAAGATAATATTTGTCATCGGTTGTTTATGTTTGGTGTTTCATGTTGAATACACTATCGACAATACAAATCTCAAGGTTATGTTCACCGTAAGGTAAATTGAGTATCGAGTGTAATGCATGATAATAATTGTATTTGTGTCCCTTATTCTATCAAATATAATTTTATTCTTTTAACATCTAAGTGTGATACATCCTACCCCCCTTAAAATGTATTTCACCCTAAAATTCAATCTTTTAAATCAATTGACAAAAAAATTAGAATTCAGTTATGGAAACCCACATCCAACAAAATAAATACATAAATACCCCTTAAAAAAGAAAATTTAGAGATATAAATTTCACCTATAGTTATTCAGAACTAGTATTCCACATAGGGAGAACATTGGAAGGAAACTGAAAGTTGGATTTGTAAGGGAAAACTAACTCCCATTATCAAATACTTAGTGAAATAATATGAGGCCAAGAGGATGTCAATGAAAACAAAAACACTTGCCAAAATAGGTGTGAGAAATTCCATTTATATCATCATAAATTGTGATAATAGGATAATATTTTATTTCAACATATTTTCCTTAAAGTTAGAGTGTTTTTTCACCATTTATACTTATAACTTAATGAAATATACTTACTTGAAAAGTAATATTTCATACCTTAACCCATTTCCTCCACAATATTATGTTTTTCTCAAAATGATATGTATTTAAGATGAATTTCTAATTCCTGATACAATACAATCGGATTTTAAAGTCTACATGGCCATAAAAGTGATTGTCAAGCTATTCCACCTATATTTAGACATTAACCAAAGCCAAAATTGTAAGCATAAGGTTAAATAATTACCAAAAATGAATAAAAATTCAAAAATTAATCACTAAATTTTAACAATAATACCCAATGTTCAATCTAAATCATTCCATAAATCACTATACTTAAAATTATTCAGTCGTTTCCTAACTAAGTTTGAAAATAAAATATTTAGAAGGATTTTAGCATATATTCTTCTAACATAAATAAACCATTATTCCTTAAATAAAATCCCATATGTTTCTAAAATAAATATAATTGTTTCCTATAAAAAATAAAACTATCCAGAATTACATGTAGTTTAATAGTAGGTGTGAAAACCCTTATTTCCCTTCAACTATCGGTTTGAGCCCTACCGCCTTGATGGATGCGAGCGTTTTTCACCCAACATATGGGTTTTATTTTTTAACATGAAAAATAATTCCTACATAAATAATACTTCATGATTGTCTTAGAGGTTAAAAATGTCCCAACATAAAAAAATGTCTTCCAAAATTCCATTTATCATTTTAAGACTTCATCGCATAAAACCCCTAGGGGTGTCTGAGGCATAAACTTATGATCATTCTTAATCATATAGACCTAGGATGGTATCTATAAATCTTATGATAACTGCACATTAAAACATCCTAATCACAAAATTAATATAAACTAAACTTTGATACCAGCTACAATATCACATGACCTATACTCCATGATCTTTTGTTAAAATCATGCACTTTATATTTTCTTATATGATGTTGATAGTTGGGACACATTTTTTCCATAAAAACCATAAAACATATAAACCAAAACATAGATAACATAAATATTAGTTTATAATTTAGTTATATAGTTTTAGATAATTTTGAAAAACTCCAACGAAAATAATTAAAATGACTTTAATGGAGAATTTCTTGCACATAACCCACTTTTTCTTATCCCACATTTAGACATAAACATCATTATTGTGAAATAATTTATATAAATAAATAATTCAAAACTATTAATTATAAAATAAGTAAAAAGAAACATAAGAATGCTGATATGAAATTATCAGTAAGGGTAAACATATACATTTAAAATTTAATGTCATCAATGGGCATAAGAATACATAAAGTTATGATTACATAATCCAAGTGCGTGTGAAAATAATAAAAGACATCATACCTATCAATACATAGACCATAAAATATTAAAACATAGAAAAGGTAAGATTAATACTAATAAATAATCATTATACATGTGATATTAATCCCAATCATGAGATTCATCATAAAAAATAATAGGAGCACAATATAACATAACTCTCAAATAAGGAAAATTGTGATAAATGTCCATTATCTCTTTGGTAACATTGAAACCATAAACCCTATTAAATATGTATCATAAAATCGATATTTGAATGCCCATAAATTTATTTATAGGAATACTAAAATATTTCATGGTAAGTATATGCACCACAAAACTAAAATAAGTGGTGAATATTTCATGTATCTCACATAAATAAAAGTGAGATGAGAAATACCCTTACCTTGATTCTAATTCAACATGAATGTTGTTTATATTCTTGAATATTAAAGTTATGTTAATTATTTAACTTCTTGATAAGTTTTTTGAATTTTTTTTATTTCAACTATTTCACTTATAAACAATTTATATAAAATTACTTAATTGATAATGTTTACATCATATTTTTTACCGTGTTCTGTTTATATACCCAAAATGAAATTTCTAGGTTGACTACGGTCAAAAAAGTTCATTATATAAACATAACCATGATAATAATCATGAAATAATAATCCTATTTATACATTAATTGTACATTTAAAACTGGTCATGAAATGTGTTCCAACAAAATGAACTAACGTTAAGATCATGGAGACGGTAGGTCATACGTACGCATGAGTACATTATCATTTTTTATTAATAAATATGTAAATAAGGTAAGTAATATTTTATAATTCTATAATTATAAATACCATTATACTTAATTATGTATAATTATATATATCATTCCTGTGATGTAAAAGGAATCGCATCACATTGAGGAGGTGGTTGTTCACATATACATGAATAATGTTATCACTTTTTCAGTGTGTAAAATGATGATAATAAATTGATATATTATGTTTATATAAATATAGTTATGTCATGAATATCATAGTATTCCGTTTATATAATATATATTATTTATATTTTCTCTTTTTACCTTACTTGTAACACATTAGTGAAAAATGCTTCATATTGCTTAGCAAAGAGATAGTTCGTCGTGCACAAGAGAGATCTTATTATATCCCTTATTGAATAGAATATAAAAATTATGTATATGATATAATGAAAAATAGATATTATTTTGTTATAAATTTTATAAATATAATATATAAATAGTATGTTTATCATTATTCCAATCCATGAAAGGCAGTAACATAAAAACAAATGGCATTATTTCACAAGGCAGTTGTCCTCTGTACACATGAGCAATGATTTCATAAACCATTTTATGGAATCGGGTGTGGAGGTAGGTCATGAAATAAACATAACAACTATATTATTATATATATTACTCTTATTTTATTATATAATCATGGTATAAGAATAATTTTACCGGGTAGAGAAGCAAATAAAACAAAAGTTCTCATTAATGAATGTTACCTCTTCTTCATGTAAATCCTTTTGGTTTTCACAAAATAAATTCCTTGGTTTTATTTCATAACAATTTATGGTTTATAGGATGAGAGTAGTTAATTCAAGAGATTATTTAGAAAGTGTTTGGATGAGACATAAGTCGTGAGAGGTGTGTATAATGGGGGAGAGTAAATGCCCTATTATAAAAGAGGAGTGGCCCCCATGTATATGCCAAAAAACACTATTGGGAGGACTCCATTACATAATGTGCTTCTAATGATGATTAATGTTTGATGAATGCTGTTATATATCCTAGATATGGACATATAATTATTTTTGGACAAGATTTTAGGTCATTTTCTCCTTAAGATTAATGTTTAACCACTAAGTAAATTCATTTTTTCATTAATCTCATTAATTAATTTTAAGTGATTTCAAATATATTTTGGGTAAATAAGTAATTATACCTTAATAGAAATATTAAATCATTATTATTACAAATATAGAATACATTTTACAAAATTTTATTCCTATAAGTGGTATAATTTAGTTTTAAATTAATCTCACATACGGAATGAGAAAGCGATTTTTAATGTGGAAATGTTAAATATTTTACAATGTTTTTATATCTAAATTAAATTTTAAATTTATTCAATAGAAGAAAATTGGATTAATAGATTTATTTTTTAACTATTTTAACTTTAAAAACAATTCAAAATATAATTTCACATTATAAATTATTATTACTAAAAATCAGTTTTCAATTGAATCCAAGAATTTTACATTTTTCATCAAAAAATGAAACTTATCAAAACACTAGAAAATAATCATCCAACTATAATTTTGGAAATTATATTCCATTTAAGTAGTTTATTTTGTGTTATAGAATTTAAAAATGTGGGAAAATTTAGTTTTAAAATAAGTGTGCCACTATAGGGTCTGGAAAAATCCGCAAAGAAGATTCTACCCAAATTCCCCAAAAGAATTAGGGGAAAGAATGGAGAAAATTACAAAAAAAAAGATGCAACTAGGACCGGTTCGTGGAACAATCCCATGAAAATGCGAATCAACCCCTCTGTGAAGCACCCCCTCCACGAACCATCGTCATTCGAAAAATGGAGGCAGAGATCCTCCGCGATCGCAAGGCAGGATGGGCGCTGATCCTGTTCACCATCATGAACCGCCCCAACCAAAGACCCTGTCGTCTGGTTCAAGCCGCATCCACTGTCGTTCATGGAATGGAGGCGGAACCCTCCGTAGCCGTGAAGCACTCCCTGAGTTCTCTTCGCGAGGGGGGGGGGGAGAAGGGCTCAATACGCACCGCGAATCGTGGATTGACCAAATCAGATATAAACCGGGTTTTCGGTCATGGGCCTCCGTAAAATGTGATGTGTGGCTGCAGATACATCTCTTTCCACACTCTATAAAAGGATACCGAGGGGTAAGGGATTCTAGATTCAGATTTGGACGATTCGAAGGCGGAGGAATAGAAGAGCGATCAGATTCGGGAGGAAGGATTTCGAAGGAAGCCTAAGGATTTCACAATAGCGAAGTTCCAGTTCGCGAACCAGAGCAGGTATAAACCTGGAATTGAACTAATAAGGAACTGAAAACACATAATAATTTGGTGAACCGTGAACCCAAATTAACAAAAAAGGAAACTGTGAACCATTTCCCCTTTGCAGATGGACTCCCCATGGACCAGAGAGTTTATGCCTTTTTTCCGATCCACCACACCGCGTAGCACCCTCCTATGCGGGCAAAGCCTCGACTGACGAACCCCCAACCAACAACTCCCTTGGACACCACTGATTGTGTGGAACCCTCCGCGTTCCCCTAGTACGCGGATTGAACTTGAAGCCGCGAACCACCCTGGTTTGCGGGATGTTCGCCAGACCACGAACCGCCCTGGTTCGTGGGATTCCCCTCAGTCCGCAGACCACCCTGGTGCGCGGACGGCTCCTCCAGTCGCGTAGCACCTTCCTACATGAAGGGCGTCACCACTCCATCATACGTGTGTCCCCTCAGAGCCTTCGGAGTTCCTGTTCCCCGAGCCTGATAAAATCCTTCCAATCTGACCAAATCCTCCGTGACTCCCTCATTGGCCTACTCATTGGCCCTGAGCCAAGGCCTCTACTAGAGCCACCAGATCCACGTGGTGTAACCCTCACATGCATCAGCTCTCCATTTGGATCTCACATACCCACGGTAAGTAGAGGTGAAGGGGTTGCCCCGACACTTGAGCATATTCCCAAAACATTCCTGGGTCCACATTCCCACGGTAATGTAGAGTCTGAGTTCAGGAGTCCCCTTTGCACCCCTCCACTTGTTAAGGGAAACTCAGGGGTATTAAAATACCCATCAGAAGGAATCCCTCAGACACTTCAACAAAGGAGACAGGCACAAGAGCACCCTCTTTCCCTCTTGTGTTGCGCTTTGTCGTATGTGCCTCCTTAGAGTGTAAGTCCCAATCTGACCTTATGGGCCGCTCCAAACGTAAGCCCCACTCCATTTCTCACGGACGCACCTTTCATGACGTGATCGTCTGGTCCTTGCTGACTCTTGTTTCTCACACCAAGCATGACTCACATGGGCTTAGATTAAGCATCGACTATGACATCCTCTTATGTGCCTCCTCAGAGTGTAAGCTCCAATCCGTCATTATGGGCCTCCTGAGAGTGTATCCCCAATCTGTCATTATGGGCCTCTGTAGAGTGTAATCCCCAATCCATCACTCTGGGCCTCCTCAGAGTGTAAGCCCCACTAACAGAACTACAGGGACTATGTTCCATTTCAAGGAGTGGTACGTAGGAAGCCTCAACGAGGTTCAAGCCCACCACTCTGTCATTTCTTTACATTGAGTTCCACCCTCGTCCATCATGACATTAAATTGTATGCCCTCGTCCAGCATGATGCTAAACTGTATACGCGAACTATGAGGAATTTGATTCCCCACCACAGGGATACATAGGAAGATTCCATGAGGTTCAATCCCACTACCCATCGGACCCCCGATCCATCTACATGTTGGTTCTCCAACACTTATTCAAACTACATGGACTTTGATCCTTGCCTCTTAAGCAGGGTACGTAGGAAGCCTCCCTGAGGTTCAAGCCCGAAAACTGGTCGATCCAACTATCCTCACGTCGGCCCACCATGCCGCTCCTTGTGCCGATTCAGTGAGTCCAAACTCCCCAGGGTCCTTAACACAATGAGGGATGGTAATCCTTAGGAATAAATGATTCTAAGTCCCTGCGTTCAGCTGACCATTTCCAACCAGGAAAAATAAGTGGATACTATGTTTGGGTATAAACCAAAGAATCGCGAACATATGAATATGTCTTAAATCTATAAGAGAGTTCCGAAACAGGCAATAATTCCCCCAAAAAAGGGTATGATGAGCCCGACTTCCCATCCTCTTGACCAATGTGAGTTCTTAAGTGTCTCTAGTCATACCATCCGGCGAACGCCTGCCTTTGGAATCCAGGTGCACGATTCATCGGATACGGAGCTGTTGGGCATTTCGAGACCAAAACCCGAAACAAAAATGGTGAACTTGAGTTGAATCTATAACCAAACACGACGAATTTAACCTAATATCACCCTATTCCCCCTTATACTCTCAAGGAGGGCCAAGCAAGGTCATTAATTACGCATGGGATCATGAGATGCTGCTTTGACGGGTTTACTCTGTGTACTTGTTAAAATGTGTTACAGGTACCTTCAGAACTCCCTTCAATCCAATGTCATCGCAAAGGAACTAACAAGTGCATGCTTCCAACAACCCAAGGACCGGACATCCTCACGTACGAAGGACCCCGTCACCCACCCAGTGTCTTCAACGTTGGGTCTCGGATGTGCCGATCCGAGAGTTCCACATGAATGGTACTCTCCCAACGGTGGAGGCGGCCATGCACACCATCCAATATGCCAGAACTCACCGGCCACCTGCCCAGCAGTGGCTGTAAAGGAAGATCTAGATGGCCCCTGTCTCCGTCTCAAACCGTTTCGGGAGTCTCTCCCCGGAACGGGATATTGAGTACCTACCTTATCTTAGGGAGGTGGATGAGGTCAAAGATGAGGAATTAATCCCACCCGAATGGGGGTTCCACTCCGAGGCCCCCACTGGAAGGTGTCATCGCGGTCACACCGCGACTCGACATACTCGCACCGAGGAGGATGTTTCCCTGAGGATTTAGGCTCATGCTCCCTAAGCTCTAGCCCCTCAGATGTTCCGATGAGGGCGGGAGACATATAATTAGGGATCGGTCGTCACCCTGGTCCCTGAGGAGGAGCTCCGCTACTGAACCACAGAGACGTATCACGAACAGGCACCTACACATGTTTCCTCCTCCCGAGCCCTCTATCCAGACATGGCGGCGTCATACGAGCCGGTGCGCATCCCCGCCTCTCTCTATCAAGCCAGTCGCTCAAGCAGGACAGAACATACCTGGCATGCACCTCTACCTTCCCAGGGTCATGAAGCCCACCAGCTTGACTCAGTGGTGACCTGGTGCCTGTAGGACCAGCTCCTATCAGATGTTTATGACGCCCGCCATCCTGACATGGTGGCGATCAGCATATCCATCCACCCAGATGTGGCGACATCTCCTAGGCGGTCATGTCTCCACGCCAACAAAGGCCACTGACTCGATACGGTGGGAAACTAATATATACAAGGCCATCTCCCTGCGGATGCATGTAAAGTCCGCCACCCTGATGCGGCAACAAACGGAAAGATAAACCGGCATTTCCCGGTATAGGGGCAGATTCGTTCACCTACCCCGACACAAGAGAATTTTCAGTACCCACTGACCACTGGAGGACCAAAGCGGGATATTCCTACTCAGATACTGGAATGGGCCTTCATACCCATTCCAGACAAAGATGTCTCTCTACATATCCTGGAAATGATGGAGGAGCATGTATCGATCCCAGATCATATCATGTAGACTTTCCAGAATGTGATTGCATCAGCAAAAACATCAAGGACTCGGGCCCGTGATCCCATATCCCTAATTGAGGTGACTCATCTAAGAGACGAAAGAGCTACCTTGGAGCAGATCTGCATCTCTGCTTCCACCCAGGAGGGTTGCCACCCATATTTCGTGACGCCAGTGCAACCGGATCGAGCAGCCTCACTCGTTCCAACTGGGGGACACCCGTCCATCATGGTGGATACTTCAGAGTAGGCATATATCCCTGATAAAATTCAACATGTTTGTCGGCATATCCCAGTGACATCATGGGGCCCAATTAGACAGGGACCCAAAGGTGAAGGCCATTGTCAACGACAGATGGTCCCCGACTATGCACAAGAGAGCGCCCCGAACGCTCCGAAGGTAGTCGGTAAATAAAGAGCGGGTTCATGACTCTGCTCTGCTAGAAGATGTGGTTCCCAATGCTGCTAAGCACACATCACAGGCATGAAACCCTGCCCACACATTACCATATTATGGGAGCGGTAGTAGCAGTTGAGAAGGTCCTCCCTGCAAGGTTGCTACCAGTAGCTTTGAAGGTTCTCCATAGAGAACCTGTGGGGGCCTCCCCCGTGGGCATATAACGATTGATCATGAGAGATCCTCTTTTGATGTGAGTCACAGAAACCCTCCATGTGACCAGAAGATTGAGCAGCAAGAAATTCCTCCACTTGTTGTGGTCCACCTTGAAGGTCTTACCTGGGGTATACGCTGCAAATACTCTCCATGCAGTGGGACCACAAATTGTGATAGTAGTCCTCACTATCACAGTCACAAATACGGAGGCCCTCCCCATAGTGACGTCTCATCACAACAAAAAGGACCCCCCTTGTCGTGGCCTGCGCTGAAGGTCCTCCCCAAGGGTTATGTTGCAACGAAACTCCGCGTAGCCATGCATCAGATCACAGTGGTAGTCCTCGCCACCCTGATCACGGAGGTCCTCCCCATAGAGACGTCAAGAAACGAGAAGGCCCTCCACTCGTTGCGGTACATTCTGGAGGCCCACCCCATGGTGTATCCCGAAGATATTCCCCCTGTCAAAGCTGTAATGGTATTCCTCGCCATTACTATAGTTGTGATAGTAGTACACGCCACCACGACCTCCATTGTAAAGGCCCTCCTCGCATTGGACCCAAGCAACAAGAAGGTCCTCCCCTTGTCGCAGGGTGTCCTGAATTTCCTCCCCCGGATTCACATCGAACATCAAGCCATGAAGTTCATCCTTGCCATGATGTCTATTGTTGCGAAGGCCCTCCCCGTAACAATTCTACACAGCCCGAAGGTCCTCCCTTTGCTGTGACACACCTTGGAGGTCCTCCCTAGGGTGTGCACTGCAAAAGTCCTATATGTAGTGAAGCATCAAGAAGTAATGGTAGTCCTAGCCATTACGGCCGCCATTGCGGAGGTCCTCCCCGCGATGACATATTATATCGACAGGCAGGCCCTCCCCCTGCCGAAGTAAGAATAGGAAAGCCCTCATATGCCGAGGCACTCAGAAGGATGGGATCGAGTATGTCAGATTCCCAGTTAGTCACCAATGACACCCTTCTTCAATTAGGAGTCGTTCTAGGGCCATGTTCATCTTCTGAACCACCTCGGAATCGCCCACATGACAACTCAATACCTACCGGTCCAACCGCCTCCGACTATAGTGAGCGCTTTAGTTGGTCTGACCATGTAGAGGAATCACTAGCAGAGGAGTATGTTGATATGCTGCACCTGAGGAAACGACTGTCCAGGGATGATATACCAGTTATGTTTTGGCCCACGTCCACCTCTCAGTACGACATACCCAGAGAGTTGTCGGAAGAATGCGTGCACAGCATCCGCCATAATATATGGATGACCCTCCACCGGCTGAAATCAAGCTTCTTACCCTATGACGGGAATGTAGACCATGTCAAGATGATAGGAGACCTCCTGCGTCACATTGACCTGGAGGCCCTTCCTACGTCACGATGAAAATTTCCCATGATACATAAAGGAAATATGGAGATAGCCTGCCAATGTGCACTGCACAAGCTATACCGCCTCATCGGTGACACTCCAATGGGAGTCCATATCAGGGGATGGGGGGAACACAGAGCTCTGCATTTTACTCCACTCCCCGCCCAGAATAACCCATTTGACATGGTTTATTTAAAATACATCACGTAAAGATGGAAATCTAGTGGACCCTCTATTCGGGAAAGGCAATACACCCAACAGATTCAGGCCTTGAGTAAGCCCCAGAAGCGTCAGGCCCGGTGGGAACAAACCATCCAAAAACTATTAAATCAGGCCACTGAGAGCATACAACACACCTCTTTCCTAAGAGAGGCCAATCAATGATCTTTGCCTACCCCCCCACCCCAGAATAGATTGAACCACAGGTGAATTCGGCACAAAATCCGGTTCGCCCCCGAATGGGGACACGTGAGATCAGGTAGGTGGCGATAGCAGCAGCCACTACTGAAATCCAGGGGCAACCCCAGCCTGCAGGGTTGGGCGCATTTTTAACAACAAATGCCCCCGTAAGACCAATAAAAACGGGTAGAGAAATCCCACCTGAAGGGTAAGTACAGAAAGCCTCCACTTCTCCTTGGGTCCATCCGACCGCTCCGAGTACGTCCTG
Source organism: Viscum album (assembly GCA_963277665.1). Lineage (NCBI taxonomy): Eukaryota > Viridiplantae > Streptophyta > Magnoliopsida > Santalales > Viscaceae > Viscum > Viscum album. The sequence goes on from OY728140.1 coordinate 129,875,495, forward strand.
CACAGTGGTCCACCTCCAGGTACTGTCCTGCTCCACAAGCCTCCACCACGATCAGCGATGTCCGTCGTCTGCAACCAACACAATGTAGTGCGGGCATAGCCCGTGCAGGGGTGATTATAAGCTACTCAGTAGGGACCCCGAGACCACCGAAGGTCTCCCAGAATCCACAAAGGATAATCCAAAAAGGAAAGATACAACCACGAAGTAACATCCGACACTGCTTAGGTATATGCCCATACATATACCTAAGTCATCGATTCTCACTCGGCTCCAACATCCGAGCTCAATTACAACCCAGTCCACACAAGAAAGAAAAACGTAAATCCACACAGGATAGCACAACAGAATCCACAAAGGAAAGTAAAATAGGATTCATCTCACACATGTATACTTCTTCAAATGACGATAGAGATGATCACTGATCCATCTAAGTTGTCGGACCCACAAAGGATCGATAGGTACTAACCCCTGAAATGACACACAAAGGATCTAACCCACACAGGATCGATAGGTAACTAACCCCCGCAATGACCCACAAAGGATCTGACCCACACAGGATCGATAGGTAACTCACCCCCACAAAGACCCACACAGGATCGGACCCACACAGGATCTGTTGGCCCTGGCCCACACATGACCGCTGAGCGCTGACCCACACAGGATCAGACCCACATAGGATCGGTAGCACTGACGCACATAGGATCACTGAGTGCTGTAGTCGTCGCCGTCGAATCCACTAAGGATCTATGCACAGTCGTCATCGTCATAGTAGCAGTCGCAGCCAGCTCTAGGGTTCTCGCACACAGCAAGCTCGTTCGGGAGGGTCTGCTCCACGAGCCGAGAGGTTGATGCATCAACTAACACATAGTCCAGAGTTGATGTATCCAAAAGTTCCATATCGTCAATAGGAACTCAACGTCGCAGATGACGCGTCAATTGGACGCCCGGTCTGAGAGTTATTGGCTTTTTCGTCCCCGGGGCCCAGTTGGTTTTTAACGCAAAACCAACCCGACCATACTCCACCTACGTCCAAACCTCTGTCAGAGTAAGCCAAAATATCTGTCTCACTTAGAGGTATTTAACAAAGTTGACGGCACGTCAATCGGACGTCCGAAGCTCATGATATGAGCGTTTCCGCTCCACGGGCCCGGTTGGTTTCGTGTACGAACCAACCCGGCTGAACCCAAAGTATTCGGAAACCTTGAGTGCGATATACCGAAACGACCGTCTCGATCCAAGGATCTCATCACCGCTGACGACGCGTCGTTCGGAGGCACGTATCTCATGTTATGAGCAAAACATCGAAAAGGTCCTGAAACGGGGGGTCTGGGCCCGGACCGACCCGGCCCAACCCCCCCCCCCCCCCCCGAGGTTGGCCCGACCCGGGTCGACCCGACCCGGCCTAGCCAGGCCCAGTCAGAGTGGCCCGGGTGTGACCCGGCCCGAACCGGCGCGGGCGCGACTCGGCCCGAATCGGCACGGGCGCGGCCCGACCGCCAGAATCGGCTCAACCGGTTACGGCCGAGCGGTGGGGGGCGTGCAGCCCCCGCGTGAGAACACTGCGGCCCCCCCGTGGGGCCGCCCCTGGTCAGTGGACTTGGCAAGGTCGCGTCACGTGTCTCACCGGACACGGGCGGTCGCGGATCTGCCGGCCACCGCCGCCTCCGGCCGCCGGTGGATTCCGCGGGCCACCAGAGTTTCTCCGGTGGTCCAATTCCATTTCCGTCTGCGCCGTAACTCCTCCCGGGTCCCGTTCTTCATTGATGAATCAAAAAATCGTCTCTGCGGCCCATTTTGTCGCCGTCCGTCATTCCGCACATCAAGAACAAAAAGGGTGGTGGGTTCGGACTTGTTCGTTGGTCCGCACCCACCGCGTTAGCGGTTTGAAACAACATCATAAACCCACCAATTGATAAACCACGTCCCGAAATAATAATCCATGGACCAACTTTTTAATTGGTTGGTCTACATTATTGCCTTGGAGGAAAACAAACATAGGTAAAATCATTCTCAAAACGACCCCTACCTCGTAGCTGTCGTCGGACGAGAGTTCTTTGAGGAATTGACCGTCGCGGAAGAAGAGGATCATCGCGTCGCGTCACGTCGCGGAAGGGCGTCGCGTCATCGTAGAAGGGCGTTGCTTCGTCGCGGAAGGGTGTCGCGTCGTCGATCTCCGAGGTTTAAAGAAAACACACAGATTTAATTTCATTAATTAAATCCATGTTAAGGATAAAATCCACAAAGGAATTAAAGATTTGAAATCTCCTACCTCAAGCAGTTGATCGAAGATTTATCGCGAGGAATGAACGTCGCAGAAGAAGCTTCGGCGTCGCGTCGATATCTGGGGGTTGGGCGTTCTTCGTCGCCCTTCGTCGGAGGCCGACGTTCTTCGCGTTCTTCGCGTTCTTCGCGAAGGAGGATGAAGGCACAGAATCTCCAAATCCTCTCAACAAATTGCACCCCAGAAGAAAGGTGTGTTGGTCTTATTTTATTAATATGCCAATAGTTTGAAAACAGGTTAAGAAATGAAAAAATTAATTCATAGAATTAATTTCAACTAATTAACCTCCCAATTAATAGGAGCGTTTAATTGTTTAAGAAAATTCCCTAGATGACTTTCATTAAAAAGGGTTTTCACGGGTGCGTTACTTAGAGGAAAGAAACGGTGGGGCTCGTGCGGGGCCCACCTCACAAATATCCTACCAGGAGGGTAGGATATTTTTAATTGTACCCTTTCCGCTTTAACTTAGCTTAAGCATCTTTAAGTGTCTTTAAGCGGCTTTAAGTGAAATAAAATAATGTTTTTTGTACCACGTTATTTTATTTCATAACTTTAAGCCCAAAAAAACCACCCCCGAGCAAACGTAACTCCGGAAGAGTCGTTTCTAAGAAAATACCAGCGCTGCGATTCCATCGGTGCCCTCAGAATTAGATTTCGAGCATCGGTTCAAAAGTTAGAAAAACCCGCTCGTTCGTTCACTGAACGTACCCGAGCCAAACTTCGAAAAATGATTCCGAGCACACCGGGCCTCAGAATCAGTTGCCGTCAGAAACTGCGTTCTTTTAAAATTCCAAATAAAATTAAGAAAAAAAATTCCTTGAAATTTACAGGTCTTTACAAATCCCTTACAACAGGTCCCAAAATATTTTGTTCATACATCTACCCACTTGTGTGAAAAAAAGTTGATTTTATCATTTTTTATAACCATTTTATTTTCAATTATCTTATTATTATTCATTTTATTTCATTACTTACTATTAATTATTTAGTTTCCAATTATGTTATGTTCACGTCAGAATTTTTGAGGTCATTTAGTCCTTAGTCATTAAAGTAGTCATTATAAGTTAACCATGGTCAAACTGGTCATAAAAATAAAATCTAAAAGATTTCCTAATTTTAATCTTTTTATATTAAATATTATTTCAAATCCATCTATGTAAGTTATTCATGAAAAATGAGACATGATATTTCATGGATATGGTAGTCTATACGTACACATTAGTGGTGTTTTAATTCATCTAAAAATTTTATGTAAAATAGGTAATGTTTCACTTTTATATTATCATAATTATCATAGATGTATGATATTTGTTATTTAAATCCATTATTTTTACATGTAACATTACGAGGTAATGAAAAACCAATTTTGGTAACCATTGAGGTGCCAGTCTGTACAAAATCATGAGTGAAGTTTTCCCTTTTTTAGGAGATTTAAGGGTATTAATATTGTTAACATCATAGTTTCAAAAAGTAATAAATATTCTATAAATTTCAAATATATTCATTTAATCTATATTTATTATCATTATTGAGAGGTAGTGATGAAAAATTAAATACCTCACTTCATAGAAGAAGTATTATATAGGTGAACACTTGTGATGTATTCATTCCCAATATGTTTAATATAGGTAAAAATAGTTTTCACATCATGATAATATCATTTTAGTATATTAAATATAATCATTTCATTATGTTATTATTGTAAATATATGTTTGATAGTGTTAGATTATGAAATATATTTGAAAGATTTCAGGTAAGACTAATACCTCATTTTTGGATAACCTCTACTGGCTTACACTTTAATCATTCTAGGATTGGTCTATTGGGAAGACCAAATCCTCTAGTATGTTGGAAGGGATGTTAGGAAGATATTTGGGTGGAGATTAATTTATCTTTGTTTATAAAAAATTATGAATATTTGATAATATTTTGTTCTATTTTCAAGTTAAGTGTGCGGCACCCTTGTTATGTACATGATACTTTTAAATATGATATTTTTCTCTCTACAAGAGAATGGAAATAAAAATTATATTTTATATTAAAATAGTTGGAGGTATAAATATGCACAAAAAATTATATAATTTTTATTCTATCTTGAATCCTTATCCATTAATTTTTCAACATTAAACCCATTTCACCTTTTACAGATGTGAAAAAAAATTTACCAAAAAATTTATTATATGTGACAAAAAATACAAGGAACTATTTTCAATATTTGGACTTTATATTTTTATCAACAAACACCAAATGGAAATCAACAGATTTTGGTTGGATAAATACCCTAAGCATGAGTATTATTTTCTATCAATGTGGAAGTAGGAAGATGCATCAGCACATGGGAATCAAGTGTCTTGTTCATAGAAATAACATAACCTTTTGTAATACTCACGATTGTATAACCCTCAGAATATAAAATTAAGTGATTATGTGTTTCATGTGGTCAAATAATTTATCAAACTAAGTCCCTAAACAAATTTTTCTTATTCATGGGGCATATCAGTAGACACACGCCCAACAACCATTGATTCTTCCAAATGACAGAGGCTGAAAATGATGAGAACCTTACCTGAAGTGACTTTAATTGATATAAATGTGAGGGGATCATGTTATTTTTATAATCTACTAATTTATCACATGAATACCATCATACAAGTCCACCATATCATGAAAATATTTTCAAACAATTCTTTCTAGCCATGCGTCATGTCAGTAGACACACACCTTCTTTCCATCGATGTGTCCATATGAGGGGGGAAAATATTATAATATCATTAGGAGATGCATGTTAAGTTTTTTTTACATGTTTATATTATTTGTTTTTGATGATCAAATCATTTATCATGTGAAATCCTTTCTACATTCTAGTTTTATCACATGAAATATTGCTGACTTGTCAGCTAATCTTGTCAAATCCCTTCAACAATTCATCATAATCTCACAAAATCCCTTCCACATTTCGGTTTGATCATAAAATATCCCAATGAAATTTTATCCCGATTATGTGATAATCATCTGACATGAAAACTATTTTCATGCTCATATCATAAAGAATTTCATATGTTTAGGGAACCTGGTAATCATAGATTAATCACTTTTTTGTTATTTATCACATAAAAAATGGATGATATCATTGATGACATGTGGATTTAAAATTAAAAGTTCATGATACAATGTCAGATTATAGAAAAGACCCCTCCAATATTGTAAGATAATATAAAATAATTAACAATTATATAAATAGGAATAGATAAATATTGGTGATTCCTATAACCCACCCAACCCTCGACACAAAAATTAAAAACACACAAAGAGATGTGAAAGATGATCTTTTAGAGTGGATGACTATGTGATCAAAATAATTTTCCACAAAAAAATCCCTATGAGTAAATTATAGAATTACTAATAGGTTTTATGCAATTTACATGATCAATTAATTGGGCATGTGAATGGAATATGGAATTACATTCAGATCACATGAAGAACCTTTTGTGTTTAGCTTAGATCACAAAACTCCTCAGTATAAAAATTCTTCAAAAACGCCCAGAGGATCATGTGATGGAGGCTGAAAATGATGGAATATTCATGTGAAGGTGGATGTTTTGTTCTTCAAGTGATGGTATTATGTGTTTTTCAGGATCATATCATTAATCATGCGAATCCCCACAGAAATTTCATCTAGGTCATGTGATACCCCTCAGACATATCATCTGGATCATGTGACAACCCTTATACATTTCAATCTGATCATGTTAAGAACCCTAGAAATTAAATTATGGCTCACAAGAAGACCCATGTACAGGTCCTCTAGATCATGTCATAGCCCTCAAACATACCTTCTTGATCATTCCATAAACCTTGGACAAGCTAGTCTGGTTCATGTGAATCCACCAGGTTATATTAGTCAAATCAAGAAACAACCCTGAGACATGTCAGTCGAATCATTCAGTAGCACTCTAACATGATGGATTAATCAAGTGAAGGTACTTGTACACGTCTGGAAGGCACCCTTGTAAATGTCTGGTGGACATCCTCATACCTATTATGAATACATCTTAATACATGTTAGGTATACATCCTTATACAAGTCATCCTTGTCAAAGATACATCCATAAACATGTTAGGAAAACACCATCAGATGAATTAGATTTTTCTAGAATTAAAACTTGGTTGTGTACCCTTTAACCATTTGAACCCTAAACCATGATTTTTTGGAACCCCCCCCCCAACCACATTTTGTGTGGGAATTTTCCATAATGGACTAGGGTTATACACTCAGTAAATAACCTTATATGATCTATTCCCTCTAAAGGGCCTCTATACCATCCAACCATATTCAATATTCCTTTCAAATTCTTCTACATTTTTTCTCTAGAGGAAAAGTAATGAATATGTTATATGAGAACCCATCATTGAGTAATCCCTATAATAATTTGATCTTGTGTACAATAAACCTTTTTGGACACCTATTGGATATTATTTCCCACACCGAGCATGACTCACGTGGGCTTAGATATTTTTAGTGGTTCGGTCAATAGTGTGTAAAAAATTACTCATTATATGGGAATCCTCCTTACTGTAAATACCAAGAACTTCTGAACCCTAATAAAATAATCTTGTTGGGTGTAATAAATCTTTCTAACCAATTAGTAGGTCAAAAATGAACTATGGGTAATCTAATTTTAGTTATAAGGAGGATATGTAGGACCCATTATTAAGGCCCGAGATCCATGTCAAACATAAATATCATGTCTTTACTTGTGGATATATATCCTCCATGAGGCCTTTGACCAAACATTAAGGGTACCATAGTCTGTAAGACCTATTCAAACATTAGGGAAACCTCAGAGTGTAATCTAGTTTCAAATATCAAGGAAATCATTGTTTGTAAGAGCAATTCAAATTTCACTCATGAAATGTGTCTCATTTTATACTATATTTTGTTCATCACATGGATAATGACTTGCATGGGTTTAGATACTAGATATGGTTGTTCCCTTAGCATGATGAGAATCCCACCCCACAATATGTGCCTCCTTTCTAATGAAAGCCTAATTACATCTCAACGTTCCTCACAATTTCATATTCTCAGTGAAGTATTTTACAACATTCTTATGTGCATAATCCATACTCAAAAGAATTGTTCACAAACTATTTATGAAATATTTTACCAATCATGTTAACTATGAGAAATCAAATTACTATTATAAGTAGGATACATACGAAACCTTCCTATGGACCAATCTCAATATTCAGTGCATTCAAAAACAATCATTTCCATACTTTCATCATGATGTAAAACATATTGACATAGTCAAATAAACTATGTGGGTTTTTATTTCTATAATTGATATGGTAAATAGGATCCCACTTGGAGATTAAATAACAATTTGAAGACACTAATTACCTCTCTAGCTGGAGGTAAACTCCATATTTTTAGTCATATAATTTTTAAATTAAATTAGAACCATATTATTATGTAACAATGAGGGGTGAAATAGAGAACCATTCGTTCATACAGATAATTTCATTTATAGGATTCCTCCATACATGTAGAGGGATTAAGCTGATGAATGTTTTTAAGTTAACTAGTCATGTATCTATGATTGCGAATGATTCAATAACATATCATAAAACAATAAACGATTCCAAGAGTATGAAATAATTCCCCCTAAAAGGTTGTGATGTTCCGACCATACATATTCTTGACCAATGTGAGTTTATAAGAATCATTTATTTTTATACCCAAAGAATTTCATACAACTAGAATTAAGGCTTGTAACTCATAATGAATGTGGGAACCATTTTTTATTTCTCTAGATAATCCCTACCGAGGTCATTGGTTGTTAAACTATACTAATCCCCGCTCAATCAACTGGGCCAAAGATCCATCCAATAAAATAGTTTACCCATTTTGATGTCTTTTAATAAAAAAAATGAAGTTGGATCTCCACACATCAATGCATTTAGTGATTCATATTACGTGAATATAATATGAAAAAATGATAATCATAATAAACAATAATTTCACAAATACATATATGATTATTTATGTTTCTTATTTGGAAAATTTCACTAATATGTGAGCTCATTAATTGTTGGCCTTGTGATTAAAAATACTATTCTCATCAACATCAAATTGACCTAAATCCAAAAAACCATCAAGAAAATTTTTTCCAACCTCATTGGTAGTGAATGACTCCACGATTTATAAAACAAACATCACTAACTCAATACCTTAAAAATTGGGTGGAGAATGTAGTGATCAAAGAGTACCACCGATTCTGTACAATCTTGTCACATAAGGACATGTGAAATGATCTCTAGGAACTACATCCTAGAAACCCTCCTTTCCCATGAAAGGTTGCAATGTAACAAGATATGTCTTCCATCATTGTTATCCTCTTAAAAAAAATATCCATAGAATACGAAAATAAACACCCTCCACCCCTTAGGAAGGTAGATCAAGGAGTTTTCTATAGATCCATCTCAGTTCATGAACCATCTAGAAGGGATCCTATCAACTACCACTTCTAGAACCATCCAACCAATTCCCTTTAGTCGTGTAATGATGGAAATTCATGATAGGTCATTGTCTTATTTCATTCTTATATGAGAACTAAGGAGATATTTTTATTGTAGAATGTTGTGTAATAGGGGTAGTGGAATCATATCATCACTCCCTACTCACCAGAATCAAGTCTGTCTACATATCCCTGTATCAATCATGGCGGTGGAACATATCCCTAACCCTGTACATGAATCTCATCAACATATTTTGATTTCATAAGGATGACACATATATCCCCATATAAATTAAATACGCATATCAATATGTCTTTTAAAAAAATTATGTAAACTAATGTACCTATATACACCATTCAAAAGTATTGAAAATTCTTCGATGTGATGGATGAACTTTGGAAACATATTTTCGAAATGATATAGGGATAAGAACATATTACTATACCAGTAGTCCAATGATCATATCATCATGTATCATATGAACAAATGAATACCCCATACCATTTGTCTATTCTCGCTCTCATCTAGGAGGATTATCTATATATTCATATAAAGGGAGAGGCACATGATCATACCCATATCGGTTTTATGACTGGATTTTGTCTACAATGTTTGGAATTTCCATTAGGGTAGGAACATATTCTTGTCAAAAAAGTCCATGGGAAAATTCCAAATGGAAACCAGGCCTAGGACCATATCCTCACTCCAATCAAGTTCTATCAACATATTTTGGAAATAAACTTAGGAAAGGTCCATGTCCCTATTAATAAATCTACACAGTATATTTGATCATCTTATATGATACAATCACATATTAATGCTAAATAAATATAATTATTTCCCCAGAATCCTTTAGAGGCGATACAGGAGGACTCTCGTATTCCTTTTTTCATTTGAGAGGTTAATCAGCATATTCGGAACGGGGTGCATATTTGAAATGGTCTCATATCCCAATATAAAATAAGGGTGACTAGAATATTATTAAAAAATACAAAGGCATGCCCAAATTCCCACAGAAAAGATAGAGGCTCAACAGAATACTCTAGTATAACATAGGAAGTGGACTCATGTTCCCGCATAAATAGGCAGTTATAGACATACACCCAAGATGACCATGTAGAAGTCCCATTTTCCTTTTTAACCCAAGAAGGAAGGTTTCCATATTCTATCCATGACATAATATGAGGCTCATATTTGTACTTTTCTCAATAAAAAGTTTATTTTGGTTGTACAACTCATATATGGAGAACCTCGTGGTTCTTTCAAATCTTCATCCAAAGAAGATGGTGGTAAATACCAATATTTTCCTCCTTGTGGTCATATAGATATGGATTTGGGGGATCTTACCCATAAAATCCATTGTGGAAAACCTCCATGTAGTGATATATTTCTTAACTAGAGAAATACTCCCCCTATCAAGATAATTTCAAATAAATAGATTCTCCAAACACTGGTTTTAACAGCATATAGTCCCACATCAATCACCATCACAACCCCCCCCCAATTAGAAGGGGACCCAAAAAAAGAAACCTCTATGGTTTGACCAGGTAAAGGAATCTTCCTCTAATGAATTAGAGACAAGAATTGATTTATGGAATTTATTGCCTAAAATCCCCTTTTGAACATGTTTTGGGCCATCGCCACTTTTCATTAGGAACTACTAGACAAGATAAGGGAGCAATGAAAGCCTTACCTATGCCATAATATGTCAGTGACCCATCAGTAGTTAATGGATAGACACCTCCCTTATCATGAATAGTGTTACCAACATCGGGTAAAAAATATTCTCTACTAACAAATAGACTCAGCAGATTTCTTTATTCCTTAGGATTCATGATCAAGAATTAATAGTAAAAGACTAAAATATGATTAACTCCATCACATGGTAACTCTTCAAAACTAATAATTGGAAACTCTTAAGAAATCTTCTTCTGAGGTTGGGGATGTAAAGATAACAACACTCCATTCTATCCCCAGGACACCCCCAATCATGGTATCCTGTATTGTCTTGGCCACAAGAGAAGTCATGGGGCAGAATAATGCACGATTTAATTGGTGGATAAAAAAAAACTCCCATGTTCCAAAAATGAAAAAGCATAAAGAAATGATTTGAAGGGATTATAAGAGTCCAAATCTAGGAATCTCAATAGATATTTAACATGTCACAAATTATGAATTTGACGTCTTTGGTTTCTCGACAACTACCCATAAAAAATGATCCCCATCATGATTAGGTTGCACCCAACCTATGTGTGAGTAAACCTGATCCAAATAAAGAAGATAGTGATGTAAGCTACCATACAATCCATCCAAAGGTAAAACCAATCCAACGATATGGGATCATTTTTACCTGAACCTCCACCTCTAGGGTCATCAAATCCCAAATTAGTGAAGACTCCGAATCGACCACAGGGCATCGGGATAGGGTTATTTATATCTCACTCTCCATCCCAAGAATCATTAAATCCTCAATAATAGGAATAGGTAGTACCAAAAGAGGGTCTAAATAGTCCTCTTCCTTTAGATTTGGGGTAATTTATATCATCTCCCCCAAGGATATTGGTCTATTCTATATTAGGAAGTATCTACTAATGGTTGGAACACTTTCCATTCCTCTTGTCATGTGGCACACAATTTTCATTCAGAACATACTCGATAAGTGTGGTAAGGGACTCCCTCAAGGTAACTATTCATAGAACATAACATGGAGAATGTTTTGTAAATTAAAATAAGCATTTTAGGTGTCGTAATCCAATAGGGACCAATATTACCAATGGCTTGGAGAAAGACCCCAGAGAAACTCTCAAAGCAAAAATGGGCATTAGAATCATGTCTTATTTCTTTGTCAAGCAAAGGGTAACCACTGCCACTAAGTAAACTTAGTAAATGTTATAACCATCAATATAGAATACCATACAGACCAAGACATAGGTGTTGAGAGTCATAACATGAAAACAGTATCTCAAGGGGATAATTTTATTGATGAGTAAACTAAGGGAACATATAAATGGAATTAGAGTAGGAATAAGAACCCAAAACCTCTGAATGATGTGTTTCCACCTACTTGGTGACATTATTAAAAGATAAATGTAATTGAGTGGCTACATGCCACTCACCACATAGAAAGGATATGATCCCCTATATAAAAGAGTAAATGGAAGAATATGAAATGATAAATGAAAACTCAAATTTGTTAATGAGGAATTATTCAGGGGAAATGTTCCCACTAGGTAATACCTGCAAGAGGAAATTTATAACCCTCTACTCATCCCTTAGGTGGTGTATAATCCACCTATGGGGGTGAAATCATAGAATCATCGATGATTTTCATCCAAATAGTTGGATTTCAAAAACATCGGATTTGAGGAATACCATGACTTTCCGAGATTGAAGATACAACCTACTTCTTATTAGAGTGATCATATGGACCTAATATGAATTAAAAATCAACTAAATATGAGATTAGTACAACCACACCAAGAATCTCCCACTCCCCATTCTCTAGATATGGTCTAAATAGCATTACCTTCATAACCCCTCAATACCATCAAGTCTCTAGCTACACTGATGGAATCCATGGGGGTGGCATGCCCCGATACACTTCAATAGGAATCTGTATTGTGAATGGGTGGAAGACACATGACCGAAACACAATTTAGGTAACCCTTTCATTTCAATCATTGATGAAATGAGAGATTTAGAAGAGTATCTCACAAGATTTGTATCCTAATATGTCTTTATGATGGGCCCTCAACAATAATAATAAGTGATGAAATTGAGGTTCATTTTACATACTCTCATGGAAACATTTTTGGTTAGTATTATAGCCTCTCGTGGTATGGGCTCGGAAGACCTTCCTTGAAAATTCCACTATCAATTTACCTTCATTAAAAGGTAAATTAAAATCATAAACCTTATAAATTGAAAACATCATGAAAACGAGAGGGACTCTTACATTGTAACTAGATGGAAGGGTCTAACATACAAAAATAGATTTCCACTCTATTTAGTGTATTTGTTGGAGTGTTTTGTTTCATAACCTCCATGAAAAATTTTCGATTCCTTCAATCTAAATGAAACCCCCAGGTGGATTCTGTGTGTTCGAAAAGTTGGAACTACACCTAGAAGATGTCATTCGGTGAAATAGGAAAAAATATATTCTTGCTCTCATGAAAAAATGAATATGATTGGAAAATATGGAACTAGTTTTTTCATACTCAATTTAGTATCAATGCATATGGGAGCACTATGGTAGGACTTAAATCACCTGACACCACATATCGAGTGACAGTAGTAGTAAAACTACCCTAGACCATAAGAAAAGAGAGACCAAGGTATCCTATGGTATGAGGAGTGTAAGAACTTTGTATATTTCTTATTAATTGAATATGTTCCTTCTTATTCCATCATATCCATAGAAAATAATCTCCTCATGTAATCGAAAGCTAGGAAACCCAATGTGGTTAGCCTCAGTGACCACCCTGACTACATCCCTTTTCATAGAAGGCATGGTCACACTATCGTAGACTTATTTCATTTCGATGACCTCTTCTTAGTTATAGAAGATTATAGACATTTGATACTTGAAAAATCCTTATCCCAAGAGACATGAGATACCACCACCCAACCAGAAGAATATGGTGACTCATAGGTAGTATCGGTCAGGTATGAATCTAATTTCATCAACTAGAAAACCTAAATGATAGTTGACCAATCTCACATAACCCTTACAGTGTAGCTTCACAAATTAGTCAAAATTATATCACCTAATATGATTCCATTGACTCTACATCTTAGAGTAAGTCATAAATATCAGAATTAGGAAAAGGTTTAAGTAAAAGAGTCACATCCAATAATTAAACTCACTCTAACTCTTTCAGAAATATTACCTTCAACATATAGAGTACGATCACTACCCCACCAAACCAAATCATCATCAGATGAAGATCCCCTTTTTATCATTTTTTACATTATTCACTATGTAGAACCTTTCTCTAATGATGAATATGACTGTGAATAAGAGTTGTTCATACCTAATCGAGAAGCTTGAAGAAGAGTCTGCCTGAGTAAAGGGAAAAAGTGATGCAGTAATCATGTACAAACCCAATATCCTTAAAAAAACCCCACTAAACCCATATTTTTGGCCGATACCCTAGGTAAAGTGCTTCCGTAGACCCAACTAGAGTAAAAATATACTTATAAGTCTTTCATTGGTTTCATAGGACTCATTATTCTGAACAACTAGTAGGAAAGTGTACGATTGTTTGATCATCCTAAATAGAGAGGTGTACCAATGTTACCTATTCCATTAGAAACATATGATCCCTTGACCAATTTTTGAGCACCATACCCGTCCACCTTGGGTACTTTATCCCTTAAACTTCATGCTAGGGTTAAACCCTAAACCGGGTAGCATTGGCCTCTAGTATAGAAATAAGAAATATTAATGTAAATGTCATCCATCCCAGCCAAGATCATAATAAAATATTCTCTCCAAATTTAAAATATCATAGAGAGTTACTCATTGAATCCATCTAGATTCCGTAGGAGATTGATATATAATTCAATGTAGTCATGGTTTACCGAGTAGAGACTACTCTAGTGGAATATCAAAAAACTATACCATTCATAGAGAAAGGTCAATAAGAAGATGTTTTGAAAAATATTAGACCTATATATGTTTCATTAAATCTCAATAATGTCAATATACAGTAATCCTTGGTTGACAATAGTCTCAGGATCACTCTCATTTAGGTTTAGACCAACCAATGTTTGGGATATAGCATGGATTATTTGTATCTAGCAATGTTGACCATTAAAGAGTATGAAAATAGTGAGGAAAATTCCCTCATAAAGATCAATATAAAATATCAGTTCAGTGAATTAATATATAATATTATGATCAGGGCTATCCAGAAATAAACAACATAAATATTCCAACTCGGGAGACCTTGGTTTCATATCCCTGTGGTGGTGCTATCAAGATTTTCTCAATATTTGAAATACCCCATCAATTGAAGAATTATCATATACTACAGTGACATCCCTGCATTCTAATATAGTGAATAATGATACACTAATGAAATCATATACAAAAGTTAATGGAAATAAATAATTATAGAAGGTGACATGCTGGTTTCTTGTACCAATGGTTTGAAAAGCGCCCCCACAAATCGATAGATTTTTCTCAATAGTGATTTTGTGCTAACTATAAACCTGATTGAGCGGATAGAATCAACCCTGAAAGTCTATCCTAGACTGAAGAATTCATTATCCTATGATCATATTGAAACATTTTCACCATCCATCATGGTTCCACTAAAGTAAAGATGGATTGAATCTCCACAAGAACTAGGAATCTTCTCTATCATATCAGCATAAATTCAAAATACCACTAAGATATTCCCTAAAACTCAGGATGTTTATAATTATCCTCCCATTGATGGTAGTATAAATGAAATTAGATATATCTACAATGTTCCCCATGATAGTTCAATATGTCCATGCTTCTTCCCATATACTCATATCCTTTAAAATGATGAAGATGCACCCATGTTATCCACTATTCCTGAGGAAAATGTAATCAAATCCAAATTGGAAGATGATAGTATCGTGGGGACCCCATATAACAATTGTGTGAGGTTTATCCACAACTATTTATGAGTTCAGATAGGTAAATATGGTAATTAAAGAGGGCAGGTGACCTACTTTGTTCAGTTCCACCAAGCCTCTTGAAGTGTAGGAGATGTATATTTTTTTTGAAGTAGCATCGATATGTGTTTCTCTAGAACAATAGAGATATTCTTATACTAGATCATGATGTAAAAACTTATCCCCTATGATTACCCTATAGTCATTGAGTATTCAATTGGCTATCCAGGAGAATGAACCCCTCATATGAAACAAAGTGGAATTTGAATTTGACATTTTGGTCAAAACCATCCTTATCTGAGAGGTGAAATACCAAAAAGGACTCACTAATATTCTTCTTATTAATAAAAATAACATACTGATCAGAGTCTAAATTGAATTTTGGGATGTCACTTGTAATTTCCCAAAAGATTATTTCCACGAACTAATTACAAAACTTTTTATTGATGTGATTTTCATCTTCCTCGTCCTTTCCTTCATGGACGGGTATTCAGTGTATAGTCAAATCAAGATGGCCCCTAAAGATGATGAATCCACTATATTTGGAGAACATTAAAAAAATATTCTCTTACATGGTTATACCCTTTTTCTTAAATAATTTCGGCTCTACCTATTAGTGTTCAATTCATTATATCTCCAAACCTTTATTAGGGAGAATCATGTAATTCTATGTCAACGACCTGGTGGTAAAGTCTCGATGGTATTCTGATCATCTCACTGACATTCAACGAATATTAAATAAACTATAATAGCATGGTCTGAAGATGAATCCTCTAAACTGTAACTTTGAGGTGATGTCAAGGAAAATCTATAACTTTGTCGTATTCCAACATTGAATAAAAGTGGACCCAGAAAAGACTAGAACAATTATAAAAATTATAGATCTTTAGAATCTAACAATATTTAGAAGGATCTAGGGGCTCATAACTTATATCAAGAACTTCATACCATCCTTTCTGGTAGGTCTCTCTCCTTTACTGGTATAATTAATTGAAGGAAACATCTACCAATGGGATAAATACTCCCAGGAATCTTTTAAGTACCTAATATAGTACCTATTGTAGCCACCAATCCTAATTACACTTTTATAAGGGAATCCAATTACCCTATATGTGGATTATATGGACAAATCACTCAAAATAACCTCACTCAAATAAATAATTTGTAGAATGTAAATAAAATATTTAAAATCTCATATAAAGAAATACTTTTGGAAACAAGGTTGTTCTTTGATGAAAGTAGAGTATGGTTTGTGTTTGTTTCCTATCCTAACATAGAAGAATATAGAGATTGTAAGGATATAGATCTTATCGTACAAGCTTTCTATAATATTGAAGGTGGTGTCATTTCACAGTGTTTTCAAATTTTTTGGCGTAAAAAATCATGAGGAAGAGGATATCATCATAAAGGATTGTTTTCTAGAATAAACACTTCCTAAAAATGGTAAAGGCATGGTTTTCACAAAGCCTGAGTTAATGTTCATGAAGACGAGGAATATAATGAATAGTGATGGTGATATCCATGATTACAATAGATAAAGCATCATGAAGGTGTGAATGTTTTGATAGAGAGCTCTATGATTTCGACATGCATTTGCAACACCATGAAGGGTTTTTATGGAGAGCACAGTGGTTATGATAAGCATCATGAATGACAAATTTCAATGGAGCTTTATGATAGAAGGAGAACCTTGAATATATTTTTGGAAGATCTATAAAATACAATAAGAGGCAGTGGGTCATCAAAAATAGTTGAGCCTCTAAATATGAGGCTACCCTCACTTTGTTCACAATAAATTTTTCTAGGAAATTCTAGAATCGATTTGGATTTCATGAAGTTATGGGTGTTCCAGAAAACTATATTTCATTAAGATATTCATCATCACAAAAATACTTGTTTAGTCTTGACTGATGCCAATGCTTATGATAAAATGGTTCTTTGTGATGATGGGGTATTCACTGTACTTAGTGAGCTTCAGGAAGATAGGTTTTTCCGCAAAGGTAGGGGTTCTTCATGAAGGTAGCGGGCTTTATGAAGGAGCTTCACGAAAGGCATATTTTATTATGTTTTTTCGGTGAATAGGGATTTTAAAGCGCATAAACTGAGGTCTATGGTTCAAGTAGAGTCTCATGCTAGTCAGAGACAAAAACATTATTGATATTCAATTAAACCAACCTTCATGGCAATAAACTATGTTAGAATTATCTCAAAGTAGTGAGCTAGGGGGATTATATGAAAGTGTTTTAAGGGACATAGTGAGCTATCCAAAAAACCTCGTAAACGTAGTGCTCTTGGTATAGAGTGAATTTGTATAGAATTATGTATTCTACACCTGATGAAGATTAGTGGATTCTGGTATGACTGAGACACTGTCGTCATATTATCCTTGAACAATCTCTTAGTGGTGAACCAAGTAAAATTTTTGTGTATTCTCTTTGAATTCAATTGTTTATTTACTACCAAAATCCATCGTTCAATTTTAAAAAGTTCCTAACAGTGTGGGAACAATATCCATTACATTAAAAGAAAAAATTGACACCCTAATGCACCCCACCCCTCTTAGGGTGATATGTGGTCCTACATGTGGTATTAGAGCATTCAGGTTAATAGAGTTAAATCATTCTTCTATAGTTGTCAAGGAGAATTCAGTTAATATAAGGGGATTCCCACTATTTGAAGGAATCAACATACAAATTTGGAAAAATAGAATGAGATATCATTGTAGATATCTTTTAATGGAAATAATTTTTTCCACTACACAAGGAATTCATGCCACTGATTCAACAAGGATGTCTATGACTCATACAGACAGGAAAATGCTTGATGCAAATGCTAAAGCACAGAATTCCCCCATTATAACACTTTTTGATCAAATATATCTATAGGTTATGGGTTTTTCATTAGAAAAATATATATGGGAAAATCTGGAAAATAATTATTAAGGTGGAAACAATGTGAAGGAGGAAAATCTGCAGGCCCTTCTCAATAGGATTGATGACCTGAAAATACATCTAGATGAAAATGTAGACACGTTATTTAATAGAATTACTGAAGTTGTTGGATCTATAAGAGAACTGGTAAATAAATAAAGTACATTTACATTGTGAAGATTATTCTGAGAAGGATTCCACCCCTTTACAACCCAAAATCTTTATCTCTTAAAGAAATGTATCTATCTAAACTTTCGTTGGATGATATGTTAAGTAGTATGGTGGATTATGAAATTAGAGTGAAACAAAATCATGCAACGACTAAAGTATGTAAGGAAATGTAATTAAAATCCATATAAAAAAATGATATTTTAGGAGAAACATTCAAATAAGATAATTGGAAATATAATGTTCTTTCCCTCTTTAATAATAAATCCGAGAAAGGAAAAGGGAGATTTGAAGGAAATCTACCCTTGGATTTTTTTCATTATGGTAGAGATGGGAACCTTTCCTATCAGTTCTGTAAGAAGTTTTATGATGAAGAATTAAATGTTGGAAACTCATAGAAGCCTCGAAAAAGGATTTCTCAAAAGATAGACTTTAAATCTAGGAAAAAATAATAGAGAACTAGTTTTTTCGGTAGAGAATAATATGAGGAAAATGATTTTTTTAGAAGAAGAACCTGAGTTTATGTCTGGAACCCAAGAATCTATTATGGCTATAGTAAAAACGTTAGAAACATAAAAAGATAAAGCTAGATATAATCAGTTGATTTCTGATTCTGATCCAAATATTCACCATAAGGATGCTCTTGGAAAGTTTTAAAATCAAACAAATTGGAGAAAATGTGGGGATAAGTTGTGGAATAATCATTAAAATATGTTGATTAACATGAATCTGAAATTGATTCACTGGAAGAATTTGTGAAAGAATGTTTAACAACTATAGAAATCTCAGAAGATGTAGTTGCATTGAAGATCAGGATTGATGAATATGAAAATTTCATCAATGTTATTACATCCAAAATGGAGGATAAAATGAAGAATATTATGGGACTCAATGAAGAATCGGTTACTCTTAGAAGAAAAATTGAGAGTGTATCAAATTCAAAAGAAAAAAAGAATAAAATTGTCACGAACCAACCCAGGTCGACAGGAGTCGGCCAACGACAAGGCCCAAGAGGAGTTCCTGGTCCTCCTAGACTAGCAAAAAGCACCAAGGGAATCAACAGAGTGATGATGGCAATGATTGATCCCAATAAAAATAAACAGAAGCAGCATAATAATAATAAATCAGCCCAAAAAGATAAACTGAGATTAACAAATAAGGAAGAATGTAAAATAAAAACTAACCGAACCTGACGACCACTAAACTCCTCATGGCCTGATGGGTCACTCTACGTTCTAAAGACTCAACATTTCCCAAGGATATTGAGAACAAATTGAAACTCTCACTTGAGACTAAAAAAATGAATGAAGTATAGGCATGAGTATTAAAACACAGTAGGTGTGCCCAAGTAATCTATTCCTAATACATTACCTTTAAATAAATAAACATTAATTTTAATTTTTAAATACAATATATAAAAGAATGTTTTTCCCAAATTCATTTCCCTTTAAAGAAAATCATGCTCCATTTCCCTTTTACAATTCAAAACCATAATCTTTCCCAAGAAGTAATTTCTTGAATTTTATAAAAGAGGGATGAAATATTAATTATAAAGGGGAGAGTGAGAATAAAACATTTCCAAAACCTTTTTCCATAACTATTTGAAAACACCATCATTTTAGCTATAAACCACAGTATTCCAGAAGCAATCTCAACAATAATTCAACAAGGGTAGTGGGAAATAACACACAAGAGTATCTAGCCAACAATGCATCAAAACATTTGTGCCAATAGACATCAATGAAACCTAAGACCTTGTGAATGGTCTAGAACATACTATACATGTGACTCATCCCAAAGGCATTCCCTACTCAATGAAGTCATAACACACAAAGGCTCGGTGTTTCCCTGCCTAGCCTAACCGAGGATCCCAATCCCCTTGTAGAGAAAAGTTAGTATTATGGGCCACTAACTAATGTGTATTCTAGACTAGTGCTACAATCGTTCACATAAAATTCAATTACTATGATAAGTTCACATGTCAACATGTATAACAAAAGGTTGAGCCAACTGGTTCTATCTAAGAATCAAATCACATAGACACATATATATTTATATATACACACAACATCCATCACCTGGGTTACCCCAAGGAATATGTCCCTTTCTTTTCTACCATTTGATCATAGGGGAGTCCTACACAACAGACACCCATAATATACCACTCAACTAATGAAAAGGGACCACATCAAAGGAGAGTTTACTAGAGTTAACTAGCTTTACAAAAGTGCCAATCAGGCCTCACATGATTTTTATCATGGAAAACAATTTATTAAAGAATCACACAAACACCATTTTGGAAACTAGAAACACACTTTGAAACCCATTTAAAACCCCAATTCCGCACTTTAAATCTAAATCCCATTTATAAGGTCCAAAGGGGAATTTCCAAAAACCCTAATAAGTGCATTTAATAAAATAGTTTTATGTAATTAGAATACACATAGGGTATTACTTTATTTCCCAATCAGCAATTATTATAAAAAACATAAATTTATAACTAACATTAAATGAAGGTGTGAAATGCAAGATACCAATAATTTTTTAATCTAAAGGGAAATTCATTGAGAAAACTACCTCAAAAGGGACAGGATCAAGACAAATTATTCGAAACCCGACACCCTTAACGAAGAATTCCCTAAAATTGCATACACATACACTATTATATATATACCACTTAATACAATATACATATTCACCATGACATGAGAGAATATGTGCAAGGAGGATTTTTATATATCTATGTATACATACATATTTATGTGTGTACAACCCTTTGAGAAGACACAGAACAATCTAATTAACCAAAAATAGAATCAAAGATTGCCAAAAACTATAAATAAAATTGAAACATTAAAAAGGGGTTGAAGCAACAAACCAATCCATGGGCCAATCCCCTTTGTAAAACCTTATATAAACCAAGATAAATATGAAAACATTACTTTTACCATTAAAAACAATCTACAATTGATATTGAAAAATAAAAATCAATTTCACATGTCAAATATTTCATTTTCCGTCAAAAACACTTTCCAAAATCATCCACTACTTAAGTTCCTTTAAAACAAGGTTCGCACCCACCAATACACCATCAAAAAAATTTCATGAAATGTCACACCAACACACTAACATTAAACACATTCAATTTCTGATACAAAACCCAAACCCAATACACGAGCATGTAAAACCCTTCAAAAAAATATTTCTCATCACTCCAACAATGTAATAAGCCTTTTACACAATTTAGTAAATCCTTTCCAGAAGAAAAACAATATTTCTCACCTAAAATACACACACAATTTCATGTAGAAAATAATCCTCAACCTAATTTATCATCAAATCCTCTCAAAAAAACCTTTTACACGACACCATTTAAGTATAGATTAAGAAACAATTAATTGAATTTGATAATGAAATACAAAGAGGGTAAAAGAAATCAACCTCAAATGACGGTGGATGAACCAGAGTGGACTGAAGAGCTCTTCCTTTGGTGGGGGACATTGAAACCCACATGAGGATGACTTGGGAGACCCACCACACACCATAAAAATGGAATAAAACAATATAAACTGGTCAACCCATGACCTAGGGTTCGGAAAATACAAAACCCAAAGGAGTCTAACTGTCAAATGTGGTGTCAGTGAGCTCGTGAAAGGTAGAGGATATCGCCGAAGAGAGAGGCCATGAAGGGGAGGTTCACTGGGTGGAGGGAGTGCAGTTGGATCTCTGGGGAGGGGGGTCGGCATTACATGATTGGAGGAATGGGGTTCAGCCGCGTCTTGAGGAAAGGGGGGAAGGGGGAAAGCGACACTCAAATCTGGGGGGGGGGGGGTAGTTTAGGGTTTTCATTTTTTCCCGAAATTAAACCTATTTTAATTTTAATTAAATTAATTTAATTTAAAAAAATAAGAAACACCCAAATGAATAAAATTTAACAAAAACTCAAAAATAAATAAAATTACCTCAATGTTTAGGGTCGGGGTGTTGCAATTCTCCCTACTATGATTGTTTCTTCCACCAGAAAGTCCCAAAAGATTCAGTCGATCAAAACGAAAGAAAATATGAATTGAAACCAAGGAAAAACCTGAAAACTCAAAGAAAAACAAACCAACACTCGCTTTCATTAAGATCTTGAAACTACAAATTCCCAAAAAGAACTACGTGAACACCCTAAAAAAGCCTCACCTCTAAGGAAGACATCACACAAGACCACATAGCTCGAATAAGAAATGAAGATATTATAAAGAAGAGACTCTCTCTTTTCAAAACACATCCCAACAAAGAAACACCCCCACTCCTAACACAAACACCATCAAAGAAACCAATCATGGCCTGTTTGGGATCTTTCTGAGCATCCATTACACGAACCACTATTCATTTCAACCAACTACTGCGGTCGGGGTTGAGTGGATAGAAAACAAGGAAATAATCATCCAAGAACATATAGAAGATGGATTCAGAATGACCTCATCTCGTGGGGGGTCTCCCCACTATATGAGGACTCCAGAAAAAAATTGATTTCACAAGCTAGAATAACTGTTGAATTGTAACGAAGGCTAGAAAAACCCAATTAAACAAAACATGGAACAAAATACACCACCATTCTACTTCAGTAATATTAAAAACACTACAAAGACCTTCCCAATAAAGAAAATTTTCAGAAGGGCCTTCAATAACATTCTTTAAACCCAAAAGAAGACAACATCACAGATTACTTTAATTATAACAAAAAGGGAAATAGCAACAAAAGAAGCTTCTGATGGAGATTGCACCAGTGCTAAGTTCATCCAATAATTCTACAATGTTCTTCGAAAAAGTGGATCTGCATCAATGTCAATTCCTGGCACCATCCTGGAAAAACCTTTCCAAATAACCTAAACGGCCATATGTACTACATATATTAGGTGCTTCGTGACATGAAGACTTCCTAATCCCCGACTTCCCACACTGAAAACACAGCAAGTACTTCCTCTCTTATGAATCTGTTGAGGTGGAAAACAATGGCCTTTTGTGCCTCATCACAACTGGCCAGATGCTAATAAATCGGCTTCCACTAAAACAACCCACCTAACGAATTCTTCATAATCATCAAGGAATGAAGGCACAATTGGGAGGAATTCTAATCATATACCCCTTTCAAATAACTGATCATTCAAAAATTCTTCCCCGATGGGATTTGGGAGATACAGTTTAACTTGGTGAAGCTATTAGCATACTCCAACACCATTTAATCGCCCTTCTTGAGACCATAAAACCTTCAACCCACTGGTGTCTTTACATCATCAGGACAGAACTATTGGAAGAACAAGGCTTTAAAACATTCCCATAAGGCATTATTCTATGGTTCGTCCAGAAGAACAGATTTCCACCATTCCTAACTCAAGCCTTACAACATGGTGGTGGAAAGCTCCAACTTGAGAGGTTTAGGAGATTCATTCTGAATAAATATCTCCTCGATATTTTGCATCCATTCCTCAGATTTTTCTGGTTCTGACTGCCCAAGGAAATGAGGAGGTTTCAACTGTCTGAACATCTCAATGAACTCTTGATATTGAGATCCCCCATGCCCAATATCCATAATGGACAAACCAAACATCTAAAGAAAATATTGATGAACTGAAAGGCATTTAGTGAAAGAACTTCATGTAGATGCTTCTCAAAATCCCTTAGAACATAGTGGGGATGACAATTGAAAACATGGAGCACAATACCAAATCAAAACATGTCATAAATCAAAATTTGACATCTAATTTTCTAATTAATAACCTAAAATAAAAACATGATTTTAGTCACACCTCCAACACACCAAAGCCAAAGTTCAAAAAGGATAACACAAAAAACAAAAAGAAAACATCACATACTCACACCTTTTAAAACATTAAAATCCCCCTTTTTTAAGAAAATTTTCTGAAAACATAACAAGCCTTACAAACCATTCACCTTTTATTGGTATTCCCTTTAGCCTCACAAATATACACTCTTGTTCTAGCTCAAGCACTCACCCATACAAACAAATAACCAACTACTCACCTCATTCATACATATATATACATATATATGAGAACTCATAATAATTCCAAGAGTCGGATAAAAGAAACATTATCACTTTCAAAACCATATTAAAAATACCTAAACCAATATTAATGCCAGACCTCATCATCAGATAAAAACATTTTAAAATTCAACATTCATTATCCAATTTTACATTTCTCAAACCCTTGAGAAACCTCAAAAGAATTTTCCAAAATAACTCCCATTTTCAAAAAAACTCATTTCACTCTAAAAAATAATAAATGTTTTGGTTTTGTAAATCTCATTCTTGACCAACCAATCATCATTTTTGTCAAACCAAACATCCATTTAAAATCTAAACAAGACACCCCAAAACCATCCTAGCCAACATTAAATGAAAATTAAATAAACCTACCCTTCAATAGGTCAAAAATCTCAAAATCTCAAAAGGATCCAAAACAATACACCAGGGGAAACTAGTGTCGATGGATGACTTGACCATATGTTTGGAGGCCATATGCCAATCAAACCACCATCATGGAGAGTCTTTCGGGGCCATGTCCCCAGATTCACATGGCTTTCCAGACCTTACAAGCTCGTTGAGATAACTAGATCGACTAAAATTTCATTTCCAAAAATAAAAATCAACCCACAAGAACCAATGATTCCTAGAAAAACCAAACATACATGGTAACTCACAGTTCAGCCAAAAGAGTGCTAGCCAAGCACCCCCAAAAACTACACCCCAAGCTATGACAGTCCTACTCCATCTACATTGACAACCCAACTAAAAAAGGGCACTCTTAAAGCTAGGTCCTTTAAATAACATATGACTCTGATACCATTTTGTCACAAACCAACCCAGGTCGACCCGAGTCAGCCTACGACAAGGCCCGAGAGGCATTCTGAATCCTCCCGAGCTGGCGACAAGCCCCAAGGGAATCAACAGAGTGATGATGGTAATGATTTCACCCAATATAAAAAAACATAAGTAGGGAAATAATAATAATTTATCCCAAAAAAATAAATAAAATGAGAAGAACACATAAGCATGAACAAAAAATAAAAACTAACCAGACATGATGACCACTAATCTCCACGTGACCCCACAGGTCACTCTCCAATCCGAAGACTCAACATCGCCCAAGGAAATCGAGATCAAACTGAAACCTACACTTGAGACTAAAAACACGATTGAAGTATATGTCAGGGTATTAAAACTCAGTAGGTGTTCCCAAGTAATCTTTTCCCAATGCATTACCTTCAAATAAAGAAACTTTAATTTCAAGTGTGAACTACAATTTATTAAAGTAACATTTTTCTCATATATTTTCCCTTTAAATCATATCACGACCTATTTCCCTTTTACCATTAAAATCCAAAATATTTCCCAAGAAGGAACCATATGCATTTTTTGAAAGAGGGTTGAAATTTTAATTATAAAGGGGAGAGTGAGTAGAAAACATTTCTAAAACCATTTTCCATAACCATTTTAAAACATAATCATTTTAGCTAGAAACCACACTATTCTAGAAGCATGCTCAATAATCATTCAAAAAGGGCAATGGGAAATAACACCCAAGAGTATGTTCCCAACAATGCATCAAATCATTCGTGCCAACAGACATGGGTGAAACCTAGGATCTTGTGAATAGTATAGAACCTACTACACATGTGACTCATCTTGAATGCATGTCCTACTCAATGATTTTATAACATCCAAATTCTTGGTGCTTCCCTACCTGGACTAACTGAGGGTCACAATCCCATAGCAGTAAAACTTCAGTTCTAAGGGAGACTAACCAGTGTGTATTCTAAACCAGTGCAGCAATCGTTCACAGAAAATTTACTTACTATGCCAGAATCCCATGTCAACATGTATAACAAAATGTTGAGCCAACCGATGCCATCTGAGAATCAAATCACATAGACACATATATAAATATTTATATATACACACAACATGCATCACCCAAGTCTCCCTAAGGAATATGTCCCTTTCCATTATACCATATTATCATAGGGGAGTCCTATATAGTGGACCCCCATATTATAAAAATCAACTAAAGAGAGGGGACCACATCCAAGGAGTGTTTTTTTGACATATCTTGCTTTACAAAAGTGCCAACAGAGCCAAACACGATTTTTATCATGGAAACCCATTTCTTAATGAATCACATGCACACCTTTTTAGAAACCATGAATGCACTTGGAAACCCATTTAAGAAACTCAATTCACCACTTTAAATTAGAATCACATTTATAAGGGAGAAAGGGGAATTTCCAGAAACACTAATAAGTGCATTTAATAAAATAGTTTCTTGATATTCGAATACATATTGGGTATTACTTTATTTCACAATTTGTAGTTATTCTAAAAATCATAAACCTCTAACTAACATTAAATGAATGTGCTAAATTCAAGAAACCTGTAATTATTTAATTTAATGTAAAATGCATAGGCAAACCTACCTCAAAAGGGAGAGGACCAAAGATGAACAATTTGGCACCCTACGCCCTTGATGAATACTGCCCCACAATTTTGCACACATACACTATTATATATATACCCCTTTATCCAATATACATATTCCCTACACCATGATGGAATATGATCAAGGAGGATATATATATATATATCTATGTGTGTCTGTACGTACCTATGTATGAGTGTACAACCCTTTGAGAAGACACCAAACAATCTAATTAACCCAAAAAGGAATTTATGTTTACCAAAAACTCTAAATAAAATTGAAATAATAAAAAGGGTTGGAAGAAACCAACAAAAGCCATGGGCCAAGCCTATTTGTAAAACCTTACATAAACAAAGATCATTTTTAAAACATGACTTTCACCATTAAAACCCATCAACAATTGTTATTCAAAAATAAAAATTAATTTCACATGTCAAATATTTCATTTTCCCTTCAAAAACACTTTCCAAAATCATATGCACACAATGTAACCTTAAACCAAGGTTTTCACACAATAAAAAACCCTCAAAAACATTTTCATGAAATGACACACTAAGACACTCACATAAAACCTAGAAAATTTCTGATACCAAACCTAAACCCAATACATGAGCATGTCAAACCCTTCAAAAACGTATTTCACATCACTCCAACAATATAATAAACTATTTACACAATTTATTAAACCCTTTCAATGATCGAAACAAGATTTTACACCTATAATACACACATAATTAAATATAGAAAATCATTATCAACATAATTTCCCATAAAATCCTCTCAAAACCACTTTTACACCACACAATTTAAGGATAGAACATGAAAAAATTAGTTAAATATGAAAATCCTATACAAAGCGGGTAAAAGAAATCAACCTCAAATGAGGGCGAACGAACCAGAGTGCACCGAAGATATTCGCCTTCAGTAGAGGACGCCAAAACCCACACGCAGAAGACCTATAAGACCCATCTCACTCCCTATAAATGGAAGAAAACACCAAAACCCGGTAAACTCATGACCTAGGGTTCAGTTGGGACAAAAAACGAAGTAAATTACCTATCAAATGGGGTGGTGTTGAGGTTTCCCAAGGGAGAGAGGCTACCATAGGGAGAGGCCATGGAGAGGGAGTTTCACCATGAGGAGGGATCATCGTCAGATGTCTGGGGAGGGGGGGCATTGTCACGTGACTGGAGGAAGGGGGTTCAGCCACATCGTGAGGAAAGGGGGAAAAGGGAAAGGTGACATGGAAATGTGGGGGGAGAATAGTTTAGGGTTTTTATTTTTTTCTTAATTAATCTTATTTTAATTTTAATTTAATAATTTAAAAATAATAATAAACTAAAAAATGAATAAAATTTAATTGAAAATCAAAAATAAAAAAAATAATCGTGAAGTGTCGGGTCAGGGTGTGACAAATATAAAGGTTATGAAATTATTAGATGTTAAGTTGTTGGAGATATCTAAGCGTAGATATGATATAGTGTAAAAGTGTTTTAATGATCAAAGGTCGACATGAATGGGAAAGTGTGGAATCAACTGTGATGTTGAAACATCAAATTATAGAAATAAAATGGGCCAGAATAATGGAAAGTTGAAAGTTGAAAACATTTCAAAGTCACTTGAAGTGCAAGAAAATAAACCCTCAATTAAAACTAAAAGGAGATATGTGAACTAAACTCAAGATTCTAAAAATAATAGGTATTCAAACTATTTTACAAATGAAGGTGACATGAGGAGAAATAAATGTGAGATGGTATTCCCTCTTATGAAATGTTAGTTCTGTGGCTATTTGGTCGGTACCATGTCATAATGTGAATAGGCAAGTAGATATTAGAATGGAGAAGAACTAGGAAGTCAAAATAGAAGAATAGGATAATATAATAATTCTTATTGTATAAATGGTTTCTATGGATATTGTTTTCATTGATCTAACTTTGGATATAAAGCTATTCATTTTATGTAGAGGAATGACATGAACAAAACATACAGAATGCATAGACAAGGTAATACTTTCAAACTAGATTGTGTTGCTCTTACAAATAGGTTTTTTCCACTGGAAGAAGAGTATGATTATGATGAAACTATATACATGGAATAGTTATTTTTAAGGCCATATTCATCCTTCAATCAATCTAATATTTCATTTAAGGGAAAGAAGAAGATTGAGAAATCCAATCTTTCATAAGTCACTCTCAAGGAAAAAAAGAATAATTACACCTAGATTATTGATAACATATGCTCATCCCATGTGATGGGAAATTCATATTTATTTAAGAGTGTACATAAAAGTGTTTATGGAATAGTTAGGTTAGGAAATGATGTTTATTTTAAGATCAAAGGATGTGGGAGTACTGATCTAGAAAGTGACGAGATTAAGAAATCCAAAGGCCCTTTTGTGGATGGTTTCCATCACAATCTCCTAAGTTTGAGTCAACTTTGTGACTTGGGACTTATAGTAACATTAAATAAAAATGGTGAACTATAAAAGGAAAGATAGATAATTCCATCATGAAATGATGTAGAATAAATGGAAGCTTATATCAGGTTGATCGTAAAGAGAACATTTTCTACATGATAGTAGAAGAAGAGAACAACTTGAAGAACTAGAGGTTGGGTCACATTAATCAATTAGATTTCGAATAGATATCTAAACTAAATATTGTCATGTATATATCAAATTTTAAGTGGGAATAGTAGAAGACATGTGATTCTTTTATATGTGGAAAGTTTTTATATAGTTCATATCATCCAAAGAAGAAAAGGGAACCTAATCTTCTTGATCTCATCAAAACAAATGCATATGGTCTGATAAATGTTGATAGAACACATGTAGAAAGGTACTTAATAATTTTAATTGATGATTATAGTATAGTGGAATGTGTGATGGTTATACATAGAATGAAACAAGTTCATGAATGTATTAAAACATATCATTGATATGAATATATGTTACTACCCCACTATAAAAGTTCTACGTTCTTATAATGGAGGTGAATACAAATCAGTTGAATTTTAAAATTACATGTAGAAACATGAAATTCAATAGTAGGTGAGTATTTTGAGAACCCCACCTGAAAATGGAATTATTTATTCTAGAAATTAATAAGTGAACAATATGGAAAGAACTATGCTAATTGAGATTTTTATCTCTCTCCATTATTGGAAAGAGGTTGTCTAATTTTCAATGTATACACAAAATCAAACAGGGCTTTATATGGGATAAACCAAGATACCATATGAATTGTGGCATGGAATAAATCCCACTTTAAAGTATATTAATGAGTTTAGAAGTAAATTTTTCATCCTAAAAAATGATGGAAATCATGGGAAGAATGGTGATGCTGCATATGAGGAAATATTCCATGGATACTCAATGAATAGAAAATCCAACAAATGTTTTTATGGAATGCATTGATGTAACGTTCAATAAAGATAAATCCCCAAATTCCTTGAGGGGATCATATGCTGATATGATAGTAGATAAATAATACAATAGACATAAAACAAATTCCAATGAAAAAGTATAAAAAGGCATGAAAAAAATTAGACGTCACAAAACGATGATGATTCAAAAGAAGAATTAGAAGAAGAAATTATGTTTGAAGAAACATATTCTAAACCTAAGAGGAGAAACATAAGTGAAAAAATCGATCAATCCAATATCATTGGGGATTTAACTACACAAATATAGATTAGAAGAATGAAGAATAATGCAAAACCTTATTTCCTATCAATTTCAGAATCATCCTCCATTGAAGAAGTTCAAAAGGATGAATCATGGGTTACAACCATGAATGATAAATTAGACCATATTGACAAGAACGAGACATGGGATCTTATTAAGAGACCATAAAATCACAACATGATTGGAACAAAGTGTATCATTAAGAACATGTTTGATGAACATGTAAATGTTATCATAAATAAGGTTTCATTAGTTTGTAAAGAATATTCACAGATTGAAGGCACTGATGTGGAAGAAATATTTTCATCGGTAGTTATACTGGATTCAATCAAGCTCTTCCAACCCATATAAATTTAGAGAGGATACAAAGTGTATCAAATGGATTTAAAAACAACTTCCCTAAATGGTGTTCTTAAAAAAGAAGTCTACATTGAACAAACAATGGGTTTTCTTCTTGGTAATGACGAAAAAAATGTTTTTTGATTAAATAAGGCACTCTATGGTTTTAAAGAGGCACGAAGAGTATGGTATTATCAGCTAGATTTTAATATAAAAATCACTAATTTAAAATATGATTTTTGGATAATAATCTTTAGGTAAAAAATTCCTAGAAATATTAGTTCATGGTTCTTATGTGCATAGATGATATTATATTATATGGAAGGAGGAAAATATTAGTGGATAAATTATTGAATCCCATGAAATCATAATTTGAAATGTCTATAATTAGTGAACTCACATATTTATTTGGGATATAAGTGATTCTAAGGAAAGACTATATATTTATTTCTTAGGGTAAGTATGCTAGAGAGTGGATGAAGAAATTCAATATGCATGACTCAAAAAAAAAGTGGACTCTGATTGTGTGTAGTAAAAATATGGGAATACATGAGGATGTGACATTTGTAGATCCCAAAATATATAAGAGAATAATTGGAAGATTATTGTACCTTACAATGACACGAATACATATTTCATTTACAACATTATTGGTGGACTGCTTTCAATTTAATTCAAAGGAAGAAAAAATTGTGGTAATGAAAATAATCATGAGGTGAATTCAAGGTAGTCACAATAATGGATAATTCTTTTCTGTAGGAAGATATAGTGTTCAATAAATGTTTTCTAATGCTGACTGGGTTAGAGATGTGGTTGATATAAAGTACACAGGTGGTGGAACATTATATATTAGCAAGAAATGTGTGTCCAGGTTGAGTAAGAAACGTGAAATTACTTCTCTTAGGGCTAATGATATGAGTATATCTCTACTTCAAAGGATTGCACTCACCTAATTTGGATGAAGAAACAACTTACAAATATAGGTGATGATGTAAAATAGACAATCGTTGTTCCCTATGATAACAAGAGAATGATCAATCTTACAAAGAATTCTATTCAACATTATTGTAGGAATCATATTGAAATACGGTATCACTTCATCAAGGAAAAATTTGAACAGGGCATGATTAAAATAGATCATGTTGAAACTAATGAGAAGGTGGCTGAATACTGACAATGCCCCTGGAAGTGAAAGTGTATGAAAAACATTAGTTGAACCTCAGTGTTGAGCCACATCCTAGTACAATAGGATTTAATGAAAGTTCACCTCTCCTAAGTTGGGTTAATTTTGTTAATATGTTTGTTGAGGAGGTGTAGGTTTATGGGGAGTTACAATCCAAGGATAGTGTATTTTGAGATCTACATATACAATTATTGGTTCTTTGGGTTTATTTTCAATGGGGGGAAAAGAATCAATTCAATGATATTAGGTTTTCGTATAATAGGTAAATAGAGAAATTCAGTGGTACCCAAAGAGGGATAATGAAGAATTCATGGTTTATTGGTTGTAGGTGAATGGAGTATGGAGATATTAGTTGTAGGTTATAGGCATACTAATAATATATTTCACGCCATGACTAGAGGATAGCTTGGACATCATTAAGAATTCCACAACCCGATAACCCAATTCATGCTTCCCCTATTGTTTTCTACATTGATCATTACTCTCATTGACTTATAGTGTTGGATGATTTTCTTCTCTCATATCATTTTTTGATACCGACCAGTGATACATTGAATTTATTTGTAGATTTCCACACAACTCAAAGGGGGAGAGTGTTCAAACCAAGGTTTTTATTATCCATAAATGGAGTATAGTTTAGGTTTGTTGTCAATCCTAAAATAGAAGAATATCTGGATTTCATGGAAAGGGATCTTATAGTAAAATATGACTATATTATTGAAGGTGGAATCATTTCCCAACGTTTTTCAATTTTTAAGGGTCAAAAATATAGAGGAAGAGGCTAGCAACAAGAATGGTTATTTTCTAAAATAAACACTTCATACAAAAGATAAATTCATGGGATTCACAAATTTGGGGATAATATTTTTGAATAAGAAGAGCATCACGAATGTTCATGATGATCTCAATTATTATGAGAGTTCGATCATTGTGAAGGCATGATGGTTTTTACGGAAAGCTTCACCATTATAACAAGCATCCCAAACACCATGAAGAGTTTTCATAGAGAGCTCCACGGTTATGAAAAACATCTTGAACGGTGAATTTCAGCAGAGCTTCATGATAGGAGGAGCATAGCAATGATGTTTCTTGAAGATCTTGAAGATCCTCTAAGTGGAAAAGGGTCATAGTTAATGGTCGATACTATAAATAAGAGCCAACCCCCACATTGTTTTCAATGATTTCTTCAAGTAAAATCTTGAATCTATTTGATTTCATGTAGCTATGGGATCTCTATGAATCTAGATTTAATTGCAAGATTGAACATCGTTAAAAGAGTTATTTATTCTTGACTGATGATAATGCTTATGAGAAAATGGTACGTAATGATTATGGGGGTATTCCACCTTGACATAGTGATATTCGTGAAGGTAGTTTGTTTTGAGAAGGTAGGGGTACTTCATGAAGGTAGTGAGATTCGCGAAGGAGATTCACAGAAGGAAGATTTGAATATTAGTTTTTCAATGAATAAGGATTTCAAATCACATCAACTCACATGTATCCTAAAAACAGATTATTTTGATAGTCATAGATAAATAATTTAATTCCAATCCATTTAATAAACGTCCAATTCAATAAATTGAGTTATACTTCTCTCAAAAAAGTGAGCTATCTGGAGTTGATGGAAGTGATCTGAAGGACGTAGTGTGTTATCCCAAAAACCATGTAAAGGAAGTGCACCTAGTGTGGAGTGACTATGTCCAAACTTTTTTATTCCACATCTAGTGAAGATTAGTGGATTTTCGTATAACCAAAATACTTTCAATGTATGCTCCTTGTAAGACCCCATAGTGGTGAACCATGTAAATTTTTTGTGTCTTAACTTTTCATGAAATTTTTTCATTGCCGAAATCATTCATACATGTTTAACGAGTTTCTACCAATGTGGGAACAAGATCCATTGCATTAAAAGTAAAGGTTGACACCCTAAAGCACCCCTCACCTCTCAGGGTGCTCCAGGGTCCTACAATTATAGATTTTGTGATGTGGTATTCATAAATTGAATAAAATGTCGTGCATTAATCTTTATAGTAAAAGAATTTAGTCACTCCATATAGCATCAGGAATTCCACACAGTATCTTATATCGAACCACTTAATTATATTATTATCTTCCCCATATGAACTAGATTTTTCCTGATGGGAAGTTATCCTACAATGGAATGACTTCTAATTAATTTAGTTGAAGGAAATCAAATTGGAACCACTGGTTGAATTCCTCATTGTACATCCAACCCCATAAAGAACGATAATAGATATAAAGCATTTAGGTGAAGTTTATTTCCATTCCCATATTCCCCAAAAAACATGGGTGATATATTTTAAGGGGACTCAAAAATTTCAACTAGAAAGAAAATGAATAACCGGAATCCCAACCTGGTTGGTCTATGGATATTATTTATTTCCCCAAATAAGAAACATTTTCCCCACTCTTTAACATTGGATGAATGATACACCAATAATGAGGTATAATATCAAGCTCTTACAACAGACATAAATCAATACCTGTAACTAGAAATTTCATATATAAATACCACAGGTAATTTAGAGGTATTAATAAAATATTTCAATGGTGAATATACAATCAAAAAAGAATAATTTTCCCTTATCATTAGTTATGTGAGGGAACTAATGATATCATCCCCTTTTAAAATGACATTAAATCATTTCCCATAATCACATAATACTTGTTCTGATTCACTCACTAATACAGCCATGGTCCTATTCAATCATGTTCAGGGTGTGGTAGTCTTTCACTTCTCACATAAAATGGAAATTTAACCATCCATAGACTGTTACATAGAGAATATTAATCTGGTAAATGCTACCCTAGGTAATGAAAACCTATATCCATTTTTTAATTGATTACTCCCATAGTATATTACCACAAAAACAAAATCGTCCCTCTAGATAAATCTATATATAGATAGATCTGATGTCAGGCAGTGGACTTCACCCTCTAGGCTGGGTAAAATAAACAAAATTCCCTCTATAAATATGGAATTCATGGAGTCCTCCTCAGATGTATTATTGATGTAGAGACACTTTCCATCCAAAATGAGATCCATGAAAGGTCTTATGGTTCTCACTAGTTCCAAAATAGAATTTCCCATCAAATTATAAGGGTGAGTTTCTTTTTCCCAACAATGATATGAGATTGTGTTGTGTTCATCAAAACATTCCACACATGTCAAATTTATATAAGCTTCATCTGTCATCCCCCAATGTTTCTACATAGAGATAAATATTTCTGGATGCTTGTTTTATGTGAAATGGATATATTGGGGACATATCCTCCAGCTATAGCTAAGTATTTTAAGTATATCCTTACTACTAATGAATTGTTTTCCAAATTTAATGAGTCCAAAACCCTCATGGAAATCAAAACAAAGATCATGATTAACATTTTAAGATGAATATCATAACCAGATTTTGTGTCCCTCACATGATACTAATAGAAAACAGAACCAAAATATTTTCTTATGAGTTAAAAATTAGGTATTAGTAGTATAAAATTGAGTCCAACAACTCATCTCACTAACATGAAGTGTCAAATGGGTAGATAGAGGCCTTGAATAATACTATCAAATATAATCTATTATATAGTGGACATATGAAAATAATTATTCAATGGATTAGATCTTTCCTTCCTTATGGGACTATATCACTATGACCCACACTAATATGCAAATGACATTGTACTTATAGGAGAATGGAATGGTGGTAGTGTAAACTATTGAATTCTAGTTTCCCTCACACCAACTAGTTATTTTTTGACAACTCTCTGATAATGATCAACCATATATGAAGCTTAATGTGTTAGAAGAAATTGATAGAAAAGGTTTCATTTGATACATAACATCAAAATCCATTATAATTAGAATTCATTATCCTTTAATAAAAAGGATTTCATCTGCTAATTCATCAATGGGGAACTGGTTCTGGTTCTCAAAACCCTAATAATACTTTGGAAGAAACCTCAAAAGATAAAACCCAATTCAGAAAGTTCTTACATAATAAATAATGTCCCCTCTAATATAGGTAAATCATTTTTTCACAAAGGATGGGTAATGCATCCCCCCAACCACCAATGTGAGGTTTCATAAGAAAACATTTGTGTAACATCGTCTATGAGAATCAAATTTCTAGTGGAATGAAATTACAACACATATCATTAAAGTCCTCACCGCATGTCCATAAACTGGTGGAATCTTATTTCCTAGTTGTACAATGATAAATTGAGGGATAATTCCCCAGTCCCTTGAAATTAAACTAATCGCCAATTTCCTAATCACACGATGTTAAACGTCACTGCAATGTTCTATTCGTATGATATTGAACTACATGGAAATTTCCTCACAGAATGTCATTAAACTGCATAGAAACCCATATCTTAGTCACAAGGCCTTTAAATTCACAACAAGTTCTTACATTATTGGATTTTCCTCATGCTATAATATGAGCTATATTAGTGTAAATGGTATTTAGAGTAGGGTTTTACAAACTAATGATGAGTTTTCTCTAATTACCTTACATAATCGAAAAGTGATCCCACTTGGTCCTGGTGTTGAAACATCATTCATTATAGGATTCCTTCTTTCCTGAACTTTGAAACCACTTCATTTGAAATTCATTGTACATGAGTTTGATCTATAAAGAAAAATTAAGTGTCCCCCATCCCTATGTGTGAGTCTGGTCTATATAAGGGACCATATATAATAACTACATTTGGATTGATTCTCAAACTATGGATACTCAATGATGCATAGTTCTACTATTTCCGCTCATCCACAAATTATAATAACTCTTAACCATGTCACTCCACAAGATTTATATATGTGTAGTGATTCTAGTCCATATAAAAATTTGAATGACCCCACATTTTCCCTATACTGCAATATCATGAAATTTAATCATCTTCACAATCATCTCTTGTTCCCCATTCCAATCATGACTCATGTGAGCATAGATAAACTAGAAAATCAAATCTTTCTATCATGATCAATATACATTCCATTTAAAGGAAGGTAACCACATCCTTTTTACATGACAGTAAACTGCACATTAATGTCCTTATCACATGACTTTATACTATGTTACATGAGTTCCCACACTAAAAGATCATCCCCCACATTAATTGTTTACCCAAAAATTTCGTTTTTTATCCCTCCACCCTAAATGTGTGTTCAATATACATTACAATTAAATTTATAGTGCCAAAACCATTCATTAATCATACATTCTCCTTGAACCACCTTTGTACCTTCAATATGAGAGTTAATACCAACCAAATCCTTGATTTGATTCACTTCTCCTAGAATCCCCATGGAGAACGATACCATGTACTCTAGGTTTCCCCTTTAGACCACTGTTAATAGTGATTGGTTAATCTTAAGAGTCCCTTCTAGGATTTTCTAGTGAATAATATAGTTCATATGAGCTTGTGCCTTGGGATGTTTTTTTCATACAATATAGTCTCTCCATAAATCTAATGGATATTTTCTTAATTAGGTGGGATGCTGGCTTTCACCATTACTAATGATGGACTTGTACCAACCGATATCCACTTCTAATTGACTCAAATATTCTTTGGTTATTATTTCCATTTCTTATAACTCAAATATTCAATAGAATTCAAATACCCTAGATGTTACACATCAATGGATTGTACTAACTCTCAAAGAAAAATTATGACATTATATTTTTGTACCCTTTCATTATGAGGAGTGAATCTCTAATAAAGACCTAATTTCATTAGGTTTCTAAATCCAATTGAAAATCCCCTTTAAAAAAACAAACTTTATTCCCTATTCTCATGTATGAGTTTCTTGATGCATTGCGAATATATTCTCTCAACTTATCATAGACCTTGATCCTACATTCTCTTGGATCTCCCATTTTGAAAATTGGTAGGAGGGACTGGCTAATCTGAAGGAACCCTTCTAGGATTCACTAGTGAATAACACAATTACTTAGATCTTGTGCCCATGGGATCTTTTGGTAAAATATTAATTCCCTTCCTTATCTACACAATTGAATTGTTTAATGGTTTGAAATCAATCCAACTAATCTAAATGGACTGTTATATGATTTTCAAGTGATCAACAAAATACCTAAGAACTTTTTCATAATGAATGTTTTATTTCTAGAGGAAGGCCCCCACTAAGTCCATTAGATATATAACTAATGGTTTTTTGAAGACATGAATTATTTTAAATATTTACCAATTTCAAAAGGTATGAAGAATGTCTCAGTGTTTTATATTCACATCATTTCTACATGATGTTAATTGAATGAAACTTGTCTTAGCGGCATGACTTTAAACTACATAGCATCTAGGTCCTCGTAATATGATCTTAAACCAATAGAAACCTATGTCCATGTCACGTAATGATAAAATATCTAGAATTTGGTCTATACTAATAGAATTTAAACTTCTTAGAGTGGGATGTCTCTAGTGGGTTGTGACTGGCATGACAACTTGGTCTAAGAAAGATGATTAAAAATTCCATCACCTTATGTATAAGTCAAACATGTGTAAGGAGTATTCTATAAAATAACATTTTGTGTCTGGATTACTATTATCACAATATATATTATGATGCATGGATTCTATAATCCTAGTCCCATCCATGATATTTAAAATAATCATGCCCCATATTCCCTGTGCATGATCTCAATCTATGTAAGGAACCATTTCTCTATAAAAAAAATGTGTGTATTGATTCCTATTTGTATGAAATATTTAGTGATTCACAGACCCTTTGATCCTATGTACATCCATTAATTCTAGAAGTAAATAAGATGCCCCATACTTATGGAATAGAAAGATCTATATGGGGACCTCACACTAGAACTATGTGGGGCGTGATTCCCACCTTCATGTGATACATAGCAATGCCAGGATCACCTATTTTATGCCCATCCATAGACCTTAATCTCTAGATGGAAACCTACCGAGTGTGGAGATCCCTAATCCCATGAAATTTTGAAGGCCCCATCATGTCCTTTGTCATGCACTCTCACACCGTATAATAAAATTCCTAGACATATTTTCTTTCTCACACTGAGCATGATTTATTTGGGCTTATAGATCCTTGAATGTCAATCTTATCAACATGATTGAGTTTAATCTTATTAAATGACAAGAAAAAAATACATAGTTTCATTACATTTAAATTTATGAAATGATTTCTTCATTTCAAATATATCATTTCCTCTAATAATTATGTACCTTATAATTGCATGTTATATCCCTTCACCCTAAAAGTGTGTTCAATACTCATGTGTGTAGCCATTAGGTTACTCTAAACCTTTTTTATTGTTATTTTATCCATGAAACACATTAATTCATTTGGAATTTTAGTTAATACCAACCAATTACTTGAGTCAATACACTTATATTGGAACCCATGGAACTTCATCCCATATACTCTTAGTTCTCCCCTATAGAAAATTTGTAATAGTGTTTAGTTGATCCAAATAGTCCCCACAAGAAATCACTAGTGAATAACATAATGCATCATATATTGTTATTAGGGAATGTTCTGGTCTCATAAGAACCCCCCCCCCCTAAATAAAGGATTAATCATCCTAACTACAAGGGATTCGGGTTACAACTATTACTAATGGTTATCCTATACCCATCAGTCTCCACATCTTGTTGCATATAATATTCCTAGGTTATTATTTACCCTTCCAAAACCCAACTATTCAAGAGTATTTCGATACCCTATACATTAAAATTATTTTCATCTCACCCATGATCAAATAAATATGATAACATCACATTCTTATAAACATTTTTCTAGGTATGCATCACTAGTGAAGACCCAAATGCCCTAAATTAGTCATTCCTCTCAATAGTCCCATTTTTATATCCATAAAAATTTATATCTACGTAGAGTAGGCTATCCTATAACACCAACTTCATATATTAGATCTATTTTCGTGCAAGGAGATGTGCCCCATCATCGATAATTTTTTAATGCCTTGGATTCTTTATCCCTACACCAATATGGAATATGGAAACTACCTTTAACTACCTATGAGCTCAATCTACATGAATGACCCTTTAACCAACAACGATGTCAAGGATTATATAGGTAAGACGAAACAAAAAACCCCTAAATGTGTGTTATATCAAAGAAAGGGACCTTTATAAGAACTCTAAGTGTATTGATTTTAGTTGTCATAGGTTACATGGAGATACCCAAATCTAAAATCCTAGGCCTAGCTACAGTATTCCAAAAAAATAATTCCTTATTTTATGTTTTTGAACTTTATCTATGTGGGAAACCTCCTCTTAATGAACTACATATATCTTGACTATTTGTCCCTCTAGATATGTTGTGACACCATGGTCCCCTAATATTGGGTCCATATGGAACATTCTAAATAAAATTCCCCCTTTACCTATAAATGAGCCTACTCTTTTTATGGAGCCCTTCCATATGAAAACTATATGAAGCATTAGTACTAACCTACTAGGATGTATAGTGATGTCTGAATATATTATCTCAAGACTAGCTGCAATAAAAAAACTACCCCTCTAATTGTGTATGGGTAAAACTGATACATGATATTTAATATTAAGAACAAAATATGTATTGATTTTTATCCCTATAGGATAAATTGTGACACTCAAATCACTAATCATCGAGGCAAGCCATATTCAATGAAAAAAATATACCCTCTTACCTTTATGGTTGAATCTCTATGGTGTTACCTCACTTCCCTAATAGCTCTATGGTAAGGTATAACTTAATCTACCTTTTTTCCACAAGATATAGAATCGTGCTAATAAAGCCTCACAAATATTATGTATGGCCTAAAAACAATTCCCTCCACCCCAAATATGAGTTTGACCTGTAGGGAGTCTATATGAAAGAGCTATACATGGCATGATTCCTTCCCTCACAAGACACATAAGTGATCTCAAGGGAAGACCAACCATAGTAATTGTATATTCTATTAGCTCTAATATACCTATAAATATCATAAACTATTTAAAAAATGTGTAGTTATACATAGTATGCTAGCCTATGTACAAGCATATAGAGTCGTTTCATAGGAGTTAGATCTGTTCAAAAGAAATCCCAGCATAGGGATACCTACCCATAAGAC
The DNA here is from genome assembly GCA_963277665.1 of Viscum album. Taxonomy (NCBI): domain Eukaryota; kingdom Viridiplantae; phylum Streptophyta; class Magnoliopsida; order Santalales; family Viscaceae; genus Viscum; species Viscum album. Next base: position 129,916,866 of record OY728140.1, read on the forward strand.
TATGAAAGGATAAAAAATACTTCTATATCTAAATACAACCGACCAATATATATCCTATTTAAGGATATGGTTTTATAGTTTCACATTGGTTCATGCATTCTTTCTACATGATGTTAAACTACACGGATTTAATACTTTCCATATAATGTAAAAATGAATGAAAGGTGTACTTTTTGTATGATATTAAACTATACATATGGAGTCTTTACTACATTATACTAAATTGAATAGAAGGAATCATTGTCAGATGACATTAAAATTTGTAGAATACTTCCCTTCTAATTGAGATTAAATGCATGGAATTCATCCTTTCCACATGATGTTAAACTACATGGAATAATTTCATGATTCATGATAGTAAATTGTATAGAAAAAATCTTTGATGCATGAATTTAAACTACATGTAATTAATCCTTGTCACATGAATTCAAAATTCATAAAAACAAAGTCTCAGATTTGTGAAATTAAACTGTATGGTTATGACATGATGTTGCACGATGTCAAAATGCACAAGCCATAATTTTTCATCACCCCTTATCAAAGGGCACATAGGAGCTTGATGATTTACCTCCAAGTATCAGTTTTCTTCCATTATTATTCTTATACCTCAATACGTAAATCACACTTCTCTTACAGAGTGTATATGATTACTTTAAATAATCCTTGGACCTTAAAATAGAACACCTGGTTTTTGGGGCCCTTTTTTTGAATATACATGTTTTCCCCTAGATCATGCATGTGATCCCATGACCTATCAACCAGATATATATATTCCTTGAGAAAACGTCTTCTGATCCTTGTGGTTCATAATATCATCACAATTTGAACTCATCACCTTAGTGTGGTTCATGATCATCCTTAGTGTTAATTTCCCCTTCCATCAATCCTAATCTGAGAAACATGATAAGAAATTTGCATTACCTTTATCCTCTATTAAAAAGGGACTTGGAGTACTATAAAACTCAGATGTTGTAATCTGATAATTTTAAAAAGTCTCATTGATACCAGGTCCACATACCATACCCATAAACAGGGTTCACTTTGGTCAAAGATGTATAACCTTAATCTCTAGCCTACTAAGATGTAAATATCATGGCCCTAGACTGTTGGTTAAAGAGACAAAAAAATATTCTAGAAAATTTAGAATAGTGGTCGATGAAAATTTGAAGACTCAACTTACTAAGCACTTATTCTTTAGAGTTTACGAAAAATGTTGAGCATAAATAAAAACGTACGAAACTTATAGGGCCCATTTTATGACCCTATTAAATGTTGATCCATTCTTTATGGACCCCTTTGGTAGAGGAAAATGTATGATAAATTATTTTCCACATCCCTTAATCATGATATCATTTAAATTATGCAGAAACACTACATTTAGGGTTTTTATCCCTCCTTGAATTTTATGTTTCAAATAAACTGACTACATATATTTAGATTATTGGTTGATATTCTCCAGTTTGGTGAGACATTAAAATTATCCTAGAACCCCATAAACATGAGTCACTTCTATTCATTCTACATTATAGTGTATTGGTATTAGGGATAGAAAACCTTGAATAGAAACTACTAGGATTTGTTAGTAAATAACACAATGCATAAGAGATTTTTCATAGGGGGTATTTTGTTCCAAGATAATAGGTCCCCTTAAATCAAATAGCTACAATCCTAGATAAGTATGGTCCTATATTTGAACTTTTCCCACAAGTCTTCATTTATAATTGACTTAGATCTTCTCTAATAGTGATTTAGGAACCTCATAGCCAAACAGTTGATGTGGATTTTATATCCTCGACATTATATTATTATGTATTATATCTATTCTCAAGGAGGTAATGTGGTAATTTATTCACAAAAACATTATTGTTCCTTATAACATGATACTAAACATGTAACATAGAACTAAAGATTAAAAAATATGAATTTAACTACTCCAAGCGGCAAAAAACATCATTGGGTCATCGTTTATACATATCCTACTTCATTACTAAAGTGATTGGACCTCCAAAAATCATTTATATCCCTTGGAAGGGCATAAAGACCTTACTACTTGACCATTAATGTATTCCCATAAAGGCTCATGTGTATGGTCCCTTGCCCAATCAACTAGAGGCATAATTTCCTTTCATTAAAGGACCTCTAATCCCCAGTAACCCTGACATCACCGAAGTGGAACTCGATGCATCAATGTTTTTTGGGAACATCCCCTTAATCTCATCACATGTGGTCCAAACACTTTGGGAAGTTATTTACACAAACCATATTAAAATTATCCAATTATATTTTAAACCCCCAACATTACATCACTATATAATATACCCTCTCTCATTAAGGATGTAGGGTGATTGAACCCTTCATGGATACCCATTCATAATAAGTTGCAAGCTGCCAAAACCCTTAATAAATATAAATCCTTCATAACCTCAACAAGGTTGAAAAGTTCCATAACCCCTCATTAATAACCATTATTAATTGGTTGTACAGTGCCAAACCCTCCCTGAATATTCATCATTCACAACCTCTATAAGGATGCAGGGTATTAGAACCCTTCATGAATATCCATCATTTATAATTATACTAAGGATGTGGGATATCATAAACTCTCATGAATATTCATCTAACAAGTATTAATAATCTAAATACAAAAAAAATCTAATCTATATTTTCTTATAATATAGTAAACGATTTCTCACATATATGACCCTAAACTATAGATAAATATGGTCTGAAATATATGACCCTAACAATAGAATAGAAGTCGTGATCCTTATTAGATTAAAATATATAAAAATAAAGTCAAACCTGTTTGACCTAAAATAATTGTCCATCATAGGTCTATTTCATAAGACCGTAAATTAAAGAAAAATAAGTTCTAAGCTATATGACCCTAAACTATAGCATAAGAAGGTCCTAGCTATTCGACCAAAAAATAGAACCTTGTTGGTTCAACTTGTGATACCGTAAATAACCTATGGATGAGACGTTAAACTTCTTTGGATGAAAACCTCTAAATGGAATCCTAATAAAAATATAATTTCTTGATTGATATGATTTAATTGTATGACTCTTAGAAAAATCTAAGGTCAATATAAACAATAAAGAAATAAAAATAATTTAGATATAATTATCTTCCATAGAAAAAAATTGAGTTTTAATCCCTAGGTCCATAGACCTAGGAAAAACATGTTGATCGCTATCTCTCCACAATGTGGGGGAATTCCATTATGATTCGGGTGTATGGGTTTATGTTTGGGTTCATTAGAAATTATGGAATGAAATGATATTTTCTATATAGGAAAGAGAAAAAATAACTTAATAATAGAAAAGGGGATTCAAGAAATTCCATTAATTGATAAAATCTGAAGGGAGAGGAATCTATATAGTTCAAAGTCTCTCCCATGTTTTCCAGAATGGGATACAATAAGATCAAGAAATCATTTGGTTTTTTTAATTCTATAAATTGATTAGGATTTTGTGAGAGGCCTCAATTTCTGGGAAAATTATCTCCTATCCCATTTCCTCTACCATCACTAGTGGTTGTAGATCCTTGATTAAGGAGGATATTGCATGACCCCAATTCGGGAAGGTCTCCAATAAAGAGGATACAATTAAAATATCATCCTTAACATGAAATATGAATTCTTTTTTCTCTACTATCTCTAAATCTACGTTCCCCATCTTATTAAACAATTTGGAGTATTTTTCATGATTTTTCTAGGAGGACTCTAAGGCTTCTCGGATTGATTGAAGCATAAAATTTTCGTTGTCAAAAATGTTTAGGTCTCTATCATGACAAGATAGCTACTGGTGGACCATAAAGATCTCATGAATAACTTTGTATAATCCTTTATATTTAAAACCTACTTCTCCATTTGATATAATATTGTGAAAAATATTTCCCCTTGGTTTTGGAGAACCTCTAAGTGAGCCTCAACGATTAAAGAACAAATCTTGAACCAAGATTGTCTTTAAATGATTCTACCTCCAGAAACTATCTCAAATGGCGTAAATTAATTTGAGTCGCTAATCATGATATAATCATGTATCAAACCCATTGAAGGAGTGATTGTATCAGTTGATGAAGAAGAAAAGGAAGTGGCCTTGATTACCCTTTCTTTATCAAGAGTATGGTTCAAATCTATAGTATTCGGCAGTACACAACCCATTGGTATAGAGGGTCTCACATCCAAACACCCCATCCTCATTATCAAAATATTCTTCATCATAATAATGACATTTTTTGAAGGGCTTATTGAGTTTTTCATCAGTTCCACCAGAGACATGATCATGGTATTTAGGGAGGTACATGGTTTATCTACTCATCGAATTAGTTGACTCAGTACACCAGATGGGAAGGATTCCACTAATGATTGGTCGTAGTCCCAATACAAATTACTGGGAGGTTCAGTAGGAGGATGGATAATCCTTTAATTAATATTTTCATATGTCAAAATTAGCTATAATTGATAAATATTATTTGTATCTTTTCTCCACAGACACCATTAGAAAGAAGAGAACACATCTCCTGAGTAAAATGAAACAGATTAGAGAACCTTTAAGGTTCATATTGGTCTTAAATGAAAAATTCTTCTAAAGGAGAAATGATAACCCCATCTTAAAATAAAAAACATATATGACTTATCATCGAGGGAACCACTTTTATTGTAAATAATCCACCCAGTAGATGTAGGATATGATATGATATTTAATCAGTTATGTATAATCAATATATTCATAGCTTCATAAATGTCATAAATCATTCCATAAAACACAAAAAAATTCATTACCCCCATGTGGAATATGTAATTAGAGATATCAATAGTATTTTTACACCCATAACATTATAATTTCCCACCTATCAATCCAAATCAAAATTTTATTGTCCTGATGATCATGTAGGAGGTATAACACTATTGAATTTGGAAAAGAATTTTATGACTATGAAAAAGGAATGGAAAAACTAGATTGGGGGATTTATATCGAACTGATCAAGTCACTTTAACCAATTTGAGAACCCATATTTCTATAAATGTGTCCCCAGTAGGGAAAATCCATCTGTTTAGAGAAATGGATAAAAACCCTGTCAGCTAAAGACTTAGAGACACACCTAGTTTCTCCTTGTATCCTCGTAATTTGTATTACCCAACCAATAAAATTTCCCAATAAGATCCCATGCTATCCCAAACCAATTGACAAGTGTAGAGATGAGTATGTAAAGTAATTTCCCAAGCCCTTCATTGATAAAGAAATACACTTATACAGTCTTTGAATGAGATGATAGAATGTATGTTCATTTCCTTATTTAGCATCTCCCTCACAATTTTGATCATATCCCAAGATAAAGTTGGATTCTTTTTGGGTAATCCCAAACACTCATACAGGGAAGGAATTCATCATGAATCCCCCTAAGAGGAAGTATTCCCCCAAGATGATGGATATCCCATAGGTTCATCCCTGTTTTTCCTTGTGATTGGTAAAAAGAGTAAGTGTTAGGTCACCATTGATGGATCAATTCTATAAGGATTTATGGTAGATTGCACATGACTGAAAAGTTACATTTTATTGATTTCAAAGGTACCCCATACATGATGAATTGATAAACCAGCATCACTTCATAGTGGTTTACATTGTGAAGTTGATATAAAAATTATGTAAAACTCTATATAACCTAGAATGAAAATAACCATTCATTAAAATAGTAATTTTCATGGTTCATATCACTATTCAAAATCCATCCACATTTATGTTTTTTCAATGAGGATACATGTATAATTTAAAAAATATAGTAAATCTATTGATGAGTGAGATCGTAATTGTTCAGACTCAGAGAGGAGTGACTCAATGTGTAGAATGAACCCTTGAATGATGTCGACATCAATTTTCTATAATTATAGATAGTAACATGGATATAAATATCCAAATTTTTATGGTTGGATAAATGGATGGTGGAATCATCAAGAAGAATGAATTATTATAAATGTATTTTATTTGATAGAGGATGGTTCTGCATACTGATTGAAAGGAGACCCTTTATAATCTCATTGTTATACAAGGCCCAATATTGGGGATCAACATTGTGGTTCCTTGGGATCATATACCTATATTGGTTGGCCATGTTGGATAGACTTTCTATGATTGAATCTATCATGATCATGAAATAAGAAGCAGATATCATGAGAGTTGAGATATTAATAAGATTTCAATAAAAAAATCAAATCACATGGCTTGGGAGGAATCATGTAGATTGTATCATCAATTCTAAGTATCACAATCACATACTCCCTTATGATACTCATGTTCACCTGATCAACTTATAATCATGTGAATTTAAATAACATGGGGTGGTTACGTGAATCAAATACTGCTTAAATGATCATGCAACAACTCCAACATGTCAGGAATATCACACAATGAAATCCCATAGCCCAGTCTATTATTCCAAGGCATAAATCCAGGAACAATTGAATTTCTATTAACTAGTTAATAGATCTGTTTCAGGATTTTTAGGGAAATATTTTCCCATGAATAAATCATATAGTGGGTTCATGTAGGGTTGTCACATGATCAGTTCTCGTGACAGGGTTATGTGATGGATTCTTCCAAAGTGGTCATGTGGAAGAAAAATCTGGAAAATATTAAGTCATTAGTCGATGGTGACATGGATATTCCCTTTTTGACCATACATATATATTACCTCATGGAATATGAAATGTCTCTTGAAATAGTAAGGGATTCCTGGAAGGGCAACCAGTAGAAGCCCAAGCGACTCAGGTCGTCATTTACATCCTTAAAACCGAGTCCTTATTACTTCTCTAGAAATCACATCTGATGGTGGGAATTTGGTGACACCCTATGAATGAAAATATAAAAAAATTCGATGAAAGAAATACCCAAATAACAGGTATTATCCTCCCATAAAGATAAATATAGAAGAATCATTTTAAAATGGAGATCATGTGATTGGTTCATGCAAATTGTGTGACCTTCTGTAACACTCAAAATCACATAACTCTGGGAACATATCATGAAGGGATAATTCACACAACATGATGTATTCATCAATCATGTAAAGGACCTCATACATATCTTCCTAATCACGAAATATGTAAATAGACACATTCCTAAAAACCATTGAGGAACTAACATGAAATATGTTTCAAATGATTGGATCATTATGTAAAGTGAGTTATATTGATTTCATGTTAATAGATCGTGTTATTCATGTGATAAATTCATTGATCATGAAAATACCCTTTGAAAATTCCTCCAGATCTTGTGAAGTACCTCAAGAAAGTTTTTTGGATCACCAAAAATGTCAGTAGACACTTTCCTGAACACCATTTAGGTGTTCAGGTGATGGAGGATTGAAATTATTGGGTCCTTACCTGATGGATATTATGTTTTTCATGTTATGGGATTATATAGTTTTCTTGATCATATAATTGATCAAACTAAAGTCATTCAACGTGTCAATTTGATCCTTTTAAATTACTCTAACATGTTATCCTAATGTTGTGAAATCCTTTTTAAATGTTGGCATGATACCATGAAAGCCCTTCGACATACCCATTTGATCACATGCGCTTTTCCATCAAATTTGTCGACATTACTCTAACATAATAGCCTAGTCCATGCACACAACCTTGGACTTTCTATTGGGTTATGTAATTTAATAATAATGGGATAATAATTTTTTCACTTTTTATCATAGTATAAATGGAAAACATCATTTATGACATGAATCATGATCATGCGATGTGGATGATACATTTTCAACTTATACAGGATATCCCCCCAATGACATAAGCTCTGATACAAGACATAATTTCCATATATTGTTCCATATATATGGGGTGATTATTCATATAAAATAAAATGTTTTACATACAAAATAAAAAATACACATCAAGATAAGACTGGACTCTCTTGAGCATAGGACTATGTGATCGCAAGTGTCTTCTACCAGAAAATTTGAATGACTAACTTATTGGATTGTTTATAGAGTTTATGTTCTTAGTTTGATCAAATAATTGATCACAATAAGGGCCTCTAAATTTAAATATTAATTTTGAAAATAAAATTGAGATTGTCCTCTTGATCCTATGATTTCTTAGTAAAAAAATTCTTCGAAAACACTGAGGATTCACATGATAGAGAATGTAAATGATGGAAGATTCATGAGAAGGAAGATACATTACTATTTGTTTTTGTTTTTATTAAATTATCAGGATTATATCATTGATCATGAAAATCACACTGAACATGTGTTGACTGACTATGTGACAGTCCTCAGACATCTTAGTCAGATCATGCAATAGCCCCTAGACATGCTGTCTAAATCATGTGATGAACCCTAGACATGTCATCCTGATTCAATAAAAGAACACAATAAATTTCATACAAATCACGAGATAAACCTCAATCATGTTTTTGGATCATGTGAAGAATACTAGATATGTTTGAAAGTTCCATGAAAAGACCCTAGATATGACTGTCAAATCACGTGACAACACTCATACATGTCAAAAATATCATGCGAAAGAACTCAAAAAAGTCTTCCTAATAACTCAAAGACCCTTAGGCACATGAGGAAGAAAACCTTGGAACTTTTAGGAAGTAAACCTCTGACCTATCATGTATACATCCACATATATGTCAGGAATACATCCTCAGACATGTCATCCTTATTATGAGAACATCCTTTCAGAAGTTGGTAAAAAACACTCAGATGTGTTAGCTTTGTCATGGAGTCATACTTAGATGTGTTCCCTTGAACCATGTGAACCCTAAACCATGATCCATTTTTCAAGAAACCCCCCAAACCCCACCTCTTTTACTTTTTCAGTGTCTATAATAGACTTGGATTATGCACTCATTCAACCCTATATGTTTCAATCCCTCAAATGGGCCTCCATGAAATCCAAAAATATTCATTTGACCATTCATTTTCATATAATTTTTTACTTAAGTAGGAAAAAATGAATATGTGATACGGGAATCAACCTTAATATAGGTGCCATAAGAATTTGATCTTGTATTCATGTGACTGGGTCTGTTAAATAATGTCTCTTATTTCCAACAATGATCATGACCCATGTGGTCTTAGTGATTTGTAGTAACTATTTCAACATTGTGATACAAATGCCTTGAAATATGGGAATCCACATAAGATTAAGTACCTAGATATCTTAGACCCTTGAAAAATAGTCCCTTTGGGTGTAATAATTATTTCATACCCATTAGTGGTCCAGGAACATGAACTAAAAGGACTACTATCCATGTTATAAGTAGGATACACAAGATGAATTCCTAAGGAGAAATATCCATATCAAATATAAAAATCATGTATTTCCTTGTAGAACCATATCCTTTATGAAGACTCTAGTCAAACATCAGGGAAACATCAATGTGTGTTCCTCATTCAAACATCAGGGAAAACATAGTGTGTAAGCTTCATTTAAAAATTTGGGAAACATTAGGATTTAAGCCATCTTCAAATAAATCTCATGCAATGTATTTAATCTTACAAAATCTTTTATTTCTCACACTAATCACGCCTCACATGGTCTTAAAGACTGGTGATTTTTTTCCCTTTATCATGATTTGAGTCCCCCCCCAATATGGGCCTCATTTCATATGTAAGCATGATAACATCTCATTTTCTTTAGAAGGCCATAATCTCGATGAAGTAGTTCAATGAATTTTTATATGTATAATCACAGATCAAAGCCTATATTGATGTACCTTTTATGAAACTAATTAAAAATCATGTAAACTACATGATCTTAGAAACCTGATAAAATTATGACAAATGTGACACCTTCATACAGCCAGAGCTCCATATCCAATTCATTCAAAAACCTCCGTATAAATCCTTTCTACATTATGTTAAACTTAACATCTTTATTGGTACATGAGTTTTGATTTCTATCCTTATTAGGATATACAAGACTTTTCATGGAGGTTAAATCCCAATTTATGACACCAATCACCTCTCTGAACTATAATAAACTCCAAAGTGCCCAGTCATATGAATTTAAAATATGAGAATTCCATCATTGTTATATAATAATGAGAAGAAAAATAGATAACCTATGAAATTTATATTTGGTTTCATAAATATGATACTTGGTTTCAGGTATAAGTATTCATAACCAGGTCATTTTTAGGGTAACTAGTCCCATATTGTGGCTTGGGAAAGATTCACAAACACAGCTTAAATCTGTAGGAGAGTCTCGGAGTGGGCAATAATTCCACCCAAAAGGATTTGATGAAGATGACCTCAAATCTTCTTGAACAATCTGATTTCCTAAGCATCATTGGGTTTGAAACCCAAATGAACCCCTTCCTTTGGAAATAATTATCAAAACTCATTATATATGTGAGCATCGTTGGGTGTTTCGACTGATAACCATACTGATGTAATTGACTAAGAAAATATACTAAGACCGTCAAAATCGGCAATCGAGCCAAATATCAAGATGAAAGAACATAAATAAATAAATAAATTTTACATGATTAAAGTTATAGTGTCTATAAAATCTAATTTCTAAAATAAAAAGTATGTGAAACACAACAAAAATAGTTTTTAGAAAAATGGTTTTTTACAATTACAAATATCTTAACCAAATCATAATGTCTACTGTTGGCTCCCATGGAATTAATTCAATTAATTATAATAAAAGGATCCATATATGAGATTCAAACATAGTAAAATAAAATGTAACCTTGAAATCATTTGATTAAAACAAATGACCCAAAATAGTTTTTATTTGAATAAAAACATTACTTTATTTTCAAGAATTTCAAACATAGATTTTAATGTTAAGAATTATATATTTAAATGCATGATACTACTTAAAAGTATATATATTTTTCTATATATTTTTCTTATATTTTCGAAACATATTTAAATCTTGATAATTTCTTAAATATGATAGTACTTGTAAAATTTGTAATCTTCAAAATTCACTTAAAAATGAATTATTTTTATAAAATTTAGTATACTCATCCATTTATTATTTTCAAATTTTGATGTCCAAATTGATTTCCATTTTTTCCATTTGATATTATATTATTATACAAATTAACTTTTAAATGAAAACATGATGTATAAGAAAAAAAATCTTTTATAGAAAGATAGGCATTTTAAACATTAAGTACACTTAATCTTATTTCATATAAATTTCCAATTTAATTAATTCTAAAAGATAAATTTTAAATATGAAACAATTTATTAAAATAATCCTTCTAAATTATTTAATTTAATCCATTTCTATAAAAACAATATTGAAAACATTCAATTCATTGAAAATTATAAATCTTAACTATAAATAATTCCAAATTATATCCCATTAAATTTAGTTATTCATATTATAACCATTATATTTTTAAAATTAATTATCATAAGATTATTATTATAAATCAAGATATATTGTAAGTGTATTTATTACTCAGTATTTCACCAATATTTTCCTAAAAGATATTTCACATTAAAAATACCTCATGATTTATTTTTTTGGTGATGTGTGCATTAAAATATATTCAATATTGTATTAAAATAAATGAAAATTCTTACTAAAATACTATGTTGTTACATTCTCCCCCTTAAATTAATGATAGCCTTTTATTTTTAATTTTACTTACCAAAATGTGTGTATCATGATATAGGTATAAACTCATTGATAGTATCTATCCTGATAAGTAAAATCTAAGCTACCATAAGGAATCCTGTTATTTCATAAATAAATATTCCTAATACCATTTATGTTTCATTGTAACATTAAAACTTATGAATGAGATTTCAAAATATTACCTCAATAGTAGAGTGATGTTTTCCACATGATAATCGATAAATTTATCATCCTCCTATACTAGTTAAGGAAATATTTTGATGTAAAGATATAAAATAAGATAAAATTTATTTACCTAATTCCATTTAATAACATAAGAATAATTTCATCATTTGTTTGTATTTTTTATCACATTTCACCTCTGACACATTTCACAATCCATCAATGAATGAACAAGATGAATTTTTCATGCCTCAAGCCTAAAAATAAAAATCTCTTTTATTATGATATATTTAAAAGGATGATAGGTTAATCATAAAGTTTCTATGGATTTACCAAAACCTAATTTTTTTATACAACATATATAATATCAAATATGAATAAACAATTATATTGTGAAATAATACATTAATCTCTAAAACCTCAGAACTAACTCTAAAATATCAACATATATCATTACAAAAATAAATAACCCAAAAAATATTCAAAATATACCTAATCAAGTTAAAAACTAGAAATATTAGAAAGAATAGATCACATATTTTTTCGAAACAGACATAACATTTATCTCCAAACATCATTAATGAATAATAAAGTCTCAAACCAAAATATGAATATTCCCAAATAATATATCACCAAAATATAATAATAATAATCTAAGTAAACATAAAATAAACCCACCATAATATAAAATATGTTTCCAAATGTTTTCTCAATATTTATTCAATAAATAATATCCACTATTTGACATAAAATAAAATATTATTCAAAAAATTTCCATTCACCATAAGTCTATATTATTATTAAAAAAATATAATATCGCTTTATACCAATTAAATATAATTACCACATATTTATAGAATTTATTAACCCATAACATCATCTATACATTTCAAATTTTGTCACAAAATTGGAATAATATTTCTTTTCCATGTATCCATTACACTAAATCAGTAAACCTATGGGTCACATACTCCTAAAAAATTCCACTAAATATGTACCAAAATATCATTAATATAATCATATAAGGCATCAAAAATTATATTTTTATCATTAAAAATATGATCATACTTAAACATATCACCCTTTAAATAAATTATCATGAAATTATTGCTCCATAAAGCTAAAAACATTTCCCCATCAATAATTTGACATCCTTCATAAACATTTAACCAAGAATTCCCATCTTATTCCTTCATACTTCCTAAAATTAAAAATATGAATCATTATTAAGGCTCATAAATCTCATTCAAATCATGTTTCCAATATCAAACCCACCCATAACTATTAAAAAAATTCATAATGTTTATATTTTATTCACATTTTATTAATCTTTAACTATAATATCATATAACCTTGAAAACCCACTACTCATAAAATCATGATGATACAGATTTAAAGTTTTCCTCATATGAAATATATTTTCATAATTACTACACTCATAATATTAAAAATATTCACAATTTAATGATACATTAGGAAGTACATTATTACCTTCCATTATGTTAAGTGAAATATTTATTTTTTCTCAATGATTTATTTATTTATGAACTTTTTTCCATACATAATACATTTTTACATTACATTAACTCACTAACCAAGTGGATTCTACCCAAATTCCTCTGAATCCATTATTATTAAATAAAAAACGTTAGGGTTAAGTGGGAACAAGACAAAGTTCGGAGAAACAAATTCAGGAACCCCACAAAACATCAAAATTTTACCATAGAACCACATCAAAAATATAAAATTTTAAAATCCAAATTAAAAATTTCTGATCAATTATTCACTCTCTCAATATTTAAAATTAGATCCTACACATCAAACATCATGTGTAGTTTTAAACATTATTCCTAATCCAATTAGATCATCCTTTCACACCAGCTTTAGTACACAAAAGCCGATATGAAGGTCAGTTAGATCTGGCACCTCCAAAAGAAATAAAATTCACTCTCTCACTGAAAAAAATACATTTATTTTAGATGAAGATCCCAAAAAACATAAAAAATTATTCCCACAAATATATTTATCACCAAATAACCCTTGATAACCCACCATAAAAAAACATCATCATCAAAGAAATCAAATACATAACATATGAAATCCATCACAAGAATAAACCATGAAATAGAAGAACATAGACCCACATAGAAATGTCATTATATGAATATGAATATGGACCACAAAATACAAATCTCTACTATCACTTGAAATAGATCCAAGAAATTCATCACTAACCTATGAAGATATAAAATCATAAACAATTCCTTGCATTAAAAGCAATAGAACTGAAGAACCATAACTAAGAGAACCCAATGAAAGGGAAAATATAATATAGGTCATGCCTCTTGCAACACTCTAGCACTCAAAAAACACATCCCAAAATCTCCTAAGAAATTATCACACCGAACCATCCTGGGAATTAGTAATGAACCTATATTCTAGAGTAGGGTAAGAGTGGAAATGACCTCTACAATAATCCAAAACTGAGCCAACTCTACAACCCCCTCTAGGTAACATCTTCTTCAAACATTCCGCAATGAAACAGACACAAAAAATCCACTGAGAACACCATATTAAGATCAGAGTAGATGTAATAATAAAATGGATGAAACAACCAAAAATATCATCAAAAGACCATATGATTTTATTAGAAACCAATTTGTTGGATGAAACAAGCCAATAATATCCCCTCGTCACAAAACTGAAACCACAAACACCATCCCAAAACCACATTAAAATCCTCATACTAAACTGAGATGTGGAAAAGCAAAAGGGGTTGTTTTACCCACATTCTTAAATTATAGGATATTAAACCTTCTTTTCTTCATGGTATTGATCAACTTAACATCCACAAAACACCTTTTTTATATTATTTATTTCATTATGAAACTCACCTAGGTTAAATTTGTTAATTATAATTCAAAATAGATTTTTTGGATTTAACATTAAATTTTTCCCTTAATATTTTATCCCACTTGGATACTTGTTTAAACCACTATTATAGAGTCTTAAAAACAATATTAAACATGGATCCTCCATGTTAGATCCATTATCTAAACCCAATATGAGAATTTTTAGTATGTAAAATCATAATAAATCATATCATTAATAATAAATAGTTTGATTCCACTAACTATGTCACCTTTTTCATCATTTATTATTAATTATATTTTACCAAAGTGACAATAATTCACCTTGATATTATTAATAATATGGTTATATAAGACTTATTATTATCAATGTGTTATCCTCTAATGATTTTTTAAATATTTTCAATTATACGTATCTAACAAAATCATAACCTCAAATGTTTTCTAAACCTTTAACTCATACCAACTATAAAAACCCATACATATCTTTCCAATATTTAGATAATATGTGAAAGATATTTCATCATGTAAAATCTGAAGACCTTATATATTTCAAGATTTATATAATTTTTAAAACCATTATATATCAATATGTAAACTTCTTTATTGTGTTTTTTTACAAAACAACATCCATCTAATGAATCACTTTCTTTGTAAAATATATCTCTTATGATTGAAACTATGATATTATTTTAATTCTAACTAATCATTATGTATAGTGAATAATTTTTTTAAAACCTAGGAGGAAAAAATAAATGATCACTAAGGAGGAAAAATATAAATTTTTTAGTAAATTTGAGAACTGGAAAAAATATAATGTTTTTATCATTTACATCATAATGTTTTACCTCAAACATTCATTAACATTTACATGAAAACATTTACATCATACATATATTTAATAGAACATTTAATATAAAATAATAAAGTAAAAAATCTAAATAAATAGGTTTTCATAACATTAACAAGAAAAAATATGAAGTCTTTTCTTTTAAAATGTCAATTCACCTTTATAAGGACACAATCATTCATTAAAACATATTCTTATTTATAAAAACATTCCAAATCAATATATTTCCATTTAAATTTCATTTACATCATATAAAAACAATGTATGTTCCTTAAAAAATTCCATGTATGTATCCTTTACAAGAACCCGTACATTTGATTCAAATAACATAAAAATTCCCTCATCTTTTAGGAGTAACTTGTAACTAGTAAACTCTCTCTCATTACCCAACTAATTGAAGAGATTTATTTTGATAACCAGTCATTAGAACAATATTAGGATCACTACTCAAATATACAAGAAATACTACATTAATAATAAATAAATTCTTTAATATCCATCATAAGACTCATATAAATTGACATTTATGGAGATAAATAAAACTATATTTAGTTATCTCTAAATTTTGAGAGGAAATATCATTTTCATTTGACATTCATAAAAAATATAAAAATTAAAATATATATATAATATAGTTAAATTTTAAATCCATAGTAACATATAGTTAAATTTTGATACCTAATCATGTATTAAAATTGGGAAAAGGTAGTCAAATCATAAATATAAAAAAACATTATTTTAGGTACTTTTGTAAAAATGAAAATAAAAATATATGAAAAATGTTATAAAGATTATATATAGAATAATCATAAATAAATTTAAAAATACTAAAATAATTAATTTTAATAACCTTTTACATACATATAATTACATTCTTAAAAAATTCAAGATGTAGACAAAGAGGTTAAAGCGTTTTAAAACATTTTAAACAAGGTTTTCAAGTAAAATCCATTATATCGAGTCTAAAATAGTTTCATTTGTATATCTACCATCAAGAGAAATATATTTTAGATCATTTTATAAGGTCATAAGATCCATTTTCATTTTAATTAACTTATTATAAATTCTATTATTTCATTTATTACTATACATTATTTTGTTACCAAATCAATTGGGTTCACGATGGATGTTCTGAGGTCGTTCAGTCCTTAATCATCATAATGATATTTATAGATTGAACATCATCCAAGTGTTCATGGTTCCAAAATTATAATATTTTCATTATTTTTATGATTATACATTTATTTTACATTTATAGTAATACATTTGAGGCTATTATGAAGGTTTAAACATGTTGTTTCGTGGTGGCGGTAGTCTGCACGTACACAAGAGCGACATTTTTCTTTTTTTTAAAGAATGAAAGGAATTAAAATATGTATATTTTTAAATATAATATATATATCTATTTATATATTATAATTATATTATTCATTTATTATTTCAATTCTATTGACCTTTCATGTTAGGAAATAATGAAAAACATAATGTATTGTTTATATAGGTGGTAGTCCACATTGATGCATTAGTATTTTTTTCCATTTTCTAATGGATAAAGGGTTAAGTAGGAAGTTAGTATATTATATTTACACAGTTATAAATATGTAATAAATAAAATATATACTCATTTAATCTATCTTTAAAATCATCCAAGAGAGCTGGTGATGATAAATGAATGCATCACTTTGTGGTGACGGTAGTTCATACGTACGTACAAGTAATGTTTTCATTTTCCATATGATGTAATAAAGGAATAAAATATTTATTCCATTAAAATATAATTTTTTAGTATATTAAATATACCAATCCATATATATATAGATATTTAGAATAGATTTTATGTATGTAGAAGAAGAAATAATGTATGAAGTTTTCATTTGGGACTTATACATCCTCTTTGAATATCCTTCAATATCTTATAACTTAACACTTCTTATATTGGTCATTAGGGATGATTATGACCTCACGAATAGTGGTAAGGATGTTGATAATTTATTTGGGAATTTATTGGATTATCTATTTTGGTAAAACTGTGCCAATTATCAAGGAGATACGGTTCCCTTTTAGAAGTGAATGAAGTGGCACTCTTGTGAATACATTAAATTTTTAAATATTATATAAGTATTTCACTTAGAAAATAAAACCAAAATAAATAATTTTCAATTATAAAGTTAGGGGTGGAAATATAATCAACTAATATGATTTAAGGAATAATTTTATGTTATCATTAAGCCTCATAACTTTATTTTACACATTTTTTTCCTATTTCACCCTTTTTTGGTATCACAAATTTTTACCATTCTAATAAATTTATATGACTAAAAATAAAAGAAAAAATTATAAAATCATTGTACTATATTCTTAAAAATATTAATTTCACTATAAAATATTGAATTTATATAGGTGGTAAAAATTAATTTCAATAAAAGTATGCATTGCATAAAGAAAATGTTATAGAAATATACTTTTTCCAGCATAAAAATGATTTTAAAAAAAATAATGTATAATGTGAAATCCCATCATATTAATTGAAATATGTTTAATAAATAGATTATTATGAAAAACTAAAAATAATTCAAATATTAATATAAACTTATTATCACTTGTTGATAATTAAATATAAAAAAATAGAAATAATTTAAATAAAATAAATACTTAATTTTCCAAAGTATCAAACATTAATTTCTAAGTACAAAATTATATTTTTGAATTTATTATATTACTTGAAAAATATATATTTAGTCTCAAAATGTTTTTCAATAAACTTTAAAATCATACTTATATCATGTTAATTCCACAAAAATGACAATATATGAAAATTTAATATTTTTTATATTCACTTAAAATCAATTATTTCTGAAAATCCCTTGAAATCCATACCAATAATGTTTTATAATGATGATGTACAAATTTATATAAATGTTATCCCATTAAAATAAATGGTTAAATTATTTAACTATTAAATAAAAACATAAAGTATAATTAAAAAACGTTTTTATAGAAAATGATCATTTTAAACATTCAATGTTCCTAATATTAATTCATATTTGAAGCATATAGGTCTGGGTATGTCACTATATTATTTTTATGAGGCTATATCTCAGGTTTTAGAGGTGTCTAGATTTTTGGATTTCAGATTTAGAAATGCTTGTAGTTGAAGAAACTAGTCAGTAGTCAACTGGCTGGCTAGTGTGACCCACCTGCCATTCAGTGGCATGCTAGATGTTGAGAATTCCTAGTGGAATAACCCATATAGTTCATGTAATCCTAGTAACATATTGGTGGTGTTTCTGGTGGTTTTTTATATCTTCTTATCACCATCGGCTAGTTATTTCCAACAAATAGGTAACTCGTGGCATTTAAAAGTAAGTTAATGGAAGCCAAAAGCTAGATAATGGTGTCATCCTAGGTTGTATAAGCAAGGTTTGTTTATTATTTTAATACTTCATAACCCATATTTTAACTCATTAATATGCCTTTCCTGAACCTATTTTTTCAAGGGATCTTGGAGTGGTTTCCGTTTTTCATTCTTGCCTCCTTCAATATTATCTATTTGGTGTTTTGATCATGGATCAATTGGTTTCACTGAATTGTTAAGGTTGGTATGATTTCCTCTATCTGTATTTCATATCATGGATTATAATTAAATCAATTTTATTTTGATATAATCCATCGATCAAGGGATGAATCATATCTTGTTTCTCATATATATATTGTGTGTTTAGATCCTGTAGTCTGGATCTTTTTAGGTTGGGTGTGAATCTTGTATTCTATGAGGTATGTGATATCCTTGTTTCTCCACCAATATTTTTATTATTTAAATATATTATAAGATATGGGAATAAATTTCTAGGTCCTTCTCTCACTTTAATGGGTTCTCCTTTTCCTTTTGGTGTGTGGATAGCATTATTATTATCATTTAAACCCAAGTGTGAGGTTTTTTATTCTACCTCTAGTCTTTTTTGTTGATCCCACAAGATTTTTCTTTATAACTTGTATCATAAATGATTATTATAATAATCATTGATCTTCTTGATTTGAATTCATAATTTTTTTGGGTAAAGGATGGTTTTCCACTTGTTTTTGTAAAAGAATGTTGTTTTAAATGCATTATTAAATGGTTTATTAAATTGTTTTTCAAATCATGTTCATGATAAAGAAGAGTTATTAAGAAACAGTTTATGAAATTCATTAATCCTGATGAAATGTGTCGATATACACAAAACATGGTAGAATTAGGTACCTAGAAGGGGTATTAGTATTAGTATTTTGCTTTATTTTGGTAGGGGTTAACTCATGGGGTGTTCCTTTACACCCTAGGCATGTTGTTATAGAGAATTGATTCTCTAACCCCATAGGGGGTTTATTCAAGGGGTACTCATATTACCCCTATGAATATTCTTCTAGAGACGTGATTCTCTAAAACCAAAAGGGGTTCATCTATGGGGTGTTATTTTATTCCCTAGGCTCTATTGTTTAAGGAACATGTTTAGTGCACACCATGTCTTGACGTGATTACTGAGCTATAGTGGACCTATGTAGACCAAAACTATTATATCCACTGGGTAATCTCCATTTTGTTAGGATCTATCGAGTTTTTTTATGGCTTGGGTATTAAAAATAATGCCTCCATTGATAAATTCTTTTTTAAAATGTGTTTTCACCCATGTTCGACGGAATCTACATTATAACTATGAAGACATGGAGATTTTTTAGACTAATTTTGATATAAAGTTTAAAACTCATTTTCTTGTAAATTTTTTCATATGTAGATGATATTGGTATTATTTGACATACACTTTCTATGTAATACAAGGATGGGATCCTACTGGGATAGTTGTTATCACCCCCTATACACTCCATAGGGGGCGTGTTGACACTGTTTTATAAATACATGAAATGGGAAGGTATCTAAGGGAGGTTACAAGGTTTCATGTAAGCTGGGAATGGGTAGATGGTGTTGAGAGGGTGAGATATTTCCAACATATCACATGATGTTTTGTTGGGATTTTGGGTGGCCTTTGGATTTATTCTAGAACATGTACCTTAGTTTTGGAATGTTTCCATAGTATTATTTCAACCACTACTAGTATTTGATTATGTCACATTTACTTTCTTATCATCAATATCAATATATATATTCCATATTTTCTTTTAGGTTTGGAAAATTTTTCCCAATGGAATTTTTTGGATGCATGGTTTCCAGTCACCAGCTTTTGGGATTGGAAATTACCTTTTAGTTTTCTTATAGTTCGTATCAAATCCTAATTTAATATGTTTTTCAGGTAAGGTCATGTCAATTTGATATCAAACGAGTTGTTTTTTTTAGTTGTTCAGTCTTTTGAAGTTGGTAGATATGACATAGGAAGTGTCAGGGCTTAAGGGGTATGTTTCAAGTGAGTGTATGGATAGATCTAATCATAATGAAGCTACAAAAAATTGGATCTATCCTAGGGATCTATACCTATGGTTTATAGAAGCTATGGGTACAGGCAGTCTTCCCAAACCTATATCCCCCGTTTGAAAAACACACTGATATAGGTTAAGCTATATCGATTTTTTTTTAAAATTGTAGGTATATCCCTTATATAACTGACATTTCTCAGGCTCCCCCTCCCCCTTTTAATTTGAAGCCCTAGTTCTCTCCTCTCCCACAAGCCTTGCCATCCCCCCTCACCTTATCAAGAGAATTTAGCATCCCCCCTCCCGTCCCCAGGTTACATTACACATGTAGTCCAAGAATTCTTCCTCTGGTTCTGGAAGATTATTTGTTGTGATATTTGAGAGTAAATATTTCTTTCCCTCCCCCTCCTTATTTTAATCCCTATTGTGTTCCTCTTATTTATCTATGAAGGTTATTTTATGGTATTTCATTGTTGAAATTTAAGTTTTTAATATCATGAACCCTGTTTAAACTATTTAATGGATTGTTTTAACCTAAAAAGAAATAAGTTTATGGTGATGTACATGATTGTCCAATTATAAGTAAATATTTAATATTTCATTATTGATAAAATAATGGATGGATTTCATAAAACGGTATGGAATGAATTAATTATCTAGTCATGATGGATCTTCCCCAAATTAAATACATCTTAAATTGAAATAGAGCATCCTGTAAAATTTATTTTCCTTGTGTTTGAATAATATAAGTAATGTTAACCTTAAATAAAATCTTTTCATGACTAAATATTATCATCCATTATGTTTTAAAATGAGAAGACCTATATGGATAAGAAATGAACATTTTTCAGCTAGTATCCCATAGAGGATAATTATTGAATTACATGCACATTGTTTGGATTTCTATGAGTACTCATTGGTTTGTGCTTATGAAATTTCACAATCCTTTTTTGGGGTGGATTTTAGTGTATTCTATAATGGTCACTTACATCATGCATTATATTCAATTTGGTTTCCTATTAATGTTATTTAATTTCCTCTACATTGGACCTTTAATTTGAATTTTAATTTGGATATAATTGTAATCATGTTTTGAATTGTTGATTGGAAGAAAAAAATTCCCATGTAAAAGAATGGATAGAAGATGAATATATCATATTGATCAGATTTCAACCGAGTTTCAACAAAATTTGGAAACTTTTTTGATTTTGTTTTTAACAATGCTTCATATGGAGTTCATATACAATGTCCATGTTATAATTGTTTTAGGATAACATGGTTAAGCTGGGAAGAAGTTATCTACCATATAAGAAAAAATTTATTTAGATGAACCTATAATTTTTGGTATCATAATGGAGAGATGATACAATCTTCTACTATTCACGAATGTAAAGAATGAATTGGTATGTAGATTTTGATATTTCATCAGTTTCCATTTGTGAAACATCATTAGAGAGATATAATGATATTTCAAGAAGAAAATGATCTCAATACACATGAGGAAAATACTAAAAATGATGGTGTTGAGAGAGGGGAAATTTTAATGGATGATGCCTGAACTCATGTATATTAGGAAAGTTCAAAAATTAAAAGGATAGAATTTTTAATGCGGTTATATCATGTAATAATCATTTGTGGAATTTATAATGAATTCATTGATTTTATTATTAATTATTTTAAGTAATTTCATCCGAATGGTGTAAATATTCTATCAAATAATTATAAGTCATTGAATTTAGTTAAACATCTTGTATTTTCTACTAATAAAATTCATGCTTGTTCGAATGAGTGTAGTTTATTTTGTGAGGAAATAGACGAACTTAATGAGGGTAATGAATTAGGTATATCTCAATGGAAGGAAAATGCAGATGTAACACCATCTCATGAGCCATAGAAAGTCATGTGAAACTTTCTATTGATACCCCGAAACTGAAAATCTATGAATTTTTTTAAAAATATCATCCAACATTTGATGGAATGTTACTAAGATAAATAAAGGAAACGAGGAGTTGGTTTATCCTACAAATTTATTAGCATGGTGGCCATTTGAAGACACCATGAAATGTGTTCCATGCATTTCTCTGCAAAATGTCGTCAACTGGGCTCCAAAAGTTTGTGATGCGACTCTACATTTTTCATTGGTGTCAGTGACGGTAGCGAAGGCACCGCCCAAAAGGGCTGGGACTGCAGCCGGAAACTGAGCCCAAGCAGGGGTGCAGGGGCGCAACCCCCATAAGTATGGATCAATTATTATGGCTATGTCCCTAATGATGAGACCATGGTACCTGCCTGCAAACACTTGTGTTCCCCCTTGCTGTAGTTGATTGATGTATTTATTTTGGCTAAGTCTTCAATGTGTCGCCCTAGTCTAGCCAATACACCATCGGCATGTACAGTACTTGCACACCAAATTCTGGCATGAAATTCACATGCATGCCCAATTTCATTTCTCCCATTGTCACTTATTATCCAATTAATAGCCCCTTAGGGCCCTCATTTGTACGAACAAATTTCCTTGAGGCCTAATTTCTACTCTTGTCACCCTAGTACTTCACCCCAGTCTTCTGAAACATTCAATGTAGTTCTTTCACACCTTTAGTGGAGGATTCAAGGGAGGATAATTGGACTTATGTTGTTTTTAGTGTTTGAAACCCATAACACTTGCGCGCCTAAAGCGCCCAACCTCCCCAAGTCAGAAATACTTGCGCGCCACCCATTCCTCTCACTGGAACATGAGAGTCCCACTTCTTAGATCACCTGTGAATACTCTTGAAGGCTTGAGCAAGGTCTCTCCAAAGTATAATCATATAGGTTGTTCGTCACTTAAGTGAGAATCATGTTTCCCAGGTATAATTGTGCGCCCATACTTGTGCGCCCTTCTCTACTTGGGAACCCCTCTTTGATTCACTTACTCTCTTCACTCTCTTAAATTTACAAGATATTAATCCTTCCTCATAGCCATTCATGGATAGGATTCTTCTTCATGGGATCCCTTGTCTAAAAGGGATTATGTTGAGACCCCCACCAAAACCTCCAGACTTATCAAAATTTTGGGAAATTCACATCATTGTGTCTTTGATTTTGGGTTGTATTTCCATAGTCAGAGGTTTCCAACATATTTTTACAATGGGGTTAGGATTCATGGAATTTCTATGGGTTTTTATATCCATAGTCACATGGAATTTTTTCCTAGCAATAGTGTTGGGATGTTCTTGGTTCTAAGAATAAGGTTCGTAACATCGGTCTCTCCCTTCTCAAAGAGGTGGAAACCTCGAATTCTGGTTGGGAAGGTATGGTTCACACATAATTATCTCCATTTTAAAATAAAGGAGAATTCTCCCTCCCATAATAGGATCAATTTTAGGCCAAATATCTTGGCATATGCCCCTAGATTTTCTTTCTTGAGGCAGTATCATTTCCCCTTCCCTCTTCTTCGGTGCCAAAGACTATAGGGAAATGGGCATAGGGACTCTTGTTACCATTTCCCTCTCTTGCTGCGGTTTTTCGCCATGGGAATCCATCCTGGTGTAATCCCCTAACCTTCATCCCTTCCTCTTACCATTTGGACCCTTTCCAATGTGAAGAGAACAGAGGGAAGTCTTGTCACCTCACCATCTTCTCATGTCTCCTCGACCTTGTTCACCTTGGAAACCATATGTGTTCCTTCTTCCACCAGTGGAGGAAGAAAAATTTGTAAGTGTGAATTCCATTGTTGAATCTTTTACATCCTCTTGTTTCTGACACCAAGCATGATTCACATGGGCTTAGAGATTTTTCATTATCACAACATTTTCACAACTGATTGAACTACGAGAACTCTAATTCCTATTCAAACCAGGATATGTAGGAAGCCATTTAAAGGCCCGAGCACACTGGTTATCCTAATCAGGAATCTAATCATAATTACCTTAATATGGGCATTCTCCATAAGAATAACCCCCAAATTAAACTCCAGATCCTCAAGGAATCCTTTTAAAAAGTAATCCCAAAATAATCTCTCTCAAAGGACCATACTCTCCTATGAGACTTATCGAACTATGTGGGCTTTGATTCCCATCCATATGAGAAACGTAGGAATCCTCCTTCAGGTTCAACCCCAATAATTCAAATCAACCCAATTATCTTTGCTCCATATTCCCAAAAGGGTCCTATCCAACTTGGAAACCCATATACTTTTGATGTTCCCTGGGCTACTTCAGCATAAGTCCCACACTAAGTTTCGACTAAGCACCTTCTACTTAGAGGTCCTTATCACATGACCTTAAAAGGTATGATGTGTCCCATTTAGTGGCACTGAACTATGAGGGTTCTAATTACTTTCACAAGGATATGTAGGTATCCCATCTTATGAGAACTATCCCACGATCAAAACAAACCTTCGTCTCCCTAGTTGACAATAAATTATAGATTTCCCCAACGAGTGGCTTAGAAAACAGTATCATCATAATGACGATTAAAAGAATCTATAAGAAGTATATTAGATGATACCATTGATGGAAAACCTCAAATACATACAAATATTTCCATTTATGAAGAACCTTGAATGAATACTGATGATTCTAAATTTCTCACATGTAAATAAGTGATTGTAAAATTCCATGGGATACTTATGATATACATGGTGAATTAATAAGGATTCATGGAAATATATTAAATTTACAAAGAGAGTCTTAGAATAGACAACAATTCACCCCAAAAGGGTGTGATGAGTCTGACCTCTCATCATCTCAACCAATGCACGTTCTTATGTATCATAAACATAAAACATAATAAACGACTGCCTTTGGAAACAATGTCCTCTTTGGATAAATAACTAATGGAATTTTCCAGTTCCATGAAAAAATACAATGGAAACCACATGGAAATAGTGATTCATAAAACTACAACACACATTTCAAGGAACTAAGAAAAAAATGGTGAATCTGATTTGAATCCCTATCCCAGTTAATAATGTTACCCACTTGTTAGGCCCCTATCAATTCATAAAGGAATTCCAGAAAAAGGAATCAATCATGCATATATACATATAGAAATATGTTTCTTTAATACAGAATGTTGTAGTATTCCAGTTTTCCACAGAACTTCCTTCAATCTGAAGAATGGCTTTCTCCAAGACAGCATTTGTGAACTTCCCGACCGCTGCTCAAGTGGGATCTCCATCCACGGGAAGGATGTCATCACCAACCCAACATCTAGAATGTTGGGTCTCTAATGTGATGGTAAAATAATATCTCCATCATGGTACAATCTTGACATTGTAGGATACTCAACAAGCCCTCCATGTCAACAACAATGCCCAATAATCTCGCCAACGACGACTAATGATCAAGAAGCAAATGGTTCCAACCACAGTCTCCAACCGTTTCAGGTCTTTATCCCCAAAATGAAAAAATAGATCCCATTAGTACTATATGTAGGTGGATCAGGAGGTCACTAAAATCTACAATTCAAGAATGCAAGAGTCCTTCATGAGGACTCTCATCAGCAATTTTTGTAAGAATCATGCGGTAGTAAACCCCCAAAATGATGGGGGTGTTACCTCTGGAAGTTGGGCCTAGGTTTCTCAAACCCGGGCATGCAAGATGAACCTCCAAGGACAAAGTCCGGTGAATAGAGAGCAGTTTCTCACCTATTCATCCTTCGGACAAGTCCATCAATTTAACTTGATGGAAAAAATGAGTGGGCACATACACCCATCCATCATGATTTTACTACTCAGTAGACTCATCTGGATTCACCCTACCAATCCCACCAGATAAACCTGATGGAGTACCGTGAACAGGCATATACACCTTCTTACAAGTTATCAATCAGTCAACAGGATCGTCTAACTGCATTTAAAAGAGACCACCAATCTAATGTGGTGGCTACTGGTAAACATGAACATACACCTGTTTAAAATGACCAATTCTGTGAGTAGTCTTGTTTTCCAGTATTGAAGGAAGTCCACCCACCATACATGATGGGAAACAATCAGCAGGGACATAAACCTACCAATGTTCATCAATCCTGCCAATAGTCTCATTTGGTAGCACCGCAAAAAGTCAGTTGGAAAGCTTCGATGAAAAATTTGGGGCAGACCCAACTTTTTTCGCCCATGAATAAGTACTGTCAAAACCCATTTAAAAGAAAAGGAGGATAGGAGTAGGCACATACACCAACTCCCGATACGGAATGGATGTATATTCCCATTCTGACTGCTAAAGTCACTAAACAAATCTTACAAATGGTGAACGGTTAGACACAAATCCCTGCATATATTCTGGAAGCGTTCCAATATATTTTAACCACTACAGCTGTATCAGGTTAACAAACACATAAATCTATCCCCACACATGGTATGACACATCATCATGCCATCCCGGAGTAGATTCATACCTCTGTTATAGTCCAGGAGGGTCATGGGGCCTAATCCCCCATATTATACGGACAACAAGATCAGGAACATACACCCTTTTGAATTGGAGGTAATCGGTCTGTTCCGGTAACCAATCCAAGGTAGGCACATATACCTACCCATGACAACCACTTTTCCCAGCATGTGGCCCCAACTAAGTATAAGAGAACATCCATGAAAAAGTATCTCCTAGCATTGTTTGAAAATCTAGAGTTAGGTTGCGATGTGGTTCCTATTAATGCTGGTGTTCTTGAAGCCCTAAGGAATTTATCTGTTGCAGGTCAAGATTATACACTTTCATTACCAAATATTGAGAGTGTTAGTTGTAATTATGAAGTTTATCCTTGGACACTTCATCATGATGGCTTTTCTGATGAAAATTCAGACAATCCAGAGTGGCAATCTTCATATGAGAGCCACGACAACCCTCTGTGTGGATAGAAGACCAAGAATCAATAAGATTGATCTCTTGTTGTAATCCATCGTGGTGATCCTCCCCATGATTGAATTCACTAAGAAAGTCCTCTCTGTAGTAGTATTTTGCATTGTCAAGACAATTCCATAATTAATAATGTAGCGATGGGAAAGCCATCCCATCTCAAGGTACTTGAAAACACAAGGCCAGTCATGTCTGATGCCTTTTCATTTAAGGGTATAACATTTTCTCAACCTGAAGACATCATAAGGGAATAATCATTCTCTGAACCTCCTTTGGGTAATTAGTCCTGTAATACAGAGCATCAACTCTGGTCAGATCAAGTGAAGAAACCTCTTGTGAAATATGATGAATATTT
Source organism: Viscum album (assembly GCA_963277665.1). Classification (NCBI taxonomy): domain Eukaryota; kingdom Viridiplantae; phylum Streptophyta; class Magnoliopsida; order Santalales; family Viscaceae; genus Viscum; species Viscum album. The sequence goes on from OY728140.1 coordinate 129,944,972, forward strand.
TTTAAACATGAGGAAACAATTATATAAAAAAGAAATACCATTCATGTTTTTGACCTTGGAAAATTCTCAGCATAACATTCTAGAATTCATGTCAGAAGATTGTCTTCATGACATTCATCTCAACTTACAGAAAACTCTCCTTCATTTGAAAACAAAAGTATTACCATATGATGAATATAAAAATCAAGTAAAGGTAATAGAAGGGTTGCAAAGACAAATTGATTTGGCCTCTCTCATAGTTTCCGAACATCCAAAGGTTGAGAAATAGCAGAGAACCCTTTAGCGTGCATCTCTCAATGCTCTAAATACACTATGCTAGTTAATTTCTGATTCCCCATCTAGTGTTCATATCATATTATGGGGTGCATATGGAGAAATGCATTTCAATGTACTCCAAAATCAGAAAAGTCCTCCAAAATTGGTCTCATGCAATGTTATTGCCCACGGTCAGCCTCAATCAATAGGTTTTGTATTTAATCAATTGTATGCTCAAGAATAGGTCTCAACCAGTTATCATCATAATCTATCCCAAAGAAAAGATGTTGTTGAGTTACTTTTATATCAAGAATCATAGAATATTGATTAGGCATCTGATTTATTGGATGTCGGGCATTAGAAAATGAAAATGTCTGAAATACCATAGCATTGTTCTAAAATAGGTGATTTAAGTGATTTTCGGATGATGCACCTAGCTAATGTCTGAAACAAAATCTGTAAAATTAGAAGAGTATTTGCATGAAATTCATCCATTGAAGTTTAAGAATCACCCCATCTTTCAAGGTTGGGGTTCATCTAATTCAATATTCAATTTCATTAAACAAAGATCAATGATTTTGAGAAGAAGAACAGGAACTGCCTCAGCCTGTATGGCTGGGGGAGTTTTCACATCTGCAATCCCCTCATCAATGGAAGTCAGCTTTCTGCCGATTAGGGAAGAATCCAAAAGGAAAGCATACAACTGAATCATCCAATAATTCCCTCCAAATTTTTGTCCCCCAAATAGTTCAATAGAATTATTCATATAGGAGAAAATAGTCTTGTGGAGGACACAAAGGACGATGATCTTGCAAAAAAATTAACAGAACTCCATCGATGCATTACACGTCAGTAAATGCCATTAACACCATTACAGAATATCATCTAGAGAATAATTCTAGTATAGGTTAATCATAAGTTGATGTTCTTTTCCATAATACGGTACACACTGAAGCAAATGAACAAGGTGTTCACATTCAAAATTAGAGGCTTACCTAGAATCTAGTTGTGACTTCAAATGACCAACTCCACCCTCTCCGAAAGGCATCTAATAAGGGGAAAGGAAAAATTCAGATCATATCTCACTTTTCCTCTAGCAAAGGTCAATCTATTTTGCTTGAAGAGGGATTTTCATAGAAATAAGTGGAAATGAAGAAGTTGAAAATACTCAATACAGAGTTACTTTGAAACAACATATCTGCTAGACATATTCCCCAGAGTGGTCCTCAACTTGTAGATCCTGTAGGAACTTCTCAGAAAAGTGGATTTGTAGTAACTATATATGCGGATAATGATTTCCCCCCCCACTAGGTATACAGTCAAGGAAGGACCATATACATACTGATGGGCCTATTCCCATGGGTTATCCAAGGCAGATATCAGCACCACCATCACTGGTGTTTTTGGTCATTGCACCAGATAAAGCTCTAGTTGCTATACCTGCACAAGTTCCAGCTCATCTAGATGTCCCCCAAATGCTTATGAACACTATTAAGGAATTAACAAATCAATTGGAAGCTATGTAAGAATGATGTGCACCAGTTCAGTCAGAAAAGAGAGCTTTCCCTAAATGGGAAGTTAGAATTCCCCCCCCCCCCCCACCAAATTTTGTGAATACCACATTACAAATATTTAATAGTTCGGGAGATCCGAAAAACAAATAACACATTTTTTTTTCTCATTGTGATCCTATAATGGGAACTTCTCAATAACCAGAATTAGTAAATATTTGGTTTTTTGTGGAGTCATTACAAGGACTGGATTTTTTCTGGTATACAAGTTTGTAATCTTGATCAATTACTATATGGAAAGATCTCCGTCAAAAATTCCTTCTTCAATTTAGATCAAGGCTACCAAAGACAAAAAATTTGATCTTACCAATTGTAAAAAAAAGGTAGAATGAAAGAGTTTAATATTTCATTTCACGATGGAAAGGATTAACATATTTATTAAGTCTATCACTCCCTTAAAAAAATTGTTGTCAATCTGTGTGGAAAAGTTTTGTGTTGAATTACACACACAATTGATCTCTGTTAAATACACAGGAGGGTTACAAGACCTTACTTTAATCACTCAGTTGATAGAAGACTCTTTTATAGATACTAAGGTTGAAACTCATGTAATTCCATCAGCTTCGGGGAGGAGGATAGGAAAGGCATAAGCTCCTATAGTTACACTTAATCAAGAAGCTGTACATGCTTCTACTTCAATACCCTCATCATTTTGAAGGGCTCCACCTCCTGAGAATCAATATAAATGACTATTTTGTCAAGATGACCAAAAATCTCAAAGGCAAAAACATTTTGAGGAATTAAAGAATAAATTTTATTCTTTCATGAATGAACAAGTTTCTAGTTACATCATCTCAGCACTAGAAAACTATTTTTTTCACTTGTTAAGGCCAATGAAACCAAATAAAGAAGGAGATGAAGATCTCATGAATTAATGTCCCTTTTACCAGATGTTGGGAAACCCCATTCAGAAGTGATTTGTTTTCAGAGTCCTTCTGAATATGATGGTAGACACTAGACAAGTGAAATTGAAAAGTTTATCAGCTCAAGTATCATGTGTTACTGCTACCAATCCAGAGGAAGAGGGAGAATGTAAAGAGGTCAAAAGTAAAAATGTGCAGAAATATGATGATTTGATGATCAAGAAAATTATAAACTAGACTAATGTCATTTTACAAACCGAGTTGAAACAACCGATTGTGTATTCTTCAACTCCTGTCATAGAAAACCACCTTCATAAAATGGTAATTCTTAAAAGAAGTGAAATGATCATAAAGACAAAATGCAGTCCGAAGAATAGGAGATCGTGTCAAGGAAAATGTTTACCATGACTCAAGAAGATTTTATTCCATCTGTTTCAAAAGCGTGGGCACCGCCCCATCAAACGGTACAATCAAAATTGACCTATCCAGAAGAATCTTCGTCAGATGAAGAATTGATCATTGGTTCTATTAATGTAATCTATTTAAAAGATATTTGTGCCAATGGTGATTCTAATTATAATGATCAAAAATTCCTTGTACCTAATTGGGGAACAAGAGGAAGAGGCCAAGGTTGAGGATACAGGGGAAGACATGGAAATTCTAGAAACCGCCATTTTATCTCTACCCCTTCTCGAACCATATATGAGGCAAGAACTCATAGAAGATCCCATCAGCATGCTCAACAGGAACAATGAGTTTCATCCATGAAATATAGGTTCGGTTCTGACACAATTATTTTTGAAGAACGATTATAAGTCATGTCGTCTTCCTCTCAGCAAATGAACAGACATAGTCAGTGTAATTTACCAAAACAAGCAGTATTTCCTGCTTCTTCTCCAACACATAGTACATCTACAATAGATGCATCAACTTCCAAAGCACCTTAAAACCCACATCTCCATGATGAAACACATAGACCTTTGGAACAAAATAATGATGTCTGGAAACAACTAAACCAAGAACCAGCCAAGTTGTCATTTCTGGATGCTTTGAATCTATCAGAAGATCTTCAAGAGGTACTCATTGGAGATTTGTCAAGTCCTCAAGAGTTTTAAACTGAAGTTGTTGCTGCTGAGATTTACCGTATAGAGAATGATCTTGTATAATGTCATGCAGTCATATCTTTTATAGATGATGATGAGGATGATGTTTTACATGGACATATCAGATCATTGTATTTTTCTGGAAAGGTCAATGACGTACACTTCTAATGAGTCTTCATTCATAATGGCTCCATGGTCAACCTCATTCTCGTTCGTACACTTTGTCGACTGGGTTTGACTGAATCTGATTTATCTCCTTCTACTTTAGTGTTGCAAGAATATGAAAAGAAAAAACAACAACCTATGGGCGAGATTTCACTCAGAACTCAGTTTGGGGATCTTGTGTCTAATTCAGATTTAAAGGTTGTTTGTTAGGACACAACCTTCAATCTTCTACATGGAAGGCCTTGGTTTCATCAACATGTATCCATACCTTCATCATACCACCAATTTCAGAAGTATTGTTTCAATGGTCAAATTAAGACGTTGTATGGAGACAAGGTTCCATTCAAAACATGTTAATCTCATTACATTCTGGTAGAGTTTTATCACATAAAAGGAAAGAAGCCCATGAAAAATGAGATAACCATTGTTAATTCTCTAAATGGACTGGAAAAGATCCCGGAAAATACATTCATATATTTGAGTACAGATTATGTGTTACCCATCAATCAAATTGAAAGGGTAAAACAAAATCTAAAGACTTGTCCATTAATTTCCATAATGTCAATTGCAGCAACTGATCGTGACAACATGGGAGAAATTATTAACCCACCAAGAAATGATGAAAGCCTAAATGGATATTTTTTCATACCATATATTGAACTAAAAAAAGCCTATACTTCATCAATCCAAGTATAAGAAATTATAGCAATGATAGAGGAAGACAAACATGTTGATTCTCAATCCATCAATCCCTATTTATTACCACAGGAAGACCTTTCGTCATCAGTAGGGTCAGATATGGTGACCTCTTCTTCAGGATGTTCACATACTGATTCCTTCCCTAACATTGGGTGTTTTTCCCTGTTGTATACTATGAAAATGGGAATAGAAGAGGTAATACATAATGAAAAATAATAGGAAGATCTCAGGGATTCTCCTCCAACATTTGAGAAAGGTGTCTCTACCACTGTGGATGAGCTCAGAGAAATAAATCTGGGTATAGAAGAAGATCCACGCCCCACTCTAATTAGTGCATCCATGACCTATAAAGAGAATGAAGTGTATACTTCATTCCTAAAGAAACATCAAGATTTATTTACCTATAATTATAAGAAAGTCCAGGACTTCCCATCATTTGGGTTTGCTTGAAGAACATCGTGGATTCAAGAAAGCAGTAAGAAGAACACACCCATCTCATGCCTCTAAAATTGGAACTAAAGTTGATAAGATTCTAAAGGATAACTTTTTCATGGAAGTTTAGTATCTCAAATGGCTGACCAATATTTTCCCAGGGAAAAAAATAATGGGAAAATTAGAGTCTGCATTGATTTTAGAGATCTTAACCGGCATTGTCCTAATGATGATTTTCCAGTTCCGATTACAATGCTTCTAATTGATGAAACAGCTAGCTATGAATCTATTTCCATTATGTATGGATACTCTTGGAATAATAAAATCTAAATAGGCCTAGATGATAAATAATCCACACCCTTTAGAGCCCCTAATGTGTGTTTTCTATAGGGTAATGCCCTTTGGCTTAAAGAATACAGGTGCAATATACCAACATGCCGTGAACCATATCTTCAAACCCCGAATAGGGAAATCTGTATAATGTTATTTGGATGATTTGGTGGTCAAATATGAACAACATTCCAATCACCTGGCAGATATAGATACTATATTCAATAAACTTCGGCAACATAGTTTGAAGATGAACCCCTTGAAATGTTCTTTCAGGGTAAAATCAGGAAAATCCCCTGGTTTCATTGAACACCATTTTTGTATTGATGATGATACTAAAAGAATAAAATCAATCCTTGGAATGTCACCTCCTAGAAATTTGAATGAATTAAGAGGACACCAAGGACACTTGTCCTATATTCAGTGCTTCTTCACCAATTTGGAAGGCAAGTGTTTACCCTTCACCAGATTAATGAAAATGGGATTTACCTACCAATGGACTTATGTTTGTAAAGAATTAGTTGATACCCTCAATAAATATCTCTTGATTCCACCAGTACTGATGGCACTTGTTGAATAAAGACCACTTATTCTCTACGTGACAGATTTAGAGCAATTTCTAGGTGCCTTCCTCACCCAAAAGAATGACGTTTTCCATGAAAATAGCCTTTACTAACTCAGTCAAACTATTCTTGATGTGGAAACTTGATATTAAAATATTGATAAGTTTTACGTATCATTAATCATTGTAGATTAGAAATTGATACACTACCTGCAACACCATGAAGTCCAATTAGTATTTCGTAATAATCTGCTTAAATTTATCCTCTGTCATCCTATTCTTTTAGGGAATTTGGCATGGTGGGCAGTTATTTTTCCATAGTTTGATATCTAGTTTGTGCCTCAAAAGGAAATAAAGGCCAAGATATGTCCTACATCCTTGCTGACCATCCAGATGCAGAAGATACATCATTAAATACTAAACATCCCAATGAAAAAGTTTTCTCTATTCAAGATAATTCCCAAACAAGGGAAATTTTTTTATGGTGCTTCAAGTTTTCCAACAGGGAAGAGAATGGAAAACCCTAAACTCAAAAAAGTTGGGTTAGGATTTATCATTATTTTCCCCAAAAAGTCAATATTTCCTTATTCTTTCCTATTAATGGAAGGGAGTACCAAAAATGAAGTAGAATATCAAGCTCTCATCGCAGGTTTGGAATTGGCCCTTCACGTGTAAATGGATCTTTTAATGGTAAAAGGTGATTCAGAATTGGTAATCAAACAAATCAATGTGGAATATTCTATCAGGAAACAAGAGTTGATACCTTTGTGTGATTACATCAGAGGGTTAATCGATGAATTTACCACAGATCCAACATTGTCTTATGTCCCACGATCACAAAATGACCAAGAAGATGCACTGGCTAATGTAGTTATAGCCTTGGAAGATCCAAATCAGGATGAGACAGTTATCAGCATCACCCATCGTCATGTGGTCTAATATTTTTTTCAAACCAGAATGGAGGAAATTAATGAATTTTTCTTATTCCTAAACCATATGGTCATACCATAGGATGCATATCATCCATCATATAATATCTTTAAAATGGGGTACTTCCATCAGATAGGGCTGAGAAATAATAGATCCGATGACAAGCGGCCAGTTTTACTTTTTATGATAGGTTATACCACCAAAACATCCTCTACAAGCGCAGATTTGATGGAATTCTCTTCAGATGCATTGATGGAGAAGATATTGTAGCTGTCATGAAAGAAGTACATTCGAGATCTTGTGGTGCCCACCAATCATGGCACAAAATCTCTGATCAGATCTGAATGCTTAGATACTTTTGGAATTCAATGATATACGATGGTACATATTTCACTAAAAAATATCATCCCTACCAAGTGCATTCCATCTTCATTCATCAACCCCTGATTTGTTACATAAAGATAAATTCTTGGTTGTTCCCAATTTACCCTACAGGTATGCGGTCGTTGTAGTACAGGTAGGGGTCGAATCCACATGAACCAAAGAAGAAACCTAGAGACACTCTAATTTTGGAAGGATTTGGCTATAGAGTGTTCAAATATTTGTATTGATTTGTTTTTAATAACTTCTAATTTAATCTAAAGAAAATAAATTAAAACATACAATTACATAGTCTAAAAAAATTAATGGAGATGAGTTTATCCTAAGTTGTTACTAGGGTTAGATTGGATGTATTTATTTTCTTATAACGTTCGTTTCACTAATTCACGATGTATACACAAAATAATATAATTCCTCAAAATCATTCACCAATTTAATCCCTAAACAATTCAAAGGCTAATCACCAATTCACTTTGAGGATCAATTTAATGACCACTCCAAGGAATTGGATCGTACTAGCACTCGAAATGTGTCATTGTTAAAGTTGGCGAAGATGAAGAAGAAAATAATCATCAAATAGAAATCTTAAATTAATGAAATGATTATAGAATTTTAGATCATAAAATAATATCCAATCATCCCAATGAAACTCCCTAATACCAAACCATAGGGGTTTATCCGTCCATTGATTCTATGATCTCAAAGGAAGCAGAAAGCAGACTCAAAGGGGCAGAATTGAAGAAGAAAACTAAAACAATGAAATGATCACTCCACCGTTGTGTGAACAAATTCACAAGTGTTGGTTTGAATAATATCACACCTTGGGTCAAAGGTATCAATGTGAAAAGAAGAAGAACATATAAAGAGAAGAAGATGAACTTTTTTTGAAAACTAAGGTGATTCAAACAACTTACATGTGAAAGAAGAACGTTACAAAGGAAATTTGGCATAACAACATTACAATGAAAGTAAAACTCTAAGATCCATAATTACTCTACCACTACGTCCTTAAATAGGAAAAAAGTAAGCCTTGTCTAAGCGCCCACTATCCCATGTGCCTTTAATTAATTGTGTTGGGGAAATGAGGGTGGAATATTAATGTAGAGAGACTTTTCCACATCTTGCCCCGAAGTTGTAGCTAGCTTGCATCCACCAGAAAGATGCACCTAAATGACCTTATAGAAGGCCGAATTGGAGTGGGAACTATAAGACTTAAATGAATCATAGTATGGTTCTTGACATCCTGTAAACTTTCAGCCCCAAATAATAAGCCGTTCGCGAGATATGATATAAATAGTGGGCTGTTTTTCTGGGCCGTAAAATTTGACACATAATTAAATCTTCAAATATGACCGCCTTAATAACCACCATTTAGGACGAAGTAGCACTGGCTCCAGAAGAATTATTTGTTCCCATATATGTCTTCTAGCCTCCCATGAATTTGGGGCTTCATTGGGCCTGTATTGTGGGCTCCACATTCCCATCAGTGGGATGATATCCAATCTGCCTTCTCCAGAATTGTTTTCTTTCATCGCCAAATATCCCCATCATCCTTTATGAATCATCCATTTATCCATGAATGCAAAATGTTCATATTTTTTTTATTATATTCATTTTAAAAAATATCAAATTAAAATATGCATTATTACATTCTTTAAAATCAGATTAAACATTGGGCCAAAATTTGTGGATATTAGGCATGAAGTGCACAAATGATGAAAATGGATGTTCAAAATTAAATTCCACTTACTCAGATCCATAAGATCAAAAATGAACATTTAATACCCTTAAAATGTAATAAAAATTTGTCTTTTTATTGGCTAATCACACCCCCAACTTTAGTTTTTCTAGTCTCGAGCAAAATATATCTTACAAAAATAAATTTCGAATGACCTTTTCCAAAAACATTTTAATACACATTTATCACCCAAAGATCTCATACAAAAAAATTATGAAAACCATTAAAATAATTTAAAACAAACTATTTCCAAAAGAATATCTCAAGCTCAAGCCCATTCATTTATTCAAATTCATTGGCATATTTCATCCTAATTCAATTAAGCATGATGAAGTGTTGTGTGTCACAAAAGACATGGGGGTTTATTTTCATTCGAGGGAGAAAAGATGGAAGCACTAGGAGAAATAAAAATTTAATAATAAGATGAGTACTCATTTATTTATTTATTTATTTTGAAAATTTTCAATTGTAATTTAACTTGAACTCAATCGAGTCAAACCATGTAGCAAGACTTTGCCGATGACTCCCAGGCTCAAAGACCTTAGGGCACCAAGTGAAGCTCAAATACTGGGGCATAATCTCAAGTTAACTCACTCAAAAACAAATTCAAATTAACAAAAATATAGATAAAATTCCCAACTCTGGGCCATAAAAATTTGGAGTCATGATACCCAAGTGCCGAAATCCACACATTAGGTCAATTCATTGCTCTATGCGCAATTGATTTTTTTGAATACTCATGTTAAAATTAAAATGATCGCCAATCCTATGCTATTTATTATGGGTCCCCAAGAACTCAAACTGAAACCCCACAATCTAGAGGACATTCATTGTGTTTTTTTAAAATAATTGGATGAAAATATAAAATGTGAAAAATCACATCGAACAACTGCACTTTCCAATATCTATGCTCATGAACATAAACTTGCATTAAAATTAGAATCAAGGCATGCAAAATTATTTGATATCCAATTTCAAAGTTTGAAATGTGTGTTATCATGTTCATGGTTAATGAAATTTTTCGTTCAACACATTTTCATCTCTCCCACCCCCAAATTATAATAACATTGTCCCATGTGTTTAAAGAATTGAAACATAGAAGGGGTAGGATAGACGTTCAATGAAGACATTGAAAATTAAAATTATGGAACGAAGTCACCTGGTGGTTCATGTTGAAAATGCATTGCCATGTCTTTCTTCAATTCTTGTTTGTCTCCCAATATCTTGGACGTTTGTGACCATCTTTTCCCAATGACCTATGACATGCCTTTAATTTTTTTTAATATATATATATAGTTGTATTTCTTTAACCTAAAAAACATAAAAATAACATAAACTGAAGATACATTGTCTTCTATTAAATTTTTGGGTAAGGTATTACTCAGGGATCACAATGCATGACACAGATGAATACGGTTCTCGCCTTTCATACCATCCTTACTCATAAAATAAGAACAGTTCAAAAATCTATTTTTTTAAATACCTACAAAAACATAAAATAAAAATAAACAGATGATACATTTCCTTCTTTATATTTTTTGGGTAAGGTATTACTCAGGTATCACACCGCATGACATGGATGAATACGGTGCTCCCCTTTCATACCCCATCCTTACTCATAAAATAAGAATAGGTCAACAGTCTATATTTTTTTTTAAATAACCAATGATGAAGAAGGAAACAGAATATGATTCACCATGATTAGAAACATAAAACCACAGGTTGCCTCCCGTGCATCACTTAATTTAAAGTATTTATCTCGACTTGAACCCCCCAACTTATCCAATTCCAAATTCAAAAATTTTAATGAACTCATATTTCTACACTTCAACTTGATTGAGAATGATTCTCCCTTGTGGATGGTAAGAAGGTTTTGGATTTGATTCATGAACAATCCTATTTTCTAAAATGAATGGAGAAATACAAGGAGTATAAGAAATGGTTGATCTTTTTTCTTCTATAGTCTTTACTAATAAATAAAATATCAACCCCCCTTTGTGGGTTTCATGAGATGAATGAATTAAATCTTCAAGCTCTTTCTTATGACCAATGATGGGATACTCGGGTGGGGATGTAAGGACAACGATTTTGAGTTTGTGTTGATTGAATTTTCTTAAAGAAGATTGGTAATTTGAATCAAAATCAGTTTCTTCTACAAAATTTTTAGAATGAATAGGTTCCTAATAAAAATATGATTCGGCCCCAAAAGTGTCCATTTGAATTCAAGGAGTGGATATGAGCTCAATGTTTTGGATTTCTTTAAGTGGTTCAGTGAACGGTGGTCCTAAAAAATCACTAATGGAGCCATGTTCAGGAAAATCAATCCATGATGTAAATTTATTATCTTTTGAATTCGAAAAATCAATTTCATCCTTATTTAAACACTCTTCATCTTGACTTTCAACATTAATTGACCATTTCACTTCATTATTTATCTTTGATTTCCCAGACTCTAAAGAGGGTTCTTCACATGTTTTAATGTTTTGTAATTATTTCCTCAAATATTAAACCTCAGAATTCATTATCTCAATTTTATTACAAAATTGTTAAAGAAATGATTGAGAAACATATAGGATGGAATGTTGGACATTATGGAATTCACTAAGATTGGACTCTTCAATCATCCTTGAGAGGGTAGGAAATTGATCATTTAAACATTCATTATCCGATTTATTGTACTTATCATCGGGTGTGTGGTAATCATTCAAGGGTTGATCAAAGAGATTTTCTAATTTAGGGGCTTCCCAATATTGATATTCTATTTGATTCCAGCATGAGTTTGTGGCATGATAATTTGGAAGATGATCCATTGGAGAAGATAGAAATGTGGATTCTAGATTCTCAGGACACACACAAATAGAAAGGGGTAAAGATAAGAGAGATGGGTGAGAATAGAGAACGTGGGGTGAGAAAATTATGATAGTGTCTAAGATAACTTACTTGGGTCCCCGAAGATGGAACCAAAATTTGGTTTCACCCAAATTTACCCTACAGGTATGCAGTCGTTGTTGTACAGGTAGGGGTTCAATCCATAGGGACTGAAGAAGAAACCTAGAGACACTCTAATTTTGGAAGGATTTGGCTCTGGAGTGGCCAACTATTTGGATTGATTTTATTTGAATAACTACTGATTTAATCTAAATAAAATAAATTAAAACATACAATTAGTTATTCTAAAACAATTAATGGAGATGACTTGATCCTAAGTTGTTACTAGGGTTATATTTGATGTATTTATTTTCTTATAACGTTCATTTCACTAATTCAAGATGTATCCACAAAATGATATAATTCCTCAAAATAATTCACCAATTTAATCCATGTACAATTCAAAGGATAATAACCAATGCACATTGAGGATGAATTTAATGATCACTCCAAGGAATTAGATCATACTAGCACTCGAAATGTGTCATTGTTAAAGTTGGCGAAGAAGAAGAAGAAAATAATCCTCAAATGGAAATCATAAATTAATGAAGTGATTACAGAATTTTAGATCATAAAATAACATCCAATCTTCCCCATGCAACTATCTAGGACAAAACCATAAGTTTTTATCCTTCCATTGATTATATGATCTCAAAGGAAGCAGAAAACAGACTCATTGGGGCAGAATTGAAGAAGAGAAATAAAATAATGAAATGATCACTCCACCATTTTGTGAATAAATTCAAAATTGTTGGTGTGAATAAGATCACACCATGGGGAAATGGTATAAATGTAAAATGAATAAGAACAAAAAAAAAGAATAAGAATAACTTTTATTGAAAACTAAAATGATTCAAATAACTTACATGTGAAAGAAGAACGTTACAAACACAATTTGGAATAACAAAGTTACAATGAAAGTAAAACTCCAAGATCCCTAAATCATACACCACTACATCCTTAAATAGGAAAAAATGAAGCCTTGGCCGGGACCCCAAAATCCCATTTTCCTTTAATTAATTATGTTGGGGAAATGTGGGTGGAATATTAATGTACAGAAACTTTTCCACTTCTTTCCCCGAAGTTGCAGCTAGCTTGCATCCACCAGAAAGACACACCGAAAGGACCTTCTATAAGGCCGAATTTGAGTGGTCCCTAGAAGCCTTAAATGAATCCACAGATGTCCCCAAACAACATGTAACCCTTTAGCCCTAAATAGTAATCCATTCACGATATATGATATAAATAGTGGAATGTTTTTCTAGGCCATAGAATTTGGCCCAGAATTCAATCTTCCACTTGGGCCACCTTAATCACCACCATTTAGGACAAATTAGCACTGGCTTCAGAAGCATTATTTGTTTCTCTATATGACTTCTATACTCCCTCAATATTTTGTTGCACTAAAATTTACCCTATAGGTATGTGGTCGTTTTAGTACGGGTAGGGGTCGAATCAATAGAGACCGAAGAAGAATCCTAGAGACACACTGATTTTGGAAGGAATTTTCTATGGAGTGGCCAACTATTTGGATTGATTTGGTCTGAATAACTATAGATTTAATCTATAGAAAATAAATTAAAACATACAATTACTTAGTCTAAAACAATTAATGGAGATGATTTGATCCTAAGTTGTTACTAGGGTTAGATTTGATGTATTTATTTTCTTATAACGTTCATTTCACAAATTCAATATGTATCCACAAAATGATATAAGTCCTCAAAATCATTCACCAATTTTATCCCTACACAATTCAAAGGCTAATAACCAATTCAATTTGATGATTAATTTAATGATCACTCCAAGGAATTGGATCGTACTAGCACTCGAAATGTGTCATTATTAAAGTTGGCGAAGATGAAGAAGAAAATAATCATCAAATGGAAATCTTAAATTAATGAAATGATTAAAAAAATTTAGATCATAAAATAACATCCAATCTTCCCCATTCAACTCCTTAGGACCAAACCATAAGCTATTATCCCTCCATTTATTCTATGATCTCAATGGAAGCAGAAAGCAGACTCATCGGGGCGGAATTGAAGAAGAAAAATAAAACAATGAAATGATCACTTCACTGTTGTGTGAATAAATTCACAAGTATTGGTGTGAATAAGATGAAACCTTGGGGAAATGGTATCAATGTGAAAATAAGAACAAAAAAAGAGAAGAAGAAGAAGTTTTATTGAAAACTAAGGTGATTCAAACAACTTACATGTGAAAGAAGAACGTTACAAATGCAATTTGGCATAACAACATTACAATGAAAGTAAAACTCCAGGATCCCTAAATCCTCCACCACTAATGCGTTAAATAGGAAAAAATGAATCCTTGTACGAGCCCGCAACATCCCATGTGCCTTTAATTAATTGTGTTGGGGAAATGTGGGTGGAATATTATTATAGAGAGACTTTTCCACTTCTTGCCCCGAAGTTGCAGCCAGCTTACATCCAACAGAAAGACACACCAAAAGGACCTTCTAAAAGAACAAATTTGAGTGGGCCCTAGAATACGTAAAGGAATCCCCAGATGTCCCCTAACGGCCTGTAAACTTTCAGCCCAAAATAATAAGCAGTTCACGAGATATGAAATAAATAGTGGGCTGTTGTTCTGGGCCGTAGAATTTGGCCCAGAATTGAATCTTCAACTTGGGACGCCTTAATCACCACCATTTAGGATGACTTAGAACTGGATCAAGAATCATTATTTGTTCCTATATAGGTCTTCTAGCCTACCATGAATTTGGGGCTTCATTGGGCCTGTATTGTGGGACCCACATTACCATCAGCGGGATGATATCCAATCTGCCTTATCCAGAATTTTTTGATTTCATCTCCAAATATCCCCATCATCCATTATGAATACTACATTGATCCCTGAATGAAAAATGTTCATATTTATGTTTATATTCATTTCCCAAAATATCAAATTAAAATATGGATAATTAAATTCTTTAAAATTATATTAAACATTGGGTCTAAATTGGTGCATATTAGGCATGAAGTGCACAAATGATGAGAATGGATGTTCAAAATTAAAATCCACTAACTCAGGCCCATAAGATCAAAAATGAACATTTAATACCCTTAAAATGTAATCAAAGTATGTGTTCTTATTGGATAATCACACCCCCAACTTGAGTTTTTTTAGTCCGGAGCAAAATATATCTCACAAAAATGAAATTCGAATGACTTTTTCCAAAAACATTTTAATACACCTTTATCAGCCAAAGATTTCATACCAAAAAATTATGAAACCCATCAAAATAATTTAATATAAGCTATGTCCAGAGGCATATCTCAAACCCAATCTCATTCCTTTTTTCAAATTCATCGCCATTTTTCAACCAAATTCTATTAAGCATGATGAAGTGTTGTGCATTACAAAAGACATGGGGGGTTCATTTTCATTCGAGGGAGAAAAGATTGAAGAGCAAGGAGAAATAAAATTTTAATAATAAGATGAGTACTCATTTTTTTGTTTTTTTTGTTTTTTTTTGTTTTTTTTTCAATTTTCACATGTTAATTGAAATTGAACTCAATTGAGTCAACCCATGTAGGAAGACTTTTTCGATGACTCCCAAGCTCAAAGAACTTAGGGCACCAAGTGAAGCTCACATACTCGGGTATCATCTCGATTTAACTCAATCAAAAACAAATTCAAATTACCACAAATAGAGATAAAATTCCCAACTCTGGCCTAGAAAACTATGGAGTCATGATCCCCAAGTGTCGAAATCCACACATTAGGTCAATTAATTACTCTACGCCCAATTGATTTTATTTGAATACTCATGTTATAATTAAAATGATCACCAATCCTATGATATTTATCAGGGGTCCCCAATAACTCAAACTGAAACCCCACAATCTAGAGGACGTGCATTGTGTTTTCTTTAAATAATTTGATGAAAATATTAATGGTGAAAAATCACATCGGGCAACTGCACTTTCCAATATTTATGCACGTGAACATAAACTTTCATTAAAATCAGAATCAAGGCATGCAAAATTATTTAATATCCAATTTCAGTGTTTGGAATGTGTGTTATCATGTTCATGGTTAATGAAAATTTTTCCTTCGACACATTTTCATCTCCCCCCAACTTAGAATAACACTGTCCCCAGTGTTTAATGATTTGAAACATAGAAGGGGTAGGATAGAAGTTCAATGAATACATTGAAAATGAAAATTATGGAATGAAGTCACCTGGTGGTTGATGTTGAAAATGGATTCCCATGTCTTCCTTCAGTTCTGGTTTGTCTCCCAATGTCTTGGATGGTTGTGACCATCTTTTCCCAATGACCTATGACATGCCGTTAATTTTTTTAATATATTTATATATATATATATTTGTAGTTTTTTAACCTAAAAAAACATAAAAAAAACATAAACTGATGGTACATTTTCTTCTCTTAAATTTCTACGTAAGGTATTACTCAGTGATCACACCACATGACATGGATGAATACAATGCCCCCCTTTCATAACCATCCTTACTCATAAAATAAGAACAGTTCAACAATCTTTTTTTAAATACCTAGAAAAACATAAAATAAAAATAAACTGATGATACATTGTCTTCTTTATATTTTCTGGGTAAGGTATTACTCATGGATTACAACGCATGAAACAGATGAATACGATGCTCCCCTTTCCTACCCATCCTTACTCATAAAAGAAGAACATGTCAACATTCTATATTTTTTTAAAAAAACAAAATGAAGAATAAGGAAACAAAATATGATTCACATTGATTAGAAACATGAAAACCATGGGTTTCCACCCATGCAACGCTTAATTTAAAGTTTTTAGCTCGACATGAACCCCCAAACTTATCCAATTCCAACTTTAAAATTATTAATGAACTCATATTTCTCCACTTAAACTTGATTGAGAATGAGTCTCTCTTGTGGATGGTAAGAAGGTTTTGGATTTGATTCATGAACAATCCTATTTTCTAAAATGAATGGAAAAATACAAGGAGTATCAGAAATGGTTGATCATTTTTCTTCTATATTATTTAGTAATAAATCAATGATCAACCCCCCTTTGTGGGTTTCATGATATGGATGAATGAAAACCTCAAGCTCTTTCTGGTGAAAAATGATGGGATACTGTAGAGACCCAAAGCTTGACGTACATGGACATTACATTACTTTTGCGGAATACTTAATGCATAACAAAAATAGACACACAATGACCGTAATAGTTTAGTGTCTTTGGAAACTTATAATATAATCTTATAATCGTGGTGAAAGATATTCAAAATCTCCCATAAAGATCTTACCTTTTTTCTTACCTAAAACCTTTATTTATATCCTGGGGAAAAGAAAACATAAAAGGGGTGAGCTAAAATTCTCAGTAAGGGTAAGCATAGAGAACATAAAACAATCCTAAGACATTTGAAAGTAAAAAAAACATGAGCATAAAATCTAAACATCAAAATCATGAGCAATGAAATAAAACATGGCAGTATGTAAGGCATAGATCATGAAGAAACATTAATCATGATAAATTATCATGGGAATAAAACATGTATTTATGGCAACCATTTAAGCACATGATATGATTTCCATAGTAGCCAAGGCATTACTGCCAAGACCATCTTAGTGGACAAAGTCCCTTTCTGAATCGAGTTCACTCCTCGGTTCAGTCATGTAACACTGAACCAGATTAACTTACCATTCCAGCCATGTCTATCTCATGAGATATAAATCTTTACCCAATGAATTGGAGGGAGATATAGGTCCCACCCATCTCACAATGAAATCATTCTTACTTGTGCCACAAAATAAACATACATCATACATAATAACCTAATAAATAAAATGGGTTTCATAAACATCATCCCATCATCACATAATCCATATAAAATAAATGGATATCATGTCATAATAAGAAAAGTGAAACCATGTAAATCATAGATACCTGGTACATGAAACATATACATATGAAATAATGTCACCTTAGATGGAAAAATGGTTTTGATAAAACACTTGAAATGAATTCTTGAAGAAAATATCCTTTCTTCTTAAAAATCAATTTATTTTCACAAAATTTCATGCAATTTTAAAAGACAGATATTTTTTTGAAAATTGTCATGAAATATTTTGGAGGAAGCTTCAAGAAAATAAGGCTTTATAAAACCATAAAAATCATTTCATGTCGTATAAGTTAAAAAAAAACATTTTTCTCATACTTTTGCTGGAAAAGTAAAAAAAGTAACTCGTAACGTAAACAAAAGAAAGATTCCTTACATACCATGTAGTAAAAGTAAAAAATTGGTAAAAATGACTTTAAATGTACATGAAACCATTTTTAGAAAACAGTGTCATGGATGATAAATATAACCCTAGTGAATACTTACGAATAAGAAATCTCGGATAAAAATGAGATTTGCAAAATTATATCTTACCTTAGGTCCGATATGCTTCGTACGTTTCCGAACCTCCTGTATAAGGATTTGAATAATGTCATTGACTTATTAAATAATCATATTCATTGTTACGATATCATATATGGTTTACTTATGACTTTATATTACCCGTTCTTTTGCAAGTTCCATGTTAAAGCAGTGTTTTGGGTTAAATCGTTTTATTTATCGTACGTGTTTGGACTTGTTGTTCATGATATTATTACATATATCCAGATTTACTTATTTACAGAATGTAAAAAATGATTTATATATTATATATATTCATCATATACATACATATATATATATATATATTATAGATCGATAAAAGGAATGAAATACACCTTTCATGGAGACGGTAGGTCGTACGTACGCATGAACGCTGTTTTCGTTTCCTTATCGAATTGAATGAAACTAAATAGATGAAATACATATATATATATACATAAATCCAGTGGCATTATTATTTAATATATTTCATTATTATTCATTATATAAACTTTATTATCATTCATGTATGGTTAACATGGAGAATGAATCTCATCGCGTCGTGGAGACGGTAGTCCGTACGTACGCACGAGCGATGATATTGTTCCCATAATTATTGAATATAATTGGAGTGGATGGTATAATATATAAGAATCAGTATGATGTTATAATAACAATATATCATTATTATTTACACCATTATACCCATCCATGTAAGGTGTTGGTGGAAAAACAGATTTCACCACAGCGTGGAGACGGTATTCCGTACATACGCATGCGTGGTGATTTTGTTTTCCGTAGGATGGATAGATGGTGAAATAGGATTGTTTCATACTTATAATATCATATCAGTATATTAGTTATACTGATGTTATTACTTCATAATGAAACAACTAATGAAGAATAAGTGTAAGAAGAAATAAGGTTGAAAGAATTAGTAATGGACATTACCTCTTCTTTGAAGCACCTCTTTGAGACCTCCTCTTAGGGAACTAAAATTAGTCTTTGAAGAAGAAAATAACCTCTAGGATGTTTCTATGGAAGTGGAGAATAGAATTTGGTAGGGTTTTGCCTAGCCTTAAAGCTCAATGTGGTGTGAGGAAGAGAGGTAGGAGGTCCCCTTTTATAAGGGATGAGAGCGACACCTTTGGAAAAACTAAAAAAATTATTTTATTATAAAGTCATATTCGGTTTTTAATAGCTCCAAATTGAGTTATTTTGAAGATAAGGTAGGTATGGGTAGAAAGCCTCTCATAAAATAGAATTCATACAAGTTTAGGTTTCTATTTTAACCTTATCATTTAGATTTAACCTTAAGTTAAATAATTTTACTTTTACCGTGTCTTCTTGTTTTCTTAAACTATAAAGTTAATAAACTTACTATAACCAGCCAAACGAACACCAAGTTGTTTATTATTAATATATATAACCTTATCTAAGTCATTTGTCTGAACCTTATATTTTTAGGAAGAAAATGACAATTAATAATATTATATTTTTTTAAAAACAATTGTATGTCAATTTTTACACTATTTGGTAATTGATTTTTGTGAAAATCATAATAGAATGATTAGTTCAAAAAAAGTTAATTAAATCAAAAATAACATGTCATATTAACCTATAAAATTAGTGAAATTCATAAAAAGTCTCAAATCACAATTATTTGGGTATTTATAACATCAATTATGTCAATATTTGATTATTAAGATAATTAGTGCATCATCTTTGTGTCATAAATAAATTAAATTATTTAATGTATGAAAATTATAAATAAAATACCATTATTTATGAAATATTTTTATATTTATAATGAATATTTATAGTATAATTTATCTTATGTATAACCCTATATTAAAAATTATTTACTTATTAAACTTTGATTTTAACAATTTTAACCCTTCTATAAATAAATTAATATTAAATGTCCTAATCTAATCCAAGTGGGCCTAAATGGTCATATTTTATTACAAAGGTTGTTTTTGGTCAAATTACACTTATCCAATATAATTAGGACATGTTTTAGGGTAATAATAATATCATTTTTACCCTTAATTATCCTATTTAATTTTAACCATGGTAAATAAAATTAAAAAGTTATTATTCACCAAAATTTATTTTCATCTCATTGAACCACATTTTAGTATTTGGAATTAACCGTGCCACTCGGATTTTTGAAATTCATTTCAATGAAGTGGTAAAATTTAATTTAAATTAAAAAAAATTCAGTTTTTTTAACTACCACTAAGTGGTTTCACTATTCATCGAAAATTGAATTTTTTCAGAAAAATACCAAAAATTCAGCTTAAGCATTATGTGATATTCCGAATTCAAAATTGTTGTCTATTTTTTCAAATTCATAACATATAAGTGGCATTAATTAATTTAAAATGTAATTCCCGTTATCAAAACAAATAGCGTGTTTTTTAGAAAAAAAAATCAAAAGATTGATACTTGTTTATATCGAATTTCAAAGTGAAATTAATTCCAATGAATAACATTGGATTAAATGGTAAAAATATATTCAAATTACACTTTAAAACCAATTAAATAATATAATATTACAATATAAATTATAGCGATGAAAAAAGTTGTTTTTAATTAAAATATCACGTGTTTTTACTATTCATTAAAATATGAAAGTTATGAGAATAATATGAAAATTTTATCAAAAGTAAATTTTTATATCCTAATTCCAAAGAAAATTTTTATTTTGTCAAATTGAACTTATAGACATGTCAAAAACAAGATTTAAGGTAGGTGTGTCATCAAAAGGCAGGAAAACTGCAATTTTTGAAAAATACATATTTTACACGAAAAAATTATTTTGTTCTCATACCATATTCTAGAAAATGTGTAAGATGAATAATAATGTTATAAAATTCAAAATGTATTTAATACTATTCATAACTGCTAGTCCATAATAATATTATAAGAATGTATCGTTGTTTAGTGAAACCTGGTATTGCGTACAACACACGCTATCGAGGAAGGTCGTGATTGCGTGTAATGCAAGACAAGTCAGGGCTGCGTGTTGTGCAAGACTCCTCCATTGTTTCATATAACAGAATCCATCCATATTTCATTTATACATTGAATATATATATATATATATACACTCAATGTTTCATAGAATAACTACTATCAAAATTGTGTGTAACATGATCCAAGAATAGTGTTGTGTATACTGCAAGCTCATACGGTGTTGCATATAGTGCAAGGAAATATTGTTGTAGCTTACAACAAAATACATAAATGAAATTAAAATAGTATTTTTCAATAAATCTAGGGGTTTTATAGATACTCTAGTGGGGTAAGAAGGACAATGATTTTGAGTTTGTGTTGATTAAATTTTCTTAAAGCAGATTGGTAATTTGAATCAAAATCAGTTTCTTCTACAAAATTTTTAGAATGGATAGGTTCCTTATAAAAATATGATTAATCCCCAAAAGTGTCCATTTTAATTCTAGGAGTGTGTATGAGATCAATGTTTAGGATTTCCTCTAGTGGTTCGGTGATCAGTGGTCCTAAAAAATCACTAATGGAGCCATGTTCAGGAAACTCAATCCATGATGTAAAGTTATTATCTTTTGAATTCAAAAAAATCAATTTCCTCCTGATTTAAACACTATTCATCATGACATTCAACAATAATTGACAAATTCACTTCATTATTTAACTTTGATTTCCCAGACTCTAAAGTGGGTTCTTCACATGTTTTAATGTTTTGTAGTTCTAACCTCAGACATGAAACCTCAGAATTCATTATCTCCATTTTTTTAAACAATTGTTCAAGAAATGATTGAGGAACAGATAGGATGGAATGTTGAACAATATGTAATTCACTAAGATTGGACTCTTGAATCATCCTTGATAGGGAAGTAAATTGATCATTTAAACATTCATTATCCAATTGATTGTACATCTCATCGGGTGCGTGCAATCATTAAAGGGTTGATCAAAGAATTTTTCTAATTTAGGGGCTTCCCAATATTGATATTCCATTTGATTCCAGCATGAGTTTTTGACATGATAATTTGGAAGATGATCCATTGGATAAGATAGAAATTTGGATTCTAGATTCTCAGGACACACACAAATAGAAAGGGGTAAATATAAGAGAGATGGGGTGAGACTAGAGAATGTGGGGTGAGAAAAGGATTATAGTTTCAAAGATAACTTACATGGGTCCCCAGAAATTACGCCAAAATTTTGTTTCACCCAAATTTACCCTACAGGTATGCGGTCGTTGTAGTACAGGTAGGGGTCGAATCCATAGGGACTGAAGAAGAAACCTAGAGACACTCTGATTTTGGAAGGATTTGGCTATGGAGTGGCCAACTATTTGGATTGATTTGATTTTAATAACTACTAATTTAATATAAAGAAGGTAAATTAAAACAAACAATTTCTTAGTTTAAAACAATTAATGGAGATGAGTTGATCCTAAGTTGTTACTAGGGTTAGATTGGATGTATTTATTTTCATATAACATTCATTTCACTAATTCAAGATGTATCCACAAAATGATATAATTCCTAAAAATCATTCACCAATTTAATCCCTACACAATTAAAAGGCTAATCACCAATGCACTTTCAGGATCAATTTAATGATCACTCCAAATAATTGGATCATACTAGCACTCAAAATCTGTCATTATTAATGTTGGTGAAGATGAGGAAGAAAATAATCATTAAATGGAAGTCATAAATTAATGAAATGATTACAGAATTTTAGATCATAAAATAACATCCAATATTCACAATGAAACTCCCTAGGACCAACCCATAAGGGTTTATCAATCCATTGATTCTATGATCCCAAAGGAAGCGGAAAGCAGACTCATAGGGGCAGAATTGAAGAAGAAAAATAAAACAATGAAATGATCACTCCACCGTTGTGTGAATAAATTCACAAGTGTTGGTGTGAATAAGATCACACCTTTGGGAAACAGTATCAATGTGAAAAGAAGAAGAACATAAAAATATAAGAAGAATAAATTTTATTGAAAACTAAGGTGATTCAAACAAATTACATGTGAAAGAAGAACGTTACAAAGGAAATTTGGCATAACATCATTACAATGAAAGTAAAACTCCATGATCCCTCAATCCTCCACCACTACTTCCTTAAATAAGAAACAAATTAAGCCTTGGCCGATCCCACAACATCCCATGTGACTTTAATTAATTTTGTTGGGGAAAGGTGGGTGGAATATGAATATAGAGAGATTTTCCACTTCTTGCCCCGAAGTTGCTTCCAGCTTGCATCCACCAGAACGACGCACCGAAAGGACCTTCTAGAAGCCATAATTTTAGTGGGCACTATGAGTCTTAAATGAAGACCCTGATTTCCTCTAACATCCTATAAAATTTCAGCGCACAATTATATTCCTTTCGCGAGATATGATATAAATAGTGGGATGTTTTTATGGGACACAGAAATCGGCCCAGAAATAAATCTTCAACTTGGGACGCCTTAATCACCACCATTTAGGATGAATTATCACTGGCTCCAGAAGCATTATTGGTTCCTATATATGTCTTCTAGCCTCCCTAAAAATTTGGTTATTCCCAAATTAACCTACAGGTTTGCCTTCGTTGTAATACAGGTTGGGGTCGACTCCACAGGGACCGAAGAAGAAACCTAGAGACACTCTGATTTTGGAAGGATTTGGCTATGGAGTGGCCAACAATTTGGATTGATTTGATTTGAATAACTACTAATTTAATCTGTTGAAAATAAACTTAAAAATACAATTACTTAGTCTAAAACAATTAATGGAGATGAGTTGATCCTAATTTGTTACTAGGGTTAGATTGGATGTATTTATTTTCTTATAATGTTCGTTTCACTAATTCAAGATGAATTCAAAAAATGATATAATTACTCAAAATCATTCACCAATTTAATCACAACACAATTAAAAGTCTAATCACCAATGCACTTTGAGGATCAATTTAATGATCACTCCAAGGAATTGGATCGTACTAGCACTCGAAATGTGTCATTGTTAGAGTTGGCGAGGATGAAGAAGAAAATAATCATAAAATTGTAATTGTAAATTAATGAAATGATCACAGAATTTAGATCATAAACTAACATCCAATCTGCGACATGAAAATCCCTAGGAGGGTTTATCCCTCCATTGATTCTATGATCTCAATAGAAGCAGAAATCAGACTCACAGGGGCGGAATTGAAGAAGAAAAATAAAACAATGAAATGATCACTCCACCATTGTGTGAATAAATTCACAAGTGTTGGGGTCAATAAGATCAAACCTTGGGGACACGATATTAATGTGAAAATAAGAAGAACAGAAAAATAGAGTATGAATATATTTTACTGAAAACTAAGGTGATTCAAACAACATACATGTGAAGGAAGAACGTTACAAAGGCAAGTTGGCATAACAACATTACAATGAAAGTAAAACTCCAAGATCCCTAAATCCTCGACCACTACTGCCTTAAATAAGAAAAACTGAATCCTTGTCTGAGCCCCCAACATCACATGTGCCTTTAATTAATTGTGTTGGGGAAAGGTGGGTGGAATATTAATGTAGAGTGACTTTTCCACTTCTTGCCCTGAAGTTGCAACCAGCTTGCATCCACCAGAAATACGCGCCGAAAGGACCTTCTATAAGGCCGAATTTTAGTGGGCCATAGAAGAAATAAATGAATCCCCAGATTTACCCTAACATCTATAAAATTTCAGTCCAAAATAATAAGTTGTTCATGAGATATGATATAAATAGTGGGTTGTTTTTCTGGGCCGCAGAATTTGGCCCAGAATTGAATCTTCAACTTGGTCCACCTTAATCACCACCATTTAAGATGAATTATCACTGTATCTAGAAGCATTATTTGTTTTTCTATATTTATTATATCCTACCATGAATGTTGGGCTTTATTGGGCTTGTATTTTTTGCCCCAAATTTCCATCAGTGGGATGATATTCAATCCGCCTTCTCCAGAATTGTTTCCTTTCATAGCCAAATATCCCCATCATCATTTCTGAATACTCCATTGATCCCTGAATGAAAAATGTTAATATTTATGTTTATATTCATTTCCCAAAATATCAAATTAAAATATAGATAATTACATTCTTTATAATCATATTAAAAATTGGGCCTAAATTTGTGCATATTAGGCATGAAGTGCACAAATGATGAGAATGGATGTTCAAAATTAAAATCCACTAACTCAGGCCCATAAGATCAAAAATGAACATTTAACACCCTTAAAATGTAATCAAAATATGTGTTTTTATTGGATAATCAATACTCCTATCAATTTTCCATGTGGGGAATGGATGTAGTAGGACCTTATCCTCCAGCCACGGCTAAGATGTTCAAGTATATTCTCAATGCTACTGACTTCTTCTCTAAATGGGCACAGGTAATACCTCTCAAGGAAGTTGGAGCCAAAATAATTATTAGTTTTTTCAGAACAAATATCATTACTAGATTTTGTGTCCCTAATAATATTTTGACAGACAATGGCACCATGTTTTGTTCTGTTGAAGTAAAAAATATATATGAGGAACATAATATCAAGTCCAACTATTTATATCACTATCATGTGGTAGCCAATGGAAAGATAGAGGCATTCAATAAGACCCTATCATATATACTCCAGAAGATGGTGGATAAAGATAAGAAATCATGCCCTGATAAACTTTTGAATGCTTTATGGTCTTATCAGACAACTACCTGTATTGCTACCCAAGAAACGCCTTATTCATCTGTATATGGAACTGAAGCTATTTTACTAATTGAAATGAAATTTCATACACTTTGATTTGAAATTTGTGATCAATTGTATATAGATGAGAGGTCTCAGAAATGGTTCAATGAGTTGGAGATATTAGAAGAGAAAATATTTCATGCATTGCATAATCTAAAAGTCTATCAGAATAGAATAGCACTAGCTTTTAATAAGAATGTTCACCTTCATTAGTTCTTTTAGGGGGAATTGGTATTGGTCCTTAGGACTCCAATGATACCAGGAAAAAACCTACAAAACATGAGACAATGTGGGAAGGACCTTATTCCATACATAAGGTATATTCAAATGGAGCCTATCCCTTAATCTCAATGGATGGATATCTTATTACAAGTCCAACAAATGCGATATTTTTGATGAAATACTTTGCGTGGTTTAATACACATCATCCTCACTATACGGATTTAAAATGATCAGTACAACATCCTCACTGCAAGACATTAAACTACATAGTACAATGTCCTTGCAGCAAGACTTAAAATTGCATAGCCCCCATGTCCTAATTTTAAGACATTAAACTGCATAATAACCATTAGTGTCAATGTCGCATGATGTTAAAATGCATAGCATCTTCGTCCTTGTTGCATGGCGTTAAACGAAAAGACATCATTTGAACAACTAATGTTCTCTCTATTTTGACATTAGAAGCTTCCATAAACAAACATCATTGACATCATCACTACTCTTTAGTAGTACATGAGTCCCTCTCTTTCCTGTGTATGAGTCATATCTACATAGAGACCATGTTTCAATAACTATGAATGTATTGAATCTAATTTTCAATGAGATATGTAGAGACGCCTAAATATCCTATTTTGGGCCAAGCCATTGTGACAAAATATTATTATTTTCATTTCTCCTTCTGTATATGAATAAAATCTATACATATTGTTTCATTAAGATACATGATTTGTTCTGTATATCATTTTATGTCTTAATATTTACCATTCTTTCAGAAATGTGTCAAAATCCCCATAGTTCATCATGTAAAATTTGATTATTGTGAGGAATGATTGTTTCAAGAACTATGTATGGCTTGATTATCATCCATTTTGAGATATATAGAGACTCCTAGATCTCCATCCTTAGGCCTATCCACGAAAAGAAAACCCTTTATTTCTCATATAAGAATCAAATCTACAAAGGAAATGTTTTATGAACTATGTATGACTTGATTATTTCCCCAAAAATACATATAGAGACACTTGGTTTTTATACCTTAATCCAGTTACAATATTTCTTTGTTTTCACATCAGTTCATTGACATCATTACCACATGCCATTAAACTGCATGGAAATCTGATACCCCCATTCTTCATCTATGTAACCTTTATATTAGAGAAGAGACCCTTACTACTCCTTGTTTCTCACACTGAGCAAAGATTACGTGAGAGTAGCAATTGGGTAAAAGTCTTCTTTATATAAGTAAGGTGTTTCAATTCCTTATGGGAGTGAAAATGTCCTCATTGCATGACATAAAACATTACATCACCATATTAATTCATTGGAAACAATGAAAGTCTCTATTTGAAAAACGAGTCAGATCTATGTATAGGACATAAATCTCATGGTCAATATTGATTCAAAAAAATTAATGTGCATTTAGCATAAAACCCTTCCATATTTCATACTCTTTACTTGAATATTTTCATATAATAATAATCATTCTTATGGTTTCTAGTGACAGTGTTTCAAATATCTGAGAACTCTTTTTCCTGACTATGTAGCATGTGCCCTTAGGTGGCCTTGAATATGTTTCCTACATAACAGGCCTTTCAGTCAAAAGATTCCACTGTTTGGCTATGCAGCATATTCCCTAGTTTTCCATGCATAAGATAGCCCCCATACTAGGATTTTCAAGTAATGGTATCTTCATTCGTGGTTATAGTATCTTTGTCCCCCTTAATCTTTGAAGACAACACACAAGAATCTGTATTTTAAATTAGTCATTCCAGTATAATTCTCCCATTATCTTTATCACAATCTAAAAGTCTTCAAGACCATAGTTTACACATTTCCTTTACCATGTGTTTAATAAAAGATTAAATAACCTTGGAATCACTTTACAGATATCACATATTGTATCCATTTCTGTTCCTAACTATATGACCTAAAACTATAGACATCATAACTTTCATGTTTGGTTCAGACCTTCATAAAAGTTCTTTTCCTCCGATTCTTTGATTTTTTTTGAGAATACCCTTTCTATATTCAGGTACCTTTTTCCATTAACCAAACTCTGTACATCAAAAAATCTGAACCTCCATAAATTTTCTTCATCTTTTACCAATAAAACGTCAAACTTCTGAGAGCTCTTTTATCTGACTATGCATCATGTTCCCTTAAGCAGCCTTGCATAAGTTGCTTACATAGCAGGTATGTTAGCCAAAAGATGTCATTATTTGGTTATGAATCATATTCCCATGTTGGGCCTACATAATAAAAACCCCATAACGGGTTTTTTTAAGTAACGGTAACTTCGTTCTTGAAAAAGAATTCCTCTAATGCTTTTATGCCTTTTCCTGTACCATTCCTTAGTTACAAAAATTCTCAAATCACAGTTTAGAATTTTCCCTTCCATACCTGAATATGATAGTTTGTTTCTAAACAAATTATCATGGAATTGGGAGTGTTTTCACATACCTTTGGTCAAAGCTAAAGACCATAAATTAAATCCACCCAATGTCCTCACTGCATGACTTTCAGCTGCACAGTACCAATGTCCTCACTGCATGACTTAAAACTGCACAGTACCATTTTCCTCACTACATGACTTAAAACTGCACAATATGATATCATAAATTCCCCATTATGATAAATTTAACCCTTACTCATACACCAAATTTGTATATAAATGGTTTTCCTATTCATGATATATGTCAGTACAAAATAGCCCTTTCATTCTTAAAATTCATTTCCGTGTAAAAACAACCTACTGTGGTCTTGCGTCACCCAAATCATATATTCCCCTATCTATCAGAAGAAAAAAAACTAAATTACTAAAGAAGTCATTTTCCTAACTATGAATCACATGCCCTTAGGCGGCCTTGCATAAGTTTCCCACATAAAAGGTTTGTCAATCAAAAGATGCCACTATTTTTCTATGCAGCATATACCCCATTTGGCCATGCATAATGCAGCCCCCACAACAAGTTTGTCAAATAATGGTAACATCATTCCTGAAAAAGACACCCCTTATGTTGATACAAGTTTCAAATTTTGTGATCATAAAAATCATGGCTCAAGATTCCCCTTGGAAATATTTAAGGAAAATTAAAAACTTCATAACCATGATGTTTTCTTTGGGCTCTAATTCAATGTTTATGGTAAAAGATATTTTTTCCTAAATATTATCCCATTATAGTCCAACATGCATGACTCTAAACTGCTAAACAAAAAAAAGACTTGGTACTCATTAGATTGAGAACTCGCAAAGGGCACTCTGAACAAAAGTCGAGTCTCAGCTCACTAAATGTACATTTTTTATGATTTCGGTAATATTGATAAATAAAAAGCAAATGGTTATAATGTTTTTGGGTTTTTCCATATAACCCTAACAAAAAATCAAATTATGCTTGCTAATCCCAATGTATTAAGAAAAAATTAGAGAATCCTTACAAACTTGATGTAGCTCCAAATCTAACCAAATGATGTTGGAATCCATCAAAGTTCCCTAATTTTACCTTAAATCAGGATTCATTTCATTATGAATGAATAAAATTTTAAGGGGTGATTTTTTAGACACGAGGAAATGTGTTCCATGTAATTCTACTCAAAATGTCGTCAACTGGGCTCCGAAAGTTCGCGATGGGACTCTGAATTTTTCATTGGGGTCAGTGACGGTAGTGAAGGAACCGGCCCGAAGGACAGGGATCACTGCCCAACACTGATCCCAATCAGGGATGCGGGGGTGCATCCCCTGCAGGTATGGATCAATTAGTTTGGATAAGTGCCTAAATAGGAGCCCAGGGTACCTGCGTGCAAACACTTGCATGCCCCTCTGCTAGAGTTGATTGAAGTATTTATTTTGGCTAAGTATTCAAAGTGTCTCTCTAGTCTAGCCAAAACACCGTCAGTGCGCAAGGTACTTACAAGCCACATTATGGCACGCAAGTCACTTGCACACCCAATTTCATTTAACCCATGGTCACATATTTTCCTATAAATAGACACTTGGGGCCCTCATTTGTACGAATGAATTTCCTTGAAGCCTAATTGCTACTCTGGTCGCCCTAGTACATTGACCTAGTCTTCCGAAACATTCAAGGTAGTTCTTCAATACCTTGAGTGGAGGATTTAACGGAGATTCATTGGAATTAGGTCCTTTTTAGTGTTTGAAACCCATAACACTTGCACGCCTAAAGTGCCTGACCTCTCCAAGTCAGAAATACTTGTGCGCTGCCCATTACTCTAACAAGATCTTGAGCACCCCACTTCTTGGATCAGTTGTGAAAACTCTTGAAGGATTGAGAAAGGTCTCACCCAAGTATTATCATATAGGGTTTTCATCACTTAAGTGAACATCAGGTCCCCCAAGTGTACTTTCACACCCATACATGAGCGCCCTTCTCTACTTGGGTGCCCCTCTTTAATTCACTTACTCTCTTCACTCTCTTCAGTTTATAAGACATTAAGCCTTCTTAAAATCCATCCATGTAATGTATTCTTCTTCATTCGCTCCATTGACTGAAAGGGATTCTGTTGATACCACCACTGAAACCTCCTTACTTATCCATCCTTTGGGAAAGGCACATCAGCGTGTCTCTTATTTGGGTTTATATTTCCACAGTTATAGGTTTCCAAAATATGTTTTAAAATGGGTTTAGGATTCATGGAATGTATGTGGGTTTTTATATACAAATTCATGTGGACTTTTCTCCCAGGAATATTTTTGTGGAGTTCATAGTTCTGAGAATAAGGGATTGAGCACTGGCCTCTCCCTTATCAATGTTCCGGAAACCTCAAATTCAGGTAGGGAAGGTATGGTTCACATGTACTTTTCTCCTTTAAAAAAAATTAGACGTCGCCCTCCCTGACTAGGATCAATTTTAGGGCAACCATCTTGTCATAAGTGCCGATATTTTCTTTTAGGAGGCAGCATCATTGCTCATCCTCTCTTCTATGGTGAAAAAAGACCAGAGGGGAGATAGGCACTGGGACTCTTATTACCATTTCCCTCTCCCACTGCGCTTTGTCCCCATGGGCAGCCATCCTGGTGTAAACCCCTAACCTTCATCTCTTATTCATCCCGTTTGGACCCTTTTCCAATGTGAATAGAACAGAGGGAAGGCTCATCGCCTCACCCTCTTCCTGGGTTGCCTCGACGTTGTTCACCTTGGACACCATAGGTGTGACTTCTTCCACCAGCGGAGGAATAAAAATTTGAATGTTTTAATGCATCTGTTGAATATTTGAAATCCTTTTGTTTCTCACAACAAGCATGGCTCATGTGGTCTTAGATATTTGTCATGGTCAAAAAATTTTCACAACTGAAGGAACTATGAGAACTCTGATTCTTGTTCAAACCAGGATACATAGGAATCCCTTTTAGGGCCCAAGCTTGCTGGATATCCTCCTCAAGAATAAAATCATAATTCCCTTAATCTGGGCATTCTCCTTTGGAATAACCCCCAAATTAAGCTCCTAATCATCAGGGAATCCTTTTTAGGAAGTACTCCCAAACTCAACTCTCTCAAATGACCATACTCTCCTATGAGTCTTATCGAACTACATGGGCTTTGATTCCTATCAATATGGGATACATAGAAAGCATCCTTGAGGATCAAACCCAACATTTCAAATCAACCACGTTCTCCTTGGAACACATTCCCAACAGGATCTGATCCTACTTAGAAACCCATGAAATTACCAAGTTCCTTTGGCCACTTCAACATAAGTCACACACTAAGTTTTAACTATGCACCTTCTACTTAGAGGTCTTCATCACATGACCGTAAAAGGTATGATGTGTCTCATTCAGTGGCACTGATCTATGAGGGTTATAATTACTTTCACAAGGATACATAGGTAGACCATGTTAGGGGAACGATCCAAAGATCAAAACAAACCTTCGTCTCCCTGGATGACAATAAATTCCATAATGCCCCGCTGAGTGGCTTAGAATCCATTTTCACCCCAATGATGATTAAAATAATCTATAAGTAGTATATTAGAGGATACCGTTTATGGAAAAATCCAAATACATATGAATATTTCTATTTATAAAAAACCATGAATGATTACTGATGATTCAAAATTTCACACATGTTAATAAGTGATTGTAAAATTCAGAGGGATACTTATGATATACTTTGGGAATTAATAAGGAATCATGAAAATATATTAAATTTACAAAGAGAGTATTGGAATACACAATAATTCCACCCAAAGGGGTGTGATGAGTCAGACCTCTCATCCTCTCAACCAATTAACGTTATTATGTATCGTAACGTTCAAACTTAATGAATGCATGCCTTTGGGAAGAAGGTCCCCTTTGGATAAAGAACTATTGAAAGTTTCTAGTTCCATGAATAAATCTAATGGAAACTACCTACAAACAGTGATTCTTAAAACTAGAACCCAGGTTTCAAGGAACTATCAAAGACTATTTTATGCATAACATCCTGATTTTGTATCTGAGGTGTGTAATTTCATTTTGGGTCTATCTTGTGATGGTTTTAATTATTTTTGTTATATTCTTACTACTCATAGAATGTTTCTAGTTTGTATTCATGTTTATAATATTCCTCTATGGGTGTGTATAAAAACCATTCACTTTCTTAGGTATGAAAACATCTGGACCTTTTGATCCTTATAATGATATAGACATTTAATTTCAACCATTAATAAGAGAGTTGAAGTAGCTTTGGGATGTGGGTGTGCATACATTCGATGATAATTCAAAGAATATATTTCAGATGTGTGATATCCATCTATGGACTATAAATGATTTCCCTACTTATGAAATGATTTATGGTTGGATCATGAAGGAAAAACTATCATGTCCTATTTTTTATGAAGAATAACTAATCGATAAGGCATAAATTTCATCATAGTTTGAGTTTCATGGAGAATTGAAGATTATTTATAATGCATCGTTAATACAGGAAGAATCACTAGAGTTTTGATAATAATATGGACAACGAACAACCACCTCAATATATTTTAGGAATTAATGTGCATAATGAATTGAAATATTTTTGTAATTTATTAGGTAATGGTTATATGAAATCTAAAACGTGAAAAAATGTTAACATGGAATCCACATACAATGGAAAAAAGTGAAGTGACTTTTTTAAGTTTCCATATTATTCTATGAATTCGTTACATCATTGTTTAGACATAATTCACATTGATAAGAATTTTTGTGAAATTTTTCATTCAAGTATTCTAAATATCCAGGGGAAGACCAATGATGACATTCATTCTCATAAGGACTTATTGTATTGGGATATTCAACCAGAACAACATTCTATGTGTTTAGAGGAAAAAGAGTGGAAATAGGCTTGTACTTCTTGTGTAATGACACCTTTAGAGAAAAATAAACTTCTATAAGTATTTTAGAACATAAAGGATCCTGGTGGCTATTCCAGAAACATATCTAATGAATTTGATAGAAGGGATTTGAAACTAAAATCCCTAAAACTCATGATTATCACATCTTTCTTCATAAATTGAATCCCATAGTAATCTGACATTTTCTTTCCAATAATGTATGGGAGACAAGGACTCAATTGTACCATTTTTATAGAGGGATTTTTTATAAAATGTTATTTATGTATTTCATGATAAAAATCTTACCAGAGGAACCATTAATTTTGTGTTAGTTATAAAAAAATTCCTCATTCATTTTTAAACTACATACTACATTAAATATCAAGATAGATGTAGGAGAGGAGGCTCAGCAGGCTGGCGCTGTATATTGTCAATTACAGGTGAAAGGAGTCTCAAAGGCAGATGACTAGCAAGTGGAGGTGCATCTTCATTTTGAGGATACAAGGCTGGTGAAGGGGGGTTCTATTCCATCTATACAACAATGTGAGGTATGTTCTTCAAAAAGATTTCAATGCCTGAAGGACAAGGATCTAGAGTCTCAGATGGTACTACTAATGAACTATGGTGAAGAAACAAAGAAGGATGTCTTGGTGGTCATGTCGGAGAGGGAAGACATCAACCAAATGATGGAAAGATTGATTCAAGTGGAATTTTCTAGGGATAAAGCGGAATGTATTGACAAGAAAGGTCATATATTGATTAGAGGCTTCAATATGAGGAGGATCACTAAATCGGAATATAATAAATCATTATAATTCTTTGTAAGGAACTATGAAGACAACATAGAGTCAGATATGGACTTCTAGGAAAGTTCCCTCCCCTAGAAAATGTTATGGGAAGGAGACTCTAATTGCCTTAAAATTTTGTTAAATAAGTTAGTAGTTTCTTTTGTTGTTTGAACATTTTGTTAGGGTTCTCACTATACCCTTAAAAGTATTAGAAAATAAAAAAGTAACTTGGCCCTACTGCATTAAATATATCATCTTCCAACTAAAACACTTCATGGGGGACTCGTTTCTTTTTTGTGGATGTATCCTACTAAAATAAATATGTTCACAATGAAATATTATATCCAAAATAAGAATCAACCTAATGGTTCCACTATGATAGGTTATCTAGCTCAAGAATTTATAGATTTTGGTTCAATGTCTTTTTATTATGTGAGCACAATAAAAAACCCGAAAATGATAAATGAAGATGATCAGTATGGGGAAATTAGGCCTTCATTTCCATCTATTTCCCAGAAAAGAGGAATTCCTGGCTTATATAAATTGGATACATTAAGCCTTGAAGAGTTCTATATGGAAAATCACATTGTCTTTTTTAACCATGGTTTGTTCGATGACTATATCATGTATATAATTTGAATATTTATACTTTATCTCACAATATGTCATTTCACATATACCATAAACTTTTCTTTTCATTTTATTTATGGAACATGAAAATATTATAATTAGACTTCATCAATCATTTCCTTTGAGAATGAGAGCGACATATCGTAGCCAAGAGTTTCCTACTCGGCTGTATCAAATGTGTGACAATTAATTTAATTAACTTAAAATATAGATATTTATTTTATTTTATTTTTCACATATATTTAAAGTATTGTGTTTTCCTATTGACTATGTTTCTTGAGAATTAGGAGTGTTGGATTTTGGTCCCAATTCTTTGGTTTGTGAATGAAATGTTTTAATAATAAATGGATATTTATTTTTTAAAATAGATCAAATAGTAATAATGAGAATATAGAATGATGGAGTTCTGATATCTTCTACAATGAAATGTTATGTCAGTGTGTTAGATAGTCATCCCCAATATGAAATATGTATTATTATGGACGTCTTCAGAAAATATTGTTATGGGATTACTACTCTCATGTTCGAGTCACTATGATAAAATTTAAATGGTTTGATTGAGTGATGTGACATGGTACATTTATTAATGATTGTGGATTTATAATTATTGTCATATGTTGATTCTGGGTTACCAATGAACCATACATTTTGGAATCATTGAAAAAAAAAAGTGTTTTATGTTAAAGACCATTTGATACCTGATTATTGTATCATTAATGAAGTAATCCCAATACATATTGTTCATGATTATAGGGACCAAATTAACACCATTGATACCCCCATTGGTGTTTACCAAAATATTTTCTTTTATGATTCAAATTGTATAGTTGTTCTAGTTGATGATGAACCTAAAGTAGAGGATGGTAAAATATAGAAACAACTATGTATGTTCGTAGTTCATTCATTTTACCTTAACATAGGTTTCTCAGGTTGGTATTATTGTAGTTACATTATTTTTTTAGTTTGGTATGATATGTATTTTTTAGTATTGTTTGGTTTCATTTCATTTATTTATATTTATTTAAATTCAGAAAAGAGGGTTTAAAATGGTTTTTTAAATAATGTATAACATCATTTTAAATTATTATTACTAAAACATGTCATGACATTGTTTATGACTTCTTTGACTTCTAAGTTATATGCATGTAATTTAAAAAAGTTCTAAAACATGTACATTCAATTATTATATAGATTATGAAAAATATTATAGACTATTGAAGGTATTAATTAGTTTATGTTGATTAGTATATGTGAGAGTATGTTTTACCACCTCTGTATCCCTTAGTGAGTGAAAAAATTATAATATTTTTCTTCTTTATTACATATAATTTCATGTTCATAGTCTTTGCCAAACATTTTTAGGGACATTCAGTTTCACTAGAGATAACTCCTCATTATCCTACTAGCATGTATCTGAGTGGGGATACTCATAGACCTATATGGAGCACCCATATTACTCGTTCCCACCATGACCCACCAATAGAAAACCCATCTACCATACATTTCCATCCTCCACTAAAGCATTTTGGGATGTTCCCACCCTAGCCTCCATCATCATCTCATTTAGCCTATTCTTTCCATACCATGTTTATGCCACCTCTAGGGATGTTTCCACCTTTACTGTATCCATATCCTTTTATGTATACCCAACCATAATACCCATATATTACCATATCTACACTGCTACCATTACCTACTATCCATGAAGGATATGATGATTATGTTCCTTCATCTTCCACTCTAGTGTCTTCAGAACACCTAGAAAATGATATGAAATAGGAACATCCTTCTAAGGCTATTGGTCCAGGAAAACCCACATAACCATCAGAGACTATTGAGTAGCCAACAACTGGTTTTTTATTAAAAGTGTCTCAAATTATATCACATCATTTTCCTTGGTGTACCATGACATAATTATTATTTGCCCCCTTTAATCTTATTCAGTGGGATCTTCAAGAAGTTAATGTGGGTCCAACCTTATGTGGGAAGCCTGTAATCGCTAAATATAAATAATGGTGGATTACAATGAATAAAATCAGAAGATGGGTAAAAATTAAATTCAGTGTAGAATTTTCATGGATACTATATCCAAGTACCATGATATCATTTTGGTGGAACCAGTCTCAAGGTGACATACTAGTTATGACATCAAGGAAAAATCATGGGTGGAGATATGGGTATGAAATTTTTTACAATTTATATCTATATTATTATTGTATTTGTATGAGTTAATATGTACATTGTAGAATCAGTTTAACTTTTCTAACGATGAAGCTACTATGGTTGCAAGGATGGTAGATGTTGGGGATCTCTAGAAATCATATAAGCACGAGTTATATAATGGTTAGAGGATTAGATTTGTCCCTGATTTAGTGGGTGTACCCATATTCCCTAACTATCTCGCAACTCAATAATAAAAAAAGGTAGCATATTGGAAGAGTGGTCATTTTACGGTATTCATTTCCATTAATGGTTTATAGATAAAAGTTAATTCTTATTACTTGTATTGAATTATTTTATGATGCAATGGGAAAAAACTAAAATAACAAAGATTCAATGATATATCTATACATATTGGGGGAAAAAATAATGCCTGAGCAAGAGAAGTGTTAATTACTTTATTATGAATTGATATAATGTCAATATTTATGTTGTTACTTAGTTGGAATTGCATTATGGAATTTTGATTTTATTATCATTAATCCCTTTAATAAAAGGCTGAAAATAATTCATTCTAATGGGTTATTCATCTACATGCCTAATGGAAAATTATCCTATTAGCCTAATGTTTAGTTTGTCTAATGGCCTAGGGGCCAATTAGAAAAATATCCTAATGGACAGTTGGCTTAACTTCCTAACAACAAATTTGACTAAAAACCTAACAGCCAATTAGCCTAATTTCCAATTTCACAACTAGAGTAACTTCCAAATTGGCCAATTGTCCCAATGGCCAAATGGCCTAATGGAAAATTGTCCAATTGGACAAATGGATGATTGTCTTAATGACCAAATTGGGCAATTTTCCTAATTGATTAAGGGCGTAATAGAAAATTTTCTAATCAAACTAATGGCCTAATGTCCTAATAACTAATTGAACTAGTGGTCTAGTTGACCAATTAGCCTATTGGCCTAATATCTTTATTGAAAATTGGACAATTAGAATAATGGTATAACGTCTAGTTATTCTAGTATCCTAAACACATAATCTCCAATTGGCAAATTAGCATAATGTCAAAATGGCCAATTTTCCCAATGTCCTAATGGACTAATAGCCTAATGGTCAATTGGACTATTGATTGAATGACCTAATTTTATAATAACTAGTTATCCTAATGG
This sequence comes from Viscum album, assembly GCA_963277665.1. Classification (NCBI taxonomy): domain Eukaryota; kingdom Viridiplantae; phylum Streptophyta; class Magnoliopsida; order Santalales; family Viscaceae; genus Viscum; species Viscum album. The sequence continues at coordinate 129,983,378 of OY728140.1, forward strand.
CCTAATAGACAATTGGCCAGTTAGCCTAATAGCCTAATGACCAATTCTCCTAATTGGCCTAATGGCCTAATAGCCTAATGGCCATTTGGAAATTTGAAAAAATGTCCTAATGTATTAATGGAAAAATTGGCCCAACTATCATAATGTCATAATGGCCAATTTTCCTAATGGCCTGACGTCCAATTGTCCAATTATCCTAATTTACTAATGTCCTAATGATTTATTAACCTAATGGACTACTGTAAAATTGGATAATTGGCCTAAAGGCCTAATTTCCATTTAGAAAATTAGCATAATAAACCAATAGAAAATTGGCCAATTAGACTATTAAAATAGTAGCCAATTAGATAATTGGACTAATAGACTAATTCCATAATGGCCTAATGGAAAATCAGCCCAATTGCCTTATGGTATAATAGAAAATTAGCCAATTAGCCTAATGGTGTTGGGACCAAGTCGGATGGAGAATGATTATGGAATCTAAAAGAATATTGTGAAGAAAGTGTTGTATTTTATTGTAAAAATTAAATAAATCAATTCACCTTATAAAAATTGAAAATTAGATCGTTCATCATATTCCTAAAAATGAATTCACTTTTCTTAGATAGTCCATTGGTTTGAGGATTAATTTTTCTTGATGAAAATATCATTGAACTCACCTTGGGTCCAAAATTGATATTTTCTCGTAATAAAAATGTTATTAGTATTCTGCATGGCTTTGATGAAAATATAATGATGATTTTATGTTTTTAATTCCCTTAAATCATAAATTTTCTATAAAACTTTTGATGTTAGCCTTATGATAGAAAGGGGGAGAAAAAGTGCTACCAATCTTATTAAAGTTTGGTTGGAAATATAGAAATTGATGGAAGGATAGAAAGATACAATACTTCACAACAAAAGTTAGATGATGTTGAATCCAATCTTAAATTTTTTCAAATTCTTGAGGAATTCAAGATACAAGTTGAATTTTTGAGTTGATGAATGTTTAGGAAGTGGAAGAATTCTGATCTCATTATATCCTTATGAGATTACCGAACAAAAAAAATTGAAGGCTATAATGTTTTTTTTCAAAATGTGAAAACATGAAGATGTTAGTTTTAAATCAGAACAATAATCCATGAGAAACAAATATTCAGATAAATAAGATGATGTGTATCCTTATAAAAAGAGAAATAAAGATGCAGAAGTGAAAGCTAGTGACACCAGTTCATCAAACATGGTGTACCACCGATTATCAGAGTGACATTGACACCAATCATTAGATGCAGTGATGGTTGAAAAAGGGGATTGAGGGAAGAGTTGTTAATAGTAGAATATTTTGGGACCATTCAATAAAGATGTAAGAAATGTATGTTGGGAATGATGGAAATAAGAAACTCATAGATCAATAAAAATTGTAGTCAAACATTTTCATCATGTTTAATTGTTGGTTGATTTTACATAAAAAGTGGGATAAGAGAAATAAGAACTCTAATATGTTTTCAATTGGGTCATGGGTCATCAGATTGGAGTGGACACAGATCATCAAAGTGGAGTAAAAACCGATCCATTTGACAAGTGATGACACTAATATTATCATCTAACATAGGATCATTGGTCCGATGAAAAAGAAGAATATAAATAGTGTTTCAAGCAGCTAAAATAGTTTTTCCAAGGAAGATCTTTGAAGAATTTTTTTACTGTGTTTTAGAGAAGTGTTTCAAAAGGGGGTATGGAAATTTTTTGAAAGTGTTTTGTTTTATTCAGTTTGTATAGAGCATCGTGATGATAATACATGTTTTGTTCATATGTTACAATTCATGTTCAGAAAAATAATGAAGTATCTTCAGTTATGATTTATTTTCAAGTGGGCCAAGGTAATTAGAGTAACCATATTCCTTCATCATAATGAGAAAATTGGAATGGGAAATAAGAACCAGGTTGAGGATTATAAAGAAATTCCGAATTGGGATGAAGCTATGATATTGTTAAATAAGTTTTAAGAATAAATGAGAATAGTAGAGAAGCATTGATTAAGTCAATTAAGTATCTAAAATTCAACGGAATTTGGAATTTTAGGATATTTGGTTAAGTAACAAATATTTTCCAAATCCCACTCAAACCTAATTTAGGTCACCTATAAATAGTGGAAGTGCTTTTTAATTTCTGACACATATGTACTATTGAATAATGAAGGTGGGTAGTTGAATAATGGTTGAGAGAAGATGTTTTTGGGATCATTCATTATTGAGGAATTTTGCTAGATATAAGAAAAAAGAGAAGATACACGATCATAATCAGAATTTAAATATCAGACTAAGAAATCAGATTGGGATTTTTAGTCTCAGATAGAATAAGTACAAAATTGTTTTAATCGTATTCTAGAACTATAAATTTATTAGACAGGAAAATTGAACAAGATAATTATAATTATTATCATTATGAAGTCTAGGTTCTTATTTTCTACTAATAGGTAAGAATGTAAAGACTTGTTTTAAAGATCGTATTTTTGAATGTTGACAAGGAAACACAGTAATATGTTTTGAAGTATCTAGTGAATGTTTCTTAACTTGTTACACATATTTTATTACATCATTTCATGTTACTTGAAGCACATTCACTATTTTATCGAACATAGATCTACACTAGGGTAAGGGAATATCTTAATCGTTGTATCCAAATAAAAGGATTTTATTTCTAGTGTATTGTGTATTATTGGGTTACTTCCAAACCATACCAATGATGTAGCTACTCAGGTTGTGTAGTAAATCTTCTAAACTCTTATGTCCTCGTGGATGTGTGATTGTTTTTTTACAATATAGTGATAAATCCTTAATAGGAGAAGATGGTTTCTACATAATGAAGGAAACTTAAAATAAAAATATATCACTCATTCACCCATCCCCCTCTCAATGATACATTATCATGACTGGGAAATCAAAATTAGTATTAGATCTAAAGGATTCCTCTGTTTACTCTTTACTGATGTTTTGAAGGAGAAGTAGTGACGGAGAATCTCAATTGATTGAATAGTAAGTGGGTTCTATTATTTGATACTAAGGGTTGTCAAATCTAGAAATATAGGATGCTACCTTATTTTATGTCTCTTCAATAAGATGTTCTTGAAGTTGCAACGGAAGGATTTCCTCATATTGATGATAAAGTTGTTGTTGCATCTTATGAAAAAAAAAATAATCTTGGGAATGATGGAAGGGAAAATAATTATTTACTCTCATCACATTTTAAAATTTAATTTAAAAAAAAGGTGTTTCCACTTCCAATAGTATCTGGGATAAGATAAAAAACATTTATAAATGAAATAAAATTGATAAAATGGGAATATTGAAAATCTGAAAATTGAATTATGAAGATCTCGAGATAGGTGAGTATGAATATTTTGGTGACATATTTACCAGAGTAAATTACATTGTCAAAACTATATGATATCTTTGTAAAATGTTAGAATATTATATTATTGTGGTAAGGATCTTGATAATTCTTCTTGACAAGTTTGATTCCAAAGTTTTTTTATAGGAAGATAGAGATCTTCGTACATTATCTCTGGATGATTTTATAGAACAATCACTATTTATGAAATAAAAAAGGGAAAATATGTAAAGGAAAAAAAAATTTCTTTCAAGTAATCCAAGAAAGAAAAGTTAAAGAATATTCTTTAAGATGACAAATCTAGTGATTCTGATTCCAATGGTAAGTAAAAAACATGATTAATTAATATCCTTATTTTCTAAAATTTTGGAATAGGTAATAGTAAATATAAATGGTGTATTCACTTATAATTTTATTAATGTAGAGAATTTGGGAGCATCGTGGCTAATTTTTTTCAAAGAAATAAATAATAGAATTGTGATGAAGATATTATAAAGTAGAGAAGATCATATAAGAAATAGGGTGATAAGGCTGAATTTTATTTGATAGAGCTGATATTTTCAATATATTTTATCTACATTTCAATGATTTATTCCACACCAATGTGTTTTTATGTGTGAAATTATATTATTTTTGAAATTTGGTTGTATTTTGAGCTAAATTATGAAAAATCCTTAATTATTAATTTTTATTAGTTTTTAACTAGTTTTATTATTTGTTCACATCTTTTTAAATATTGATCCAATTCCACCGATTCATTTTTTGAACGAACTCATGGAATATGGTTTTTATATATATAAACTGGACCAAGTTCTAAATCGTTCATATATAGGCTCAAATAAATCATTCGTTGTAAAAAAAAATTATGTTTGGATGTTTGGATCCCACCTCAATAAATGAAGCATAACTCTGGCTACACAAGGCCAAAGTCATTAATTCCACTTGGAAATGCAAGAAGACTCCAAGTCGCATAGGAATGATGAGCTTCAAGGTCAAAGTCAATCATTATGGAACTATTTGAGTGATACACTTATGTGGAAGATGAGGAGTCTCCTCGGGAAGAGCAAGAGATGTGGAGTAACTAAGTCATAACTTTTACACCACGTCTCCAATGTGGCTGAAACATGTAACATGAATCAATTTTATGCTGGAGAAGAAAGAAAATTTTGTTTTCAGGAGCTATAAGATATTATAAAGAATTCATATAAAAGTTCTAGGTTATACAAGGAACAAACCAAAGCATTTCACGAGGAGTTGATTCTCAAAAAAAACTTTAAGGATACAAAGTGTTGTTGTGTGATTCCAGATTAAAGCTGTTCCCGGGTAAATATCATTCCAAATGGTCTAGTCCATTCATTGTTACTCATGTTTTTCCTTTTGGTGAAATTTAGATTAAATAACCAAGGAAAGGTACACCATTAACAGTCAATGGGCACAGATTGAAGCTATTTAGAGAGAATGTTCAAGATCCTTTGGGGGAGGAGATCCATCTTCATAAAGAAGTATACAGTTGATGCCAAGTTGTGTTTTTCCTTATCGATTTTTCTTGTAATGTCTTTGATTTCTAGAATTTCATATTCATATATTTTTTTTCACAATGAGGACATTGCATAAAATAATTGTGGGGAGAGGAACATGCTGGGTAGATTAGGATTTTGTGTGCTTTCATTTCAATTTTTTTCCTTTTCTCTTCTCTCTCTTTCAATTTTTGGTGTGTTCTTTTATTTTACAATTTTTTTTGTTTTATTTAAAATTTTGATAAACAACTTTTGATCTTACATGATGATCTTTGTAATTTTTGAAAACCCTATCAATGAGTGAACCAATTGATCCATTGAATCTGGTTATAAATGAATGTTGAAAAAGACACTATTTCGAGTTCAAAAATATTGAAATAACCATTGAATTTTTAATTCCATGACAATAATGATGTCTAATATTGAAAATCAATTTCCCATGAGTATTATGAACCCATTTTTCATCGTCTTCACATTAATCCAACTTCTTGAGTGAATCATAGAATGCATTTTTGATTGAACTAGAACATGATCTTTTTATATCAAAACATGAGGGCTTATTTGAGTGTGATTGAAATGATTGAGGAAATGTTTTTTAGATTAAAAGACCCTTTTTCATGATTATACTTTTTATTCTAGCCCACCTGGTACATTTTATCTTTCTTGAGACCTTAGTAGCCATGTACTTTCTTCTAGATAGCCACATTACAAGCCATTTTCCCTTTCCATCCTTTTTTGGAAGTAAAAATGTGTGATCTAGTTGAACTTAAGTGTGGGGGAGATGACTTGTGGTGTGTTACTTCATCTGGTGTTGCTTTGGGTGGTTATCAAAACTCTGAATAAATTTTTTTGATAAGGAAAAATGTTTTTTTGGGAGCTGTGCCTTTCTCTAGAAATCAATGTAAGAGGGCTCTGCCTATTTGGAGCTCTCAATGGGAGAGAGTTGTGCCTGTCTCGATCTCTTAATGGAAGAATGTTGTACCCAATCAAGATCTTTTGATAAAAAAGAAGAACTTAATTGTCAATTTTGCTACTAAAATATTGATGGAATGAGGTGGAAAAGATATTTTCAGAGATTCTCAAATCTGACATTCATTGGAGGAGAGTAAGGTGGATCCCCCACATTAGTGAAGATTAGATTCATACATTTTTTGCTTCTACAATGATCCAAACTCTCCCTATTCCGCCTCATAATTTTGGACATTTGAAACCCACTTAACATTATCCATAGAAAAACCTTTAAAATCCCTCATGATGATCACAATTTTCTTGGCTCAGATCGGGTGGAGAATTAGAAATTTTTTAAGCCTATGATGATTCATGCATGTTTTTGGATGTGAAAAGATTTGTTGAAAATCAATATTAGTGTGTTGAGAGAAAATTCTTGGGAGGTAAATATCTTTTGTGAATGAGAGGATAATATAAGTAGAAATGATTGAATGAATGGAATTTACAACTTGAATAATTTTTTTACGAGACATGATATAATCAGATTCTTGGTGGTTGATTGGTGATCCTCACTGGTTTGTGTTTTGAACATGCATTGATTTGATTATTATGCTCACTTGTCCTGGAGCCCAAGTGATAAGTTTGGGGGAATTGATAGAGATGATATTTTCAATATATTTTATCTATATTTCAATGATTTAAACCTCACCACTGTGTCGTTATGTGTGAAATTATAACATTTTTTGAATTTGGTTGTATTTTGAGCTAAATTGTGAAAATTCCTTAATTCTGTATTTTAAGTAGTTTTTAACTTGTTTGATTATTTAGTCATATCATTTAACTATTTATCCAATTTGACTGATTCGTTTTTTGAAGGAACCCCTGGGATATGTTCTTCATATATGTCAACTATACCAAGTCTTAAATCGTTCATCTAGAGGATCAAATAAATCTTTCTTTGTAAAAAGTTTTAATGTTTGGATGTGTGGAGCCCACCTCAATCAATGAAGTATAAAACTGGCTACACATGGCCATAGTCATTAATTCTACTTGGAAATTCAAGAAGACTCCAAGTAACACGTTCATGATGAATTTCAATATCAAAGTTGATCATTATGGAACTATGTCAGTGATACAATTATGTGGAAGATGAAGAGTCTCCTCGGGTAGAGCAAGAGATGTTGAGTAATTAAGTCGTCACATTTACACCACGTATATAAGGAAGCTGAAACATGTAACATGAATCTATTTTCTACTGGAGAAGAATTAAATTTTTTTTCGCAACAGCTAGAGGAGATCAGAAAGAATTGATATTAAATTTCTAGTTTGTACAAGGAATGAACCAAAGCATTCAATGATGAGATGATCCTCAACAAAAACATTAAGGAATGAGACAAAGTGTTGCTGTTTGATTCCAGATTGAAGTTGTTCCCAGGTAAATTTCATTCCAAAGGGTCTGGTCTATTCATTTTTACTCATGTTTTCCTTTTTGTGCAATTCATATTAAATAAACAAGCAAAGAGACACTATTCGCAGTCAATGGGCACAGGTTTAACCTGTTTAGAGAGAATGTTCAAGATCCTATGGGGGAGGAGATCCATCTTCATGAAGTAGAATACAGTTGATGCCAGGTAGTGTTTGTCCTTCTCACATTTTTTTAATGTCTTTGATTTCTGGAATTTCATATTCATATATTATTTTACACAATTAAGACATTTCATAAAATATGTGGGGGGGGAACATGCTAGCTAGAATAGGATTTTGGGTGTGTTCATTTAAATTTTTTTCTTTTCTCTTCTCTCTCTTTCAATTTTTGGTGAGTTCTATTTTTTCAAAATTTTTGTGTTTTATTTAAAATTTTTAAAATCAACTTGTGATCTTAAATGCTGATCTTTGTAATTTTTGAAAACCTGATCAATGAGTGAACCAATTGCTCCCTTGAATATGGTTATAAATGAATTCTAAAAAAGACACTGTTTCAAGTTCAAAATATTTGAAATTACCATTGAATTTTGAATTCCATGACATGAATTATATCTAATATTGAAAATCAGTTTCCCATGAGTATTCTAAACCCATTTTTCATCTTCTTTACATGCATCCTACATCTTGAGTTAACTAAAGAATGCATTTTTTATTGAACGAGAACATTATATTTTCCTATCAAAACTTGAGGGCTAAGGTAAGTGTGATTGAAAAGATTAAGGCAATTTTTTTGAGTTTAAAATCCCATTTCCATGATTATACTTTTTATTCCAGCCCACCTAGTACATTTTATCTTTCTTAAGCCCTTAGTATCCATGTACTTCCTTCTAGATAGCCACATTACACGACATTTTCCCTTTCCAACCAACTCTGGAAGTACAAATTCATGATCAAGTTGAACATAAGTGTGGGGGAGATGACTTGTGGTGTGCTACATCATCTGGTGTTGCTTTTGGTGGTTATCAAAACTCTGAAGATATGTTTTTACAGCTGAAAAATGTTTTTCTGGGAGTTGTGCCTGTCTGGAGCTCACAATGTAAGAGATTTTTTCCAATATGGAGCTCTCAATGGAAGAGAGAGAGGTGTGCCTGTCTGGAGATCTTAAAGGAAGAATGTTGTGCCCAATCTGGAGCTTTTGAAAAAAAAAGTAAAAGGTCACTTTTTCTACTAAAATATTGATGGAATTAGGGGGAAAATAATTTTTCCGAGATGCTCAAATCTAACTTTCATTGGGGGAAAGTAAGGAGGATTCCTCACAAGAGTGAAGATTAGATTCATGCATTTTTTGCTTCAAAAATGAGCCAAACTCTCCCTATTCGGCCTCAGAATATTGGACATTTGGAACCCACCAAACGTTAACTACAAAACAACCATTAAAATCCCTCATAATGATCACCTTTTTCTTGGCTCACATAGGGTGGAGATTTAGAAATTTTTCAATCTTGTGATGATTCATTCATGTTTTTGGATGAGAAAATCTTTGTTGAAAATCAATATTAATGTGTTGTGAGAAATATTTTCTGGGGTAACTATCTTTTGTGAATGAGAGGATAATATAAGTGGAACTAATTGAATGAACTGAATTTACAAATTGAATCATTTTTTTATGAGACATGATATAATCAGATTCTTGGGGGTGGATTGGTGAACCTCACTGGTTTGTGTTTTGAACATACATTGATTTGATTTTTATGCTCACTTGTCTAGGAGCCCAAGTGCTAAGTATGGGGGAATTGATAGAGATGATATTTTCAATATATTTTATCTACATTTCAATGATTTAATCCTCACCAATGGGTTATTATCTGTGAAATTATATCATTTTTTGAAATTGGTTGTATTTTAAGCTAAATTGTGAAAATGCCTTAATTATGTATTTTTAGTAGTTTTTAACGAGTTTGATAATTTGGTCATATCTTTTTATATATTTATCCAATTAAACTGATTAATTTATTGAAGGAACCCCTGTAATATGGTCTTCATATATGTCAACTGGCCCATGTTCTTAATCATTCATCTAGAGGCACAAATAAATTGTTCTTTGTAAAAAGTTTTTATGTTAGGATGTGTAAATCCCACCTCAATCAATGATGAAAAACACCGGTTAAACGTGACCAAATTCATTAATTCCACTTGGAAATGCAAGAAGGATTCAAGGCGTGCTTTCATGATGCGTTTCAACCTTAAATTTGATCATTATGGAACTATGTGAGTGAGACACTTCTGTGAATGATGAAGAGTCTCCTCGGGCAGAGAAAGATATTTTGGGTAATTAAGTCATAACATTTACACCACGACACCAAAGAGGCTGAAACATGTAACATGAATCTATTTTCTAATGTAGAAGAAAGAAAATTTTTGTTTCAGGAGCTAGAGGATATCAGAAAGAATGTATATGAAAGTTCTAGGTTATACAAGGAATGAACCAAAGCATTTCATTATGAGATGATTCTCAACAAAAACATTAAGGAAGGAGAAAAAGTGTTGCTGTTAGATTCCAGATTGAATCTATTCCCAGGTAAATTTTGTTCCAAATGGTCTGGTCCATTCATTTTTACTCATGTTTTTCCTTTAGGTGAAATCCAAATTAAATAACCAAGAAAAGGGACCCCATTCAGAGTCAACGGGAATAGGTTGTGGCAATTTAGAGAGAATGTTCATGATCCTCTGGTGGAGGAGATCCATCTTCATGAAGAAAAATACAGTTGATGCCAGGTTGTGTTTTTCCTTCTCACTTTTTTTTGTAATGTCTTTGATTTCATGAATTTCACATTAATATATTTTTTTACAAAATGAGGACATTTCATAAAATAAGTGTGGGGGGGGGGACATGCTGGGTAGATTAGGATTTTGTGTGCTTTCATTTCAATTTTCTTCTTTTCTCTTCTCTCTATTAAAATTTTTGGTGTGTTCATTTATTTTTCAATCTTTGTGTTTTTTATTTAAAATTTTTAAAAACAACTTGTGAGTTTACGTGATGATCTTTGTAATTTTTGAAAACCCTATCAATGAGTGAACCAATTGATCACTTGAGTCTGGTTATAAATGAATGCTAAAAAAGTCACTGTTTCAAGTTCAGAATTTTTGAAATAACCATTGAATTTTGAATTCCATGACATGAATGCTCTCTAATATTGAAAATCAGTTGCCCGTGAGTATTCTGAACCCATTATTCATCTTCTTTACATTCATCATACTTATTGAGTAAACCAAAGAATACAAGATTTATTGAACCAGAAGTTGATCTTTTTCTATCAAAACTTGAGGGCTAAGGTGAGTGTGATTGAAATGATTGAGGAATTTGTTTTGAGATTAGAATCCCCTTTTTCATGATTATACTTTTTATTCTGGCCCTCCTAGAACATTTTACCTTTCTTGAGCCCTTAGTAGCCATGTACTTCCTTCTAGATAGCCACATAACAAGCCATTTTCCCTTTCCATCCTGCTCTGGAAGAACAATTTCATGATCTAGTTTAACATAAGTGTGGGGGAGATGACTTGTGGTGTGATAATACATCTAGTGTTGCTTTGGGTGGTTATCAAAACTCTGAAGAGATGTTTTTGCTGCTGAATTTTTTTCTGGGAGTTTTTCCTGTCTAGAGCTCTCAATGTTAGAGAGATGTGCCTATCTGAAGATCTCAATGGAAGAGAGTTGGGCCTATCTCGATCTCTTAAGGGAAGAAAGTTGTGCCCAATCTGGAGCTTTTGAAAAAAAAAAGTGAAATGTCACTTTTGCTACTAAAATATTGATGGAATGAGGTGGAAAAGATATTCTCAGAGATGCTCAAATCTGACTTTCATTGGGGAAAAGTAAGGAGGATTCCCCACATGAGTGAATATTAGATTCAAGCATTTTTTTGCTTCAAAAATGATCCAAACTCTCCCTATTCGGCCTCAGAATTTTGGACATTTGAAACCCACCAACCTTTAGCCATAGAAGAACCTTTAAAAGCACTCATGATGATCACATTTTTCTCAGCTCACATTGGGTGGAGATTTAGAAATTTTTCAAGCATGTGATGATTCTTGCATGTTTTTGGATGATAAAAGCTTTATTGAAAATCAATATTAGTGTGTTGAGAGGAAATATTTGTGAGGTGACTATCTTATGTGAATGAGAGTATAATATAAGTGGAAATGATTGAATGAAATAAATTTACAATTTGAATCATTTGTTTTTTATGAGACATGATATAATTTGATTCTTGGTGGTTGATTGGTGAACCTCACTAGTTTGTGTTTTGAACATGCATTGATTTGATTTTTATGCTCACTTGTCTAGGAGACCAAGTACTAAGTGTGGGGGAATTTATAGAGATGATATTTTCAATATATTTTATCTAAATTTAAATGATTTAATCCTCACCGATGTGTCATTATGTGTGAAGTTATATCATTTTTTGAATTTGGTTGTATTTTGAGCTAAATTGTGAAAATGCCTTAATTCATTATTTTTAGCAGTTTTTAATGAGTTTGATAATTTGGTCATATCTATTTAAATATTGATCCAATTCGACTGATTAATTTTTTTAAGGAACTCTTGGAATATGGTATTTGTATATGTAAACTGGCCCAAGTACTAAATTATTCATCTAGAGGCTCAAATAAATCATTCTTTGTATAAAGTTTTTATGTTCAAATGTGTGGAGCCCACCGCAATCAATGAAGCATAACTCCAGCTACACATTACCAAAGTCATTAATTCCACTTGGAAATGCAAGAAGACTCCAAGGAACTCGTTCATGATGAGTTTCAATATCAAAGTCGGTCATTATGGTACAATGTGAGTGAGAAACTTATGTGTAAGATGAAGAGTCTTCTCGGGTAGAGCAAGAGATGTTGAGTAATTAAGTCATAACAATTACACCACGTCTCCAAAGTGGCTGAAACATGTAACATGAATCTGTTTTATTCTAGAGAAGAAAGAAAATTTTGTTTTCAGGAGCTAGAGGAGATGAAAAATAATTCATATTAAAGTTCTAGGTTGTAAAAGTAATGAACCAAAGAATTTCATGATGAGATGATTCTCAACAAAAACATTATGGAAGGATTCAAAGTGTTGCTGTTTGATTTCAGATTGAAGCTATTCCTAGGTAAATTTCGTTCCAAATGGTCTGGTCCATTCATTTTTACTCATGTTTTTTCTTTTGGTGAAATCCAGATTAAAGAACCAAGGAAAGGGACACCATTCACAGTCAATGGGCACATATTGATGCTGTTTAGAGAGAATGTTCAAGATCCTCTAGGGGAGGAGATCCATCTTCATGAAGCATAATACAGTTGATGACAGCTTGTGTTTTTCCTTCTCACTTTTTCTAATTTTTTTGATTTCTTGAATTTCATATTCATATATTTTTTTACGCAATGAGGGCATTGCATAAAATAAGTGTGGGGGGACATGCTAGGTAGATTAGGATTTTGTGTTCTTTCATTTCAATTTTTTTCTTTTCTCTTCTCTCTCTTTCAATTTCTGGTGTGTTCTTTTATTATTCAAACATTTTGTATTTTATTTAAATTTTTTAAAAAAAACTTGTGAGCTTACATGATGATCATTGTAATTTTTGAAAACCCTATTAATGAGTGAACCAATTGATCCATTGAATCTAGTTATAAATGAAAGATAAAAAGGCACTGTTTCAAGTTCAAATTTTTTGAAATAACCATTGAATTTTGAATTCCATGACATGAATGTGGTCTAATATTGAAAATTAGTTTCCCATGAGTATTCTGAACCAAATATTTAATCTTCTTCACATTCATCATACATCTTGAGTGAACCAAAGAATGCATGTTTGATTGAACCATAACATGATCTTTTTTTATCAAAACATGAGGGCTAAGGTGAGTGTGATTGAAATAATTGAGGCAATTTGTTTGATATTAAAAGCCCCTTTTATGATTATACTTTTTATTCGGGCCCACATGGTACATTTTATCTTTCTTGAGCCCATAGTATCCATGTACCTACTTCAAGATAGACATATTTAAGAGCCATTTTCCCTTTCCAACCTCCTCTGGAAGTGCAAATTCATGATCTAGTTGAACTTAAGTGTGGGGGAGATGACTTGTGGTGTGCTACTTCATCTGGTGTTTCTTTGGGTGGTTATAAAAACTCTAAAGAGATGTTTTTGCTACTGAATTTCTTTTTCTGGGAGTTGTGCCTATCTGGATCTCTCAATGCAAGAGAGGTTTCCCTATCTGGAGCTCTCATTGGAAGGGAGTTGTGCCTGTCTAGAGATCTTAATAGAAGAAAGTTGTGCCTAATCTGGAGGTTTTGAAAAAAGAATAAGTGAAATGTTACTTTTTCTGATAAAATATTGATAGAATGAGGTGGGAGTGATATTCTCAAAAATCTCAAATCTGAATTTTATTGGGGGAAAGTAAGGAGGATTCCCCACATGAGTGAAGATTATATTCATGCATTTTTTCCTTAAACAATGAGCCAAAATCTCCCTATTCAGCCTTGGAATTTTTGACATTTGAAACCCACCAACCTTTAGCAACAAAACAACATTTAAAATCCTTTATGATGATAACATTTTTCTTGGCTCACATTGGGTGGAGATTTAGAAAATTTTCAGGCCTGTGATGAATCTTGCATGTTTTTGGATGAGAAAATCTTTGTTGAAAAATCAATATTAGTGTGTTGAGAGAAAATTTTTGTGAGGTAACTAACTTGTGTGAATGAGAGGATAATATAAGTGGAAATAATTGGATGAACTGAATTTACAACTTGAATCATTTGTTTTTTATGAGACATGATATAATCATATTCTTGGTGGTTGATTGGTGAACCTCACTGGTTTGTGTTTTGAACATGCATTGATTTGATTTTTATGCTCAGTTTTCTAGGAGCCCAGGTGCTAAGGGTGGGGGAATTGATTGAGCTGATATTTTCTATATATTTTATCTACATTTCAATGATTTAATCCTCACCAATGTGTCATTATGTGTGAAATTATTTCATTTTTTGAATTTGTTTTTATTTTGAGCTAAATTCTAAAAATTATTTAATTCTGTATTTTTAGAAGTTTTGAACGAGTTTGATAATTTGGTCATATATTTTTAAATATTTATCCACTTCAACTGATTAATTTTTGAAGGTACCCCTAGAATATGGTCTACATATATTTCAACTGGCCTAAGTTCTAAATCATTCATCTAGGGGCTCAAATAAATCATTCTTTGTAAAAAGTGATTATGTTCGGATGTGTGACGCACACCTCAATCAATGAAGCATAACTCCGGATACATGTGGCCAAAGTCATTAATTCCACATGGAAATGAAATAAGACTCCAAGGAGTGTGTGCCTAATTAGTTTCAATATAAAATTAAATCATTATGGAACTATGTGAGTGATACACTTATGTGGAAGATGAAGAGTCTCCTTGGGTAGATCAAGATTTGTTGAGTAATTAAGTCATAACATTTACACCATGTCTCCAAAGTGGCTGAAACATGTAACATGAATCTGTTTTTTACTGGATAAGAAAGAATTTTTTTTTCAGGAGCTAGAGGATATCAGAAATAATGCATATGAAAGTTATAGGTTGTACAAGGAAGGAACCAAATAATTTCATAATGAGATTATTCTCAACAAAAACATTAAGGAAGGAGTCATAGTGTTGCTGTTTGATTCCATATTGAACTTGTTCCCAGGTAAATTTCGTTCTAAATGGTCTGGTCCATTCATTTTATTCATGTTTTTCCTTTTACTGAAATCCAGATTAAAGAACCAAGGAAAGGGACCCCATTCACAGTCAATGGGCATAGGTTGAATCTGTTTATAGAGAATGTTCAAGATCCTCTGGGGGAGGAGATCCATCTTCATGAAGAAGAATAAAGTTGATGTCAGGTTGGGTTTTTTCTTTTCACTTTTTTTGTAATGTCTTTGATTTCATTAGTTTCATATTCGTATATTTTTTTTACACAATGAGGACATTGCATAAAATACGTTGGGGGGGGGACATGCTGGGTAGATTAGGATTTTGTGTGTTTTCATTTCAATTTTTTATCTTTTCTCTTCTCTCTCTTTTAATTTTTGGGGTGTTATTTTATTTTTCAATCTTTGGGTGTTTTATTTAACATTTTGAAAAACAACTTGTGAGCCTACATGATGATCATTGTAATTTTTGGAAAAACCTATCAATGAGTGAACCAATTGATCCCTTGAATCTGGCTATAAATGAATGCTAAGAAAGACATTATTTCATGTTCAAAAATTTAGAAATAACCATTGAATTATGAATTCCATGACATGAATTCTGTCTAATATTGAAAATCAGTTTCCCATGAGTATTCTGAACTGATTTTTCATCTTATTCACATTCATCCTAATTCTTGAGTGAACCAAAGAATGCATGTTTTATTGAACCTAAACATGATCTTTTTATATAAAAACTTGAGGGCTAAGGTGAGTGTGATTGAAATGATTGAGGAAATTTGTTTGAGATTAAAATACCCTTTTCATGATTATACTTTTTATTCTGGCCCACATGGTACATTTTATCTTTTTTGAGCCCTTAGTATCCATGTAATTCATTCTAGATAGCCACTTTACAAGCCAATTTCCCTTTCTAACCTTCTCTGGTAGTACAAATAGAAGATCTAGTTGAACTTAAGTGTGGGGGAGATGACTTGTGGTGTGCAGCTTCATCTGGTGTAACTTTGGGTGGTCATCAAAACCCTGAAGAGATGTTTTTGAAACTAAAAAATGTTTTTCTATGAGTTGTGTATGTCTGGAGCTCTCAATGTAAGAGAGTTGTGCCTATATGGATCTCTCAATGGAAGATAGTTGTGACTGTCTGGAGCTCTTAATTGAAGAAAGTGGTGCCCAATCTTGAGCTTTTGAAAAAAAAAGAAGTGAAATGTCACTTTTACTGCTAAAATATTGATGGATTGAGGTGGAAAATATATTCTCAGAGATGCTCAAATATAACATTCATTGGGGGAAAGTAAGGAGGATTCCCCACGTGAGTGAAGATTATATTCTTGGATTTTTTTGCTTTAAAAATGATCCAAACTCATCCTATTCGGCCTCAGAATTTTGGACATTTGAAACCCACAAACTGTTAGCCACAGAAAAACCTTCAAAATCCCTCATGAATCATTTTTTATGAGACATTATATAATCTGATTCTAGGTGGTTGATTGGTGAACCACACTGGTTTGTGTTTTGAACATGCATTGATTTGATTTTTTTGCTCACTTTTCCAGGAGCACAAGTGATACGTGTGGGGGAATTTATAGAGCTGATATTTTCAATATATTTTATCTACATTTCAATGATTTAATCCTCACCAATGTTTCATTATGTGTGAAATTATATCAGTTTTCGAATTTGGTTGTCCTTTGAGTTAAATTGTGAAAATTCCTTAATTTTTTATTTTTAGCAGTTTTTAATGAGTTTGTTAATTTGGTCATATATTTTTAAATATTGATCCAATTTGACTGATTAATTTTTTGAATAAACCCCTAGAATATGTTGTTCATATATTTTAACTGTCCCAAGTCCTAAATTTTTTATCTAGAGGCTCAAATAAATCGTTCTTTGTAAACAGTGTTTATGTTCGGATTTGTGGATCCCACCTCAATCAATGAATCATAACTCATTATACACATTTTCAAAGTCATTAATTCCACTTGAAAATTGAAGAATACTCCAAGGCGTGCGTGCTTGATGAGTTTCAAGGTCAAAGTCGATCATTATGGAACTATGTGAGTGAGACACTTATGTGGAAGATGAAGAGTCTCCTCGGGCAGAGAAAGAGATGTTGGGTAATTAAGTCATAACTTTTACCCCACGTCTCCAATGCGGTTGAAACATGTAACATGAATATATTTTTTGCGGGAGAAGAAAGAAAATTTTGTTTACAGGAGATAGAGGAGATTAGATAGAATGCATATGAAAGTTTTAGGTTGTACAAGGAATGAACCAAAGCATTTCATGATGAGATGATTCTCAACAAAAAATTTAAGGAAGGAGACAAAGTGTCGCTGTTTGATTCCAGATTGAAGATGTTCCTGGGTAAATTTCATTCCAAATGATCTGGTTCGTTCATTGTTACTCGTGCTTTTCCTTTTGGTGTAATCTAGATTAAAGAACCAAGCTAAGGGACACTATTCACAGTCAATGGGCACAGGTTGAAGCTATTTAGAGAGAATTTTGTAGATCCACTAAGAGAGGAGATCCATCTTCATGAAGCTAAATACATTTGATGCCAGGTTGTGTTTTTCCTTCTCAATTTTTTTTAATGTCTTTGATTTCTTGAATTTCATGTTCATATTTTTTTTACACAATGATGACATTGCATAAAATAAGTGTGGGGATAGGAACATGCTGGGTAGATTAGGATTTTGTGTGCTTTCATTTCATTTTTTTCTTTTCTCTTCCCTCTATTTCAATTTTTGGTGTGTTATTTTATTTTTCAAACTTTGTTCATTTTATTTAAAATTTTAAAAAACAACATGTGAGTTTACATTATGATCATTTTAATTTTTGAAAACCCTATCAATGAGTGAACCAATTGATCCCTTGAATCTAGTTATAAATTAATGCTGAAAAGACAGTGTTACAGGTTCAAAATTTTTGAAATGACCATTTAATATTGAATTCCATGACATGAATGTTGAATAATATTGAAAATCAGTTTCCTGTGAGTATTTTTAACCCATGTTTCATCTTCTTCACACTCACCCTACTTCTTGAGTGAACCAAAGAATGCATGTTTGATTGAACCAGAACTTGATCTTTTTCTATAAAAACATTAGGGTTAAGGTGAGTGTGATTGAAATGATTGATGTAATTTGTTTGAGATTTAAATCCCCTTTTTCATAATTATACTTTTTATTCTGGACGACCTTGTACATTATTTCTTTCTTGAGCCCTTAGTAGCCATGTACGGCCTTCTAGATAGCCACAATACAAGTCATTTTCCCTTTCCAACCTGCTCTGGAAGTACAAAAGCATGATCTAGTTAAACTTAAGTGTGGGGGAGATGACTTGTTGTGTGATACAACATATGGTGTTGCTTTGGGTGGTTATCAGAAATCTGAAGAAATGTTTTTGCTGCTGAAAAATGTTTTTCTGGAAGTTGTTCCGGTCTGGAGCTCTCAACGTAAGAGAGTTGTACCGATCTGGAGCTCTCAATGGGAGAGAGTTCTTCCAGTCTGGAGCACTTAATGGAAGAAAGTTGTGACCAATCTGGAGCTTAAAAAATAAGTGAAATGTCACTTTTACTACTAAAATATTTATATAATGAGGTGGAAATGATATTCTCAGAGATGCTCAAATCTGACATTCATTGGAGGAGAGTAAGGAGTATTCCCCATATGATTGGAGATTAGATTCATGCATTTTTTTTCTTCAAAAATGAGCCAAACTCTCCCTATTCGGCCTCATGATTTTGGAAATTTGAAACCCAAAAAACTTTAGCCACAGAACAACCTTTAAAGTCCCTCATGATGATCAAATTTATCTTGGCTCACATCAGGTGGAGATTTAGAAATTCTTCAAGCCTATGATGATTCTAGAATGTTTTTTGGATGAGAAAATCTTTGTTGAAAATCAATATTAGAGTGTTGAGGGAAATTTTTTTGAGGTAACTATATTTTGTGAATGAGAGGGTAATATAAGTGGAAATGATTTAATGAACTGAATTTACAACTTGAATCATTTTTTATGAGACATGATATAATCCAATTCTTGTTTGTTGATTGGTGAACCTCACTAGTTTGTGTTTTGAACATGCATTGATTTGACTGTTATTCACAATTGTCAAAGAGCCCAAGTGCTAAGTGTGGGGGAATTGATAGAGTTGATATTTTCGATATATTTTATCTAAATTTCAATTATTTAATCCTCACCGATGTGTCATTATGTGTGAAATTATATCATTTTTGGAATTTGGTTATATTTCGAGCTAAATTGTGAAAATGGATTAATTCTGTATTTTTAGAAATTTTTAACTACTTTTACTATTTGGTCATATCTTTTTAAATATTGATCCAATTAGATTGATTCATTTTTTTAAGGAACCCCTGGATTATGGTCTTCATATAGGTCAATTTTCCCATGTTATAAATTTTTCATCTAGAGGCTCAAATAAATAGTTCTTTGTAAAAAGTTTTTTTGTTTGAATGTGTGGATCCCACCTCAATAAATGAATCATAACTCCAGCTTCACGTGTCCAAGGTCATTAATTCCACTTGGAAATGAAATAAGACTCTAATGGGCATGTTCATGATGAATTTCAAGGTCAAATAAGATCATCATGGAATATATGAGTGAGACACTTATGTGGAAGATGAAGAGTCTCCGCATGCAGAGTAAGAGATATTGAGTAATTAAGTCATAACTTTTACACCACGTCTCCAAAGCGGCTAAAATTTTGATGACATATAGAGGACACGTTTGAGAAAATTTTTATGAAGTCATGTCATCTTGATTATGTGGGTAAGAGGTCCAAATACGTGGAAACTCTCTTGGTTTACATTCTTGAAAACATCTTAGCCATCCCCTACTCCTATATATTTTCTACTTCTCTATCATTTAAATGGGGTTGGACTAAGGGAGTGATCTTTAATGGTGGAGAAATTCTAAAGAAGATGAGTTCAATTTAGTATAGTCAAGACATAAAAGGATAAACTCCAAGTAGTGGTGGGCAGTGGAGATCCAAATATTCTTACCTTTTGAGTTTGGTACTTTAATGTATTCTAATTATATTTTTCTGGAATTGATTTTCATGAATGATGGTGGTCTCTTTTCTTTAATGAATTCACTTTATTCTATTTTTTTCTAGACTTCTTATCAACTTATGAATATAAAATAATTTTCTTGTTGTTTAAACTTATTTGGTGAGGTCTCCCCATTGAGCACAACATGTTTAATTACTTCTGATCACTCGAAGGTCTTTGGGTAATCGAATCACTTTCATAAGAGGATAAACACCCATATTTGAGGTCTTTGTACTATTTCTATTCAATATGGGTGTTAACTTGGAGTTATTTGTGTGATCATTGATAAATATAATCTGATAATTCAATTAAACAAGGATAGAGAGAGTATCTGAGGATCGATGTTTGTCCACCAATGCCTTCTTTTGTTTATTTTCTTCAGTCCAGTTTGCTTATGATTTCTATTCACTAACATATATTTATAGTTAAATTCTGATTTTATATTATTTAAATTTTTTTATATAATTTCAAATACCCATTTCTATTTTTTATATTAACCAAAAGAAATTAAAAAAGTGACAATTTGATAACTTAGCTTGCAACCTCCTCGTGCGACAAACTCGTGGTCACCACTGTGCTACATTTTAGGGGAAATTATTGACTGGAGTTTCACGACAAAAACCCCATAATCATTATTTCAAATGGAATGATAGAAAATTCTCAAAATACAAAAGTATAAGTTCCTTATCAAAATATTATAAATAGGAATAATGTGAGGCTAATTCCCAAAATTTTATTGAGATGGCAGGAGAAAATACATTTATCACAATAGTTAATAATGATAAATTTGGAAGAAATAGTTCTAAAGAGGAATAAACCCAATTATAATTTCATCTTCAAGAATAATTAAAATAATTTTTGAGGAATATTTGGGCGCTTGAAAAGTAAATCAAGAATTTGAAAAAATAAAAATATTTAATAAATAATCAACAATGTTTTCATAATGAGATAGTTAAGCTTCTAGAATAGCCTGATGATTTAAAGAAATATATTGATAAGTAAAAGAGTCAGAATGAGCACATGGAAGTTAAGTCAAAATCTAATTAAAATGAATTGTATCCTGTCCAAAAATACTTTCTAAATCTATAAAGAGGTTTACAAATATCATGAATTTTTTTCTGAAGCTGGTGAAAGATTTGGGAATGATGAACTATGGAGAAATCAACAAAAGATACCTTCAAAGGTTGAGAAGAAAGTTGAAATTGTTTTGAGAAGAAAAAATCTAGGAAAGTTATGTATGTGTCCAAGACCAAAAAATTTGGGAAGTCATAAGTTTCTAAAATTCCTATGTCAAAAATGATTCTTTTACTTCTAGATCTGATAAGGATGAAAAGAAAATTTTTCTGAATAAGAATATTCTAGTTGAAAATAGAAAGTTTGATGGTTGAAAAATATATAATAAGAAATATAATAAGGTTATTGGGAAACATGTACACAACTCCAATTAGTAAACATGTTTCAGAGGAAAAATTCCTTCTATATGTATTGGTGGTAATGTGATGGATTCAAACACATGGAAAATATCCACTATTTTAACCAATTTGTTTTTTTACTATTACACTAATTACAGATGATAAATTTTGAGGTGGATTCAATCCACTCAAAGGAATATGTCTAAAAATTATGTGTTGAAGAAATATGAGATGATTTTTGTGAAAGTTTATAATATATTTTAGCCTTTAGAAAATATTTTTGAGATATGGGAATAACCTTAACATCTTCTAAATGGATGTTGTTTTTGTTATCGATACAAAAAAAAGGGTTTATTAAAAATTCCTCAAAATCATATGTTAAGAAATATAAACGGAAAGAAAAACATCTTATTATAGAAATTTCTCTCAATGATATAAAGAGAGGAAGTCCTTGGATCATAGATAGTGGTTTTTTATTATATGATATAAGATTTCAAAATTTTTAAGAATGTCAAGTAATTCAAATATAGAATAGTAATAATTATAAATGATGAACCCCTCAGAATTAAAAGTGTTGGATTAGACATCATTGGGGAATAAAATTTGAAATCAAAGAAATATTTGTTTGTTGATGGCTTGAAACACAACATTCTATGTGTTTCACAACTCTGCGATAAAGGTAAAAAATTTATTTTATGAAAATATTGGGTTTTTTAAAAAAAGTTAGCAAGATGAGAAAATAGTTATAGGAGTCCAACATACAAAAGGGAAATTTTTCCATGTTGGTGATGTTCAAAACACATGTTACTTAACCATGGAGGAAAATAATAAGTTTTTGCATAAAAGGTTAAGAAAAATGTTCCAGATAAACCTAAGAATATTATTAATGCATGATAGTGTCCATGTAATTCCTGATATGACAAAAAATAGTGATTTGTGATGCATAATTTTCTAAAAGGGAAACATTGAAAACACTATGCATAAGAAAGATTAAATTTTCTCAGAAAAAACCCTTGGAAATTATTCATTCGTAAATTTTTGGTCCAATGAAGAAATAATTAACTCAAAGATATGAGTGCTTCATTAATTTAATTAATGAATTTACTCACATAACTTTTGTTATGTATATGAAAATAAGTTATATGCTATGAAAATCTTTATAAGTTTCAGGATAAAATCTGAGAAGGAATGTGAGTATTCATTAAAGAAGTTGAGACTAGAACATTCTGGGGAATACAAAAAATGAAGAGTTTGAAAGTTATATTGGGAAGCATGGAATTTGGAATGGGTTCATAACACCTTAAACTCCTCAGGAAAATGGTGTTATTGAAAGTAAGAATTGAAGTTTTGTTGAAATGATAAGAACTTTGTTACTCAAACATTGTTTATCTAATAATTTTGGAAGAAATCCTTGAGTACTTATATTTAAATTCAAAATTGATATTTCTATAGTCCACTTTCAGATATAACTCGATTGGAAATGTTTTATGATAAAACCCCATGTTTAAAACACTTAATATTTTTTTAATTTCATT
Organism: Viscum album; assembly: GCA_963277665.1. Lineage (NCBI taxonomy): Eukaryota > Viridiplantae > Streptophyta > Magnoliopsida > Santalales > Viscaceae > Viscum > Viscum album. The sequence continues at coordinate 130,006,380 of OY728140.1, forward strand.
TCTTATAATTATGAAAGATGGAAACCTTGGTAAGTTTGTGCAGAGAGGTGAAGATGGAATTTTTCTTGGTTGGGCTCAACAAGGAATAGGGTACACATATTTCAAAAAATAATCAGGAAAATTAGTTGACTTTGTTGATGTAAAAGTTATTGAAAAATATAAAGAAGATGAATAAACTCATGCAGGCAGGGAAGATAAATATAAAGAAATAATTATTGATAAGGATAATGATATGGATAAAAATAATTGTAACCCTACTCTAGATGAATATGACTCAGTTATTTCTAGTGACAAGGAAGAATCATGAAAATATCATCCCATGATGGGGAAGAAAGTGGAAGCTCAGAAAACTATCTTTGATCAATTTTACAAGGTTCAATCAATAAGAACATCAAAAGAAACTACACACACTTCCTTGTATTCCAATGTTTATCCAAATGATGTGAATGAAGATTTTTAGCATTTTGAATGGGTTCAAGCTATGAATGAAGAGATGGATTAGATAGAAAATAATTATACATGGGAACTCATAACGAAACCAAATGAAAAAAATCTTATTGGTAAAAGTGGGATTCCATAACAAGCTGAATGAAAATGGTGAACTGTTAGGAAACAAAAAAAGCTTAGTATGAAAAAGGTTAGTCACATATATAATGAATTGGTTTTGTTGATACCTTTTATCTGGTGGCATGGTTAGAAATAATCAAAAATAATTCTTTCTATTACTTCACAACGAAGTTATAAAAAATTTATATGGATGTGAAATTAGAATTCTTTAATGGTGATATTGATAAGGAAGTGTACATTGATAAGCCTTTTGGGTTTTTTGTTGGGAAAGATGAAATTTATTTCTAAAAGTTGAAGAAATCCTTGGATGGGATAAAACAAGCTCTAAGGGCATGTTATTCAATATTTAATACATTCTTTAGGAAGATAAGTTTTAATAAGGGAAGTTTTGATAGTAATCTTTACATCAAAGAAAGTAAGTATTTTTACCTCATTGTAATTTTTTATATTGATGAAATTATCATCACTTTGAAAGATGAAATATCATATGATAAATTTGATGAAGAGACAAAAAATTTATTTGAGATGTTTATTTTGGGTGAAATGAAATACTTTATTCGGTTACATATTTCAAAAAATATTATTCACATAAATCTTTCTATAGAAAATTACAATAATGAAATTCTGAAGATGTTTGGCACGGATAATTCGAAACTAATTTCCCCTCAAATTTCAATTGGAACCTAGTTTAAAAAAATATGGAGATGTCACAGAAGTTGATTCAAAATAATTTCATAAGAATATTGGATGTTCTTTATATTTGACTGCCTCAAGACCCGGAAAAGTATATACTATTACATTATGTCCTACATTTCAGGGTGATCCAAAAGTATCACATTTTTGGTTGGAAACAAAATTCTAGAATATAAAAATGTAATAACAATTTTTGGAATCAATTATGAAAGATGAGAAAGTGTTAACATTTTTGGATATTAAAATACTTATTGGGTAGAAATTTATGATGACAGATGATCCATATCCAATGGAGTTTTAGTTCTAAGGAAAATTATTTTTAGTTTTTATACAAAGAAACAAAATACAATAACTCTTAGGATGGATGAATCTAAGTATGTTTAATCAACAAAGGCTTCTACTCAACTTATGTTTATGAATATTGAGTTGGAATTTTTACTTTTTGGAGTGAAGTTATCCATTCTCTTGGGATTTGATACTCAATGTACAATCAAACTTATGATAAATATAGTACTACATCCTAATTTAAAAAATATTTATTTCAAATATAATTTCATAAAAGAGACTATGGAGAATAATTAATTAAATATTGAATATGTTCCTAAATTGTAACATGTTACTAACATTTTCTCAAAACCATTACTAAATGAACCTTTTCACGAATTGAGGTTGAACATGGGCATGAAAACTCTTTCATATCCTGTTTAATGTATGTTTTTTTGTCACCTCTCATATCTAGTCTTTGCATAGTATTTTCAAGGGGGATAATTATTTCATTAATCTATACATTGTTATGTGCTAAAGATTTTAAGGAATCGTGTATGTTAGGGGAGATGTGGGTAGGCTATGAGTCCAGCATGTAAGTGTGTGAACTATTGTAACTATTTATCTGAGTGGTTGTAGGAAAGTTTTTTTATAGGAATGTTGAAGAAATGAGTAAATATGTGAATATATGTTGAATATGTTTCATGAATCATTACATTTGGACAACATGGTTTTTATATCAATAATTATTATTTCAAATAATGAGTTACGTCACATAGGAATAGAATTATTGATTAGTAATTCATAGCTTGAGGCTAAAAAGTTTAGTTATTGTTGAATTCTAATTGAAAACAAAATTAATAGGAAAATATTCTTGGGACCAAGTTGGCTGGGGAAGGTTTTTAGAATCTAAGATAACTTTCAAAAAAAGTATTTTCTTTTATTTTCAACAAGAATGAAATCAATTCACATTGTAACAATTGAAAATCGTAGAGATCATTGTATTCATAAAAATGGATTCACATTTCTTAATAAAGTCCCTTTCTCTTAGGAAGAAGTTTCTAGAATAAAAGTTCATCAGACTCACTTCAAGACTATAATAAAAGGTTGATCATAATGAGAAGCTACCTCAGAGTCTTCATGGAATCAATGAAAATACAAAAATTATTTTCTCTTTTTTAATTGTCACAAATCAAAGGTTTTTTTGAAAACTTTTCATGATATCCTTTTAAAAGAATGAGGGAGTAGAAGTGATGCCAATCGTATAATGTTTTGATTAGAATAAAAGAAGTGGATGGAAGGATGCGAAGTTATAACAATTTTCAACATAAGTGAAATGATAAAAAATTTGATCTTAAAACAATTCATGGTCAAATGAATTCATGATACATGAAAACGTTTGGGGAATAATAAATTTTGTGAAGCCAAATTTTTCCTGTCACAGTCCATCAGTATGAGATAACTGAACAGAAAAATGTATGAAGATTGTGATGTTTTTTTCAGAATGTGAACACATGAAGATGCTTGTTTTTAGTTAGACAATATTCCATGAGAAATAAATATTCAGAGAAAGAAACTGATTCATATCATTATGATAAGAGAAAATAACTGTTTGATGTAAATTTTTTTGACACCATTTCATGTCACTAATTATCGGAGTGTCCCTGACACTGATCATCAGATGTAGTAATGGTTTCAAAAGGGAGTCTAAGGTAGAAATGTTATTAGTGGGTGATATGGGGACCAATGAATAAGAAAAAAAGAAAATTTTGTTGGGACCAATTCAAAGAAGAAACTCATAGATCACTCAAAACTTTAATCAATCTTTTCCATCAAGAATAATTGTTGGTTTATTTTCATTATCATGTGGGTTAAGAAAAATAAGAACTCTAATATGTTTTCAATTCGTTCAAGAGATATGGGACTATCATTAACAACAATCATCAATGTGAATCAAATATTGGTCCATCAGATGGGGGATAACACTAATAATATTATCGGATGCAGGATCATTGGTCTAAAGAAAATGAAGAAAAGAAGAATTATTTTTATCATCTAAAAATGTGTTGTCAAGGAGGATGTTGAAATTTGTTTTTTAATAATTGTGAAATATATTTTCAAAGGGGGTCTGAAAAGTGGTTTGAAGTTTTTTTTCAATCAGTTGGTATGAAAAATCATTATAACAAGACATGTGTTCTTCATATGTTACAATTGGTGTGGAGAAACATAATCAAGTATCTTTAGTTGTGATTTATTTTCATGTGGGTCAAGGTAATCAGAGGGACCATACAACTTCATTGTAATGAGAAAATCAGTATGAGAAATCGAAATAGGACTTTTGATATTCATGATAGTCTGTAGTGAGCTAAAGTTGTGAAAGGATTCGAGAGGTTTTGAGGATAATAGAGAAGAGTAGAGAACCATAGAAGAAGTCAAATATGTATCCTAAGTTCAAGGGAATTCATAATTTTAAGAACTTTGGTTGAGTGGGAAAGATTTTCAAAATCCTGCCCAAAACTTATTTGGGTCATTACAAAAAGAGAAAGTACTTTTTACTTTATAACATGGATGTAATGTTGAATAGAGACGATTGAGAGATGAAGAATTGTAGAGCTAAAAAGATTTTGGATCATTCTTTCTGAAGAATTTTTCTAGACATAAGAATAAGGATAAGAGACAAGATTGTAATCCAAGTATTCAAATCATACCAAGCGGTCTAACTGTGATTTCTAGACTCATATAAATGAAGCTTATAATTGTTTCAATCATATTATGACAGAGTTATTTAATAGGATTGAGTAATCATACTTATGAATCAAACTAGGAAATAAGACTGAGTATCATTAAAAAGTTTGGGATGTTTTTTCCTATTGTTGGGTATGAAATTAAAGATTCTTTTTTAGGATATCATTTTTGAAATTTGACAAAGAAACATTGTAATATTTTTTAAAGCATCTAGTTAAATTTTCATAACTTGTTACACAAATTGTATTAAATAATTTCATTCTATTAGAAGAACATAAACACTTATATTGAACATAGTTCTACACATAAGCGTAAGGGAATATCCAACTCATTATATCCACATAAAATATTGTTTTCTTGTTTATTTTGTGGTATTGGATTGTGTCCAAAAATTAAGAAGGATGTAGCTACTCTTTTTGAATAGTGAACCTTGTAAATTCTAATGTTATTATAGATTTGAGATGGTTTCATTTTTATTGAAGTGATAACTATTAAATAGGAGTTGAATGTTGTTTTAGAAAGAATGAAACTTAAAAAAAGATATAACTGATTTTCCCCCTCCAGCACTCAGTGATGCTAGATCTTGACTAGGAAATCTCAAATTTCCTAATACCCAGTTTCCCAATTGGCCTAATGGGAATTTGGAAAATTTACCAAATTTTCCTAATAACCTAATGGCCAATTGCCCAATTAGCATTATGGCCTAACAACCAATTTTGCAATTGGCCTAATGTCCTAATAATATAATAGCCTAATGGTCTAATGATATAATTCCCTAATTTCATAATGCCTAGTTGGCAAATTGTACTAATGGTCTAATGGTAAATTGACCTAATGGACTAATGGCCAAATGTCCAATTGGCCTAATGACCTAATGACCCATTATCCTAATGGTCAAATGGAAAATTGGCCAAATGTCCAATTGATATAATATCCTAATGGCCAATCAGAATAATGGTTTAATGTAAATTTGACCTATTGGCTTGATGGCCATTGGGCTAATTGGAATAATGGCCAAATGGCCTAACATCATATTGGCCTATTGGCATAATTTACAATTATCTTAATTAGTCTAACATCCTAATGAAAAATTGGAAATTTATCCAAATGGTCTAATAGGATAATTGCCAAATGGAAAATTTTCCAATTGCCCATTTGGCCTAATGATATAATGTCCAATTGGCCAATTTTCTTAATGTAATAATGGGAAATCGTCCAAATGGATTAATGGCCTAACAACCAATTGGCCTAAGGGCATAGTGGTTGATTGTCCTAATGACCAAATGGCCTAATAACGAATTCAAATAATGGCCTAAAGTTTAATTGGATAGTTGGCCTAATGAACTAACGACCAATTGGAATTTCTTATGAACTAGAAATAAAGAATTTATATTTAATGATTTTTAAGTTTTCAGAAATAAAAAAAAATCAATTATTCAAATGAGGTACCTTATATTGATATTATTGAAACCACATAAAAATATTTTTTATGATTTTTTTGATCAAGGATTAAATATTATTAACTATTTGAAATTTAAATTATCTAAATATATTTTATAATAAATTTAGATATAAAGTATTTATATTTTAGAAAAATTTGATATATATAAAGTATCTTTCATATAATGAATATTATTAAGTAATTTATATTATGAAATTAATATAAATCATTCATATTCAATATTATGGATTGTTCGTAAAGAGTATCTAAAATTATAAAATGTTTATGATTTGATTTTATTTATGGATTTTCCATCAATGTTTGTCACAAGTTTAAATTGACAAATTATTCATTAATTTAATAGTTTGTCCCTTTTACTATTATTAAAGATTAAATAATGGTTATATTTTGAATATGTGTATCCTAATCATTGTCATTTTCAAGAAGCTTTAAATGGAATCGAAGTTTTTGTGCCTCAAGAAAATTTATTTTTTCTTGGATCAAAATGTGTATGAATATTGATAAATACAAGTGGGGGTGAATTTTATAATTAAAATATCTTGTTTTTAACCTTAAAAGAAACTTTTTTTAACTAAGATTAAACAAATCATATTATAAAAAACCTCTTATGTATTTAAACAGTGACCAGACGTGTCCATTGAGTCTAATTAAAAAATTATAATAATCAAGAAGATTCTGACTTGTATGTCACAGGTCATAATGATAAATTGATTCTACCTTTATAGTGTATATAATCGTAACTAGTAAGTGGTGGTAAGGTAATCAGAGTTTAATCATATTCTCAAAGAATATAAAAATTATTATAATCACAATGGTTAAGATATATTACCGTAATAAAAAATGTAATGATTCTATTTTAAAATCATATAGAATCAAATTTAGTGTAAAACAACCAAATCATAATCGAAGCTATTACAATTAACAGAATGAAAATAGAAATATGGATATAAAAGTATTACATTCTATTAAATATAGTTGAAGTGAAATACTTATAACAAAACAATTAATACAAATGAATAAAATTCGTGTATCCCAAAGATAATGGTATCCATTGACCCTAGAAAAAGGTCCCTTCTTTTATACTAACAAGAAAGTATGTATTTATCTTACTAGAGAAATCTTGGGATACGATGATCGGTATATCTCTCTATCCTCACATGCCCTAGATATTATGACCACGATTTCTTTTTCTAGTTATCCCTGGTATCCCTCTATATGATGAACGGGTCTATCTTGTTATCCCTGCAATCCCTCAATCAAGAAGGTAATCATCTCCACTATCATTTTATCCTCAAGATCGCAAGATCGTAATCACATAATCAGATTTCAAGAAGAAAATAAAACCGCTTATTTTGGAGAAAACAAGGCAATGTTTCCTTAAGAAAGAATCTCTCTAAATAAATACAAAATACTAAGAATAGTTTGTTCACTCTTTTTAATCATTATAAAAATTAACAGTGTAATCAAATTGCAATGGTAGCTACAGTGGCATTACATTTGCATGTCTAAACTAAGTAATTATTGAACTCCTCAAATGACCAGGTATTTATAGGTATGATTCTAACAGTCATCTTGATCTTCTAATGGTCATATTTTCTCTGATATTTTCACAAGGACCTGGACACCTTGCACTTCAATGTCCATATTTTAATAGAATGCATGCCATCATCTTATATTACACAATTTTCCTATAAAAAATATTCTAATATAATAGAATATAGTTTTTAGTATTCAATATTTATCCTTTTTTAGGCCGATAGATTTACTTACAGAATTTCATTATGATTTTCTTTTATGAGTATGATTTTGATTCTATCAGTACTGATGGAATGTCTGATTAAGACCATTAGTTAGTTATGAAAAAAATATAAATTCGTTAAATATAATTTCATATAGGTGAATCTAATCATTATCAGATCTATGCACATTATGATAATTCTAATGAATAGAGTAAATTTATATTTATAAATACTATAAAACTAATTTTAAGTATGGTAAAACATATTCATTTTCTATAAAAACATTCATAAAATACTTCCTATATAAAAGAATTAGTAATTAAGTATTTAAAAAAGAGTTTGTGGTTTTCAAAACTGAACGAATTGAAAATTCATAAAGAAACTTTTGACTCAACAGTCTCCCCCTTTTTTGAAATCACAAACCATAAGACATAAATAGAAAATAACATTGAAAAACATAAGTCCCTTATTATTTTAAAGAACTTCCATATTCGTAATTAAAATAATAACAGTTGTCTCCCCTAGAGATTATCACTCATTTAAATATAATAGTGAATATAAATAACTCTCCTTTTAGATAAGAACTTCCCCTAAGGATTATATTTTCTTCTTTTACAAGTTTTTATATCCCTTACTTAAAGCATCTCCTACTTTCTATAATATTTTCCCCCTTTTTATAAATTTGTCCCCCATTGTGATTTTCAAAAAGTAATAGGTAAGAGTATTAAAATACCTAAAAAGGGTTAGAGAAACAACAATATGCAACACAATAATAAAGTACTTCATCATATAATATAAATTAAAGAACATTAAACCAAAATAAGAAGAATACATTCAAACAAATTCTATATATGTATTTATGAAAAATCCATTCATTGAAAATATGATGAACAGAAAATACAATATAAGTTTTAAAATTTCAATATTTCTTCAGTATTCAAGATCTAACAATCATCTTCAACTTCCTAAACTCTTTAATGTCTTCTTCATCTTCGGTGAAAAGCCTTTCCTAATCCTTATTGTTCATTTCAATATCATGTATCCTTTCTTCTTAAATATGAATCTTTTCAGATTGTTCCTTAATATTTTCTTCCAAATGATTATTCTGATCTTCTTGAGATTTGATCCCATTTGAGACAACATCATTATGATTCTTCAAGAAATAATTTTATCTTTATATTCTTTTAATATGGACCTCTGATTGTGTAGAAACATTATCCTCACTTGTAACATTAAATTATATTGAGTTTTTTTCTCAGATTTACTACTGTATTATTCAAGGTATTTTACCCGGACGGATATATCCTTTTCAAGATCACTTAAAACAACATCATTTTCATCGAAAGACTTCATGAACATTAAGAAATTTTCATCATGATGTTTGGTATAATCATAAATACCTAGATACCATTTCAATATCTTATTTAAACTATACTTATGAAATTCATCACATTCTTTGAAAATACTGAAATTTTCCTCCAACCATATCAACCAATATGTTATGGCTTTCACTAAATCCAAATATTATTATTAATTTTCAACAACCATATAAACATTGGTATCTAACCTAGGAATGTAAGAAATTTTTTTATATAGTCTTTTTAATATATGAAAGATATAATCAAGACCTTGAGTTATGATCTTTTTCATTGAATTTGATTCTGAATGATTATTTCTATGACTAGTTCTGATTTGTTCTTGTGCCAATTTCCTTTTCTCTTTCTCCAAAACTAATTTCTATTTAGCATTGGAAATTTCAATTGCATAGAAAACAACTTTTTTACTTCCATTAGCCTTTTGGTTTTCTTATTCATCCCTCTTAGATGAAGATAAAACTTCTCAAAAATATGGAGACATTTTTTCCATGATTGATTAACTTTTCCTTATAATTTTTGAATGATGATAATTATTTTGATGAGGCTTATGAAGTTATAATGGAAATATTGTGAAATTAATATCATTATCCTTTTATTCAAATTATTCTTTCATTTTTATTTCCTCTCCTTCTTCTTCTTCTTGTTATATAACTTCATCTACTTCATGACCTTCTTCCCTATTTTCTTCTTGATATTCATCTATTTGTCTGAACACACTGTATTCTAGAAATCCTTCACTATATTTTTAAATAACATATAATACTACAACCCTTTCTTCTATTTCCTTCCAAAACAACTCTTGAAGATATAAATTTAGTCTTAGATCACCTTTTCCTGGTGGAACCAATTATTTTTCTACAATAGTATTTTTTTCCTTTATCGAAAATATAGGGAACATGGGCATGGAAGTTTTTAGATTCTTGAAAATTAAATTTTTAGTAGGGGTAAAATAGATTTCTCAAAAAAATTCCTTAACTCCCTTTATCAATCTGTCAACTAAAGATTCACATTGATTTTTCTTTTTCAATTTCTTTTTTTTACTGCTTTTCTAAAATTCTAGCACCATGTAACCTACCAAAAATGGATTCGAATGGGTCATGTTGGATATGAGACTCTCCTTATTTTATTTCATCTCCATTCCTTATTTATTCTTGAGCAACCGCATTTGAGACATTAATTTTTTTCTGTTACTTTGTCAGTGGAAGAGAATCAACTTTTCTCTTCTTAAAAGAATTATCACATTTCATTTTTTTAAGAAGGTTATGCCTCTGATGCATAAAGATGAGTATTCTTGAAACAAATATCTGGAATCAAAAACATACTTTATTTTATTTTTTTTATAATCAATAATTAACATAATATTTTCCAAGAAAATTTCAAAATTGAGTTCAATATTGAAATGTCTTGTGCTCGATTCAATAAGCTTACTAATCAATCCCAAAAACCTTAATATTTATTATTTGATTGAATTGGATTTCTTGTTCTTGATGGTCAAAAGAATAAAACTAGTCAAATTAATTTTCCTCATTTCAAAAAGATAATCTATAATGAAGATATTGGATACGTTTAGGTTTTCTCCATTATCTTTTCTTAGATAAGAAAACCTCTCATCAAAATAGCTACAACTCTCTGATCTAGTATGATCTGTGCTACCTTTCTAGAGACTTCATATAATACATTATTAATTAAATATTTCTCAATGTTTCTCTAACAAATGTACCCTTTGAATACATATGTTTATTAGATGAAAAAAATGCATCTCCTTCATCAGAAATTTCTAGGAAACATTATTCTTCTCAAGGATTTTTCTTATAATATTTCTCATAAATTTGAAAAAAAAACTTATCTTTTCCATCTTCTTCAAAAAAAATTACCGAAACATAAAAGTCTTTTACTAAATCAAAGTAAATAAAACCATAATATGGATTTGATTGTTCCACACATAAAGATTCCAAACCTTGTAAATATATCAACCTTCTCAAAGATGAATCATACTTATCATAAAATGATCTTAAAACTAACCTTTCGTGGAATACAACCCACTTGTTGTAATCTTTTTCTAGATCCATCGTATTTAGAATAGAAACTGAGGATTCAAACATGAAGAAAGAAATCAAACTTGGTGTATTAAGGGTGGAAGTGTTTCATGGTGAAGATATGAAATATCTGATGTGGGACATTAGGGGGGGTTCCCTTTATATAGGATATCTAATATGACAGTTCAAATCAAAATAGTTCTAACAGAAGAGATTTAATCTATCTAGTCTGATGGTTGAAAAAACATCTAAGGAAAGACTTTCTGAATTCAATTAATCTATTGAGGTTATATTAGAAATTTATCATATTGAGTGAATATGGTTGAATTTGAAAAACAATTTTTAACTTATTGTGTAAATAGGACTTATTAATTAAAACATGAAAAAAATTAATAGAAAAAGGATTTAAAAAATTATAATGGAATTGTGTTAAAGTATAAAAGAAAGAACAATACCTTTTAGAGTGGATAAATTTTCATGATAATTAGTTCTTCTTTTTTTATAACTTAATCGATTATGATTATTGAAATAATAATCTCAAATAGTGGAATAAAATAATTTTAGAGAAAAACCTGATTATAAAAAAATTGGAAGGGAAAGCCGAATGTAGTAAATTTTCAATTTCTAATTAAATTAGACTAAGGTCTGGAAAAATTTTAAAATCAGAATCAGAAAAATTTTATAAAGAGTTTTGAGTCTGATAAACCATTACGATACAAATTTTGTGAAATGTAAATATTTGAGAAACTAAAACTTTTGTAAAATAACAATCATATGTACTCCTCCTATGAAAGTAAGTAACTTAATATAAGGATATATTTTAATAATGTGTTGTATTTGAATTATTTTTTACAATGACCATTCCTTGATTTTGTTTAATGTATTTAAATATATCAGAAGGTAATGGTTTAGTAAAAATATCAAAAAGTAGTTATTGTATTCTGATGAATTGTAAAATGATATATCCTTTTTGTGTGTGATCTCTACGAAAGTGGTGCCTAATATCCTTCTGTTTACATGGTAGTGATGTGTAGGTATTTTACTTAGAAAAATGGAATTAGTGTTATCACATAAAATTTTAGTTTTTGTAAAACTCATTTAATCAACAACACTTGAGCACAAAAACATATAGTTGTTGCATATTCAGCTTCAGTAGTGGAATGTGCAATCAAGAGTTGTTTCATAAAATACCAATAAAAGAATGAATCTACTAAGAAATGAAAACTTCTATAGTAATTTTTCTCTCCATTCTATAATGAACAAAGTCAGTAACAGAAAAAAAAATTAATTCAAAATAATTTTTAGAAGATTAGAAAGGACCTAAATCTGTAGATCCCTTTATATAAATTTTTTTTTACATATTTTAAATGGGATTGTATTGGATTTTTCTAATACCCTCCACATAAGAAAATAGAAAACATTATATATGGTAAACTAATTGTTATGTATTGTAAACTTACTATCATACCTTTGGAAGATGTTTAATCAACTGGTTTCCCATCTTCATCTATATCAAGGGTATTTGAGGTACTTATAAGTGTTTTAATACTTTTAGTATTTTAATATACAAACTTTTTTTGAATATATTTGATATACCTATAAGTACCTTTTCGTTTTTGAGAAATTTGAAAATATAGAAAAAATGTTAACTCACCCATCATACTAATTTCAAACTCAGATTTCATAAGATTTGAAAAGAAATATATTAATGATTTTTGATTTCATCTGTATATAATTTTATTAATAAATATTTGACCAGTCATAATGTTTTCTTGGATTTCTTTATAAAAATATTTGGATGAGTTGTTCCCTTAACATATTTTTTTTTGTAATAAAAATCCTTTTAATCCATCATACAAAGCTCTGGGGGATTTTTTAATTATATATAATGGTTTTAAAAGTTTATAAACATATTCAGGATGTTTTTTATCTTTAAAACAAGGAGTATGTTCAATGAAAACTTCCTCATGTACAAAACAGTTAAGGAAATCACACTTCATATCCATTTTAAGCCGTTTAAAATTGATGAATTTTGTAAAGGATAATAGAATACAAAAAGATTCAAGTCTAGATACCAGAGATTAGGTTTCTTCATAATATATTCCCTCTTATTGATTATTTTCTTTATCATTAGGTCTTGATTTATTTCTAATGATTATTCCATTTTAATCACACTTTTTTCTAAAAACATAGTTTACTCCAATTACTAATGTTTATTTACTTCTTTCTACCAAGGTCGATAATTTGTTCCTTTCAGATTAATTTATCTCATCTTGCATAGCCATAATCCAATCCTCATCACCTAAAGCCTTATTAGGACATTAAGGTTCAAATTGAGAAAAAATAAAAGAAATTGTACTTCATTTATTAAATAACTTATAGTACTTAGTAGTTAATTCACATCAGCAATGATACTATCACTAGGGTGATTCATAAGAAAAAATGGGCTTGGGTTGTGAAAAACCAGATCATCATCCTAGGGTAGAAAATATTCTTGGGTAAATACTTCAGGAATTATTTTGTGAATATTTTCCTTATTAGATTAATCTTCTATCAAAGTTTTAAAACCAGTTTTGGAAAACACGTCTATATATATTAGTTGTGTTTTTTTAAAACAAAAGGGTTGGTTTCATCAAATTTAACATGTATTATTTCCTTAAAAGTACAAGAAATTTTATTAAAAATTATATATGCCATTGAATTATTGGAATAACTTAATAATATACCCTTATTAGATTTGGGTGTGAAATTATTTAATTTATATTTCATATTCAAGATGAATACTTTTCATCCAAATACACTAAAGTATAAAACTTTTAGTTTTCTTCATATCCATAAATCATAAGAATTTTTATTAAGAAAAGTTCAAATTTAAACTTGATTCATAGTATAATAATTATTACTAACAACCTCTACCCAAAAAAGTATCAGTTGGGTATTCACTCAACATAGTTTTTGTTGTTCTTGAAGAATATTATTTCTTCTTTCAACAAAATCATTTTTTAGGAGTTCCAAGATGTAATAAATTATGATTAATTTCATTCATAATAAAAAAAGTTTCAAAATTATAATTTAGTAATTCTCTACCATTATCACTTTGAATAGTTATCAAGGGATGGTTTTTCTCTTTTTTATCTTTGTATAAAAAAGTTTTAAATAAAAAAGGCTTCATATTTCTTTGTTAAAAAATAGACCCATGTGTATCAAGTGTCATAAAAAACTAAAAAATGCATAATAATTGCATCCAATACTTCCATTTTGTGTAGGCCGAAGTAAATGAATGTGAACTAACTTTAAAGAATCATAAGATAAGACTTCACTAATAGATTTAAACCTTGACTTGTGTTTCATACCATATTGCGAAGGATCACTAAATATAGAAGAATTAGAAGTATGTTTTTATAGATCCTTGAAAAGTATTTTCTTAGTCATTTTATAAATGTTCCTAAGGTTATGATTTCTTGATCGTCTATTGCATAACCTTGATTGATCTTCTATTTCACTAAGACAAGGTATGTCCTGGCTCTTAGGGTCTGCTATGTTTAGTGTGTATACATTCTCATGTAGTTCATCAGAAAGAATGTATTCATCCTTATAATTGTGTGCTACACATTTATCATTCTCAAAAATTCACAAGGTAACCTCCATCACATAATTGACTTATTCTTATACGGTTATTCTTAAGACCTTTCACAAACAAAACATTTTAAATTAAATCTTTTTCAAGAAGAAAAATATTACCTATACAAATAAGTTATCCTTGAACATTATCTATGAATGTAACTTTTCCACATTTAATTTTGATAATCTTGTCAAATACATCTTTGTTTCTAGTCATATGATAGGAACAACCACTATTTGTGTACCATGTATTCTTTTTGTTAGTACTTACTTTGATTTTATAAAAACAAAAAATCAATCTTTCTGCATCCAAAACTTTTTATGTTTGGAAATTTTATTTAAAAATTTTAGGAATCCAAATTTATTTTGGAAAACAGTATTTCTGAAATCCTAAGGATCATATTTTATTTAAAGAGTAGTTTTTATTTTAGTGACCTTTACTTTTAGACTTTGTGAAAAAGGGTTCCCTTTTTGGAACAAAATAATTATTTCTAAAAAAAGGTTTTTGATGACTATAACCAATTCCAGATCTAGTATTATGAGTAAATTTATATTTTCTACATCTATTAAGGTTTTCATTCCTTTAATTAATCATTGATAAGAGTTTCTTGAAAGAAAAAATTTTCGATTTTTGGTTGATAACTAAATTCTTATCCTTGTAATAAATAGTATCATAAGTGAGTTTCAATTCTAAAACAATTTTCTCAGAAATGAATTTTTTAATATTATTAGAAAGCTTATCCTTTTTAGAATTATATTTTTAATGTTTTTTAAAAATAGTATCAATTTAAAATGTTTTCTTATCATGATATTTTTAATGATCTGATATTTCTTTTATTATAACATTTATTCTATTATTATTTTCATGTTTCTTACTAGCTTTAAAATTTTCATTTTTAAGTTTTTTAGAAAATCAAGACACATCATCATAAAAAGTTAAAGTATTATTTTCTTGAACTGAGGAAGTTTCTTCCTGAGAAGATATATTATCATTTTCAACAAAATAATTTTCATTTAAAGGCATATTGGTTAAATAATTAGATGCATGTACCTTCGCCATGTATCGTTGATTTTAATAATGTGTTTTGGAATAGAGACTAATATTCCACTGTCCAAAATTTTCAGTATCAAAAGAATCATCTCACGAGTCTCCTCCAATAGGAATCTTGTAATCATTAGTTTTCAAAACATTATTCTCTTTTGAATTTTAATAATTTTTTTGATTTCTATCAGTATTACATTATTCTCTATCTTTATTTCTGACCTTTAGACAATCAGGACATATATATCTGGCTCTTTTACATTCATAACAGGTAACTTCATAATATTTGTTGTCATTCTTATCCTTGTTACTTTTCTTGTAATGATACTGAATTTTTTTTCTAATTACATTTTTTTTATTATTCTATCATGATTTTTTGATTCATTTTCATAATGTTCTAAATCACATGAGTCTGGTTGAATATCAACATTTTTTTGTTATCTTAACAACCTTCTATGAAGTCTAGTCTTTTATTTGATTTGTAGTTGAAGTAAAAGAAACTCCACCATTATTCTTCTTTCCTTTCTCTATGTCTCTTTTCAAACCATTCTCATATAGAAAATCAGTTCCAAAAAAATCATCAAGAGTAACATTTATTATCTTCCTAGATTTATTAGTAGCTTCTCTCTTAGATTCCCTCTCATTGGTCATGATATCAATTATCTATACAACAAAGATTTTATCCTTTAAACATTTTTCTCCCATAGATTGTAAACTATTAACAATTATCATATTCTTTTTTATGACTTTACAATATGTTCTCCATAATAAAATTCAAATTCTTGATAATCAACTCTAAGCATTTATCTTATAGTTTCAACAACTATTGATGTATCAAAATTTGTAATCTGTAACTTTTAAAAAATATTATTAGTTTATTCAAAAGAAGAAAAATACTTATATATATTTATTATCATAGAACAAAATAAATTACTTCTTACCTTATAGATCAACTGATATTCCTACTTTTCATGATCTATAAATTTTTCAACTTCATTATCAAGAATTTTTTAATCACGTGTCAGTATTAAAAAATTATCTACCCATGTGTTTGTTCAAAAAGTAATCTTTTGATCTCTCCAATATTCATAATTATAACCATAAAATATTTTCGGTTTAGTAGGATTTAAATTATTTATGGATCTGAAATTTAGTCATGTCATCTTTCAAAAATAGATAAAAAAAATATTTTTTCATAGTACACATTAGTGTAACATTTATTTATAAACAAAAAATTTATAACAAAATCAATACTAACTTTTAATAGTAAAAATAAATAAATAAATAGTAAGTATTTTAGAAGTGGAACCCCCCTTTGATTTCAAATGTGGGTTTTAGTAATATAGAGACTTTGCTATGATACCAATCGATAGATCAAAATATATATAAAGATGACTAAATACAAGGGGTTATTTTAAAGTTCAAAAAATCATTTTTAACCTCAAAAGAAATTTTTTTTAAATTGGATTAAACAAATCATTTTCAAAAAACCTATTATATATTTAAATTGTGATCATACATGGCCCTTGTTTCTGATAAGAAAAATACCATAATCAAGGATATTCATATATATAATTCATATATCATAATGATAAATTGATTCTACCTTTATAGTATACAAAATCATAATCAGCAAGTGGTGGTAAAGTAATCAGAGTTTAATCATATTCTCAATGAATATAAAAATAATCATAATAATAATGGTTATGATATATCATCATAATATGAAATGTAGTGATTCTATTTCTAAAAAATATATAATCATATTTGGATTAAAATAATTGAGTCGAAATTAATGATATTATGATAAACAGAATACAAATAGAACAATGAATATAAAATTATCACTTTCTATTAAATGAAATTAAAATGAAAGACTTATCATAAAATAAGTAAGAAAAAAGAATAGAATTATATTATCCCATAGAGAAGGGTATCCAAAAACCTTTTATAAACTTCCATTGGTTGATACTTACAAGAAATTTTATCTCACTATTACTAGAGAAATCCCTTGATAAAATGATTGTTCTATATTTATATCTCTATGAGCCCTCGATATGATGATCAGATATACTCTATATTCCTATCCCAAATATCCCTCAATATAATGATCAACTCTATATTTTTATCCCCACAAAACCTTAATCAAGAAAGTGATCAGCTGGTCAATCTTTCATTCCTCGGAAAGCCACAATCGTAATCATGTAATCTGATTTCATGAAGTAAATGAAAAAAATTATTATGGAAACAATATGGAAGGGATTCCTCAAGAAATTGTTTCTCTAAAGAAATACCAAAGACTAAGATTAAACTATTCCGGGTTTTTACTCTTTAGAAAATTTGAGAGTGGAAAGGAATAGAAACGGGAGTGAAAGTAAAATCAAAAATGCACACCTAACCTATGTATGTACTATGCTCTTCAAGTGAATAGGTTTTATAGGAATGATACTAATGGTTATATTTTCTCTGATATTTTCACAATCACTTGGACACATGGAACTACAATTTTCTAATTATAATAGAATAAAATTGTTCTATTTTATACAATTTTTGTGTAAATAATATTCCAATACAATACAATATAGTTTTTCGTATTCATGATTTATATTTTAGTCAATATGATGAATTTCCTTATATAATGTCATTTTGATTTTCCTTTATGAGTATGATTCTATTGCTAACGGTACTGATGTCAAGTATGATTAAAAAAATTAGTTACGAATACAAAACAAAAAGTCTTTAAATATGATTTCATAAAGTTGAATATGATCATTATCGGATCGATGCTCATTATGATAATTGTAATGAATAAATTCAGTTTATATTTATGAATACATTAAAACTAATTGAATTATGGTAAATCATATATGTTATCTATAAAATCATTTTTAAAATACATTGTATATAAAATAGTTTGTAATTACATCTTTAAGAAAGATTTTTTTTATTCAAAAAACAAAAGGAATGGAATATTTATAAAGAAACTTTTGACTCAACATTTTTCTCAAGTGGGAAGAAAAATGATTGAAGTGTAATAAATTCACAAGCATAATAAAATATTTTGAGATTTTGGATTTATAAATCAAATATTTTTTAGAAATTCAAAATTAAATATTAGGTTTATATTTTAAAAAGTTTTCCCGAGAGGACCATGGCGATAAAGAGATGAAAAATTAAATCCAAATGATCATTTGAGTTAGGTAATAGGTGAGGAGAATCATGGGAGATTCTGAAGTCGACCATGGAAAAACATCACCACCACTAGGTTTTAGTCCTCATCCGGATCCTCTCAAACCACTCAGACCACTGATATTCAAATCACTCTTGCAAGATTAGTTGGGTACAAAAATAAATTTAAAGGATCATTTAAAAAGTAAACCAATCACCGAACACTTCATGAATGCTATATTAGATATAATTCAATCACTTCTTTTAGAGGCTGCTACTATTTTTTATTCATATATGGAATCAATGCACTGTTTAGATGATGCCCTGAGTGATTCCAATGATGGTCCTAGTAGTGTTTGAGCTGATGATGGTGCCAATGATGATGATATTGGTGGTGGTGGTGATTCTCTGGATGATGATGTTGGTGATGAGGATGTTGCTGATGGTGATGAGGGTGAGGATTTTAGTGATGGGGGAGATATTGAACCCCTCCATTTATGACTTAGTAGTAAAGAGAAATGTGAATATAGCTTAATGACTTGAATTGATTGGTTATATGGATCTATATGTATGTTATAGTATTATAAATTGTTTGATAATTATTACAAGAAGTTTTTTGAATGCTAAATATGAAATATTTGTATTTATTTGAATTATTGCTATGGTTTTTATTTTATTTTTAGGTTCAGGGGCTGGAAGAGCTAATGCTACTACCAAATGTGGACAGCTACCTATACCCATGGTTTGGAGAACTTTTGGTACTTATTTTCTTCTAGGAAAATCTATACTCATTGTTTGGAGAATCATTGGGTATAGATATATAACCATGGTATTTTTAAACTATGGGAATAATAAAATATCTAAGTATATACCTACGATTTCTATAAAAAACATGTTTATAGGTCTATACCAACATCTCTATTACCCACAGTTCTAAAAACCATGGCTATAGGTTATACCCACGGTTTTAGGGGTTAGATCCTTGATTCAAAACCATGGTTATAGGTTGTTTTTTTAGTAGCGTGAGTATTAATCTACCACAAGATATTGGGTTCTGTGTCTCTTATGTTGGGTTTTAATATAGATCATAGTTTGTCCTTATATTCTTTATGTTTAAACTAAGTTTATTCCATTGTATAATATTCTTCTTTAGTTTTTAGAAAGTATAATCAAGCCTCTGATACATCTTCCCAAGATTACTTAGGATGGTGCAACGGGAAGAGGTCCTTAAGTGAATTTTAAAATTGATCATAATCTCATTTAGGTTTATTTTTAGGTTATTCATCCCACATATCATAAAGTTATTCTTTTTCAAAACCAAACTAAAGAGGAGAAACCAATTTCTAAAGGAGACAAGGACCGAGTGTAAGATTTATTGTGCTAGAATCTTCCATATTTTTAGGGTACTAATGAACCTTATGAGATGGAGGACTAGATGGAAAAAATTGATCAGATATTTGAAATCTTGGAGAAACATGAATATTTCATGGTGATGTGCATGGTGTTTAAGCATGAGGGTCCAACAAAGTGTAGGTGTGACTATAAATTTCAAGAGAGTTTACATGTGGGATTGGTGAGGAAATAAATCAAGATAGTTTTCTTTATTCTATTATGCCTAGAATTATTAATGATTTAAAATTAAATGGAGTAATTTTTCTTTCAATGTAGAGATCATTCAGTGATTGAGTACACCAATTATTTTACTAAGTTAGTTCATTTTTCTTATGGGGTGGTGAATAATGATAAGTTGGAGGCCCAAAAAACCTTTCACGAATTATAACATGATATTTGATAATAGGTGAATATGATAAATTTAAAAACCTATTGTTAAATTTTCCATAGGGATAGGATTGTAGTGATTGATATGGTTACAAACTCATGCATGTTTTTTCTTCCCCTTCCACCCAACGGAAGTTCCAGTCGTATGCATAGGAAGAAGAGGAAGTTTCATGATAATCTCAAAGGAGGTGGAGATAAATCTAAGTAGATGGATTTTTTTTCACTCCATTATTAGTGGCTAGTAATGTTAAATTTACATATGATGATTATGGAAATATAGGGTGAAACTGATGATATTTCCTAGCACCAATGAATAATTCTGGTACTTGTGGTCGTTAAGGTCATCTACAGGTATTTGGAAGAGCATTATCTAAACATAAATATCATCAGGGATCATAATCTATAATGGGAACAATGGAATATACAATATAATCAAGGTCAGTAGGACTCTAGGAAAAAGTCTCTATATTGAAGCAATATCATGTAGTAGAGGAACTGCTTAAATAAGTTGATGTGGGTCCCGCTTCAATGAGTGGCACTATTTTTGTTTCATATTTAATAAAAAATTATTTATTTATACTATCCCCTCACATAAAATTTTATCAGTCCAATTTTTGGATTTTTGAAAGATCTAGTGGATCTCCTATTATATGTTATGAACTTGAGATGCCTCCGGGAAGAAATAAGAAGCAAATGTTTATTTTCCATTTGTGTTAACTTTTGATAGTCAATGTTGAGATAGTCTGGGAATTTCTAGTTCTTAAACTATATATTTCCGAAATTAGAATTGGGGTGGATTGGTTAGTTGATCACCAAGATTAGACCATTTTTTATCATTAATGATTTTCTTTCTTTAATTTCTATAAGAGCTTTATGGTGTTTTATAAAGAGTGGGATCTGATCTCTTGTACTGTAGGACTTTCTAACTGAGAGTTTACAAGTTTATTTTCTATTTATGTGGTTGGGCCTAATGATGTATCTTACATTTATGATATTCCCATTATTGTTTTGGATTTTCCATAGGTTTTCATAGATTACTACATTGATATTCCTCTATAAATGATGGTAGAGTTCTCCATTGATTTGGCATAAGGTATGTGTCCAATTTATAGACCCACTTATCGTATTGAACCAACTAAGATAAAAAAAGCTTAATATTCTCTCGGATGAGATGTTAGAGAATGTAATTTTTCCACATAGTGTTTCTTCATGGGTATCCCCTATCCTCTTTTCTAATAATTTCTATGATTATATTCATCATTGCATAGATTTTAAAATTTTGAATAAGTTAATAGTTTAGAAAAAGCACTTTTTCCCATGTGGATCACTTATTTAAATATTTAGAGGCACTAAAGTGGATTCAAAAAGAAAAATTTGGTTGTGTTATCAATAACTCATATTAACATGTTAGATATCCTAAAGACCACTTTTAGGAGAATTTGCAGCCACTATGATTGTCTTTTGATTCTTTTTTTTATAAAAATTGATTCTGTTGTGTTTATGGTTTTTATGAACATGATACTCCAATATTACCCTAATATATTTGTTGTTATATTCTTGGATGATATCTTGGTCTATTTTTTCACTGAGAAGGAGCATGAATACAACATAAATTTGGTTTTTGGAATATCGAGGATCACTCCCATTATGTGAAGTTATCCAAATGTAATTTTAGTATCTGAGAGGTGAAGTTCTTATAGTATATAATTTCAGAACATGGAATCCCAATTGATCCTAAAATGGAAACATGTGTCTTATCATGGGATTAACCATGGAATATAAACAAGATACTGATATTCCTAGGAATATATGGGTATTATTGATAGTTCATAAAATATTTCATGAATTTTTAATCACTGTTGACTACTGCTGCAAATCATTTTTTTTCATTTTCTAAAAGCTGGTTTAAGGGTTTCCGGTACCCAATACATGATTTCCCACTTCAAATTCACCACATCAAATTTACTACATAGAAACATGCTGGAAAAATTCACATTACAAAATTCCAAAACAAACAAACCAGATAGTACCCTCAATCCACACGCCCTCGAGCCACACACCTGTCAAATGCCTCGAGCCGTGAGCCTTCAATAAGCATCGAGGACGGACCATGCCACCTCAAGCCTTGAGCCACTATCACACTGACCAATCAACATCACACTAACTCACCGGTGAGCATCACTGGTGACCGTCGAACCACCATCCATCCATCAACCTGCATCGTCACCGAAACACCGCCGGCGGGAACCCCTCAAAAACCATCATCACACACCACAAAAACAACTCTAGCGAGAACCCGTCATCACCATCAAGGAACTACAAACATTATCATATTCTCCACATACAGTCACGAATCCAAAAATTCAAATGCAACTGGTGCGCATCACGAACCAAATAAACTAGAAAACAAGAACATAACAGTGATTCACAAACATCGCAGAAAAAACCAAGAACGAACCCAAGAAGAAAACCAAATCTGCAACCCCAACCATTGGAGAAGACTCAATAGACCCCCAAAGTCACTCCACTATTGCGGGCTAGAAGGATTACTGCAGGACAAAGGAGTTGCCGAGAACCAAACCCAGAGCGCTCCGTAGAGTATGCTGATGAACCGGTCTTACACCCGCGAATCTGGATTGGCATCCACATAAGCCCAGAGCGCCAACACCCCAAAACCAATGCAGAGAGCACCGAGGGATCCGAGAGAATCAAACACCAAAAAGGAGTGGAGTTGGGAAAATCCCTCCCCTACCCGAACCAAAAAATCTTCGCCGTCCGTCTTCACACTGACACGTTGAGGAGTCACACAGCACTCGCCCTGCCACCGAAGCGACCGAGGAGAGGAGGACTCAGGAGGCGGTCAGAGAGGGAAGGAACGTGAGAATGAGGGAACGTTTCAGGACATTTTTGATGAGTTGAGAAACATCTAGCATTAACTCTAATTTTTATCTTTCTATAACCAAGTAAGGGATATGTGGTTTATCTTAATTCTTCTAGTGTTGAACTAGGGTGTGTGATTATACAGGATAAAAATGTAGTGGCATACAGTTCTCATTATCTTCTTCTAAATCTGAAGAATCAACCCACTTATAACATATAGCACATTGTTTTCATGCATTCTCTCAAGTGTTTGTGACCCAACATTTTTGGGAAGAGGTCCATAGACTATTATTATCATAATATATAGGGTTATATCTTATCTCATAAGGACATATACCTTATGAAGAGGTAATGGGTGGAGTACCTCCAGACATTTAACATTGAAATCACCTACTACCCTAGGAAGGGGAATGTCATTGCTGATGATACTAGTTATAAATTACCCACATAAAACCAACAAAAAAGATAAGGATGGGTTGAATCTAGGGTGATTTTTTTATTAGTTTCATTTTTATGTGAGAGAGGGTGATTCAGACATGGTTCTAACAAGTGTAATATTTTCATCTTCTCACCATAATTTGATTCTGTAGGAAAAATAGTGGTTGATGATTTTAGAGGAATTAGTGAATCCTTATATAATAATGATACCATTCCCGAATAGTCTCTCCCCTTTTATGAAATTTTTCTCTTTGGAGATAAGTTTGGCATCCCACTTTTTATTTGATATTCAGTGATTCATGTTTTTTATAGTTCATTATGGCTCATTTATCCAAAAACTATGAAGATGTATTATGACATGAGATGACATTTTTGTTGTCTAGGTATGAAGAATGAAATTTTTGAATATGTGTTTCATTGTTACACCTACCAACAAATTATGTAAGAGGCGCTCTAGATTTCTTTTGTCTCTTCAACTTCCAATAAAGAAATGGGAAGAGGTATCCTTATAAATCATTATTGGATTTCCATGAATCCCAAAGGAATTAATATTATCTGGGTGTTGATTGATTGGTTTTCAATATATACTTTTCATTTTGATTAGGAGAATGACCAATGTTGATGATTTAGGTAAGTTGTGCAGGAAGGAAATTCTGAAGTTACGTGGGGTTCCCTCAACTATTATCTCTAATAGGGATCCCAAGATTACTTTCCAATTCTAGAAAGGTCTTTGAATAGGTAATTTGGACACAATTCAGATTGATTAAAACATATAATCAATATATGGATGGCCAAAAAGATCATGTTATTTTATTTCTGAAGGATATGATTTGTGCATGTGTCTTAGATTTCAAAGGATCTTGGGATGGAAATCTATGATTGGTTGAGTTTTTGTATCATAATAGTTACCATTCAACTCTAATAATTGGTCCATTCGAGGATTTGTATGGTCATTCTTGCAGGCTACCACTTTGTTGATTATAGGTGTGTGAGGCTTGTTTCATGGGACCGAGTATCATTAAAGATATGTCGATGAGGATTCAAGATAAACGTCGATGATTTTTTAAATGGTAGAGTCAGCAAAAAACATATGTACATTGTCAACTCCATCATTTGTGTTTTTCTATTAGTGGTCGGGTCTTCTTGAAATTTTCCCCTCAGTTGGATCACCATAAACTATGGAGGTAAGGGATGTTGGCTCCAAGATATATTGGACTATTAGATATCAGTAAGTGGATTGGATAGGTATATTATTGGTTGTATTTATTAGCTGAGTTGATAGATATTCATGATATTTCCCGCATGTCTCTACTCAATAAATATCATCATTATCCTTCACATGTTATTGATTGGGAGGATGTTGAGTTGGATCTAGACATATCATTTTTTCAGTATCCACGAATATTATTGACTCTTAGATGAAAGTTATATGTGGGAAGTCTATTTCATTATTTGAGGTCTTCTGGTTCTATATATCAAATTATCAAGTGACTTGGGTTCCTGAATTAACATTGAGGGAGTTATATTGTCACCTTTTACTAAATCATATGCCTTTTCCAGGACATTCTAGGGATATAAATTTCTATCGTGGGATGTGTTGGAACCATGGTCTTCTATGCATGATTTGGAGTATGGTTTGTGTTTTTTGTCAATCCTCAGTGGAAGTTCAGAATGTGTATCAGCAAAGAGATAATACAGTTCAAGAAAACAACAATATTGAAGGTGGCGTCATTTCCCAGTGTTTGCCACATTTTGGGCATGAAAATCGACAATTGGAGAAAAGTGTTTTTGGCAAAGAGACTTGCACGCCGTGTACTTGAAGAGAGGAATCTTGCATGCCATATGTTTTTCAAGATCAAGACATGGGAATATGGAAAAGGGATAAGGGCCACACAAGTTTTGGGCTGGTCACGCAAGTGACCTACACGCCGTGAAGAGACTTGCGCACCGATGCCTTGGAGGACTGGAAACTTGCGCATCTATTGTTTTTAAAGATTGTTACTTAAAAATATGGAAAAGGAAAGAAGGTCGCACAAGTATTTGTGTGTTCGCACAACTGAGTTGCGCGACAGAGGATAGGGAGGATGAGCTATGCGTCATAACGTGCGTGTCGAGGGAAGGCTTACGCGCCAACACGTAGGGGGTCCAGTTTGCCTATAAATAGAGGACCACCCCTCCTCATTTGTAACAAAGTTCGAGGCTTAGAGATTTTTCAAGCTCTCGTCGCGCAAGTGGTTGAGTCACGCATGTGGTTGTTGGGTCCCACAAGTAGAGGCTGCGCGCCGACTGTTGGCTGCACGCCCAAGGTGATGTAGGCGAGAAAGGAAGTGAGTTACACAGGCTTGAATTTCAAGATGACAGTGTCACACAGGTGCTTTGGTGACACTTGCACGCTAGTTTGGACTTGCGCGCTGAGGACTTGCGTGCCGTATTGGGACTTGCACGCCATGTTGGGACTTGCGCGCCGGGCTTTGAGGAGACAACCAGATATTGTTGAAGCAAATATGTCCTTCTGAAGCTGCACGAAAGATCGAGGATAACCCGGTACCATCAGTGCAAATTGAGATTCGTCTTATGGTAAGATTTGGACTTCAACAGAGCATCTACATACAATAGAGGATGAATTCTTATGCAATGATGCAGATACCTTCACGTCTATAAACGAAGTGGGACTTCACCAACGACAGTGAGCCAGGGGGAGTCAGCGGGAGTGACCCGAGGGACGCAGTGAGATATACCTGAACTTTTGTAAAGGCAGTGAGCCTAGGACAGAGTGACTGTTCCTAAACCATTGTAATCCAAAACTAGTGAAGATTAGTAGAATTTGGTACGACCGGCAACTTGTCGGTGTATGCTCCTTTGATGTAGACCTTAATGGTGAACCTATTAAAAAGTAATGTGTCTTATCTGTGCATGTGAATGTTTTATTTCTGATCATATTCATCAAACATGTTCAACAAGTTCCTACCAACATGGGAACAAGATCCATCACATTAAGAGAAAACGTTGTCACCCGTATTCACCCCTCCCCTCTCAGGGTGTCCCGAGGACCTTCAGGATGAATAGTAACATATTGGTCAAGGGATATCACTATTTTAGGTTTAATAGGTTATCTTTCATGTTCATGAGGTTTTTGAGTGTTTTGATTTCAAGTAGACATAGGCTCGCAGTTGAGAAAAACTAGAGGCAGGCCACCAGCTATCCCGCGGGACCCATTGTCTAGCCATTGGCATCATGGAAATAGGGAATTCTAATATGAATTACACTTTCCATTCAGTGGTATTTCCAGTGAAGTTGGCTCTCTGACTGGAATAACCAACTAGGTTATGGTGACGGCCTATGCAAGGTAATTAAGTGTAATGGGGTCTTTTAAATCTAAAACCCCTCTTTTTTACCACCTTAATCTACATTCCCTGAAACTAATTTGACCAAGGCTCCTATAGAGGATTTACAGTTTCATTATTTTCTCCTTCTAACATCTCAATTTAGCATTTTAATACCGAATAGGTTATTTTTCATTGAATTTTTATGTTTAATATAATATCTTAAATTATTTCTTAATCTCTTTCATTGTTAGTAGATCAATGCTATATTAATTTGATATATTAATCATGAGATGATTCCCCTCATTTTACCATAAATCTATCGTGTGTTTGGTGTGAAAACTCAGGATCTTATATTCTTAGGTGTGGATATCATGTTGTAAAAGGTATGTGATATCCTATTTTCTTCACCCACTATATTCTTATGTAAAATCAATTATATTATGTGGGAATATCTTTCTTGGGCCTCCTATCAAATTCGGGTGGGTTATATTTCCTTCAACCCAATGGATATCATTGTTGTTTTCATTTGAACCTGAGTATAAGGTAGTTAGTTCTACCTCTAAACGTTGTTTTTGTGAACCACATATTCATTGGTTTTTTAACTTGTTTTCTAAATGATGAATACCAAAATCCTTGATCTTCTGTGTGTTTGTGTGTGTAAATGGGTTTGGATAAATGTTTTTTTCCTCTTATTTTGGTAAAATAAATAATTTTTCAAAGCACTGTAAAATGGTTTATAGAATTGTTTTTTCAAAGAATATTTTTATTAAAAAATGTTTTGTGGAAATTATTTATGAAATGTGATGAGGCCTTTGGAATTATTTGACAAACACACCACATGGGTGCCTCGGTCACCTAGGAGGGGGTTTAGTATTGGTCCCATTCCTTATTTACATAGGAGTTAAATCATGGGTATTCCTATTCTCCCTAGGCATGTTATTTTGGGGACATGATTCTTTGACACTATAGGGGATTTATAAATGGATTGTTCATTACCTCCCTTGACATGTTGTTCTAGGGGAATTAATCACTGACAGAGTATGGGGGTTAACCAAGGGTTATTCTTCTATTCCCTATTCCCATTATTCTAGGGACCTATTCAGTGCACCTTATGTATTGACATGATTTTTGAGGTATAAGACACCTAGCTAACCAAAACCTACGTTATCCTAGGGGTGATATTATTTATTCATTACTCTATTTGGATTCTCTTATGTTGAGGAATATTGATTAAAATTGATTCATGCTTTGATAAATGGTTTATTTGAAAATGTATTTTGACCCATTTTATATGGATTCTACTTTTAAACTATGAATAGGAAAAAAATTAACATTCCTTTGATATAAATGACAAAACTACTTTATCATTCCAGGTTTTTCATATATTGAGAATATTGGGATTATTGGACACCACATGATATGTAAAAAAATTTAGGATTCTATTGGATTAGTTTTTCTCACACTGAGCACACTCCCTCTGGGGTGTGTAGACCTTTTTTCTGGTACAAGAAACTGAAAGGTGGTATAATGAGGTAGTGGGGTTTCAATTACTATTAGAATGGGTAACTAGTTGGTATATGGTGGGATGTTACCCATGTTTCATGGGGAGTAGCTATAGAAATTTTGGGTTTCCTTCAATTTTTATTGGATATATACCTTAGTTTTAGCATGTTTCCTTAGTTATATCTCTATCCTTGTTGGTTTTTGGTTATGAAATATTTCCTTCTTTGTTATATTTCACTATATATATGCCATATTGGTATTTTTATGTTGAGAAAATTCTTCACATTAGTTTTTTTATATATTGGTTCTAGTTTCCATCCCATGGGTATAATAAATTCCCCTTAGGTATTCCCATGATCTAGTTAAGAGCCCGGTTTGAAGGGTTCTCTGAGCTGGGTTAGCATAATATCAATTTCCAATTAAATGAATTATAATGTCATTATTTTAACAAAGACATAGTTGTTAAAATATTCTTTCATTATTTTTTAATTAAATTCATTAGTATGAAAATAATTATTATATTTTAAAACTACTAATCTAAAATATTAGGTATTTTAGTGATAGGTAATTTTGAATCTCATCCCATTGAATTTAGTTATTCATATTCTAACCATTAAATTTATTTAAGACATTAGACGAAAATTATTCTTCTAAATAATAAATAATTTTAATAATATTTATTTATTTGATGTTTCACAAATAATTTCTCTAATGATTTTTAAAATTAAAAATAAGTTATTGTTCATTTTAATTCAGTTTTTCATGTGATTCAAGATATTCAATATATTATTTTTTAGCATGTGTTGATTCAATAATTTCATTAATTTATTTTTGGTTTTTATGTTCACAAATGACTAAATTTTTGTTACTAATGAAGCGTCTTCTAAGTAAATTTCAAGAAGATGATATTTGGTATAATATCAATTCTAGAAATATATTAATGTAATTTATCTATGGGAAATAATTGCTGAATTATTATGGATGTGTTATTATAGAAACACTATTCATAACCTAAATTTTTAAGTGTAACTTATGGTTTGGAAACCCTATGGTTGAAAGGAAGAGTTCAGATCATATACCCTAAATTTGGAAGAAACTCTGTATTTAAGAAATGGAGGGTTTTGTTTATCAACCCTATGTTTTTGAACAACCATACATTATCAACCCTACATTTTTCTAAAACTATACATGGTCAACCTTATGTCTGGATTTTTTTTGTTATATGAAGGAACCATACATTTGACTATTCAAATACAGAGTTTCATATTTAATATATTATTTGTGATTTATGCAATGGTTTCTCCAGAAGTAAATTTCTATTCAATGATATTTTATGATTGATATAATGACTCACATTCAATGGAATAAGTAATTTATATTCTTATAAGAAGTTATCATTCTCTTTAATGATTTTGAATTCAAATATTCATGATTTATTATTCAATATTAATAGAGATGGTTTAACCTATAGTATAAATATTGATACAATCTTCATCGAAAAGAGTGAGATGAGATAAACAATAGTTTTATACATAGAGAAGAGCTCTATTTGATGAAAAATATTTGTTTCATTTCCTTCAAAACTAAAATTTCTATGCATACATATATTTATCTATTTAATCAAATCATTTTGATTCTATATGATATCAACAAGTAATTGTTCTCTATTTGTTGAGTATTCATTTTCATTATAACCAATTGCTTTATGATTTTGTACTCTTGTTCAAAATCAATAATTTTTACTATATCTAACAAGAATGAGACAATGATTTGGAAAAATACATCTTTGACGTGACTGATTCTAGAGAAGGTTTGTCAATATTATGTGCACCTTACATTAAGGGTGATAATTATGGTTGCTTGAAATCCAATATGATTATTTATTTAAAAAATCATGTAATAAGGGTTTATTTAAATTTTTTAAGCCTTATGAGATTACTATGGAAGATTTGGTAACATGGGATGATAATTAAGAAAAATAATATAATCTCAATTCAAACTCAATGAATGTTAATGTTTTTTTAGGAACAATATGTTTGTTATAGTATTGTAAATGGTTTGAAAATTATTACAAGAAGTTAGTTGAATGATAAATATAAAATATTTGTATTGAATTTAATGTTTACTGTGTTTTTTATTTTATTTATAGGTTTAGGGGATGGAAGAGCTACTGCTTCTACCAAATGGGGATAGCTACCTACACCCATGGTTTGGAGAACTTTTGGTATATATTTTATTCATGGAAAATTTATACCCCTAGTTTGGAGAATCATTGGGTATAGATATATAACCATGACTTTTTTAAACAATGGTCAGGATAAAATATCTAATTCTATACCCATGGTTTCTATAGAATATGTATGTATAGATCTATATGAATATCTCTATTAGCCACATTTTTGAAAACCATGGGTATATCCCATACCCATGGTTTCAGGGTTTATACCCATGATTCTAAACCAATGTTATAGTGTTTTTTTTAAGTAGTGCGAGTCTTAATATACCACGAGATATTAGGTTGTGTGTCTCTTATACTGGTATATAATCTAGATATCAGTTTCTACTTATATTCTTTATATTTAAATTGAATTTATTCAATTGTTTAATATTCTTCTTAAGTTTCTGGTAAGTACAATTGAACCTCGGATACATCTTCCTAATATTACATAGGATTGTGCAATGGTAAAAGGTACTTAAGGTAATCCTAAAATTGATCATAATATTATTGAGGCTATCGTGTATGTATTTCATGCCACATATCATAATGTGATTCTTTTTCAAAACCAAACTAAAGAGGGAAACCAGTTTCTAAAGGAGATAAGGATCGAGTGTAAGAGTTTTTATGCCAGAATCTTCCATATTTTAAACATAATTATGAACCATATGATATGGAGGTATAGATGTAAATAATTGATCAGGTATTTGACATCTTAGAGACACTATAATATTTCATGGTGATGTTAATAGTGTTTAAGCATGAGGGTACAACAAAGTGTTGCTGTGACCATATAGTTCAAGAGAGTTTACATGTGGGATTGGTGTGGAAATACATCAAGATAGTTTTCATTAATCTATTTTTCCTATAATTATTAATTATCGAAAATTAAATTGAGTTATTTTCATTTTAGTATAGAGATCATTCAGTGATTGAATACAACAATTATTTTTCTAAGTTAGTTCATTTTTCTCATGGGGTGGTGATCAATGATAAGGTGGAGGATAAAAAAACATTCAAGACATATGAAATGATATTTTATCATACATGAATATGTTAAATTTCACAACCTATTATTAAATGGTCTATCGGGATAGGTTGGAAGTGACTGAAATGGTCAAAAAGATAGGTTGGTTTTGCATTCCCCTTCTAACCAATAGCAATTCTAGTGGCACGCATAGGAAGAAAAGGTAGTTTCATGATAGTACCAATGTATGTGGACATAGTACTATGTAGAGGTTTTTTTTCACTCCACTAGTAGTGGCTAGAAATGTTCCCTTGACTTATAATAATTTTAGAAATATAGGGTTAAACTGATGATCTTTCCTTGAAATTATGAATACTTTTAGTACTTATAGTCGTTAAGGTCATCTATAGAGATTCAGAAAATCATTATCTATACCTAAATATCATTAGGGATCATCATCTACAATGGGAACTGTAGAATATCCAAAAGCATCAAGGTCAGTATGTATCTAACCAAAAGTCTCTAGATTGAAGCAATCTCATGTAGTGCAGGAACTGCTGATATAATTTTATGTGGGTCTAGCTTCAATGAGTGGTACAATGTTTTTCATATTCTATAAAGAAATTATTTATATATACTATCCCCTCACATACTTTTTTATCAGCGCATTTTTTTATGTGTTGAAAAATATAGTAGATCTGAAGTTGTATGTTACGAACTAGAGATGCCTCTTAGAAGAAGGAAGAAGAAAAGGTTTCTTTTCCATTTGTGTTAACTTATATTAGTTACTGTTGAGTTAGTCTGGGACTTTATGGTTCTTAACATAGATGTTTTATATGTTATCATTTGGGTTGATAGGTTAGATGATCCCCAAGATGAGACCATTTTTTATCATCAATGATTTTCTTTCTTTATTGTCTATAGGATCTCAATGGTGTTTTTTAGAGAGTGGGATCTCAGGTCTAGTATTGTAGGACCTTCTCCGGTAGAGTTTTGTAGTTTTTTTCTATTGATGTGGTTTTTATTAATTATGTATCTTCCCTTTATGATCTTCTCATGATTGTTTTGTATTTTCCATTGGTCTTCTCAAATGACTACTTTGATCTTCCTATATAAAGGATGGCAGAGTTCTCCATTGATTTGGCACAAGGTATTTGTCCAATTTATAGACCCTCTTATCATATGGCACTAACTATGCTGAAAAAAGCTTAGTGTTGCATGTGATGAGCCATTGTAGAATGGAATTTTTCAGCATAGAATTTCTTCATGGGTATCCCTTATCTTCTTTTCTAATAAGTTCTATGGTTCTCTTAACCTTTGCATAGATTCTTAAAATTTGAATAAGTTAACAGTTAATAATAGGTATAATTTTCCACATGAAGATCACTTATTTAAATAGTTAAAAGAAGAAAAGTGGTTTTCAAAAAGAAACCTTCAGTTGAGTTATCAGCAACTCAAATGAAGGGGTTATATATCCATCCAAATTTACATTCTTATTTTTCCAACACATTCAAGGGGGAAAGTGAGAACCCTCACAGTTCAGAAGATCAAACATCAAAATATACCACTTACTTGTTAAACACGATATTGAGACGATTGGATTCAAATTAAGGTGTTAGATATCCTAAGGACCACTTTTAGGAAAAGTGTCAGCCACTATGAATGTTTTTTTATGATTTTTTTCCTAAAAACTTTCACCTCTAGTTTTAATGGTTTTGATGAACATTATATTCCAATAGTACCCGAATGTATTTCTCTTTGTATCCTTGGATGATATGTTGATTCATTTGTGAGCTGAGAAAGAGCATGAGTACAACCTAAATATGGTTTTGGGAATACTAAAGATTCACTCCCTTTAGGTGATGTTATCAAAATGTAATTTCTCGATCAGAGAAGTAAAGTTATTA
The DNA here is from genome assembly GCA_963277665.1 of Viscum album. Classification (NCBI taxonomy): domain Eukaryota; kingdom Viridiplantae; phylum Streptophyta; class Magnoliopsida; order Santalales; family Viscaceae; genus Viscum; species Viscum album. The sequence goes on from OY728140.1 coordinate 130,040,108, forward strand.
GGGTATTTAATTTCCAAACATGTACTCCTAATTGATCCTAAAATGGTAAAAGGTGTATTATCATGGGATTAACCATGGAATATCATCAAGAGAGAGATATTCATAGGCATATATGGATATTATTAATAGTTTATAAAATATTTCATGAATTTTTAATCAGTGTTGACTACTCTTAAAAAAATGGGGGAAAATTTTCATGGGATGAAAAGTGACAGGAATCGTTTGATGAGTTGAAAAAACATCTTGTATTAACCACAATTTTGTTCATTCTATAACCCAATATGGCATATGTGGTTTATTTTGATTCTTCTAATATTGGACTGGGGTGTGTGCTTATTCACTATGAACAAGTACTAGTATATAGTTCTCATTATCTTCAGATACCTGAGAAGAATAATCACATTTATAACATATAGCTTGTTATTGTTATGAATTCTCTCAAGTGTTGGTGACACTATCTTTTTGGGAAGAGGCCCATAGTCTATTATGATCCTAATAGATAGGGTTATACCTTATCTCAGGAGAACACATACCTTATGAAGAGGTGATGGGTGGACTACCTCCATTCATTTAACATTGAAATAACATACTACCCTTGGAATGGGAATGTCATTAATAATGCTAACAGTAGGAAATTACCCACATCATGCCATATCAGTAGATAAGGATGAGTTCAATCAAATGTAATTTTTTCTTAGTTTTATTTGGATGTGATAGAGGATGATTCAGGCATGGTTATAACCAGTGTACTGTTTTCAACTTCTCACTATGATTTGATTCTCTAGGAACAATAGGGGATGAAGAGTTTAGAGGAATTAGTGAATCCTAATATAATAATGAGACCATTCCTAGATAGTCATTGATGAAATTATTTTCTTCATAGATCAGTTTGGAATCCCAATATTTATTACATATTCTGTTATTCATGGTTGTTATAGTTCATTATCGGTCATTTATCTAAGAATGGTAAGGATGTATTATGACATGAGTTGAAATTTTAGTTGTCCAGGAATAAAGAATGACAATTTTTATTATGTGTGTCATTGTAACACCTACCAAAAAATTCTGGTAGAGGCCTTCTATTATTCCTCAATCTCTTCCATTTCCAATAATGAAATGGGAAGATGTATCCCTGGAATTTATTATTGGATCACCATAAATCCCCAATGACTTAATATTATCTGTGTGGTGATTGATTTCTTGTCAAAATATAATCATTTCATTTTGATTAGGATAACCACATAGGGTGATAATTTTAGTAAGTTGTACATGAAAGATATTCTGAGGTTGTATGGGGTTCACTCTAAAATTATCACTAATAGGGATCCCAAGATAAATTCCTAAATCTAGAAATCTATACAAAGAGGTAATGGGGACTCAATTAAGGTTTATTATATCATATAATCGATAGATGCATGGCTAAATAGATCCTATTATTCCAATTCTGGATGATTTTTCTAGTGCATGTGTCTTAGATTTCAAAGGATATTGGGATGGAAATCTATGATTGGTTCAGTTTTTTTATCATAATAGTTACCATTCATCTATAATAATGTATCCATTCAAGGATTTGTATGGTCACTCATACAGGTAACCTCTTTGTTGATCATAGGTGTGTGAGGCCTCTTCCATGGTAATGAGTATCATCCAGGAGACATAAATGAGGATTCAAGATAAACGTCGATGATTGTTTATAGCTTAGAGTCGGAAAAAAACTTATGTAAATCGTCAACTCCATCATTGATATTTTTCAATTAGTGGTTGGGTATTCTTGAAATTTTCCCCTCAGTTGGATCACCATAAACTATAGAGGTAAGTGATGTTCGCTCCGAGATATATTGGACCATTAGAGATCATTAAGTGGATTAGGAAGGAATCATATTGGTATCATTTATCAAGTAAATTGATAGGTATTCATGATTTTTACAACATATATCAACTCAATGAATATCATCATTATTATTCACATGTTATGGATTGGAAGGAAGTTGAGTTGAATCTAGACATATTAGTTGTGTAGTATCCAGAAATATTGTTGAATCGTAGATGAAAGTTATATTTGGGAAGTTTATTCCATTGTTCAAGTTCTTTTGGTTCTATATAAAAAATTCTCATGTGACTTGGGCTCCTGAATTAGCATTGAAGGAGTTATAGCCTCACCTTTTACTAAATCATACTACTTTTTCATGACATTATAGGGATAGAAATTTCTATGGTGGGTAGAATTGTAACATATTGGTCAAGGTGAATCACTATGTTATGTTTAATAGGTTATCTTTCATGTTCGTGAGGAGTCCTAGTGTTTCGATTTCAAGCTGACATAGGCTCGTAATTGAGTAAAACTAGAGGCAGGCCACCAACTATCCTGTAGGACCCACTGTCTAGCCATTAGCATCATAGAAATAGCTCCAAAAGGAATTCCACTATACATTCAGTGGTGTTTCCAATGGTATGGGGTCATTCACTGGAATAAACAACTAGGTGATAGCGATGGCATATGGTAGGTAATTAAGGGTAATATAGTCTTTTCAATCTAAAACCCTTCTATTTTACCTCCTTAATCCACCTTACCTGAAAATAATTCAACCAAGGATCGTAGATAGGATTTACATTGTCATTCTTGTCTCCTTGTAACTTCTCCATTTATCATTTGGATATAAAATAGATTATTTTTCTTTGAATTTTAAAGTTTGATCTAATGTATTCAATCCTTTCTTCATCTCTTTCACTGTTAATGGGTCAATTCTATATTAATTTGATCAATCAATCATGAGATGATTCCCCTCTTTTTTATCATAGATCGGTTGTGTGTTTGGTTCCCAAACTCATGATCTTATTTTCTTAGGTGTGGATATAATGTTCTATGAGGTATGTGATCTCATATTTTCATAACCTGAACTATTATTAAGGAAAATAAATTATAATATGTGTGAAAATATTTCTTGGGCCTCCTCTCACATTCTTGTGGGATATATATCCTCTAAACCCATTGATCTCATTTTTGTTTTCATGTAAACATAAGTATATGGTAGGTAGTTCCATCTCTAATAGTTCTTTGGTGAACGACACATTCTTTGGTTTTTTAACTTTCTTTCTAAATGATGAATACTAAAATCCTTGATCTTCTTGGTGTGTGTTTCAATGGGTTTGGATAAAAGTTGTTTTCCCCTTATTTTGGTAAAATAAATATTTTTCTCAAAGCACTGTGAATTTTTTTAGGGAATTTTTATTTCAAATTATATTTTTATTATAAAATTGTTTTTTTAACTAATTATTAAATTTGATGAGGCTTTTGAAATGTTTTGACTTACACATCACATGGGTGCCTTGGTCACCTAGGAGGGGTTTTATTATTAGTAATTTTCCTTATTTACACAGGGGTTTAATCATGGGTTATTCCTATTCTCCCTAGGCATGTTATTTTGGAGACATTATTCTATGACACCATAAGGGGTTGATTCCTAGGGTGTTCATTACCTCCACTGACCTGTTGTTCTAGGGGATTTAATCACTGACATGGTTGGGGGTTTAACCATGGGTTAATCTTCTATTACCTAGGACCTACTATTCTATGGACCTATTCATTGCGCCTTAGGTATTGACGTGATTTTTGAGGAATAAGATACCTAACTATCCAAAATGTATGTTATCTTAGGGGTGATATTCATTATTCTTTAATCTATTTAGATTCTCTTATGTTAAGTCTTGTATATTAAAAAAGATTAATGATTCGATAAATGATTTATTTGAAAATGTATTTTGACCCATTTTATATGGAGTATACTTTTTTACTATGAATAGGGAAAAATTTAATATTCCTTTGATATATATGACAAAAATTCTTTATCATTCTTGGTTTTTCATATATTTAGAATATTGGGACTATTGGAAAAAACATCATAAGGAAAACATTGGTGGGATCATATTGTATTAGTTTTTATCACACTCAGCACACTCACGCGGGGTGGTGTAGACCTTTTTTTCTGGTACAGGAAAAGGTAAAGGTGGAACAATGAGGTGGTGGGGTTTCAATTACTCTTGGCATCGATAACTAGTTGGTATATGGTGGGTTGTTACCCATGTTTCATAGGGTATAGCTATCAATATTTTGGGTTTCCTTTAGTTTTTTTCTTGGAAATATACCTTAGTTTTAGTATGCTTCCTTATTTGTATCTCTAACCCTGTTGGTTTTTTGTTATGAAATATTTCATTCCTTGATATATTTCACTATATATAAACCATATTGGTTTTTTTATGCTGGTAAAATTCATCACATTGGTTTTTTATATGGTGCTAGTTTCTATCCCATGGGTATTAGAAATTCCCCATTGGTATTTCTATAATCCAGTGCAGAGCCTAGTTTTATGGGTTCTCTGAGCCAGGTTAGCATAATATAAATTTACTATTAAATGAATTATAATGTAATTATATTAAAAAAATACATAGTGGTTAAAATAATCATTTATAATTTTTCAATTTAATTCGTTAGGATGAGAATACTTACTATATTGTAAACATACTAATCTAAAAAAGTAGGTATTTTAGTGATAATGAATTTGGAATCTCATCCCATTGAATTTAGATATTCATATTCTAACCAGTGAATTTTTTTATTTCATTAGAAAAAACTTATTATTATAAAAAATAAATAGTTTTCACTATATTTATTTATATAAATTTTGACCTATAATTTCACTATTGATTTTTAAAATTAAAAATATTTTGTTGTTAATTTTAATTCAGTGCTTCATGTGAATCAAGATATTCAATATGGTATTTTTTAACATGTTTTTATTCAATAATTTCATTAATTGTTTTTGGTTTTGATGTTCCAAAATTCCTAAATTTATGTTTCTAATAAAGCAACTTCTAAGGAAATTTCAAGAAGGTGATATTTGGTAAAATATTATTTCTATAAATATATTAATGTAATTGATCCATGGGATGTTTTTTTTGAATTATTTTGGACGTGTTATTATAGAAACACTATTCATACCCTACATTTTTTAATGTAACATACGGTTTGGAAACCCTATGGTTGGAAGGATGCATACTGATCATATACCCAACATTTGGAAGAAGCCTTGTATTTAAGAAATATAGGGTTTTGTTTATCAAACCTATGTTTGTGAACAATCATACATTATATACCTTACATTTTTAAAAACTATAAATGGTAAACCCTATGTTTGGATTTTTCATTATGTCAGGGAACCCAACATTTGACTATTCAAATATTGATTTTTAGATTTAAGATATTATTTTTGATTTATTCAATGGTTTCTCTAGAAGTAAATATATATTCAAATCTATTTTATGATTGATTCAAAGGATCAAATTTAATGTAATAAGTTGTTTATATTCTTATAAGAAGTTATCATTCTCTTTAATTTTTTTTAAATCAAATATTCATGATTTATTAATTGATATTAATAGAGATGGTTTGACCTATAGTATAAATATCATGACAATCTTAAACAAATAGAGTGAGATGAGATAAACAATAGTTATACACATACAGAAGAGTTTTCATTGAAGAAAAATAGGTGTTTCATTGGATTTAGAGACACAATTTGGATACATACATATTTTGATCTATCTAATCAAATCACATATTTCCAGTGATATACAAGTCTACACATCTATCTAGTGTTTTCTCTATCATTGTTTCATTAAAGTTTATGCAACATCGAAGATTTATTTGCTATTATGTTTTGTTGAAAATTTGAATACATCTATTATTTTCTACTACAACTATGAATTAAAAAATTCTTAATCAAATTAATCTCTATTGATTTATTATAGTTTCAACTACTCGTACTCATTCATGGTGAAGTGTCAGCTTCTTATAGTAAACCATTGATTTTTAGTTCAATGTAAAAGAACCAAAAACCCATATAAAATCCTTTTAATGTGTTAACTTTCTTTACTCAGTTATTAAAAGGTCTCTAGATACGAGAACCAAGTAGTGAAAATCACCAGGCTTGTTGAGTAGAGCATTGGTTATTGGAATAGGGGATCTTTGTTCCCTAAACAACTATACATCATTTTGTTCTTTAACATTTTTATTTTTTATACTTCCTCATATTTATGATAGAAGGAAATTTTTACTACATAACAAGTTAGGAGGTATGAATCTATCAATGTTTTTGAAAAGCACAATACACCCCTCCTCTTGTGTATTTTTCTTCATCATTGTCATTATAACACAACCTTTTATAACTTAGGCATGGATATACTAGTATATTTTCTTACTGATAATTATTTTGATTCTATCTGATATCAATAAGTAATTGTTCTCTATTTTATGATCATTTTGTTTGATTATAACCAAGTGATTCATGATTTTGTACTCTTGGAAAATATAAATAATTTTTACTAGATCTAACAGGCCTGAGTTAATGATTCAGTCAAAGACATCTTTAAATGTCTGATTCTAGAGATGGTTTGTCGATGATCCAGGTTCGTTACTTTAACAATGATTATTATAGTTGCTAGAAATCCTGTATGATTATTTATTTAAAAAAATCATGGAATAAGGGTTTATTTGAATGTTGTTAAGCCATATGAGTTTTTATGGAATATTTGGTAAAATGGATGATAATCATGAAAAATAATACTATCTCAATTTAAAATAAAATAATGTTACTGTATGTTGTTTAGGAACTGATGAGTTTAATTGAGTTTCTTAGTGTGATAATGTATATGAAATATGGAAAACTATTGTTGTTGCCTATGAAGGGACTAACAATATCAGACAAATAAGGTACAATGCTCCAAATAAACTATTTGATACTTTCATAATTCATGAGGATAAAACTATAACTCAAATTAATGGGAGGTTGATATAAATAGTCAATAATGTTGCTTCTTTGGTGATCCAATTCCACATTCAGATCAAGTGTGAAAAGTACTCAGAGTACTGCCCCTTAATTGGAATGGAATATCTATAGATATATTTCAATCTACACCAATAAAAGAATTTACCTATGAAGTAATTAATTGGAATTTTATTTATGTTTGAAGATAAGATGTAGGCTAAAGTGGAAATTTATATCAAACATGGAGAAGCCACTCTCAAAACAACTATGGATGAATAAAATAATTCAAGTCATCAAGATTAGGATAAATATTTATAAGATCTTTCTAAAACATTGGAAAAACAATTTAGAAAGAAAAAGAAAAGGACTAAAGAAAACAGATTTTATAAATACAAAGAAAAAGGTCATATGAAGGATAATTATCCTTTACATAAATCTTAAAGGAAAGATAATTATAAGAGGAAAGAAAATAAAATTATGAAGTCCTCATGGACTGATTCATTGAGATCTTCTATGGATCCGTATACTGAGTATAAAAAATTAATGGTATGTTTTGTGGATCATACTGAAGAGGTATAGTCTTTTTACTCTCAAAACTCAATGTGTGAAAAACATGAATATAATGAATTAAATAGTTATTTCTTTACGCTACAAGATAAATATGAATCATTAAAGAAATGTCGAACAAAAATTAATAGATTTTAAAATGATTCTCTATTAGATAAAGAATTTTTTTCAAAATAGATAACATATTTAAAATCTAAAAACTCTTACGATCTACATGAAACTATGATTTAATAATTAATTACTGATGTTTATAATTAAAAAAAATATTGTATGATAATAAATAATAAAATTATTTAAATTAAATACTTGTTAAATATAAAATTCATATTAGAAAATTGGGAATATGAATTAATGGTGAAAGATAAAACTTGTATAAGAAATATTTTTTTCCTGGATCGAATAGAAAAAGAATTCTAACTATTATGTTTTTTTATTTTAGTATTAATGGAAACTATGAAAATCACTTTTTCTTCATAAATCCTAAAATTTATGGTGTCAAAAATTTTTATTGAACCAAATATTTATTTAACATGAATAGAAGAGTATATACTCAAAACAAACATGTTTGGTTACCTAAATAATTCAGTTTCAAACACTGTTGCAACCAACATCATATGGGTATCAAAAGGCACTTGTATTTGATGTTTTAAAGGAATACACCATTGAGATACATTGTTTAATATTGATGTGCTTATCTATTTAGTATATGTAAATATAAACCTTAAAATCGCAATCAACTCTGAAATAATTCATTATCAAAAGAAAAATCCTTAAAGATGAAATCTACAGATCCGAAAAGTACTTTGAATATATGTTTTTAATATATTAATTTATTTATATGGAAAAGATATATGGTCTTTATTATTGAAACATGTTTTTAAAATATTTAAATAAGTTCATTATTTTTTTAATGTTTTATTCATTCATTTATGTAACATTTTTATGAAATCATTTCTTTTATAAAAATACCATTTGAAAAATAAAAATCTGTAATGGTTATTCAGTAATTTTCAACTCAAGAATGTTAAGCATCATATGCAATGTGTCAGAATAAAATGTATTGCTTTCTCTTTAAAACCCAAGAATACTTTTTAAATTATGTATCTTTCTTGTTCAAAATATATTATCCAAGACTTATGAAAACTAGAAATAGTAACATGAAGAGACCAAGTAATTCATGTTCATAAGAAAGTACTTATCACAAAAAGGAAAAGGGTAATCCTTCAGAATTAGAAAATTTAGTTGTATATGATAAATATTCTTTTGGAAAATATTCTGAAATAAATAAGGAAGCTCGTGGTTCTGAATAAATGGAATTATCTCTATCTCAAATGTCTTATGAAAATATTTTATTCAAATTCATTACCTTAAATAAAGAAAAAGTGAAGTTACAAGCTAATATGAATACGCATAGAAAGTCGTATGAAGAACAAAAAAGGGAATATCATGATGTGAATGAAATTTATATTTCAAAATAAGACTTTAAAATACTTAAAATGGAAATTCTAAATCAAATGGATTTTATCAGAAGAGAAGTTGCTATTGTGTTGGATCTTGATAAGAGTATATTTTTCTTGGTTGAACAATGTTCATCTTCCTTAATAGATCAAAGAACAGAAGAATTTCATAGTAAAATAGAGGAACTATCAAGAGTATCAACTATTAATAGTGAAAAAGTTAAAAGTTTGGAAATTAAAGATGAACTGTCTAATCCATCCTATCACCCTAAATTTTGGTAGATTATTTAAAGTCAATATTATGTATATAATATTTTTAAAATATTATTTAGAAAGAATATGTGGAATATGTTTTTATCATAATTTATCATTAAATAATTATACTTTTATTAGTTATTGTGCATAATCATCTACTTAATATTTGATTATCTCATTACACATGGTAAGTTAGTCTATGTAAAAATTAATTATGTTTAAATATTACATTTCAAAAAAAATTCATTGAATATGATATATGCTATGACTTCGACGGAGTTATTACCAAGATTTTAGATTCATTTTTCTATCCAATATATAGTATTTCTTTCAGATTTTAATTTAAAATAATTTTTTTTCATTAAAAATAATATTATATATACTCCTTGATTACATATTTATATCTTCTAAAGAATCATGAAATTAGGGGGACTTTATTTTATTTCTTTTTACTCATTTCTTTTAGTTGTCACAAAAAGGTGGAGAAGTATATAGATGTAGAAAGTTATTTTTTATCAAATTATTGATATTTAAGAAAATTTTATATTTGTTATAATTTTTGTAAGGGGGATAAAGCAGAATATATGGTTATTGGTTATGGAAATTTATTCTTCTAAAAAGTGTTTTTAAATTTTAGGAATTATTTTATGGGTTTTGGGATCATCAAAACGGGGGATGTTTTTTATAATGTGTTGACTCAACAAATTCATTAATTTATTTTTGGTTTTGATTATCACAAACACCAACATTTATACTAATAATGATGTTTTTATGTGAATTTTAGTAGGATAATATTTGGAAGAATATTTATTCATGAAATATATTCAAGTCATTGACCTCTGGGAAATATTTTTTTTAGTATTCTATATATTTTTTTCTAGAAACATTGTTCAAACCCATCATTTGTAATAATAATGTAATGTATCTAAACCCTATGTTTGAAAAAAAGAATACTAATCATATAACCTATCATGTAATAAACACTAGGTTTAAGAAGTAGAGATTGTTGATTATAAACCCTATGTATGTGAATAAGAACACGTTATTAAGACTTCAATTGTTAATATCCATAAAATATCAACCTTATGTTTGGATTTTTTCATCACATAAAGGTACCCAATTCTTGATTATTCAAAGATGGAGTTTTAAATTCAATATATTATCCATGATTCCAATAATAGTTTCTCCAAAAGTAATTATCTATTCATAGCTTTTTGATGATCGATTCAAAGGATCACATTCAATGGAATATTTCATTTCTATTCCTATAGGGATTAATGATTATTTTTAATGATTTTGAATTCAAATATTCAAGATTTATTATGACATATTTCTAGAGCTAGTTTGACCTTGATCTGTTTGAACTATAGTATAAATATTGACACAATATTCATTAGAAAGAGTGACATGATATATATAATATTCATATACATAAGGATTGGTTGGGTCTAAAAAACAATAAGAGTAGTTTTACCTTCAATGTTACACTTTGGAGACATATATGTTTTGATCTATCTAATCGACCCACTACTATTGGTGTCCCTATTTCTACATCACATTATTATATATTCTTCCGCAAGATTGATGAAGAATTTTTTCAAAGATACTCTTTGGATACATACATGTATACATATCTATCTAATGTTTTCTCTATCACTATTTAAAAAATGCATTTGCAACATTGAAGATTTATTTATTATTATGCATTATTAAATATTTGAATAGATTTGTCTATTACTACTTAAACTATGAAGTAAAATCTATTCCCCCAGTAAAATCAATCAATATTTCTTTATTGGAGTTTTGTCTACCAAAACATAGTCATTGTGAAGTGTCAACTTCTTGTACTAAGATTGCGATTTTTGATTCCTTGAAAATGAACCATAATTCCCTATAAAAATCATATAATGTGCCAACTTCCTACACTTAGTTGTTAAGTGGTCTTTGAATAAGATGACCTATTAGTGAAAATCACTGATCTTGTGGAATAGAGTGTTGGTGGAGTAGACTACGGGATATTTGTTCCCTAAACAACTATACATCATTGTGTTATTTAGCTTCTTTATTTCTGCTAATCACTCATCCTTAATATAGAATAAAAGGTTCACTACATAATAAGATAGGAAATATGAATCTATCAATGTTTCTTAAAAAACACAATTCACCCCTACTGTGTCTTTTAATTCATCATAGTCATTTTGAAATAATAGTTTTTACATAATGTAAAATTATTAATAAAATATTTTGGTGTTATAACTCAGTTTTTTTTATGGAGATATATGTGTTGATGCATCTTTTCCTTAATTATCAAGATCATTAAAAAATCATTATCAATAACAACTATCTAATACCTTGTATAGATGACTTGTTAGATTAAAAATAAATAGATAAATACTTCTTGAATATTGACCTTTGATATAAATACCATCGTCTAAGGGTCAAAAACAATTATATAATCAATGAAACCTTTGTTATATGTTATAGAAACTATGAATTTATAGTGATCATATTTAGATGTACAAATTCACTAGTTATCTTCATTGATATAATCAATAAAGTCATTAGATATCAAATTGATTACATTGTGGTAGTCTTTATATATGATGTTCTATTATATTTCAAGATTGAGGAGGATCATGATGATCATTTAGGAACTTTATGAAAGACACTAAAAAGGCTATGTTGTATACAAAATTTACCCAATGTGATTTCAAGCTACATGATGTATTGTTCAAGGGTTATGTAATTACAATAAAGGTTATATTTTTTGGTCCTTCAAAGATATATGCTATTGAAAAATACGATAAACCAAATATTGGGAGTAATATCTGTAGTTTTATGTTCCTAGATAGATGCTAATGGCACATTGGCAGAAATTTCTCATGGATATCAATTCCATATTCTATGATGACTCATAAGAGATTAAAATTCCATTCAAAAAATGATTTTAAATAAAATATCAACGAATGGAAGAGAATGTTAACTATTTTTTCTTTGCATACCTAGATATATAATGGAGAAGTGTCTGTAATTTTTATTAATTCCAAGAATAATGGATTAGGATGTGTCGTCATTAGGAATAATATTATTGTAGTGTACAATCAAGGTTAATGAGAAAAATTACACATCCCATAATAAAGGGCTAACATTAGTTATATTTTATTTAAATATATGGAGCTATTATATTTATGGTGAATATTTATATATATGTACACTAATTATAATGAATTTAATTATAAATTCTCATATAAATAGTTGAATATGAGCCAAAGGAGATAGTTAGAGTTAATTAATGATTATGACTTCTCAATACATTACCATGCGTGGAAGGAAAACTAGGCGGATGATTTAGGTAGGAGGGTTTATTCTTTCTTATTCACGATGAGGTTTGGAAAGGATAAAATACTTATGGTTTTGAAAAATAAGGTCCCTAAAATCATAAAGAAAGGGTAATAATCCTATCCTTCACAAAGGATAATTAAACTATCCTCCATGTGAATATTAAAGAGGCGTAAAATACATATTTTGAGCATAAAATGAATATATGAAATGTTATAGATATCATAACTAACTATGATGGAATGATACGATTCTATGCCTAGATATGTGTCCCTTAGATTACATAATTAAATAAAGAGATATTAGATGAAGCACATGGCTCTTCATTCTTGAACCATCCAATAATCTTAATGATCAATAGAGATATCAAATATCATTTCTGGTCAGAAAACATGAATATTTATATTTTAGAGTATGTATCATTATTATTATAATGCTATAAATTTAAGGCAGGATGTTATAAATATATGGGTGGATGAAACCATTTCCCATACCTATATAGAAATAGAAAAACATGACAATAGATTTGGTCATATGAGTCCCCAAGACATCTAATGGTCAAAAACTAATCTATGTTATAGTCGATCTCCATGGGATGCTAGTGAATTTCATTTATATCATAAAATATTTTTCAAATGAAAAAATTTCTAGTATAAAAATTAAATATGTGGTAAGGATTCATGAAGTATAACTCTCAATTATATGAAAACTATATCTAAGGTTTTCTTCAATGTTATCAAAAAGTAGTGAAATTTCCTTGAAAATATAATTGAATTTAATTATGGACTATCAACCTTAAATACAATTCCTACAAAAAATAAATATAAAAACAGTTGAAGATATTCTATTCTAGACCAATACTTCTACACATATAATTACATTATTTTTAACATAAATTCCCATTAAGTACGACCCAATGATTGTGAGGCCTAGTGTCATATGATGACTAAGTTCCTAATAATCAACAAGAAACTAAAACACGAAATCCTTATTTATTCTCCATTATGATATCCAAAATCTATTTGATAACCCAAAGTTACATATGATAATATAGGGAATACATAAATGAAAGTGGTGAGATAAAAATCCTAGTATGGGAATAAACATGATAATGAATCATAACATGTGAGCCAAACATCCAAAAATGTTAACATAAAATATTAGGATAATGAGTAATCACATGGTAGAATAACATAAATAACATGGTATTATATGCTCATAAAAAATAATACAAGACATAATAATATGACAAGATGAACTTCTATGACAACCTTTCATGGTGGAAAGAGTCCCACAATGGATTAATTTCACTCCCTAATCCCATAAATGATATCTCATGACACTAAAATATTACCCAATGCCTTGGACTGCTATATGGTTTCACCCATCATGACATGTTCATGATTATATGTGCCAAAAATAAGAAATAAATAATAAGAAATAAAAATAATAATTACCTTTGGAAATATATTTTGTTCTATTATCTTAACTCATATCATAATCAAAAGGTATTTTTTAAATAAGACACTTGAGAAATGATCTTAAGGCATGTATTACCCCAATAATGGGAGAGATTATGTGCTTGGTATGCATGTAAGACACATATATAAATAATTTATAAGAAATTTATAACATTAATGATTGACATCATTGATGAAAACATCTTTCAAATATCCCATGGAATATTTATTAAAGAAAATACACTATTCACTTAGAAATATTCTTTAAAATATAAAAATTATCAAAAAATTATATAAAAAAATTATATGAAAATAAACATAGAAAATTTTAATGGAAGATTAAAAACATTGAGTGTTCATTATAGTGTAAAATCTTTTTCAATCCATATAACAAAAAAGAAAACATTCCTTTCACACTTTTAGAAAAAATTAAAAAGTACCTTATTCGAAAAATGAAAAAAATATTATTTTTCACCATTTTATAAAAAATCAACCATAGGTAAAAATTTCTTTAATTAATCACTAAATAATGTTAAAAAAATTGTTTAAAATATTTTATTCAATATTTAGACATGTAAGATAAAAATTCTAGATCTAAAATAAGATACAAGATCGGTATTACTTTGAAAAAAATTTGATGTTCCTTTCTTCAAAAATGGAGTAAATAGATTTGAAACATGTAAAACACATTAATGAATAGTGTATAATAAAAAATATTTCATTCAATAAAATAATTTAACATGAATTCTCCAAAATAACATTGAATGTATACTATCTCAAAATGAAAAAAGATTGTAACACAAAGCTTTTACCACTTTGGAAACTTTCAAATAAAATCCCCTTGGATGAAGTAAAATAAAACATCAATTAAAATACCATGAATTATAAAGGATTCATGATAATATTTAGAATGTAAAACTTATATATCATAAAAATTAAATTTGGCACTTAACATTAAAATATGCCTCAATAAAGGGAAATTGAGACGAAAACACTTATTAAGATAATAAAATTAAAGTGATAATTAATCAATGATTTGATTATTTCTATAAAATTTAAATACACTTAAATATAAATTTAAATACAAATTAACACAATAAAAAGTCATTTTACACATAATCATGTCTTAACATAGTCATTGAAGTAGATGTTTGCCCCAATAAATTTGAAATTGAGTTAAGAGACCCCTCAACATTAGGCCGATACAATGCATCCATTCATTGTGTTTATGGATAATAAATATTAGTTAATTATATGATTTATTTTGAACATTTTTCATCTTTATTATTCATTTTATTTTATTTATTACAATTTTATATATTTACTTAATCAACTTATTTCATGTCGGATGTTTTGACGATATTCAGTTCATATGTCCAAAATGACTTCAATGGTTTGATTACTATAAAAGAAGTATTTGTTTTATCATATAGAGAATAATAATAATGAAATAGTTATAATTTTCATAAATAAATTATACATTTAAAACAAATCATGAAATATAGTTATGGAAAATAAACTACGTTACAATCGTTGAGATGGTAGGTTGTACATACAAATGAGTAACATTTCTATTTTTAAATTGTCATTATAGAAATAAAGTGTTATTTTATCATTAATGAATGAAATTTATATCATAATTATAATATTAATTATTTAAATACAATTATATATACCATCAATGTGATGCGTTAATGAAAAACCAATCACGTTACTTTATGAGGTGGTTGTCCATCGTATACACGAACGACATTATCATCATTGAATGAATTGAAATGTAGGAAAATATATGATATATCATTTTTATGTAATGATAAATATTTCATGGATATAATATATATACATTAAATCTATAATCCTAAATAGTCGTGAGAGGCAGTGATGGATAATGATTTCATCAGTCACGAGCGGTCGTCCTCTATACACACGATGGATAATTTTATTTCCCATTTGATGTATACGGAGATAAATTTTCATTATTTCATTAACATAATAACATCTTAATATATGTTATATATTTATTTTATAATATCATATTTTTTAAACAAGTTTTGGAAGAGGTGGAATATGAACTTACACAAAATGATCGGTAAATAATGACACAAATTCTTCAATCATCCTCCTTATGTTTGAAAAAACACTTCCTAGAAGTGTTTTCAAATAAAAAATGTCTCTAGGATGTGGTGATGGAATTATGGAATTTAAATTGGTAGTTATTTTATAAACCAAAGTTTTTTGAGGTGTAGGTATGATAGGAGAGTCGGTGCCATTTTATAATTGAGGAGGAGTGGCATTTTTGTAAAAAACTGAAATTATTCATTAATGGGATGTCACTCTCAAATCAAGTTCCTACAAAATTTATATATAATGGATTTAATGGAATATATTTTCTATAAAAAATTAATTAAAAAATAAAAAAAATTATACAAGTTATTCTCTTTACCTCTAAGGTTACCCACATTTACCATTTTAGTTTTCACCATGGTAAATATTTTTTTACCAATGTAATTTATCATTTAACCTAAAAATAAGTTGATAATTATTATATAACTTGGAAATTAAGATTATAAATATAAAATCTATTTTATCAGATAACAATATTATGTGCGTGGAAAATAAATTTTAACCCAAGTGCATCTAATTCACAAAACCTAATTTTAACCTTAACTATATGAATTAGTTTTTTTATTTTTACTATTCATTATGAAAAACATTAAGTTGACCTTTTTCAATAATATTAATTATGTTGATTGAAAATATATAATTCATTTTATAAAATTAAATTAAATGAATTATAAGCATTAAATTTAAAATAAACCTGTAAAATGTGATAGAAAGTGGGTTTTTATGAAAATAAATTGTTTTTGGCAATAAACAACCTTATATTAACTCTATGACTAGAAATATTCATAATAAGAATTTGAATTCATAAAATTAGATATATAATATATAAATTTCATTTAAATATTTTTTAACTTGGGGTTATTTAAATTAATTAAAGGTGATAAACTTGTTGCACTATAAAAATGTATGTAGAAAACCATGTTTTAAAGAATAAAACTAAACTTATACCAAAATCATGAAAATTAATGATTCCAAAAAATAATTAGATTATTATAAATAAAATGTTTTCTACATACAGTCTATAAAAAAATAAAAAATATGATAATTCATATAAATTACTTTATTTAATATACTAAAATTATAGTATTTCAAAATTCATTAATTTTAAATATTCACTGAAAAATCTGTCATTTTAGAAAAATCCAAAAATTTAACCCTAAGTTTATTATTATATTTTCATTCTAAAAATTAATTTAACTTTATCAAAATAATTTTATAAGATTTAAATAAATTAATTTTAATATTTTCTAACATAAAGTAATAAAAACATTTTCGAAGAAAGAATTTTTTTTAATAAAAAGCCTTCATTAAAAATCAAGTTTTTATTTCCTAATAACATATCATTAAATTTATATTTATAAGGTAATTTGTTTATTTTTCATAAATTATTTTATCCAATTCATCTTCTCTATTTTAAAATCAATGTTATAATAGGAATCTTTAAATAATAATTTTCATAGTTCTTTTGGGTTTAGTATTGTGTGTTGAATACGCTATAGAACATAGTTTTCTTTTTAAAATATGGAGTTGTTACATTATTACCAACCAACACATTAGTGAATTTTTTCCTCTCAATTTGAAATTTAACTTGATAATCAATGTTTTCTCATTTTAAAAAACTATTCTAGAAAAAACATCATAAAAATGGATTATAAAACTTCCTCTTGAAAAGGGGGTAGAAAAAATATGAAGGTCATTAAAAAACTAGGTTTCCAAATATGCTAACATTATTGGGAAGTTAAAATTAATAAATTAGTTTAATAAATGATTTCAAAATAATGAAGGAGGGTGATAGAGATCATTTATTTAAATAAATTTTATGATCATCAGAAAGTTAACGACAATGAAACCCAAATTTATGTGTTTTGAAAAAGTAAATCAATTCATAAAATAAATGGAGGTAATATGATATCATTTTTTTCAAGATCCTTTTCAAATATTCCAAGAATTATTATACCATATAGACTAATAAGATGAGTAAATATACTTACTTGATAGGTATTATTTCATCCATTAATCAATTTCCACCACAATCTTATTTTTCTCTAAATGATAAGTATTTAAGATGAATTCATCATTCCTAAAATACTAAAATAAACTTATAAAGGATCACATAATCCAAAAAAATAACAATAATATATTCTAATTTTCTTTAATAAACCTAAAGGGTTATAAAAAATAACCTAATACTAAAAATAAATAAACCATCTTACATTAATCTCCAAAATTCAACAACAAACCCAAAGGTTTAACATAGATCATTCCCTAAATAAATAACCCTATATCACAAATAATACTAATAAACTCAACATTATAGAAATTTTTAACCATAAGGGTTATCTCATATTTTTTTAGATTACACTTCCTAAAATTTAATAGCATTCTTACCAAATTATCCTTTAGGTTAGACCTTATGGTTATATATACCTCAACCCAATAAAATTCCTCTTGAAATAGCAGTAATAGCCTCAAAGTAAAAAATATTTGATCTTGTAATATGAATAAAATTCAACATAATATATAACCATTAAACTATTTATGTATAAATAATTTCATGCTAACCAGAACATTATATAGGCCATTGGTATGTGTCTCACCCTTGTTTCCCTTTGGTTGTGTGTTCAAGCTCTACGACCATGCCAGGTGTGATGGGTTGTCTCCTAGAACACTGGTTTTCCTTTTTCTAAAACTATATTAATATAAATACTATAATATTCCCAAAAATATGAATAATATCATCCCAAATAAAATTAATAATAAAATCAATTTTTAGTCCGATGGTTATCTATATGATGGAACATATGTTCCCCAATTTTTATTAACCCATAATTCCACGATCATCAAAGATCACATATAACCTCATGGTTATCAATTCCATTAAACATATTTCTATAAAATAAAAATCACTAATCCTCAAATAACTATTTCACTAGAAAATATATTAAACCAAGTGGTTGTATTCCCAAAAATGTCTCCCAAAATATCCTTAATCGTATTAATTTCCCATCACACAAAATCTCAAAAGGTGTATATATTTTTGTAAACATATGATTGACCATAGACTTATCATCCCAAGACAAAATAGGTTTGTCCAATATCAGTATGGAAAGTGATAGGTTTCCTTATGTTCTATTCTTCTAATGATCATAGTGGTTTATAGAGAAAATGTGGATTAACCCAAGAATATCCCCAAGGAGTGAAAAACTAGGTACATCGTAAGGGCACAGTCAGTATACATTAGAATAATGGTGGAGATATACTCAACTAATTCTATTCAGGGTTATTAACCCTAGATTAATATGTTCCAAAACCATGTCCATTTTTAGTATCCAATCATTGATATATTACTAGGAAACCCAAATAATCTACTCCTTACCAAAACATTAGTAAGTTATTATATACTTAGACATATCCTAATGGTTATTTTACTAAATTTATTTAATATTAATCACAAAAAATATCTAGTCCATGATCTAATATCAATTATATAGGACCATTCCATTTTAGAAATATTACTCAATTATTTTTAAAATAATCATCTATTACATACAACTCAAATATCATGTGAGAAAGTGTATTTGGAAGTCTAGGTTCATAATCCATCAAAAGGAAAATAAAAAATGAAAATTTTATTTATTATCGATAATTAGATCCTAAATACATTTGATCTCCTAAAACTACATAGGATAACATATGTAATACCTAAAACAAATGGGTGATCTAAAAATCCATTTAAAGGAATAGAAATGATAAGGAATCAAAACATGTGAGTCAAACATCATAAAATGATATCACAAAATAGGGGGATCATGAATAATAATATGGGATAATAACAGAAATAACATGGTATTGTAATATCGAAGAAATATAATAAATTGGAAGTAAAATAAAATATAAATAAAATATAAGATAGTGATAACCATATAGACAACATCACATGGAGGAAAGAGTCTCATAATGTATTAGGTTCACTCCATAATCCCATACAATACATCTTAGGAGACTAAAACATTACCGAATGAATTAGAGTGATATATAGGTACTCACCTCATAACATATTCATGATTATGTGTTACAGAGAAAGGAAATAAATCATAAATTATAAACATAACAATTATCTATGAAAATAAAATCGGTTTCATAACATTTCCTTGCATCATAATCTAAATAGATTTATTAAAGAAGGCATTTGAGAAATGATTATAAGGAATTTTTTACCATATCAAATGAAGGTATTATGAGATATTTATCTATTTAAGAAACATATATTTATAATTTATAATTAATATGTAACATAAAAGTTTGATTTTGTCGATGAAATCATCTTTAAAATATCATATGGACTGTTTATTGAGGAAAATACCCTCTTTACATTAAAATAACTTCATTGAAATCCATAAAATTCTCAAATGTTATAGAATGCATTTTATTTAAAAATAAACTCATAAAACTGATAATGATTCTTTAAATCATTGAGTATTTATGATAGAGGAAAATATTTTTAATGTCATATAAGTTAAAAGAAACTATTTTTTCACGCTTTTGTAAAAAAGAATGTCATAAAGTACCTTATTCAAAAAGTGTCCGAAAGATTACTTTTACACCATTTTTTAAAATAGGTAAAACATGGGTTAAATTTTCATTCATAAACCATCATAGAATATTAAAAAAAAATTAAAATATTATATGAAAAATATATACATGGAAGAGAAATATTCCAGATCTAAAAAAAGATACAAGATTGGTATTACTTTCAATCAACATTTTTTTGTGTTTCTTTATTCAATAAGAGAGGAAATGGAAATAAAACATATAAAAAATTCACGAAAATAGGATAATAAAATATATATTTTTCATAAAAATAATATCACATGACTTCCCCTAATGGAATGTTGAACATAAGAAATCTTGAAAAGAAATGATATTTTAACACAAAGCCTTTACTGACATGTTAAACATTGAATAAATTTCCTTGGATAAAGTAAAGTGAATTTTATATTAAAATTCAATAAATTATGAAGGATTTTTTATATAATATGTAAATGGGGTAGCATATACCCCATAAAAATTAAATTTTTGTGTTACATTAAAATATACCTCAATGAAGGGAAATTGAGATAAATTCCTTACAACTATCTTAACAATAAGTTAAAGTTAATCAATAAAGTTATTATGTGTATAAAATGTAAAGAAACAAAAATAATGAAATATTTTGATCTAGGAGCCTCTAAAAGGTGCTCAGAACTGGTGGATCACATGGACTCAAGTGCTCCTCCCCATACGCCAGAGGCTACTAACTAGAAATGATGGTCTACGGTGGTACGGTGGAAATACTATACCATCGGTTATTAGAGTAACATAACGGTAAATATAATTAAATAGAAATAGAATAATCATAAAAAAATCGAAATAAATTTAATGTAAATTCAATTACAAACATTGGAAGATAAATATCCAAGCAACAATAATAATAGTCAAGCAATAGGTTGAGTTATATATGAAATGACTTAAGGTCATTCTGTTGTAAAAAATGGTGGATACATGGTATATAGAAACATAGTAATATGAAACATGCAATAAAAAATCACAAAATATGAAAATATATCTCCACTAGTATCACAGGTATATGATCTTTCCTCTACTCTCAAGCTCCCATGCTATAAGAAAATTAGATCTAGCATCCATGATCAGGCACTTTCCCTTTTTCCTACCTACATCCATAATGTATGTCTAGGTACCAATTAGTGTCCCAAAAAATGTTTTAGATAAACTAAGTATGTCACCACCAACGGTGTCTAGAATAATCAATTCAGTGTGTATAGAATGACAGTGTGCATGTATATAAAACAATAAACAAATTTGAAAGCCATAAACTAATCAACTTAGGTTCTTAAAGGACACTTGGCTGACACTGCCGTCTTCGACATAGGCTGAGATAACTCTGATCATAGTTTACTGGTTATATATATTTATAAGTAATTATACATAATATGTATGTATGTATATACACAATATATATGATGGAATATATTGGTGTATATATATAGATACTATATGAGAGTAAGACCCATGGTGTAACTTATACATCTAAGCATGGTCAAATTATTTATATACTCAAACAAGGGTATTGTCACAAAATGTCATGGGAATCTGAGACTTCATGCATGTCACTTGATATAGTGGGGTGAGTCTTCATGCTCATCACCCGATGTAAGGGAACAAGGATCGTCATTCCCACCATCCAATTAAATGGTTTGAGACACGATTCTTAATACCTAATGTATGGGAGCATGAAATTCTATGCTCAACATGTCCCTTAACCATTTTTTAGTGACAAATATCCATGTTCTAATTATAATAATCCTAGGAATTATCATTTTAATCATTTAAATTAACCTAACCCAAACCAAACATGGGTGTAAAAAATTAAATAATTCATTATCTGTTTAAAACATTTCATGCTTCTTTCCACTCACTTCTATTTAATTAAATTAAAATTTTGAATTTATAAATCAAGGAAACCACAATTTCAAGTCAATCCAAGCCACCTAGGAGGTGGTTTGGCCAATTAAACATTTATATAATGGATGGAACTTAATCTCAAACACCTAAAGGGGTGAAAACCAATGAGGTAGTCATCCTATAAATTTATAACATGGGTCTACAGGGGTATATTAACATGGTTCAAATAATATTAAAAGGTAAAACACATTTTTAGGCATCATGTGGAAGATTATAGCATGTGGAACAATGGTGAGTGATATAAAAACACTAAAACATTTAGGTAAAATTAATAGACCACCTACCTTAGGCCTATGGATGACTCATCATCCGGTATTGTATTTATACATGAATTAGAATAGAAGAAAATGGAAGAATAGACAAATTCAATAAATTGAGGTATCTTAGGTTGCACCAAAACATCACTAAACATGTAAAGATAAACAAATAATTGAAGTAAAATGATTAAACACTTAATGGTGGTAATCCAACATGACATACATCACTTAAAATTAAGACTATATGATAAGGATATCATAAAGTTGAGATTAGAAGATGATGGGGGATCAACCTAGAATGTGGTCTACTAGGATCAAGAGGAAGGAAAAAGGGGTTATCCACATTGAAATAACATAGGGGGAACATGTAATTTCTCCCAAAATTAAAGGGGTACATGGTCTGTCCACACATTTTTTTAAACCATGTGCCAACAATGCGGTAATAACTACCTAAGGCACCCCCTTAGCAGGGTTATCCTATACGGGTTGGGAAAATTGTAATCCAACCATGAGGGGTTACTAGAAAAGTGGAACTAATAGTGTGGTATAGGAGTATGGTTTTCCAAACCATATATAGCCAGTATAGGTGACCTATTTTACTTTCTAGAGACAAGTTTCACTACAAAACCGCCTAGGTCACACGGTTTAGACTATTTTTGTGCACCTCTATAGCCATCTCAGGAACCCCCACATAGTTTCACTGAACCATGAGGGCTCATGTTTATGGTTTAGATATAATGTACAGCTAGTATTGTTTCACCATTACTCAAGTATTCAGGATCTAAACAAGCCCTAGATGCTCTTGAGACAATCCATAGGCCATATGGCACATTTAGGAGGATAAAACAAGGAATTAAAACATAAAAAAAATGACTCGTGCCTTCATAAAAACTGTGTCATCAGAACCTCCCCTCTTTTAAGAAATGTGTCCCCATGTTTACGATATGAGGGTATTAAGGGTTTATTAGAGAAAATCTCCATCCATTGAGAATGTACGTCAGTTTCTTTCTCCTAGCTCTCATCCTATATTTGGCCTTATTAACATAACACCCACATTAGAGGAAGTAGCCTATCTTGGAGAGCCTTCACACTATAATCCAGGACACACACTGGGAACTCTTCAAAAGAAGAATCCACATATAACTCAAACTCCACATGCTATGAAATATACAATGGGTATTTAAAATTAAAAAGATGTTAAGACATGTGAAAAATGTCTTCCATAGACATCTATCTATGGGTAATTGATATCTTGTAAGACACTTGTTTGATTCTATCTAAGATCTCAAAAGTTTTGATGAATCCGAGAGCAAGAACAACATACCTCATGATGTGTCTTTGTCCCATCCTAGTAAAAAACATAAGAAATACAAATCCATAACCTCCAACTATAGAGGCCATCGATGGTGGTTGGAATATGATAGTTTCCTAGACTAAGCTCCCACCATGCTCTTCCTGATCAGATAAACCTACTCTAAATTATCTTAAATGAGATATGGTCAAAGTAGTTCTGCCTCGCCAGCCTCTAATAGGCATAGAGGTGAACCGTAGGTCCTACCATACAAGGCCTCTTATGGATCCATATCGATAGTATCCTGAAATCTATTATTTTATATGAACATAACTAGGCATATATGCTTCACCAAATAAACCACAATGCCAAGGACACATTCACGGAGCCGGTCCTCTAATGCTTGAATTATACACTATATCTGACCATCGATATAATGGTGATGGGACATGATTATAAGCACATGCATACAAAATTCCTTATACGAACCCTTCTAGAACTACAACATGGAAAGAGAATCCCTATCGGATATTATAGAATATATAGTTCTATAAATTCGTATGATATCCCTACCATATAGACTTCTTGGCTCATCTACTGAGAAGGTCTCTTGAATTGGTAGGAAACGGGATACCTTCTTCAACTGATCAACTAAGACCCAAACTATATCATTTCTTCAAGATGATTTATGGAAACCTAACACAAACTCCATGGTAAAATCATCCCACTTCTACTTGAGAATAGAAAATAGCTATAAAATTTCCACTAGTTATTGTTGTTATGACTTCACCTATTGACAGGAGGAACAACGAATAATAAATTTAGTTATCTACCATTTCATATCAAGCCCATAATACTGGAGATGTTTGTCTAGATACATTTTGTTGACACTAGGGTGCACTACCCATACATAGGCATGTGATTCCCACATTAACTCCTCTGGAATGTCTGTTGGAACCCAGGAACTCCCATGTATGCATAAGGTCACATCCTCATCCACAGTCTAACTAGGAGATGAATCCACATCTGAAACACTCTCCCTCATGAATAGTCCCTCATGATTGAAATGTTGGCTCAACTTTACCTATTCCAAAATGGAATAGTTCACTACTATATTTATAAGGTTTCTTCTCCTACGATTATCCTAAACCCCAACATGAGTCTCTGAAAAAATGTACATAAGCTACCACTCACCATTGTCCTCATGCGCTGCCTATGACTGAGTCTTTTAACTCAGAGCATCAGCCGTCGCGCTGCCTTTCAAAGGCATATAGGCAATCTCAAAGACAAAACAATGTATTTATTCAACCCATTTGTGATACATAATATTTAAATCATGCTATTTAATGATATACATGAGTATTTTGTGTTCAATGGAATCCAATAATCTCTCTCCTATTAAGTAGTGGCTTCAAAAGTGAAACAATACACAACTACTTCAAATTCATGGTCTTGCGTTGGGTAAATCCACTCATGATGCCTCAACTAGTGAGTCCTTTAAATTACAACTCACTCATAATGCATCATAAAAACTATTGACCTAATGCCTGATGTGTCATAAAAAACTGTATAGATCATGTCTAGCTCCATATGAATAATAATCGATTCTAAACTCAACCTTCCTTTCAATTCTTGAAAGGAATCTTTGCAGGCTTCTAAATATAAGAATTTCACAACATTATTAGTCAATCCCATAAGAAGCACTTCTAGGAATGATTAATCTAAGAGGAATCATTTATAATATAAAACTATCCCCTAGAAACTCTATATATCAAATAATTTCTTGGGATTATCCCAAGAAACTATTTCTCTTATATTCTCCGGGTCCAATGATACTGCTGACTTTGAGATGATATGTCCCAAGAAGTGTAACTTGTTGATCGAAAAGTACTATTTAGTGATGTTTTCATAAATATGGTGCTCTATCAGTGTATTTTCTATGATTTCAAGATGTTATTAATGCTCATGTTTAGTGTGATCGTACAAAAAGATGTCATCCAAAAATACAACAATGAATGAATCCATATATTATTGGAGAACACATTTCAATATGGCCACAAAAACATTTGGAACATTCATGAGACCAAACAACATTAAAAATTCCCGTAAAGATCATACCTGCTTTGAAATGTCTTATGAGGTATGTTAGAATTCTGGACACACACATGATGGTATACCGACCTCAAATAAATCTTTGAAAAAAGCCTTTATCCATAGATCTAGTCAATGAATTCATATATACAAGGAAGTGGATATCAATTCTTAAGAGTGACTTAGTTCAACCATTAGTAATCCACATAACTCATGAGGGTACCATCTACCTTCATGCTAAAAAGGACTATTGAACCATATAGAGAGGTACTAGTTTGGATTAAACCCCTAGTTTCTATGACCTCCAACTACTTATTTAACTATATAAACATTGTAGGTTCCATAATATAAGTAGGAATAGACAATGGTTCCTCTACAGGCCCTATATCATAGGTGAATTCTACTACAATCCTTGGAGTTAGACAAAAAAATTATCCAAGGAAGACATCCATGAAACGATCAAAAATGGGAGGGAAGTGATAGGTCAGATTCCCAAATCATCCAAGAAGAAACTATAGATCTGTTCTATCACTGTTCCCATCCCATGATGCTCAAGTCTAGTTCAAGATGAATGGATATTCCATTCTCCCTTGTAACTATTTTTACCTTCCAATGGTGATATAAACATCACCGTCTAATGATAACAATCAATATGGACTTGATATTGAACCATGAACTCCATCTAAATAATTATATCAAACCCAGTCATTTCAAGGATGCAAATATAATACATGAATAGATAACCACATATCTCAAGGGTACAATCCATACATCATCAAACACTCTCTAATCGTATACCCAATGGGGTATCAAGTGACATCACGCCGTAGAAGTACTCTATCTAAAGGCCTATACTCTTAAAAATATCCACATATATAAAAGTTTGTAATGAACCAGAGTTAAAGAAGTAAGACACTAAAGTAGAGGCTACTATAATTGTACCTCAAACTTTAAATGGAAAATACCTCTACTACTTCAGAACATGTTACACTACATTTAGCATTCTCAAACTGTAGCCCTAGGGTGCAACCTAACTTCCCTTAGCAGATCCACTCTATTACATATATAAATCCAGTGTCTAGTTCCCTCTACCTCAACCACCAACTCATTTTGAGCAATTGGTTGTACACCATATTGCTACCCGATGTAGTACTACTAGCTCTGTTATATAATGTGTAGAAGATATAGATCCTCTCTTGTTAGGAACTAGTTCTAAGGTCCAATAGAAGCACTGAATATAGCCTTTCATTTCACAAACTATGCACTCAATTAGACCCCGCATGCATCAGGGTTTCATGTGCCTTAGTATCCCACACTAGTGACATATAATTAAACTACTAGTATAATTTTTTTGACTACCATTTCCCCTAAAATCAACGTCAAAGTGACGCTTCGTTCCACTAGAATAACTACTTCCCAGTATGGATGCTGAACCGCCCTAGATCACACCTTCATCTTCCTTCAAATTATGCTCAGTAGTGAGGGCCTAGCAGACTATATCATAAATAGTGGTCAACTGGAAAAGATTAACTTGAAATAGGTTTGTGTCTACCAACCCGTCCTCAAATTTAATCATAGTCATGATATCTTCACCAACTAAAGTCTGTGAGAATCACTAAAGATCATTAAAGAGTTCAAAATAATCCATTATATACATAACTCCTTGTTGAATGTTTATAAAATCACGTACTCGATCACCCCTAGATGTATGTGGAAAAATTTATCATATATTATTTCTTATAATTCATTACATATCATATTTTTATGCTAGTCTACCTAGGTAATGACATCCCACCATCGCTTGCTAGAACTGCAAAGAAGGGTCTAGCATGCGTTATAATGGAGAGTGCTATAAAAACACCCTAACTATTAGAAAAATTTACAAGACCACATTAATTTGACCCATGGATGACTCTTAATCGATTATCAACATTATAATTGAAGTAAAATGGAAGAAAATGGAAGAATGGGAAAATCCCCAACAAATAGGGTACATTAGCTCCCACTAAAACAGAACTGAAGATGACAAGATAAATGAAGAAATGAATTAAAAGGATTAAATCTCTTACTTAATGTGATCAAAGACACCATATGAAAATCAAAAAGAAGTATGGATGAAGAATATAGCTTGAATCCTAGATTAGAAGATGAGGGGGGGGTCCTTATCAGGTGGTCCACTAGAAAGAAGATGAAGGATAAAGGGATAATCCTCTTTAATTGGATATCGAGAAAATATCATTCTCCCAAAATTAAATAAATTCATAGTTTGGACACATGGTATTCTAAGCCATGATCTAATTATATGAAAGGAACTACCCAAGGAACCCCCTTCACATAGTTATCCTATATGGTTTGGACAAATTGTGCTCCAACCATGCGAGGGTATTGTATATGTGGCAATAAGTGTGCGATCTAGGTGTTAATTTTTCAAAACCTTGTGCGTACTATGGGAATGACCTATATCACTTGTTTGAGAAAAGTATCATAGCCATGCAGCCATGATAACACATCTAGTTTTACCATGCACTCATCTATATACATCTAGAGAACCCTGCATGGTTTGTCCGAACTGTGATCTTTCCCTTTTTCCTCAATAACTCGGGGCTATACACTCCGAACAATCCCCAAACTCCCCCAATACATTCTTTAGGCCACAGGACATATTTAAAAGGACACAAAAGTAATTTAAGCACGAAAAAATTATTCATAGCTTCATAAAAAAGTGTATTCATTACAAATAAAAGTGCAAATAAACTTTAATTCAATAAAAATTCAATTCAATATATAATCATGGATTAATATATATAACTCAGTAACTTAGAAATTTTCTTACAAAACCACTTACCTTGAGCTTTAAATATCTCTTGCATTCTTTATCTCCCTGGATAATAATATTTTATCAGTTTTTTAATTTATTAATAGAAATTTCCATGTTTATTATTATTTTTATTTTATGTATTACTAGGTTATATTAACATAATTAATCAATTATCTTCACATCATACATTTCGACAAAATTCTGTTTATATATATAGAATGACATCGGTAGGAATACTATTGTTAAATAATTCATTACTATATCATCTACATAATAATAATAATTTCATAATTATAATTCCTATACATCAGTTATACTTTTAAACTCAGTCATGAAATACAAATATGAAAAATGAACTATGTTACAATCATGGAGATGATAGGTCGTACATACACATGAATAACTATTCAATTTTTCAATGATCACGATGGAAAGAAATTGAATATTATGTAGTCTTTATATAATGATAATTATATCATAAATTTCATATTTTTTCTATAAATACACTTATATATACCATCCATATGATGTGGTAATGAAAAATGAATCATGACACTTCGTAAGGTGGTAGTCCATTATACACACGAACGTCGTTATCATTATTCAATGAATGGAATGGTATAAAAATATATGATATATTATTATTCCAAAAATATATTTATGTCATGAATGACATATATTTACATTAAATCCATCATCATAAATTTCCTTGATATACAATGATGGAAAACGAATTACATCAGTTCACAAGGCGGTTGTTCGATATACACAAGAATGATGGTCTCATTTCCCATTTGATGGAAGAGGAGAAGGATATAGTTTGTTTCATTGACATAATAAAATATTATTATATGAGATATATTGATTTCTTTATATATGAATGATTTAATAATATTTTAAGAAGGTTTAATAAGAAATATGAAAAAAATATTGGTTAAGAACCATATTTCTTCTTTGAAAATCCTCCTTATTTTTGTACAAAAATACTTCCTAGAAGGTTTTTGCTATAAAAATACTACACGGTAGGAAAATTAATTTTAACACAAGCACATGTAATGCAAAAAACATCATTTTACCCTTAACCATGGTAATTAATTTTAACTGTTTTCACTATTCATTATAAACTAATATTATGTTGACCATACAAAATAATATTAATTATTATGGTTACACATATGCAATACATTATATTAAATACAATTTATATAAGTTGTGAATTTTAATTTAAAATTAATCCTACAAAACCCGATGAAAAATAGTTTTTAAAAAAAGCATCTTTTAGGAAGTGGATGGTCTTATATTAACTCTATGCCTAAAAATCATCATTATATGAATTTAAATTCATATAAATAGATTTAAAATATATAAATTTCATTTAAATATTTATATACTGTGGGTTATTTTAATTATATAAAATTTATTAACTTTATGAACATAAAATAGTTAGCAGAAACCCTCGTTTTAAGCGTAAAAAATAAACTTATACCAAAATCATTATAATATATGGTTTAAATGAAATTAATTAGATTATTATAAGTAAAATATTTCATATTTAACTTTAACACAAAATCCAAAATATAATTATAGTATTAGATTACTTTTTTAATTGAAAATAAATGGCGGTGTATGAATAATCGGTAATTTTATCTATTCATTTAAAAAACAATCATTTCAGAATAAAATACCCTAAAGTTAATTGTGATGTTATGATATAAAAATGAATTTAATTTTAAAAAAATTTCTAAAATTTCTTGAAAATATTATAATATTTTCTCACAAAAAGCAATAAAAATATTTTTTGGAGAGAACATATTTGTTTATGAATAAAATGTATTTTTAATAAATTAAGTTCTTATCTCCTAAGAATTTATCAATAAATTTATATTTATTAGTATATTTATATATATTTCTTAAATAATTTAATCATATTTATACCCACCAATGTAGTGGCTAGGTTAGAATGGTCATATTTAAAAATTAATATTTCATGGTTATTTTAACCTCGGCGTTACAAGTCGTTTATTCTATCAAACAATGTTTTATTATTAAAATCTCAAGATGTTATACAATATATGGATGTTAAGAAAAATTATTAACAACATCCTATAGTTATGTTCTATTACACCAATATCTCCTAATAAATAACTTATATTACACTTTTTGAAGTGATTTATGGCATAAAGTATAGAAATCCAACATACTAGGATGATGTTTCAGAATATAAGATATTATGACCAGAACATGATAAAGAAATGGTAGTGAATGTTAAAGGAATTAAATAGTGAATCTAGGAAGCTCAAAGTTGATAGAAAACTATGAAAATTTTATTTTATGGGATCTAGATTTCTGGGTTAGTGACAATGCTTTCCTTTTAATATCTACTTTGATGAAGGTTATAAGATTTGTAATGCTAGGGAATTTGGGTTATAATTGCATTAGTCCCTTTGAGATTCTTGATCATATTATAATGGTATACTATCATTTATAATGTTTGACCAACCTTCCATTAGGGTCATTTTGTATTCCATGTATTTTTTATAGAAGATGTATGAATCATATCAGTCATTTATACTAAACATTGAAGTAGTATAATGGGAACATGATCTCCCCTATTGGAAAAAACTAGTGGAGTTTATAGATCAAAAAGATAAATTTATTTATAATAGTACCACTATCCTAGTAAATTTTATAAGTGAAACTATAAGTCCAAAAAAGATACCTTGGAACCTGAGTTTCTAATGTGGTTGAAGAATCCTCATTTGATTTCTATAATGTAACTAAATTTTAATTGTGAAATTTTTTAAATAGGGGTTAAATGTAACACTTCTTGATTTTAGAATATATTTCCCTTCAAAAAAATTCAATGTGTTTAATATATTTTGAGGAACACAACATAAAAAAATAGTGAATAATGATATATTACAGTATAAATTAATGAAATTATTATATAGTTAATAAATATTAATAAAATTAATGACTTTGTAAAGGATATGAAAATCATTATTTAAAATAATATTAATGTTATTTTGAACTTTTTTTTAAAACTATTCATTTTTTGTTGAATTGAATTCATTTTTGGATTATTAAAAAATATATTATTAAAATAATTAAAGTGATAAATAATAAGATAAATAAATAACATATAAAAATGTTTAATAATTCCTTGATCAATAGAAAAAAATTATAAGTTGTGCTTTTATATGTTTTTATTTAATAATTAATTTAAAAAATTAGAAATATTAAATTTATATCATATTATTTATTATAGATATCAAAAAATCAAGGATTATTAATATATTTCGTATCAATTGGATAAAAGTGAAGATAAGATCATTTTAAGGACAACTAAGATATTTTTTAGAAAACTATTTTTATATGTTCAATTTATTTTTATATTAATAAATATATTAATCATAATAAGTGAATTATTTTAAGGATATTCATAGATAATATATTCATTAAAATAATTTTACAATCATTTAATGGGTTAACTATGCATAAAATTAGAATAAATAAAAGTTATCCTTAAAAATGAATTTTCTAGAATTGGTTGTTATGTTATTTGTGAATGGATGTTACATATAAGTTTTCCCACATTTAGAAATTAAATTTGTTAAAATGTTTTCATACTGGAAATCATCATTTCTTAATTTGGCCACTTTTTCAATTTTAGTGTTGCTAATAAAAGTTATTTGTCGTGGTAAAAGTTTGAGACTATAGTAAAGGATAAAATGGTTAAAAGTTGTTTAAATAAAGGGAAAACACCTCAACATATCACAAAAACGTTTCTTTTTTCTATTTATTATGTGTAATTTCAACCAAACTCAACTTGTCTTTGGACAGGGGCTTATTTGGTGTGACATTCTATTGAAAATTTGGTTTTATTATATTAAATTTATATTTATTTTATATTATATCATTGTGGTCATGGTGTAGGATGAGTGGTGCACTGCCTTTTGTATTATATTAGAAGTTGGGGTTTGGTCCCATAAGACCCTATTTGTGGAAATTGTTTTAGTGGGTGTTTTAGGGACTCCTCTAGGTGTGTGGTGGGTTTTCAGTAGGTACCTATGGGGAAAGCTGTGATGAAATAGGGGGACAGTTGGGGTTGGCCAGAGATATGGATTTCTAGGTGATGATGGGGAGAGATACTGATTTAATAGTGGTTGTGGACAGCAACAACAAAAGGGGTGGTGGCTGCTGCTGACACCGAAGTCGATGGAACTTATGGGATGATCGATGGAGATTGATTGAGATGGTGACCCCCGATGACACAAAAAGGTGATGGGGAGGGATATTTTAAAATTTGTGGAAGAAAACTAATAGTGATAATCAATTGGCACATATGTTAATAGTGGTTTCATTGCATGGGTGACACAGATGCAGGCACATGCACTAAATAGGTGAACACAAGTGTGGAGAATAATTAGTTATTAATGGTTTCCCTTTAAACAGGTCTTACAGGCCATTTAGTGGGAATCCACATCCTCTCAAATGAAAAATAGGGTTTCCTGGTTTAATAAAAATGTTTTTTCCTCTGCTTATTAAAAAAATAAGTATTCCATCCATCACAGTAATTAAAGGACCTCTCCTCTCCTCATGTATCCACAAAACATTAGCTCATTTTCTCACCAGATCAATTCCCAAATTACATCCCAACAAATATAGCCATTTCCTAGGGGTTTTGGTCACACCAAAAACCCTAACTATTAAGTATTAAGGGGAAATACAAAGAAGGATATCCAAGGAAGAGGTAATTGACCTAACTGAGCCCATTCATGTTTCTTTCCTCTTCCAAATCAAGTAAATATATCAAAGCTATATGAACATATTTAAATTAGTATCATTAGTATACTATATTTAAATTTTGTTGATGTATCATGTCACAAACCAACTTGGTTTTTCCCAATAAAGAAAAACAATCTAGATGGGTGAAGTCTCAAAGGATGTTCCCAATCCCTAAAGGATGGCGATAAGCACCAAGCAATCAATAAGACGGAATATGTGACTATTTCACCAAACAATAATTATAAATAAGTGGTAGAAAAATAAATTGAAAAGGAAGAAACTAGAAATTAAAATATAATAATTAAACTAACATGAACACATGATCCTAGATATAGAAGTTCTATGGTTAAAAAACAAAAAATACTAAAAATTATATATAAAAATATTACTACCCAATGTCCAGGTGAAAATGAAAAAATCCCCTTGCACATCTACTATCCTAAATTGAGAGGAACTCATATGACCAGTATATCCATGCAGCCAGATAATTTGTAATACATATGTAACACCCCAAGCTTCCACAGTATGCTTCTCTTTGAATAATACAGTAGCATGTGTTGTACCCAACATCGAGTTCTAACACACCACAAACAATAAAACTAGCCATTATGAATAGTAATAATCACTTTTTGAAATTTTATAAATTTTATATTTCAAAATGGACTTCATTTTTGGATTCGTAATTTTGAAATTATCTTACAGTGAATTTTTTGTATTTTTCTGAAAACATTCAATTTTTGATGAATTGTGAAAAACACTGAGTTATAGATTAAAACAAAAATTTTAATCAAATAATTAGTTATTTTATTTAAATTTATTTTAGGTCAAAATATACACATAATACCTATATATGTTCAACATAATTCAATGGAGTCAATTTATAATAATTTTAGACATATAAAAATTTTGTTGAACTTTTTACCGTCTTTTACCCACTGCATAGGAGCATTTGAAAATTTACATAAAACATAATTTTACCACTTCTGTGACTCGAATTTCAAAAATCTGAGAGATACGGTTGATATCAGTAAGAAAAATTTTGTTCAATAAAATGAAAATAATTTCTGGTGAAGAGTGACTTTTTACTTTTAGTTACCATGGTTAAAAGTAAATAGGCTAATTAAGGGTAAAAATGATATTATTATTACCATAACACATGTCATAATTCTATTGGATATGTGTAATTCGACCTAAAACAACCTTATTAATAATATATTATCCTTTAGGTACACTTGGATTAGATTAGGACATTTATTATTATTTAATTCAAAGAATAGTTAAAAGTGTTAAATTCAAAGTTCAATAACTAAAACATTTTTAATATAGGGCTACACATAGTATAAATTCAACTATAAATATTTATTAGAAATATAAAAATATTTCCTACATAATGGTATTTTATTTATATTTTTTAGACATTAAATAATTTAATTTATTTATGACACAATGATGATGTAGTAATTTACCTAATTAATGAAATATTGAAATAATTGATATTATAAACATCCAAATAAATGAAATTTGAGACTTTTTATGAATTAAACTACTTTTCTAGGTTAATATGAAATTTATGGTTGGTTAGATGAATATTATTTGATGTACTAATGTTTTTATAAATTTATCAAAAACAAAATACCAAATAGTGTCAAAATTGACATAAAAGTGTTTTTAAAACAAATATTATATTATTAATTGATATTCTATTTAGAAATATCTAAGGTTAAGCAAAAGGTCTTAAATAATATTATATATATCATTAATTAACCACTTGAGGTTCTCTTGTATGTGTATGGTAATTTCATTAACCATGTAATATAAAAATACAAAGAGACATGGTAAATGTCAAACTATTTAACTAAGAGTAAAATCTAAAAGATAATGTTAATATAGTGACCCAAACCTCTCTAAAACCTTTTGGTTGTGTGGTTTTAGACCCATCCCAAACTTATAATCTAAATAATTCATTTTTTATCCATTATAAACTGAAAATTATTTTATTATAAAATAATATTTCTATCTTATCTTAAGGTACCCCTCACCCCTCTAATAAAAGGACACTTCCCCTTCTCTGAAATTAACACCATCAAAGCCATTTGGATCGGCCAAACCCTACCCAAATACCCTCTCAACTATCCTCCCATAATCTTAGAGGCCTTAAACTATTAATAAAGCCAACGTAAGGAGACCGTTTGATCAAATCAAAAGGAATAACCCATAGAAGAGGTAAATATTTCATCACCACTTTGAAGTTCCTTTCTTCTTCCACTTCCTCTTTCTACGTTGTTTCCATTCTAAAATAATTACACCTGTATATTATATATACTTTGATGTTATTATAAATATGGTACAACCATATTGATTATTCTATCCATCCTTTGAATGACATGTCACCATACGTGCGTACGTACGGCTTACCGTCTCTACGTCGTGGTGTAACAGTTATTCAACACATTATTATTTGGATGTGTATAATAATGAAGTTTAATTGATGTAAATAATAAATATAACTTGATAATGATTCATTATAGTTGATATACCATCCAATTATATATTATTTTAATATCAAAACAATGATATTGTCGGTTGTGCGTACGTACGGATTAACGTCTCCACAAACGCGATGAGATTAATTCCCAATTATATCCATTCAAGAATAATTTTAATTAGATGATTAAAAATAATGTTTAAAGACTTAATATAATTCTGAATATTAATAAGATACTTACTATCCATAACAAACATTACTTACGTAACAAATCATATAAAAGAAAATGAATCATTTAACACTTGAAACGACGATAATACTGAGATATTATTAACAAAGAAATATTAAAAGATCATATATGATATCATATTAATGTATACGATTATTGTATACTTTAATGACAATTATTTAACAATTATATATGAGGTTAACTTACCGTAGACCAAGGAAAATTACAAGGTAAGGGTTAATTATATAATCTCTTCATTATCCGAGGTTGTTTATATGTAATTATCTACTGGGACCTCTTTATCATCCACATCCATGTTTCTTAAAAATGTATTCCAATTTTTTTTACTATTTAATAGAGTATGGGTTAAATTAATTTATACCCCTATTTTAATATTTATAAAATCGTTTGAAAAGAATCTTTTGGTTGTTTTCCTAACAAGGTACTTTAGGACCTTTTCGATAAAATTAAGGTAAGAATCTTTTTTAAACTTATACGATGGGTACATCTATTTTTTTCTATTATAACAGTGTCAAAGATTCCCTTACAAACTTATAAGAATATTTTCAAAAATAAATGTTTTCTTTTATAATTACAATACTTTTAAATTATTTCAAAATAGAAAGAGATATTTCTCTAAAAAGGTTTTCACTTCATCTATGTAAACATCCTTTGATGGATTTTAAGTTAGTTTGAAGTTGATTTATTATGATACAAAACATCCATATTGTATTGAAAGTTTTGTGATATGTTTGACTATAGATGTATTATTTCATACCATTCATGGTTTATGGATAAAGTATTTACATTTCGTATGCTATTTTCAATATGAATGTTTATGTTATGAATAAACCTTTTCATATGAGGAATACATTGGACTTAGTAAGTGATGGGTGGAGCCCGCTACATCTCCTCTATGCATCGGTAAGTCTCATGAGAAAAATTAGTGTCTTGGAACAAGGCCTTAGAAAAATCTTATTTGTAGTCTTGGCACAAGGCCTTGACTATGTGGTTATGAAGTTTAGAATTATGCATTCCATCATTATGAAAGTGGCTATTGATATTTCATGTGATTATTCGACCAATAGAATATCCATGGGAATAAGTAAATGGAATTATTTGATTTTATCTATTCCATATTATGTTGAATTTCATATTTAAAAGGCTTTTGTTTTAGTCTTATACATTGCCATAAATTTTTATGCTTATTTATGAAATTTTCTGCTATATTTTTATCCTTACTGAGCATCTGAGCTCACCAATTTCCTTGTTTTATTTTTCCCAGGATACGAAGAAGTATATTATGACTGACCTATAGAGATAGTCAATGGGATCTCAGTGTTGTCTATGGAAACAATGTTGTAGTAGTTTTCCATTTTATGATGTAATATAAACCTTATGAATGCATTTAGTACATCCAAGGCTACTAAAATAATTAGTATTTCGAGACCTGATCTTTTGTGATCATGCCAATGATACATAATAATGCACTGACTCTAGGTAACTGGGGTCAGAGCATTACAGTTGGTATCAGAGGAAGTTTAGTACAAACCTTGAAATCTAGATTTAGTAATACTTTGATTAGAGAATGTTACCCTAAGATAGACTTTGAGAATTAATATATAAGAACTTCCTGGAATTTTGGTATTGTAGAGATTTTGTGAGTTTTCCAAACAATACATCTCTGTCTGGGTATGAGCTACTAGAGGCAGCTCTAGCACAGATATACCTATGGGTAAAACCCAAAAGCACCGCTTTGATCTAGACTCGAATGGGAACTAGTGCACGATAATTGACTTTGTTGAACTCTTGGATATGACACTTTTGGGGGATAATCTTAGGATAATTCTCATTTACTTTACATACCCTTATGAAGGGTTTATGAGTATATAATTCCTCAAAAAAACATTTTTATGATTATGTATTATATCCATAAACTGTTCAATTTATGATAAGTGTTTTACAATTTTGGATTTATGTATTGTGATTCATAAACTAATCTAGTTTATGCCATTGTTTAGAAAGGAGCCTATTGGAAGGAATGGAAACCATATAAATCAATTCACTCAATGTAGGTATTTCCCTCCTACTCAAAATAATTATAGTGGAGCTGGTAATGAAACTAGTGTTGATAAACTAATCACCATACTGGGACAACTCACTCAGGTTATGAATAATAACCTTACCCATATGGATCACCCTAATCCGCAGCATGGAAGATCAATGTTATATCACTTCATGAGGAAACAACCACCAACATTCAATGGGGGTACAAATCCACTAGTAGTCAAGAAATGGATAAATTCATTAGAGAAAATATTCCACACCTTGGGGAGTAGAGAAAGGGAAAAAGTTGTCATTGCAGTTTACCACCTCACTGGAGATGTTGATCACTGGTGGTCATTGATTAAAAACACAAAGGAAGATAATGAATTATCAAATATGGAATGGATGGATTTTAAAGAAATTTTCTTAGAAAAATAATTTCCTCATGACCATTGAGCAGATATTGAAAGTAAATTTTTGAGTCTGATGAAAAAGGAGGATGAGAATATCGCAAAGTATCAAGCTAACATTACAAGGATAGTGAGGCATGATGATGATTATATACGTAACCCAAGAAGTAATATTGATCATTTATTTGATGGGTTAAAACCATTTTTTCATTAAGCATTAGTCTCACAATCCTTCCTGTCATACAAATATATTGTCTCATGTGCTGTCAAGACAGAAAAAGAATTATCTGTGTTTTATGACTTTAAAGCAAAGGAATAGAAGAGGAGATATGTTGGACACTATGGACATGGAAATAAAGGGAATAAGGGAAAAGTTGAATATCCATCCTACAATAAATGTGGGGAGAAACACCTTGGTACTTTCCTGAAAAGAATGAGAGCCTGTTACAAGTGTGGTGAAAACGGCCACCAAACTCGTGACTGCAAGGGGAAGAAAGAGGCTGTCGATGTTGAATGCTAAAATTATAGAGAAAGGGGCATCATGCGAATGGATTTCCTAAGTTCCAAGGAAACTTACATCAAAAAAGGCCAAGGGATCAAGGTCAATCTTATGTTATCACTATTTCTGAGGTTGAAGCTC
The DNA here is from genome assembly GCA_963277665.1 of Viscum album. Lineage (NCBI taxonomy): Eukaryota > Viridiplantae > Streptophyta > Magnoliopsida > Santalales > Viscaceae > Viscum > Viscum album. The sequence goes on from OY728140.1 coordinate 130,079,708, forward strand.
CGAAAGATGTGGTGGAAGGTAATTTAATGGTTTCCTCAAGTTTAGAAAATACTTTATTTGATTCTGGATCATCACATTATTTCATATCTTCCCAGTTTTCTAAGAAAATTAGATATTTCCAATTCGATTTAACAAAAGAGTTGTCAGTAAAAACTCTTAACGAAAGTATCATTGCAACAATGTTTTGTGAATCAGTCCCCATTAAGGAATATAAATGTTCTTTATCTGCTAGTATCATCGTCATACCCATGTTTGAATTTGACATAATCCTCGGTATGGGATGTATTTCAGACCATGATGCGAAAATTTAATATAAGAAGAAGGTGGGGACAATTTTTTATAATGATAAGGAGAACCTTTTCTTTAGATCAAAACATCACCACCTAATTCTTATCTAGATCCACAACTAGTAGCTCAACTAAATTCAATTATTGTGGAGTAAGGGAATGAAATAACTGTGGGTGAGTAAAGGAATGTTCAAATAGAGGATGTACCTAATGTCCAATAATATGTTGATGTGTTTTGAGAGAATTACATGCACATCCTCTAGAACGAGAAATTGAGTTTTCCATTGATTTAATTCCTGGTTCAAGGCCCATATATAAGACCCCTTATAGAATGGCCAATGTAGTATTATTGGAACTAAAGAAACAACTAGAGGAATTTAGTAATAAGTTTTTTTTTCGCCCTAGTGTTTCCCCATGGGGAGCCCCTGTCCTTTTTGTTAACAAGAAAGATGGATCTATGAGGTAGTGCATTGACTACTGGAAGACCAATTCTATAATAATAAATAACAAGTATCCCCTATCTCGCATTGATGATTTATTTGACCAACTTCATGGAGCTCAATACTTTTCAAATATTTACCTTCGATCTGGATATCATCAGTTGTGTTTGAAGAAAGAATACATTCTGAAAATAGAATTTCTAACCAGGTACGAGCATTATGAGTTTATAGTAATGCCTTTTGGATTGACTAATACTCCCTCTGTTTTCATGGATCTAATGAATAGAGTTTTCAAGGAATATCTTGATGACTTTGTAGTGGTATTTATTTATGATATCTTGGCATAATCCAAAATCTATGAAGATCATGAAAATCACTTGCGTATTATCCTAAAGACACTTATAATACATTAATTATATGGGAATTTTAGCAAGTGTGAATTCTGGCCTTAGGAGATTTATTTTCATGGCCATATTGTCTCTAAAGATGGAATCTATGTTGATCCTTCTAAGACCAAGGAAATCCAATAATGGCCAGCACCAATGAGTATAACTGAGGTACGATGTTTTATTGGTTTAGTAGTTGATTATCGATGTTTCGTCCAGAATATTTCCCAGTTGGATAACCCATTAACAAATCTCACATAAAAAGGGTTTAAATTTGTTTGGACATAAGAGTGTGAAGAATGTTTTGAAGAACTGAAGAGAAGATTAGTCAATTATCCTATATTGACTCAACCATTGGGGAATGATGGGTTTTTTATTTACAGTGATGCTTCAATGAAAGGACATGGTTGTGTCTTTATGCAGAATGATAGGGTTATTTCCTATGCATCATGACAACTAAAAATTCATGATAAAAAAATATCCTACTCATGATCTTGAGTTATAAACTATAATCTTTTCTTTGAAGATATTGAGACATTATCTCTATGGTGAAAAATGTGAGATTTATACTGATTCCAAGAGTTTGAAGTATATATTATCACAAAAAGAACTCAACATGAGGAAAAGGCGATGGCTTGAACTACTCAAGGATTGTGATTTCACTATACACTACCACCCGGGGAAGGAAAATATGGTGGCAGAAGGTTCGAGTAGAACGGATCATGGATTTTTGAACCAGATGAGAGTTGAAAAGGATCCAATATACATGGAAATAGTAAAGATGGATATGGGTATCACCATGGAAGGTGAAACATCAATACATTTTCAAATGGTTGTCAAACAATCTTTATTATAAAGGATAAAGAGTTCTCATACTGATGATGAACAGTTTCAAAAGATGATTAAAGTTGTGAATGATGGGAGATTGAGTTACTTTCTATATGAAGATGGAATTTTGAAATTTGTAAAGAGACTTTGTGTCCCTGATATAACTGATCTAAAAAGTGAATTTTTCAATGATTCTCATAGTTCCAATTTCTCTATACACCCTAGTAGCACTAAGATGTATATAGATTTGAAGGAACATTTTTGGTGGGAAAACATGAAGAGGGAGATTGTTGATTTTTGTCAAGATGTAAGGTTTTTCAGCAAGTGATAGATGGAAGGCAACATCCTAGTGGAGTCATGCAACCTCTTCCCATACCTGAGTGGAAATGGGATAATATTACGATGGACTTTGTCATGGACTACCAAAGACTCCTAGAAGGAATGATGCAATATGGGTCATTATTGATCATCTTACCAAGTCAACACATTTTCTTAACATAAGAAAATATTTACCACTTGAACGTTATTAAGGCTATATATTAATGAAGTTGTTAGACTTCCTGGAGTACCCCTATTGATTTTTTCTGATCATGATCCCCGTTTTACATCAAGATTCAGGTAAAGTCTTTAGAAAGCCCTGGATACTAAACTTCATTTGAGCACTGCCTACCACCCTCAAACTGATGGACAATCAGAACGGACTATTCAATCCTTATAAGACATGTTGATATCTTTCTCACTAGACTTTCTAGGTATGTGTGATCAATATTTACCTATAGTAGAATTTTCCTATAATAATATCTTCCAATCAAGTATTCAAATGGAACCATATGAAGCGTTATGTGGAAAGAGAGGTTGCACACCAACCTGGTGGGATGAGGTTGGTGAAAGAAAACTCATAGGCCCAGAACTTGTGGAGGAAATGATGGAAATGGTGAAGGTAATCCAAAACCACATCAAAGCAGCTCAAAGTAGGCATAAGAGCTATGCTGATAACCGAAGGAAGGATTTTTAATTTTAGGTAGGGGATTATTTTTTCATGAAGGTATCTCTATGGAAGTGTCTTATAAGTCTCGGTAAGAAGGGAAAATTAAGTCGCAGGTATATCGATCCTTTCAAAATTCTAGAATGAATTGGGGTTGTAGCTTACCATTTGGCAATGCCGCCAAGTCTCTCTAAAGTTCATGATGTGTTCCACGTATCACTGTTGAGAAAATACATGCCTGATCCAACGCATGTACTCACCTATGAGGAATTATAACTGGAACCCAATATTCCTTATTGTGAGGATCCTTCCAAGATTCTTGATACAAGAGAAAAAGTGATGAGAAACCAAACGACTCGTCTGGTAAATGTTCTATGGAGAAACCATAAGATGGAAGAGGCAACATGGGAACACGAGGAACTTATGATGAAGAACCACCGGAGTGTTTTTATGTAGTAATACTTTAGAAATTTCGAGGACGAAATTATTTGAAGGAGGAGAGAATGTAACACCCCAAGCTTCTATGGTACGCTTCTCTTTAAATAATACAATATTGTGTGTTGTATGCAACTTCGAGTTCTAACACACCACAACCAATCAAAATTGTCATTATGAATAGTAATTCCTACTTTTTGAAATTTTATAAATTTTATCTTTCAAAATGGACTTCATTTTTGGATTTGGAATATCGAAATTAGCTTAGGGTGAATATTTGGTATTTTTTTGAAAACATTCAATTTTTGATGAATAGTGAAAAATACTGAGTTATGGTTTAAACCCAAATTTTTATTTAAATAATTATTTATTTTATTGAAATTTATTTTATGTCAAAATATATACATAATACCTATATAATTTCAACATAATTCATGCGAGTCAATTTATTAATATTTTAGATATATAAAAATTTTATTGAACTTTTTACCGTATTTACCCACCTCTTAGAAGCATTCGCAAATTTACATAAAACTTAATTTTACCACTTCTGTGAGTTGAATTTAAAAACTCTGAGAGACATGGTTGACATCAATAAGTAAAATATGGTTCAATAAGATGAAAATAATTTTTGGTGAATAGTAACTTCTTACATTTATTTACCATGGTTAAAAGTAAATAGGGTAATTAAGGGTAACAATGATATTATTATTACCCTAACACATGTCCTAATTCTATTGGATAAGTGTAATTCGACCAAAAACAACATTATGAATAAAATATGATCCTTTATGTCCACATAGATAAGATTACGACATTTATTATTATTTAATTCAAAGAAGAGTTAAAAGTGTTAAATTCAATGTTTAATAACTAAAACATTTTTAATATAGGGGTACACGTAAGATAAATTCGACTATAAATACTCATTATAAATATAAAAATATTTCCTAAATAATGGTATTTTATTTATATTTTTTAGACATTAAATAACTTAATTTATTTATGACATAACGATGATGCAGTAATTACCTAATTAATGAAATATTAAAATAATTGATATTATAAATATCCAAATAAAGGTAATTTGAGACTTTTTATGAATTACACTAATTTTATAGGTTAATATGGAATGTTTGGATAGGTTAGATGATTTTTTTGAAGTACTAATGCTATTAAGAATTTAGCAAAAACAAAATACCAAATAGTGTCAAAATGGACATAAAATAGTTTTTAAAAAAAATATTATATTATTTATTGATATTTTATTTATAAAAATCTAAGGTTTAGAAAAAGGTCTTAAATGATATTATATATGTCATTAATGAAACAGTTTAGGTTATATTGTATGTTTTTAGTAAGTTTATTAACCATATAATATAAAAATGCAAAGAGACATGGTAAATGGAAAACTATTAAACTAAGAGAAAAATCTAAAAGATAAAGTTAATATAGTGACCCAAACCCATCTAAAACCTATTGGTTGAGTGATGTTCGACCCATACCCACCTTATCCTTTAAATAATTCATTTTGTATGCATTATAAACCTAAAAATTATTTTATTCTTAAATAATATTTCTAGCTTTCCCTATGGTGCCCCTCACCCCTATTATAATAGGGCACTTCCCCTTCTCTCTAACTCACACCTTCAAAGACATTTGGCTCTGCCAAACCCTGACCAAATTACATCTAAAATGTCTTTTATTAATACTAGAGTCCTTCCTCTAGTTATAGAGACAACCTAAGGATCCCTTTTCATCAAATCAAAAGGAAGAACCGGAAGAAGAGGTAAATATTTCATCACCACTTTCATGTTCCTTTCTTCTTCCACTTCCTCTTCCTTTGTTTCTTCCATTATAAAATAATAACTCCAGTATATTATATATATTGTGATGTTATTATAAATATGGTACAACCATATTCAATATTCTATCAATCCTTTGAATGACATGTCAACATACGTGCATACGTACGGCTTACCGTCTCGACGTCGTGGTGTAATTGTTATTCTATACATTATTATTTGGATGGGTATAATAATGATGTGTAATTGATGTAAATAATAAATATAACATGATAATGATTATTTATATATGATATACCATCCAATTATATATTATTTTAATATCAAAAGAATGATATTGTCACGTGTGTGTACGTACAGATTACTGACTCCACAAACGCGATGAGATTCATTCCCCATCGTATCCATTCAAGACTAATTTTCATTCAATGATTAAATATATTGATTGAAGAATTAATATAATTCTAAATATTAATAAGATACATCCTATTCATAACAAAAATTACTTACGTAACAAATCATATAAAGGACAAAAAATTAGTTAACACCCGAAACGATGATAATACTAAGATATTATTATTAAAGAAATATTAAAAGATCATTTATGATATCATATTAATGTATATGATTCTTGAATAATTTAATAAAAATTATTTATCCATTATACAAGAGGTTAACCTACCCTTGACCGAGGAAAAGTAAAATTTAAGGGTTAATTCTACAATATATTCATTATCTGAAATTGTGTATATGTAATTATCTACTAGGGCCTCTTTATCATCCACATCCATGTTTCTTAAAAATGTATACCGAAACATTTTTACTATTTACTAGACTATGGGTTTAAGTAATTTATACCCTTTTTTGACTTTTTATAAAATGGTTTGAAAGGAATCTTTCCTTCATTTTCCAAACAAGGTACTTTATGACATTTTCGACAAAATTAAGGTAAGAATGTTTTAATAACTTATACAGCGGGTGTGGCTATTTTCCTCTGTTATAACAACGTTGAAGCTTACCTTACAGGATTATAAGAATATTTTCAAAAATAAATGTTTTCTCTTATAATTACATTACTTTTACATGGTTTCAAAATAGAAAGAGATATTTCTCTAAAAATATTTTCACTTCATCTATGTCAACATCCTTTGATGTATTTTAAGTTTGTTTGAAGTTGATTTATTATGATACAAAACTTCCATATTGTATTCAATTATTTCTGATATGTTTGAATATGGATGTTTTATTTCATACCATTTATGGATTATGGATAAATTATTGACATTTCATATGCTAGTTTCAATATGAATATTTATATTATGTTTAAACCATCTCATATAAGGAATGTATTGGACTTAATAAGTGACGGGTGGAGCCCGCTATAGCTCCTAAATGCATCGGTAGGTCTCATTAGACAAACTAGTGTCTTGGCACAAGGCCATGATAAAAATATTATTTGTAGTCTTGGAATAAGGCCTTGACTATGTGGTAATGAAGTCTAGCATTATGCATTCCACCATTATGAAAGTGTCTCTTGATATTGCATGTCATTATTCGACTAGTAGAATATCCATGTGAATAAATAAAAGGGATTATTTGATTTTATCTTTCCCATATTATTCTGAATTTCAAGTTTAAAAGGATTTTGTTTTAGTCTTATTCATTTCCATAAATGTTTATGATTATTTATGAAAGTTTCCTCTATATTGTTATCCTTACTGAGCATCTGAGCTCACCCCTTTCTATGTTTTATTTTTTTGAGGATGTGAAGAAGTATGTTATGACTGGACTGTAGGGATAGTCTATGGGATCTCAGTGTTGTCTACGGAAACCATGTTGTTGTAGTTTTCCATTTTATGATGTATTATAAACATTATGAATGTATCTAGTACTTCCAAGGCTACTAAAAAATCGGTCTTTCGAGACTTCATCTTTTGTGATCATGCCAATGATACGTAATAATGTACCGACTCTGGGTAACTGGGGTTGGGGAATTACAATATAGATGTGAGCTAAAAATATCATTAAGTTTCTACCTACCGACCCATATCATTACACTTTAAAAATATATATATATATATATCATGGATGTTTTATAAAAAAGATATAAAATTAGGTTTTCTAGATTCTATTATTTAAAATTAGTTTCAATTTTTTTCCTTCAAAACACCCATTTTTCACAAATCCAAGATTATTTATAAATCAAAAATATGTTTTATTTTAACAAAAAATCATAAATTGTACATTAATGTGTTTTAGAGAAAATATAGAAATAAAGTAGAATAAAAATACATAAATTCTCAAGTAACCACAATTTTTTAAATAAATGTATATAATAATCGTGGAATCCTAGTTTTTCAAGAGGATCAATTTAGTATAGATCTAACATACTCAACAATGAAGTAATTATCATATTCCAAAAAAAAACTAAAGATCAATTGACCTCTCCCAAACACCCTGTATTCCCCTTTCTAGGATAAATAATGGGAAACATCCAATAAATTGAAATAATTCCCACCTTCAGCCACTATGCAAAGCATAATTATAAACTAGTGTACATGTTATTATGATTTACCACCATTCAAACCCATCCATCCCATGACATATCAAAAGAAGGATAACATTTTAATGTAATATGCATACCATATAATCATATAAGAAGATAACTATTCCTTTACATATCTCATTCATACCTCTGAGAACCCACATTGGACATCCCCACTATCCAAGTATAATAATATAACATAAATACCACAGTAGGGGTGGTTATCCCATGGCATCAAAAATAATAATGAGTTCAAATATATTACAATATAACTACCACTACAAGGGTAGTTAGCCTATAGAATCCATATAATCCATGATTTTTCATTACATATAAAGGGGCATGCCCTATTGGTTTTTATTTTCCATTTAAACTATTTAAATTTCTAATTGGGGCTTAAAATTAATCATTAAAAATGAAGGAAACAAAAATCCTATTTGTAATACAACCACACATTCATCCTTAAATCCCCACAATAAATACAAAGTATCAAAGAATTTAATGAAAGGACTAACCCACATGATCTTTATAAAATAAATATTTTCCCATAATATTAGAAATTAGAATCATAATCATTCCATGAAAAAATATTAATACCAAATTAAGAGTTATAATTTTCAAAATGTTGGATTATTCCATACAATAGTTTTTATATCAAATTATATGAAAAACACTAGGAAGAAATATACATTAAATATTGTTTGAAAATATATCACCTAAATATTAGTTGGTGCAAAAACCCAAGAAAGATTAAAAAATAGGAAATGATTAATAAGAAAAAACATGGTCAAAAATTCCTTAATCATCTTCCATCAATGAAGTAAGGAACAATGTGAACCCTATTTTTGAAACCAAAAGTGTCTTAACAATTGTGGTATACCTGTTATATTATAGTCACACTATGAAATAGAATCTTTATAAACCCTGAAACTCTCCCATATAGCTGATAATGGAAAAAAAGATCAAAGGAGGAAAAATTGAAATATATGCTCAGTTAACTGAACTCATTCCATAATATGAATGAAAGTTCCATAACCTACCAATATGAACACAACCATTAATAACTAGATGAAAACTCAAAATCACCATAAAAGATAACACATAGACATTAGACTAGAATAAAAAGCCAAAAAATATTAAAACCTCAATAAAATTCACTTAAATAAATAAGGAAACAGAAAAGCGGCTAACAAATATAAATTCCTAAAAAATAATCATCTCTCAAATAGAACTTCATAGTCAAGGAATAATACAATTGAAGGTATCTTAGGATTTTAATTTTTTAATACTCGCTCCTGATAAAACCATGCAAACATCATATCATAGCCAACACTAGATCCTGGTCTCCCCAACACTTTCCCAAGGATTCTTATGTATAACTGTACAAAGGTAGTGAACCATAATAAGGATCATATTACTTCAAGTGAATAGATGTACAAAAATCATCATCGCATCATCATTCCCAACACAACAAAACATCCCCCAGGGGATTGTGAAGGGAAACTCAAGGGAACCAACAGCACACAAACCACTTCAATGGTTTTATCGTCCCATAAACTCCATTTATTTTTTTCCCAAACCAAATAACAAAACACACATAAATTCAAACATATTCATCCTTTAAATAAAGAAAAAATACTAATGGGGGAACTAGTTCTCCACACCATATTAAAATTTCCCTCAGATTCAAACTCTTCCAACTCAACTCATTAAAATTTATAAGTTCAAGAAAAGTGAAAGGTCATGTGAATATCAATATAAACTAAACGCATAAATCACCAAGAAATAATTCAACAACCATAATTAAAAGATCAAATATCACCATATAAATTCTATAACACAACTCTAAACATTATATATTCAACAAGGGGAAGGATATAAAGAACACCAATCTTAGTGGCTAGAATATATGGAACAATCATCCTAAATTCTTCTTGATCAACCAAAGAGTTCATTTAAATTAAATTTTGGACATACCCAATGAATGAAAAGTATAATAATCATCAAGACAAACTATAAAATTAGAACCCTATGAGGAAAAATAAATCAATATGCAATATCAAAAACTCCATTTATAAAATTTCAAATCAAAAACATAAAAAATTCTCAACCGAAAAACTATATTCTTTTGGAATGAATAAAACATTATCCAATTATGTTTAAGAGGTTTTTATTAAAAATTACTCCAAAAAGAAAATTCATTCATAATACCAAAATATAGACCTATTTTGAGAATTTTAAATAAAAAATTACTTAAGTTTGAATTATATCAAAAGAAACCATTTTAAAATGTTTCACACATAAACACTTTTAATGGTTCTAATTAAAATTTATTAACATCACATGAAAATGATGAAATTAATTAACACTATAAATTTTACCAAATATAATAAAATATTTTATAAAAATGAGTTATCATATTGAATCAAAATCATTTTCAAGACATTTTCAATGAATTTTAAAAATATCCCCAATTTTTATATAAAAAATATTACCTTTTCAAACATAATTCTTAGAATAATCCACTTTAATTTTACAATTTAAATATTTTTCAAACAATAAAAACACTAATAAAACACAATAATTCACAATAATTCAATTGAAATAGCTTAAATTCACAGTGACTGGAAAAAATTACAAAATCATGGTAACATGGGAAAATTTAAGGAATTGCCACATAGTCTCGAAAACTGTACGCTAACTGTAAAAGTTTCAAAAAACTCACTTATGTGACATGTTGTGAACATAGATTTTTGGACCCTATATATGTATTATATGCCGCTAAACTCTTTTATGTTTCCGTTACAACTTTAAATAAAAAAATATTCTAGACCAACACTCCCAAAATTATAGGTAACAGAGCTCGATTATAAGATAGAAATATCCCAAAAAACCTTAAAATCTCTGGTCTTATCCAAAAATCTGGTTATCAAGAACTTATTCATGATCGGCCTCATAAATTCCAAAAACCCTTGCTTGTGTTGACCAAGAATCCCTATCTAATAAGACAACCTTGTATCTGATACTATGTTTTCATAAAACAACTCGGTTCATCACCAAACATAATATCTAATCTAGCCATGGTTAGGCTCAAAGGGCATTCCTGATCCCCATAGACTGGTGACAATCTCTTGGGCATCAACAAGAACACATTTGGAATGATTTATCTCAAAATTAATGATAAATTAGAAAGATAATAATAATAATAAAAGGTAAAAACATAAAACATAAATATAATAAATAAATAAACATGAATACAAGATACCTTATAAACAAGGTTGATGGCCAAAACAATATATTATTTAGATAGGAAAATAAAACAAGACCACTACCAAATCTTTATCTGAGAACGAACAACTCAACTTGAACCTCCATCAACCTAAAATGAGAGGCTCACAAATGACCACTACATCCAAGTATTTAGATAAACATCATAATATAAGTGTTATTTAAAATTGGTAGTTGTTACCACCTTCAGACCCATATCAGATCACATTAAAATAAGATCTACCTCATGATAGTTTGAGAATAGGGATTCAAAAAAAGGTTTTCTAGATTTTCTTATTTAAAAAAATTATAAAATATACTTCCTTTATTACATCCCATTTTCACTAATCCAATAATAATTTTTAAATATGAATACATTTTATTTTCTTTTAACAAAAAAATTCACAAGTTCCTATATTCGATTAATACATGAAAGAATGTAGAATATGTATTAAAAAATTTCCAAGTAACTATTATTTGGAAAATAAGTGTATAATGTCATCATGAAATATTATGTTCTTAAGGGGTATAATCTGGTATACCGTTACCATAGTCATCAATGAAGAAAATTTTGATCACTTTAAAACAACTACACATCAATAACCTTCACCCAAACACCAAATCTAACTCTTCCTAGCCTAACGAAGGAGAAAAATCCCATATGATTAACTAAGTCCCACTTAGGGACATTAGAGATTGCTTAATCCTAAACTAGTTTGTGTCTATACACATATTTCCTACCAAGCTAAATTCTTCATCCCTTAACATATCAAAAAGAGGTGAGCATTTCTAACTAATATGTATACCACATAATCATATCATAAAACTACCATTAATTTACTTATCTCACTCACACCTCTGAATACCCACACAATAACATCCCCATTATCCAAATATAATTACATAACATAACTACCACTATATGGGGAGTTATCTTAGGGAATTGAAAATAACCATGAGTTCAAATATATTATAACATAAGCACCACTACAGGAGTAGTTATCCCATGAATGTTTAAAAAACTATGAGTTTTTATTACATATAAATGGTAATGTCATGTGGATTTTAAATTTAAAATTAACCATTTAATGTTCCAATGAATCCTTAAAATCATTATATAAATATAAAGGCAATGAAAATACCTTTGGTAAATGAACCCTCGGTTTTTCATTTAATCACTTTAATAAATACAAGCTTTCAAATAATTTCCCAAAAGGGACTAAAAACCAAATATTTGAAAAAAAAAATCTTTCCATCATTTTATAAGTCAACATCATAAATAATTCTAATAATTATTATCAAGTTCCAACTGGGCATTAAAATTTCCAAAATAAAGGAATATTCCTTAAGACAATTTTATATCAAATCATAAAAAAAACCCATTTTCCAACTTTTATTAAAATCTCACGAAAACAAAATTCTTTGATATAGGTACTAAATATAAGTCAAAAACATTATAAGACATTGAAATCATGTAATTAAATAACATGTATCATAGATTAAATTTTAAATAAAGATGAATGAGAAACCTACCTCAACCACTTTGAAGTTGAACCAATTAAATGGAATCCTCAAGCCGAAGAGAAAGAGGTTTCTGTAGTAGTGATATAATCTCATAAACCATGTAATAAATATTAATAATTATGAATTAAAAAATAGAATAGACCAATAAATACATGTGGAAACACTTACCATAATTATTCCTAAAGAAACATATAACGATCAATGAAAAACCAATCTCTATCTCCCAATGAGCAATCATTGATGAAACATGAATAAGGATGGGGCTGAGAAGAATGAGAACACCTTAGGCATAAACTTGAAGAAAATAAGGTTTGACCAAATTTCACCCTAAAATCAAATGGAATGACAACCTTTGTAATGGGAAATAATATGTGGGGCTAAATAGGGAAAAAAAGTCAAAAATTCCTAAATCATCGTCCCTTAATGATCACATGTTCCCTAATTAATAGGAATAACTCCCCCATTAAGATCAATCAACCAAAAACCCATTTCAAAATTTTAAATTGATAACACTATAAAATGGTCAACATGCCCATGGTTGTATTAGTATCTCCATACCCAAGAGCCTGAAATTCGAACTGATCATGAAATGTCACAAAAACACTGGCTGTTTTGAACCTCACACTCCCTCCATCAAGATATAGTAGAGGAAAAACTGGTCATGGTACACCTGAGTCATCCCATTCCCTATTATTAAGAAAATTCCATTTTTTTGAGTGTTTTTTTTCTACCTGTGGTATTCATGTGATCCTTTAGCTCAACACATCTTGCACCACAACATTGTTTAACCCTTATTGAACAAATAAATTTCCAAAAAGTCACATTTAATCCACCAAGAACCCTCCAAAACATCCTAAAACCAAAATAAAATAACAAAATATATAAAATATACACCTTAAACCATTTATGTTTCATATAATTCATCATCTACTTCCCTTCCATTTAATAAAAAATGAAAACATCAGTTGTGGGTAAGTGTGCACAACAACTTCTATAAAGCGATATATTTCATTTCTAATCACCTCCTCACATGGATGGTTTTAAAGATGTATTTATGGATTAAATATTATATCTAAAAAATATTTATGATTATTAATATATAATTAATTATCTTTCATCTCTTCCATCCAATGGAAAATTAAAACGTCACCAATGGGTATACATGAACTAACACCTACATAAATGATGTATATCATTTTTAATCATCACCTAAATGGAAGGTTATAAATATATATTTAAGAAATTAATAAGATATTTATTATATTATTAATATTTTGGATATGATGAAATCATAACCAGGGTTCAAGTACTAAAAAACTGAACAGAAACATGCATGGAAAACTTAAAACAAAACCCCAAAATATCTATTTTAACAAATAATGTTCAATATATTGATAAGAAGAAACAATAAATTAATATTATTAAGTAAGATAAAAATTAATAAAATTATAATATAGTTTTATATTAAAGATAAATTATTTATACAAAAGTTTATATATTTCATGAGGTGATTTTTATTGCTCTATTATGAAATATATAAAGTATTAAACAAAATTAATTGATTATTCTTTTATAATATACTCCATTCACCACAGTTCATTTTCACACCTGAAATATTTAATCCAACCATTCTAACATAAGACTAGTTATGTATCTATAAATAACTATTTTTCCCATTTCTGTAATGCCAAGAACTCATCCTATTGTATATTCTCGGGTACTATTAGATAGTTATAATATACAGCCTTGGATGTCCATTTAGTTTTGATTGGCATTATCCCAGAATACATTATGTAAAATCTATAGTGTACCTTATTATAAATCATTTCATGTGAGATATATTTCCATTATACTCATTTATATATGTAGTATATCCATCCCAATAATATTCTCTTATGATTTCACATTTTAAACGTATGATATTTTATGCCATGTGAAATAATAAATAATTCAGTTCAATTGTTTGATATATTATTTTTAAATGTCCTATCAATTTATGTATTATGGATAGAATTATTCTTCCTTATAGATCAAAAAAATTAAGAACTTTTTTTGTTATAATTTGGTTGCTACTTTATTTATTTATTGGATAAACTATCCATATACATGATTAACTATACGATTAATCATCACTCTTCCATTTTTTTTCTAACATATCTATTTGAAAAATAACAATGCTCCCCCTTTCCTCTTCTAGACACCTATAACACTTTAATTCCAAATGAATATTCTATTATTATTATTCTTGTTTTGATCCATAAATAGATCCATTAAGCATTTATGACATACAAAATTTCATATTTCCCAAAATTATTATGGTCATGTCATACATAAATCTCTCATAAGCTTCCATCCAATAAATTTTTCAATAATATCAAATTGAATATATACTGATTGTTGATGAATCTATGAAAAGTATATTTGTAATTTATTTTTCATGATAGAAGGTACAAGGTTTTTTCATAGACCATGTCTAGAAATTTCAGAAAACTATAATACCCAATCAAGATTTATTGGTACATAACTTGTACAATCCCTAAAATTTTTTCTTTAATTCCTACTAATATTTTAACATCAATTAATGGAGGTACAAAATATATAATATTATTTTTGTATAATTAAATCATATTTGAATTCTTATGTACTTTCCAATCATAGTGTGGTTCTATTTACTACAGCACTATAGGATTGATTATTCAAATGAATTTGTATATAAACTATTTAATTTGAATTTAATATAATTTATGTGGCTTCAACTTCATAAATAATATGTGTGTCTATAATAATTAATTCACGTACAACTCATGGAGTTTAGTGTCCCTATTCCAAATTATGTATGTTTAGAACATAGATTTCTCTGAATTCTACAATGCTTTAACTATCTCAAAAGTTATTTTTTCCATTATAATATATATTCAATTTTGAACAATATTTTTTTATCTTAGGGATGTTAATATCCTATTTTTCAATATGATAAATAATTAAGATTTTCAATTCTATTTTTCTTTGATTTACATTTTATGTATAAACCCATATAATAAAATATTCCAATTGAACAAATAAAGCAGGGACATCGTGGAAATCCATTAAGCATATATGAAATACAGTAGTCAAATTTGATGATATATTGTTATCTAATAGACTAATTTTTGTGAGTATTGTATTCAAAGTTAATGGAATATTAGAAATATATATATATATATATATATATATATATATATATATATATATGATTCCTTATTGATCTACCTTGTACTATCATCAACTCATTCATGTGAATAATGTAATGTGTGCTTAAGAAATCCTTTACTCCACATTTAATTATGGATGAATGTTTGGCCAAAATATTCTCGGAAAAACCAACCTTGGGGATCATATATATTTTTTCAAATTGAATTAATCATTCCACCAATAATTACAAAAATATCCTAACAAGATCTCATAAAATATAAAAATTTACCTATTCCTTCTCTATAGAATATCTAATGTTGTCTAGCTGAACTATCTTTGTAGCCTTTGTGGCTTACCCAAAATTATGAAGATTTCACTATCTAAAAAATAATAAGTATATAATAATAGTATTAGACCAATTAATTAATTTTTATTTGAATAACATTATCTTTTGTAAATTGGTTATGAGTCTTATATTTTGTATTTGTCATTTATTTTAATTTTAGATACCAATTATTCAAATATAATTGGATATATTCGTATAGTGCTGAAAACAATAAAATTATTTATTCTAAAGGTGATATAATTCATCATTGTGTATAATTAGACTTTAAGAAAATATTTCTATTAATATAAAATATCAGTCTAAATAGAATCAATAAACTAGGAGATTTAATTCCTTGTTCTTCTCACAACAAACATAGTAATAACCCTTTCTCATAAATTTTGAGAATTTACCTAACTATATGTAATGTTTCTGAACATCCTTGGTTCTTATTTATATATATATATAGTGTCTTTAATCCTAAAGAATTTAAAAATAAATGTCACATGAATTTATGATTATTTATAAATTAGATGAAAATGTTTTCTTCTGGTTCAATTCATTGTAGTTGTTTTTACAATGAATTTTAGAAAAAATGAAAAAAAATCTCTTTATTCACACTCCTAAGATAAATTTGCCTCATTCAAATTTATTTTAATATAACCCTATAATTTAGAAAAAGTGTGGAATTTTTAGTGTGGGATTTCAATTCATTTATAATGAGGGAGAAACTACTGAATTCTCTAAAATCATTATCATTCTAGTAATTTTTAGTCAAATGAATTGTAACGTCCCGGACCCGGGTTCCACGCAACGGGTGCCCCGAGCTCGGTTCACCACGTGACCTCAAGCGCATTTCCCCAAATGCCAGAGGTTGCCGACTAGAATCGAGGGCCCAAGTCTGATAGTGGGAAAACTATGCCCTCATTTTTCAAAGTGTAGCACAGCAGAATACCAAAATAAACATACACTACAGTGGAAGCAGTAAACATACACAACTGAATAACTACAGTAGTGGATATAACCAACAGTATATAAGTGATGATGCCACATGTTTCACGTTCTAAGAAAACAACTAGAACATGTTATACATCAATACAGTACAACAAAATACAGATTACATCAAAACAATCAAAACAGCTGGCAGCGGCATCGCGAGCCTAGGCTCGGTCCCATGCCCTCCTACTCCTCAGAAACAGTCAATTACCTGTATAGCGACTCTTGCCCCTATTTACACCTGCTGTAATGTAATCTGTTTAGGCTGAAAAGCGTGACCCGAACTGGTTGTGAGAAATATATCTCATTAGGCACCCACTAAAGGCTCGTTCCCAACTGCGTGTAAGCATGAAAAAACAATGTGCAGTAGTAAAATGCAATAAAGTAAGCAGTACTGAAAAGTAACTAACTTAACAATTAAGTTTACATTTTATTATTCATTGAATCCATTAAATTTAGTATCATTCTGTGCTCAACAACACCAATCCATCAGGCCAACCAGTATCTTGCCCTCAGGCTAATATAGTGAACCACGCCCTCAGGATATACAGAATCCAACTCGCAGGTATTGCCCTCAAGTGTAACAGAAATTTCCCTCAGGCATAGGAAATGTCACCCTCATGCATAGAAGTCAATACCTCAGGCACGAAAGGATTCCCTCAGGCGGAATAATGACATCCATTGGGCTAAAACAGTCACGCCCTTAGTCTAATACAGTACAGTGCCCATAGGTTAATAACAACAACGCCCTCAGGCTAAACAGGTAACCAGGCCATGCCCAACAGGTAAACAAGCAGTAACAAGCAATTCCTCTCAAGGCAATTCTACAATTACTACTTTAAAGGCATACCCTCGGGTATCCTGGCCAAATGGCTAAACAGTGAAACACACCCCGAGGGTGGTTCTGGATCCAAGCAATGATCCGAAAAGGCATTTTAATATCATAATTAAATACATAATCAATTATAGGTGTTTAATATAGAAAGGACCTCAGCCACACGACACACCAACATGGGTTCGTGGAACAAAAATGCACAAAACACACAGCAATTGGAAAACTAAACACCAAGCCACCTACCTTATATGTCAACGAGCATTATACACGTACGCCGACTCCAGAAACGCCCAAGAATGGCATAGATATGACGAAGAACAAAAACAAAACAAATGTAAATAACATACGTTAGGGAAAGAATTGGAAAGAAAGATTCGAGGAGGGGAGAGGGCTTACCTATGCGGTTCCAACGAAATCGTCCGAAGCCGAAACGGATTCCAGACGAATGCTCGATAGATCATCAATGATATGGCCTTCTACTTTGGATCCAAAACATTTCAAGAGTCTCCTCTACCAAATGAGGAGGCTACTGCCTGTTTTAAGCCAAAAAAACAAAATACACGGCGTGTACTTCTGAGTACACGGCGTGTACTTCTTTCATTTAACTGTTCATTTGGTGGCACCACCACATTGTTCATTCGTCGACATGAGTACACGACATGTACTGTCAAGTACGCAGCTTGTACAGTCGCCCAGCTGGCGGCGACTCCACCACCTTACTGTTTATGCCTGCCAACTGACTACATGGCGTGTAAGGTACCACTACACAGCATGTAGTCGGTTCCTACACCCCCCGTCGCCGACATGGCTACACGCCCCGTGTACTCATCCAAACACAGACAAAAGTACATGACGTGTGGATAAAGTACACGGCATGTATTTCCAAAATACAGGATTTTTCATCATTTTCCGCATTTTCTCAAACACACTTACGGAAAAGGAAAATAAAGAAGCTCGTACCTCAAAACTAAGAACCGGGTTCTTACAAATATCCCCCCTTATAGAAATTTGTCCCCGAATTTCCCTTCCAAGGGTGGTGAAGATAAAGCTCAGAATAGCTCTGGCCACTGATCATGTACGTCGGTCTCCCGCTCCCAGGTCTCGTCCTGAACTCGGTCATGTTTCCATAACACCCATACGAGAGGAACTGACTGGCCTCGGAGAACCTTCATGTTCCTGTCAACGATACAGATCAGATGCTCCTCAAAGGACGGATCATGCTGAAGCTCAACCTCCTCTGGATGAATGGTGTGAGATGGTTCTGAATGGTAGCGAATCAACTGAGACATGTGGATGACGTCGTGTATGGCTCAGTACCGTTGCGGTAACTACAACCCATAGGCAACCAGCCCGACTCTCTCCAGAATCTCTAATGTCCCCACTTACCTCGGTGAAAGATTACCATGTCTCTTAATCCGCTTGTGTCCCAGCCTCGGCGAAACACGTAAGAAAATCTGATCCCTGACCACGAACTCTGAAGGTTTTTTGCAGTGATCAGCATAAGACTTATGATGAGACTATGCCGTAGTCATTCTCTTATGAATCAACGGGACCAGCTCAGATGTCTCCTGCACGATCTTTGGCCCCAGTAAAGCTGCCTCACATGCCTCTAACCAGCACAAAGGTGATCGGCATGGCCTACCATATAAAGCCTTGTATGGTGCCATCTTAATAGTTTCCTGAAAACTATTGTTATAGGAAAACACTACTAAGGGTATATGCTTCTCCCATGAGCCCCCAAAGTCTAGGATGCATGCGCGCAGCATGTCCTCTAGCACCTATATCGTCCGCTCTGACTGGCCATCTGTCTGAGGGTGGTATGTTGTGCTCAGAAACACGTGTGTACCCAACTCCCTCTGAAAACTCGGCCAGAAACAAGACGTAAAGCAGGCGTCCCTATCTGAAACGATAGAACGAGGGACCCCATGAAGACGTACGATCTCTCATATATACAGCCTTCCAAGCTCGTCCACACCGAAGGTCTCCTTGATCGGCAAGAAGTGAGCTACCTTCGTGAGATTGTCCACAACAACCCACACGGCGTCATTGGCTTGAGGTGACCTCGATTGCCCTGTCACGAAATCCATCGCGACATCATCCCATTTCCCCTCTGGAATGGGAAACTACTGTAATAGCCCAATTGGCCTCTGGTGCTCTGCCTTCACCTGCTGACAGGTGGGAACACCTTTTAACAAAACCAGCTATCTCCCTCTTCATACCCGACCACTAGTACTGACGTCTCAAGTCTCGGTACATCTTGGTAACCCCGGGATGAACTGTCCAAGCTGAAGCATGACACTCCAGCATCAGCTCCTCGTGTATATCCCCTGCAACCCAGAATCATCCATGGTAACGCAGGACCTCATCATCGCCAATCGTCCAACTTGGAGGAGGGTCCTCACTTGCCACCGACTCCTGTAGAACTAGGCCTTCTGAAACCGATAGCTGCCTCATCCTCACTCTTTCTAGGAGGGTAGAAGTCACAGCTAACAAGGACAGATAATTCTGCCCCTGACTATCATGCACCTTCAGATGCATCTCAGAGAACAAAGCCATAAGCTGCCACTCACCACTAGCCTCGTGCACTGCCTGTATCTGATTCTTCTTGCTCAGTGCATCAGCTACTGCATTACCATTACCAGGTGTATAGGCAAGCTCAAAATCGAAGGACTGTAGGTACTCGACCCACCTCCGCTGCCTCAGATTCTGGTCACACTGAGTAATGATATACTTGAGTATTTTGTGGTCGGTGAAGACCATGAAATGTTCTCCCATTAGATTGTGTCTCCAACAGTGCAATGCATGAACAAATGCAGCCAACTTGATATTATGCTTCGGGTAATTCCTCTCATGTGGCCTCAACTTCCGAGACCCATACGCAACAACTCAGTCGTCCTGCATCAAAAAGGATCCCAGCCCAATCCCTAATGCATCACAGTAAACTGTATAGCTCTTCCCCTGCTCTGAAAGTATCAAGATCGTTGCTGATGTCAACCTTCCCTTCATGTCCTAAAAAGCTACCTTACAAGCTTCCGACCAAACGAACATCACACCCTTCTTAGTCAGACCTGTCAACGGTGATGCTATGCGGGAGAAGTCTTGTATGAAGTGTCTATAGTAACAATACAGACCTAAGAAACTCTGTATCTCAAACATGTTCTAAGGCTGCTCCTAGGAAACTACTGCTCTCACCTTCTCTGGGTCTACTGCAACTCCTGCCTCTAAGATAATGCGACCCAAGAAGTGAATCTGGTCCATCCAAAAGTGGCACTTTGAAAGCTTAGTATATAGCCGATGCTCTCTTAGTGTACTCAATACGATCTCAAAATGGGTGGCATGGTCATGTAGATTGTGAGAGTACACCAAGATGTTGTCCACGAATACTACCACAAAGGAATCAAGATACAGATGGAACACATGATTCATCAGATCCATGAAAACTGCTGGCGCGTTCGTCAGTCCAAACAACATAACCGTGTACTCATATAGACCATACCTACTCCTGAAATCTGTGAGAGGTATATCAGATGGTCTAACGCGCGGCTGGTGATATCTGAATCTCAAGTCAATATTCTAGAACACCTGTGCTCCACAAATATGATCAAACAGATCATCAATCCTCGGCAAAGGATATCAGTTCTTAACCATCAACTGGTTCAGCTTCCAATAATCCACACAAAGTCTAAGGGTACCATCTGCCTTGTTCGCAAAAAGGACCGGAGAACCCCAAGGAGAAGTACTGGGTCGGATAAAACCCTTCGCCTGTAGCTCCTCTAACTACCTCTTGAGCTCCTGAAACTCAGGTGTGGCCATCCTATAAGGAGGAATGGACACCGGTTCTGCTCCTGGCACTAGCTCGATAGAGAATTCCACCTCAAGCACCAGAGGTAGACCTTAAAAGTCGTCCGGGAAGACATCCCTGAAACGATCGACAACTGGAGGGAAATCCATCTGACAAGTCCCCTGATCATCCAGATATAAGCTCGCAATCTGGGCTATGACTCCACCTCTCCCATGATGCTCTGGTCCATCTCTACTCGCATGAACATCCCATTCTCCCTTGTATAGAAACTCCCCACCTTCTGGTTATGTGAAACGCACCCTGTGACGGTGGCTGTCTACAAAGGCTCAAAAGGAAACCAACCAGTCCATCTTGAGAATGACACCATATCTCATCATCTCCAAGACATAGAGGTCCCAAAGGAAGTGACACCCCCAACATCAAGGGGGAACTCCTTACACAGACGCACACCAGCTGACCTAGTCCCCAACAGAGTGTCTAGCATTAAGATATCGGAAGAAGAAGAAACACTGAGCCCAAAGCTATCCACAATGGGTACTGATATAAAACTATGCATATCACCCATATCAAAAAGTACTGAAGACAAGATAGAAGCTACTAGAATAGTACCACTGACTGTAGAAGGTCTGGGATCCTACTCTTGCTGGGTCTTTTACACTGCATATGCCTGCCCAGTTACGCGGCCCTATGACATAGCCTGGCTACCCTGAGCTATCCCGCCCTGCTACCTATGAGATCCTGGTGTCTGGCTACCATGATCACGTCCACCATCACTGCCTACACACCCTGACGTATTCCAGTTTCCCGACTGGTTAGAAGCCACTGGTCCTGCTCCTTCATGCGGATTCTGCACAGAACCCCTCTCACTAGCCGGTGGAAACGCCCTGCAAAAGCGTTGCAGATGACCCATATTGCCGCAAGCTCGGAACTCCACTGGGTCTTGTGGACATTGTGGTCTCTTGTGCCCCTCTCTGCCACACTGGTAGCACCTGATCAGGCCACCTAAAGAAGCTTCCTTGCTGGTAATGCCACCCTGATAGAAGTCCATCTGCCTCTTCCTCTTTCTAGTAGAAATAGTACCAGTAACTGGTCTTGAACCTCCCTGGCCCACACCACTCGATTCCGGCAGGTTCCTCTATGTAATCAACGTCTGGTTCACAATCGCGTGTACAGTACGGAACCTGAACACATTCACCAGCGCTCGGATTTCATACAGAAGACCATCCTCAAAACGTCTGTCCCTCAGCGTCTCATCACCCACCAGCACGGGTGCAAAACGCTGAAGCTCCGTAAAGCGAGTAGAATAGTCCATTACTGACATAGCACCCTGCTGCAGATTCATGAACTCTCAAGCTCTATCTGACCTCAGCGTCTCAGGAAAGAAGAAGTCATAGAAGACTGCCTGAAAATCTTCCCACACCATGTCCCTGTGATGCTCTGACTGGGTGGTAACATCCCACCACCTCTTGGCAGAATCACACAGCATGTAAGTTGCGATCTTGAACCTCCGCCCTGGAGGCATCTCAAGATGCTCGAAAATAGTCTGTATCGACCCTAGCCAAGACTCCGCAGCCCGTGGTCGACCATCCCCTGAAAACATAGGCAGATGCTGCTTCTGAAAGATACGCGTCAGTTTGACCATAGATGTGGCAGCCTACAGTGCTCCCTGAAGGGTCTGTATCAACCACAATAAGCCTTCATGGAACTGCGCCTCTGCGCATGTGTCCGGTATAACAGCTGGCGCCGCATCTGGCTCTGCTGGTGGATCAACAGGTAGCCCATGGCCCACCTCCTCCGGATTATAATCTTCGTCGCTCACCTGGCGGTCAAATCGCGGTCATCTAGGCGGCATGACACTACAGGGTCAAAAGAAGGCCTCAGATTTAATATTATTGTGACCGAAAAGCAAAGGAACCACAAAGGAACAAGTGAAAGAAATCATTTCAAAATTTGCAAGACAAGACTACACGGCGTGTACAATGACTACACGGTGTGTACATGACTTCCCTTCCCCTGCCTGGGTCCTTCTACACGGCTAATCCACACGGATTCTGTTCAACAAAACTACACTACGTTTATAATATCTACACGGAGTGTACGGTGTTATTTTCCAACTGCCTGTGTCGTTTGTGACATGGCAGACTACTCAGCTTTACACTACACGGCGTGTTACACCCGCACACGGCGTGTACACCATCCCGTTTCCCAGCCACACAGCTAACTCCACACGGTCTGTCCCCGGACAAGACTACACGGCGTGTCCCACAGGTACACAGCGTGTTCAGGGAGAGGTGACACCGGCCCGTGTTGTTAGTTACACGGCCGAGTCCCCAGGTCACACTACACGACATGTCTATAACTGACACGGCGTGTTCCGTCAAGGAGTTCATCGACCCGTGTTGTTAGTTACACGGCCGGAATCCGGGTAACACTACACAGCATGTCCATTCGGCACACTACATGTTTTACTCAAGCCTTTCCCCACCCCGTGTCACCGCCCACATGGTTTGTGACACGGGAAGAGACTACACGGCATGTACTCAGGGTACACGGAGTGTACTCAACAAGTTTATTTTTCTCCCCGAACAGAAGAACATACACGGCGTGTATACTATCTACATGGTGTGTATACTGGGTTTCTAGATAGTATGCCTCAAAAACTTCCCCGGAACCCAGAAAATACTGAAAAACAACACCTAAGTGTCAAATTTCGACCCATGGGGGCCCATACTCCCCACGAATCAAAGTTTGAAATCTTATATGTGTTTTTACCAATAACCAGTCAATGATCCACGAAATTCCGGTCAATGGGGGCCCATACACCCCAAAAAACAATGTTTGGCATCCATTCTAAAAACAGGCTCACAGCAGGTATTTTTATCATGCAGCTATCACAACAACATGCTTCTCTAGCACAGTAACTATCACAACAACATGAAAATTCTAATGCACCTACAAGGCATGGAAACTATGCATGAAATGTGATTTCTAGCATGCGCCTATATGATGAATGAGACGGCATACCCTCATCTCATCAGGTTGAAACTAAATACAACCCAGAGATAAAATATAAACAGCACAATCCAAGTGCGTCACCCAACAGTGAAAACATATCAACCGTAAAATTGCAAAATCAACAAAATTTCAATCACGAGGTAAATTGGCTTTTCCCTGTACACAGGTTAGCTACGCCCAGGCACATCTTATTACCAACTATCGTTCCATCATATCCCTGTCTACGGCTTCAAATTGTAATTCAATGAAAAGAAACCCCTTTGATACCACTTTGTAACGTCCCGGACCCGGGTGCCACGCATCAGGTGCCCCGAGCCCGATTCACCACGTGACCTCAAGCGCATTTCCCCAAAGTCCAGAGGCCGCCGATTAGAAGTGAGCTCCCAGGTCTGATAGTGGGAAAACTATGCCCTCATTTGTCAAAATGTAGAGCAACGGAATACAAAAATAAACATACAAGACAGCGGAAGCAGCAAACATACACAACTGAATAACTACAGCAGTGGATATGACCAATAGTATATTAGTGATGTTGCTACATGTTTCGAGTTCTATGAAAACAGCTAGAACATGTTATACATAAATACAGTACAACAAAATACAGAGTACAGAAAAACAAGCAACACAACTGGAAGCGGCATCACGAGCCTAGGCTCGGTCCCATGCCCACCTACTCCTCAGCAACAGTCAAGTACCTGTATAGGGACTATTTCCCTTTTCTACACCTGCAGCAAAGTAATCTGTTTGGTCCGAAAAGCATGACCCAAACAGGGTGTGAGAAATATATCTCAGTAGGCACCCACCAAAGGCCCGAGCCCAACTATGTGTAAGCATGAAACAACAATGTGCAATAGTAAAATGCAATAAATTAAGCAGTACTGAAAAGTAAATAACTTATCAATTAAGTTTCCATTTTATTATGTAGTGAACCCATTAATGTTATTATCGTTCTGTGCTCAACAGCACCAAGCCCTCAGGCTAACCAGTATCATTCCCTTGGGATAATATAGTGAACCATGCCCTCAGGCTATACAGAATCCAATCCACAGGTATTGCCCTAAAGCGTAACATAAATTGCCCTCAAGCGTAGGAAGTGTCGCCCTCAGGCACAGAATTCAAGCCCTCAGGAACGAAAGGTTTCCCTCATGCAGAATAACGACAGCCCTCAGGCTAAAACAGTCACGCCCTCAGGCTAATATAGTACAGTGCCCACAGGCTAATCACAACAACGCCCATAGGATAAAAAGGTAACTGGGCCATTCCCAACAGGTAAACAAGCAGTAACAAGCAATTCCTCTCAAGGAAATTCTATAATTACTACTTTAAAGACATACCCTCGGGTATCCTGGCCCAACGACTAAACAGTGAAACACACCCCGGGGGTGGTTCCAGATCCAAGAAACGATCCCAACGAGCATTTTAATATCATAATTAAATACCTAATCAATTTTAGTTGTTTAATATATCAATTTCCTCAGGCACACGACACCCCAACATGTGTTCGTGGCACAAAAACGCACAAAACACAAAGTAGTTGAAAACTAAACACTAAGCCACCTACCTTAAAAGTCAAAGAGCGTTATACACGAACGTCAACTCCAGAAACTCCCAAGAACGGCGTAGATCTGACGAAGAACAAAAACCAAAAAAATGTAAATAATTTATGTTAGGGAAAGAATAGGTAAGAATGGTACTAGGAGAGGAGAGGGCTTACTCGTGCGGTTCCAACGAAATCGTCTGAAGCCGAAACGGATTCTAGACGAATGCCCGGTAGATCTTCAAAGATCCGGCCTCCTCCTTTGGCTCCAAAATGGTTCAAGAGTCTCCTATGCCAAATGAGGAGGCTACTTCCTGTTTTAAGCCGAAAAAACAAAGTACATGGTGTATACTTCTGAGTACACTGCGTGTACTTCTTTCATTTAACTATTCAGTTGGCGTCACTTCCACAATGTTCATCCGTCGACATGAGTACAGGGCATGTACTCCCAAGTACACGGCATGTACTGTCGCCCAGCTAGCGACGACTCCACCACCTTACTGTTTAAGCCTGCCGACAGACTACACGACGTGTAAGGTACCACTACACGGCATGTAGTCGGTTCCTACACCCCTCGTCGCCGACATGGCTACCCGCCCCGTGTACTCATCCCAACATGGCCAAATGTACACGACGTGTGGATAAAGTACATGGCGTGTAGTTCCAAAATTCATGATTTTCCCTGATTTTCCATTTTTTCTCAAAAACACTTAAGGAAAAGAAAAAAGAAGAAGCTCGTACCTCAAAACTAAGAACCGAGTTCTTACATGGATCTATAATTACTTCATTATACTATTCAACCTACAATTCCAGTTGAATAATTAGAATGTAGGTGGTAAACATTATATTATGTAATTAATGAATAATTTAATATCTATGAGAAAACATTCTTCAGTAACTGATTTATGAACATCAATATTTTCAATCCAAGATCTCTAGATTTATTTAAGTCTTTTAGTTTATATTAATATAGTGTACTTACATTATTATTTATCTTAAACCATTCATTCCATTTCTCTATATTTTGGAGGTGAGATATCATGGTATAAGAATCCATGTCTTTATTATTCATTTTTACCTCTCTCGATATAGAATATAGCATGTTTAAATGGATAGTGTAAGCATCCTTCATATAACTCCTCTTAGTATCCTTTTTACCATAAATTAACTTGTGAGTAGTTGAATATAGATAGGGGACACTGGTATATGAGTTAAATTTTTTCATATTATTTTGGTTAATAAAAGAATGTAACACTCTTAAATATTAGTGGTTGGGGGGGAACATTATTTTTATAGAAATGATTTTATTAATCTGAGGTTTTTTACTTCCATTTTTCCAAATTATATATTAATAATTTACTATATCATCTTTTTACCAAAATGTGATATAATAAATTTAATTAATTAGTATCCTAATATTTTATCATATCTTAATAAACCTGTCTTTTAGATTTAAAATGTCATTTTAATGGATATTTTAGTGTAAAGGATCCAGGTCTCCATTCTTATAACACCCATGGGGTCCTGTTAGGTTATTCATAGGTATTTATACAAAAAAATTCCAAATGCCTTAACTTATTGCTCCATTATATTTTGATTAATATCCACAATTCTAAAATTGTATAGTCTGATTTCCTCAACACATGCCACTTAATACACTAAGTGTTTTGGAGGCAATCAACCCAAGATTCTAAAGAGGTTAATTCAACCAAAAAAACTTTTTAAAACAACCCATTATTTGAAATAACCTTGTGAGAGTCTGTAAAATTAATTTTAACTATGAACCATTTTACCCCATGTGTTCAAAGGATTTACTAAAAAAATATTTTTATTTGGTGGATTTTTTCATTATAATTTATTATAAATTATTTTAATCTTTTATATAGTCGTTAATATTATGGGGATCATGTATAATTATTTAGCCATGTCTGAAAAAGTAAATTATGTATAATCCATTTATTTTATTCCATCTTATATTCTTGTTATTTAATTTATTTCATTTGATCATGATTAAACATCAATTAAATATAAATAGAAAAAAATAAATTGTATTGAAATAAAAAAAAATCATATTTCTTAATCATAGGCATTAAAACTATTTTTTACTAATAATAAAATAAACTAACCCTTTATTATAGGGAATAACTCATTAAGTTGAGGTTGGCTTGAGATATAGAATCCAAACATTTACATGTGTATATTCTTGGTTGGCTTCACATTTTCTCTATTTGGAACCTTTTCATATATCATGGGAGATCCTTTTTTTAACATATTCTTACTCACACACAAGTGAGGGGTACTAGGGGTTCGCAAATACATTAATGAAACCGTGCACATGAAGCCCATGCATAATAAAGAGGGGATGATTTGAAAATTATATTTTAAATTTATTGATAATCATAACAAAAAACAATTTTATAATAATAAAATTAAAATGTACCCAACACATATATAGGTTGTTAATATCCTGATAATCCACACATAGAATTGAAAACACTTTTAAAACTAGCTATAACTCAATTCAATTCATCCCATATTGTGTTAAAATCTATGAAATAATAAATTAATTATCTTTTTAGTTACTAAATTAATTTATAATAATTCCCCATATAGATAGTAGTGGAGATTATTATATATTATTATTTTAAGTAAAGTAAATATTTAATTTAATTTAGAATAAATATATATATGGATTTTATTGTTAAGAAACAAGATATGTACACCTTAGCCTCATTAAAAGTATATTTCGAATATAATATTTCATGTATTAGAGACAAAAAATCATATACCCTTCTAAAATTAATTTATAATCACTCTCACGGTGTGTAACTCTCATTTGTATGGTCTTATTGTGTATAATATACATACAAAACATTTTACATATATTTAATGTCAGAATATTACCTGAATTGTATTTTTATTAGTCCACCCACATAGTTTTCATGACATTTCTGACTATACTTCATTCCATTATTATATGTGGTATATACCATTGGAAATTATCATAAAGTACATGGGACGTACGATTACTATACGCATCATATACATCCAAAATAAATGTGAAACTAATTAAATATGTCATGCATTTAATATCTTGGATAACTTTCCTAAATTATTTATTATTTGTTTGGTCTCAAGAAACATTTCACATGGAATTTACTCGAGCTACATGTTGTGTAGTTTGGTTTAATGGTGTAATTAATTTTAATTCTATGTAGTTAAATCACTTATTTTTCAACTTTTTTCAGTATGTACTCTGTGTATATGGGTATGAGTTTCATAGATTTTGTAACCCTATAAGACATTCGTTGGCCACCAAAAAAACCTTTTTAGGGACCTCACATATTATATGTGCACTCATTTATGTGTTACATAATGTGTACACAATATACATGAAATGTAGTAACAACTAGCCATGTTTCTCATCTATGAGACAATATGTTGAATATAAATATTACATTCCATTTACATTAACTTCTCACCTTCTTTTATTCCTATATATGGTGAAAAACTATGTGGGTCTCGTGTCATGTACACCAACAACAAGTTGTATAACCAATGTTGTCATGTTCCCCCTTGACCATTTGACACATGGTGTGTAATGACAACAAATATTTCCCTGCCACATAATATGATGTGATTTACCAAACAGATTCTATGTCACTAAACATGTGTACATAAAATATACATTTTAGTTACACTATGTGTAATCAATGTTATTTAGAAAAATCTCTAACACAAGCAGATCAGATCTTTGAATATTATTCATTTTATTTTGGCTTGTTATTTTATATTTGAATGTAAGATAACATAATACATTGAATGTCATATTAGTTATTGAAAAAATAGTAATAAAAACTAATAAATGTTTAATACAATCAATGATTTATAAATATTAATAAATTAATTTGTGAAAACATTGATACATCTTGATTGTTCTGAGGTGTAATGAAAGTGGCATTGTAATTACCATATTTTATTCATTAGATTATTTGGATAAAAACCTTAGACTAGATGAAAATTAAAGTTTTATTAAGAAGATAATACACTTATAGGGGTTATGTGAGAACCCAAATATAAAAACAACCAAATACGGGGTTTTAACCATCATAGAAAATCTATGAGTCATTTCATAAAAAATTAAAATAATTAATTCCATGCACCCTATGAAGTATCAAACAAATGGGAAACATTTTATTATAAAATTTATTTTTTATTATGTCCCCAAATAAGTGGGACATGTTCTCCCATGTCATTATGTGCACTTCCAGGATGATTTTACCTTTATTGAAACTGTAAATCATAATTATGTCTTGTGCATTGATTTGTGTCCTTTTTTCATTGTAAATGTCAACCTATAGTTTTATTTTATAAATATTGTTAACATTCACTAATGAAGACATTATTTACATTTCATTTACATATATTTTCTTTTGAGTGAGAAAGATTCTTCAAATTGGATGTAGGTATATAAACCTCTCCATTTTTATTGATGCAATCTCTTCTTGGATTAAGCTAGGTCATGCTAAAAGAGACATAATTGGAACCTTGACTCAAAGTGGGATGACATTTGATTTCCTTAATTATATAATCTTTATTTCCATTATCTTACATTGAAATATTCACTCCTATGTTATCATCACATTTATTTCTGGCATCGCACATAAGAATTAGACCCTCTCTATGGGGTAGAGGAGATCCACTAGCAAATTCATCCTCTTCCCTTTCTAAAGTATATTCATGAGCCGAGTGACACTAGATACATGGAACCATAAGTTTAGAATCATATTTACTATGATATTTTTCATACACATGTGAACCAAAACTTTCACCACTGATCTAGTGTCCATTGGTCATGGAAGGTTGGAATTTTCTTTATTTTACCTAGTTCTCTCCCTTTTTTAACAGGTTAATTGCCTAAATCAAAGCCTCAATTTTTATAATAATCACACTATAATGGAAATAATCATCAAAATACAAGTCTAAATCAGAGTCCTAGGGAGACAAAGGGTGTTACATGGCTCTTTCATTATCATTTTCCATGATCCCCCACCACTACATTCACTACCACAGAAACATCATAACACAGCACCACCCTTGAATGATGCTATAAAACACAGATAAAGGGGAGCCATTATGAGTTCTAGGAAAAAAGTACTGGTAAAAGGTTATTTTAACAGTACTAAAAAATAATTGTTATAAGTACCCCTTTATCAATTCTTTCTGTAGTACTGATAAAGGTACTCCCTCTATCGGTGCTTTTTTTGGCGTTGTTCAAGGGACCCCCTTTATCAGTGCTTTTTTATAATAGAGTTGATAGACGGGGGGTCTTTATCAATGATTTTTTTATTAGCTCTGATAAAGGGAATATTTTAAAAAAAATATAAAAATATTTATATTGATATAAATATAATATATATTTTTTAAATTTGTTTTAGATAAGTATAAATAAACATTTACACATAATATATAGGATATTTAGGTAAAATGGCTTAAACAATATTTTAAAAAATATGATTCATTAACAATTTTCTAATTATTAGGGTGTAATAATCATTTAATAACAATTTTAAGGCATAAAGAATCAAAAAATTAATACAAGATTTAGAATAAGTTGAAAACATAACTCAAAATTCAAACGGTTATAAATTTTGATCCAAGTGTCTATTTGAGCTCTACCACATATCAAATAAAATTCCTTAATGGTATATATGCACTATTAATAAAGGGGAACCCTCTTTCACATTTATTGAGGCCTAAAAAAGGCATAAAATGCCTCCAAAACTAAGTTTTTAGTCTGGATACCCAAATTTTTTAACATTCGATGGAATTTCAACATCTTCTAATGGGGGTTTTTTTCCTTTTCCAAAGGGGACTAATTTTTCATTCATATTAATATTATGGATTTGAAATTTTATCATTTTTCACAATGTACTGTTATTTATAGGAAAATATATAACAATATATACATATTTTTTATATATTCACACATAAAAATTTATTTTTATAAAAAAGTAATTAAAAATATTTACATATAAAATGTATTTATCTATATATAAACCTTATCTAAATAAAAAATAATATCCATTTTATTTAAAATAAAAATATATGAATATTTATATACTTATATATATAGTGTGTGTGTGTGTGTGTGTGTGTGTGTGTGTATATTAGTGTGTGTCTGTATAAAAAAATTGATATATATTATCAATATATTTTATCATATGTATATGAATATTAATATATAATATAAGTAATTATATAAATATATATATAAATATGTTTAATTATTCTTACAGATAAACCTAAATATAATATGTGTGTGTGCCTTTGTGTCTGTATGTTTTATATATGTGTTTCTTTCATTATTTATTTATAAACATGCATGAAAAAACATATTTTATAAATGTACATAAAAATGATCTTATATATATTGATATAAAAATAAATATTCAGATAAAAAAAATTCATATATATAAATAAATAGATATAAATATATATTATATATGAATAAATATATAAATATATAAATATATAAATATTACTGACTATATATATATATTAATATATAAATAAATATATAAAAATTAACGTAATTAAATATATATATATATATATTATTATAATACATCTATATTAATTTACATGTAAATATTACTATGTTTATATATAAATAGACATATCATTAAATAGAGAATGAAACGAGATGGATAAGTGGTAAAGGTGCAGACATGCAAGGGAGAGGTCTCAGGTTTGAATCCAAGCAGAGGTAGGGGTGCACAGGTGGGTGTAGAGGGTCTAGCGCTGTTAAAGGGTGGGGGTGTGCACCTAGTGCTATTAAAGGGGTGGCGGCCGCGTGGGGTTGGGGGGGGGCTTCCTAGTGCTTTCGAAAGGGGGTCAAGCATTGTTAAAAGCGAGGTAGGTCTACCCGTCTGATTTATATATTTGTTCCCGATTTTTTTAAATTATTTTACTTTTATCCGCATGTTTTTTAGTGTTGATAAAAGGGGCCTTTATCTGTGCTTTTTTAGCACAGACAATAGGGACCCTATTTTAATAGCACATCAATTATCAACACTTTTTTACCACTAATAAAGGATTTTTTATAGTGCTAATAAAACCCAATTTTGTAGTAGTGGTTTC
Organism: Viscum album; assembly: GCA_963277665.1. Lineage (NCBI taxonomy): Eukaryota > Viridiplantae > Streptophyta > Magnoliopsida > Santalales > Viscaceae > Viscum > Viscum album. The sequence goes on from OY728140.1 coordinate 130,113,034, forward strand.
AAATTAATCCCGACGTTTGGCCCTCTGAAAAGAAACTATTTATTATTCCATTTTCATACATTCTATTTCCATATCTATTAATCCTCTTTCTCCAATTAAATATCACCAAGTGCCATAAAATTGTTTTGAAACACAATTGTTGAACTAACCACCAAATTTCAGTAACCAATACTAAAGGAATTCCTAGCACTGGACCCGTATACAATACCTACGCCTCCATAGTAGCCTTAATGGAAATGGATTTTTCTTAAACAAATTTTTTATAGGAAAGGTTAATATGTCCTACTGCCACATGCCTTAGACCACCAAGATTAATTTTCATATTCCCCAGTATAGTTTCCAACCATGAACCCCTTGATTGACATTTGAGGTTTCCATGAAGAACTCATCCTCCCTTGAGTAACCAGCACCCGTGCTTGGTTGAATAGAACTCATTATTTGAGCATAATTGGTCACACAATCTTGGTTCAAACCTTATTTACCGGAACTAGAATTACATTTTCAATAAAATAATATTGATATACTTACTCTTTCCCTTATCCACATCAATATGCCCATCTATAGTCAATTAATCTATTAAATGTCATATATTAGAAGCATTCATTTTATATGTACCATGATATTTTAGAAGTCCATGACTCAAATGACTAATTCATGATCAGTAGTCAAAGAATGATCAAAATAAAACCAACAAGTTCCAATGATAATCCTCTTCAAGCTAAGAATAAAAATAACTCCATCAAGATCTTTGAAATGTTGAAATCAACACAAACCCTGGGAGAAATGGGGTGAAATAAATAATGAATTTTATTATCAACACATAAAAATATACCCAAAGAATACCTATCAGTCCAATAAAGGACATGTTTCGAAATAGAAGATGAAACTGACGAAGGAATATTCAAATCACGGTGGGGGATGATCTATATTTATGTGAAAGTTGAGGTACCATATAAATAAGTAAATTTGAAGACCATTATGTTGGGTGCCTACCGAAATGGTTCCCATTAGGTTTCTCTATTAATGAGGTCTTTTTAACACGGGCTTATAATTCATGGATTAATTCATGTAGTGATGAATTTTTTGACGTAGCGACACATCTTCACGAATATATTTTTTCTATAAAAGGAGGTAGTGACAAGGCTTTTACATGATAACCACAACACCAAGAGAATATCCAATTTTTTGATCACCTTTTATCCATGATAATTTCTCCTTTTCATCAGATAGTTACACTTTTGAGACCCCTTATATATTTTGGGAGTCTCTACCATGTACTACTTCATTTTAGTGGATACGCCTTTCTGGACTAGGTCCCATTGTTTTTCTCTTTTGGGTTTTCCATGTTAAAATTCCTGGTGTCAACATGTATTTTCTATAGCTACACATCCACTTGATTTTTGAAGGATTATTTAAAGGGAATGAAATTTATTTATGTTCTATGTTTGCTTTGTTGTTTTTTGCATATTCATCGCTTTTACATCTTTCCCAACATTTTGTATTAGAGTGTTTGATTGAAGTCTTTAATTTTCTGAAAAGGGTGGAAGACATCTTATAGATAATTTTATCAAGGAATCAAAGGAAGTTATCAAAATACATTCGTGATACCAGAGGTGTTTCTAGGATATCGATTGTTTAACTGACTAGCATTAGTCATGATGAGTTTTTCATTTTTGTGTTAGTCAGAGTTCAGTTTTGGTTTTCTTTTTCTAGGGGGAGATGATTTTTGTTTCAAAAGTGAAAATGGTTCATGGTAATCCCCACTTGAGTTAGAGTGGGATTTTGTTGGGTGCCTCCCCAAATGTTTCCCATAGGGTTTCTTTATTAATAAAATGTTCTTATTACGGGTCAAGACCATGTGAATTAATTTATGTGGATACACATTTTTATGTGGAAACACATCTTCACATGGATTTTTTTTATACAAAAGGAAGAAATGATAAGGCTTTTATAGGACATATACAATACCAAGAGTAGATCCAATTTGTTGATCTCCTTTCATCGATGATCATTTTTCTCATGCATTGGATAGTTATACTTTTGAGATCCCTTCTATTTTTAGGGAGTCTCTACTGTGTACTTATTCATTTTAGTGGACTCCTCTTTCTAGACTATGTCTGTTGGATTTTTCCTTTTAGGTTTTCCACATTAAAATTTCTAGTGTCAACATTTATTTTCTGCAACTACACATCTACTTAATTTTTTCAGGCTTATTTAATGGAAAAGAAAATTCTTTCCGTTGAAAATTCTCTTTGTTATTGTTTGAACATTCATCACTTTTCCATATTTCCAAAGACATTGTAGATTCATATGACATTAAAATAGGGTCTTATTGGTTCATCCTCAAATAATAGGAGAATCTAAATATGTGATGAATAGAAAAGGCCTATAGTCCTTATTTCATTTAAACACCAATAAGTCAAAAGGAACTTATCGAAAGAGTTAACTGTGGGTAGAAGCTTTCCATAATTATCCAAAAAGGAGAGGTTTAAGAGTTGGAAGTGTTCACGAATTCAAGGGAAGAAATTGGATGGGATATAATGCCACCATTGAGGGAAAAACTTTTGGTTAATACTTTGATTTCAAGAAAATTGGGGAGGTTTAAGGTAGTGAAGCTAGAAAAATATAAAAGTTGAGGTGCAAGATATAAATTTACTGAACTAGAAATTATTTATTTTTAATTTATTTTTACTCTTATTGTTTTCCCACACAGGAGGATATGGTGGAAGGGGGGTTAGGGTTTTGGGTGGTGGTTGTGGGGTCGAGTCCTTGGGTCATATCTTTGTAGCATGTGTGGAGAAACCCTTGGAGGATGTAATAAAAATTTTGAAATTTTGTATTTTTTATTGAAACAATTGACTTGTCTTATCATACGATCATTTCAATGATGGGTGAAAGTGTATTATAACCTTATGTGTATCCAAGCATGCTTCGTGAATATCTGAATTTCACCATTTGAACTCTCTATGCCATCAGGGAGGATCCAGACTACGTATATCATACACCATTAATTGTATCAGTAATCATTCTATGCATTAATGACTCTATATATTTCAATAGATATTAAGTAACATCTTGTTTCTTAAGAGTTTTCTTGAAAACTCCTCTATTGGGTGATAAAGAATTTTCTAGTGAGGTTGTTGTGGGAACATTCTCTATCTCACTCTAAAATTTTATAAAAATATATATTTAGCTAAATGTATTGTTTATATCACAAATTCCCTTAACCAATCACATAATCATTAATTCAAACAAACATATAATAACAAATATAATGATAAAACATCATTTACCATTGGATATATAGATATCATTCTATCCAGAACCATAAATCATCCCATTAATCCACCTTGGAAATTTTCAAAACTTGCATAATGATAAATTATTTAAATAAATAAATATATCCACATTATTCATTCATTAACTAAATATATATTATATCAAATAAACTCAAGAATAAATATTTGGATAATATTTATATTAATAAATAAATAAATAATTTTTTTTACCATGTGAATACATGAGAGAAAAAAAATATTATATGTTTGAGTAATTTAAAAAATTACTTTGTGAACAAATATTTAATTAATATTAAACTCACATATGAATTGTTTTGACTAAAAAGTAATTGAATAAATGAAGTTAATTTTTTTGAATAATTATAAGTCCTTGTGTCTCAAATAAACTTTTTCCAACCATGTTAAATTAAAATAGAATTTAACTAAGATCCTAGATACACTTATTATGTGAACCTCTAAGATCTTTCAGAGTGACAGTAGGTTATCTTTAATAAAGTCCAAGATCTACATTTAGTAAAAGGTTAAGGCACCCATGAATAATGAAGTTAATATCACAACCATAATAACATCTTAATAATACAAATCGTGTAATATATTCTAGTTTTCTTGGTTTCACATCATAAATGATGTATACTTTTTATAATGATCATGTATGCTTGATTAAACATTCATTGGTTTCCAAAAATGGTCACTTTGATATCTTACCATGGCCATAGGTTTATCAAAAAAGTCCATTTTAATCAAGAATTCATAGATATCAAATTACATTGAAAAACAAAAGGAAAATACTCTATATGATTATTTATTAAAGCCACGTCACTAATTATGCATCCAATATATTATACAACATAGTGAGCATATTTCACCATAGTTTTCAACAAAATATATTAGTATAAAATTTTTGAGATGAATTAATAATAATTTAATGTATAAGTACTACAAATCATTTCCTTATATTAGAATATAAAATGACACATATAAAATGTGTAATTCCTATAGGCGTGTTTTTATCATAACATACTCTATTACAGATTTCCACATGCGAACGTTATGAGAATAACTCTTAGTGTCTTATAAAACTCCAAAACATGATATCCTACATCATATGTTTCACTTTTTGATAGATTTAATTTATCAATATAACATATAATTACAAATTTTTTCATGAAACATTAAGGTTCTTATCATAGGGAGGAACCACTGTGACCTTCTATTATGACAGATACTCTATAGACATTATCATATTGATTTTATGTAAAAGAAAACTCCTTACATGATAAGATATTTATTTATAACAATTCATTAGACATACTGGTAGTTAATTGTAATATTTTAGTCTATTTTGCGGTTCCAACTCTAAAATTCATCATTGGATACAGTTGGGATTGTGAGAGAACTCCAGCCCCCATAATAAGATCAATGACCTATTTACCATTCCATAATTAAGATCAATTCACCTTGGTTTAGATCCCCCTTTATCAATTCACTTATTGAGGTTTTTTCATGATTGGATTTCATAATGGAATCTTCAACCTCCCCCTTTGAATATATTTTCAAAATTTAAATCATCACATGGGCTCTTCTCCAAACTACAACTACTAACACTGCATGTGGAGACCCCAATATTTTTAAATAAGATGCTAGTATTGGTTTAATTAATATTCCTATCACTTATTAAAACGTATTTGAGAAAAAATTATTTTAAATGGTAAAGATTATAATTTTATACCCTGAATTTCATAATATAATCAGTTAGATACAATTTATAAATTTGAATTTATTATGTTTGCTTCAAGACAAAAATGATATTTCTTAAATGTAAATATGTTTTCATAACATGATTTTTAATTTTTCATCTACATATGGAAATATTTATTTATTAAATATTTAATAATTTTATTATTATCTTAATTATATGAATTCATAATGAAATTTATTATGATAATATTAAAAATAATTTTATCATGGAATGGATCAAGAATGTCATTTTTAATTTGAAAATGATTTTTTTTAGTCTAAAAATTATTAATTTAATATATAATGAGTATCATTTTTAAAATTTATTCTTTAATAATTTTATAAGTATTTTAATAAAATTAATAATACATTTTTAATCCTCTTGAAAATAGTTGGGGGAAGGCATTTAAAAAAAATATAAAATATGATATGATAGTACACAAAAAATGTGATGTATGATCACAATTTTTTATTGAAAACTATTATAAATTATTATAAATGATAATTTTACTTCAATTTATTTTTATGAAAGATTTAATGGAACTATTTTGAAAGTAAAAATATGATATCAATGTGTTCATTAGTTTATAAATACATTTGAATTTTAATAAGATCTTGAATTCAAGTAGAATTATTTCCCTTATTCATACTACCATGACCAGTCCCCTGGGGCTCGTTCCGTGACTACTCCAAGCCCGCCATTCATATGCATTGGTCTAGTGACTAGCACTGGAAAGGAATATCCTAAAAATGGAAAGCTTTGCCTTTAAACATGTACACACATAGAGAGGTAAAACCCCACAAATCTGACCACAAATAAAATAAGTGTAATACAAACACCAAAAACAACCATTACTGAGAGTAAAGTGTGTGAACTTAATGTAAAGGGGAAGAATACAAGCCCAACTAAAAGGAAAGTACAACAAATGAATTACAAGCTCTGGAGGTTGTCTGACAAAGATCCTACCTGAAGGGTAGGTACAACTATCCATCAGATGTCGTTGTAGCACACCACGTCTATCGATCCACCTCTAAGAACCGTCTAGTTATAGCTCCGCAAATTCCTAGAAAAAGTTGTCTATTGTCTTCACAAGACACAATTGGTGTGGGAAAATCCCAGGCACGGGTGAGTATAAAAAAACTCATTAGGGACCTCGACACCCCCAAACGTCTCTCATTAATCCACGAAGGAAAACACCACAAAGGAAATACCACAGAGTTAATATCACCAAGAAATATATCAATCACATAGTATAAAGTAAAATATGCAGCTCACATTAGGTATAACTAAGTTACATAAGTAAAGATGATTAGTAATAAAGCTAGATCATCTTATTCTATTGAGAGGCTATGTTGCTGATACACACAGGGTCTCTAGGTGCTGACCCACATAGGGTCTCTAGGTGCTGACCCACACAGGATCGCTAGGAGATGATCCACATAGGATTGCTAGCTGCTGACCCACACAATATCACTAGGGGCTAACCCACATAGGATAGCTATGTGCTGACCTGCACAGGATCTCTAGGTGATGATCCACATAGGATCATTATTCGTTCTTCACATCACAGCGAGCAACTGCATTCCCGTACTTATCACGCTTGATTCCAAGAAGATATTCTCCTCAATGCATCAATCATACCTCAACCACCACGAATTCCCACATAAAGTAACCCCAAATATCTATCTCATTGTAAGGGTTCCAATGTAGTAGGTGGAAAGTCAAAAAGACACTCGGTCTGTAAGATATGGGCATTTTTGTAAAAGGGGCCTAGTTGGATTCAATTTTGATCCAACCTGGTTGTATGAAAAATTCAACCAATACTCAAGTATATTATATTAGAAGGACCACATCATCGAAAGGGTCCCAATTCCACTGATGATGTGTTAATCAGATGCCCGGTTTGCGAGATATGGGTGTTTTAGTAAACATGGGTCGGTTGCGTCTTGGCCCGGTCCGACCTAGTCAGACCGACCCGAGCAACCCGGTCCTGGGGGTCCCTCATACCCAAGTATAACTTGACCGACTCGACCTTACCCAGTCTGGGTCTGGGTGGGTATGGTCTGGCCTGGCCAGTGGGCCAGGCCCAATGGGCCACACTGGACCCAACCAAATTTGGCCGAGGGTCCAGTCTGTCGGGTCGCTTGGCAACCCGGTCTAGTACAGCCCTTCCCGAATGGTGAGGGTGTGGCCTATCAACACGGTTGTAGCTAGCCGGTATGGGTTTCTCCCACTGGTCTGTGAGACTGGACCACAGGGCCGCGGGTCTGGCCCACTGGCTGGGGGAGCGGTCTGCCAGCCTGAAGCCTGACCCATGCAGTGCGGGCTGGTGGTGCGTCGTCTGGCTGGGATGTGGCCAGCTACTGCATCTGGCCTCCACAGGACCCATGGACATGTGGGACCCTCTTGTCATAGTTGAGCGACCGTGGCTCACCGAGCAACCCGAACGGCTCGGACGCAGGTTTTCCCTCTACACGGTGCCAGCTCGGTGTCACGTCTCCCCGCTACGATTGTTACACGCCGACGGGTGACCCACTCCACCCGGCCACCAGTACGGCTGGCATCTTGTTGTATCATTGTCTTCCATGTGGATGATACCGCTGCATGCCTCCACCGCCGGCATATTCTTCGAAGTACCACCGAACATACTCCAGTGGTCTGTTCTTCGGGTTGCATGTGCCTCCAGCCTCCAGGGAGGTGTCCTCTTCACCTAGAAGGTCTCAAATCCACATTTCGATCAATTGGGACAAACCATTCACAAAGGGCACACAGGTGGAGGGGATTATGCCTTGTTCGTGTCAGCCTGAACCCTCTACGTTAGAAGTTATTGTCTTAGGGAGGCTTGGGGATTGGTGCTCAATCAAACTAGAGATAAACTAATCCCAGATAATAACTCCAAAAAGAAAAGTCACCCTCCATTATAAAAACACGATTTGTAGATCATAGTTTTCTTGAATTGATCGGTGTTCATCATTTCTAGAATAAGAACAGGTAATAACTTGAACAAATTATTCATGTACCTCTTTGATGTTCGTTTCCATAATGTTATGTCCTCGAGGATTCAAGACGTCATTGTCGTTCTCCACTTCTGACTGCATTCTTCTATTTGCGTCGAATATGTTTGATGTTCGACACCATTTTTGGTTCTTTTGTGGAGAGTATGTTCATTAAAATTTTATTATAGAATCCTTTCAATTTAATTCCTCCTTCCACAAATTTGTTCGTCTAAAAAAAGAAACATGATGTTGTGTTTCTATTATATTGCAATGTTGTGTTGTTACACTATTTCATTTATGAAATAGTGTAGTGGTTTTGATTTCCCAACATGCAATTAAGTGGATTCCTTCATTGATCCTTGTTGTTGCCGCATCGCCGCACCACAGCGTCATCGTCTGCCTCTCAATGGTGCGAAGGAAAAATTAAATAAATTTTTAATGTTATTTTATTATTTTTTTGACGATTCCCTCATATTTTTTATCCGAACATTGGTTCAAAAGATAGAAAAAAAATCATACTCACATGATTACTAAACATACCTTAAAAAAAGTTCAAACATTAACTTTCATCCTTGACCTATGTTGGTCAAGGTTAGGCGCTGCCTAAGGGTAACATGCCAATCATAAGATCAACGGTACTCTTGGATTTCCAAATTGAGTTACCATTTATGAGTTATAAGGATTTGAAAATAAAATAAATGTTAATTAATTATTTTATTTATGGCCAAAAACTAACATCCATTTTTGGCCCGCACAACCCAATGTTAAAATCTTCCTAATAAAGGCATACCCTCATGATATCAATGGTGGGCTCAGATTTTTAATCTGTTCCACCGTTCGTGAGTTATAAGCATTTGAAAAATAAAAAAAATAATTTAATTATTTTATTTATGGTAATTCAATTTTTAGGTTTTCACTTTGGGGGCCTACGTTGAATAAAATAAATCATTCCTAGTGTAAACCCACTATTTTAAATGTAACAGGGCCCTCATATTTCATATCCAGACAACCTTAGGAGTTATTCCACTTTTTTAGGAAAACAACTCACGCACGCTATTTAAAGCTTAACATTTTTCGATGGATCATTCTAGGAACTCTGTGCCTTGTAAATGCATGTCGTCTCTGCTTCAATCTTTAAATGTTTTCATATAATTAAAAAATATATATGAAAATTTCAGGACATTAAATTATCCCCGCCTTAGGGCTTTACATCCTCGAAATCCAAAACAAAGGCTAATCAAACAAGTTGGGGTACTGAGCATGAATACGAGCCTCTCGCTCCCCTATTCTCTCCTAGAGATTCTCGTGCTTCCACCAAATAATCACCAGAGGAGTTGGACATCCACGAATTACCCACTCCTATCGATCCTCTATCTGAATCGGGAACTCCACAGACGTCACCCCGTCGACAATGTCCAGCTCGCCTTAGTCTATGATGTGTGATAGATCTTGCACGTACCTCCTCAATTGCAATATGTGAAAAACATCATGCACTCGGTGAATTTGTGGGGGAAGATCTAGGCAGTATGCCACCTATACAACTCTGCTGATGATCAGAAAATGTACGATGAACCTCAGATATTGTCTTCAACCCCATCCAAATCTCCACAATCCATGTCTGGGTGAGACCTGATGGAAAACGTGGTATCCCTCCTCGAAATCTAAGGGTCTCTTTATCCTATAGGAATAATACTTATGTCTGGTCTGTGTAGTCCTCATATGCTCTTGGATGATCTAAACCTTCTCAATGGTAGCCCGTACTGACTATGGACCCACGAGTGCTGACTCCCCTGGGTCTATCCAGCATAGAGGTGATCTACATGGCTGGTTGTGCAAGGCCTCAAACGGTGTCATGCCAATTGTGGAGTGGTAGATATTATTATAAGAAAACTCCACCAGTGTTAGGTGGTCCTCCCAACTGCAACCAGAATCCAAGACAAAATCACAAAACATGACCTCCATGGTCTTTATGTTCTACTCTATCTGACCATCTGTTTGAAGGTAAAATGTTATCCTCAAGTGCAGTTGAGTCCTGAATACCTCCTGAAACCCCTTCCATAATCAAGATGTAATGTGTGCATCACAGTCTGATATGATCATAAAAGTAACCACATGAAGTTGCACTATCTCTTGGAAGTGGAGGCATCCCAAGCCCTCTATAGATCCCTACTCTTGGATTGGTTGGAAGTGACCGAACTTAGTGAGTCAGTCCACAATCACCAAGATAGAATCATGTTCCATGTACATGTGTGGTAATCCCATCATAATTCTCATTAATATGCCATCTCAATTACACTCTAGTACCTGAAGTGGCTATTCCAAGCATGCTGGAACCTGATTCCCAACATTCACTTGCTGATAAGTTAGGCATCGTGAAATGAACTCTGCCACTGCTTTCCTTATCCCTGGTAACTGGTACTGACATCAGAAGTCTTGGTAAATATTTTACACACCAGGATGTACTTCCAAATTGGATGTACATAATTATCTTAACATCTCCTCCAATAACATCACCGGTACCATGGTACGTCCTCTGAAAATGATGTTGTGCTCCCCACCTATCAAAAATCTATTAGGAGGTTTCCCTGAGGATATCTGAGCACGTTGGGACTCACAATCAACATACACAAGTTTTACCTCCCTAACACGCTGAAGGAGTTGGGGAGTGATATTCATAGACTGAAGGTAAGCTTTTCTATCATCATCTACAAAGCATATTAGCATCGTGACTAGCAGCTCTATCTCCTCACTCAGCAGCTGCAAACCAGACCTCCTGCTGAGCATGTCAGCCACCACCTTCCCCTTCCCAGGAGTATATACTCTCTCAAATTCATAGTCCTAGAGAAACATGAACCACTAACCCCTTTAATTGATTGATGTTCCCATTGACCCTTTGGTAGTTCATACTCGTTCTCTACGGCCGCATGGATAAAGTGCTGGTAATTCATACATAACCTCAAACAGTGGCTCTTGCTAAGACCTTCCTCTAAAAGTCCCCTAATTGTACTCTCATATCCCAGAGCACTACGAGAGCCATCCGATATGAAGGTGTAGATATCAGTGCCATCCTTATGTATAAGTAAATGAAGAAGCCCCTCTCTCTGTGGGAAGGTAATATTGGAAACATATTTTGAAAGGATGTTCTAGAACTCCTCCAATACTAGTGGGAACTGAAAACTGAAAACACCCACTGCCATGAGGGTAAGGATGGCTGACTCATGAGTGACTGGTCGCACCCTCCAATGCATGAGTTTATCCCATGATTCTTGGGTTTACTTTTTTGCTATCAAAGTAAAATCCCATTCAAATGATACATATATACCACATTCTTTTTCCTAAAACAGTCAATATGAGGATGAACTGTGGATGACCACTCCATACCTAGACTAACGTCATAAGGCCTAGAAACTGCCACCAAGAGGTTTCAACTCAATCTCTCACATCCAGGGTCAGATCACAGTGTCAGAATAAGTGTGATTATTGAGTCTCCTCCCATAGGTAGCTCTAGACATAAGGTCAATTCAACAGTTTAACCAGAAACACTAGGTCTTGAACAATATTCAGGATAAGATGGAATGATTTGAACCTATATTTATTAATATGGAAATTAGTAGTAAACATAAATCATTACTCGAATCATCCCCAAAGTCTTAGTTTCATACTCCTTGACTGCATGTAGTTACTCCCTTCCCATATCCTCTGGCTGCCTAGTTCTAGTGGGGACCACATTGGGGTGGTGGTTGTAACATGTCCAAATGTATACCACCCCCTGCTGCTCTCCTAACTCCACTTCCACCTCCATGGACCTACAGATTCATCAGTCCCTATCACTTCCTCTTCCCAAAAAATTTTTACACATCCAAGTCTCTGAGACTGATGTTAGTATCATGCTTTCCTACTACTAACATTAACTGTCTATATCTGCTCAGCCAATGAACTTTCAACCACAAAGGTTCTCTCTATCACCCTAACAAAAGTAGGAATACACATAAGGATAGTGTTAGCTCAGATGTCCCTAAACACATCTCGCTCAGTGGTCCGAGCCCTGAATTACTGGTTGTATCGTTTCCATCGAGTACATAGAATGGTCGGTACGCCTCAATGAACACTCAGCTACTGACAGGTCGTCTTGCTGAAGTGGTAGAATCTTTTGGGAACACATACCCGATAGATTTTTGAGTAATGATACCCCTTATCTAAGAATGTTTCTCGAGATATGTCCCAATAAAAGTAACCTCATCATAAGATCAGGGTAATCTAAACCCTGCCATTGCCCTGTTGAGCCACATAGAAGTGTCTTTTTCAGGACTGGCATTTGATCTAATAGTTCCATGGCTAGATGAAAACATGGTCACCACCTCAAGCTAGTCCTTAGCATATTGTGAGTCAGGCTCTCCTCGAAACCTGAGGGGTATTTCACTAAAACTCTTGTTAGAAACTAATCCAACTTGTGTCCTCTAGAGGTTGTGCCGGTAGTAATTGCTTACCAATGGGAAATGGTATTGTTTGGACACCGCCCGAAGGTACCTTATTAGGAAACGATCCCTATACCAAAGCCTCATCACTCTGTGGACGATCCTTGTGGGAATGCACGGGAATCCTAGATGGCTGTCTATGTAGAGGCATCTTGAAAGAGAATCAACGTGAACCATGGTTAATAAGTTATACATAGTGAACTAACTCAAAAGAGATCAAGAGAAAAACATTTCCAAAACACATGCACGTATCGAGTCAGAAAATAGAGTTCGGGATCCTGGTGTATGGATATGTTGGCCGCCTCACCCCCACTGGACTCCCCGGACTGAAATCCAAACTCAAGACACTTAACATTATTCCCCCCATTAAAAATACAGACTCTTAGTTCTTCTGTAATGATCGACCACCTTCTGATACAACTTTGTCACAACCCTTCCCCTGGGACCCATGCCATGACAAACCTAATCCCTCCTTCCATAGGCCAAGGGCTGGTAACAAGCACAGAAAAGAAATATCCCAAAAAGGGAAAGCATTGTCTTTAAACATGTACACACATAGATATGGAAAACTCCACAAAGCTAACCATGATGGAAAGAAGAGCAATACAACAAACACAAAGTACCACCAGTGAGTGTAAAGTGTGTAAACTAAAAGTGAATGGGCCAGAATAAAATCCCAACTGAAAGGAAAGTACAACTGAAGAAATACTAGCTCTAGAGGTCATCTTCCGAGGATCCTACCTGAAGGGTGGGTACAGCTCTCCTTCAGATGTCGTTGTAGCACACCACGTCTGTCGATCCACCTTGGAGCACCGTCTAGTAATGGCTCCCCAAAGCCCTAGACAATGTTTTCCATCTTCTTCACAAGACACAACAATTTCAAGAAAATCCCATTGAGGGGTGAGTATGACAATACTCAGTAGCACCCCGACACCCCTAAAGGACTCTCAATAATCCATGAATAAAAACACCACAAAATAAATACCAGAGAGGTAATACTACCAAGAAATATCTCAAAAACATATTATAAGGTAAAATACACATCTCACACCAGGTATAACTTAGGTATAGAAGTAAAGATGCTTAGTCATAAAGTTAGATAATCTTATTCTATTGAGAGGCTCTGTTGTTGATACACATAGGGTTGCTAGGTGTTGACCGACACAAGATCACTAGGTGTTGACCCACACAGGATTGCTAGGTCCTGACCCACACAAGATCTCTAGGTGATGACCCACACAAGTTCGATACCTGCTGACCCACATAGGATCTCTAGGTGCTGACACACATAGGATCGCTATTCGTTCTTCACGTCATAGATGACTACTGGATTCTTGAACTTACCATGCTTGATTCCTGGAGGATATTCTCCTCAAGCCATTGGTTGTATCTCAACCACCACAAATTCTTACATAGAGTAACCCCAATGGACTGTCTCATTGTAAGGGTCCCAACACAACAGATGGTGTGTCGAATGGACTCCCAGTCTGTAAGATATGGTCATTTTTGTAAGAAGTACCTGGTTGGATTCGAGTCTGACCAAACCCAGTCATACTAAAACTTCTCCAAAACTCAGATAGAGTATCTCATAAAGGCCGAATCATCGTAAGGGTCCCAACTCCACTGACGGCACATCAATCGGACGCCCAGTTTGAGAGATACTGGTGTTTTAGTAAACACGGGCAGGTTGTGCCTAGGCCCGGTCCGACCTAGTTGGACTAACCCAACAAACCTAAACCAGGGGTCCCAAATACCCCAGTTTAACTCAACTGACTTGACCTGACCCGGTTCGGGTCTTGGTTGGTACAGTCCAGCCTGGCTAGTGGGCCAGGCCCAACGTCCCCTCTGGACCCGGACCGGTTTGGCTGAGGGTCCAATCTTCCGAGTCGCCCGGAGACCCAGTCTAGCCTGGCCCAGCCCAAAGGATGCGGGTCTAGACTACTGGCGCAGGACTGGCCTGCCAATGCAGGTGCGGCCTGCCGGGCCATATGGTCGCGGGACTGGCCCACTAGCTGGGGGCGTGGCCTGCCAGCCCGACGCACGACCTGCATGGTGTGGGTCGGTGGTGCACCGTCAGGATGAGACATAGATGGCTGCCACATCCAGCCTCTGATGGCTCTATTGATAATTATTACTAATTATTCTTAATTATTGCTAATTATTCCTAATTATTAGTATTTATTACTATTTGTTACTAATTATTACAATTTATTCCTAATTATTCCAAATTATTCCTAATTATTCCTAATTAATCCTAATTATTTCTAATTATTTCAAATTGTTCCTAATTATTTCTAATTATTTCTAATTGTTCCTAATTATTCCTAATTATTTCTAATTATTCTTAATTATTGCTAATTATTCCTAATTATTACTATTTGTTTCTAATTATTGTTAATTATTCCAATTTATTCCTAATTATTGCTAATTATTGCTAATAATTCCTAATTATTACTAATTATTACTACTTATTACTAATTATTACAATTTATTACTAATTATTCAAATTTATTCCTATTTATTCCAATTTATTACTAATTATTACAATTTATTGCTAATTATTGCTATTTATTCCTACTTATTGCTAATTATTTCTATTTATTTCTATTTGTTGCTAATTATTTCTATTTATTTTGAATTATTGCTAATTATTCCAATTTAAGGCTAATTTTTCCTAATTATTCCAATTTATTCTTAATTATTAGTAATTATTCCTAATTATTCCAATTTATTCCTAATTCTTCATAATTATTCCTCATTATTCCTATTATTTCAATTTATTTCTAATTATTCATATTTATTTCTAATTATTCATATTTATTCCTAATTATTCATATTTATTCCTAATTATTCCTAATTATTCATATTTATTCGTAATTATGGCTAATTATTCCTAATTATTGCTAATTATTGCTAATTATTCTTAATTATTCCTAATTATTTTTAATTATTGCTAATTATTTCTAATTATACCTAATTATTTCTAATTATACCTAATTATTCCAAATAATGCCTAATTATTCCTAATTATACCAAATTATTCCTAATTTTACCTAATTATAGCTAATTTTACCTAATTATTACTAATTATACCTAGTCATTACTAATTATACCTAATCATTACTAATTATACCTAATCATTACTAATTATACCTAATCATTACTAATTATACCTAATTATAACTAATTATACCTAATTATTACTAATTATTACTAATTATACTTGATTATTACTAATTAGACCTATTTATTACTAATTACCCATAATTATTACTAATTACCCTTAATTATATCTAATTATGACTGAATTCCACTAATTATTTAAAATAATCTCTACTTTTAAAAAATTAACACTAATAATTTATAATTATCACTAACAATATCAACTTCTTACTAAAAATAAGTACAAATATAAATCGATTTAAATCTAGTTTAATTAAAACTAATAAATAACAATTAAAATTTATAAAAAAATAAAATAAAAAAAATAAAATAAAATATAAATACCTTGAACTTTGAAATTTCGAAGGTGTTGGCGCCTTCCAATTGCTCTCGTATAAATGTTTTTAACAAAAAGTAATTTTTTACTTAGAACTGGAGAATCAAGAGAAAGGGAGAGGAAGATCTAAGTGAATTGAAAAAAAACGGATGGCGGTATATATAGGTTAGATTAGTTGCGATGGGGCAAGTTGCGACGGGATATCCGTCGCAAATGGTGGTATTTACGATGGGCCCCGTCCCAAATACCCTCGGCCGCATTAATTATAGTCAGCGGTTAAAAGGGTTTTTTCGACGGGACCCTTCGCAAATACTGCCTGCCGACATACTATTTGTGACGGGAGGCTTTGCACGTCGCAAATGGTTTTTACCACCGCCGGGTTTTTGCGACGGGGCCTGTCGTAAATACTCTCACCCACATTAATTACAGTCAACAGTTAAAAGGTTATTTGCGATGGACCCGTCGCAAAATCCCGACGGTGGTAAATACCATTTGCGACGGGCGTCTTTGCCCGTCGCAAATGTTATTTATCACCCCCGGGATTTTTGGGACGGAGATACGTCCCCGTTTCAAATACCCTTCCTGCGTTTTGGCGCGCAAACCGCGCCAAACCTATTATGATGGGTCGCCTATTCCCATCACAATTGACCTACTATTTGTGACGGGAGATGACTCTCGTCGCAAATACGTAGTTTGTCGGATCTTTTGCGATGGTATATATTCACATCGCAATTTCCCCATCGTAAAAAACAACTTTTCCCGTAGTGTCATAACCACTAAGCTGTTTCAAAAATGAAATAGCATAACGATGCAACGCCACAGTGTAACTGAAACACAACACCGTGTTTCTTTGTTTAAATGAATGCATTGATTGAAGGAGGAATTAAATTGTCAGGATTCTCTCGAAAACCTTTGATGAACTTTCTAGAGACCCAAACATGGCGTACATGGACATTACATTACTTTTGTGGAATACTTAATACATGACAAAAACATACGCCCAAAGACCATATTAGTTTAGTGTCTTTGTAAACTCAGAACATAATCTTATAACTTGGTGAAAGATCTTAAACAACACCCATAATGATCTTCCCCTTTCTTTTTTCCCACCTAAAACCTTTCTTTATATCCTGGGGAAAATAAAACATGAAAAGGGTGAGCTCAAATTTTCAGTAAAGGTAAACAATGGAAATATCAAGCATATCATATTCATAAGAACATAACATTTGAAAATCTTATCCTCTATAAGGGATCATAATATCATGTCATGGGATAAATCATAGAAGTGAAATGTAATCCCAATAATCATAACACATGACATGAAACTTTTTGGAATACACAAATAAGCATAGAAAATCATTTCATATTACTCAAGGCTCATTTCAAAGAACATCATAGAGGACAAAGTCCATTACTGAACCGAGTTCACTTCTCATTCCAGCCCTGTAATACTGATCCAGATTTACTTGCCATTCCAGCCATGTCTATCTCATGAGATATAATTCTTTAGCCAATACATTGGAGGGAGATATAGGTCCCACCCTTCTCATAATGAAACCATTCTTATGTGTTCCACAAAAACATAAATCATACATCATAGCATAACCCATGTAATAAAATAGGATTTGTATACATCGTGCCACCATAACATAATCCATATATGATAAAAGGACATCAAAAAATTATTCCATCATAATTTTATGAAATAAAAGTTAAAATAGGGATAGAAACATAACCCTATATCATCTTATATGGAAAATAATTTAGATAAAACACTTAAACTAACTTCTTGAGGAAAATATCCTTTCATTTTGAAAAATGTTTTCTTTTCCCAGAATGTCATGACATTTTAAAGTAAAAGTATTTAATTGAATATAAACTTGAAAACTTGTAAAGGAAGCTTCAAGGAAATAATTCTTTATGAAAGCATAAAAACTCGTTCATGCCGTATAAGTTAAAAAAAATATTCTTCTCTTACTTTTATTGAAAAAGTCAAAAAGTACATCGTATGGTCAAATAAATAAAGATTCCTCCCATACCATATAGTAAAAGTATGAAAAGGGTAAAAATGAATTTAAACATTAATAATATAATATTAAAAATTTTATTAGAATATATTTTTAGAAAATATGGACATGGATGATAAATATATCCCCAGTAAATACTTAGGAATTAACAATCTTGGATAAAACTATATTGGAAATGTTATCCCTTACCATAGGTCTGATATGATTTTTACATATCTAAACCTCCTATATAATTATTTAAATAATGGAATTGGATTATTCAAGAATCATATTAATTTTTATGATATCATATATAGTCATATTCTTATCTGTTTATTTGTTACATTTCATTGTTACTCGTTATTCGAGTGTCAACTGCTTTATGTTCTTATGAATGTTTTGTGGAATAAATTCTTATTACTATTTTTTTGTTATAGTTATCACATTTAAATAATTTTATTAGTATAATATATATCATTTTTATTCATTAAATCTGTTTATATAATCATTCTTCAATGATGATAATGTAGAATGAATCACATCACGCCGTGGAAACGGTAGGCCGTACGTACGCACAAGTGACGATATCATTCCCATGACTGTGGAATTATATTAAAGTGTATGGTGTATAGTATTTAAGAATCAATATCATTTTAAAATAATTATATATAATTATTTCATCATTATACCCATCCAAATATTTTGGTGATGAAAACCAGATTACACCATAGCATGGAGACGGTAAGTCGTACGTCCGCACACGTGGTGAATTCGTTTTTTGTATGATGGATAGAAGGTAAAATAGTGTTGTGTCATATTTATAATAAAATTTATGTATATTAGTGATAATTATGTTATTAATTTATAATGATACAACTAAAGAAGAGGAATTATAAGAAGAAATAAATTTTAATGAATCGATAGAAGAGATTACCTCTTCCCCGACTTTCATCCTTTAAACTTCCTCTTAGGGCACTAGAGTTGGTCTTTTGAGAAGACCAGAACCTCTAGAATGTTACTAGGAAACTTGAGAAGATGCATTTTCAGGGTTTGGTTGATCTTGAAGGCTTAAAATGTAGTGAAGAGGAGAGGGAGGAGGTTACCTTTTATAAGAGAGGAGAGGGGCATATTTGGAAACCTAAAAAATATTAATTTAAAATAAAATCAAACCCCACTTAAAAAACACTAAAATGAATAAAATTAGAAGATGAGATGATATAGGGATGTAATATCATAAACCAATAAAATTTATACATGTTTTGATTTAATTTTAAACCTTATCATTTTGATTTATCATTTTTAATGTATTTAATTTTATTTGGGGTAATAATATTCTAAATTTATAAATGGTTATAAATAAGTACTTATGTGTTATGAATTGTCCATTATTGGATAATTTATGAAATTTTCGACCATATAATTTTTAATTTGTATTTTTTAAATATTTTTGGGTTTTTTTAAATATTTAATAATATGTTATTTTTATAAAATATCAATAGTGTCAATTTTGACACTATTAATTTATTTAAATTTAAATAAAATCCACATAGAATATATAAATAAGAAAAATATATTTAATATATTTCTAACATGTCATATTCTTCTAAAAAATTTGTGGAGCACATTAATTAGTTCATCTAATATTTATTTTAACATTTTTGAAACCAGTTATTTGATCATTCTCTTCACAAAATAATTACTACAAAATTCTTTTATAATTATTTAGTATACTTATTTCTTGGATAAAAATTAAAAATAAAATACTGTGATTAAGATAAATCTAATAAAATTCATAATAATACTTTTAGTCGAATTTAACTTCTTAAAAACCCAACATTTAAAATGTTACATTTACTAAATTAGAAAGGTGATAACTTTGACATCATTTGAAATAAAATAATATAAGTGTCATAATCTATTTTAAAAGGCTCCAAATGGTCAAAATGTGGACCATTGTATGATTATAGATTATATATACTCTACCAATATGGTTTGGTCATGTGTTTGGGACTTTTGATGGGTATTAGTATTTTAATAAAAGTTATATTATTGATTTTTCACTAAATAAATAATTTCTGCATCATTAATGTATAAGATAATTATGTAAATATATATTTCTTAAAAATTAAAAATAAATTAACATGATAAATAAACTCATTTTACCTTTTAAAGGATTATTTATAATCTAATTTATATTTTTTATAACATTACATTAAAAATAATTTAATTTTTAATGTTTGAGTGAGACATATTTCACTTTTCATTAAATAAAATAAATTAAAAGTCTTAATCTCATGAAAGTGGGTTAAAATAGATACCATTTTGTCCCAAGTATGTTTTTGGGTGAAATATAGTCATCCAATTATATAAATACAAGTGTTAGGGTAATTTTATAATATTATTTTTACCCTTAATTACCCGATTTACCATTAACTGCGGTAAATAAAATTTACCGTAGTTACTATTCATAACTCCCAAACATAAAAGTAGTATATTAAAATAATTTGGACATAATGTTTCCAAATATAGAATCTAGTTTTCCAAATTCAAGAAATATATGTTACAGTAATTAATTTAATATTAATCTCATTGTTGAGAAAACATGTTTTAAACGTTAAAACATTTCAAAAGATTGAAATGTTTTTATCTATGAATTCAATGTAAAATTAATGATATTGACATAAATTATATTAAATTATAAAATTATATTAAATTGTAAAATTATATTCTATTTTTACTTTAAAAACATTCAATAGTATAATGTAACTATATAAATTATCTTGATGAAAAAAAGTTGTGTTTAATTAAAATTTAGCGTATTTTAAATATCCATCAAAATATGAATGTTCTCATAAAAATATAAAAAATTTATACAATGTAAATTTTTATATCCTGATTCCAAATAAGATGTTTTATTATTCAAATTGAACTTATAAACTGGTCAAAAACTAGATTTAAAATGGGTGCACCATCAAAAGTCGGTAAAACTGTATTTTTTTTGAAAAATACTTCTTTTATCCAAAAAATGTTTTGTTCTCATATTCTGTTCTAGAAAATGTGTAGGATGAGTTAAAATGATATTAAATAAAAAATTTGGTTAACACTATTCATAATGGATAGTTTAGATCCCATTAATTGTTATATCGTTGTTTAGTGAAACTCGGTATCGCGTACAATGCAAGGTATCGAAGAATCTCGCTATTGCATGAAACACAATCAATGTCAGGGTTGCGTGTAATGAAAGCTTACATTGATATCGTGTATAAAATAATAAAAACATAATACATTTATACATTAAACAAAATCTATACTTAGGATTGTGTGATATTAATTCTATCAAAATAACATGAAATTGTGTGCAACACAAGCCAAGAATAGTGTTGAAAATAATGCAAGCTAATACGGTGTTGCATATATAGAAAGCTAATATTAGTGTAGTGTACTACACATGACATCAATGAAATTAAAAATAATCTTTTTATAAAATGTCTGGGTGTTACCAACTTCCTCTTCAGCAAAGAATGAAAAATTCCATCGAACATCAAACATCTCTGACACACCTCGAAGAATGGAGTCAGAAGCAGTGAACAACGTCGACGTGTTGAAACCTAGAGGACGTAACATTGTGGAAATGAACTTCAAAGAGGTAGGGGTTTAATTTCTGAAATATCTTCCCGGTTCGTATTCTAAAAATGATGAATGCAGATCAATCCACGAACATGTTGATCTGCAAATCATGTGTTTATGCTGGAGGGTGAATTTTTTTTGGGATTTATTATCTGGAAATAGTTTATCTGTAGTTTGATTAAGAAAAAATCCCTAATCCTCCATATGATTATAAATTCTAACGCGTAGGGTGCGGGCAGACATGAACGAGGCATGGGCCCCTATGCCTGTGTGCCCTTTGTGAATGGTTTTTTCGAATTGACGATAAGGCGGGTTTGAGACCTTCACGGTGAAGAGGATTCCCATAGAGGCCATAGACCAGGTGGCATGAAGAACAGACCACAGAAGTGCATCTGGTGGTCCACCGAAGAATATACTGGTAGCGGTGTCATGCAACGGTGCCAGAAGCATGCCGGACGACATGACAAGAGGCTGCCGGCTGTGTCGGTGGCCGGTTGGAGAGGTACGCCTGTCAGGGCACCACGACGATAGCGGGGAGACGCGGCACCCGGTGGGAGCTCTGTAGAGGGACAACCAATAATTAGGAATAATTAGCTATAATTAGTAATAAGTACTAATAATTAGTAATAATTACTAATAATTAGGAATAATTAGAAATAAATTGTAATAATTAGTAATAATTAGTAATAAATAGTAAAAAATAGTAAATATAATTATATCTAATTATTACAAATAAAAAATTATATTATCAATATTTATGATAAAACAATATTAATATTAATAAAATAATAAAAAAAATTATAAAATATTAAAATTATCAATATTCGCAACAAGCATTGCTCTATTCTTAACATGTTCAAATCTCAAAGGGTCGCCAATTGTCAGGTTATGCGCAATAAAAAGTTTGTGTCAGCCATATCCAATGTAAACTCTATAATTGTCCTTGCTTGGTTGATCACCATGCAAGTATCATTGTAATAGGAGAACCCAAGTCATGCCCTTCTCATCTATAAAGATTATCTCACATAAACCTTTACATAGACCATTATTCCTTGAAAATTTAAGGGAAAGATACTGATGTACCATCAAATTTTTAAGGAAGAATGATATATGTAAAGGGATGGAGATGAATCTTAGATACGAGAACGACATTACTTTGGTCACCTTATTGCAACACTACTTGTGAGGTGATCAACCATGCAAGTACAATTATAGAGTTTACATTGGACAAGGGTGACATAAACTTTTTATTATGCATGACCTGGCAATTGGCGACCCTTTGAGATTTGAACATGTTAAGAATAGAGCAAATTCTATTCCGAATATTGAAAATTTTAATATTCTATAAATTTGTTATTATTTTAATTATATTAATATTTTTTTTCATAATAATTGATAATATAATTTTTTTATTAGTAATAATTAGTAAACGAAAACTCTTTGGATAATGAAGTGAAAATTTGTAATCATCTCCACAACGATGATTACAAAATTTCCTTTCATTATTCAAGTAGTTTTCATTTTTCTATGTATTGCTAAGTATTGCTAAAATAGTAATAAATTGTAATCATTAGTAATAATTAGTAATAAATTGTAATAATTTGTAATAATTAGTAATAATTAGTAACAATTAGTAATAATTCATAATAATTAGTAATAATTAGTATTAATTAGAAATAATTAGTAAGAATTTGTAATAATTTGTAATAATTAGCAATAAATTGTAATAATTAACAATAAATTGTAATAATTAGTAACAAATTGTAATAATTAGAAATAAATTTTAATAATTAATAATAAATTGTAATAATTAGCAATATATAGGAATAAATAAGAATATATAGGAATATATAAGAATCAATAGGAATAATTAGTAATAATTAGTAATAATTAGTTAAGAACAGTCAGGAACTGTTAGGACAAAATTTTAATAAATTTTAAGAACTTGACACAATTTTCAATGGATTGACAGCACTCGTTTTTCTCGATGACTTTTCACTTTTCAAATCTCACTAACTCAAAAAAATATGAAAAATGTGCTTCTATGTAGACATATTAAATCTGGTATGCATGAGATTTGATATGCATTCATAGTATCATATTTTTTATAATGTTTTCAGGTGGTGGCAGTTGGAAGAAGACGATTCATCGACGAAAAGGGGGCTCTTTTTTCTGACGGCTCATTTACATTAATCTTTCTCACACTCAAATCACAATGATGAATCTGGTCTGAGGTACGCATCTTCATTCTCATGTTACGATAATGAATATGTCTACCTATGACCTGATTCTTCATTGTGATTTCAGTGTGAGAATGATGAAAGTAAATGAGGCGTCAGACAAAAGTGTATCCGTCAATCCACTAGAAATTGTGTCACCTTTAATTAATCGAAATTACTAAGAATTAACAGTAATTATTTATCTTTTTTTCAGATCGTGTTTTTATAATTTCAAATTATTCAAAAACAGTGATGATTTGATATTTTATGTAGAAAAATATGGAACAAGGAAGTCAACATCAATCATTATTAGATGACCGCGCTTGGATAAATCAGCACAAGAATCCAAATGGTTCTGGTTTAAATCCTTTATATATTTAGAGTGTTGAAGATTTCTTAGAATTTGTATCTTTAAAACCAGAATATGTTTTAAAAGGCACAATTAAGTTTCCTTATAAAAAATGTGCTCTGAGAACATTTGACCCAGTTGACAAGGCTGGGGGACACCTCTTGCGATTTGGTTTTCAACCAGATTATGTTTTTTGATATCAACATGGTGAACGCAGTTCCAGAAAAGATCTTAATAACATGACTCTAGATCCATCATGGTTTCACAATTTATTAAATGATGTTACAGGACCATATGTGTGACAAATTGAAACTCATGATGATATTGATTTAACTCCTGAGTTGGAACCATCTGAATTTTATGAGTTGTTGAGATCTGCTGAGGATACATTATATCCGGGTTGCAGGATAAGAAAATTAGAAGGAGTTTCAAAATTTATGGCTATTAAATCAGATAATGCAATGTCAAACAACTGTTTTGATCAGATATTTTCTTTGGTTAAAACACTGTTTCCTGAAGGAAAAGTGTTGCCTACAAATTAGTATGAGGGAAAGAGGCTGGTTCGTAATCTAGGCCTTAGTTATCAAAAGATTCATGCATGTCCAAATGATTGCATCTTATATTCTAGCAAAAATGAGTCATTGGATAGTTGTCCCACATGTAGACAATCGAGGTATAAAGAATCTCAACCAAGGATGTCTAGATCGATTCCAGTAAAACAGATGAGATATTTCCCCCTTACACCCAGGCTGAAGAGTTTATTTATGTCTCAGAATATAGCGTCAATTATTTCATGGCACAAAACAAAGATTTCAACTGATAGAAGCTTGAATCATACATCTGATGGTGATTCATGGAAACATTTTGACTTCCTGCATCTGTATTCTGATATAGAAGCCCGAAACATGTGATTGGGTCTTTTTACTGACAGTTTCTCTCAGTTTGGTTCTTATGGTAGTTAGTATTCATGTTGGCCTATATTTTTAACTTCGTACAATTTCCCTCCATGTATGTTGATGATGGAGACTTATATCTTTTTGACTCTATTAATCACAGGACATCCGAAAAAGAATATTGATGTTTATTTGAAACCATTAATTTATGAGTTAAATGCCTTGTGGAGTGATGGTGTTAATACATATGTTGTTGCTGCGAAATAAAATTTCATATTAACAGCTGCATTGATGTGGACGATTAGTGAATTTACAACATATGTCATGTTATATGGTTGGAGTACACATGGTCTGAAATCATGTGCTTACTGTATGAAAGACAAAAAACCCTTTAGGCTCGTTAATATAACAAAACCATGCTATTTTGATTGTCACCGTAGATTTATTCCAACTAGTCATCCTTTTCAGCGGAACAAATCTCATTTCTGAAAAGGTACATTTGAAAGGGATGAACCTCCAAAGATGATCTCAGGTACAAAGTTAAAATTAGTTTTATTTTCATTACCTCCCATCACATTTCGACCAATAGTATACCAATAGAAAATTACTGGCTCTGGGAAAGAACGTAATTGGATAAAACGGAGCATTTTTTGGGATATTCCATATTCGTCTGATTTTTTGGTCCACCACATGTTGGATGTTATGCATATTTAGAATAAATATTTTGATAATTTATTTCATATAGTTTTGGATACACCAGGTAAGACCAAAGATACTGTAAAGGTACGATTAGATTTTGCCTAAATTTGTAGGTAACCAGAACTTAAACTATTTGAAAATGTCAGATCACAGAGTTTAATGAAGTGAAAAGTAACTTATAAATTGTCCAAAGAGAGTCGCTTAAAATTTTTTCAGTGGATTGTAGATTTGAGACTTTCATATGGCTATACTTCCAATTTGGGAAGATGTATTAAGAATGGTTATATTACTGGATTAAAAAGGCACGATTTTCATGTTATAATGGAAGTACTAATTCTGATTGGATTCATAGGTTTGTTGAATTCTATGATTTGGGATTTGATAACATACATATCATATTTTTATGAGACATTTGTGCAGTGACAACAAACTATGATGCGCTAAGAAAACTAGAAGAAGATGTTGGTGTAATTATATGTAAACTGGAAAAAATCTTTCCACAACTTTCTTTAACTCAATAGAACATCTGATATTACATTTTCCACATGAAGCTAAATGTGGAGGTACAGTACAGTTTTTATGGATGTACCCATTCGAGAGATGCATGTAGAAATTGAAGAAAAAAGTACGTAACAAAGCATCAGTTGAAGGCTCAATTGCCGAAGCTTATTTGCAAGAGGAAATTACTTTTTTCTACTCTCATTATTTTGAATCTCAATATCCCTCAAAGCACAATCACATGGGTCAAAATGAGGGTAATTTTAATGACGAAATGGATAATCAATTAATAGTTTTTAATCATCCAAATCTAGGTTTCGGTGGAGTTCATGAACGATGGATTTCAGATGATGAACATCATAGAGCTCATACATATGTTCTGCGCAATTGTGAAGAAATGAAATCATTTGTCCTGTGAGTGCTTCTATCACCTATTCTATAATTTATGTTACAGTATTTAAACTTATTTTATTTTTAGGTTATATGATAATAATATCAAGAAACAACTTCCACAAATTACAGCAGCTTCACTTGAAGAACACAGAAAAAAAAAACTCAATGGTTTCAAAAACTGGAAACATAAATTATTGATGGTTTAATATCAATTCCGTTTACTATTTATTATATTGATAATTTTTTTACAAATTTTTAGGTGTCTCAATATGCTGATAAAATTGATAATTGGTTGTATATATTGAGTAACCCACCATCCCAAATAGTTAAATCTTATAACGAATATGTGGTGAATGGTTTTCGATTTCATAAACTTTCATATGGGGAATCAGAAAAAACAATGAACATTGGAGTTTTCTTGAGAGGATCACATCACAGAGAAACTGAAGTTGACTTTAATAGAATTTTGGATGAAATTATTGAGCTGTATTATCTTGGATAGAATTACATAACAATGTTTAAATATCAGTGGTTGGATAATGAAAGAGGATTTCGTGTTCATCCGACTCATGGAATCTTCGATATTAAATATAAAAGTATTCTTGAAGTAAATGAACCATTTTTACTAGCTCAACAGGCATATCATATTTATTATGCAAAGTACTGTGCTATTTCAAAATACATAATCGATTTGTGGAGCATAATAAAAATGAAATCTCGAGAAAATCAGTTTACTCAAAATGTATGTGGTTCCACTGAAGTGGAAGAAATTGAAATTTTTTAAGATACTTCTCAAAATCCATCTAATTCACAAAGAGACGTGAATATTGATGATGACACACCACAATTAAGGATCGATGGTCATGAATATGTTAATGATGTTACAAATGAATTATAAATGAAAAGAGATACTAAAACTAAAACTCATATGGATATTGATGATGCTGAGGATGAAGATGAAGACACTGACATTGATAGCTATGGAGAAGAGGATGAAGATGAACATTGACACAGTTAAATTCTGGTTATAATCATAACAAATATATATCTACATTAAATAGTTATTTACAACTATCTGCTAACAGCAATCATTTTGTGTTTCAGATGGACTATGATATATTTCACGGGTTTCATGAGGCTAACCTACCGTTGGTTGAGGGAGATTTTGGATCATCTATCCCTCAGCCTACTGGCGGTTCAGGGGGTACGTAGAGGGGGCGCTGTCTTCCACGACTGATGATTCTTGACCCAATCCCCAAGCGACGTCCACATCTTGGTTTCGATCCACACACAAAGAGGTATGGTAACCTTTATATTTTAGTTAGATTTCATTAATTTATTTATATCTATACTAATTGTTTGATTATTTATTCCTTTTTCATAGATTTTCACATGTAACTATTGGACAGGGGAGCGCTATCTTGCGTAATTATTTTCCTCAACCATGGATCACATGGGAATAGATTCATGTTGATGTGTGATGCGACATGTTCCATCATTGGCGGGTACGTAAATAAATAATATTTATTTTTAAATTTATTTTATTAATAACTTGATATTATAAATTATTTGTATGGTTTATGGTATCATATTGATGATAGCATACACGACGCTATCCATGTGGCATGACAGGTTTCTATGTGTGACCATTTATGTCAGTTTTTGTACAATTTGAGAAGTACAACCATTAAGAAATCATTAGTGATAGAATTTGATGAGTCGGGTAGAGATCATCGACCAGAGTACATTTCATCTCACGTTTGGTATGGATTATTTTTACACTGGTTGGGTGGTGGATTTAGGAGGATATCATCAGTGGGACGGCAGAACCGGGGGAGACAGGAGGTGATGCATCAAGCTGGTAGTCGTACATTCAGTTCGCATAGAGATAATCAAGTAAGTATATTTTTTAAATATTTTATATAACTTTAAATATAAACAGTTTATTTTATATTTATTTAGGTAGTAGAGCATCCTAATATTACGGAGTTCAACACTTATCGGAGGATGTACAGTGATCCAGCCACTGGAGAGATTAGAGGTGATTTCCAGGGCCAGATTATGGTTAGTATTATTTTTTATGTTTGACAATTAACTGCATATAATATTTTCACAATTTTAATTTTAAATTTGAATTGAAGAAGTCATATGAGGCTGCGACCTCTCAAACACAGGCTGAGGGTCAGGACGAGATGACTGAGCAGACCGATGCTCACCATTTTGAAGAGGTGGCAGGGATACAGGCGAATTAGTATGGCTTTGAGAAGGGATGAGAATTTGGTATCGACTCTCATTTGACTCCTGGTACTTATTATGGAACTGTTGTGATGTCAACGTCCGGCTCGAGAGGATCTTGTGGAGAGACATCATCTTCGGGATTACAGTATCAGGAGTAGTTGGGAACTCATGTTGTTCTTATAGAGACTTTATAGAAGTAGCATGAAGAGATGTGTCGAAGGCAGCAACAGCAAGAGTTGCATCATGAGGAGGAGCTATGTCGACTGTAGCAGCGACGATAGTAGGAGTATCATGAGCAGATGGAGTACATGCACCGTCTGACTTGTAGTTTAGGGATGGAGTTTCCTCCACCTCCTCCAAACGACCCCCGAGTGATTTGTTTTTTATTTTACAAACATTTGAATTCATGTTTTACAATAATATGAACTATTTATAGTTTCTGTCTTTTATATTGGTGGAAATATTGCATAATTTAATTTTTTTTAATATTTTATTATTTATTATTAATATTATATTTTTCAATATTTTTTTATTTTACTATAACGACCCATACTTTACATACATTTTTCATACTTAAAAATTGAAGCACACTTATTACAACATATGACAAAACCACAAAGGACCGTATAGGTATAGTGTCTTTAGAAACTGGGAAACATAAACAACTGGTTCATAAATATTCTATAGTGTCTCCCATTTATTTCATCATATCTAGGGTACCTTTTAGCATATTCTACTTAATATCCATCTTCCT
Organism: Viscum album; assembly: GCA_963277665.1. Taxonomy (NCBI): domain Eukaryota; kingdom Viridiplantae; phylum Streptophyta; class Magnoliopsida; order Santalales; family Viscaceae; genus Viscum; species Viscum album. The sequence goes on from OY728140.1 coordinate 130,142,717, forward strand.
GACCTGGGGAAAAGAAAACATACAAAAAAGGGTGAGATCAAATGCTCAGCAAGGGCAAATAAAGGAAATAAAAATCATATCATATCTTTTTGAAAATCATAACCTACAAAAGAGATCATAATATCTTAACATGGAATAAATCATAGATGTGAAAATGAGATCCCCATAATCATAACATAAAACTTGAAACTTTGTGTCATGAACACATAATCATGGAAAATCATTTCTTGTTAGTCATGACTCATTGCCAAGACTATCTTAGCGGACAAAGTCCATTTCTGAACCGAGTTCACTCCTCGTTTCAGTCCTGTATCACTGAACTGAAATAACCTTTCGCTCCAGCCATGTCTATATCATGAGATATAAATCTTTACCCAATGCATTGGAGGGAGATATAGGTTCCACCCATCTTATAATGAATCCTTTCTTATGTGTGCCACATAATCATAAATCATACATCATCGCATAACACATGTAACAAAAATGGGATTCTTGAAACATCATGACATCATAAAACAAATCATATAAGGTAAATGACTTCATAAAAATAATTACCTCAAAACATAATCAAATCAATGTAATAATAGGGATAAAAACAGAACCCTATATTATCTTATGTGGAAAATAATTTTGATAAAACATTTGAACTCCATTCTTGAGGAAAATATCCTTTCTACTTCAAAAACACTTTTCTTTTCTTAACATGTCATACAATTATAAACTAAAAGAAGTTGATTAAAAATAAACTTGAAAACTTGTAAAGTAAGCTTCTTGAAAATAATGTTTTAAAAATCCATTCATGCCGTATAAGTTAAAAAAAACATTCTTCTCGTACTTTTGTCGGAAAAGTAAAAAAAGTACCTCGTACGAAAAACGACAAAAGATTCCTTTCATATCTTTTACTAAAAACTCACCGAAGGGTAAAATTTAATATAAACTATTGTAGAAGAATGTAAAAATTACATATTGAGGAAACATGGATGTGTATGATAAAATACACCCTAGTAATACTAAAGTATAAACAATCTCGGATAAAAATGAGATTGTGATATTTCCCTTACCTTAGGTCCGGTTTGCTTTGTACGTGTCCGAAGCTCCTGTATAATGGTTTAAATAATGTTATTGACTTATTCCAGAATCATACATATTGATATGATATCATATATGGTAATATTCTTAGCTTCTTATTAGTAATATTTCATTGTTACTTGTTACTCGGGTCTTTATTGCCTTTTGTTCTTATGCGTGTTTTGCCGAATAAATTCTTATTCTTCTTTTAAGGTTATAGATACCTTATATACAGAATGGTATTAGTGTAACATATATCATATTTATTCATTCAATTCACTTATATAATTACATTGTAATGATGATCATGTAGAACGAGTCGCATCACATCGTGGAGACGGTATTCCGTACGTACGCACGAGCGATGATATTGTTACCATGATCATGGAATTGTATTTAAGTGTATTTATACTATTTCAGTATCAATATCACTTTATAATAATCATATATAGTTACTCATTACACCATTATACTCATCCTTGTAAGGTGATGGTGGAAAATAGATTACACCACGGCGTGGAGACGGTATTCCGTACGTACGCACGCGCGGTGATTTCATTTTTCTGTAGGATGGATAGAAGGTGAATTAGGGTTGTTTAATATTTATAATAACATATCAGTATGTAAGTAATACTGATGTTATTACTTTATCATGAAAAAACTAAAGAAGAAGAAGTTGAAGAAGAAAGAAATTGAAAAGACCGGTAATGGATATTACCTCTTCTTTGAAACGCCTCTTTGAATCCTCCACTTAGAGAACTAAGATTGGTCTTTGAAGAAGACCAGGACCTCTAGGATTATTCTAGGGAAGTGGAGAAGGGATTTTGGCAGGGGTTGGACGAGCTTGAGTGCTCAAATTGGTGTGAGGAGGAGGGGGAGGAGGTGCCCTTTTATAAGGGAGGAGTGGGGCACCTTAGGAATATCTCAAAATATTATTTTATATTAAAGTCAAAATCGGTTTATAATGGTTACAAAGGGTCTTATTTCTAAGGTAATGTGGGGATGGGTCAAAATCCTATCAACCAATAGGATTTAGACAAGTTTAGGTTATTATTTTAACCTTATCAATTAGATTTAACTCTAAGTTAAATAATTTAACTTTTACCGTGACTTTTTTTTCTTACACTATATGGTAAATACACTTACTATAACATGCCAAACGAACCCCAAGTTGTTTATTATTAATATACATATCCTTATCTAAGTCATTTGGCCGAACCTTATATTTTTAGGAATAAAATAACAATTAATAATATAATATTTGTTTTAAAAACTATTTTATGTCAATTTTGAAACTATTTAGTAATTGATTTTTGTGAAAATAATAACAGAATTATATGTTCGAACCAAGTAGATTAAATCAACACTAATATATCATAGTAACCTAGAAAATTAGTGTAATTCATAAAAATTCTCAAATTACATTTATTTGATCATTTATAACATCAATTATGTTAACATTTCCTTAAAAGGGTAATTACTGCATCATCGTTGTGTCATAAATAAATTAATTTATTTAATGTATAAAAATTATAAATAAACTATAATTATGTAGGAAATATTTTTATCTTTCTAATGAATATTTATAGTCGAATTTATCTTGTGTATAACCCCATATTAAAAATTATTTACTTATTAAACTTTGATTTTAACTATTTTAACCCTTCTTTAAATAAATTAATAATAAATGTCCTAATCTAATACAAGTGGGGCTAAATGGTCATAGTTTATTCCTAAGTTTGTTTTTGGTATAATTAAACTTATCCAATAGAATTAGGACATGTGTTAGGGTAATAATAATAATATCATCTTTACCCTTAATTACCCTATTTACTTTTTACCGTGGTAAAAAAAAGTAAAAACTTACTATTCACCAAAAATTATTTTCATCTAATTGAACCACATTTTAGTCCTTGATATTAACCGTGTCTCTCGGATTTTCGAAATTCCACTCACAGAAGCGGTAAAATTAAGTTTTATGAAAAATTCAGTTTTTTAACTACCACTTAGTCGTTTCACTATTCATCAAAAATTGAATGTTTTCAGAAAAATACCAAAATTTCACCCTAGGCTAATTTCGATATTACGAATCCAAAAATGAAGTCCATTTTGAAAAATAATATTTATAAAATTTCAAAAAGTGGTTATTACTATTCATAACGGCTAGTTTTAATAATATTTTAATAGCATATCGTTGTTTAGTGAAACTCGGTATTACGTACGACGCACACTATCGAGGAAGGTCGCGATTTCATGTAAATTAAGTAAAGATAGTGTGTAGTGAAAGATTACTTTGATGATATATATATAACATAAAAACAAAATATTACTCATAAAAATATCGGGTGTTACATTCTACCCCCCTTAAAAAGAATTTCGCCCTAAAAATTCGTCACTTTGTAACAAACAGATGAGGATACTTCTCCCTTATCATATCCTCAATCTCCCATGTAGCTTCTTCAAGTTGTTGGTTCCTCCATAAAACTTTCACCAATCAAGTGGTCTTGTTTCATAGGACTTTTCGCTATGATCCAGAATCTCTATCGGTTGTTCTTTATAAGAAAGATCTTGCTCCAGCGGTACAACTTCTGAGCTGAGTACATGTGAAGGATCAGGTATGTACTTTCTCAAGAGATATACATGGAACACATCATGAACTTGAGAGAGATTCGGTGGAAGCGCTAATCGGTAAGCTACCTTTCCAACACGATCCAGTATTTTGAAAGGACCGATATATCTAGGGCTCAACTTCCCCTTCTTTCCAAATCTCATAACCCTCTTCCAGGGAGATATTCGTAAGAACACTTTATCACCCACTTCAAACTCTAGGTCTTTTCTTCGGTTGTCGGCATAACTTTTCTGTCAACTCTGAGCTTCTCTTATGTGTTGTTGAATAGTTCTGACCTTTTCTGCCATTTCATCAACGAGATCAGGTCCTAATAGCTTTCTTTCCCCAATATCATCCCAGCAAGTAGGAGTCCTGCATTTCTTTCCATAGAGAGATTCATAAGGAGCCATCTGAATACTGGAGTGAAAGATATTATTATAAGAAAATTCCACCAAAGGTAGGTGTTGATCCCAACCTCCTTTGAAATCCATAGAGAAAGCTCTCAACATATCTTCTAGGGTTTGAATTGTTCTCTCAGACTGACCGTCTGTCTGAGGATGATAAGAAGTGCTGAAACTCATCTCTGTATCCAGAGTATGCTAAAGACTTCGCCAGAACTTCGAGGTAAATCTCGGATCCCGATCAGATATAATAGAAAGTGGTACTCCATGCAATCTTACCACTTCCTTTACATATATCCTGGAAAGATGATCTAGAGAGAAATCCTCTCTAATAGAAATGAAGTGTGAAAACTTTGTAAGACGATCAACTATGACCCAGATAGCATTATTGCCTTTGGATGTTTTAGGAAGTCCTGTGACAAAGTCCATAGTGATGTTTTCCCATTTCCATTCGGGTATGGGTAATGGTTGTAACATCCCCTTAGACTTCTGTCTCTCAACTTTAACTTGTTGAAAAACCAAGCATTGAGGGACATATTCAGCAACATCTATTTTCATGCCATCCCACCAGAAGTACTCTTTCAGGTCCCTATACATCTTCGTGCTTCCAGAATGACTAGAGAATGAAGAACTATGAGCCTCATCCAGCATCTCCTTCTTCAATTTGGGGATGGGAGGAACACAAACCCGATTCCTGAACTTTATTATCCCATCACAATCAAGGTTGAATTCAGGAACATTTCTCACCTTCTTTTGTAACTCGATATCTTCTTTCTGTGCCTCTTTAATCTTCACATGAATAGATGGTTGAACATTAATTTGAGAAAGATAAGATTTTTCCCCTTCCATTATAATTCCAAGATCCATCCTTTGTAAATCCATAAATATTGGATCTTTTGTGATCCTCATCATGGATAAACTAGCATGGTCTTATCGACTTAATGTATCTTCCACCTTGTTTGCTTTCTCAGGGTGGTAATGGATTGAGCAGTCATAATCCTTAATCATCTCCAACCATCTTCTTTGACGCATATTCATCTCCTTTTGTGTGAAAATATACTTTAAACTTTTATGATCAGTATAAATATCACACCTTTCACCATAAAGGTAATGCCTCCAAATCTTTAATGAAAAGATTACCGCAGCTAACTCCAAATCATGTGTTGGGTAATTCTGCTCATGGATTTTCAACTGTCGTGAGGCATAAGCTATCACCATATCATTTTTCATAAGAACACACCCCAATCCCTTCTTGGATGCATCACTGTAGATCACAAACCTTTCTCCACTACAAGGCAGTGTGAGCATAGGTGCACTGGATAACCTTCTTTTCAACTCCTTGAAATTCTCTTCACATTCCTCTGTCCAAACAAACTTAACTCCTTTCCGAGTCAACTTGGTGAGTGGGTTAGATAATCGTGAAAAATCTTTTACAAAACGTCTATAATATCCAGCCAAACCAAGAAAACTTCGGATCTCATTTACTGTTGTTGGTCTCGACCATCTTTCGATAACCTCTTTTTTTGCTAGATCCACAGAAATCCCCTCTTTTGAGATTATGTGACCCAAAAATGCAACTTTTTGAAGACAAAATTCACACTTGGTAAATTTGGCATAAAGCTTCTCCTTTATCAGGGTCTTCAATATAATTCTCAAGTGATCTTCATGCTCTTCCTTTCTCTTTGAATAGACAAGAATATCGTCTATAAATACTACCACAAATTGATCAAGATAGTCTCTAAATACTCTATTCATTAGATCCATGAAGATAGCAGGGGCATTAGTAAGACCAAATGGCATCACTATAAATTCATAGTGTCTATACCTTGTACAGAAATCCGTCTTTGGTATATCCTCCCTTTTGACCCTTAATTGATGATACCCTGAACGAAGAACAATCTTGGAAAAGTATTGAGCTCCACGTAGTTGGTCAAATAAGTCATCAATGCGTGGGAGAGGATATTTGTTCTTGATAGTGATCTTGTTAAGTTATTGATAATCAATGAAGAGTCTCATTGATCCATCTTTCTTCCTAACAAATAGAACATGTGCTCCCCAAGGTGACACACTAGGGTGTATGAATCCTTTATCAATATTCTCTTTGAGTTTCTTCTTCAATTCCTGTAACTCAATTGGGGCCATTCTATAAGGTGTCTTTGAAATAGGCAAAGCACCCGGTACGAGTTCTATTGAAAACTCAACTTCACGATTTGGTGGAAGACCTGGTAATTCCTCCGGAAAGACATCATCAAACTCCCGTACGATGGGAATATTCTTAATCGCGAGTTTCTCACCAACCATTTTAGATAAATAACCTTCATTTAGTGGAATCAATACCCATAAAATGGAAGAAATTTCCACTGGAAGGTTATGTTCATCCTTGCATTGATAGATGATCATAGATTGATCTGGAATATGAAATGTGAATTCTCTTCTTTGGAAATTGATATGAGCTCCGTATAAAGAAAGCCAATCCATGCCAAGAATCACATCAAATTCCACTAAAGGAAGGATCACAAGATTTTTCGGAAGCACTTTCCCACAAACGTCAATTGGAGAATAATTATAAACTTTTGATGCGATTGATGTGCCATTAGGTGTTGTCACAGCTAACTCAACATCTAATTGTTGAGGTAATACAGTGATACCCTTAGAAAATTCTTCAGAAATAAAAGAGTGGGTGGATCCAGAATCAAATAAAACATTTGCTACTTTAGAGTGGATGGTAAGTGTACATTTCACCACATCGTTATCGTACTCCACATCGCTGATAGAAATTGCATGTGACTTTCCTTTGTCTTTATCCTTAAGAGTTTATTGACGTCGACCATCATCATCAACCCTTGGATTTGGGCATTGATTGGCATAATGACCCATCTCCTTGCACTTGAAACATTGAAGTATAGTAGGTTCATTCTATGTATCCCTTCCATTGTTTGCATAATTAGACATCTTCTTCCCATTATCGCGGCATTCAAATGCCCGATGAACTTCCTTTCCACATTTGAAACATTTACTTTTCCCTTTAAGACAACTCCCTCCATGTTTCTTTCCACACTTTGAGCATAAGGGAAAGCTCATCTTCTTTTCAGTGTGATCTTTAGATTTTCCTTTGAATTCCATTTTCCTCTTCTTATCAAACCCATATGACTGATGGGTTACTCCAATCTCTATCTCGAATTTGAGAGAAAATCGAATGATTTCCTCATAGCTATTGAAGTCACTTATGGATAACGCCCTTCGAAGACATGGTTTTAAGCCACTAAAGAATCAATCGATCTTACTCTCAGGTTGGATAATAATACTAGAAGCGTACCTTGCAAGTCTTGTAAAATTTGCATCATAAGTACCAACAGATTCATCATCCCTTTGCTTCAGTTCAAGAAACTATTTCTCCATCTTTGTTCGGAGAATACGAGGGAAGTACTTACTGAAAAATAAGTTCTTGAACTCGTCCCATTCCATGTACTCAATTTCATCCATTTGCCTCGTATTCTTAATAAGATTCCACCATTGATCAGCATCTCCTTCCAAACGATACACTGCTAGGATGACTTTATCATGTTCAGAACATTGAAGAACTGTAAATATCTTTTCAGCAGTACTAATCCATTGTTCAGCAACTAATGGATCAGTAGACCCGCTGAAAGAATGTGGACGCTGCCTCATGAAGGATTCAACAGAATTTTGCTCCTTCCTTTGCTTGTTTGGAAGTCCTGCATGATTCATAGCTTGAGAAAGTTGTGTGAGCATGGCTACAAGATTTTGCATTCTAACTCCCATATCGTTTGGTTGCTCAGGGGGACAATCATTGCATTTCCCATCGCATTCCGCATTAACACGGTTCCTTCGTGTTCCAGCCATTGACTAAAACCAAGAAGAACAGTGTGAGCAACTCTAATTATAATAGTAAAACCACATAATTCAGGAATAAAATTTTCACGCTTAAGGTCTTATCCTAGGTTATTTATGGCCATTTCTAAAACACTAAGATTGTGTTCTATGCTTAGACTTATCCTTAGGGTTCTTACTAAGGCTTTCACATCCTAGTTTCCAAAGGATGACTATACCTTTCCTCTGGTACCAACTATACCGACCCATACTTTACATACATTGTTAATACTTCAAAATTGAAGCACACTTATTACAACATATGACAAAACCACAAAGGACTCTATAGGTATAGTGCCTTTAGAAACTGGGAAACATAAACAACTGGTTCATAAATCTTCTACAGTGTCTCCCATTTATTTCATCATTTCTAGGGTCCCTTTTAGCATATTCTACTTAATATACATCTTCCTGACCTGGGGAAAAGAAAACATACAAAAAAGGGTGAGCTCAAATGCTCAGCAAGGGAAAATAAGGGAAATAAAAATCATATCATATCTTTTTGAAAATCATAACCTGCAAAAGAGATCATAATATCTTAACATGGAATAAATCAAAGAAGTGAAAATGAGATCCCCATAATCACAACATAAAACTTGAAACTTTGTGGCATGCACACATAATCATGGAAAACCATTTCTTGTTAGTCATTACTCATTGCCAAGACTATCTTAGCGGACAAAGTCCATTTCTAAACTGAGTTCACTCCTCGTTTCAGTCCTGTATCACTGAACCGAAATAACCTTCCGTTCCAGCCATGTCTATCTCATGAGATATAAATCTTTACCCAATGCATTGGAGGGAGATATAGGTCCCACCCATCTTATAATGAATCCTTTCTTATGTGTGCCACATAATCATAAATCATACATCATCTCATAACACATGTAACAAAAATGGGATTCTTGAAACATCATGACATCATAAAACAAATCATATAAGGTAAATGACTTAATAAAAATAATTCCCTCAAAACATAATCAAATAAATGTAATAATAGGGATAAAAACAGAACCCTATATTATCTTAGATGGATAATAATTTTGATAAAACATTTGAACTCCATTCTTGAGGAAAATATCCTTTCTACTTCAAAAACACTTTTCTATTCTTAACATGTCATACAATTATAAACTAAAAGAAGTTGATTAAAAATAAACTTGAAAACTTGTAAAGGAAGCTTCTTGAAAATAATGTTTTAAAAATCCACTCATGCCATATAAGTTAAAAAAACATTCTTCTCGTACTTTTGTCGAAAAAGTCAAAAAAGTACCTCGTACGAAAAACGACAAAAGATTACTTTCATATCTTTTACTAAAAACTCACAGAAGGGTAAAATTTAATATAAACTATTGTAGAAGGATATAAAAATTACATATTGAGGAAACATGGATGTGGATGATAAAATACACCCAAGTAAATACTAAAGTATAAACAATCTCGGATAAAAATGAGATTGTGATATTTCCCTTACCTTAGGTCCGATTTGCTTTGTACGTGTCTGAAGCTCCTGTATAACGGTTTAAATAATGTTATTGACTTATTCTAGAATCATACATATTTATATGATATCATATATGGTCATATACTTAGCTTTTTATTAGTAATATTTCATTGTTATTTGTTACTCGGGTCTTTATTGTCTTTTGTTCTTATGCGTGTTTTGCCGAATAAATTCTTATTCTTCTTTTAAGGTTATAGATACCTTATATCCAGAATGGTATTAGTGTAACATATATCATATTTATTCATTCAATTCGTTTATATAATTACTATGTAATGATGATCATGTAGAACGAGTCGCATCACATCGTGGAGACGGTATTCCGTACGTACGCACGAGCGATGATATTGTTCCCATGATCGTGGAATTATATTTAAGTGTATTTATACTATTTCAGTATCAATATCACTTTATAATAATCACATATAGTTACTCATTACACCATTATACCCATCCTTGTAAGGTGATGGTGGAAAATAGATTCCACCACGGCGTGGAGACGATATTCCGTACGTACGCACGCACGGTGATTTCATTTTTCCGTAGGATGGATAGAAGGTGAATTAGGGTTGTATCATCTTTATAATAACATATCAGTATGTAAGTAATACTGATGTTATTACTTTATCATGAAACAACTAAAGAAGAAGAAGTTGAAGAAGAAAGAAATTGAAAAATCGGTAATGGATATTACCTCTTCTTTGAAACGCCTCTTTGAATCCTCCACTTAGGGAACTAAGATTGGTCTTTGAAGAAGACCAGGACCTCTAGGATTATTCTAGGGAAGTGGAGAAGGGATTTTGGTAGGGGTTGGCCGATATTTAGTGCTAAAAGTGGTGTGAGGAGGAGGGGGAGGAGGTGCCCTTTTATAAGGGAGGAGAGGGGCACCTTAGGAATATCTCAAAATATTATTTTATATTAAAGTCAAAATCGGTTTATAATGGTTCCAAAGGGTCTTATTTCGAAGGTAAAGTGGGGATGGGTCGAAATACTATCAACCAATAGTATTTAGACAAGTTTAGGTGATTATTGTAACCTTATCAATTAGATTTAACTCTAAGTTAAATAATTTAACTTTTACTGTGACTTTTTGTTTTCTTACACTATATGGTAAATACACTTACTATAACATGCCAAACGAACCACAAGTTGTTTATTATTAATATATATATCCTTATATAAGTAATTTGTCCGAACCTTAGATTTTTAGTAATAAAATAACAATTAATAATATAATATTGGTTTTAAAAACTATTTTATGTCAATTTTGACACTATTTAGTAATTGATTTTTGTGAAACTCATAACAGAATTATATGTTCGAACCAAGTTTCTTAAATCAACCCTAATATATCATAGTAACCTAGAAAAATAGTGGAATTAATAAAAAGTCTCAAATTACAATTATTTGAGCATTTATAACATCAATTATGTTAACATTTCTTTAAAAGGGTAATTACTGCATCATCGTTGTGTCATATATAAATTAATATATTGAAAGTATAAAAATTATAAATAAAATATAATTATGTAGGAAATATTTTTATATTTCTAATGAATATTTATAGACGAATTTATCTTATGTATAACCCCATATTAAAAATTATTTACTTATTAAACTTTGATTTTAACTATTTTAACCCTTCTTTAAATAAATTAATAATAAATGTCCTAATCTAATCCAGTGGGGATAAATGGTCATATTTTATTCCTAAGTTTGTTTCTGGTCGAATTACACTTATCCAATAGAATTAGGACATGTGTTAGGGTAATAATAATATCATCTTTACCCTTCATTACCCTATTTACTTTTTACCGTGGTAAAAAAAAGTAAAGAGTTACTATTCACCAAAAATTATTTTCATCTCATTGAACCACATTTTAGTCCTTGATATTAACCGTGTCTCTTGGATTTTCGAAATTCCACTCACAGAAGCGGTAAAATTAAGTTTTATGAAAAATTCAGTTTTTTAACTACCACTTAGTGGTTTCACTATTCATCAAAAATTGAAAGTTTTCAGAAAAATACCAAAATTTTACCCTAGGCTAATTTCGATATTCCGAATCCAAAAATGAAGTCCATTTTGAAAAATAAAATTTATAAAATTTCAAAAAGTGGTTATTACTATTCATAACGGCTAGTTTTAATAATATTTTAATAGCATATCGTTGTTTAGTGAAACTCGGTATTACGTACAACGCACGCTATCGAGGAAGGTCGCGATTTCGTGTAAAGTAAGTCAAGCTAGTGTGTAGTGAATGATTCCTTTGATGATATATATATATAACATAAAAACAAAATATTACTCATAAAAATCTCGGGAGTTACATTCTACCCCCCTTAAAAAGAATTTCGCCCTCGAAATTTGTCACTTTGTAACAAACAGATGAGGATACTTCTCCCTTATCATATCCTCAAGCTCCCATGTAGCTTCTTCAAGTTGTTGGTTCCTCCATAAAACTTTCACCGATCGAGTGGTCTTGTTTCGTAGGAATTTTTCACTACGATCCAGAATCTCTATCGGTTGTTCTTCATAAGAAAGATCTTGCTCCAGCGGTACAACTTCTGAGCTGAGTACATGTGAAGGATCATGTATGTACATTCTTAGGAGAGATACATGGAACACATTATGAACTTGAGAGAGATTCGGTGGAAGCGCCAATCGGTAAGCTACATTTCCAACACGATCCAGTATTTTGAAAGGACCGATATATCTAGTGCTCAACTTCCCCTTCTTTCCAAATCTCATAACCCTCTTCCAGGGAGATATTCGTAAGAACACTTTATCACCCACTTCAAACTCTAGGTCTTTTCTTCGGTTGTAGGCATAACCTTTCTATCGACTCTGAGCTTCTCTTATGTGTTGTTGAATCGATCTGACCTTTTCTGCCATTTCATCAATGAGATCAGGTCATAATAGCTTTCTTTCCCCAACTTCATCCCAGCAAGTTGGAGTCCTGCATTTCATTCCATAGAGAGCTTCATAAGGAGCCATCTAAATAATGGAGTGAAATATATTATTATAAGAAAATTCCACCAAAGGTAGGTGTTGATCCCAACCGCCTTTGAAATCCATAGAGCAAGCTCTCAACATATCTTCTAGGGTTTGAATTGTTCTCTCAGACTGACCGTCTGTCTGAGGATGATAAGCAGTGCTGAAACTCAACTCTGTATCCAGAGTATGCTGAAGACTTCGCCAGAACTTCGTGGTAAATCTCGGATCCCGATCAGATATAATAGAAAGTGGTACTCCATGCAATCTTACCACTTCCTTTACATATATCCTGGCAAGCTGATCTAGAGAGAAATCCTCTCTAATAGAAATGAAGTGTGCAGACTTTGTAAGACGATCAACTATGACCCAGATAGCATTATTGTCTTTGGATGTTTTAGGAAGTCCTGTGACAAAGTCCATAGTGATGTTTTCTCATTTCCATTCAGGTATGGGTAATGGTTGTAACATCCCCTTAGACTTCTGTCTGTCAGCTTTAACTTGTCGAGAAACCAAGCATCGAGAGACATATTCAGCAAAATCTCTTTTCATGCCATCCCACCAGAAGTACTCTTTCAGGTCCCTATAAATCATCGTGCTTCCAGGATGAATAGAGAATGAAGAACTATGAGCCTCATACAGCAGCTCCTTCTTTAATTTGGGGATGGGAGGAACACAAACCCGATTCCTGAACTTTATTATCCCATCACAAACAAGGTTGAATTCAGGAACATTTCTCACCTTCTTTTGTAACTCGACATCTTCTTTCTGTGCCTCTTTAATCTTCACATGAATAGATGGTTGAACATTAATTTGAGAAAGATAAGATTTTTCCCCTTCCATTATAATTCCAAGATCCATCCTTTGTAAATCCATAAATATTGGATCTTTTGTGATCCTCATCATGGATAAACTAGCATGGTCTTGTCGACTTAATGTATCTGCCACCTTGTTTTCTTTCCCAGGGTGGTAATGGATTGAGCAGTCATAATCCTTAATCATCTCCAACCATCTTCTTTGATGCAAATTCAGCTCCTTTTGTGTGAAAATATACTTTAAACTTTTATGATCAGTATAAATATCACACCTTTCACCATAAAGGTAATGCCTCCAAATCTTTAATTCAATGATTACCACAGCTAACTCCAAATCATGTGTTGGGTAATTTTGCTCATGGAGTTTCAACTGTCGTGAGGCATAAGCTATCACCATATCATTTTGCATAAGAACACACCCCAATCCCTTCTTGTATGCATCACTGTAGATCACAAACCTTTCTCCACTACAAGGCAATGTGAGCACAGGTGCACTGGATAACCTTCTTTTCAACTCCTTGAAATTCTCTTCACATTCCTCTGTCCAAACAAACTTAACTCCTTTCCGAATCAACTTGGTGAGTGGGTTAGATAATCATGAAAAATCTTTTACAAAACATTGATAATATCCAGCCAAACCAAGAAAACTTCGGATCTCAGTTACTGTTGATGGTCTCGACCATCTTTCGATAACCTCTGTTTTTGTTGGATCTACAGATATCCCCTCTTTTGAGATTATGTGACCCAAAAATGCAACTTTTTGAAGCCAAAATTCACACTTGGTAAATTTGGCATAAAGCTTCTCCTTTCTCAGGGTCTTCAATATAATTCTCAAGTGATCTTCATGCTCTTCCTTTCTCTTTGAATAGACATGAATATCATCTATAAAGACTACCACAAATTGATCAAGATAGTCTGTAAAGACTCTATTCATTAGATCCATGAAGATAGAAGGGGCATTAGTAAGACCAAATGGAATCACTATAAATTCATAGTGTCCATACCTTGTACGGAAATCCATCTTTGGTATATCCTCCCTTTTGACCCTTAATTGATGATACCCTGAACAAAGATAAATCTTGGAAAAGTATTGAGCTCCGCGTAGTTGGTCAAATAAGTCATCAATGCGTGGGAGAGGATATTTGTTCTTGATAGGGATCTTGTTAAGTTCTCGATAATCAATGCAGAGTCTCATTGATCCATCTTTCTTCTCAAAAAGTAGAACAGGTGCTCCCCAAGGTGACGCACTAGGGCGTATGAATCCTTTATCAAGATTCTCTTGGAGTTGCTTCTCCAATTCCTGCAACTCAATTTGGGCCATTCTATAAGGTGTCTTTGAAATAGGCAAAGCACCCGGAACGAGTTCTATTGAAAACTCAACTTCACGATTTGGTGGAAGACCCGGTAATTCCTCCGGAAAGACATCATAAAACTCCCGTACGATGGGCATATTCTTAATCGTGAGTTTCTCACCAACCATTTGAGATAAATAACCTTCATTTAGTGGAATAAATACCCATAAAATGGAAGAAATTTCCAATGGAAGGTTATGTTCATCCTTGCATTGATAGACGGTCATATATTGATCTGGAATATGAAATGTGACTTCCCTTCTTTGGCAATTGATATGAGCTCCGTATAAAGAAAGCCAATCCATGCCAAGAATCACATCGAATTCTACTAAAGGAAGGATCACAAGATTTGCAGGAAGCACTTTCCCACAAACTTCAATTGGAGAAGAATTATAAACTTTTGATGCGATTGATGTTCCATTAGGTGTTGTCACAGCTAACTCAACATCTAATTCTTGAGGTAATACGGTGATACCCTTAGAAAATTCTTCAGAAATAAAAGAGTGGGTGGATCCAGAATCAAATAAAACATTTTCTACTTTAGAGTGGATGGTAAGTGTACCTTTCACCACATCGTTATCGTACTCCACAGCGCTGATAGAAATTGCATGTGACTTTCCTTTGCCTTTAGCCTTAAGAGTTTGTTTACCTCGACCATCATCATCAACCCTTGGATTTGGGCATTGATTGGCATAATGCCCCATCTCCTTGCACTTGAAACATTGAAGTGTAGTAGGTTCATTATGTGTATCCCTTCCTTTGTTTGCATCATTAGACATCTTCTTCCCATTATCACGACATTCAAATGGCTGATGACCTTCCTTTCCACATTTGAAACATTTACTTGTCCCTTTAAGACAACTCCCTCCATGTTTCTTTCCACACTTTTAGCATAAGGGAAAGCTCATCTTCTTTTCAGTGTGCTGTTTAGATTTTCCTTTGAATTCCATTTTCCACTTCTTATCAAACCCATATGACTGATGGGTTACTCCAATCTCTATCTGGACTTTGAGAGCACATCGAACGATTTCCTCGTAGCTATTGAAGTCCCTTATGGCTAACGCCCTTCGAAGACTTGGTTTTAAGCCAGTAAAGAATCGATCGATCTTACTCACAGGTTGGATAATAATACCAGAAGCGTACCTTGCAAGTCTTGTAAAATTTTTTTCATATGTACCAACATATTCATCATCCCTTTGCTTCAGTTCAAGAAACTCTTTATCCATATTTGTTCGGAGAATACAAGGGAAGTACTTATTGAAAAATAAGTTCTTGAACTCGTCCCATTCCATAGACTCAATTTCATCCCTTTGCCTCGTATTCTTAATAAGATTCCACCATTGATCAGCATCTCCTTCCAAACGATACACTGCTAGGATGACTTTATCATGTTCAGAACATTGAAGAACTGAAAATATCTTTTCAGTAGTACTAATCCATTGTTCAGCAACTAATGGATCAGTAGACCCGCTGAAAGAAGGTGGATGCTTCCCCATGAAGGATTCAACAGAATGTTGCTCCTTCCGTTGATCGTTTGGAAGTCCTGCATGATTCATAGCATGAGAAAGTTGTGTGAGCATGGCTATAAGATTTTTCATTCCAACTCCCATATCATTTGGTTTCTCAGGGGGACAATCATTTCATTTCCCATCGCATTCCGCATTAACACGGTTCCTTCGTGTTCCAACCATTGACTAAAACCAAGAAGAATAGTGTGAGCAACACTAATTATAATAGTAAAACCACATAATTCAAGAATAAAATTTTTACGCTTAAGGTCTTATCCTAGGTTATTCATGGACATTTCTAAAACACTAAGATTGTGTTCTATGCTTAGACATATCCTTAGGGTTCTTACTAAGGCTTTCACATCCTAGTTTCCAAAGTTTGTCTATACCTTTCCTCTGATACCAACTATAATGACCCATACTTTACATACATTGTTAATACTTCAAATTTGAAGCACACTTATTACAACATATGAGAAAACCACAATGGACCGTATAGGTATAGTGTCTTTAGAAACTGGGAAACATAAACAACTGGTTCATAAATCTTCTATAGTGTCTCCCATTTATTTCATCATATCTGGTGTACCTTTTAGCATATTCTAATTAATATCCATCTTCCTGACCTGGGGAAAAGAAAACATACAAAAAAGGGTGAGCTCAAATTCTCATCAAAGGAAAATAAAGGAAATAAAAATCATATCATATCTTTTTGAAAATCATAACCGGCAAAAGAGATCATAATATCTTAACATGGAATAAATCATAGAAGTGAAAATGAGATCCCCATAATCATAACATAAAACTTGAATCTTTGTGGCATGCACACATAATCATGGAAAATCATTTCTTGTTAGTCATGACTCATTTCCAAGACTATCTTAGTGGACAAAGTCCATTTCTGAACCGAGTTCACTCCTCGTTTCAGTCCTGTATCACTGAACCGAAATAACCTTCCGTTCCAGCCATGTCTATCTCATGAGATATAAATCATTACCCAATGCATTTGAGGGAGATATAGGTCCCACCCATCTTATAATGAATCATTTCTTATGTGTGCCACATAATCATAAATCATACATCATCGCATAACACATGTAACAAAAATGGGATTCTTGAAACATCATGACATCATAAAACAAATCATATAAGGTAAATGGCTTCATAAAAATAATTCCCTAAAAACATAATCAAATCAATGTAATAATAGGGATAAAAACATAACCCTATATTATCTTAGACGGATAATAATTTTGATAAAACATTTGAACTCCATTCTTGAGGAAAATATCCTTTCTACTTCAAAAACACTTTTCTTTTCTTAACATGTCATACAATTATAAAATAAAAGAAGTTGATTAAAAATAAACTTGAAAACTTGTAAAGTAATCTTCTTGAAAATAATTTTTTAAAAATCCATTCATGCCGTATAAGTTAAAAAAACATTCTTCTCGTACTTTTGTCGGAAAATTCAAAAAAGTACCTCGTACAAAAAACGACAAAATATTCCTTTCATATCTTTTACTAAAAACTCACCGAAGGGTAAAATTTAATATAAACTACTGTATAAGGATATAAAAATTACATATTGAGGAAACATGGATGTGGATGATAAAATACACCCCAGTAAATACTAAAGTATAAACAATCTCGGATAAAAATGAGATTGTGATATTTCCCTTACCTTAGGTCCGATTTTATTTGTACGTGTCCGAAGCTCCTGTATAATTGTTTAAATAATGTTATTGACTTATTCCAGAATCATACATATTGATATGATATCATATATGTTCATATTCTTAGCTTCTTATTAGTAATATTTCATTGTTACTTGTTACTCGGGTCTTTATTGCCTTTTGTTCTTATGCGTGTTTTTCCGAATAAATTCTTATTCTTCTTTTAAGTTTATAGATACCTTATATCCATAATGGAATTAGTGTAACATATATCATATTTATTCATTCAATTCATTTATATAATTACTATGTAATGATGATCATGTAGAACGAGTTGCATCACATCGTGGAGACGGTATTCCATACGTACGCACGAGCGATGATATTGTTCCCATGATCGTGGAATTGTATTTAAGTGTATTTATACTATTTCAGTATCAATATAACTTTATAATAATCATATATAGTTACTCATTACATCATTATACCCATCCTTGTAAGGTGATGGTGGAAAATAGATTACACCACGGCGTGGAGACGGTATTCCGTAGGTACGCACGCGCGGTGATTTCATTTTTCCGTAGGATGGATAGAAGGTGAATTAGGGTTGTTTCATATTTATAATAACATATCAGTATGTAAGTAATACTGATGTTATTACTTTATCATGAAACAAATAAAGAAGAAGAAGTTGAAGAAGAAAGAAATTGAAAAGATCGGTAATGGATATTACCTCTTCTTTGAAACGCCTCTTTGAATCCTCCACTTAGGGAACTAAGATTGGTCTTTGAAGAAAACCAGGACCTCTAGGATTATTCTAGGGAAGTGGAGAAGGAATTTTGGAAGGGTTTGGCCGAGCTTGAGTGTTCAAATTGGTGTGAGGAGGAGGGGGAGGAGGTGCCCTTTTATAAGGGAGGAGAGGGGCACCTTAGGAATATCTCAAAATATTATTTTATATTAAAGTCAAAATCGGTTTATAATGGTTTCAAAGGGTCTTATTTCCAAGGTAAAGTGGGTATGGGTCGAAATACTATCAACCAATAGGACTTAGACAAGTTTAGGTTATTATTTTAACCTTATCAATTAGATTTAACTCTAACTTAAATAATTTAACTTTTACCGTGACTTTTTGTTTTCTTACACTACATGGTAAATACACTTACTATAACATGCCAAACGAACCCAAAGTTGTTTATTATTAATATATATATCCTTATCTAAGTAATGTGGCCGAACCTTAGATTTTTAGGAATAAAATAACAATTAATAATATAATATTTGTTTTAAAAACTATTTTATGTCAATTTTGACACTATTTAGTAATTGATTTTTGTGAAAATCATAACAGAATTATATGTTCAAACCAAGTTGATTAAATCAACACTAATATATCATAGTAACCTGTAAAATTAGTGTAATTCATAAAAAGTCTCACATTACATTTATTTGAGCATTTATAACATCAATTATGTTAACATTTCCTTAAAAGGGTAATTACTACATCATCATTGTGTCATAAATAAATTAATTTATTTAAAGTCTAAAAATTATAAATAAACTATAATTATGTATGAAATCTTTTTAGCTTTTTAATAAATATTTATAGTCGGATTTATCTTTTGTATAACCCCATATTAAAAATTATTTACTTATTAAACTTTGATTTTAACTATTTTAACCCTTCTTTAAATAAATTAATAATAAATGTCCTAATCTAATCCAAGTGGGGATAAATGGTCATATTTTATTCCTAAGTTTGTTTTTGGTCGAATTACACTTATCCAATAGAATTAGGACATGTGTTAGGGTAATAATAATATCATCTTTACCCTTAATTACCCTATTTACTTTTTACCGTGGTAAAACAATGTAAAAAGTTATTATTCACCAAAAATTATTTTCATCTCATTGAACCACATTTTAGTCCTTGATATTAACTGTGTCTCTTTGATTTTCGAAATTCCACTCACAGAAGCGGTAAAATTATGTTTTATGAAAAATTCAGTTTTTTAACTACCACTTAGTGGTTTCACTATTCATCAAAAATTGAAAGTTTTCAGAAAAATACCAAAATTTCACCCTAGGCTAATTTTGATATTCAGAATCCAAAAATGAAGTCCATTTTGAAAAATAAAATTTATAAAATTTGAAAAAGTGGTTATTACTATTCATAATGGCTAGTTTTAATAATATTTTAATAGCATATCGTTGTTTAGTGAAACTCGGTATTACGTACGACGCACGCTATCGAGGAAGGTCACGATTTCGTGTAAAGTAAGTCAAGCTAGTGTGTAGTGAAAGATTCCTTTGATGATATATATATAACATAAAAAAATATTACTCATAAAAATCTCGGGTGTTACATTTACTAATAATATTAATAATAATATTTTTTTATTTTTTTATGTTTTTGAAAATATTGAAAATTTTAATAATTTGTTATTATTTTATTATTTTAATCATATTAATATTAATTTTTTATTAACCATAATTTTATTTAATATATTTTTTTAGTAGTATATTTTTTAATTTTTGTTTATTTTACTAATAATAATAATATTTTATATTTTTTTATTATTTTTATAATAATAATATAATTTTTTCATTATTCATAATTTTATTATGTTTTTTTAATTAATTTTAATATTTTCAATGGGGTCTTTTGCGACCTGTCCTTGTCATAAATAAGTGAAAAATATTTTTTTAAGATTAGTATTTGCGACGGGACAACGGGTCCGTCAAAATTAGTATTTGCGACGGGCCCGTCGCACTAGGTTTATGGGTATATAATGTATATAATCGGAATGCTATTTGGGACTGGGAACTTACCCATCGCAAAAACTAATTGTGATGGGCCTGTCGCCAAAGGTTTTTTGGGTATATAATGTATATAATTGGGAGGTTTTTTGCAAAGGGTAAAAGTCCCATCGCTATATATATTTTTTGCGATGGGCCTGTTGCAAAAAATATCTATTGTGACGCCATTTTCTGCAACGGGCTATTTGCGACGGGATCCCGTCTCAAATAGCCCGTTGCACAAAACAAGAATTCCAGTAGTATGATTTCAAAATGAGATATTAACGACATTCCTTAATTGTACCTCTTTTTTGCGTCACCACCGCACTGTAGTGTCACCATCTTCCGCTCAACGGTACGAAAGAAAAATAAAATAACTTTTTAAATTTATTTTATTATTTTTTTGAAAAGTCCAAAAAATTAACTTTTCCATCCAACTATTGTCAGACAAAGCTAAATCGTTTCTAGACCAATCCCAAGATTTTGAGTCCAACAGTGTATATTTTCGATCCTAGCACTGATTCAGAAGTTAGAAAAAGATCTTGCTTGCACATTTACTAAACACACCTTAGAAAAAGTTCAAAAATTAACATTCACCCTCAACCCATGGTGGTCGAGGTTAGGCTCTGCCTAAGGGGAACACATCCTCACAAGATGAATGGTACTCTTAGATTTCAAATATGAGTTACCATTTAATAGTTCAAAGGATTTTACAATAAAATAATTGTTACTTAATTATTTTATTTACAGCTGAAAACTAACTTCCATTGTTGGACTATGTCAGCAAATGTTAAGATCTTCCTAAGGAAAGAATACCATCACAATCTCAGCAGTGGTCTTAGATTTTTAATCTAATCCAATGTTCATGAGTAATAAGAATTTTAAAAATAAAATAATTTTATTTAATTATTTTATTTATGGTTATGATATTTTTGGGTTTTCTCACTAGAGGTCTGCGCCGACTAATCTTAAGTTCTGCCAGGGGTAAACTCGTTTTCCTGAATGTAAAGGTACCCTAAGATTTCCAATCCACGCACCCTTTAAGAGTTATTCCACTTTTTTGGAAAACTACTCACACACACTATTTAATGCTTAACGTTTTTCAACGGATCATTCCAGGCACTCTGGACCTCGGAATCACACGTCGTCTCAATTCCTGGTCTTGAAATAATACCATATAATTAAAAAAATATGGATATTTTGGGTCATTTCACAGACATTTAAATCTAAAAGAAAGTTAATGTCTATAGAAACCTATGGAAGATTAATTAAATTATAAAATATTTTTAATATATTAGTTTAAATATAAAGATAATTGTATTAATAAATATGAATCTAATTACTGGTGTTGACGTAGTACTTTCCCAATATATGAATAGATAAAAATGATTTCATGGGTGCATGATTTAGAATAAATTAGTCTTTTCTAGACTATAAGAACTAAATATGATGAATTATCAAAGATGTTGATGTGTGTCTATGAATTATAATATTGTTGAATGGGATAACTATACAAATGTTCTCTCAATGCTTGTTCATGTTAAAAAAAGTAAAAATTGTTATATTAAAAGTAATATATTGACATTAATGATATTAAATAATAAAATTCTTGGATTTATATTATAATAATGATGACTAATAAGGTATATTTTTCTTATTAAATTTTTTGTACTTTAATTCATTTATAATTACAAAATACTCTTATATGGTGTCGATGCAGCACTTATGGAAAATAGAAAAAACTGTGAAATAGAGGTACTGAAATTTTTAAAGATATATGGTTTTGAAGAATTATGGTGTTTTATTACTTTTTGTAACAAAAATGAAATTCATATAATGATTTAAAATTTAAATCAGAATTCAAAAGTTATCTATCTATTTTTAATGTAAAATTATAATAGTAACCCTAAAATTGGAATTAAATAGAATTTAATGTTAAATATTATTTATAAATTAATAAATATATCATGAAAACTTAATTTGGGATACTTTTCCTTTGGTAATTCTATATAATATCATCTTTTATCCATTTATGAGACACATTCAATTTTAAAATTTCATGCTAAACACTTAAAGATATTTTATCTGATGAAATACAATTAAATGTTCTCTATAAAAGGTTACACATTCAATGAAATAAAGAATCTATTTTCTGTTTCATTCTTCGTATTCTACCTAAATAGCACTCAAAAAATCCATGTAATTGTTCATATGTATCTATTAAATAAACAATTCCATACTCTGATGTCTTAAATTTTCATCCAGAGGAGGCCATTTAAAGTCAAATTAAAGGGTTCGAAACAAAATTATTCCATTCATGTTAGAAATTATTCATTCATAAAAATATTTTAAAACTTCTCTTATTTTCCATCTATTTAGTATATTCATATTTAATTTATTATTCCTTAATATTCAATAAACCTAGGAGGGGGTGAATTGGGATGTTAAAATTTTAAATTTTTAATCCCCTCGATCATGATCTTATTATCTCAATGTAAGGAACACATTAATATCTCCATTGAAACCTCACCTAAGTGATAAAATAAAAAATAACTTAAGAGGCCTCACATTCCACGGTAATAATGGGATAATATATGAGTATGAAAATAGCATTGTGTTGTTGAACTAGAAAACTAAAGACAACTATGTAAATGTTTTTAGACAACAGAGTAGTATCACTGACCCTTCAAACTCACTATCCACATAAGTAATGATAATCTCAATACATTTATTCTTCATGATGAGAATACTCACTTATTCACTTCACTAGTAGGTTCCCAACACTCCTCATCTGAT
This sequence comes from Viscum album, assembly GCA_963277665.1. Classification (NCBI taxonomy): domain Eukaryota; kingdom Viridiplantae; phylum Streptophyta; class Magnoliopsida; order Santalales; family Viscaceae; genus Viscum; species Viscum album. Next base: position 130,166,124 of record OY728140.1, read on the forward strand.
AGTATTTTTATCCTAAAAATATATATGAGAGGTACACCTTGAATTTCATATCACTTCTTGAAAATATATTAAAATCTTCTATTGAACTAGATCTCTTATAATGTCATCCATGTTGTCTTAAAAATTCCAATATAAACACCTATAATCACTTCATTTTATACTCTTACTAATATTAGTAACTACATGATTTTATAAAGAACGTTTTTCACTATATCGTTTACCAAAATTTATTCTCTCATCAAAATCTAATTGATTTGAATTTCAATATAAATTCTATATCAACCTCTATCAATTCCTTATTTAAAATTAAAACTAGAAATATTTATCTATTAAAAATATTATCATCCAATTCAAAATGGTGGTTTGAATTATCATAAATAATGACCAAATAAACCTATGAAATCCAATTCATCATATTAATTTGAACATAGGATATATCAATATTAACGTTTTGTTCATGTTCTTCTTGGTGTAATGTGTTAGTCTCAAGTAGTTTTCCCCAACTTATTATAACCAATTTATCATGATATTATTCTTTTGACAGGAAGGTATTAAAATTTCATGGAATAAAAAATTCAGTCAAGTTAACCTACACATTGTGGAATCCTTCCCTCCATGGTGGACCTCCTACTCAAAAAAATAAGAGTAAATTTATCACCATGGTATGGAACCTATAAAATATCAGAGACAATGAAATTTGACAAGATCAATTTTGTGGTGTGGATTATTGGTTGTAGTGTAAATTCCTAATATTAAAGATAATTTATTACATGGTGTAACACTATGTCAAGGGAACCTCAATAAAAGAATATAATCCCATCTCATAAATAACACTACCATGAAACAAATCCAGGTCTCTATGGCATGGCTTGACCCAAATGAAGAAATAATTTACCCTTAGATAGAAATTTGGGGTTAATATAATAGTGATATGGAATATTTTGACATTTTCATAAGTCTGTTTTTTGGCATGGTAAATATCTTGCAACATGTTTTAGACATTACATAACACCTGGAAATCAGTGTTACTTAAAATATACATTTGGTAGTTCCATTTTCATTACATATTCTACTTGATATTTTTTGACACATACTCTAACTTCACAACATTGTGTTCTACCTTCTCTTTTATGAATTGATATTTAATCTCAATGTTCATTGTCACTAAATGATGAAAGGTATTTATTTTATGATTAATAAAACTCTATTTGTTTAAATATATATTAATAGAGGATTTCATGTCATATTTGATTTTTTCATGCTATTGTTTTATCTATGTCAATTTGGTACATGATTGAGTTTCTATAATAAACTCTATTTTTTTTTATTCTTGGATACATGAAGTCCTTTATTTTTATAATCCAATAAATAAAAAAAGTACCTTATAAGAACATGATAGTGTTAACTTTCAGTTATCCACCATGACTTCCAAATTTTTAGCAATGAATCCCAAAAGTTAGTTTTCTGACATGCTATAAAAAATCAATCGTGATCCATATTTTGGTTAACTTATCGAAAAATTATTTTTAAAACATGTATATGGATTTACATTAATAAATATTGATAATGAGAAACTTTAAATGTGGCAAACAAGATGTATGTTTGATTAGATATCAAATACAACAAACCACAAATTATTTTTCAGTGAAGAGTCGCATTAACTTTCTTTCCTTATTTATTTATAGATAATTTTATTTAAGTTTATTATATTGTATCCAATAGTTTAGTGTCACCAATTTTAAAGGATTCCAATACATCTTTAACATATTTTTTAAGATATAGATATCCCATCTATTCGTTGGATCACTTTCAAACCATGGAAAAAGGGATATCTTCCAGTTAAGGATATATAAATTTTTTACATCAGATATTCAAAGCACTACATACATTTCATGCCATCCAAGACTCTTAAGATAATATTATCAATATATATTACCACAACTATTTGATTTTATTTCCCTTCTTCATGTAATATTTGGGGTCAAACACCCCTCTTTGAATACCAATTTCCTTAAGTTACTAATCTATACATGAATTTAATTATCTTAGAGATTGTTTCCATCTCTATAAATATTTAATAACCCTAAACACCATTATTTCACCATTATTGATGATAACCCCTTACAGTTTCTTAATATAGAATTACTCTTCAAGATTAACATTCACGAATGATGATTTCATATCTATTCAGTATACAATGATGGCATTTTTTACAAGAATAGAAAAATTATGTATGGTTTCATGTTGGTCTTTCATTGCCGGTAACACCCTAGAAATATTGTTTAAAATCATAAAAATCATAATAGATTAACATGATACACTGAAATTTATGTGAATTGGGAATATTATGAAAATATAATTTAAATGTAACCTACTAATTTAATTGGAGATAATGAATACGAGTAAATTCATTAGGAAATATATATATAAAGAAACTTCTCAATAAAAATTTATTGATTAATTTTTAGGAAATAAGTTCTCAATTTTTAGTGAAATAATTTTATTCTTTAAAAATGATTTTATTTTATTTTGTCTGTAGAAATTATAATTAGTTTTTTCTCTATTTTTTAAATTTTATTTTATAAAACGAACGTAATTTTTTAAATCATCATATCAAAATTAACTTATGGTTAAATTTTTTTATCATATCGATTTTTTAAATACTCTCATTTATTTTCAGTAAATATAATGATTTAAAGGTACCATTATATTTTATATTTTTTTCTTAAAGTTACATGTGATCCAATTTATTAATTATAATATAATTAATTCCAATTTAGAATAAATATTCATGATTTTTACATAAGTTTATTTTTATTATGAAAAACATATTTTTCTAAAAACCTTTTTTTATTGTGTTTTATGCATTTATATTATAATTAATTTCTACCACTTCTATTGATTGAATCTTTAAAATGAATATCATATTTTTAGTTAGGATTTTAAATTTTTAAGTATAACCCTTTATTTGTTTCATTATATATAGTAATCGTGGTAAAACAATCACATTGGTATGTGTAAAATGGGTAAAACAAGGTTAAAACTACGAGATAAGGTCTCAAATCAACCCAACACTTTAACTAATTTCATTAGATGAGATATATTCTTTCATATCTATCCTAAATTAAAACATATGGAATTTTAGTTCAATATTCCCTTCATAATTACATTTATATTATTTTAATTAATGAATTTTTTAAAATATCACTATCTTATTTTTAATTTATTTTATATGGTAAAATAGTTATGTTAATGTGTTATGAATGAATGTAAAATTTTATTTTGGACATGTAATATTTATTTATATTTTTAAAATGTATTTTAAATTTTTAATAATGTTATAATTACCAAAACATATTACATGATGTTGAAAGAGTGCTTGGGTTGGTAGTATAAAAATAAAAGTAAGTGATTTTAAAGACATAAAAGTAATATTTTTTGGATGAAATGTGATTTAATATGAATTTTAATGTCTATAATACGGTATAATTTATGGTTAAATGTTTTATTTTTGTATGAATATTTTTATCTTTTTTCCTTTTATATCAAATTAAATGAATTGGGTTAAAAATTAGCTTAATGATATTTTATGAAAAAACATATTATATTCAAATATTTAAAAATCATAAAAATATCTAAAGAAAAAAAGTAAGATTTCAAATGGTCTAAATCGTCAACCCATGTAAATTTATAATCAAATTTTTATCTTATATGTAAAATTGTAACCCTTTATGACTGAAAAGGTTGTTATCGTGGTTGAGGTTAAAACTACTTAATAAAGGGGTTAACCCAGAATATAAGGGTTTAAATTATCTAAAATCTTACTTAAACCACATTATTTGGATTGATATATATATATATAAACCATATAAACTTTGATTTTGAGTCATTTTGGATCAATGTTTCCATGAAATGGACTTAATAATATTTTAAAGCTTTGAAAAGATTACAAGTGTGTCACTTACCTCAATAATTAGAGGGAACCCCCTCCCCTAAATTATTCACACATATTGATCCATTTATCTCTATAAAATCCTTAAAATATCTACTAAACATCATTATACATATTTTATAGTTAATTTAAACCCTAAATCCGAACCATATAGTCCTTAAAAAGAGATATAAAAGAGGTTTTTTCGATGAGAAAGCATTCATTATAATCAGGCTCTTGATTTTTTACTTATTCTTTTAATACATTAAATTATGTATATAAAATTAAAATATAATGACACTAGTATAAAAAATATATTTATATTTATTAATATTAATGTAATAATATTTATCTAACTCTTTTACCATCAAACGGGAACCAATACCATAGCTAGTGTGTATGGTGGACTACAACCCCGTGAATCAATGTAATTTTTCTTCCATCGTTACCTCACATGGGTATTCATAATGATGGAACTAATGAATATATGTGATACATATAAAGTAATATTTAGTTTATAAATATAATATATCATATACTTCACTTCCCTTTCACCGATTTAAAAAAGATAACATCGCTCTTGCGTACGTACAACTTACCATCTTCATGAAGCAGTGTGATTATTTTTCTCCATCCAAATTTCACGAATTATTATAATTATTTATCTAATTAATTAATATGAAATCTATAAAATTAATACAATTTTTTATATTATGAAAATATAACCCCAATAAAATAACCACAACATCTGTAATGAAACATACATGAGAATACTAAGTAGTCAACACCACAAACAATCATAATAATGAAAGATTATTGATGAACGAGTGATAAGATATTAAATTTGATCATATGTGATATTATAAATATTAATATGGTTCTTTAATAAATTATTAACAATATTATAATCACTATTAATGAGTTTAAATCATGTTCAAGAAAGTGGAAGCATGTGGTAAGAAGTTTCTTAACATAATTTTTGTTCATTGGGTTATACTTCTAATTCATTGACAACGTTGTTCCATGATTATGTGTGAAATAACTTCTCATTTTACTGAGTTTTATTGTTACTTTTTTGGATTAATATGTTTTACACATAATCACATCATTGATTAATTCTCATGTCAATGATACAATCTTTTTAACACATTTTGTCTCATTTTCCACTCCATTGAGATAAATTTTCTATTATGAACCTATTTTACTTTATGAGGTGTATATATTTCCCATTTGATGTCTATAATATGAACCAAAATTTATTCATAGTGATTAAATTTTCAATTTTATTTTACTCTTTCATGGTTTTATAATTTAAAAGTTACCAAATTGGTAAAAAACTATTTTACAATCTCGTTTTTCTAGGATTTATTATGTTATTCATTGAAGTAATATTATAATATATCAGTCATTAGATTAATTTATTTTCTTAAAAATTGGATATTTGACGAGTCTCCTTGTTTTCGATCAAAATTTACAATATCTTTCACTTGAATTAAGAAAATAAATGTTAAAAAAAATAATCTTATTTTTCTTTTCAATTTAGTTTATTTTTATTCCATCTTCGTATTTCTTTAAATTGTTTTATAAAAGTAATTTTATTTACCCAAATGATTTATTTAGTGAAGTTTAAGTTATATTTGAATTTTTAAAAGGATCAAAATTAATATTTTCCAAAATTACCATTTTTAAATCTCCTTACAAAAAAACAATAGGAATTTTCCATTTAAGGTATATGATATTAAAGAATTTCGCACCGCCATAACTATTTTATGATATTTATATTTTCGTACATGTTTTCAATGGTCTTAAAAATAAATATATTTCATTAAAAATTATTTTAATGGTTCAATTAAATTTTATTTTTTTCTCCAAAGAAAAAAAATCTTTCAAAACCAATATTTATGATAAACTAGTAGTCATATTTTATATCTTATTAATTTTTTGGTCATTAAATTTATATTGAAAAATTAACTTTCTTGTAAACATCTTTCAGTGTACATTACATTTCTCTTAAATATCCATATTATTTATAACATGGATATTATTATTTTATGAACCATATACTATTTCTACATATAGTTCTTTACTATGAAATTTATTTTATTGATTCAAGAAATCTTGATAATTCATATCCATTAATCAATATGGAAATTAATTGATAAAGAATATTTTGTACGGATTAAATTGATTATTAAATATATGAGGAATGCATTGGATTTATTAAGTGATGGGTTGTGAATAGAATTTCATATCCCCACTTCGCATTGGTAGGTCTCTCAAGATAAAACCGGTTGGGTATTTAGTTGATTCCTTACCCATTTATGTAAGATGTCTAGGCATGAGGCTTTGACGGTAATTTCATGATATTCAAAATTATGAATTCCATTATTATAAAATCAATTATTTATTTACATTTAATTATTATAAAATTTATAACATTTATGAATAGGTTTAAAGCTAATGTGATTATTTATATGGAATTTTTTTACCATCATTTATTCTTTCTATTTTATTCTTTAGGATCAAGTTATTAATTGAATAAAAATTGTTTCCAGTTATTTACCTGTACTTATTAATTATTCCTTATTTAATCATGATAGATTTCATTATATATAACCCTTTATGAGAATTTGAGCTCACCTTTATTTTTGTCCTTTCCTTGGGATATAAAGAAGGAATATTTGAATGAGTTCATTGATAAAAATTATTTACCTTCACTGCATTTTTATATTTTATTACCAATATAAAATGTGATAAAGTTTGTATTTTTTTATTCAAGACTAAGAAACTAATTGATACTTCATGATGTGATAGTTGAATATAATTTCAGTTTATTAAACTATACAATGACTCTGAGTTACTAGATTTGGGGTTTCAACAGTTGGAATCATAGTAAGTTTAGTTAAAACCTTGGGAACTAGATTTAGTGAAATATATATTGGGGAACATAACACTATTTAAACCATTGAGGTTGAGTTTAAGAATAGGATAACATTATAATTTTTTGATAAGGTAGATATTATATGGTTTTCCTAGAAACACATATTTCTTTGGATACTACAAGTGGTCATGGTTTTGGTAAAAATGCATATATGGGTAATAACCTCAAAAAGAGTTTGTCTAATTTATTCAAACCATTATTTTGGTTCATGGTTATTGTAATATTACTATGCACCTGGTTGGATACTCCTATGGGATATAAATGGGTTAAATAGTATATTCTCTATGAAATACTATAAAGGATTTAAATATATGATGACCTTGAATGACCTATGTTAAACCTAACATGTCTTAGATTAAAATGAAGGTGTAATTATTTACACATACTATAAATGATTTTCAGGATTATGTGGTTTCCCACTATGATTATTATTTCTCATAATATTCTTTTTGGTTCCAATAATTGACTATAACTAGAGGTAACCATGTTAAAATTGAATGAGATGGAAAATGAAATGTTTTCCCTCATTACCAACCAAATTAAATGGGAGTTATAAGTCGAAACCTTGTGATTATCCCTAATCAACTATCTCATTATATTATAAAAAACATGGGTCAGTTTCCTTACACACATAATAATAATAAAAGTGAGTTTCATGAAGACCATAGAGGGAATATAATTCAGTTTCCTACTGGAATTTATATGGGAAGAATCACTCAGAGAAATATATCATAAGAACAGTAAGATATTTATGTGATGAATATAATAGCATAGAGGACGTTATTGAGGAGTAAAGTGAAGAGATCAATATAGGGATTTTAATTTCATCCTAAGGTACCATTTCTCATTCAATTTATTATGTGTGGGGACCGTGATAATTTTTTTATTGACTTCCCTTATCCAAGGATTAAATCTAAGACTAAGGAATGTCTTATGTTATGCCAATCATTAAAGTAGAAGGATTGAAGTGTTTATCAATTAGGATTTAAAATTTACGTTGTATAAGTGTTATACCAATTATATTTTTGTTATAAAAATGAAGAAACATCTAGGTATTGTTCCACTATAGATTTTAAAGGGTTTGAAAATTTATTTGAAATGGTACTGACAAAAAGGAAAATTGATTTAGTGGAAAGGTCCTAAGGTGGTATTTTTTTATAATACACGATTTAGGGAAAAATAACCTTTAATTTGTGTCTGATTTTGAGTTAATAATTTTTATATGGGATAAATATATTATTGACAATGATGAAGTAAATAAGATAGTACTGGTAACCTTAAAATTTTAAGTAATTTTTGATAAGTGATTTAGGTTGTCTTTGATGAAGCTTATTAAATTTTTTGGATTTATAGAAAATAATCAATAGTCTAGGATTTTATTTGGGGAATAAATTATATTTTAATTTTTTATGAATATATATATTCCTTAAGTTTTTATGGTGATTCAAGTTATTATAATATTTTAATAAAATATATGATCATGGTTTTCACATGTTTAGTGTATGACATTATGAGCTAATTTATGTTTTCTAGGGATAAATATTTTATCAAATAATTTTAATTTTTTGTTTTTTAATTTTTTTCAGATATATTTGAGAGGATTTATAAGGTTAACTATTTGTGGAATGGATTAAGTTAAAATTTTGAGATTATTATTGAGGTTTTAGAAATTAATGGAATATATTTATCCATACTGGATAACTTGTGCTAACCATTTTGGTTTCATAAAATATTAATAGAAAGTAGGAATGAATTTGAATTCATTTGTGGAACGTATAATCCATTTAAAGTTAATTTTACTGATTCGTGAAAGAAAAATAAATCTTGAATATTCATTTCATGGAATATGAGACGAAGATAAATTCATGAAAGCAAAATGAAAAAATTAAAATTTTTATATGAAATTGAAATAAATCATGTAAGTAAATTATCTCGTTTTCTCTATATTGAAAGTAAATAAAGCTCTCAAATTCAGGATAATATTATTTAAATAAAACTGTTATCCTTTTACCTTCATTTTTATTTCATATACTAATATTTCACCACTCACTAATTTATGGTTTTGTGGTTGTTAACATTATCATGAACATGTTCATTATAACTCTCTATTACTCCATAGATGGTATATTTCTCCTCCATGTCCATATTTTATCATACCACCAATTTTATCCATATATGGGAACTTGATTTTGTTTCATTTCAAGTTAACTTAATCCTTCCCACTTCCTCGTTTTAAAAGAATTGTTATTATCCCTCTATACGATGTGGGTTTCCAATAATGGTATTTTAAAATATTAAATCCTTGATAACTGATACTGTTATTTAATGGGATAAAATTTACCACCGTGAAAATTTAGTTTAAAATAATAATAAGCTCAATATATTTCTTAACACACATCACAGAGCTTTAAGAAAATTTACTTATATTATAAAAGTATTATTATTATTTTTTGGGTAATGCCTCGGTCGAAGACCGAAGCATCATTTATTAAATAAATAAACAATAGTTTACATGAGTCAAAAGGATGGAATTTTATTAAAATCTCTTTCAAAGAGGTGAAGTAAATTAGCTGGCAGTGCATCCAACTAAATCATGCTCTGGTGGACACCTTTGTTGGCAAGGGCATCAACAACAGTATTCGCTTTACGGAAGACATGTGTGGCAATGTAGTCAATCTCCTGAAGCGAATTGAGGCAATTCATCCAACACGTAGTGAGCGGCCATGCGAGATGAATAACTCCGTACCAAATGACTTGAACAATGGTGGTATAATCACATTCAATCCACAGTTTTCACCATCCTATTTGGAGAGAAACATCAACAACATGGATAACTCCTAGCATCTCCGCTTCAATGGATGAGGCAATCCCACACCCACTGTAGAAGCAAACTTGGTAATGGTCAGCAGAATCCCTAAAAATGCCCCCACAACTGGCAGGTCCAGGATTCCCTTATGAGGCACTGTCGATATTCACTTTAATCCAACCCGGTATCAGAGGTTGCCAGAATACATCAAAGGGGCGCTTGGTCTTTGGGAAAATACCTGGGACACAGATACGTCTAAGGATCTCAAAGTCTCCAATATAATTGATGCAACATTCATTTTTAATTGAGGTAGATTCATGTATCGCAATGAGAATTCAAGATTTTCCTGCATTGAGACTGAAAGAGTGATTATTATGGATAAGATCATTTCTTACATACCAAATTTCATGTAGTAGTTCCGCCACTGCCGCAAGAAACAAATTTTTGACTTGCTGCGATGCTTCATGTTTAGTACATTTCTTCAAAAGTAAAAAAATCGGGTCAGATAAGGACCATGAACAATTAAAAAGCTCAAAGATGTAGTTCCATAGAGCCGAGGCCATAGCACAAGACAAGAAAAGATGACCAAAATCCTCCCTGTGCTGATTACATAAATGACATTTTGAGCAAAGTTGAATGCCAAAGGCTTGAAGTCGAGTTTCAGTGGGAAATCTATTGTGAGCAATACACCAAATAAGGGTGAACCTAGAGGGTTTGATCCATGTCTTATTGAAGGTGCTCACCCATTTATAATTAGGTTCATTGCCAGAGAAGTTTTGCATGTAGAAATATTTTGAGTCAAGTATGCCATTGGGAGCAGGTTCCCAAACAAGGAAGTCCCCAAGAAATGGAGAATGTATAATTTTCAATGATTTGAGCAATTCTGTTTGGGAGATCATGCCTATGAAGCTTCATAAAATCTTTAATAGTATGGCTGGTGTCTACAGGAGTGTTATTAGGAGGCAGCAAAGAAATTAAAGGATTACCCATCCAGTTGTCACACTATAATTTAATGTTGGAGTCAGCACTGACCATACATCTAGAGTTAGCCATAATCTTCTGATAAGAGTTTCTAAGAGAGGGCCAGATCGAGGAGTTAATGAAATTAAAATTTTCTTTTAAAAGTTTATTTTGGAATCTATTATTTAAAAATTCAGAAGCTTTAGAGTTGCTATTAATGAGACGCCAAGTGAATCTTGCTTGCAGGGCATCATTGAACAATTTTAAGTTTTTGATGTCCATGCCTACATTATCAAGAGGTTTACAACAGGTCTTCCATGAGATGGTGATGAGTTTACTTTCAAAGATACTTCCCATCCAAATGAAATTTTCTATATAGGTATTGATTTTCATGAAAGTACCTATGGGCCATTTGTAAATCATGAGAGAGTAAACCAACTTAGAGACAATGGTTGATTTGACAAGAAAAATTCGACCAGCCATTGAAAGGGATTTCACCTTCCAAGTAGAGAGTTGATTTATGATTTGATCAGTGATATTAGAGAAATAAAATTATTTATGACTTCCCCATAAAATCGGTACTCCTAAGTACGTGAAGGGAAAGAAACCTTCTTTAATTCCAAGGTTACTGGTGATAGTGGTTTTCCTTCTAACAGGGAAATTGTTTCCAAAGAAAATATGAGATTTGTTCTAGGAAATAGTTTGGAAAGAAATGTTCTCATAATGAGAGATAGCTTTCTTAAGACATTGAATATTTCTTTGATCTCCCTTTAAAAAAAATATCATCAGTATAGAGGAGGTGACTGGGGATATTGAGGTTTCTAGCGGCTTGAATGGGTTTAAGTTTATTTTGATCGACAAGATTATGAATGAGTCTGCTAAAGTAGTCTTCCACAATAACAAACAGAATGGATGAAAGAGGATCTCCCTGTATAACACCTTTATAAAATTTGAAAAAACCACTAGGGGTGCCATTTATTAATATGGAAATGATAGCAGATTGAAATAAGGTCTTGATTCACTTGATAAAAATCTCATGAAAACCAAAATTTTTCAAGACTCCAAATATAAATCCCGAATCAATGGTATCGAAGGATTTTTTAATATCAAACTTGATGGCAAAACTACCTCCTCTATTTCTTTATTGAGGATGATGGTACATTCTGAGGTAAGAAAAATGCAGTCTTGGATGGATCTATTTTTATGAAGCCAAACTGATTCCATGAAACCAAATTTTTTGTAAATCAGAACCAATCTGTTGGAAATGATTTTGGTAATGATCTTGTATAGGGTATTGATAAGAGCAATCAGTCAAAATTGATGAATTTCAAAAGCATTATCAGCCCTAGTAATTCTAAGGTTAAAATTTTGTAGATAGGGCTCTTTTATTATTCGTTATTATAAATATTAACCATGGTAAAAAAAATTCACCTCGATAGGAGTAAAATGGATAAAAAGTGGTGAAAATATAAGATAAGGCCTCAAAATAAACAAAACACTTTCCATTATTTTGTTTTATCAGGAACATTGTACCATATCCATCCCAATTGAGAATTTTGGGAATTTTTTATCCATTTTTCCTTTTTAATGACATTTATATTATTTTAGGTAAAGAAAATTACAAAATCTCACTCTCTTTCTTTTATTTTATTTAATATTTTCACATAGGTAAAATGATATGTTATGAATGAATTTTAAAGTTTATTTTTCACATTATTAATTTAATTTATTTATTTAAATTTTGTTTTTATTTTTAGTATTGGTATAATTAAATTAAGAACTTACACGAAGCTAACACACTGTTTGTGCAAAGAGTTGAAAAAAATAAACGATTTTAAAAACATTAAAAGCAATATTTTTTGGTTGAATTATGGGGGAATATAAATTTTATGGTTAATAATAATTCAAAATTTATGTTTAAATATATTAGATTATAACTCATTGTTTATCTTGATGTATTCAAATTAAATGAATAGTTTCAAATTGATATTAATAATATTCTATGAAAAGGTAATATTTTGTTAAATTATTTAAAATTCATAAAAATATTTCAGGAGGAAAATTAGGATGATAAGTGGTATAAAATTTTATCCCATGGACATTTATGATCAAAATTATACCTTATAAGTAAAATTATAACCCTATAGTGTTGAACTTTTTTTTAACACGGTTAAGGTTAAAAATGATTAATGAAGGGGTTAAACTAAAAGATAAGGGTACAAATGATCTAAATGATTTATTAAACCACTTTTATTGGTTATAAAAAATTACCCTTATTAACTTTTAATATTATTCATTTATTATCCATTTTTTCAAGAAATTTAATTAATAATATTTTAAAACATTACTAAAATAACAAGTGTACCACTCTCCTTTATTATAAAGGGGCCCATTATAAATTCGCATATTCAAACATCTTGAGTAGTTTAATTCAACCATAACTTACCAAAAACTATACCCAACATCCATATAAAGAATATAACAATTTTGATCTTCCTAAAATACCAAACCTAGGATCCTTAATAAGATAACTAAAGGAGGTTTCTCTAAGAGAAGGTAAGCGTCATATCCAAACTCCTTCTTTTTACTTTTTTTACCACACCCATCCAAAACATTCAGATATAATAACCCTTTTGTGTCCCAAATACTGAACGTTTATTATGAAGATAGAATAATATTTATCCATATCATTCTTTATCAAATATTTATCCATATCCTTCTCCATAAAAAATTAATATATATCTTTCTCCGTCAAATGGGAAACAAAACTATTGCTCATGTGTATGGTAGACTACTATCTCACAGATCGATGTAATTTTTTTCCATAACCACCTCATATAGATAGTATTAATGATTTTAATAATGAATATATATTATAATTAATACATAATATTTATTATGTATATTTAATATATCATCTACATCCCTTCCCTTTCACCCATTAAAAAATGATATTGTCGCTTCTGCGTATTTACAGCTTACAATATCCATAAAGTGATGTGATTCATTTTCAATGTATTCCATTAAATAATGATTATAAACATTTATCTAATGAATAAATATTATATTTATAACATTAATATTGTACTTTATATGATGAAAATATGACATGTCTTCATTATTTGGAACATCTTTGTTGAAACATACAAGATAAAACTAATCAGCTAACACCTAAAACAATGATAATAATGAAATATTGTTAATGAATAATTGATAAGATGTTATTATTGGATAAAATATAAAATTATAAATATTAATATAGTTCTTTTATAAATTAATAACAAGTTTAATGCTATTATACAAGAGGTTAAATCACATTCAAGAGAGTGGAAGCATGAGATGAGTGGTTTCTTAACTAAATTTCCATTCATTTGGTTATACTTCTACTTCATTGAATATTTTATGTAATAATTATGCGTTAAATGGCCTCTAATTGTATTATGTTTTATTTACATTTTAAAAAAAATTTAAACACAACCAATTCATTGATTAATTCTCTCCTCAATGATATGATCTTTTTTAGAGATTTCATCACAATTTCCATTCCATTGAGACATATTTGGTGTTATGCACCTATTTTATTTTTTAGGAATATATACTACACCTTTTAAGTATTTAATAAATAATATATGTTTATTTATGGTGATTAAAATTACCATTAAATTCTACTCTTTCAAGGGGTTATAATGTAAAAGTTACCAAAGAGGTAATAATTTATTTTACAATCTCATTTTTCTTGGATTGATTTTTTTTGATGGATTATTATAATTTATCCTCAATAAACTTCATATATTTTCTTATCCCATGGATATTTAATGATTTTATATGTTTATTCCAAATTTTTATCTCTTTTTCACTTGAATCATGAAATGAAATTTTTAAAAGGAATACCAATCTTATTTCACTTTTTGATCAGGTATATATTTATTCTATGTCCATTTTTTTAAACAATTTCATAAAAATTACGTTTTACATACTCAAATGAATTATTGATGACATTTTATGTTATATTTGATTTTTTATAAGGTTTTAATGAATTATTTTATAACGGGTTTATTTTCATTTTTCTATAGAAAAAGTCAAAAGGAATGTTTCTTTTAACATATACAGTGTTAATGAACTTTCTTTCCTTATAACCATTTTAAAACATTTATCTTATTCTGTATGTTTTTAATGGTTTTATAAAAATTTATTTAATGAAAATTTATTTTAAATTTTAACTTCTTCTATATTTTATTCTCAAAAAATACTTGAATTCATTACAAAACATATATTTTTTATTAATTCATAGTCTCTTTTCATCTCTTATTAATTTTTTGGTCATTAAATTCCTCTTAAAAAACTAGTTTTTTTGTGATCATATTTCATTAGAAATTAAATTTCACATAAATATCTATATTATTTGTATAATATATAATCTTATTACTTAAATCATATAGCATTTATATATATGGATTTTTACTATAAAGGTTATTTTATTGACAATGAAAATGTTAATATTAATTATCCTTTACCAAATATAGATATTTATTAATAATTCATATTGTTTATGAATTAAATTTATTATTCAATATATAATGAATTAATTGGAGTTATTATGCGATGGGAGGAGCCCATGATTAAAAATCCCCTCAAGGTATTTGTATGTCCCATTAGACAAATCAAGTTGGATATTTCATTCCAGAATTACCCATTTATATAAGATTTCATGAAATGAGACTTTGAAGGTTAGTTTAAGATATCTGAAGTTATTTATTACATAATTTTGAATTAATCTATTAATGTCCATGTGATTATTTTAATTAATATGATATCCATGGATAACATTCAATCTCATGCGGTTATTTTTATGGAATTATTTCATCATCATTTATTCCTACCATATTATTCTTCATAATTCCGTTATTGATTAAATATAATTATTTTTAGTTATTTTCCTTTCCATAAAAATAATGCCTTATTTAATAATTATATCTTCCTATGTACATGACCCTTATTAATCATTTGATCTCACCCTTATTTTGTTTCATTTCCCCTTGATATGAATAAAGAATCTTTTAGCGAGTTCAATGATGATGAATATTAAATTTCACTATGTTTTTAAATTTTATTATGAATGAAAAATAAAAATATTATTTTTTTATGTTTCTTAAAGACTAATCAACTAATTTAACCTTGGTGATGTGATCTTCTTTATCTTATTCCAATGTAATAAAGTAAACACAAACTCTCGGTTACCAGAGTTGGGTTTTCTACGGTGAAAGTTATTCATCGACATCTATACCATTAACATGGCAATATCCTTTTCCCCCATCCTTGACTTATTTTTTATCACCTTACCATTTTCATTATTGTTTTGAGAAACCCATTTAATTTGGTCACATTCCTATTCTTTAGTCCCATAGGAACATAAAAAATCTTATTCATTTAGGTTTGTTCAGTCTATTAATTTATTTCTTCAATCCAACTATCATCAATGGAATCCTCATTAAAACATTTCTAAGATTTCATCCTTTTTGTTTCAATCAGGGTTTCCTGATCATCAATAATATTATACATAGAAATTTGAACATTTTTATATTATCTATTATCTATTTTTATTCCTATTATTTTATCCTCTTCATTTTAGAAATCATAAATGTATTCATTTTCCTTTAAAACGTTCCATGAGTAATACACTATTAGGTCGGAATATACAAATATACACAAGAGGGGGATGAATTGTGTGTTTTAAAATTCCTCTATAAATCTGACCCTTGATGTTGAATGATGATTATGTGGGTAAGAAGTGTTTGTCTTCTGTATGAAATTATGAGCAACGGATAAAAATAGAAATATAGAACATGACTATTTATAGTGGTTCAGTGGATAGAGATCCCCTAGTCCACTCTTCCAATTACTATCTCTGTGATTTTGGTGAATTTCACAAGTCATGCCCTCATATCATAAATCTAATCCACTACTGAGTTCAAGAAGTTGACATATTTACAAAAAAGACTAAAAACAGTGTCTAATGGTTCAAAAATAGAGAACCAATAAACCACAACTTAGATCGAGAAGATGATACTCCACCAAAACTGAGTTTGAGAAGTTAAAACTCTCAATAAAAAGATATTTATTTTAAAGGATTCTAGTTGATATTTACAGTTTAACAAAAAAATAAGATAGATGAATCTTCTTCTTTAGAAAATAGTTTATTTAGGAATGATAAGTTCTAAAGTGATCGTGTTTCAAAAGGTATATGAAATAAAAATAGAAACTAATAGCAGCAGAAGACTTACAGCAAATACCATATTTTGAAAATATATATTTCCATTTTAGCCTCTTCTGTAGAAAAACAGGGTCTGATAGATTATTGCAGTAGATCGGTAAGATACATTCACAAGAATTTGTTTCAATCGTTAATTTGTGTCATAATATATATCTCAATATATATTTTTCTTTAAATCATACACACCCATATATAGAATAAATACACCAATATGAGTAAAAAATAGAGCCTATCTTTTAATTCTAGATCCAAGAAATTTTCCTGATAAATCGTAAGAATTAAATTCTTGAGACAACTCAGAGTATTCATAACTTCCCTTAATAATAGGAGATAATTTCTCCACTTAGTATGATTCTTTGAATTAATCATAATAAGATTCGAATCATTCGAAAATGAGATTTTAATCAACCTTATTTTCTGTAAAGACCATTGCACAAAAATCAGATTAAATCATAAATTCAAATCTCTGGTGATGAAAACTAAAATTTAAGGTTCCTTCAAAAAATGAAAAAATACCAATCTTAGGGTTCAACTATGTATCATTCATTCTGTGAACATAAGTTTGAAAACAAAAGGTTGATCACAAAATTAAGATTGATGATCCATAATTTTTCTTCTAAAATGTAAGGTTCCATACTTACGTGGGGGTTCATTAACAATACATTTTCACTTTTTCATGTGTAACGTTTCATCCAAAATGTAAGTTTCTTTATCCCTACATTTATTTCATCATTGGGTTGATTAACCTCACATGATGATCTTTCCACACAAGTTATAATACAAACGTATGTTTTGTTCTTTACGTTATATTTTTTTAACGTACAGTATGAACAGTGTTTCCAAAATATGGATATGAGAATTCTGAACACTTTGACAAATATTCCACGTGAATAATAAGGTTGAATGTATTTCCAGGATAAGGAATATAAATAATATTAATTTCATGAAATACACTTAATGTAATATCATTAGTAAAATAGACATGGGTATTTGTGAGTATCAAAATCAATAAAATTTATAGAGTATTATTGAGATAATTCATGCCCAAGAATCTCCACCATTTTGTTGATCATAAAAAACCATAAAATTGAAAATAGAGTTTATAATTTTTAAAAAAATTTAAAATTAAAAAATTTGAAATTC
The DNA here is from genome assembly GCA_963277665.1 of Viscum album. Classification (NCBI taxonomy): domain Eukaryota; kingdom Viridiplantae; phylum Streptophyta; class Magnoliopsida; order Santalales; family Viscaceae; genus Viscum; species Viscum album. The sequence continues at coordinate 130,184,176 of OY728140.1, forward strand.
GCTTTTACAAAATTATTTTGATGAAAAGAAATGTTGTGTCATCCAAACTTCTCCCCCTTTTGTGAGATAAAATAGAAAATGAAGAATTTAATAAAACACATATAATTTTTCATAGATATGTAAATGAATGTTATAATAATCTATATAAAAAAATAAGACTGGATTTTTTTCTTCGAGACCTAAACAAAAAAGAATAATAACTTACAGAAAAATAAAAATAAGGAGATTTTATTGTTTAAATTTTTTATAAATATGAGAATCTGTTTGACTGGGAAAAAAGTGTGGTCAATTGAAATGGTTTGGGTACAAAAAGATTGGGTAGGATTTGGCTCAATTAAGGTTCTAAGGATTTTGAGTAGATTTAAACATATCTTTCAACTCATCCATCTACAACCACAAATTATTCATTAAACTATCCCCTAATTTCATAATTAAAATTCTGGATTATTGACATATATGAAAATTCTCAAAAATATTGAGTTTCAAAAATTCATGCAAACTCTCCCCTTACTACATAAATTGATGTATCTTTTTTGTGAATTTGTTCAGCATAAATCTGATACATAGTTCAATTTGTGTTAGTTGGTCAACTATAAATTTCTGATTGTCTAATAGAACTGAGAGAGGGGCACTACTGCATTGAAGATTTTGAAGACGATCATTCATATCAACCATGAAGGAGGTGATGGCCTGATTTATTTAAATTAGATCTGGACTGGTAGTAGGAACAAAGGTAAATTTACTGGTCTGACCAATAGTACTCTTGATCAATTCAAACGGACTCCCCAACTACCACATTAGATCAGCAAAGTCTATATTAGAAAATAATTCATATCTTATCTTTCCAACATCATTTTTCAACTCTCTTTTGAAATAATAAAATTATTTCATGGAAAAAAATTTCATGAAGATCATGTAAATTCTTCTTTGCTACTTCCAGCTATTTTCGAAGACTGTCATTCTCTTCCAGACACTAATTAAATTTCATTACAATCTCCTCAACCTGATTTGTCTGGGAACCAGATTTCCCTTCTTCTTGATGTTTTGATTGAACAATAGCCACAATTTCTAGAGATTTTGAAGGAGATTTTTTCATAGACATATCCACTGATTTTTTAATTGATTTTTCACATGAATAAGAAAAACTATCAAGAAATTTAGTTTTGTCTTCATTTGCTGATTGATGTCTCTCATACACATAATCAAAAAGGTAGAAATGTAAATTCCCAATAATCTCTGAAGACACATTTTTATTTATGATTAACTATTGTTCTTCCTGAATATCTGGTTCTACTTCCTAAACAACTGGTAAATCAATAGTCTATAGATCTCTTATCCGAATTTCAACCTATTGATCTTCCTCAAGAAACGTTTCCTCTAAATTAACTAACCTAGTAGACTCTCCTAAACCCATCACTAGTTTTATAGTTGGTGGATCTACTATTTTTCATAATTTTTCAACCGATTCTTCTGCACAGCCTCTTCTTACCCTTATTCTTCAACAAGTCTTAATTTTCATTGGGTTTTTGTGGAAAGCCCTTCACCATGGGTTTCACCAATCCCTTCATTCCCAATCCTACTTTCCTCCCCCTGAGAAAAAGATCCTGATTTTTGTTTCTAATCTCCACCAACTAGTAAAGGTTTTCCTTTTACTGTGGTCCAATAAATATCTAACTTCCTTAAGGTTCCTACAACGAGAATAGTGTTGTGATGACATTTAATTCAAGAATCTAAAAATCGAATCATTCCTTTATTAAAATGTTTTTGTTAAACTATCCTTCCATAAGGATAAAAAGTTATCCTAGCATCTGGTTGATAGAAGTAATTTAAATATCTAAACATATACCTCAGAAAATTCATCTTTATTTCACCCAAAAAAGAAACGTGATATACATGCCTAGATATATAATCTTCTCCATCTCATCCATTCTAGGAGCAATTCTTGTTTGAATAAACTTCACTAAGATTTTATGACCTACCTCTGGATCCCTGAAAAAAAAATTATAACATTTTTTAGCCAAAAAAAAGGACATAATGTCAAAAGATTTATAGACCTTATATCTAATAGACCTTAGATTGAAATTAAAAACTCCCTCCTTTGTATTGATGAAGATTTGTGAAATTTTGGTCGAATACTTAACCCTGTAGAATCTTTCTTCCAGAAACATTCTGAAACTTCAGGTCACTAGATTCACCTTCTTTAGTTATCTTAGTTTTAGTCATTGTTGAGAAATGAACGCTTTGAGGTCTTCCGGTTTTTATGTTTTTGAAGGAAAACAAAGGTTAGCGAATCTAGACGAGGGTAAATAAGGGTTTTGGTATTCAAAAATGGTTTTAGAGCGAAAAGGTTTTGGTATTCGAAACATTTCTAGAAATCCCTTCTTTCCTATGTCATTACATAAGATAATCATTAAAATTTTAAAAATTACACTACACATATAAATTTATAATCAAAATAAATTAACTATAATATATAGGGAAAAGAAAATATTAAAACAAATTAGATTTCAAATAATTAGTAAGTGATTTTAACATAAATAAACTGGCATAAATAAATAGATAAAATAAGATAAATAGTGAAAATTAAAAAGATTAAAAATATTAACAATTTGAAAGTTACGTAAACCAAACACACCATTAATAAAATTAAAATTTACAGTTGGAAGTGGTTTAGTAAAAATATCATCTAGTTGATATTCAGTATTTACAAATTCTAAAGATATATCATTTTTAAGAATATGATCTCTAAGAATTTGATGTCTAATATCAAAATTCTTGGTTCTAGAATGACTTATTATATTTTTTGAAATATTTATTGCACTTGTATTATCACATAAAATAGGATTATTATTAAAATTTAGTCCAAATTCCATTAGTGTGTTTTTCATCCACAATACTGGTGCAGAGCAACTGCCTACAGATATATATTCTGCATTGGATATTGATAGGGAAACTGAGTGTTGTTTCTTACTTGACCATGATACTAAAGATTTTCCTAAAAAGTGATAGGTTTTTGAGGTACTTTTTCTATCTAATATTCAACCTCCAAAATCTGCATCTGAATATGTTATTAAATTAAAAACAGAAGTTTTTAGATAAATAAGTGATTGAAAACCAATTCCCTTAAAATAACTAAAAATCCTTTTGACAATAATAAGATGAGATTCATTAGGATTTGTTTTAAATCTAGCAAAAAAACTTACAGAAAACATAATATCAGGTCTTTTAGTAGTATGATATAATAAAGTACTAATCATACATCTATATAACTTGTTATCCACTAGTTTTCCAACTTCATCCGAATCAAGTTTTATATTGGTACACATGGGAGTTGTATATGTCTTGTTGTTCTCAAGACCAAACTTTTTCAATAAATCAGTAATATATTTACTTTTATTTAAAAAAATTCCAAAATCTTTTTGATAAATTTTAAGTCCTAAAAAGAATTTCAATTCTCCCATCATACTCATTTAAAATTCATTTTTCATATGTTTTGAAAAACCATTACAATGTTTTGTATTGGTTGAACCTAAAATATCATCATCAACATAGATTTTAATTAATAATATATTAGAAAAAATTGTTTTCATAAAATGATTTGGATATTCCATTCCAATACTAAATCTATTTTTCAAAAGAAATGAACTTAATCATTCATACCAAGTTCTTGGTGCTTGTTTAAGACCATAGAGAGCTTTGGTGAGTTTAAAAATAGAATCTGGTGTTTGAGAGTTTTCAAAACCAAGAGGTTGTTCAACATGCACTTCCTTTATTAAGTATCTATTTAAAAAAGAATATTTAACATCCATCTGATATAATTTAATGTTCATATTAGATGCATATGATAAAATAATTCAAATTGATTTTAATCTAGCTACTGGAAGGTTTCATCATAATCTATACCTTCTTCCTAATTATATGCTTATCTAATAGTATAGCTTTGTTTCAAGTTATAATCCCTTGACCATATTTTTTATTTCGAAAGACCCACTTAGTTCCTATAACAATATAATTTGATGGTCTTTCATCTAATTCCCAAAATTCATTCCTTTGGAATTTGTTTAGATCATCTTGCATTAAAAACATTCAACTATCATCTTCTAAAGCTTCTTCAAAAGATTTAGGTTCTAGTTGAGAGTGAAAGGCATAGAATTTAACAAGGTTTCTTGTATTTCTTAGAGTTGTTATTCCAAAGTATAAGTCTCTTATTACAGTTTCTAAAGGATGGTTCTTTAAGGTTCTTGACTCTCTAGGTGAAACAATTTTAGGTTAATCAGTATCATCTTCCTCTGAACTGAATTGAATTTTATTTATTTTATTTTCAAAAACATTTTTCACGTTTTCAAGTCTCATGTTGTTAGAAGAGTCATTAGTTTCATCAGTTTGATATTTATCTTTAATAAAAGGGTTAGTTTCATCAAACTTCAAAGGAATTGATTCTTAAACAATCCTTAACTTTTTATTAAACACTCTATAGGCGTTAGAGGTAGTAGAAATCCTAAAAATATTCCTTCATCAGCTTTTGGATCGAGATTACCAATATTATCCTTGGTGTACTAAATATACACCTTACATCTAAAAACTTTTAAATAATTTACCTTTGGTTTTCTACTCTTCCAAAGTTCATATGGTGTCTTTTTGGGAAAATAGGATGAATTAAAAATCTATTCAGGATATAGTATGCTTTTCTTACATCTTCTTCCCAGAAGTAGGTATCTATATTATATTCAATTAGAATATCCCTAACCATTTATTGAATAGTTATGTTTCTTCTTTCAATAATTCCATTTTGTTGAGGTGTTCTTAGTCCATCGAACATGTGTTTACTACCCATATTTGAACAAAAGGAACTAAATTCCTGATTTTCAAATTCTCCTCCATGATCACTTCTTAATTAAATTATCTTAAAACATTTTTCATTTTTAACTATTTTACAGAAAAATTCAAAAATAGTAAAACCTTCACTTTTGAGTTTTAGAAAATAAATCCATGTTAATATAGAGTAATTATCAACTAAAACATATACATATACTTTTCCATAAAAACATGCTACTCTTGACAGTCCAAATAGATCTATGTGGATATATTCTAGAGGTTTTGATGTAAAAATTTTGTTAATATATTTGAATGAATGTTTGTGTTGCTTGCCGATTTGGAATGTATCGCAAAATATGTCATTATTGAACTTAAGACCAGGTAAATCAGAAACTAAATATTTCTTAGATAATTTATGTAAAGCATAAATATTAAAATGACCAAGACTTCTATGTTTTATCCAAGACTAACTTATCTTAGCATTAAAACAATTCAATTATTTTTAAATAGTTATTTTAAATCCAAAGAAAAAACATTATCAATTCTAGGTGCTCTAAAATTAGGCATTTTGTATTTAAACAGAGAACATAAATTGTTACAAAAATAAACATAATATACATCCTCACAGGGTTTATATATACTTATCAAGTTATATTCCATCCCTTTTACATATAGTACTTTTTTATTGAGACTATTTTTGGATATCCAATAGTTCCAAGTACAATTATCTTTCCATTAGCATTATCGCTGAAGGTTACTAGACCTCCATCTATTCGATTCAGTGTATTTAAGTTTGATGAGTTTACAAAAATATGCATGGAAAAACCATTTTCCATATACCATATATCCTTTATTTTTCTATGACATGTTTCATGTAAAATAAATTTAATTAAGAGTTTTTTTTGGTACCCATATTCTTTTGGGTCTAGCAGTGTAAACAAGCAATGATTTGGGCATCCAGATCTGCTTTGTTTTTCCATAACTCATATTTACATCAGATAAGAAATTTGAAATAAAAGCCTTTTCAATTCCACTTATTTTAGGATCTCTTAAAACATAGTATTTTGTCATATTCCCTTCTATTCCAAAAAAAAATTACAGGAAATAGTCGTTGATTTTTGAAAAAAAAATAATTTTTATATAGTTTAGATATTTCACCATTACTTCCTATACCATATACTTTCTTTCTAAAGAAATTTTTACCAGGAATTTCATTTATAATTTTAAATCCTTTTTTAAAGAAGATATCAACACTTTTATAAGTTTCTAATTCATCTAATAATTCTTTAATCTTATTTTTATGATCAGAACAGATTCTAGGAGATGAGTTAAATTTTTCAATTAACTCTTGATGTTGTTTAAGTAAGGCATCTCTTTCTCCCAAAATTTCATTGTGAATACTTTTTAATGATTTTTATTTCTTTAATAAGGAGTCATATTTCCTTTCTAGCATTTTTCTGTTGGAATCCAATTTATTATTTGAATAATTTGAATCAGAATCAAAATTAGATGCATAATAGGTTTGTACCATATCTTCATCTTCCATGAAGCACATATTTGCTTTCAGATGTGAGTCTTTCTTTTCTAAATTATATTTTGTTGAACTGTTGGAGTCTATAGAGACGCTCCATGTTGCCTTCATTACTCTTTTTCCTTTATTTTCATAATAATCATTTTTATAATATGGTTTCTCTATATTTCTTTTTCACCTTTTAGTTGGGGACAATCAGGTCTTATATGACCTAATTTCTAGCATTCAAAGCTTCTGATTTCCCTAGAGTCTTTATCGTCCCTTTTTAAAGGCTTTAGGAATCCTCTTTTTTTCATATATAACTTAGTAAACATTCTTGATAATTGATCCAATTCCATTTCAGAATTAGATGTATCTTAATTCTTTTCTTCTCTGAATTCTTGTTTTATTCTTTTTCTTTTCTTCTAAGATGTTACCTTTAGAGAAGTACTATCCTTTTTCACTAAGACTTTATCATATTTAGCTTCATATTCTATTTCATCTTCATACATAAATAGTTTCCCAATCAATTCTCTCATTGTCATATTTTTTAGAAGTTATGATTGTCGAGTTGCAGCTGATATACCATTCAATTTAGTAGGTAGTAATATCAGTACTTTCAAAGCTTGATCTAATTGTTTAATAGGATCACCTATGGTTGTAATATTATTTATGATATCTGTAATCCTTCCATTCATATGAGAGATAATTTCTCCATCAATTATTATAAATATATCAAATTTCCGTTTTTTTGTTGCATACCTCATTTGTCTTACATGGTCTATTACATCATAAGAAACTAAAATGGTTTTCTACATTTCATAATCTATAGAAATATTTGAGACACTGTTGAATTTATATGGTCACAAACCACAGATAATAGGATTCATTGCCCAAGAATTCGTGTCATAGTCGTCCTCTATAGAAACAGTCCAGCTTGTAGGATTTTTAGGAATTATATAAGGATCAATGATCTTAGAGTAAACTTTGAATCCTAGATTCTTCAAATTTATAATCATTCATGATTTCTAGAATCCATAGTATTTAGATTTGAAATAAAGAGCACAAACCATTGACATTCCTTCTCACTGATCATTCATTTCCATCTTTGTATAGACCTTAATATTTTATATTATTATAGATTTTTCCAAAATCTCTCCTCTATTACCAATTGTTAGGTCGGAATATACAAATATACACAAGAAGGGGGTGAATTTTGTCTTCTCAAATTCCATTATAATTCTGACCCTTGAAGTCGACTGATGATTATACGGGTAAGCAGTGTTTGTCTCTTGTATGAAATTATGAGCAGTGGATAAAAATAAAAATATAGAACATGACTATTTATAGTGGATGGGGACATAAAGATCCACTGGTCAACTTCACCAATTACTCTCTCTCTCTGAGTTTTGTGGATTTCACTAGTCAGGTTCTCATATCATAAGACCAATCCACAACTGAGTGTAGACAGTGGGAACCTTTACAAACAAGACTAAAAACAAAGTCCTCTGGTTCTAAAATAGAGAACCAATAAACCACATAATAGATCCAGAATTTGATACTTCACTACAACTAAGTTTGAGCGGTTGAAACTCTCAATAAAAGGATATTTATTATAAAGGATTCCAGTTTATCTTTAAAATTTAAAAGAAACTAAAGGTAGATGAATCTTCTTATTCGGAAAATTTTTTCTTCTAGAAAGAGATGTTTCAATGTGATCTAGTTGAAAAATATCTTTGAAATAAAAATAGAAACTAATAGCATTATCATACTTACAGAAAATACTAAATTTTGAATATGTATATTTCCACGATAGCCTCTTCTATATAAAAATAGAGTCTGATAGATTCCTGTAGTAGATCTGTAAAAGATCTTAACAAGAATGTTGTTTCAATTTTTAATGCGTGTCATAATATATATCTCAACATATAGTATTCTTGGAATTATACACACATATATAAAGAACAAATACACCAATATAAGTAAAACACAATGTCTGCCTTTTAATTCTAGATCCACAAAAATCTCCTGATAAATCAAAAGAATTAAATTCCCAAGACAACTTAGAGTAGTCATAACTTCCCTTAAGAATAAAAGAAATTTCTCCACTTAATATGATTATTTGAATCATTAATAATGAACTTTTAATCGTTCAAAAATTATATTTAAATCAGCCTGATATTTCATAAAGACCGTTGCAAAAAACATTGATTATATTATAAATTCAAATCACTGATGATGAAAAGTCAAACATAATGTTCCTTCACAAAACAAACAATACCAAACGTAGGGTTCAACTATGTAGCATTCATTCTATTAATATAACTTTTACAATGTAAGGTTGATCACAAAAGTATGGTTAATGATCCATATGTTTTCTTCTCAAACTTACCCCCCCCCCCCCCGAATGGCATGAAGGCCTTCTTTTTATTGATTTTTTATAAAACCCCTTTCAAGGTATAATGGTGAACCCATAAAAGGCATATATAATTATATATTACAGGACCCATAGGTCTTAGAGGAAATATCCAGACTATGAGTACATGGAAATGCTCCTCCTCAGCTTCTGCATCATGATATCAACTCTCCACATTTTCATGGTTTTTCAGGTAGTATTTCTATGCATTCATAGGCTGGTCGTAATAGCAATTCCATATCCTCACTTTCTTCCACATCTGTTAGCTTCTTCTCTATTGAATACACATGCTCTGAATCCTCCTCTGGATTGTTCTCCTTATAGAGCCTTCTTGATCCATTATGTACAATTTTAGGTTCCCTGAAAGCCTTGAGGTCTCTCAAAAGCCTTGTAGGGGCCCAAAGGCCTTGATGATTCGTGAAATACTTTCTGATTTGAAGGCCTTGGGTGGCCCAAAGGCCATGAAGGACCTAAGGACCAAACCGAGGGCCTGAAATCCCAAACAGATGAATAGTCTCGACTACTACAATATCGAACAATAACTTCTACAGTACCTGCTACAATACCCTGAAAATATGTCTCCACCTGGATATGAACTCAGGTCTCTTGGATGCACTTTTTAAGTCCTCCCCAACTTGGTTGAGGCTCTTTTTCTACTTCTCAAATGTAAGGTTCCCTACTAACATAGGGTTCTTTAACCATACCTTTTCTCTTTGCCAGATGTAAGGTTTCATCCAAATGTAAGTTTATTTATCCATACATTTCGGTCAATATAGGGTTGATTAACCATATGTTCTGATATTTCAGGATAAGGTATAATAAAAATATAGGTTTTTTTTCCTTATCATAAAATTTTTTAATGTACAGTATGAAAAGTGTTTCCAAAATATGTTTAGGAGCATTCCAAAAACGTTGGCGAATATCCCAAGTGAATGATAAGTTTAAATATATTTCCATGATAAGGAATATACAGAATATTAATTTCCTGAAATACACTTAATGTTATATCATTAGTATAACAAACGAGGTTATTTTTTAGAATCAAAATCAATATGATTTATAGAGTATTGTTGAGATAATACATGTCCAACATACACTTCCTTATCAAATTCTACATCACCAAATTGACTCATTAATATGAAATCTACTCTTTGGAGTTTGAAACCTACTCATCTTAATTTGAAATATACTTAACATACACAACAGTCATTTTTTGACATTATAAAAAACATTATAGTCATTTATTGTAACACATGTATGCCTAAATTCAAGAAAAATAATTGAGAAAGTTATTTTTATCACCATGAGATTCAGATATACTTATTGTCTCTCTTTATTGAGAAAAAAGAAATTATATCTTAATGCATAAATGTATTTGAGCATAGGCTTCATTCCAGAACATATCTCATTTGAAGTTTTATTCTAATTTTGACATAGTAAGGCCATATTATATACATAAAATTTTATAAAGACTTATTTGTTTCTATAACTCTCTAGTATCCCCTTTTCAATTCACATGGTTTGATCCATTTTTTTTAAAATTTATTTCCATTAAACAAAAAAATATATTATTTTGAAGAGTTTATAGATCCTTTATCCGATATTAAAAACCATTAACTTCTTATTATTTATAAACTGTAATGTTTTTAATTATGAACTATTGTTGGTGTGCAGATTTTAGATTATTACACTAAGGACCTTCGCTTCTTCCCTATCATATTGAGTGGTACACATGAATACCTATGTTTTTTTGTTAATAACCATTATCCATTACATCATAATAAAATAATCCAAAAATAAACATAGTAAATTTTATATCTGAGTAATTAGTTGTCATCAACCAACACACATTCACATGACCAATTTTAGTTAATATTTAAATTTTCAATTTATTTTACTTTTAGTTCTGCCAAAAAATATTTCTTTTTTCAAAAGAATCACTTATTTTATTTTGGTTACAAGTGAGATTAGGAAAATCTATTTCTATGCAATTATTAACAATATTTTCCATGGATTTATTACTTAAATAGAATAACAATTTATGCCATAAATTGTTCTCATCCTCCTTCGATACCATACACAAATTTTCATCACAAATTATTTAACAATTTCATTATGTTATTCTACCTTAATAAACAACTAATCCTTATCTAGATTAGATAGTTCACATTTGTTTTTTCCCCGCCACATTCTTTATGTCATACTACTGTATAACAGTTATAAAATTATGACTAGGGCCTTCATATAAGAAAAATATTTTTTTATATGATCATTAACACCAAAATTATATATTCCGAATCCCACTATTTTTAGAGCATCATCATTACCAAACATAGAAACTACTTATTCATATATGATGATTCTTGTTATGAGGTATTCATTTATTAACATGTGTAGTGTACACACTCTTTCTAAAATCAACATTATAGGCTTATCTAATGTTCTTAATGCAATCTTAATATTGATTTCATTTCAAACACTTATTCTCTTCACCCAAAACTATCGGTCTTACTTTTTTATGATAGGTGAGTATATTTATTTTCAAGATCTATAGAATCTTGTTTATATAGAATGATTAAAAATATATTTTGAGTTACTAACATGTTTTATGTCGTGCCCAGCTACTATTTTCTATCTGTCAATGTATCCTTAGGAATCTCTAGCTACACCCTTGATGAATAATAAATTTACATATTACAAAAACCATAAAAACTATATCAAATAAAGAATAAGAAAATGAATAAATTATTCTTTCCTATTTTTTTACTGATGATATCATTGATATCTTTAATAATAGAATACTTGTATAACATTTATCCCAACTTCACATATAATTTAGAACTTATTTTTGGTGTTTTCCTTTTATTATTGACTACATAATGAGTAGTGACATGACCCTATCATGCGGTGTGAAATAAAAAATTATTTCCAAAGTTAAAAATGCATTAAAGAGGTTAGCCTAGGTTTTCACCATATAGGACCACACAACCTTCATGTTTGTCAAAACAATTTAATGAAATAAGTTGAAGTTGTTTTATAAATTGTTTGATTTTTAAAATTAAAAAAGTAATTTAAATTGTGGTTGAATAAAAATTAATGAAGAGAGTGATGGGGTCAGGGTAGGATCACCTTTTTCATGGTCATAAAAATCATTCACCCTATATTCCTATAGAGTGATAAGTGAAAGACTCCATGGTTGGGTAGTAAATCACCCTTGGATGAAGCAAGAAACGGAAACCACTCCTATGTACATGAAAATTCATAAACCATTCCTAAAAAATAAGGTAATTATCAATTGGGAATTTATCATCCTTATACATCTACAAAAACATAACTTATTCCACACATGTCCCAACGATCACAAACAATCACCACCTAACAAAATCTTATCGATCGAGATAAATTGCACTAGGCGAAGGGAGTTTAATTATCTTCAACCAAAGATATAAATAATGAATGACACCAAAAACCAAAATGCAATCACATTAAGAGAATTGGGAACCATGGAAAAATATAAATCATTCACTATAAAAATATATTTTCAAATTAATGTATGAGACTTCAACATTACAAAATGAAATCGTTCCCTTCCCCAATGACTCAATATTTTTACCACTCCATGTGAAGGGTAATAGAGTTTAATGGGGAATAATTATGAAACTAATAAAAGATAAAGTATAAAATAAAAGTATATTAAAGGTTAAAATCCACTATCATAGGCCCTCATTGACCACTTCAACACTTTGAATGGAAGTGGACACCCATATTTATAGGGTTAAGAGGTGGAAAAATTTCCCTCCAAATTCTGTCTACCGAAATATGGAATTTATTTGAAATGATAAATAGACCATTAAAGTGAATTTTTCTTCCCAAAATATATTCCCCAATATCTTGTCCATGCACTATAAATGTTTCATATTTTTTGGGCAAGCGTTAAAAACATTAGCCTCAAATAACTGGATAAATATTTTTTCTATCTCAGAAGACTCTTAAACTTCATCCACATTTGAACATTAAATGGCTTCATTAATGAGATAACCTCCCCATGAAAATATATTTTAAAATTCTAATATTATTTATATTTATAATATATCTTTAATCACATTATTTGTTGGAAGTTCTCATTTACAGATGTGGTATCCATTCTGTCAGCCATAAAAAATTCAATTTGATTGATTTTTGTGGGCCTGTGGGTTTCCAATTAGCTCTAGTTATAGAAGAGTAAGTAAAATACCATGAAAATGTAATATTAAAAATAATAACTCCAATTGGATCATATTTTAAAATGTTATAATCGAATTATAGAAGTGATAAAAAACTATTAAAAATTTAGAATTAAGAAATTTCTACATTTTACCCAAAATTTACCAAAAATATTAAAATGATTCAAATCAGCTCAAATTGGTTAATTGGAAGGAATTAAATAATTTAAACATACTTGAAAAATAGTTAAAATATTAGCTCTATCAATTCCTCAAAACATAGCACTTGTAATCCAGGACAAGTAAACATCAAAATCAAATCAAAAAATTTCAAAACACATAACCACAAGATCCACCAACTTGAAAAAATAAAATAAAAGATATGATGCCTCCTCAAATACCATTATTTTAATTTATCCGTTAATAACATTCAATATATTTCTACTTTACTTCTCCTCCCATGCACCAAATGCACTTACCTCATATGAATTTTTACTCATCTCACAAATGTCACTTTTCCACAAGGAATTTCTCATCCAAGACCCATGAAAGATTCACTGTAGTCTTGATAAATTCATACTTCTCCACCCAATATGATTCAATTAAAACTATTTATCATGGGAAACTTTCAGTTTTTTTGTTTATTTCAGTTGGTATGAATTAGATATCAAGAATTATGATGTTGAATAAAGCGTTTTTAGCTCTTTTAGAGGATAAATTGAAAGATTATAATTTTCACTTAAGTATGGTCTCCTCCATCTCTTCTTATTAAAAAATCAGATCCATCGTCATGAAAACTCTATGAATGTTTACATAATTCATCATGTTAGTAGAAAAATTTCAATCTTCTAAAACATAATTTTTATTGAAAGCTCCTAATAGGCACAACATTCTTTCTCCTTTGGAACGTATTTTTATAGAATGAATTATTCAACAAAAAAACATCTTTTAAAATTTTTATTTTCTACTCAATGTGTCATCAAAAGAGGTAGCACAACATAAGACATCTTTCTCCCACACTCAAGTTCAACATGATCATTCAATTTCACTTTAAGATCAGGTTGGATAGGGAAATTTTGTTTAAAATTTGGCTAACCTAACAGGTTGTTCCTTGATTCTGAGGGATAAAATTATTAAATTTACATGGAAAGAGATAATGAAAAGTGTTTTTTGAAAATGGGGATTTAAAACCAAATAAATTCCTTAATCATTGAAAACATAAATACCTCAAACCCTTGAGTCATGAAAGGTATAAATAAAATTTTGGTTAATGAAAGAATGATATGGCTCTCTCAAGAAGTCGTTTGAATGAAAATAATATGAAAAATATGGTTCATAAGCCTCACATGAAAGTGATTTCATAGATAAAGACAGTGATATATAGTATGAGATTTAAAAATTAGGGTACATTCTATGAAATTAATAAAGAATTGAACTTGAAACAAAGTCATTTTCAACATTCATTTAAGCTCAGTATCAGGGGATAAATTGGGTCACTCATTGACATGGGTTTCAAAAATGAAAAAGATAATCATTTGATCTCACATGTTTACATAATAATCATAAATTAATAAATAAACACACAAATATTTTAAAAACACCATTTTATAAAAAAACAAAAAAAAACCAACAAAAAATGAAAATTATAAACTAAAAAGGTTCCCTCCCACTCACATAAATGATGCATTGTTTGAAATGTATTCAAGTGAATTTTACATGTAGTAAAATTTGAAAATGGATCATTTAAAGTGATCATGTGTAAAGGAGATGTATGACCTGATGGTTTTTAATGATAATCTAGTTGAAGGAGTTTGATCTCCTTTACTAGCTCTAATGGCATGGTCCAATGGAGTTTCTTCAGCCTTTATCCATTAACATTGAATATCTCATTCTCTTCATTATTCAAAATATATACATCATTGAAAGGATATATGTGAGTAACTATAAATGTACCTTATAATATGTAATAAAGTTTAACAAGCATTAGCTTGAGTCTGAAGTTGAATAACAGCACTATGTCTACAGGATGGAGGTCTTTCTATTGCATCAACTTGTCATGAACTACTCATGTTATCTCTTTGTAAATACAATAATTTTCAAAATATTCCCTTCAAATTTCTTCCAACTCCTTGAACACTAATATTCTCTCTTTCCTAGTGATTTTAAGATCCAAATTTATCTTTCTCACAACCTAGTATTCCATTTATTCCAATTCCATAGGTAGGTGATATCTCTCCCCATAAATAAACCTATATAGAATCATTATAATTTGGATTTTATAGGATTTAATGTATAACCATAATGTTTATTCCAACCTTTGTCTCTAATCCTTCCTATTTTTTCATATTTGTTTCAAAATTCATTTGATTTCCATGTTGGGCACTTCATCTTTACCATTAGTTTGCGGATTATAGGGAGTTGATATTTTATGATTCACCTCATAATTCTTCAGAAAATACCCCATTATACAATTGAAAAGGTGACTTACCTAGTAACATGTGATTTCTCTGGGAACTCCAAACCAACAAAATGTGTTATCCCTCACAAAATCATAATCAAATTTAGAATCTTCAATCGTAGAAACCTTTTCTTATACCCATTCTGAATCATAATAAACCGCAATAAAGATATAATAATTCCCAAATAAAATTGTTAAAGAGACCATAAAATTCATCCCCCAGACATCACAAATTTAAAAAAAATGTTTCTTTTAGAGAATTTTTGTTCACTTTGAAATATTTATAGAAAACTTCCATTCTTTTACCTTCTTCAAAATTCATGAGCATATTTAAAAAGGGTGGTCTAATAAATTCTAGATTCTAAAACCTTCCTTTACGTCCTTTGAGGTCCAATGTGGCCTCCATAAGCTAAATTTTTACAAAACTCAAAGAAAAATTGAATTTTAATTTTAGGAAAACATCTTCTTATCACTTGATCATTACAAATATTTAAAAAACTGATCATCCTAGATGTAATTTTTGGATTCGGATTTCATATTTTAAATTTAGTGGGAACATAAATGATATGTTACCTAATATGTTACCATATAATGGACCATGTTAGCATAAAAAGGTACTTTTCCTTCAATCATGTAAAACTACTCACCTGGAAGGTGATCATTTAGTGGTTCTTTGTCTAGAATTTCAACTTCAATAGTGTTGGGTAGTCTACTTCAGCGATCAATCACTTGGTTCATAGATCCATTATTGTATGTGATTTCTAGTTTAAAATAGTACTAACACCCATATCACTATCCTTATATTTTCTTCATCATTCTTCATCATGTTCCTAAGAGCTACATGATCAAAAAACAGAGTGACTTTAGTTCCAAGAAGACATGGTATAAATATTTATAAAGAAAAAACTACTGCTAAAAACTCTTGTTATGTGTTTGTGTGATTTAATGGGACCACATATGAGGTTATAAAGGTATATAGAATGACATATGGTTTGTCTTCAATTCACTATGAAATGAGTGATCCAACTGCTTGGTTTTAAGAATCACAAATTATCTTGAATTGTTCTTCCCAATTTGGTGGATGTATCACCAATGGTGTAATCAATCTTCTCTTCAACTCTTCAAAGTCTTCCCTACATGCACCATTGAAATAAAAATCATAATCTTTTAAATTTAATCTATATATAGGGATATAAATATTAATGAAATATTTGATAAACCTCTTGTAGACTCTTGCATGTCCTAAAATGATCCAACATGTATCACATATGTTAGGAAAGTCAATAAATTTATCAATTAAATTTTTTATTTATCCACTTCAATGATTTTTTTTGAAATTAAATTCACAAGTATAATTCTTCTCTAAACCATGAAATTAATCTTTTCAAAATTTAAAACAAGATTATTTTCATTGCAATTTTTCAAAACTTTTTCCATATTTTTCAAATAGTGGTTAAAGGAATTTCAAAAAACTATGAAATCATCTAATAAAACCTCCAAAAGATCATTAATATGATCAAAAATATACATACCATGAACCTATGAAATATACCTATAGAATTACAAAATCCAAATGGCATCCCTTTATATGAATTATGTTGAATGGTAAAGTAAAGGTATCCTTCTCTAGATCACATAGAGTAATAGGTGCCTAAAAATCCATCCAAAATACAATAATGAGTTATCCTTAACAATCTATCTAACATCTATTCAATTATGGAGATGGGGAAATGATATTTTTGAGTGACCTTATTCAACTTCCTAAAATTTATAAACACTCTCCATCTATTCTGAGTTCTCACAAGGATTAATTCATTATTTTCATTCCTCGCAGTGGTTAAGACAATTTTTTTTGGAACTACATGAATGGGCATAAAACATTGTGAATATGAATTGAGATATATGATCCCGCCTTCCATGATATTCTCAATCTATTTCTTTAAAACCTCCATCAAGGAGGGATTTATCCTCCTTTGGGGTTGTCTGACATGTCTGGAATCTCCCTTAAGAAGAATTTTACATGAGCATATTTTTGGGTTTATTCTATTTATATAACCTATGATCAACCATATTTCTTGTAAATTATCTCTAAAAATATCAATCAAATATTCTTCTTGGGTTTAAGACATATTATTTACAATTATAAGGGGTAATTTATCTCCCTCCATAAGGTGAACATATTCCAAATCATTAAGGAGTGTTTTTAATTCCAAATCAGGTATTGAGGCCCATTATTTTTCTTTATAAGACTTTAAAATATTCCTATATATATTTCTAGAGCTAGGAGTTAAGATGGTATGCAATTCTATGGCCCAGTGTGCCTAAAATTAATTTTATAAAAATACTAAATATATCTAATATTATTTACACATGGTTTTATAAGGAAAATGTGATAACTCTTAAATGAAATCTTGAATCATAAATCTAATACCATGGTTGAGATCATAATGTTATGTTTACCCTAT
Organism: Viscum album; assembly: GCA_963277665.1. NCBI lineage: Eukaryota > Viridiplantae > Streptophyta > Magnoliopsida > Santalales > Viscaceae > Viscum > Viscum album. The sequence continues at coordinate 130,202,042 of OY728140.1, forward strand.
GAACAGCCTAAAATAAGTCAGGATGGTGAATTCAAATAAAACAGCCATTTGTGGTATGTTCAGTGGATAAATTACTTAATTAAACTAAATAATTAACCCAATTTACCTTACAAAATTTACTAAAAATACATTTTTATGATGAATCCTCAAACTTTAGTCATATAAAACATAAGAGGATTCTAGATATTTCTGGATCCTTCTATTGGTGAATTGAAATCTGATGATAATGAATATCTGGATTTTGAGCAGATTGGAGTGCAGTGAATACAGTGACTTCCTTTAATCATTGGAAGGCATGTTCATTGATAATGAATGATCAAATATATAGGTAGGAATCATAAATTAATTTTATCCCTTGTAGATTAAATTGATGGATAAGAATCATTTTGTTTGTGATCTTCACCAATTGATGGACCTTGTCATGTGAATATGTACCACTTCAATTGATTATTCAATTGCTTCATAACCCTAGATATCCTCATTATTGATCACTGGCCATGAATTCATGGAAAAATATGGTTAAACATATGTTCTTTTTCCTTCTTCCAACAGTTTATTTGGATTCTTCACTGAATGGACCTCGTGGCCCTGGTTCAACATTGTTGGGTGATACCGAGCCCGATCAATCCCCTAGAATCATGAATCCTCATACGAGGTATATATCAATAAACTAGGTACCCTTTCATTTGGATTTTGGATTTTGGGTGATCATATTGATGATTTTCATTCAAATAATCAATTATGGAAGAACCTAAGATGTTTTCATTGCATGGTGGTATTTGAGAAGCTTCGAGGATTGGTGTTTTAGCCACTGGATGGTCAGAATCCACTGAATGGAGACAGACCCACTGTTTTCATGAAGAAACAAGTTCGGATATAAAAAAAGAAACACTATTTCTGAATCATGGAGCTCATATTTGAGATTCTATGAAATATTCAACTATACTCCATGAAGTTTGATGATATCATGGCATGTAGCCCTTATGCTCTGGAAGTAAGGGTTTTTGAAAATTATAAGGATGGAATGGTGTCTATCTCTCCTATACTCTCTATATCACTTCACTAGGTGGATGAGCCATGTGGAGGAGCACACATGTAGGACCCGATATGGAAATATAGTACTAGTAAAATGGTTGTAAACCGAAGTACGCAGACATGACTTGATTACACAGACATAGGATGGATACATAGACATAGCCAAGCACATGGGTGGGACCCTGAGAGTCATGGTCACACAATGTAGATCCCCTACACGCCACGTATTTCTACACATTTGGGGAGCCATATACCTCTAGGGACACGACTAGGTGTTGGAACAAGACCACACACCATGTGGGTCCCCTCACACATCATGTACCCCTTGGGTTATTTTGAGGAAACTTCAATCTCTCATATCTTTTTCATTTGGACCCTGATTTTAGAATGTGGGTAGTATATCCTTAGTTTCTTTTCATGTAGTTCATGATGATTCCCTCGTTTATAGATTTTGGGATGTGATGTAATATTTTTCAGTCGTGTCACTTATTTAGTTGATGCTTGACCATGGTAGTGATCATGCAGGATCACGAGAGGCATTCATAGTGGAACCCTCCAACTCGGCTAGACATGGAACCTCTATGGACTATCAAAGTGGATCCCTCCAACTGAGTTAGGGTGTAACATGTCATTGACTATTTAATTAGTTATGTCCTTAACCTCATCATTTTCTCCTCCTTTGAGATTAGGAGGATAATAGTGATGGTTGTTGGATATTTAGCTTCAAATAGGGAGTTTCTGTAGGATACTAGAAGATTACACACTGTGGAACTGGGTTACATGTCGTGTAACTACTGTTGGGAAAAAGCTGTGAGATGGGGGTTCACATGGGGAAAGTGTATATGTCATGAAGACCCTTTACGCATCATGAACATTTACATGTTAGGTTTAACCATTAGATTTTAATTTGAAATGACAAGAGTTTCATTAGTTACGAAACATATCCATATCACAAAGTGTAATATGTTAAACATTGTGTAATTGTCTGATAGGAAAAATTTTACGACTTTAAGTGTCTTAAATCGTTATAAAACTTGATGGTTTAATGATGTATAATGGACTACACTCCTAAATTTATCCGTTCATCATTGTATCTTCGTTGTTGTTGTGGTGTGTGTATCTAGGTAAGTGACCTTTACTCTTCTTCAATTCTTTTGATGGTATTGACCTATGGTTGAGTTGTAAGATCTGTTGGTTTATGTTTTCTGATATTCTTATCTTCTTCTAGATCGGTTGGGAGATCTCCTTCTGGAGGTCGTTCCTTGGTTATTTGAGGTGTAGAATATGTTTATTTTTTAGGTATAAAGTGTTCTCCCTTTCTTCCAACCTCTTTTTTTCTAAATTATATCAATCCTAAGATGTATGGATTGGATTACAGGGCCTTCATTGATGTTTTTGGGTTTCGTTTATTTTAGATCTCACTACAGGCTTGTGCAACCTGAGTTTTGAGGTAGGTTGTTCCGTCTCTATCATATGATAATGGATCTTGTTATTACTTATTTTTAAACTATTTTTACATGGAAATTGGAATGACTTTTTTGTGTGTGTTGAAAAGGGGATATCAATGAAAAAAATTCCTTAGTTATTAATAAATGGAAGTAAAATGGGTATTTTAAAGTCATTGAAATGCTTTTATGAAATGGTTTTGAAATGTTTTTCAAAGCATTGAAATGGATTTTGAAAATGATAACATGGGTTACCTTGGGTACATAGGTGGAAGGTTTATCTTGAGGCCAACATCCATTTTTTGTGATTATCAAGTAGATTTTTCATGGGTCTATCCAATTTTTCCTTTTAATGTTGTTCGGGAGAACTTATATTGACATTTTAGGGGGTTTACTCATGGGGTATTCCTCTGATTCCAAGGAATGTTTTTCTAGGATTAGAATTGTGAACTTGATTATTATGGTATAATTTGTCTATGGCGTGGACCTGTAGTATTTCTTGGTGTTATTGTACCAGTTCTTCTATTTTGTATTGCTTGTCTTTCTGATTTAGCCGTGATATGCATGTTTATGGTTGTGGAAAATGATCTGGAAAATGTGGTCTGAAATTGATGTACCTGATTTGGTTTTATTACTGTGAATAGGGTAAATGTTTACCATGTTTTTTATAAAAATACTTTAATTCATATCATGCAATGTTTTATTTAAAATATGTATACATTAATTTTTATATAGTTTCTTTTTATGGGACACCTAGATAGAATCTGACTTAGCATATTAGCTCACACCCTATGGACCACTTCAGTTGTGTGTAGACCTTTTGTTTATCTTCTAGTGTAGGGAAAGGGATGCCACTACAGTGATGCAATGTGGTTCATTTCATCTAAGTTGTATAGATGGTGGTGATATGGTGGGAGTCCATCCACAAAATAGCCTGGAGTATCTATTTGGTTTTTGGTCCCTTGTAGTTGGAATTGTCTTTTGGAGTTTCTAGATACTTTTTCTATTGTTTTTTTTTGGATTTTTTCTTAAATTTATGGCATGTATTAAATTTTTCTTCCCTTGTTCCTTTCTATTTCTTGTATATATATATTTCATGTGTTTATCCAGGGTGGGTGAAATTGTTCTCTCTGGTTCATTGATTGATGCTCGGGTGCTTGTCACCTTCCCATAGGGATCGGGAATTCCCTTTGGGTATGTGGCAGATTGGGTCAGGTGCTAGGTTTTGAGGGTAACCTTGGTCAATTCATTACAATTGTTATAAAAGGATGTTATGTCCTCAAGAGTCCTTTTTTGGGATGTGTATTAGTCTAGATATAGGCTTTTCGTGACTTGTGAGGTATATTGTGATAAGTTCATGGCCAGCTCTTATAATGATGAGACTCAAGTTTCAATGGGATATTGGGATATTTTTCTCTAGTATTGGTTTTTGTTTTAAATATCAGTTATACATATGGGTTTTCTAGTTTGAACTATGATTTTTTCAATTTTATAATCATTCTTATGTTTTGGTGTGTAGTAGTATGTCTCCGAGATGTCTTCCATGAGTTCCTCAAGATGATGCACCTATTTCTCCTCAACGAAATCCCAAAATAAATTAGAACAACATCAAAACTATTTTATGGGTAGTTATTGTTGTTTATCAAGATGTGTCTTGATTTCAAAGTGCAATTGTTGAGGTACAACCATAAGCTGGGGGAGAAAGAGATCAATCACGGTAATTCTTCTATGTGAAGCCACCATCCTTTAAAGGGACGACTGAACCTCAAGAGGTGGAGGATTGGATGTATAGGATCAATTAGATCTTCAACTTTCTAGAAAAACCTGAGAATATCAGGGTAAAGCATTCATCATTCATACTCAAGGGTTCAAGAAAACAATTGTCAGATTATATGGTCCACACAGATAGTCTTATGGGATTAGATTGAAAGGGATTCAAAACCCGGTTCTTCTAGAAGTTTTTTCTAGAGTCCTTTGATGTTGGAAAAATCTCCGGGATTCCTCTCTTTGAAATAGGGAGATCGGTTGGTGTCTGTATACACCAATAAGTTTTCTGATATTTTCCATTTTTCTTTAGATGTGGTGAAGAATAACCAACTGAAGGCTCAAAAGTATTTATAGGGTCTGTGACTAGATATCATATCGTATGTGTTTATCTTGAAGTATTCTATCTATGTTTAGATGGTAGATGAGCTATTCTAGAAGAGATTAATATTTCAGGAAAGGTAATATTATCCTCCTCTTCTCTTCCATCAAGTTTCATCTTTAGTAGCGTTCTTGGGAGGAAGAGGAAGTGGCGGGATCATCACAAGAATAGTGGAGGTGGGTCTCATCAGCGGGCCTCCTCTATAACATATGAAATAGGCATTAGTGCACCTATGACTTGATATCAGTTTGGAAATATCGGGAACACTAGGAATTTATGTCTTATACCCATGAAGACTTGTAATCACAATGTACATTTTGGTCAATTATAGTATTTTTTTCAGTAAATGGTTTCACCTCATTATGGTCAGGGTTCATTGGCTCCAAAGGTAACTATGGTGTAGTCAAAAGCTTCAAATACTATAGGGCATACAAAGTCCTCATAAATGAAGCATTTTCATGTAGTATATGAGTGTCTAGTGGAAGTTGATGTAGGTCTGGCAATAGTGAGAGGTACAATCCATATTTCATCTTTAGTAGAAATTTCTTTATTTTAAACTGGTGCCTCCCACTAATTTATATATATATATATATATGTGTGTTTTTGATGTTCTTAAACTTACAATGGGACTTATGTCCTTTAAAATAGAGTTACTGACACCTCCTGGTTAGAGGAAAGAGACATGTTTCAAGTTTCCTTGTTTGTTAACGATAGTTGATACGGATTTGGTCTGGGATTTTCTCATTATTAATCTGGATTTATTTGACATCATCATTGGTATATATTTACTTTTCACTCATTGACCTGATATTTATTGTTATCATTGGCGTGTTTCACTTCTTGAAACCAATGGGATCTATCAAGTGTTCTAGGGGGACTGGGACCTGAGGTCTAGTCTTATAAGACCTTCCCGCCCAGAGCTCAAGTGTTTTTTGTATGCTATTATGTTTGATCCGGATGATGTTTCTTCTATTTTTAGTATTCCCACTGTTGTTTGGGACTTTTCTAAGGTTTTCCTAGATAGATTATATGGTCTCCCTCCATAGAGATAGGTAGTTTTTATGATTTACCTTGTGATATGTAAATAAATAATATCAATACCTTTTTATCAAATGCCACCAGGGGAGATGAAAGAGATCAAGATTCAGTTTGATGACTTATTGGAAAAGGGTTTTTGTTCACCCTATCATTTCACTTTTGGTATCCACTATTTTCTTTTCCAAGAAGGCGGATGGTTCACTTTGGTTATGTATGGACTATTGAAAGTTCAACTAGGTAATATTTAATAATAAATATCATTTTCCTCAAGTGGATTATTTTTTTTGATCAAATTAAATGGGTAAAATTGGTTCTCAGAGATCTAACTTTTGTTGGGTTATCATCAACTTAGATTTCAAAAGTCTCATATATTGATGACATCTTTTAGGAGTATTTATGGCCATTATAAATATCTTGTGATGCCTTTTGGTCTGGCTAACAATGCTATTGTTTTTATGGATTTGATGAATCAGATATTCCATAAATATCTAAACAATTATTTGGTAGTGTTCATGGATTATATTCTGGTTTATTTGAAATTAGAGTGTGAGCATGAGCACCATTTAAGTTTGGTTCAAGAAAATCATAGAAATCACCATTAATATGGAAAGATTTCAAAATGTAGTTTCAAGATTCCAGAAGTGAAGTTATTAGGGGAAAATATTTTTGATCAAGGCCTGTTAGTTGATCACGAGAAGGTAAAATCTATCGGTTCTTAGAAAGAACCACAAAATTTATTTGAGATACCGAGCATCATTGTTCTTACTGGATACTACCGAAGGCTTTTTATGGATTTATCTAAGCTACTGTAATCTTTTAAGGCTCTTACCAAGAAGACGGTGAAATTCACATGGGATGAAAAGTGTGAGTCTTCTTTCGATGAATTTAAATGACTTTTGACATCAGTTCTTATTCTGATCTTACCAGAGCACCATAAGGGATACATGGTGTTTTGTGGTGCTTATGGTGCTGGTTTGGGATTCATGCTTATGCAGTATTACCATGTGGAGTCTTACAACCCTCATCAGCTTCAACCACATGAGAATATTTACCCCACTCATGACTTAGATCTTGTTACGGGAATGTGTGCACAAATATTGTGGTGGTACAATCTTTTTCGGAAAGGTTTGTAGAATTTTTTGATTATAAGATTTGAGTTATAAATTTTCTCAGAAGGTCCTGAATATCAGATAGATATGATCAGTGGAATACCTTCAATCATTTAATTTAGATATCTCATACACCCCAATGAAGTGAAACTCCATTTTATATGCTCTTAGTAGAAATGTATCATCACAGGTTATTCTAGAATTGAAGGAAGAGTGGAACCTTATGGGTCTTTTCAATAAATTTCATTCAGATGCTTAAGAGTATGTTTCAGGTATGGTTCCGACCAGTGTTCAGTTATCATTATCTCTTCTAGAGTCTATCTTTCAAAGTAAGGATTTTGAGGATGACTCGATAAAGCCTTTACATTGGGTAGATTGTTTCTGGTTGGTCTCTCTCTTTATATGGTATGCTCCACTTTGGGAAGTGGTTCATCATCCCAGTATCTGTGATAAGTTTATTCTTGTTTTATTGGCACAACTCTTTGTGGTCCATTCATCCAGAAACTAATAAAATTTATTATGACATAAAATGATGATTTTGGTGGCTGGGTATGAAATTAGACATTGAGGATTATGTATCTCTCTTTTACACCTACCAAAGGATAAAGGCAGAGCACTTGAAAACTTCCATTACACTTCAACCTCTTCCAGTACCAATTTGGAAATGAGGCAAGGTGTCTATGGATTTTTTTATTGTATTACCACATACTCCATAGGGGAAAAATTCTATCTGGTAGGTAGTTTATTGGTTGATTAAGTATACTCATTTCATTCTTAATAGGGTAATTTGAAAGTTGAAGATCTAGGTAAGCTATATTTTCAATAGATTGTGAGGTTACATGGGATTCATTCTGCCATTGTATTGGAAAGGGATCCTAGAATTAACTCTAGGTTCTAGAGGAGTCTCCAAGAGGATATGGAAACTAAATTCAAGTTGAGAATAGCTTACCACCCATAGACAGATGTTCAGATGGAGTGCATAATTCATATCTTGGAAGATATGCTTCGCACCTGTGTCATGGATTTCAGTGGATCATGGGACAACCATCTGGGACCGGTTGAGTTTGTTTACAATAACAGTTATCAATTGTTAAAAATAATGGATCCATTTTGAGGTGTTTTATAGTCACCCATGTATATCTTCTATTTTTGGGGAAAATGTGGGAGATGTATCTCTAGTTGGACCAATCCTAGTTCAAGAGATGTCATCAAAGATTAGGGATGTACATCGGTGTTTGGTTACAGCCCAGAGTCAACAGAAATTGTATCCAGATTAGAAACATCATCCTATAGAGTATTCATTTGGTGACTTTGTTTTCTTGAAAGTTTCTCATCGGTTGGTTCATCATCAGATTGGAAAATAGAGAAATATATATCCAAGATATGTTGGACCATTTCAGGTCACTGAGCGGCTCGAACAGGTTGCTTATTGATTGGCATTTTGATTTTAGTTGATAGAAATTCATGATATTTTCTACATGTTACAACTCGGTAAGTATCACCCTGATCCTTCTCATGTACTTATTTGGGAAGAAATTTAGTTAGAACCAGATGTTTCAGTTTTGGAGAAACCAGTTGAGATCATTAACTCTCAAGTGATAGTCTTGCATGGGAAGTTGATTTTGTTGGTCTGAGTTTTATGGAAACATGGATCATATTCTCATGATACATGGGAAGATGAATCATCGATTAGGGAGTAGTGGCCTCATCTATTTCCATAAACTACATATTCCACATGACTTCTCATGGATGTAAAGTCTTTATGGTGGGGAGTTTATAACATCTCATTACATATTTAATCTGGTATGTCCTTAAACTCATCATGGTTTTCCATCCTTTGATATTGGGAGGATACCTATGATGGTTTTTGGATTTTCATATTTAAATGGGGAGTTTTTTCAGGATTCCACAAGATTACATGTTGTGTCATTGGGTTACACACCATGTAACTACCTCTGGGAACAATACATGAAAAGGGGGTTCATGCGGTGAAAGGGTACACATCATCAAGACCCATTACACGTCGTGAACTTTTACATGTCATGTTTGACCATGAGTTTTTAATTTAAAATGATGATGGTTTTAACAGTTATGAAACATACCCATATTAGGATGTGTAATATGTTACACGTTGTGTAACAGTCCAACTGAAAAAATGTTACCGGTCAACACATCTTTCACGGTTATGAAGCTTAATGGTTTCACAACATGTAATGGATTACAAATCATGAAATAACCCACATACAGTTTAAAAAAGAATTTAACTAGCTATTTTTCCTCATTCATTTTCTCCAAGCCCATGTCTTGTGACCAAGAGTTCTTCCTAGGTGATTTTGGGATATTACATTCCTTTAAAATCAATCTGTTTGGCATTAGATGTTTGTTGTGGATGCGGCGTGCCTCTCTAGGTATGAAAACATTCCACTTATTTATTTATTTTGATCATAGTAGAACCTTTGGGTTTCATTATCAGATATATTGGTTTTAGGATGGTGATTCATCTTTTATTCTTCTATATCCATTGGGAGATCTTGTTTCAGAGGTTGTTCCTTTGTTCATTTTGGTTCAACGGATGTTCGTTCTTGAGGTATGTAGTGTTCTCCCTTTCCGCCGACCCCTTGTTTTCTAAATTGGATCATTACTAATATGTATGGATTGTATTATAGGGCCTTCATTGATGTTTTTTAGATTCATTAATTTTGGATCCCATTATGAGTGTGTACAACCTGAGTTTTGAGGTAGGTGGTTCCTTCTCTAGCCTATGATAATGGACTGTTTTATTTTTGATTTTTAAGCAGTTTTGTACATTGAAAATGGCATGAATGGTGTTTGTTGAAAATGGGTTTTCAATGAAAAGTGATTTTTTCATGGTTATTGATAAATGGAATGAAAGGGGTATTTTTAAATCAATTAAATGAATTTAAGAAATGGTTTTGAAATGGTTTTCAAAGAATTGAAATGGATTGTGAGAAATAAAACATGGGTTACATTCGGTAGTTAGGTGGAAGGTTTATCTGGAGTCTATCATCCACTGTTTTTTATTAAAAAGTAGGGTTGTCTTTGGGATTTACTCTTTTTCCTAGGACCATTGTTCTAGGGAACTGATATTGACATTTTGGGGGGCTTACTCATGTGGTATTCCTCTACATCATATTCATGTTGTTCAATCATAGGAATTGTTCACTTGATTATTATGGTATGAGTAGTTCTATGTCTGGACCTATAGTATTCATTGGTGTTGTGATACTTGTGCTTCTATTTTTTATTGAGTTGATTTCTAGGTTATTTTTTATATGCATGTTTTTTCTTTTGGAAAATGATATGGAAAATGTGATTTGAAATTGATATACCAACACTTGTTTTAGAACTATGAAAAAGTAAAATGTTTACCATATTTTTTATAAAACTATTTTAATTCTTAAAATGACGTGTTTTATTTAAAATATGAATATAGGAATTGTTATATAGAGGATTATTATGGAACAACTAAGTGGGATCCTACTGAGCCCGTTATCTCACACCATGTGCACCTCTTTAGTGGTGCATAGACTGTTGTTTTTCATCCATTGTAGGGAAAGGCAAGGCATTGTAGTGAGGCAGTGAGGTTCATGTTATCTGAGTTGGGTATCTGGGGGTGAGATGGTTGGAGTTCGTCTTCACCATCGCTTGGAGTAGCTATTTGGTTTTGGGTCCCTTACAGTTGGACTTATCTTTTGGAGTTTCTAGCAACTTTTATTGTTGTCTTTTTCCATGATTTTCTTATAGTTATGGAATGTATTACATTCTTCTTCCTTTCTTACTTTCTATTTCATGTATATATATATATATATTCTATGTTTTCATCTATTTTGGGTGAAATTGTTCCCTCTGGTTCTTTTTTCAATTCTCAGGTGCTTGTCACCAGCCCATGGGGATCGGGAATGCCCTATGGGTAAGTGGCGGATCAGTTCGGGTGCTTGGTTTTGAGGGTAACATGGGTTGCTTTGTTACATAGGGAATGTTTCTTCTATTAGCACCAAGTGGAATCCTCCTCTCTCATATGGCATTGGTCCTCTATCATCCTATCAAAGTGGAACACTAATTTTGGGATAGGGCATGGGTCCTTCATACTTCAAAGTGGAACCCTCCAACTAGGCTGGGTATGGGTCCTCTTTCAGCTATCATATTAGAACCCTCTAGTATAGATAGGGTATGGGTCCTCTAGTGTCAGAGTGGAATAATACTACTAGACAGAGCATGTGTCCTTTATCAACTATTAGAGTGGAACCCTCTTGATGGGCAGGGAAAGGGTCCTCTTTCTTTCTATCCATTGAGTGGAACCCTTCTGTTGTATCGGGGCTTAGTTCCTCTACCTATATATTTTTTTCCATCGACTATGTGGCATGACTTATATGTTTTTTTTAGGGAGGACACACGAGATGTTGTACAACTTTTTTTGACTCCTAAAACTGATGGAGACTCTTTTCCTAGGTTGGGATGTTAGTTGATGATACTCTTTCTCTCTCATTTGGACTTCTGTGGTTTGATCATATATATATAAATCTATATCTATTTTTTTTATCTGGTTAATCTTCATCCATGGGTTTTGAATATTTAAAGGATATTCCATGTTCTTTCCATGTTTATATTATCATGGTTGTACGTGGTTACTATCCTTATATGGATGGAAAAGACATGTTGTATAGTCTACCTACACACCATGTTGAGCCCCTTCTGTTTGAACATGGTTTCTTTCACTTGCTTTGCGATGATATACATCATGTTTATTATTTGTTGTCTTTAGATTACTATTGTGTCTCTTACTGCTCCCCATTTCATCTTTCAGGTTATCCTATAGGTTATGTATATAATCACTACTACATAGGCTTTTCTTGCATGTGTCATGTATTATGCAAACAATGGACAGGTCGGCGGTGTCTATGGAGTAGCTTAGGGATACTTTGTGACATTGAACATGTACGGTGGTCATAGCTTAGAGATAAATAGATGGGATCTCTCAGAATTTTACTTTCTAGCTTATTTAGGTTGGGGCATATTTCTAGTTGGGCATGTATTTTTTCCCATTACTGTTAAATTTACACTATCGTACTATTTTACTATCTAGTGGTTTTACATGAATGGTTGTTTCCATAGTATTTTTCATATTTTACTTTTTCCCCTTTGCACATCTACATTAAAATGATTGTATGTGTGCATATGGAGGTGGGCTTGGGATAGTTGTAGCTCGATCCCCAGTTAGGGTAGAGTCTTGACAGATTGGTATCATAGGTGGTTTGATCCATGTTATAGTGTTTGGAGTAGTCCCTTTATTAGGATTTGGCTCGGATTTAGGGAAATAATGTCAAAGTGTCTCGAGTGTGCCTCATAGGCCATCGAATCCAGTGATGGTATGGGCTGCCAACATATCCATTCACGAAGACCTTGACTATTTTCTTATCGACTTTGCATATTGAGACATTGGTTGAAGGGATGAATGGTACAACAATCATATAGGATCGAGTCATTGAATTTACATATTGAGTCATATCCCTAGATATATAAATATATATATGCTCATCTAACTTTTGTACATATTGATAACATTTAGGATTCCTTCATGATGATATCTAGTTAGGATATCAATTCTGGATCATGACGATGATCATATGAGAAATGAGGCCTCTGTTTAGGGTCCATCTTATGAGATACTTCCTCTAGGTGGATAGGTATCAATTCATCCTCTTATTGAGAAGAATTTGATTATAGTATTTTAGGATGAGGATTTCCACTAGATAAGAACACTATGAGAGTTACAGGACCATAGGCCATAGAGGTTATGTACGAGCCAGATCCTCAGGAAGTAGATGACTGGATAGAGTCATTGGTCCTTATTTTCAAGATCATCAGGATACCAACATATTACGTGGTTGTGTTGGCATCTATTATTCTCCATGGAGTAGATGCACACTAGTGGAGTCTGTTTACCGAGATTCATGATGATTCAACACTCTCATGGACTGGCTTTTAGCATATGTTCCATGACGATTAATCCCACTCCTATTTGTGGTCAACTTGAATTTATCAAATTATGGAGCTATAGTAGGGGTGATAGTTAATTATTATGCGTTGATGGTTACATACATTATAATTTAAAATCTTTAAATGATCCAGAATGGTTACATCTAAGCATTAAAGTTTTAGTAGGGACTCCTCTGAGAGATATTTACCAACGTAGTACACCTGTGCATTCCCACCTATTTTGGGGAGTTAGAGTAGCCACTAGTGATAGGGAGCTTCCTGTCATAGGGATTTCAAGAAGATGGAGCTAGAATTTGGAATCACAAAGATAAGTAATTTGCAGTAGCTAGCAGGCACCAATCAATAGGATCTCAGTACATGAGATATTATCAGGATCATACTCAAACATGTTATCATGTGGCCTAGAAATAGCATAGAGGATAGTTGAAACAAAGAGAGGTGTGGTGCATTTTTTGTGATGGTTGATATCACATAGTGTGTGACTTCCTGACTATAACTACAAAAGAGCATAGGCAGGTACCTGACGGACCACCACATTAGATATAACATAGTGATTATGAATCACCCTAGAGAGGGAAAGGTGGACCATAGGGATGTGGAGCTGGATGGGGAGTAGGAGGAGCTATAGGGGGTGGAAGATTCTTTGAGATCCTTCCACTACCACCACCGCCATGCATCCCATATTAGGACCAGGGATCTTCCTGTCAAGGGCACAGACAATTGCAGGCCCTATATGATTATAACCCTATATCACACGAGATGATTAGGATCATGATCTACATGTTTCATAATATTTTTTAGTATTAGTAGACATGGGTTCCAATTACTCTTACATCTCGATACTCCTTGTGAAACTGATGGATCTCCTAGTTGATCCACTATCCCACTATCTTTGTCTTGATTTTTCTACAGGGAATGATTCTTCTATATCTTTTATCTTCTATAAGTGAGAGTTATTGCTTGGTGGAGAGATGTTTTCATGGGTATTTTCAGTCATCACAATGAAACCTTGTGACGTCATCCTGGGTATGGATTGGTTGTCTATAGTCTGAGCCCAGATTGACTATCACTATAGATGAGTCAGATTCTATCACATTGATGGGATGTGATTTACCTTTGTGTGTGAGAGAGATCTCACGGCATGTCGGGTGGGTGTTGCGAGAAGGATGTTGAATCCCATCACCCATATGTTGGAGAGTATATCCTTTGGTGAATTCGACTATTATGGAATTTGGATTCCTTTTGTTGTGGAGGATTATATGGATGCTTTCCCCATGGAAATTCCCACACTACCTCTAAGGTGGGATATGAAATTTTATATTGACTTGAATCTCGGGACCACCATGATATCCCCTGTGGCATATCGAATGGGCCAAACCATGCTCTTTGAACTATGGTTGTAGTTGGAGGACCTTTGATGGAAGGGATTTCTCAGACCCAGGGTTCCCCTAGTAAAGATCTATGCTTGTTAGTGAAAAAGAAAAATGAGACATTATGTATTTGTGTGGATTATCATCACATGAATCAGACCATAATAAAGAAAAAGTACCCATTTTGATGATTGACAACCTATTTCACTAGTTGTATGGTGTGAGATGGTTCTCAAAGATGGATTCCAGGTATGGATACCACCAATTGAGTGTTTATGAGGATGATATTACAAAGTTGGCCTTCCAGTGTCGTTATAGACCCTATGAGTTCTTGATGATTCCCTTTGGCATAATGAATTCCCCCACTGTATTTATAAATTTGATGAACCAGGTTTTCCCACTATAGTTGGACTAGTTTGTGGTTTTCTTCATTAGAAACAATCTCACCAACTCTATGATAGAGGACATGTATGCAAATCACTTGAGGGTTGTCTCATAATTTCTTCAAGAGAACCATGTTCATGGTAAGCTCTCAAAGTGCCAGTTTTATATTCATGAGGTCCACTTTCTAGGTAATTTCATTTCTTTATCATAGTGTAGTCATTGACCTAGTGAGGATTGATTTAGTGCTTTCATGGGATCCATCCAATATTGTGTTGAAGGTGCGTTGTTTTTTTGTATTTACATGGTAATAAAAGAGTTTTGTCTAATAATTGTCTAGGATTATATCCCCTTTTACCACTCTAATGTAAAAAGAAAATACTTTTACCTGGAATGAGTTGTTACTGAGAACCTTTAAGGAGTTGAGGTTGAGGATGAAGAGTTTTCCAATATAGAGACTACCAGAGGAGGTTCTCGAGTATAAAGTTTATTATGATACATTGTGAATGGGGCTCGAATATGTTTTGATGTAGAGGTAGATAGTTATCACATACAATTTAAGGCATCTGAGACCCAATGAGAATAACTATACTATTTGATCCCAAGAGCTGGAAATGGTAGTATTCACCCTGACGATGTAGAGGTACTACCTTTTGGGAGAGTGATTTGTGGTTTACTCGTACCATCAGAGTCTTAGGTACATATTTATGCCGAGAGACTTGAAATTGATATAGTTACACTGGTTGATGTTCTTATAGGATTATGACTTTGAGAGAGTCTATACTCCGAGGAATGGAAACATGGTATCAAATTACCTTATTAAAAAATCACAGGCTCTCTTGGTGTAGGAGTCTTATGAGTAGTTGGCTTCCTTGCAGCTGAACCTTGAAAAGTAGGAGGGTATAATATTTCTTCAGTAGACAGCGTTGAATCCTCCGCTTCTCAAGTGTGTGAGATAGTCCTTTCTGGGAGACATCGACTGTAACTTCCAATATGACGATATATCCGTTGTGGATTCACCATGTGGATATTTTGAAGAAGGTAATCATTTCATCTTTTTCCAAAGACAAAAGGCGGTCCCAGTCGTAATGTTGGAGGAAGTCATGAGAGAGTTCCACACTTCCCCTTTATATGTTTATCCCAATGTGTGGAAGATGTACAAAGAACTTCATTAGAAATTTTATTTGTCCAACATGAGATGAATTTTGGCTGAGTTCTTCTTATTGTGCCTCACCCATCAATAGATGAAGGATAAGCACCAAGTCCCTTCAGGTTTGTTACAACCCCTAGAGATCCTATAGTGGAAGTTGGATAGAATATCCATGGATATTTTGGCAGGGCTTCCATAGATAACAAAGAGTGATTATGCTATCTAGGTGATAGTTGACCAACTCATAAAGTCGGGACACTTCCTTGTTATCAGGGATTAGATCTTGATAGAGATTCTGGAGCGGATGTACATATAGGAGATTGTTCACCATCATGGGATTCCCTTGATAATTTCCTCTAATCGTGATGCACAGTTTATGTCATGGTTATGGAGAGGAATTCAGGAGGAATTCAAGACCTATATGAGGATGAGTAGAGCCTTGAACTCCCAGAATAATGGGTAGATCAAGCTCATTATATAAGTGTAAGAGGATATATTGAGATAATTCATGTAAAACTTTGGTCAAAGTTGGGAGGATCACTTGCCCTTAGTATATGTTTTTTACAATAACATCTACCACTCTACTATTAGTATAGAACTTTCTGAGGCCCTGTACGAGAGACCATTTAGGTCACCCTTATTCTGGAAAAAAATCAATGAGACATCTCTTGTGGGTCCAGAGTTGGACCAGGAAATAATGAAGATGGTATAGGTCTTCCATTAGTGGATATGGATGGCCCATAGAAGGCAAGAATCTTATATTTTATTACCACCAACATATAATATTTTTATTAAAACACGTTTAAAGAAAAAAGTGGGAAACCATCTAGTTTCAACAACATGAAGTCAACCACCTTCGTATGTAATGGAAAACTCTTTGAACTGTAATTTAAGTATTTTAGAAGCCTTACCACATTAGAGACTCCAGTAAATATTGTTGGCCTTTGCATCCGGGTTTTCATGAAGAAGTTCTTCGATATTATCATCCACCTTGTCCCAGGTTTTAATAAAGTCCTCCACCGAGAGCTTCTTTCCATAGTTGACCAGCTCCTCCTGTGATGTGTTGGCATGTAACTCCTACTTTAAGAGTTATTCATTCAAAATGATAATAAGATCCCAATCATCACACTCTACCAGTTCATTTATACTCATAGAGAAATCTACCCTGGAAATCTCCTTTTCTGCATGCACCTGATCCATAACTGTTGCTTTGCCAGCTTGAGCTTGTTGATCCTTGTGAGACCCCGACTCCAAATGCTTTTCAGGGCCTTTATGCTTGCTATTTAGGATGATTTCCCCTCGTGTTGGAGGAAATTTTCCTTTGCTGGAAGACCTTGTAACAGGGGATCTAGGTAAATTAGAACAGTCCTTACATCTTCGCGCCCTCCGGGAATGCTGGATAAATCCATCTAAGTCTATGATGGTGTTCTTTCCCTTCATGTAGGAGTGACTCAAATAATCCTCTGTAATGCGCACTTCCTTGGACTCTACCGACTCTGAGGTAGAATCATTGTCATCCTCATGGTGCTCCAGCCCCTTAGGAAGAACCTCATCTTGAGTTGCCTCCACTTCCGTCCATTTTGCAGGAGAATTACTGTCTTCCTTACCCAAAACTGCATACCGATTATTAGAGCTAATACCTTTGAGACCTGCCTGAAGGCCATCCTACAAACTGGTGTACACAGCCATTGAGGATGAGGCTTTTGAAATGAAAGTGTTCGGGTCCAGTGAACCCACGACTCGCACCTCTTCAGACCCTCCTGAATCTTGTTCTATTTGAGCTACCACCCCTCGTACAGGCGTCACTGAAGCACTTTGGCTTCCCAGAATACATGTTGTCTTAGGACCTGAAGCATTCTCCTTCCCATTTGAGACACCAAGGTCCTGCTTTAGGTACCCGAAGATGTCTGCAACCATTGGGTTTCCTCCTCTCTTCCCTACCTCACAAAGAGAAATCTTGGTAGCATCGGTCTTCAAATGAAAATTAGCCAGAGGAATGGTGTCCCGCATTGAGGCTTCAAGGTTTTACTCCCTTGAGTGGCTTGACTGCACCTTTCCATCATCAAAACCACCCCCTCCTTCGAGGTCTGTGCTTGGAAGAATCTACCCCCATGCCGGCATACTAAATCCAAGTGTCCAAGACGTCCACAGATACCACAATAATCAGTGCAGGTTTCGTAGCATATCTTGTAGTTCCAGAGAAGTTCACCTTCAATCTTGATGATAATATAATCCATAGGTCCCTTTGAAACAACTGTTCTGACATAGATCCTCGGAGGGACTGGATGGCATACATCATTGATATGAGAATATGAGCAGAGGTATCTCACTACCATGTTTGCAATCAACCAAAGAATCGCCTGGTTCTGGAACGGTAGTGGGAGTCCGGGAAGAGAAATACAGAGCACAATGATAGAAGGGTCTCGCTTCAGGTGGAAGTCGAAGGACCACCGAATGAGAGAAAACGGAAACTCGCTATACTTTGTGGAGTAGATGCCAAAGCACAAACTAGGTCTTCTACAATCAAGAAACGGATTTGAAGGTGCTTCGCATCAAGGGGACCAACAATCACACGGTCTTGTAGATTCCAATAAGAGTGCACAAACCTATCAAAAGAATCAATGTATGGACGTCTCTTACAAAATCAGTCCATCAGATTGAACCTCAAGAGCGCTGACGCTTCCGTGAACTCCATAGAAGAGAACCCAGTGGAATTGTAGACATCAAGGATGGATTCACTTTTGTAGAGAACTGAGTGGAAATTTAGGATCTATAGGAGAGGATACTATATGGGTGGACCATCCCCTTTGTTCACATGTTGTGGAAGCACAGTAATGTTAAGGGAAGATCCGAGGAGAGGGATATCCAAATATGGGATCATTATCATGAGTTGTTTATGTAATTTTAGTTTTTGGGGATGAGAAATTTAAAGGAATCATGTAGAGGCCTATTTATATCCTTGTAATATTTTCAAATATTAATATTAATATATATATATATATATATATATATATATATATATCTAGATCTAGGTGCTAAGATGGTGTGTGATTTCACAGTCCAATGTGCTCGAAATTAATTTTATAAAAATATTTCATATATTTAATATTATGCATGCATCATTTCTTAAAGAAAAAGGGATAACTATTAAATGGATGATTAGATCAGAATTATGAGACCATGATTAAGTCTAAAACATGATGTTTACCCAAGGTGTGGCCTAAAATAAGTTTAAGTGGGTCATTTATATAAAAATGACGTTAGAGGTACGTTTTTTGGATAAATTAATTAATAAAGTTAATTATTTAATTAATTTTACATAAATAAATTTCCTAAAAATACATCATTATAGAAGATCCTTTTGGTTTAGTTACATAAACTTTGAAAGGATTCAAGATATTTCTTCTTCTTTATATTGGTGAATCAAGATCTGATGATGATGAATCTATGGATGAGAGAAGATTGAAGTGCAATGAATGCACAAACTTACTTTAATAATTTTATAGTATATTCTTCGATGACTAATTATCCAATATCCATGTAGGACACTTCAATTCATGTTTTTTTCATTTCTCGTTAAATTAATTTAGAAGAATCATTCCACTTGTGATCTGTTTTAATTATAATACATTTTCATGCACAAATGTACCGGCTAAATTTATTATTAAATTTCTTTCTAACCTTCGATATACTTGTTCTTGGTTTTTGGTCAAGGAAACTTCAAAATGATGGTTAAACCTCTATTCTTGTGCCTTCATCCCACAATTTCTTCACATTCTTCACTAATTAGATCTCATGGTCCCAGTTTGACATTATCGGGTGGTACCATGCTCGATTGGACCCCTGGATCATGAAGAATACATTTTTAAGGGATGGATCAACAAACCAAGGATGATTTAGTTTGGATTGAGGGTTGAGGGTGAATGTATTGATAACCAAAATTCAAATAATCAATTATGGAAGAACCCAAGGTGTGAACAGTGTGAGGTAGTGCATGTGAAGCTTCAGGAATTAGTTTTTCTGCCACTGGATGGTTGGAATCTGCCAGATGGAGAAAAATCCACCAATTTGGTGAAGAAAAGAGGCCAGATATGAAGGCATAAACACAGGGTCTTGTGTGTGGGTTGTAGACATGAGATTCTATAAAAAAGTAGACTACATGCGATGTAGTTCGATGAATGCATGGCATGTAGCCCTTATGTTGTGGCGGCTAGTGTTTTGGAGAATTATAAGTATGGAATGGTGTGTGGATCTCCTACTTGTCATGTATCACTACCTCATGTGGACGAGCCATTTGGATGAGTACATGGGTAGGACCCCATGTCGAAATACATGGCTAGGCACACTACCATGTACTAGAGTATATTGATGTGACTTGAGTACACAGACATGAGATGGATACATGGACACGACCAAGAACACAGGATGGGCTCTGAGTGGCATGGGGACACTATGTGGGACCCCTAAAAACAATGTATTTCTACAATCTTGAATATCCATGTACCTACAGGGACACATCCATGTGTTGTACGAAGACCACAAGTTGTGTGGGTCCCCTCAAAATCAATATTCCCCTTTGGTTTATTTTGAGGAAAATTTAGTCTCTCATATCTCATTAATTTGGACTCAAACATTGTCCTATTAGTAGCATATCCTGAGTGTTTTTCTATGTAAAATGTGGTGGTTCTCTTAGTTATGGATTACGAGATATGATGTACAATTTTATGGGTAGATTTCTTATTTAGGCGATGCTCAATGATAGAAGTGATCATGCAGGATCACCATAGGAATTTAGAGTGGATCCCTCCTATCAAGCTTGGCATGGGACCTTTATCGACAATCAAATTGGGACCATCCTATGGAGTCATTTCATGGGTCCTCCAATATTACAGAGTGGAACCCTTCTATGGAATAAAGAATGGGACCTTTAACTACCTATCATAGTGGAACCATCCTATTGGGACAAGTCATGGGTATTCCATACTTCAGAGTGGAACCTTCATGTCGAGTCAGGGCATGGATTCTCTAACATCAGAGTGGAACCCTCCTTTTGGGAATGGCATGGGTCCTCTATCTACTATTAGAGAGGAACCCTCCTATTGGTAAGGGCATGGGTCCTCTTTCTATCTATCCACTGATTGGAACCCTCCTATTATACCAGGTAATGGGTCATCTACCTAGAGATTGTTTCCCCTTGACTGTGAGACACATTGAAGAGGTGTTTCATGACTAGGTTTTTTTCTATTGGGAAGAAAGGTGAGATGTTGGGCATCATTTTTTGGACTTATGGAACTAATGGAAAATTATTTCTTTTGAAAGGTTTTGAGATTAAGATCATAATTCTCTCTCATTTTTTCATCTTTGGTTTGATCATATATATATATATATACATCTTTATCCATGTTGGTTGATTCGGTTACTCTCCATCCATTGGTTGTGAATACATGAGGGGTATGACACATTCTTTTCATGTTTAATATCTTGTTGTTGGATGAGGTTACTCTCCTTCTATTGGTGGAAATGACTATATGTGTGGTTTACCTAAACATCATGTTCATCCACTTGTGTTTGGATGATGTTGTATTATCTTTCTTTGGGTTGAGTTGCATATTTTTTAATATCTAATTTATTTTTATTCTTATTGTGTCTCTTATTGGCCCCCCTTTTAACTTTCAAATCATCCTACTACGTATTTATATACTCACCCATTCATGGCCTTTTCCCACATGTTTTGTGTCTTATGCAGAGGATGGACATGTCAGAGATGACTACAGAGGAGGTTAGGGATACTTAGTGATTTGGACCACATATAGTGGTCATATATTGGAGATTAAGGTTTGGGATCCATCAGTATTTTATATTCTAGTTTTTTTAGGTTGGGACATATTTCTGATTGGCTGTGTATTTTTTTCCCTTTACCTTTCATTTCACAGTACCGTACTCTTGTACTGTCTAGAGGTTTTACATGAATAGTTCTTTCCCTAGTATTTTTCATCTTTGGATTTCATTCCTCTTCAATTATACACTGATATGGTTGTGTGTGTGAATACAGGTACATAGTAAAAGGCCTTCCCAGGGAATTTATGCTTTCAGTGTTGGTCACCAGCCTTTGTCCTATAGAGGTGGGCTTGGGGTAGTTGCGGCTCAAGCCCCGGTTAGGGTTGGGTAGTGACATCAGGGTGATACCCAAGGGATGAATTTAAATTCAGTTTCCAAAAATCCATGGTTTATACATTATATATACAATAAATAATATCTTATTTTTCATTATTTAACAAATCATGAAAGAAATCATATTTTTCATCTTCATCCCATGTAAAATTTGAATCTCCAATGTTTTTGGAATACACATGTTCAATGATGTTTTTAAGGGAAACAATCTCTCCCAATGATAATAATTAATGGAAGATTACTTATTCTTAAAATTTTTTCACTACCAACATCATGAAAGAGTGAAAATAGTGAATTATCATCTAATTGGTGCCTCTTGGATTCAAAAATATTGAAGTAGACAGTTCTATCACCAATATCGATAGTGAGTTCCCTTCATGGACACTGACGATGGTTTTAGACTTCTTTAAGAAAGGTATCCCAAAAATGATGGGTTAGTGTGATTTAATTCTATCTTATTCCATATTCATCATATATAAGTCATCTAGGAATAACAGATCATTGACTTTAACAAGTACATCCTCCTAAAAATACTTCTGAAAAACAATAGATCTATTTACAGGCTGGACCACCACTCTTGTGGGATTCAAGTCTCCCATCTAAAAAGAAGTGGATACTAAGTGAGTCAATACATTAATTGAGGCACCTATATTACACAAATAATTAGATAAATTTAAATAACAAATGGTGCATATAATGGAAAAAGTCATTGGATATTGAAATTTGGTTGGAAATTGTGGTGGGATAATGGCTAACACACTTCTTCCCAACTTAATCCTATCATTACCTTGAAGTCTCCTCATATTAGTACAAATATCCTTCAATTGTTTATCATACATTGGAATTTTTTGAGTTCTTTAAGTATGTCGTATTAATTTCCACTTTCTAGAGGTGTCTAAAATTTCTTTTTGAAGCACTTCTTCCTAAAATCTCATTGATTCAATTATCCTTGATTGAAATGGTAGGGGTAAGTCTTTCTTCTCCCTTTTTTCCATTTTCAATGGTTTTTCTTATCTCTTCATCCTTGGCCTATCTTTGTTATACCCCTATTTATCTTTTTTCTTTTTGGTTCTTTTTCATGGAATTTTTAGAATTCACAACTTCATTCTCCCTCAACACATGTGGTCTTGTTTCAGGTTAATTGGTGGCTTTTGGTGCGATTTCATTTCTACTTCTTATAGATATCATTCTAATATTCTTATTTGGGTTTGGGATTTTTTATGAAGGTATTTTTCTTGGGATTTGTGGTCAGAAAGTCCATGATACTGTCTCAATTATTGTACACATCTTTTATGGTGTCTTTCAACCCCTCAAACTCAAATTAATGTTGTTGGTTTTGAATTGCATGTCATGAATTGGTGGATTTATTCTCATAGGGTGATTAGAAAATGGGTGGTTTGTTTTAATAATATTGGATATAATATTGTTTTTGTTGAAATGATTGTGGTTTTTGGAATTCATATTGGAATGGGGGTGGTTTTGGAATTGATTTTGTAAGAGGGTCTAGCTTGATTCTGCTGATTTCCAAACCCATATTGGACTCTATTAGGATCTATATCCATCCTTTATTTTGTTGGAACTACCTATATTCAAAGTCTTCTGTACAAAATTCCATTTCCCTATATTTCAGCACACTGGTTAGTGAAATGATCAGGTGATGAGATAAACCACATACCGCAGTCAGTTCTTGTTATTCACTAGATTGTTTCAGGTCTATATGTCTCACTAAAATAGTTGGATCATCAACCTTAGTTTTCCATAAAGGTTATGGATAATAATTTCTTACCACATGAATTAATATTTTTTAGTATATCTTGTACCAAACTGTTGTGAGTTCTAGGAAAACTTCTATATCAATCCCTTATCTATTTTTGGTGACTTTTCAATAAATGAACCTCTAGATGATGCATCCAAAATGTTTGTTTCATTTAAAAGTAATATTTGATAAAATAAGATAAGAAAGTGATGTTCCTCAATTGCATGATTTGGGAAACTGGCACATAGATTTTTAAATCTTTATAAGTACTCATAAAGTTTTTCTCTAGATGAATTTTTTTTGGCACAAATTTTCATTCTAATATCTTTTCTTCTGGAGGTGTGGAATATTATTTATAATAATAATCTCACTATTTCTTTCAAATCAATCACGTCTCCTGGTTGTAGGCCATGCAACCATTCATTGTAAGCTACATCTAATGAAAATGGGAATTCCTTCCACTTTTCCTACTCCTCAACTTCTCCTCAAGGTCTGAAAGTATAGTAGACATATGTGTAATTTTTGAAATGGTTTTTCAGGTCTTATCCTCCCGCGACATGAAATTTTGGAAGCAATGGGATAATGTTAGGTTTCAAATCAAAATTATTTTTTAACTTTGATATTGAAAGTTGATTATTCGGATTAAGGAATTATGGTCCACATGGGTCTCTAATGGATTAGTTCTGATTTCTATACATGATAACAGGCTTGGAATGAGCACTTGAATTTTAACTCGAGTCTACTATATAATTTTTTTCAAATTTGATTTTCAAATTATGTATTTTTATTCTATTAAAAATGGATCTTTCAATATTAGGATATTGGGGGAAAGGGTCTGTGTATATGGTTATAGTCATGTAATTTTAAACAAGGATAGAAAAAAATATTATTGACACCACCTACCTAGAAATGATTCTATGTTTTAACATGATCCTATCATGGGGTGTGAAAAAAAACTATTTAGTAAGATAAAAATGTATTAATGAGATTAAGTTAGGTTGTCTCCAGAGAGGATCATACAAAAATTACATTTCTCACTTGAAATTAAAGAAATAAGCTAAAGTTTTTTTTGAAATTGTTCGATTATAAATAGAAATAAAGCAATTAGAATAATTTCTGAACACAATTTGATGAAGAGAGTGAGGTTTATAGGGTAGGATAACCTTTTGAAATGTCATCATGGTCAAAAAATCATCGCCCCTCTCTTCCTATTACATGATAAATTAAATACACCTCAATCGAGTTTTCAATCACCCTTGGTTGAAGAAAGTAATGGAAACCACTAATGTGTGCATGATAATTCATAAACAATTCCTAAACAACTAAGATAAGTACCTATTTGGAATTTTTCACCTTAGAATCCTAAAAAAAATCACTTATTCCACACATGAGCTAACATTTACAAACACTCACCACCAAACACAATCTACTTGATCAAGACAAAATGAACTATGTGGAGGGATTTAGAAGACCTTAAATCAAGTTATAAACAATAAATGACACCAAAACCCTAAATATAATCACATTAATAGAATTGGGAACCGCTGAAAAAAGAAATAATTCAATACAAAAAAGATATTTTGAAATAAAATAATGAGACTCTAACATTACAAAAGGAAAACACATGCATCCTTGAAAATAAAAATCTCTTCAACATTCCAATCCTCTAGTACCTCCCATATTTATCCTATTAAAAAATTTAATGGAAGTAGATGCACATATTTATAGGGTTCATAGGTAGAAAATTTTCCATCCAGATTCTTTGTGCCAACAGTTTGAGTTTATTTCACATGATAAATTCCTGATTCATAGGGAGTTATCTTCCTAAAAGTTTTTTCCTTATCTCTTTGGAATTTTTCCTCAAAATATAGGCTTATTTATACATGTTTTTAAAAAAATTATTCTTGAATTATTGAATAATTTGTTTTTTTCTACGACAAGTCTTCAAATTCATCCACTTTTGCACATTAAATGGATACAAAAAATATATAACTTCTCCATAAAATTTAATCAAAAAAATATAAGTTGGATTAATATTTATAATACATATATAATTACATAATTTGTAGGTATCTAGGTTGAGATATGCCTCATTTTATAAGGTGGGGTCTATTCTGTCAGCTGGAAAAAGTTTTCAAATTGATTGGTTTTTTTGGACATGTGGGTTTCGAATTAGCTATGGGTCTAGAATATGAATTTCACCCCATGAATAAAGGAGTCCTAAAAATGAGTCACTTTTATTACATCAAAATTATAAAATTTATTCTCGAAATACAAAAGTGATAGAAAACTATTAAAATTACATAATTATACATTTTTCACATTTTAGCCTAAAAGTAACCAAAAATAGTAAAATGATGAAAACCATATAAAATTAATTAATTAGAAGTTATTAAATCATTAAAACAATATTCTAAAATAATGAAAATATTATCTTTATTTATTAGTATTTCCAGTTTTATGAAAATTCACTTTATTCTACGGTATTGATGCTTGAGGTTTTCCATCAACCATAGTTTTATTCGTTTTATGATTATACATTACATCATTTTTTCATTTTTATTGAGAAACGTTTTTTATGATAAATATAATATATTTTAAAATTCCATTCAGGGTTTCTTTAACATCCATAGAAGCTAATATGCTAATAATTCTTGATTCAATCCCTATATTAAAGAGTCTTTTTGATCTTCACGCTTTTATCATTATGACAAGAATTCTTCCATAAGTTTTTATATTCAGTTTTTTCTATCCTTTATAGTATTAGACTATCTATAGAGTTTTTGGGATCAATATTCAATATTAAGCTTCAACTAAACTCATTATTGAAATACCAAAATTTATGAAACTATTTTTTCAATATGTTACTTAAATTAATTATTCTATTCCATCTTCTATTGTATATATATCTTAGATTCATGTACAAATGAATTTTCATTATTTGTTTTATCCCTCTATATATTGATTTCTTCATGAATTCCATCCA
This sequence comes from Viscum album, assembly GCA_963277665.1. Taxonomy (NCBI): domain Eukaryota; kingdom Viridiplantae; phylum Streptophyta; class Magnoliopsida; order Santalales; family Viscaceae; genus Viscum; species Viscum album. The sequence continues at coordinate 130,228,647 of OY728140.1, forward strand.
ATTTTACTTATATATCAATTCTTCCCTTAGATTCATTACTTTCTCCTAAACGTAACCAACTTTTTTTTTCCAAACATCCACCAAAATATCTAAGTAAGGTATATTCAATTCTCAATATCTTTGAATTTATTCTCCTATGAACTATCATATTTTTTTAAAATTAATTTTCTTATATTAAAGTTATTTTACTTACATTTACCATTTACATTTAAATCCTTGTTAGTCATTTTTGAAGGAGGAGCATCATTATCCAAATCCCCTTAATACTTCTTTGAACATATAGGTATTATCTATCAATGTTTTCCACATGTCAGACAAGTGAGTAGAAGCTTTCTTAGGAATTTTCCTTTACCAGTTTTCAATTTAGTCAAATAAAATGAAATCAATTAACTATCATCGTTATATTTGGGTTATTATTTTACTTTTATATTCTTAATAACATTAAAATCCACTTCCTAAGAGTTATTACTTGTCATTTAATAAATATATTCTTTATAATTTTATATTTGACGACTGTATTACATTAGTTGTACATTGAAATATCCTTCCAATACTTGTCTTTATGTATAAATAAAAATTAATCATATCCTAGAGGAAGTTATATAATGGTATTTGTAGAAATTTTATCATCTTTGATATCATTACCTAGATCTATAGTCTCTTAAAAAATAGTATTGAATTGAAAAATGGAATAATCAATCATATTAATTTCAATCACCCTCAATTATTCAGATTTTTTTCACAAAACCTTTTTCGTAAATTCTTTAACTTTTTTAATATCCTCTAATATATTCAAAATATTTTCACAAAATTAATTGGAAGTAATTTATGATATAACCACTATGTAAATATAATTTCCATCTTCTATAACTAAGGTGTGAATAACTTTGATCGATCTAGCCAATTATTATTTTTCTTTCATATATAACGATACATCTTCTATATTATCTATAATTCCTTATAAATATTATATGTAAACATCCATTATCAATCACATGAAATAAGGATTCATTAAGATATTTTAAATATAGAAATTAATAACATTGAAAATAGGTATACCCTTGTGGTTAGAAAAAAAAATACTTTTAAGAGAGAAAACATCACCCCAAACCCACTTTTGAAATACCACTTTTTCCCTTAACAAGGATGATATCGTGAGAGGGGAATGAATCAAGGTATTAAAATTTTAAAATCTCAATCTCCCTTAACTGGTATTTTTTATCCCAATGTATTGAATACATTCTTCTCTCTAACAAAAACACTCTTTATAAGGTTAATAAAAAATACACACAAGTGATTTAACATGGTTCACACAAACTTGTATAATCCAAGGATAACAAAACATGCAATGTATCAATACAACTTAATATGTAAATCAAGATTCTAATATGATCTTACATAGTGGAGAGGTTACACTGTCCCTCCATACTCACTATCAACACATGTATTAAAAATCACAATTCTCTTGTTCTTTAAGAATAGAAAACACCATTCTTATCTTAAGAAGTATGGTACTCACTACTCCTACTATGATGGCCTTAATCATCTGAAAATACAAATTATAGATACATGTTAAATTTTGTAACACTTCATGTATAGATTTTACAATTTTTGGTGAAGTAGATGTCCTAGAATATCATCCTTATTGCCTTCCATTTTCCAGTGTACACACATCAAATACCTTTATTTTCTTTTTATACAAGGATCTATCATATAATGCTCTTAGGGAGGAAAATATTCACTTTTAGTTTTCCTAGTATATATTTTATATTGAAAAATATAGTAGATTTTAACTTCATATTCAAATTTAAATTAAATTTTATTAATTCCAAGATTGAATTTAATCCTTTTGATCATTCTATATTTAAATATACATCATCTGATTTGAATTCATAGTGTAAATAAACACAAATTATCATTAAAAACCCTCTGAAATTAATGATAGTGCCCCAATTAAAACATTTTGAAAAATACTATTCCTGGAATGGTATTGTTCATAATGTTTCAGTTTGTTGGTTTCTAGTAGTTATCCTCAACTGAAAATTTCCTTTTCATTCTAATCTTGTGATTGCAATGTGGTGGTTGAAAATTATCTATAAACACAATCTTGGTTAATGTTAACCTTCAAAACTTGGAAACAACCCATGTAGTGTTATCCTCTCCAAATAAATTACTATGAAAAAATATCTCTATGGTGTCGACATAAAAAAATACCATATACAATAAAATTAGACAGGTTTATTTTGAGACATGGTTTATAATCTATGGACTTAAATCCTTGTTTCAAGAAAAAAATTATGCCTTTTGACATTTCATCATAGAGACCTCAAAATAGATAGAGGAACCAATATGGACCTTACCTCTTCATTTAACAAAATGGGACTTTATGGAATGGATTAACCCTTACATTGAATGAAATTACCCTAAAATATAAGATTCACAGTACATCCAATACTGTTGAGATGTGTTAAAACCATTAAACAGGTCAATTTTTACATAGTCAATATCTTTTGGTATGTTCTGACCATTACCTCACTCCTGACCTTCAATATTACCATTACACAGCGTTTATATAACCCTTATGTACATCTATTTGGGAGTTTCTATCCCTTACATGGTATAAAAACTCCCATCATGATATAACATGATTTTTTAGGGTGTGGAAGGTTCCCTTCAGGAAGATCATGCATCAACATCTACCAAATCTTTTCACTATTCTACTAATTTTTTAAAGATCCCTTTTAATAGTCTTTAATTTTTCTTTTACAAGAATATATAGATAAAAAACTAAAAAAAAAACAATGGGATATTTTATAACATTGTTAATTTCAAATTTGGTCATTATTGAGAATATCTAACTCTTTCCTACTAAATGAATCATTTTCATAAGTTATTACTATGTCAAATTTTGGGTTTTTCAAAAAAAGTATCTTTTTGATTTATTTATCTTTTTACTCTTCTCGACAACAAATTTAATATCAAAAAGTAAAAAATGATATAGTATTTTTAATTGATAAACTTTCATAAAACTAAAATATCATGTATTATTTTTGTTCTTTTAAACTCTTTTGGAAAACATCACTGATCGTGGTGGTTTTTTGGCTACAAAAGGGAAAGATTATGTTTCCATATAAAATTTTATTTCATTAAATTCCTTAATAATGATTTATTTACTGAATATAAAATTAATATAAATGAAATTTACTTATTATTTTTCAAAAATAGAAATATATAGACTATAAGATATGTACTAAACAAAAACAATAAAATTTATTTTTAACCATATAAAAATATCATATCATGAAAAATTATATGAATGGTTTCTTTTTCATGATAGATTAAACTTCTTTTAATTTTGAATGACATGAAAATATGCTTGGAAACCTATGGAGATTATGGAACCAATGAAAATGATCACATATAGATACCAATATACTAAATCTAATTTTGAGCTTTGGACTGGACAAATAAAAAATGACCAATGAAAAAAAAAATAAAAAAAAATATAATCAATGATAATACATCATTAAAAATGAATCATAATAATTTAATACAACAGGTTAAATATTTTTAATCATGTATTTATTTAATATTGTTTTATTATATAGGAAGAAGAGAATGTATTAAGTGAGTTCGGACTCAAGGTAATGAGACTCTTGCATCAATTTCCAATATTTATGACCTCATGAGTACTCATTATTTTTATGTTTTATATGATTTAAGAACTATTATCTGAATTATTATTTTTATATTTTATATTTAATTCACGGTAATCAAAATTAATCTCCATATACTCTCTTTTAGAATTTATTTCATGTGTATTACCAATATTTTAACGGAATTTCATTTAATCCTTTACATTAAATGTTATGAAGGATTTCTCTAAAATCACTCTCTAATGATTTCATAAAATTATCATTCCCATTAATATTTATAAGAATTTAAAATTTTCTTTCAATTCCCACATAATGGGAAATTTGATATCACATTCTCTTAAAATAAATTTTTTATTATGTGTTAATGAAAAATGCATGATTTTATGGTTTGAAATTTAAATTTTTATGAGTTTTATTAATTCTATATAATAGTGAAATCCTTATTTTTGTTATTCATTTATGCATTGTGGTAAATAAAAAATAAAACAAGTATACTTGATATATCACTTCAATGCAATGGTAAAAGACTTATTTTCTAGTGAAATGATATTAAAAAATAAATAGTGAGAACTTTTTTTATTATGGGTTATTGTAATTAACATTAGTTAAGTTACTATGTTAGAGGCCATGGTAATTGACTAGTGATGTTATTAAAATATGGATGATTATTAATTATTATAGATTATATTACTATGATATTCTATTTAACATTCATGTTTTTTCTATTAACAATATACATTATTATGAGAATTTTTAATGGAATTATTTTATAAGGGGGTTGATTTCACAATAATATTTGAGTTTATATAAGATCAAAGTTTTATATTTAAAGTAAAATGAGTTTGTATGCATCTTAATGGTCAAACGATATTTTATTATATTTTACAACACTTTTGGGGTTTTTATGATCATGCCACTTTTGAAGATGATTTTTACATAGATGAATGATTATTAGAAAATTATTAAGTAGTTCTTGATCATGTTTTGAAGTTTTTAATGTGATTAAAGTAGGTGACACATTAAAAGATATTATTTTACGGTAAAAATTTCCATTTAGGGGAAATATAATAAAGTTTTTTATGTAGTCTATTTTCCTATTTCTCTAAACCATGAACCTAAATGGTCTTAAGAATGTATATTATGAAATATGTCTAATAAATCATCTAATTATAAATTTATTATTTTTATGTATTAGTTTTCTTGTTCGAGTTAGGTTTAGATAACTTTAGTCATCATGTGTTAATCTATTTAAATTAATATAAATGTTTTAGATTATGTCATAAGTTAATAAGATTATCGATTATCAAAAATTTAATGGAAGGAATACCCTTTGAGTATTATTTTGATTACATTATAAGGTTGTTAATAATATTATAAGATATTATTATTTATTTTAGAAAAAAATCATGATCGTGGTATAAATAACCCATATGTTTTGTCTATGTTTTGATGTTGATGTAAATATTTATATTTTAGAAAATGTTTCAAATTAATTTTCTTAATATTTGTTTAGTATAATAGTTATAAATCAGGATTAAAATTTTAATTTTTGATAGGGTGATTAGATTTATTTTGTAAAAAAATATTTTTAAGAATATATGTGATTATGTTATACAAATGTATAGTAAATTATTGGATAGAATGTGATTATATGTAAACATTTTCATATTATTTAAGAGATAAATATAAAATTAATTTTTTAATGAATATATATTTATTATGGTTTAATTTCAAGGGTATTTCGGTTGTTTTGGAAAAGAATAATACATTGTAGGTGAACATATAGTCATGGTTTCTTCCGGATATTAGTGTTTAGATATTTTTGGAATATATGAAGATAAAATATTAATTTATTATTGGTTTAACTTTTATTGTTGTTTTTTTACTTTTTCAATTCATGATTTCTTTTCATTTTTTATTAAAGAAATTTTATGTAAAGTTTTTATTTCAATTGATAGATAGAAAAAAAGAGAACCATGTAATAAAAATTATGAAAATATTTATATGTTATGAATTAACATATTTTTGGAAGTAAATTAGTATGTTATTATTTTGTAGATGAAAGTTCAATTCATGTTATATTGTTTCAAAATATTAAATATTAGTTTTCTAAAATAGAAAATAAATTATCGAAAAATTATCTTATCTATCCTAGATAATTAAAATTCAATATTTTTTATAAAATCTAGTGGAAGTGATCCTACCACATTTTCGAATATTCAAATCACATGAAAATAAATTTACAACATATAAAATTTTAATCTTATTCTTTGATGTTTTGATTTGTTTTTCAGATGTTTTAGTAACATTTTAAAGACACAATGTTCCCATGTTACTCTATCATAATTACATGGATTTAATCATTTTATTGTAATATCACAATCAATGAAGGGTCTTGGGGTTCACTATATTGATGTGAAGTAGGGTGATCTCTTATTATTATATATATCTCTTATTTTAAAAATTCATGTATGTTTTATATACATTTGGAACCAGCCTTATTTTAAAAACCTCTACAATGATTATATCATATGGATTTAATAGATTCATATTGGAAATGATATTTCAAAACTACATGTCAAAATTAAAAAAGAATATACTTTACAACCAATTGTTTCCAACATCAATTTCAATGATTTTGATGTTGATGTTCATGGCGGAAACTGTTGGGTGAATTTAGGAAGCTTTTGATATATTTTTTCTTTATTTGATACACCTTTGAGAATCAAAAAGTGATAATTTACATGGATCACGTGATGATCATTATTTTCAATGGTTTTTGCAAAATGTTTTTGTTTTTATCACTAGTGGGGAAAAAATAATGAGGATACAATTTCTTTAATAGGGTTGAATTTAGAAACCTCTTTATTTTTAAGTAATATCAATGTTTTATACTCGATTAATAAGATTGTTATGAATTTATATTTATTGAATAAATATTTATTTTAAAATGTAAATTTCACACCCTTAAAGATATAATATTATCGATTATAAATTTTCAAAGTTATTTTTATTTTTTTAAGATAAAAGAATAGGCTTTATTAAAATGTTAAATAATTTGTATTTACATTATTAGAAATTTTCACATATTTAATGAAATATCTAATTATTAGATATTTTAAAAATTTATATTTATGTTAATTCAATGAATTCACATTGAAATTTATTATTATAAAAATAGAATTATTTTTTTTAAGGTATGAAATAAGAATATGATTTTTCATTTTAAAAATAAATGTCAATTGTTTGAAAACATATATTCTATTTATTTATGAGTTTTTAAAAAAACAGTCTACAATAGTTTTAGACTGAATTTCTGTAAATTAATAAAAAAAATTAATCACCATGTCTAAATTAGATGGAAATTATTTTGTCAAAAATGAATAAGAAACAAGACATCATTTTAAATAAAAAATATAACCTATAATCACAATTTTTGATTGAATATTATTGTCAAATATTATAAATAAAATTTTTATTTTTAAAATAAGCACTCAATTCTTAATGAAGTCATTTTATTCTTTAGTGAAAAATTTTTATCAAAAAATTATTGATTTTTTTGAGTGGATATTATAATTAATTTCCAAAAGAAGGAACTTTATTTGATAAATATGATATTATTTTTTTAATAATTATTTCAAAATTATCTTAGAGTAAGTTTTTACACTTTTTTGAGAGGATTTATTTTCAAGTGATTAGTGAAAAATACTTATTTTTATTGAAAATTGTATTTTTTTTCTAAATCATTTAAAATTTAAATTCTGTTTTAAATTGGTTTAAAAGTAAAATAAGTTATATTATATTATAAATAATATAATTATATTCATTTTAATCAATTTTATGGTTGATTTTCACTTGAAAACACTTTTATACTTAAAAATATTTTTTTCTAAAAAATAGTTTTTCTTTGAATTTTAGGTTTTTATTTTAAATTAATTTCTAACATTTATATAAAAGAATTCATGAAAAGTGGATAATATATTTTGAATAATGAGTTTCAGATATTTTAAATAAGACCCTTTTATATTTAGGAATTATAAATAATAAGTGTAATAAAATTTATCACATAGGTAAAGGGTAAATATGGTAATTTAGGTTAAACATAATGTGATAAGGAAATAAAAATCTTCCCAAAACATTCTTTTATTTAATTTTATGGTATTAATTCATCCATTTTCATCCCAAATTTTCATATATGGAATTTTGGTGTCATTGGACCTTGGTAATGACATTTATATTATTTTAAGTAAAGAAAATTCTAAAATGTCACTCTCTTGATTTTAACTTCTTTTATATGTTCACATAAGGAAAATAATATGTTATAAATAAATATAAAATAATTATTTATTTATATTTTTTATTTATTTAAAAATTATCATAAATTCTTATGCAATGCTGACATAGTATTTATTCAATCAGTAGAAAACTAAAATAAATGATTTTAAAAATATTTAAAGTGATACAAATATGATGAATTATTGTGTCCCATGAAATATATTGATAATTATAACATATTAGGGATGTTTAAATGAATTATATTTTAATTCCATGTTTTTATTTATTCTTTAAATTAAAATTAATTTAATATTGTTAAAAATGACATTAATGTTATTCTATGAAAAGCATATTTTATTAAATTATTTAGAAATAATAAAAATATTGAAATATGACTAGGGGATAATAAATGGTCTAAAATTTCATCAATTTTTTATTTTGTTCTAGTATTTATTTTATGTTCACAAAATTTTCTCCTATATTTTAAAAGACATTATTATCGTGTGATTGTCAAATGGGTTAATGGGGGTTAAAAACAAAGGGATAAGGGTGAAAATATCTCCTAAACATATCTAATTTTTTTTATGAGATGATTAAGACTCATACTAATATTGTATTGTAATTATCAATTAGTATCCATTTTATATGAAAAAAATTATATTTGTTTAATACTTTATGAAATTCCAAGAATGACCCTACTCTCGCTTATAAAACAACACCCCTTATCTCTTATCTTTACACCAATTTGGGCAACATATATCAAACAAAACCTACCTAATTTTCTTACTAAAATCATTATAAAAATTATAGAGGTTATGGTATTACTAAAATACCAACCCAATTTTCCTTAAGAAGATATCTGAATGAGGTTTCTCTAAGAGAAGGTAATTGTATTAACCAAGCTATTTATTTTTTACTTCATTTTACCACATTCAATTATGTCATAAAAATTAAAATATAATAATACTGTTATATTAAATAAATTTATATATAATTATTTTTATGTAATAATATTTATCCGTCTCATTCTCTATCAAATGGAGAACAAAACCATCACTCGTGTGTACGACAGACTACCGCCTCATGAATTGATATAATTTGATTTCCACCCCCACCTTAAAATGATAGTAATAATAACGGAAATAATGAATATATATGATATTTATGAAATAATTATTATTATCTAATTATAATATAAAATATATCTTCTTACCTTCCAATACATTAAAATGCGATAATGTAGCATGTTTGTACATGTGGACTACCGCCTCCCCGAAGCGACGTGATCTGTTTTTCACTTCCACTTTACATGGATGGTGATAAAGATAGATTTAATGAATATATAAGATATCTATTATCTATTATAAATTTGGGTTTCTCTGGATAATGTGACACCTAATTATGTGGCCACGTCACCTTAAAAGTCAGTCTCCTCCTTCCAATATCACGCTCCTGTCCACCACAATCCCATTACCCCACGCTACCTTCTCCATCTTAGGGTTTCCTTTTGTCTTTATCTTCCCCCACCCCCTCAATCGTGCTTCCGTATTCCGCAATCCCATTACACCACGCTACCTCCTCCATCTTAGGTTTTCCTTTTATCTTCTTCTGCCCTGCCCGCACATGCCTCACCTCTCCCCCCGCTTCTAGCAGTTGCTACTCCTTCCTCTACAAACTATAGTTGCTGCAAGTTTTCTCTCCACCTCCCCACCTCCCCACCCCCACTCCCAACCTTGTCCTACCTCAGGCTGCTCCAACTATGACTGCTCAACCGCTAATACATCTGGATCATATGCCTTATAATCCTACGTGTCCATCTCCAACACCTCTGGCCCCTGTGCATCTGTCTCCCACGCCTCAGGATCCCATGAATCCCCCTCCGCCTGCTTGTCCTCTACCACCTCTGACTCCTGCACATCCATCGGCTCCGCTTTGGCATTCTTCTCCTCTACCTCTTCTATGATTCCTAAAAAACCCTAGGTTGAATGACTATACTTTTTACCATACTAATTCATATATGTTCACTTCAATTGGTTGTTCTGCATTTTTCCTGGTATTCTTTGCTACAAGTTTTTTATGTGTCTTTCTACGCTGGTTATTCTCAGTGAGTGCCATCAGCACAATGTTTGGTCTTATGGTTTGAGTGTTTTGATATGGGTATTCAATGGATATTATACATTCTTATCTCATCAGACACTATGCTATCCCATCATCGGGACATTATGGCTTCCAGTTTCCCTTCAGTGGTGAACCATGACAATTTTCAGGTGATGTCTAAGCTGTAGCTTTTTCTTGAACAACCCACGTTTAGGTATTATGCCTCCAAATTGAATTTGTTATTTATAAAATGATTGATTAGATGCTTATAAGTTTTTCTTCTATGATTACTTATATGTACAAACATGTGGCTCAGTCATTTTACTATCCTAAAATAGAGACCATGTCATGAAAGTCTCATGTTTTGAGAAATTATAATCAAGCCCTTTAGATATGACTTTTCATAATAAATTGTGTAGTCTATTAGAGATGTGAAAATATATACATTTTCATTGTTTGTTGTTTCATATAAACATGTTTCATAATAATAGAAAATTTAGATGGAAGAAAATATGTTTATTCTGTAATAGTTAAGTAGTAAATAGTTTTCAATTGATTTCTATTATACCAAGATGTACTTTCAACCAAATTGTTCCTAAATTTCCATTTTCCATGACAACACGTATATCGGTATATGCTGTTTTTATTTTTTTATCTCAAATATTATCTTTATTTAATTACAGCATCCCTCTAAAAATAAGTTATACTTTAAAATATTCTATTTCATAACTTTTATTTTTTAATATTATATTCTTAACTGTGAAAACTATTACTATGGAATATCTTATCATATGATTATGGAGATGGAACACACACCTTCCAATAATAAAGCAAGCTTCATGAACTGTATGTTGCAAAGAGTATTATTCCTATCTAGAGGTATGTATTTTATTATTATTTTTAATTTAATTTCATGTTCTTTTCTGCATGATAAATTTTCTATTTAATTAATCACTCACATTACAGGTTTACGTATTACCTCAACTACTTAACCTTCTTATTTTCAAAAACAAACTCCATCTTCAAATAAGGGACAAGACATCCCTATACTAAAATGAAGAAATGTCATACCTTTATCCCTTACCAAGTTTGATTTCTTACTATACTTATTTATTTTAAAGCTAAACTATATGAAGTCTTCAATATTACTATTTCAGTATCAATTTTAGACTAAAAACTACCCATTACATTACTTTTATCTTAATTTATTTTGTAATTAGATATATTTTCTCTTCAATGTTCAATAAAAGTGTTCAAAATGGATATTCCCTTTTTATAAAATCACATTATGTTTCAATTTTTTTACAGAATTTATATTACATTACATATATAATGGCTACAACTACTAGATACAATAATGATTTTATAATTATTCCATTAGAAAATTATGCACCTATTTAGATATAACATGATAATATTAGTATAATATATATCAATTTCATTTTCTACCTATTTTTAATTAGAATGGAATCATTTTCACAGGTCTTCTAGATGGAGTCTAGTGTGGTGTTATAATATGAGCACATGATATTCAGGAAAAACATCAACATTTTTGCCATTATTTCATGATATTAATTTTATTAATATTTGTTTTTGTCACTATGAGTCAGTTGGATTTATTGAAAATGACAATCATGTATGTTGTTTATGTAAACATTTGTAATCATCATTCTATCCTACAATTTTTAGTATTTCCCTTTTCTTAGGAATTCCTAATACATTCTAACAATATATCTTTTTTTCTGATTCAGTAATTAGGGCATCACATTCATTTGGTATTCACCTTTATGTTTTATAGGATGAGCACATAATTTCTCTAGATTTCTGTTTTATCCTCCTGGTGCCATCACATTATAGTGGTCTATTAAAATCACCTTCAAGTCTCTATCATGGATGGATTTTAATGGAATTATGTCATTTTTTGTTTCAAAAGAAGATGTATTATTATTTATGTCATATTATATGAATTATATACTTTGTTTCAACATATTTTTCCTAATTTATTTGGGGAAGTGTCACTGGATAGATTCCATATCAAGATCGTCTGTGTGTGTATAACTATTACTACTTTTTTAATACTGAAATTTGTACACATGTCAGTTATTATCATCACAATCACTGCTCTATACCACTACTGTAACAATTTGGTTTATTGTCCTATTGTTTTAAAGGTTCCTTATATCTATAGTTCAATCATTCTAAACAATTTTATATAGTTTTCCTATAGGTGTTGGGATATTTAAGTGTTTATCCTCAGAGATATGAATAGCTTCACTAAAGGGTAATCTTTTTTGAACTTTGATTCACATTACTGTTTACTGAAGACTCATCTTTTTTTTGTTAATTACAAATTTTGTACACTAAATTCAGCCTTGCTGTTCAATAGCGATTCATGTTTGCATTTATCCATTCCACTTCAATGGTGTCATCATCATAATTGAATTTATACTCATATTATTTTCTTCTGATTGAAGAATTTATTGAGCTGTAAGATTCTTATGGGTGGGGTTTTGAATCTCTAAGTAGATGCTATTACAGCATGATTACAAAAGTAAAACTGACGTGATAGAAAAAATTCTAATTCCTTTTCAACACTTGATCCATATTCAAAAACTACATGCAACTTCCTGAGATTTAATCATCTCAAGGATATAAAGGTATCATCCATTCTTCTATTTCCATTTGAAGATTCCTAATTCTTTCGTTAGATGAAAAAAAGTGGCATATATGAAATGAAACTATTTGATAAGATAGGAAACTGGTTTATAATTTTCCTTTCAAAAATTTTATTTATATTCTTTTTTTGATTTATTTACATTCATTTTCATCCCATGATGCACTACTATTTCTTTTTCAACAAGAAATGATGTTGATCATATTAGTGGAATAGATGGGCAATGAAAATTTAACCAGCCTTCAAACATACCAGCCATCACAGGTAGAGGATGGCATATATTTTCACATATTGATCATATTAGTAGAAAAATGAGATTTATTGCACATGTTGTTTTTTCATATGTTGTTTTCATTAATTGCACAAGTTTTATGGAATGAAAAATGGCTAATTTTTTAGAAGATATGTTATATATACAATAAATAAGGTTACAAATTGAAGGTGCATTTATGTTTAAGCCTTATACATACATGCATGACAACAAAATATGCTATATTTTTTAGTATTTATTTTTTCAACATTGCAGATCTTTTAGGATATATTAATTTTGTTTACGTCCTTAATAACGTCAACTTTTCCAACATATGTGGTATGGAATTCTTAAAATATATCATTAAATGGTTATAAATCATTTATTATTTTCTCATTGATTATCTATTTAATCAATAACCACCATTACAAATTTATTATCTATTATTCCTCTTTGAAACACTTGATTCACAAACACCTAAAAAAATTTAACAGTATGTTTTTATGATCTCAATACTTGAATCAGCCCCCCCCCCCCACTATAATTCTAGACCAAGCCCTAATTAAATCCTAATAGATTGGTTTTTTTCATCTATCCAAGATTAAGGAAGAGGTTCAGTTAGCCCATTTGATGCATAAGCTTGGGAAGGAGTAGTATAGTTTCCCAAGTTCACAAAACTAGGAACAATTATTGATGCAGGAATAAGTAATCCTAAATCAAAACACAATGAATCAAAACCCTTAGAAACCATGTGACTTGATCCATATTCTAAAAATACATAAAACTTCTTGAGATCTACTCATCTCAAGGATATAAAGGTACCATCCTTTCTTTTATTTGAATTTGAAGACTCTCTAATTCTTTGATTAGATGAAAAAAAGTGGCATATATGAAATGAAACTGTTTTATAAGATGGTAAAAAGATTTATAATTTTCCTTTCAATCATTTTATTTATATTCTTCTTTGGATTTATTTACATTCATTTTCTTCTCAGGATTCACTACTATTTCTTTTTCAATGATTAATGATTTTTATCATATCAGGGTAATAGATGGGAAATGTAAATTCAAGCAACCTTGAAACTTACCAGCTATCACAGGTAGAGGATGGCCTATATTTGCAAATGTTGATCATATTAGTGTAAACATGAGATTCATTGCACATGTTGTTTTCTCATGTGTTGTTGTCTTTCAGTGAACAGGTTGTATGGAATGAAATATGGCTACATGTTTTAGAAGATATGTTATATGTACAATGAAGAAGGTTACAAATAGAAGGTACATTTATATTTACCCCTTATACATGCATGAATGACAACAAAATATTCCTTGTTTTTTAGAATTTATTTTTTCAACATTGCAGATTTTTTGGGATATATTCATTCTATCTACTTCCCTAATAACATCAACTTTTCCAACTTATGTGTTATGAAATTCTTGAAATATATCGTTAAATGGTTCTAAAGTATATATTACTTTCTCTTTGATTTTCTCTTTTTTCAATAAAAACCATTACCAATTTATTATTTATTATTCCTCTTTGACACACTTGATACACAAACAACTATAAAAAAATATTAACAGTATGTTTCTATGATCTCGATACTTGAATCAGATCCCCCCACCAATAATTCTCACCCAAGCCCCAATTAAATTCTGATAGACCAATTTGTTTCATCTATCCAATCTTAGGGAAGAGGTTCAATTATCCAATTTGATGCATAATCTATGGAAGAAGTAGTAGATTTCCTCAAGTTCACATAAGTTTGAACAACTGTTGGTGTTGAAATAAGTAATCCTAAATCAAAACACAATGAATCAAAACCATTAGAAACCAAGAAACTTGATCCATATTCTTAACATGCATTCAACGTATTCAGATCTACTAATCTAAAGGATATAAAGGTAACATCCTTTCTTCAATTTTCATTTCAAGACTACCTAATTCTTTCATTAGATTGAAAAAGTGGCATATATGAAATGAAACTATTTTATAAGATTGAAAAAAATTTATAATTTTCCTTTCAATCAATTTATTTGTATACTTATTTTTATTTATTTTCATTCATTTTCTTCTCATGATGCAGTACTATTTTGTTAATGAGAAATGATTTTGATCATATCATTGGAATATATGGGAAATGTAAATTCAAAAATCCATCAAACTTACCAGCCAGTATAGGTAGAGGATGGCCTATATTCATGCACGACAACATAATATGACCTATTTTTTAGTATTTATTATTTCAACGTTGCAGATTTTTTGGGACATATTAATTCCATTTACATCCCTAATAATGTCAACATTTCCAACTTATGTGGAATGGATTTCTAGAAATATATTATTAAATGGTAATAAAGAATGTATTACTTTCTCTTTGATTATCTATTTTTCTAAATAACAACAATTACAAATGCATTATTTATTATTCCTCTTTGACACACTTGATTCACAAAAAAACTATAAAATTGTTTAACAGTATGTTTTCATGATCTCAATAGATGAATCAGATCCCCCCATATATAATTCTAGCCCAAGCACCAATTAAATCTTGATAGACCATTTTTTTCCACTATTTAATCATAGAGAATATGTACAATTATCCCATTTGATGAATAATCTTGGGTTGGAGTAGTAGAGTGTCCCAAGTCCACATAACTAGAAACAAACACTGATGCATGAATAAGTAACACTAAATCAAAACACAATGAATCAAAACCCTTTGCAACCATGTGACTTGGTAATGCTTGAGAACTTGAAATATAGCAGTATTTCCTTTTCCTGAATTCGAAACATCTATAGTGGATAGTGAAGATAAATCCCACACCCTATCCATGTCCTAATAACTAGAATGATAAATAAGCTCGATACAATAACCAGCAATAGGATATCCTCCTAATGTACGAGCCACTATTGGAATAGAGGATTAGTGACATGTTATAGAGCCGTTGATCATTATATTTTATTTTAGTTATTAGTAACATTTAGTTATACTAAATATGACTTTACATGTATTAGACCAGTGGATAATTTTGTATAGTGTTGGTTCTTGAATTTTCTATGAACAGTTTATCAGATCATGTATTTTATTTTAGTAGTGGATAATTTTTTTAGATTAGTAGAACATGTGTTTTATATGATCAGTAAAACATGCATTTTTTTAGGTAGTGGACCATGAACTTTGCAGTGAATCATGTGTTTTATTTGAGTAGTGGATCATTTTATATAGTAGTGGATCATGTATTTTAGATAATTGGATCATGTATTATAGATATTGGACATGGTTTTCTCGATAGACACCCTGCGATCCCAACATTAGGTCATGACGACTTCCAGTTTCCCTTCATGGAAGACCACTGATGATTTTCAGGTGATATTTTTGGTTTATCAACTGCATGAACTTCGCTCCTCTGGGTATTGTCCATCTATATTTCTATTTTTATGTATAAAATGATTGACCAGATGCTTTTACGTTTTTCTTCTATGATTTCTTATAGGTGGGAACCTGTGGGTCATCCATTTTACTAAATGATTCATACCTAATTGGAACTTTTAGTTTATTAATAATTATAGAACATATCATCATTAGAATAATTTTTCTTTTCTCTTCAAGCTTTAACATGCATTAAGCAGGGGGATCAAATGGTTGTTGATGAAAGGGTTGGATAGAAAGGTTTTCTTGAATGAGTCATTTCAAAAAAAAAATCCTTACCACTAACATCATTAGACTTATTTCATCACCCACAACAGCTTTCATGGGTTCATTACTTTTTTGACAAGAATTGAGGAATCAACAAGGGGTACTGACGATGCTTGATGATGAATATGGTTAGATTAATAATATCCACCAAGATATTGGAACTCATGTCATTCATCAGAAATTTCTCCAAATTCATTAGTACCATATCATTGAAATATTATGTAAATATTTGATTACCTTGTGATGGAATTAACCTCACTTAATGAATGCAATGAGGCTCAGTTCATCTCTCCACATTTCATTATTTCCCTTTGTCCCTTCCCTATGGCTCTGTGTAGCCTCTCCTCGAAGTATAAACGTACCCTCTCTGACTGTTTTCTCTGCTAAAGGACCCAATATGAAGACTCATAAGGCTTATGCAAAGTAGTTTAGGGTAATGGGAAGTGGGAAGATCGTGAGCAGAGCTGGGAAGTAGTAGTTTGTTGTTAAAAAGAGCAGGATGAAGAGGCTATGGAATAGTTAAATGCATCCTATCAATCGGAGGGATTATGTCAATGTTATTGGCACGTTCCCTTATTTAAAGGTAAATAGACCGGCTAGCTAGGATTTTTTTTGTGGTCAATAGTATGAACAACCTTCTGAATTTTCCCATGGTGTTATAAAAATCAGAAACTTGATGCTGAAGTAAAATCTGGTTATGGGTTCGGGAACATCTTATTATAGTTTATATTGTTCATTATGCAACTTTTGTTCCTTAATTTCTATAACTTTTTTTCGCATTTAGTCAGTATTTTTGTAACTTTAGTTCCTTTAATATGTATTTGATAGGGAATTCTGATCATTATGTAAATTTTGATCCTCAATATCTCTAACTTTTACTCAATTATTTATATCATGTTTATTTGAAATATTTTCAAAATTAATATGAATTGTTATGATTGATAAATGGTATTTTATTATTAATAAATAGAATTAACTTATAGTGTCATGCGAATGCACGGGCGGAGTACTAGAATTAGATAAATAATAATAATTTAATGTTAAATTATTATTTACCTTTCTTTTTTTTTGTCCTAAATGTGAGAACATCATTTATGTGTATGTACGACCTACCATCTCAATGGATGGTGTAATTCATTTTTATATCTATATCTTTTATAGATGACTCTAAATATCTATATATTAAATATATATATTATATTTATATCTTCATTAATATTATGGAGATTATTTAACCATATGAAATATGTAAGGACTAAGACTACCAAATCAAAACATACATCAAAAACAAAGAAGCTAACACCCAAAATAATGATAATAATAAAATATTATTAAGAAAAGGTGATAAAATGATATAAATAGATCATATATGATATTATATATACTTATATTATTCAATTATATGAGTATAATAAATCTAAATTTATTATATGGGAAGTTAAAATCACTTATGAGGAATGTTTTACTTGATGCAATGGGTTTTATAACTCAATTTCCTTTCATTGGGTTATACTTATACTTCATTGACTATGTTATGATTAATTGGGAAATTTCCTATGATTGTATTAGGTTTTCTTTCCAATTGTTTTTTTATTTAAATATTGTACACATAATAACTTCATTGATTAAATTATTACTCCAAATTTATGATCATTGTAAGGGATTCCATCTTAATTTACATTGCATTGAGATATATTTGGATTGTGCACCAATTTTTTTATGTGGTATATATACTACCCCTTTGAGTTATTTAACATGAATATATATTTATTCATTATTATTAATGTTTTATTTTATGTTTACTTTTTCATGGGGTTAGATTTTAAAAGTTACTAAATAGGTAAGAATTTATTTTTACAATATCAGTTTCTTTTGAGATTTCTTTTGTTTCTGTTGAAATAATTTTATAATTTATCATTCATAATATCTAGTAATTTTCTTATACTCTATATATTTAATATGTTTCCATATTTTCTTCCAATTCTCCAATCATTGGAACTTTTTTAAAAGAAAAATTGATTGTATTTATCCTTCTGGTTCGGTATATTTATATTTCATGTCCATATTTTTTAAAATTGTTTTACAAAAATCCTTAATTTAATCAATTGACTAATTAAGTAAATTTTAATTTATCCTAAACTTTTTGAAAACGTTTGAATGAGATATATCTGTTATTTTTTAAAAGGTTCTCTTTTGACTTTCTTTTCAAAAATTCAAAAGGAATGTTTTTTAACATATACAAAATTAATGAATTTTTCATCCACTATAACCATTTTACTCTTTAAGATTTTATACAACTTGTGGTTTTACAATGAAAACAATTTAATTAAATATTATTTTAATATATAACTTCCATTTCCATTATTTCTCCAAAGGATTAATATTTTATTACAAAACTTATATTTTTGATGAATTGAAATTCATCATCTATCTCTTAGTAGTTTCATGGTTGTTATCTTTCTCTTTAAATATTCACTTTATTATGATCATTAAAAATTAAATTTCCCGTAAATATACATTTTTTGTATCATGGATTAGATTATTTAATTAAATCTAAACCATTTCTATATATGATTTTTTACTCTGAATATTATTTGATTGACTGGGGAAATATTGATATTTCATATTCTTTACTAAATACATACATTTATTTATAAGGAATATTGTTTACAAGTTAAAATAAGCATTCAATTTATGAGGAATGCATTAGATATATAGTAAAGGGTGTGGCCTATAATTATATTGCTCCTCAATGAATCAACTGATCTCCTATGACAAATTTGACAGCTAAATTAAATGGATTTCCTATGTATTCTTACAAATTGATTAAACTATCTTGGAAAAATGCTTTGACTATATAGATATCATGATGTCTAAGATCACAATGTATAAAATAAATCATTCCTATCATTAAGAATTTAGTTATTATTATCTATGATATTATTCCATTGATATTATCCACACATTCATTATGTGCTAAATTTATTTATAAAATGGAATGTTTCTTCAATTAATTACCTTTCTATATTGATTATCAATTATTTATTAATGATAGAATCTGATATAAAAAACCCTTATTGAGAATCTAAGCTTACAATTTATTTGTGTTATTTTTATCAGGATATTATGAATGATATCAAAGATGAGAGAATGTTATTTTTATGCTATGTATTTTATATTTATAATGTAAAATGGGAATCATATATGTATATGGTTGTTTAATACTGAAAAAATTATTGACCATGTTTAGTGAGATCCCTTAAATCTTGTACTGATGTATTAAATTGAACATGAACTTTGTACTACTAGGTTCAGGGTCTTTATTGTTGGTATTATATGAATTTTAGAAGAAACCATGATAACTAGATTTAGGAAAGATTATATTAGGGAACATAACCCTATGAAAATAAGTAATGATATTTATAATTTTAGGATAATATCATAATTTTTTTATAAGGTATAGATTATGCGATTTTTATAGCAACGCATCCCTATCTAGATGCTATAATTGGATGTTGTTTTGGCTTAATAAGCATCTAGGGGTAATAACCCTAAAAAATTTGGTTTTATATATCTAGGCTATCATATTTTTTTATAGTGAGTTTGCCCTTACTACACACCTAGTTTGATGCTCCTCGGAGAAATTCTTGGCTTAATTCACATTTTCATCATTAACCATTATGTATGATGAGCGAATAGAAAATATGGAACCCTATGATATGATATAGCGATATAGAATAAACCAAAAGCTTTTTGGGTTGATAATTATAAGGTTCATCATCAGTTTAAATGCATGGATATTCATTTGTATTTTTCTTGTGATTAGAGTTTAACTTGATTAAGGATATAATGGAAGACATTTATGGGAATACAACTATTTGGTTCAGTGTATATTTTTCATAAGGTTATTTGATTATTAATTATTTTATATTTTGTGGAAAAAATTTAATGTTATTGATAAAATTTAGGTCTAATATGATTATTGACGTTAATGAAATAATTTTCAATTAAGTTTATTCGATTTTTTTTAAAATAAATATGTTTAACAGAAAAAAATAGTGGTTAAAAATGGATTTGATGATTATTGTTATTTTTGAGGACTTTCATCATATTTTTAAGAACATTATAAGATTAATATTAATTTATTTTTATAAAAAGGATAGCTAGTAGGTCATGTGAAAACCCATCACTCCTAACAAGGACATGTGACCTACACCCACAATCAATGTGCGACAAGGGTGCATCACATAACACTAGCCTACATGACTTATGCTAACCATTTTTGTTTTGTAAGATATTTAGAAAAATAATCAATGACTTTTAATTATTTTATGGGTATTATGATCTGTTAAAAGTTAATTTGAGTTCTTTGGGCATTAAAATATCATCTTGAATATTCATTTATTGGAGTAAGATATGAATTGAAATTCATCAAATCACAACCAAAGGATGAAGTTATGATAATGAAATGAAAATGAATCAATTATATACATTTTATCATGTTCTCTATAATTAAAATAAAATAATCAATCAAATTTAGGAAAGGGATCTTGGAATATAAATGTTATAATTCTACCTTAATTTTTGGTGAATGGGTTGTATTTTCACTCTTAACTGATTTATGGTTTTGTGGACACTAACTTTATCACGAAAATGTTATATTTTATTATCTATTAGTCCTTATAAGATATTCTTGTCTTACATTTCTATATTTTAACTTCCTACTAAGGTTATCCTTATCTTGAATCTTGAATATGTAATATTTAAAGTAACCTTAATGTTTCCCACTTCCCATTTTCAAAACATAATTTATTATCCCTCTATATGATGTTATTTTTCAAAAAAGTTCTATCCTTTGATGACTAAGAGAAAATTTGAAGCGAGGAAATTGTTTAAAAGGGACATAATGTAATATCTCAATATTTTAACAAAACATAGTGTTTTTAAGCATATATAACATGCAAGACCATATAACCTAGCCATTGAATTAGTGGGAATGAATAAAATTAAACACGTTATGAAATTTATATAAATTTCCTCCTCAATATAAATTTATTGATTAATTCATAGAAAATAAGCACTCTATTTTTACAAATTTCATTTTATTCTTAAAAAATATGTTTTCTTCAAGAATGGTTTTTAATAATTTCTTGTGATAAAATGTTACAATTAATTCCTATAATTTTTAAAAATTTTATTTTGTAAAAATGATAAAATTCTGTGATCATCATCTCAAAATTATCTTTGAGTGAATATTCAAGATTCTTCTAGAAAGATTGATCTTCCCGTGAAAAGTGAAAAATAGTTATTTTTATTAAAAAAATTAAATTTGAACTCTCATAAATTAACTTTTTTTTTAAAATGGTTTAAAAGTAAATATATTTATATTATATTACTATTAATCCAATTTAGTTTTCTGGAATCAATTTTATTGTTGAATTTTTTATTAAAACATTTATATACATAAAAACATTTTTTCAGAAAATAGTTTTTTGTTGCATTTTTCTTTATAACATAAATTAATTTCAAACGCCTATATAAAATGAATCATGTAAAATTGATACCATATTTTTAATCATGAGGTTAATATTTGGTAAATATAACCATTTTCTTTTTAGTAATTATGAATAGTAACCATGATAAATTTTAAAAGATCTATAAAGGGTAAATCTAGTAATTAAGGTTACAAATAATGTGATAAAGCATTAAAATCAACTCAAGGATTGAATTTATTTCATTTTATGGGATTAATTCATCCATATCCATACAAAATTATAACATATTTAATTTTTATTCCATATAACCTTGGTAATGACATTTATTATATTTTAATAAAGAAAATTCCAAAATGTCACTCTCTTGAATTTAATTTCTTTTAAATGTTCACATAAATATAATAAAATTTTATTAATGAATCGAAAATATTATTCTGAAAATAATTTATTTATTTTTATCATGGTAGTTTTTTTATAATTTTTAATGATTGAATAATTGGATTAAATGCTTACGTAATGTTGGCACGGTATTGATTAAATTAATATAAAAATAAAATATATGATAAAAAATATTAAAAGTAATAAAATTTGGGTAAATTATTGTGTGAAATGAATTTTATATATATATATCAAATATTGGTTTTTAAGGGATTATATTAGTATTCCATATTTTTCTTGATGTTTTTTAAGTCAAATTTAATGAATACTATCAAAATGACATTAATAATATTTTATGAAAATGATATTTTATTAAATTATTTTAAAATCATAAAAATTGTGAAATAGAACATGGGTTGAAAATGGTATAAAATTTTATACCTCTTCCATTAATGGGCCAATTTTCCTTTTATGGTAATTTTATTGTCTATTAGAGTATAAACAACTTTTTTATCGTGGTAATTTTCAGAAGGGTTAATGGGGTTCTAATACAGAGAGATAAGGGTGAAAAAAATCACCTAAACTTGCCCAAATTTTATTTTTTGAGATTATTTTGACTCATAAAAATATTCTTTTATAATTATATCAATTTGGATTCATTTAGACATGAAAATAAATTTATATTAATCTAATACTTTTTGAAATTCCAAGAACCCATCACTTATAAAAGGTCACTCATTATCCCATTTCCTTACACCGCTTTTAGTTAGATATATCAAACAAAACCTACAAAATTATATTCCAAAAATCATCACCCACATTCTAGAGTTTTTTTATTCCTAAAATACCATCCCTATATTTCGTAAGAATTTATCCAAAAGATGTTTCTCTTAGAGATGGTAATCATCTTAGTCCAGATATTTCTTATTAATTCTTATTTTACCAACTTCAATCGTGTCATAAAAATTGCAGTATAATAAAAAATTTATTTCCCATATTCTTAGATGTTATTATGTCTATCTCATAATATTAATTCATCTCCTTCTCCATCAAATGGGAAATAAAACCATCACTTAGGTGTTCAACGGACTACCGCCTCACAAACCAAAGTAATTTGTTTTCCAAGACCTCCTAACAAAGCTATTAATAATGATGTAAATAATAAATATATATGATATTTATGATTAAATAATTCTTTTAGAATTATCATATCAAATATAAATTCTTATCTTCCAATCCATTTGATGATGATAATGTCGCTCATGTGTACGTGTGGGCTACCACCTCCATGTAGTGATGTAATCATTTTTTTTTCATTTCATATTTACATGGATTGTAATATAGATAGATTTCATGAATATATAAGATATATGTGATATAAAAATGCTCCTATAAAGGTGAATTATTATTTATCTTTATTTTTCTCCATTTATAAAAAACTGAAAACAACGTTCATGTATATGCGCATCCTACCATCTCCATGAATGGTGTAATTAATTTTTCTATTTATGTATTTTATGGATGTATCTAAATATTTATATATTGAATATATATATATTATCTTTATATTGAATAAAAATATTTATTTTATTTAACCATAATCAATATTCATGTACCAAGACTATCGAATCAAAACATACATGGAAAAAAAGCAGTTAACACTAGAAATAATGATAACAATAAAATATTATTAAAAAATGGTAGATAAAATGATATAAATGGATCATATAATACATAATAGATAAAAATATGTTTATTTTATTTATATATATTAAATTTAAAATTATTACATAGGAATTTAAAATCACTAATGATCAAATTCAAACTTCAGGTAAGGGGTTTCATAACTCAACTTCCAGTCATTAGGTTATACTTATACTTCATTGACTATAATATGATTATGTATTAAATAAACACAGATTTTATTATGTTTTGTTTCCACTGTTTTCAAATAGATTTAAAAAATTTACACATAATCACTTCATTGATTAAATTCTCACTCCAATTGTATGATCATTGTATGGGATTTCATCTCATTTTTACAATCCATTGAGACATATTTGGTATTATGCAAATGTTTATTTTTATTTGGTGTATATATTCCTATTTGAGGTATTTAACTTTAAAATATATTTATTCCGGATTATTAAGGTTTCATTTCATGTTTACACTTTCAAGGGTTTAAAATTTTAATGTTAACAATGTGGTACAAATTTATTTTACAATATTACTTTATTTTATGACTTCTTTTTTCATTGAAGAAATATTTTAATTTATCCTTTATAAGATGAAATAATTTTCTTATCCTCTATATATTTAAGTATTTTCCATATTTTCTTCCAACTTTTCCTATATTTGGAACTTGAATCAAGTAGAGAAATATTTAAAATAAAACTTGATCCTCTTAAAGACTCATGACCTAGTGGATTGAATGTATAGTCTTCCTCATGAGCCTCAATTTCATTTCATGCATGTATTTTGGGAGGTGAAGATTGTGGAATATGGCCTTGGAAACAAAGGTGTAGGTATGGATCTCACATTGTTGGATATTTTTTTGTCTGGTTTTTCTATTAATTATAAAATATATTTCCGGCTTTTCATACTCTTATAGCATTTATTTTTCATTAATTTAATCCTCAGCCACTTAGGTCAAGAAACCATACTACAAAATTGATTTTACGATAAAAAACTATATTTTTTATGGATCGATGGTCATATTGTATCACATAGTAATTTTATGGTTATTAAATTTCTCTTGAAATGTTTAATTTCTTTTAATAATTTGAAATTACATTTCTCTTAAATATCCATATTCTTTGTATCATGGATATTATAATTTCCTAAACCATATACCATTTCTACATATAGTTTTTTACTTTGAAAATTGTTTGATTCGCTATATAAATATTGATATTATGTATTCTTTACTCAATATAGACACTTATTAGTAAGTAATATTGTTTATGAGTTAAATTTATCATTCAATATATGTGGAATACATTAGACATGTGGCTGAGGGTGGGTACTTTAATTGTATATCCCATCAATAAATAGATAGGTCTCATGAGACAAATCAATTGGACAAAGTATATGGGTTTATTGAGTATACCTACCCATCAAATAAAATATCTTGGCACAAGTATTTAATGCTACATATATCATGATGCCTGAGATCATGACGTCCAACATTAACCATTTTCTCCACTGAGAAATAAATTATTATCATCCATTATATTATTTAATTTATATTATCCATGGATGCATTTTATGATAAAGTCATTGATCAAATGGCATGTGATATCAGTTATTTACCTTACCATAGTGATTATTCCTGTTTTATTCATTATAGATTATGTTGTATGTGACCCTTTTAAAGAATATGAGATCACCCTTTATTTTTTTAGGATATGAATAAGGATATTATGTATGTTTTTAAGGATTAAAAAAATGTTATGTATTTTATATTTTAAAAATAAAATGGGAATCATGTATACATATGTTCCATCAAGACTACTAGATTGGTTAATCCATCATGGTGAGATCACTTGTATCTTATACCAATGTTCTAAAGTGAACACCGGTTCTAGGTTACAATGATCAAGGTATTTACAAGTAGTTCATTTATCAATCTTTGATTTGAATACACTTTTATATAAAATAGATATGATGATAAATATTTGCAGTCATCTAAAGTTAGGATTCAATTTAGAAAGTGGGAAAATGGAAAAGGGACATGTTTAAAAAATGTGTGGAAGTCACACATGAATGAACCATCCATTGAGGCATCAATGTATACCTTTTTTAGGATAATTAATTTTATAATGGTGAAGAATCACTTTATTGAGATCAGGAATACTTCCTTCATTTACATGTTGAATCCTTGAGGTCAGAAATCATTTGTGATATCAATATGGTTTTCCTTTAGTGTTGTGAGGCATCTTTATGGTTAGGTATCCATTTTTTGCAATCTGAAAAAGATCCATTGAAGCTGTGGAATATGTTTACAAAAGGACATAATATTCTAGAGATAAGGAAATGATTCCTCGTAGTAGTGTACTATCATCATGTTCAAGAATCATATTTTATGTCTTGAAGAGTATCACCTGCTGATTTATACAATTGAATTTTTTTGGTAACATTCTCAAAGTAGTTGTGAGAATATATGTTGGTCTCATAACTTTTAGTGATTTCTAAAATATTATTTGATCACTTTTTTTTGGATGGTAGTTATGATTATATATATATATATATATATTATGATGAACATCAGGGATAATACCATTCATTTACATCATGAATAGAAATATATCATTGAACATTGTCTTTATGATTTTTATTATTCTATTATACACTCTCCATTAAAATATTCACATCATTCATGAATAATTAACCTGTCACAACACATTAAAGAGAACATTTCTAAAATATAGACTTTAAGACTGTGAGTGGGTAGGGTCCCCAAGAAAGACCCTTGGAATGATGACACTACCACATATATTCAATTCATAGAATACCTCATATTTCCCTTTGTAAATGTCCCAAACGAGACTTCTTCATGGAGGCATTTTCAAAATAATTATTTATAGAGGGATTTTGATGACGATTTTTTCATGAAGAGCCATTCCATTAAAGAACTACCTAAACAACATTCAAATATTCTAACTTCAAGTAACCCTATTCACCTTCATAATACTCCAATTTTCAATGAATGTTTTTATAAATAAGTATACACTTTTCACTTAAAAACTATCCCAAGTACTAATGGATTTTCATCATGGTGAGTTACTTTGTGATAGAACTCTTGGATGGGTAAACGACCCTCCAAAACATATGTTTTACCACCAAGGTCATCTACCAAGGATAGATTAACAAAAAACTCACTCACATCCTCTCAATAAGGTCAAATATCTATAGAGTTCATTCCATCATGGGTTCCTCTATAGCTCCATGATATATATGGATGGGAATTTGACATCAGTGTGCACCCCTTTAATAATTAATTCAATTTATAATTTTTAAATTGTTTCCCATGATAGATCATTCCCTTATTTTCTTCCAAATTCAATTGGACCCTAAATGTGATAACAACATTTTATTCAATTGATAATGATGGTATTTACCATTTACTGATTGATGAAACATCACTTAAATAAATATTTTAATCATTCATGACCCACATGGAGTATCTTGTTCACCCCTACATATAATGGAACCCTTTCATCCACTAAATAAGCCAAGGATTTATATGGTCCTTCAGCGTGGTGTAATCCCCAATAGTTTCTTCATTGGTGTCCTCATACCTTTGGTCCACTCAATGATCAGACCACTTATTATAGGAATCTAATGTGGTGTAATCCCAAAATCATTTATTTTTTGGAGTCACCCACCTAGTCAAATTTTCCTTGATAGGACATATATAAAACCCACAATTTCCTCCTATATCCCTTAACATGAAATGGGCCTCCTACTCAGTGTAACAAGAAAACTAAATTAATGTTACTACAATAAATAATCACTAATACTTATTCACTATGTCTATAATACATTAATATTTTAAAATAATAACACTATGTTCAATGGTGTATACGACATGCAACAGCCTGCTTAAACAAACCATGAAATATTATTTTTTTAAATAGGATCATTATGACTGTTCCATTAAATTGGTAGGAATGAATATTAATAACCAAATTATTAAATAAATATAAATTTCACACTCAATAAAATTATATTTATTAATGATTAGAAATATGGATTCAGTTTTTTGTACAGTCGTTTTATTCTTCAAAAATACATGTTTTCATCAAAAATGATTTTAATTACTTTTTGTGAGAAAATGTTATAATTAATTTATAACGATATGAGAAAATGTATTTTAAAAAATTAAATTAATTTTAAAAATAATCATTTCAAAATTTATATTAGAGTCAATTTTTTAGAATATTTAAAATGTTTTATTTTTCTATGAATAGTGGGAAAATATATTTTCATTTAAAACTTCCTTTTTTAAGAGTTTACAAAGATCCATATTATTTTAAAATTGTTTGAAAGTAAAATTACTTAATTAAGATTTTGAATAATACAATTAAGGTCTTTTTATTAAATTTTACTCATTATTTTAGTATAAAAACTAATTATACTTAAGAAGTCATTTGTTTTTCAGAAAACTGCTCTTTGTCATGTATTGTAGGTATAATTTTTCAATAAATTCATCTTAATATATGTATTAAATTTGATAACATGTATTCCATATTTTTAGTAATAATAATTAGTATTATCCAACAAGGTGAAATTAATTTATAGTCATAATGAATTGTAAAAATAGGAAAAATCAATTATCATGGTTAAGGTTAAAATAGGTTTATTAGGGGTTAAACTAAAGTAATAAGGGTAAAATTTATATAAAACATCTCTAAATTCTATTATATGGCCATATTTATACTATATATAGTTTAATATTTTTATATGGTCCATTTTTTATCAATTTATCTTGATTAATATGTTATTAAATTTTAAAATTTTCAAAAATTCCAAATGTGTCATCTTTCTCACTCCTAAAAGGAACCCCCCCCCCCTCCTATCCTATCCACACAAAAAGAGTAATTTGGTTTAGCATATACCTATGAACAAACTTTCCTAAAATCCTTCCCCATATCCAATAGGTATTATATTTTGATAAATACCATTATTCTAGGGCATAAGTTATGAAATAATAGATTTCGTCCGAAGACGAGTTATAGCTTTTAAACCAATGTTTTAGTTTTATTTAGTATTCAACCTCCTTGAAAAGTATTCTAACCATTGTGAGATAATGAAATTAGTGTATACCATATAATGACATGTTATTATGCTAGTTTAGTAACCTTAATCTATCTCTCTATCCATAAAATGAGAAAATCAATCACCATTTGTGTGTACGGAGGACTACCTCCTAGTGAACTATTGTAATTTTTTCCATTAAAAAACACTTATGGATGGTTATAATGATGGATTTAATATATATATATATATATATATATATGTGTGTGTGTGTGTGTTTGTGTGTGTGTGTGTGATATTCATGAAATAATTATCATTATGTTCATATATTAGGTGCTTTTGGGTACAGATACATGAAACACACACACACCACACATAGGCCGGAAATGCAGGCCATAGCCCCCCCCCCCCCCCCCCACCACCGCCCCTCCCCCAAGTGATAGCCCATCCATAAAGCCTTATTTATTCAATACATGGACCAAATTACTAGTGTACATTAATATCATTTCATAATTATAATTATGGAAATAAAATATATCATATATTTACTTACCTTTCTATCCATCTAAAATTGATAATGTCATTCATACGTACGTTTGGATTACCACCTCCACGAATATATGTGATTCATTTTTAATAACCACCTCCTGTAGATAG
Source organism: Viscum album (assembly GCA_963277665.1). Taxonomy (NCBI): domain Eukaryota; kingdom Viridiplantae; phylum Streptophyta; class Magnoliopsida; order Santalales; family Viscaceae; genus Viscum; species Viscum album. The sequence goes on from OY728140.1 coordinate 130,258,589, forward strand.
TATATATAAGATAGAATATTATATAATAATAATTTTTTAATGATAAAACAATACTTAGCATCTTTTTTTAATGTTCATTGAAAAATATAAATGTCACTCATGTGTACGTACAAACTATCATTTTCATATTGTAATGTAATTCATTTTCCATAACCACATTACATAGAGAGTTATAAAAGTATAATTAATGAATAAAAATGATAAATATAAAATTATTATTTTTCTAGAGATGATATAATATTTAATTCATTGAAAAATTACAACATACAAAATTTATTTTGAAATTATGGATTGAACATCCTCAAAACAACTGATGTGGACCAAACCGATTACGTAATAAAAAATAGCACTGAAATAAATTGTTTAATGATAAATTAACAAACCCAGATTTTATTTAAATCAACTAAGTAGTTAATATAAGTTTATTATATAGGTTTTAAAGGAAATATATAAAAAACATGGACTTGACGTAATGGGTTTCTTAAATTAATTTCCATTTTTTGGGTTATACTTTTACTTCATTTATTATATAATGTATAAAATTAAAATTGTTTGATTTAAAGTTTTTAAATTGATTTATTTGGATTTATATTTTTTACATATAACCCCTCCATTTATTAATTCTAAATTCAATGATATGATCTATATAAGGGTTATTTATCGTAAAATTTCATAATTTGGGACACATGTTTATTTTATGCACCTATCTTATTTTATAAGGTGTATGTACTTAGCCTTGACATTTTATATTATGGATATCATTATATTAATTTTATTTAATGTTTCATTTAAGAACATTTATTTCATGGTCTTAATAATCAACTATTACAAAAATGGTATGGTATTTTATGATAAAATATCTTCTTATTTCGGGACTATCTATTTTCAAAGTTATTTTCGGTGGGATTATATACTCTTATTTTCTTAAAAATATATTTTTTATTCTCTTATGATTGAGAATTGTTTTACAAGTACAATTTACATTTCCTCCCTTATTGATTAACTAGGAATCAAGAAAGTTGTTTGTAAGTGATACTGATGTTGTGTCTTCTTTTATATGGGGAAACTTTCTCTTCCATATCAATTTCTTTTAAAATGTTTTCAAGAATGTTATAATTTACACATAAATTATTTCCTAAGGTAATTTTTTTGTATATTTTACATTATATAAAAATATTTTGATAATTGTTTTCTTAACATTGTTCATATGAATAATTTTGACTTTATTTACCAATGTGTGGAATGAGGGTTTTATTTTATCATATATTGATTAATAGCATTTTTTATCCACCGTGAATATTTTTTCATTAAATATTACATTTAAACTATAAAAGTTTATTTTAAAACAAGTTTTTTCCCCTAATATTATGTAATTTTTTTTTAAAAAATATTTTGAAAGTTGAAATGGTATATTCCACAAGAATGTTTTTAATGAAATTTTAATAGTGTTTCTATTAATCAATAACAATAACACTTGATTTTTATTATGATCCAATAGGGATATGTTGTAATGATACCATCGTTATTACTTTTATAGATGGATTATAATTTTTTCAATGATATTTTCCTAGAACTTGTTTCTTTTCCCCAATTAAATCAAACTATGTAATAATAGAGGTTATTGTTATGATGAAAAGTGAAATATTATAATTTTTTTCATTCTATAGTACTTGGACTTATATATAGATGAATAAAGTTTGGTTCTATTATAAAAAATAATAATGTGTGGTTCTTTTATAGTCCAATTACATGTTTTTATTTTATAAACCAATGACAGTTGAGTTCATTATAGACCTCCAATGCATTGGGTAAAGATATGAAGTTAACTAAGTATTGGTTTCCTCTATGATATTGTTTTAATTTACTAGGTTGGTTTTTCAATTTTTAATATTGAATATAAGAGTGATATCATAATGATTTTACACTATACCAGAAAGTTTTATCTATGTTTTTAATGAGTTCTAGTGAATCCATAATCAAGGAGTTTTTACACATGGCTCATGATTGTAGACTTTTATTACTCTTGTCTAATATTAAAGATTTATTCTAGTCTCATGATTTATGATCCATGTTTTATGGTTATGAATTATATCATGTTATACTTGTGTAATTTGATTATATCATCAAATCATTGTGCTCGTATTATGCTCACAGATGACATTAAATTTTTATTGATTATTTTTATCCTTACTGAGTGTTTTGGATCACCCTTCTTATATTTTACATTTCCCCTGATTATGAATAATGATATTAAATTAATTGTGTCTAGAAAGGTTTCATGTGTAAAGAATTTTATGGGAGATGTTGAATAATTATTGTGTAATATGAAAATATGGGAATAATATGGAAAATGATCACTTGAAGTCACTGGTATTATTATATAATATTTTTTCTAAATTCTATAACACTCTATGACTAAATGTTTTTTGGGTATGTGAGTGATCCAATATTTCATTTTAATGATTTATGTTTTGGAGGGTTGAAATTGGGTCACATTTATTGGTATCAAATCCATAAATGTAAAGATTATATTTTAAGCATTGGATTCTATGAGTGTAGGGCTGAGTTGTTATAGTTGGTATTCAAGAAAGGTTAAGATAACTTCAGATATTATAATGATTGCATGTGAGGTTAAATTAAGGGTTAATTATATCATCATATGTTTATAAGTTTATTTTTTATCATGATTTTGAAGGTATATACACCCATTTAGAGGTTTTAAGTGAAGGGGATATAAAGAGATTAATAATATCTTTGGAGACATATTATTAGGCTAAGGTACAATTAACCCTTAGGTGTGTCATGTGGTTTAACATGAAGGATTATTTAAGAAAAATTATATTAAAACTTTGGGGATGTAAACTGAAGGCTATGGTATAACCTTTTAGGTTAAAACATTATATAATGTTGAGGTTATTGAGGTAATTTGTGATGTAGGGTTATTTATTTATGGAATTATCTAAGTTGAACCTTTGGTGTCATTATGGAAATTTTTGAGTTAAATATATTATTTTTTCATAAAATGGTTTATACATTTCGGATCTAATCTTACCTTAGGTTAACCATTTATGTTTTGGTTAATATATAATGATAGGTGGAATGTCATATTATAATTTTTCAAGTTATGTGATATGTTAGAAGTTGTTTTTAATACTTTTAGAATGAAAAATTCATGTTGAAAACTCATCATATGGATAAAAGGATGTGATTTTGGTAGAAATTGATTAAAGGATGAAATTCCACTTATCAAGTATGTATATTTCCTTATGTTATCTGCTTCAATGGAACATTAATTCCTAAATTATATGAATATAATTTTGAAGTAAAATAATTATACTATTACATTTATTTCTGATGAATAGATTTTTTTCATACCTCATTGGTTTATGGGTTTTCAATCATTAACATTATCATAAATCATTCACTTTTTTATGATCAATGTTCTTTGTCGCTTTCCATTATTATTATGAATTTTTTTTTCATTTTCCATACTTTCATGTCCTACTAATGTTATCATATTTGGAAACAAATTTATGTGTTATTTCAAATGACCTTCTTATTTCCCTTTCCCTATTTTTAAAAATAAGTTTTAAAATCACTTTTTATGATGTGGATTTTGAAAAAAGGTATTTTAAAATGTTTAACCCTTTACTACTAATCTCAAGATAAAATTTAATGGATGAAATTTATTAAATGGATTGGAATATAACATCCTATGTTTTTAAAATCAGAACATTTTTTGATAGGGTATATGACACATAACACCGGGCCTAAAAAAATAAAAAAAATATTATTATTTAAATATTATTATTATAAAAAACCATTGAATTAGAGGGTATGAATAGGAATAAACACATTATAATATATATATATATATAATACTCAATATAAATTCATTAATTAATTCTTATAAAATAATCATTTAGTTTTTAGCAATCATTTTAGGCTTCATTAATACATTTTTTCCTAAAAAATGGTGTTATTTTTTATTTTTGATAAAATTTTATAATTAATTTATATAAATTTTAGAAAATTTATTTTATAAAATGAAATTAATTTTTGAAATAATATTTTCAAAATTATCTTAAAGTGATTTTTTAAGAATTTCTTGAAATGTTTTAATTTTTATGAAAGGTGAAAAATATGATTTTTTATTAAAAATTGTAATTTTTGTCAAGAATTTGAAATATTATATTTTATTTTAAAAAGGTTTAAAATAAAAATAGTTAATTAATATTATTAATAATACAATTAAGTTCAATGAAATTGATTTTATATTTTATTTTGGGATAAAATCTTTAAGAGGATATTCTTTCTAGAAACCGCTTTTACTCATGTTTTGTGGGTTTAATTTTATGTTAAATGATTCCAATTATATTAATTTAATTTTATATAATTAATTAAATATTATAAATCTGAATAATTAATATTATTTAATATGTTCAACTTAATTTTTGGCTGTATTGTATAGTAAAAATAGTAAAAAAAATATTACCAATATTAATGTTAAAACGTGTTTACCGGGGTTTAAACTAAATTGATTTGGGTTTAAATGGCCTAAATATTTTCATAAATCTATTTTTATTTACTTATTTAATATATATCTAATATCATATTTTTATGGTTTAATCTAGATCCATTTTACATGAATAAAATATTAATATATTTTAATCATTTCAAATATACCAAGTGTGTCCTCTCTCTCACTTACAAAAGGAAACCCCATCTCTTATAATCTACACATGTCATGATCCATTTGTATTATCCAATAACTAAAAAAATAACTTCTTAGAATTCTTACTCATGTATTAGAGTTCTTTTTTTTTCTCAATACCGTGTTTATAGGGATTAAGGTATAATGTTAAGAAGTTTGTCAGAAGAAGGGGTATAGCTTTTAACAAAATGTTTAAGTTTTATTTCTTATTATAAATACTTAAAAAATATTATAACCATTATGATATAATTACATAAGAACATCCCATATATTGAGATTTTATTATTTAGATTTCTTATCCTTAATCTATCTCCATCTTCCATTAAATTGGAAATGAAACCATTGTTTATGTGTACGTCAGACTACCACCTCATGAGCCAATGTAATTAATTTTCCATCATAACCTCTTATTGATGATTATAAAGATAGATTTAATATACACACATATATATATATACATATATTTGTGTCATATTCATGAAATAATTATAATTATTGAAATGTAATATATCATTTATTTTCTTTCCTTTGCAACCTTTAAAAAATGGCAACGTCGCTCATGAGTACATTTGGATTCCACCCCCATGAAGCGATGTGATTTTTTTCATCACTAACTAAAATAAATGTTATATATAAGAGATAATATTATATATTATATAAAATAATAATTTTTTATTGATAAAATTATTTATACATTCTTTCCCTTATGTTTTTTTGAAAATGGAAACATTATTCATGTGTATGTATAGACTACCATCTCCATATTGTAACATAATTCATTTTTCGTGACCACATTACATGGATGGTTATAATATTATAATTATTATATAAGAAATGATAATTATACATTATTATTATTCTAGATATGATGTACTAATTAACTCCTTGAGCATGGTCAACATACCAAATTTGTTTTGAAATTATGAATCGAACATCCACAAAACACCCGACGTTAACATAACTGATTAAGTAATTAAAACTTTTATTGAAATAAATGGTTTAATGATAAATTTGTAAACCTATAATATTATCTTAAACAATTAATTAATAAATATATTTTTATTATACAGTTTTTCTACACATATATAAAAAATCTCGACATGACCTAAGGGGTTTCTAAACTCAATTTCTAATTATTGGGTTATAATTTTACATAATTGATTATATTATTTCAAGATTATGTATAAACATAAATTTTTATAATTTATGTTGTATTTCCACATTTTTTGTGGATTTACATTTGTTACACATAATCTCCCCATTTAATAGTTCTCAATTTCATGATATGATCTTTATAAGTGTTATTCATCAAAAATTTGCCTACTTTGGGAAATATGTTTAAGTTATAAACTTATCTTATTTTATAAGGTGGACGTATTTCCCTTTTAAATTTTGTATCATAGATCTAATCATATTCATGGAATTCAATTTTTCAGTTTAATTCATTTCTTTCACGGTCTTAAGATTCAAATGTTACCAAAACATTAATGATTTTTATGATACAATCTCATCTTATTTAAGGATATTCTAAATTTAAAGTTCGATTGGGTTGGATTAAATGGTCTTATTTACTTGAAATAAATCTCTTTTACTCCATTATTATGAATATTTTCTACATGTTTAAATTTTATTTTTACCCTTATTGATTAAAGAAACATCAAGAACGTTGTTTGTAAGTGATATTAATCTTATATCTTCTTTTAGATTGAAAATCATTCTCTTATATATTTATTTATTCTAACTGTTTTTATAGAATGTTATTATTTAAACATAAATGATTTATTAGGTTCATTTTCAATTATCTTTGACTTTATTTACAACAGTTTTAAAAAATTAATCTATTTAACATTTTTCGTACATCACACTTTAACTTTATTGACAGAAATGTGAATGCAATGTTTTATTTTAACATATATAGATTAACTGACTTTTTATCCACCAGGAATATTTTTTATTTGAATAATATTTTCGAATTTTCAATGTTTTTTTAAAGAAATATTTTCCTTAATATTATGGGAATTTATATTTTTTAAAAGTGATTTTCAATGTGGAAAAGATATTTTCCTCAAGAATGTTTTTTATAATCTTTTAATAGAATTCATATTCATCAATGGAAAAAAACCTTGATTTTAGTTATGATACACTATGTATATTTTGTAATGATACCATCCTTATTCATTCTCTAAATGGATTATGATTGTTTCAAATTGATTTTCATTGAACTCATTTCATTTACCCATGTAAATCAATATATAAAAGAATAATGGTTATTATTATTTTTAAAATTGAAAGATTCTAATTGATTTTCTCTTTCTATGGTAATTGTAAAAATGTATGGCTGGTTGATTAGTGGTTCCATTATAAAGCATGGATGGTAGGTTCCATTGTAAACCATTGAAGGGTGTTTATGTAATAACCCAAGGATGTGGGGATCCATTATATCCCTCCAATGCATCAGGTAAAAGGATAGTGTTAAATGGTTATAGGTTTTTATAAAAAGACAATTGTAATTTATCAGTTTGTTTATTCAATTTTTAAGAGTGATTATAAGAGTGGTATAATAATTATGTTCCAAGATAGAAACATGTTTTCTCTATGATTTCAATGAGTTATAATGAATCCACAATCTGGGATAATTTTCAAATGGCTCATGATTGTAGACTTCTATGACTCTAGTCTTAGGTTAAATATTTATACCATATCTAATATTTTATGGCCCATGTTTAATGGGTATGAATTATCTTATGCTACACTCATATACTTTTATTATATCATTTTACCCTTATGCTCATGTTAATCTCCCTAATGAAAATCAATTTTTAATGCTTATGTTTACCCTTATTGAGTGTTTTATTTCACCCTTATTTTGTTTTACTCTTCTCCAGGTTATAAGGAATGATGTTGGTTTAATTATTATAAAAAACGTTTTCAATTGTCAATAATTATATGGTAGGTGTATAAGAATTATTATGAAATAAGAAAATTGGTTAATAGTAGGTAAAATGATGAATTGAAGACATTGGTATTATTATGTAATATTTTTTCTTAATTCAATAAAAAATTAAATATATAATATCCCTTTGTATGTAAGTGATCCAATAGTTTTTTTATATTGTATGTTTTGCAGGGTTGAAAATGGGTCACATTTATTCGTATCAAAGTTAGAAATATAATCACTTTGTTTTAAGCACCCGATTTTGGGAGTACGGGTTCAGGGTTGTTAAAATATTATATCCCTATAAGTTCAGTCCTCTTTCCTCTCCTAATTACCAATATATATTATTGAAATACACACATCTTGGGATCATTATTATGTTTAATCCCTAATCATTAAATATTATGTCTAGTTTCCAATTTTTAGGATATTCCAAAAAAGAACATCACATGCATAATCCTAACTCAATATCTTATTATTTATCTATTTCATGAAATAGATTTCCATATCTTATGACATTAAATATCATGGACTAGTCCTTATACATGATAGTAAACTGTATAACCAGAATTATGTAGGCTATGATTCCAATCAATTAGGATACATTGGAATCCTCCATAAGTTTCAATATCAATATCACATAGGTCATAGATTCATGAATATAGACGTCACATTGGTAGGTCCTGGATGATCAACCATAAATGGAGTATCACATTGTCAATAAATCAGGATATTAAAATATACCACATTATACTTTATTATATTGCATAAAAGGTATGATATTTCCCATTAAGTATAATCATGCTTTATGGGTTTCAATTCCCTTTGTAGGAATTTATTGGAATCCCATTTAAAGGTCATGATCGCAACTCCACATCACATCAATCCACCTTTCAGAAGTGTCCTATGTCACCTTGGATGGTAATAAATTCTCGAGTACGGATCATTATAACTCCATACTATATATTTACCAAATAAATGGGTCATATAATAGATATTATAATTCCCATGTACATTATTTATTCAAAGGAATGTTTTTAGAAAACCATTATCCCAAGGATAATTGATATCCTTACTAGGAAGGATTCATGAAAATATATTAAATAATTATTAGAGCCCCTCATTATTAATCAAATATGTTAATTTTTTTATCAAAAATATTATCCTTTTGGCCGATGAAAAATCCCACATGTCACTGGTAGGTCCTAATTACATTCTACCTTTTAAAATTATGTTTTCATTAACTTAAAAAGTGTGGGTGAGAGTGTTCTTAAAAAATAGAAAAGTAAACCTAACGTGAATATGTACATAGTGATGAAGTTTTATGAACATGAATTATTATTAGGGATACAATATTCGTGTTTTTGTTGTTCTCTATTAAAATTGAAAATGATTATATAATGAACATGTCATAAAGAGTAAATCTATGTAGCTAGTCTAATTAAAATAACTATAAAATGAGCATTACCATAAACCACTAGTTGATCAAATCATGATCATATGTTGTTGTTCTCTCTATATTATCCTCAAATATGGGGAATGATCATATGTGGCCACTAACTTAGAGCCCATAGGACTAGTTGGTGAATTAGGTACTATGGGAGTTCCATCTCAACATCTTCATGCTGACTGTGGAGGTGAATCACAAGATCCTCTAAGAGATGAATCCCCAATGATCATCTTATCAATGATGGGAAGTGAATAAGAAAATAAAAATTGTTTCCTTATCAGTCCTTTTTAGTATTATATCCCAAGATTATTGAAATGAACACGTTTCTTGTCATGTATATGTGAAGGAGTATATCCACTACATCCTAGAAGCCACCCATTATATGCGTAGGAAGTCTCATAGTCACCATAGTAAATGTTACAAACATATGACCCTAATTCCAAAGGATGTTCCTGAGGGTTTTTCTATCCCTAGTTAACTATAGGAGGGTTCCTAGAATGAGATCATTTCAAGGGTATCCAACCACTATAAATCAAATATGGACCTATATCCATGCTATTTATGAAACCTTTAAATCCCATCAGTATATCTGGATAGTATCCTAGGGATGTATAAGATCTATATTTTCCATAATCCATATAGTTCATAAAATAATGAATTTGTGAGTATATAAATAAAACCATCACTATTGTGGAATGGAATAAATAAATAAAGTTACCCAAATTATGGCATCACATCACATTAGACACTCAGTAGTATATGGGTCTTTAGTGAATAAAAATCCACAGGTGCGACTAAAATAAAAGGGGAAACCCCAATCCATAGTGTTGGGGGAATAATTACCACCATAGTAATCACTAATATTATTAATTGAATATTAAAATAAATATATTACAACTTTTCTCTATCAATGAAAATCCATGTTTCTAGAAACCATTTTCACATCAATTAACATCATCTTTATTTACCAAATTGATGCTATAGAATATGATAATGATGAGTAATAAGAATAAGAGGATGCATATATAGAGAATTCCACTCACACAGGGGTATGAGAGGAACCATTATATACCTAATATCAAATTAAATCCCTTTTGGATCCAATCTGAATATTCCCCAACTAACAACATGTCTTTCCAATATCAATGAAAAATGAAGAGGGTGGCTACAAAAATTATGTAGTGACTTCAAAATTTATATTTGACACTTTGGAATATTTCAAATAATATTTTCAGAGTTAGGTAAGGAGTCATTGGGGAGTTGTGGGGCTCATGGGGCTTCGATAATGATATATTAAAAATATTAAATAAAATATATCATGATCCCATGGGTTTTTTTGAAAATAATGGTTTAACAATTGAACGGTGTCTTAGATAGAAAAATTGATACTGAAATTAAATCTAAAACACATATTTTACCCTAGGTTTGATTTAGGTTCTTTTAGAGTCAGATGTTTTGGTAGGGTACAGTCATGCGTGGATTAAATATTTTAAATAAATTTATTAATTTAATGTATATTTATTATCTTACCCTAACTAAATTTATTTATAAACCACTCAATGGTGAATTCATAAGGTTTTTCTAAATAAACCTAGATGATTGAGTCAATTAAGAAAAATCTGGTAGCAAGTGTGTTAGTTTTTGATCTCGGGATCGAGGTTCAATGAAAAATGAATGTGTAGGATTGGGGATCAAATGATGAATATAGCGAATATCATCAACAAAATTGATGATGATTCATTATTCACCAATGAACAATCAAAACCTAAGGTAGGTAATTTATTTTTGTGTTTTACTCCCCCATTCTTGATTATTGAGATGAATATGAATTACTTATTTTAAAATTAATTTGTGGATCATTATAATTAATTTTATCATTGATCATTTCTCTTCCTAAAATTATGAATTTTTCATTATTTTTTGTTTTATATTTTTTTTTGATTTGATTATCCTCCTCATTCTTCATGTTTTTTCAAGGATAACCAATTGAACATAGCTTTTTTCAATACCTAATTTTTTTTCATGCCTTTCCCCCTCCGTACTTCAATGTTCTTCATCGGTATTTTTTTTATCCAATGATTTGATTATACCCAGGAACCTGGAAATTGTGCAATAACCCATTAGGGAAATGAATCATTATTTCATATTCAATTTTTGGGATTTGGAGATCAGATATAGCCATGGTTCTAATTGCGATAATTCAATAGACGAATGGTCTATGGTGGTTCTGTTATTTGGATTAGGTGGTAATCTCTGCTTGTACAAAAATGATCAATTTTCCTATGAATAATGGATAGAATACAACTTTAGGCATCACATTGATGATAGTAAACTCATTTATAGAGTTTTGTAGTTGTGATTCATTGAAGAAGAGGAGGAAAAAGCAATGTGGATGATGACGCGTGAAACATATTGGAATTTCTCTAAATTTTGATATACAACACATATATTTCAGAAGAACATGCGTCATGTGGACCCCTCTGTGTGGTGGCTAGGATTTCTTGGAGAGTTAAAAATCACACACCATATAGAAGAACCACAATTTGTGTGACCCTTATCTTTCCATATCGGCATGTACATGGAGTACACACTTTTTAATCCAAGTGACCCCACATGTTGTGTGTTTCAAAGCACAACCATGTACTTTAGAAAGTGTACATGCATGGGAAGATGGCATATGCCTGAATGTCGGCCCAATCTCAGCACACCCTATATCATAATGAAACTTCTTACATAATGAGGAAGATTCCATGTGAGATGAATAGACATGGTATACTCTAGAATTCATAAAACACACCATATACCTCAATGGGACACGGTGTGTATGTCCCCCAAAATCTATTTACTTACATATCTCATTATTCATGATACAGTTTTGGTCATGTTAGTAGTTCATTAAGATATTTTTTTCATGTGGGGAATGATGGAGGAATTTGTTTAGGAATCAGAGTTTGGACTCAAGGTGATTCTAGATGGATTCTTCTTCTAGTGATAAATAGCCAATGTTAGTGTTAGGGTTTGATCATTAGAGTGATGTCAATGTCAGTACTCCCATGAATAACCAAGAAATGGTTCCCCCATATCAGATACATGGATAGTTCTTGAACATACCCACACAATAGAGGAAATTATTCATATATCTACATGGTGGAACTCCCATTTTATCAAGATCTAGTGGGGAGTGGTTCCTCCACTTGAGATAGTTATCCCTCAACTTTGGAGTACAGTTATGAGGTTACGGCCCACCATCTGGATTCTTGTAAGGTTTTTCATAGAGTATTGACATCTTTTGGGTTAAAAATTATATTTGTTAACTTAATTTCCTATTGAGTATGAAATCTCAGATGATTTCCCTCAGCATAGCGAGACTCAATTGGTGAGTTATCTCATATAAATGTTACAATTAAGCCTCTATCAAAATCCTAGGATGGTAGTATGGGTATTACCATACATTGAGGCTTAGATTCTTCATTTGATAATATATAGTTTATCTTTTTTACCTTATTACTTTGTGATTGAGATATGACTCCCCCCCCCCTCTGACTCATTGTGTTTGGTTATTTTTGGGTTGTCTTACTGGGTATCGTTACACTCACCCATGCAATTGGATCTTCCCACATGTTTAATTTTTTTACATAAAATAGGACATTCAATGTGGTTATAGGTGCACATAGAATAGATGGATCTTAGTTGGGATAGAAGTTCCATGTATGAATCTACGAGTTTCAATTTGGTAGCAATCCCCCTCCCCGTTGTAGTCGGTCAGACTCCATTGTAGTATTTATGGGCTTGTATTTATCTCTTATTCTATTTACATACTCTCTTTTCATACTATATTTTGGGACTAGTTTTTATACATGTATTTATAGTATCATTTGTTTATATTTTCCACATTATAATGGTCTATGGAGATATAAGAATATTTATGTACTTTATGATAAGGCCTCCCAGTTGAGTGTTACGCCTACTCAATGCTAGTCGACTTCCCCAGGCCTATTGGAGGTAGGCTTGGGGTGTTAATTTTGGCTTACTATTTTCCAAGAGGGCCATAGTGGATTAGTTTATAATAGAGTAGTATCAAAGGAGTTCATCATAGTATAGTATTCTGTAGATAGTCTTGTTGTATGGATTTATTTCAGGAACTTGGTAATCCATGTTAATGTGTGCCGAGTTCAACACTCAAGCCAAGAAACCTAGTGAAGGTGTTGCATCTAATGTATCCATTCACTAGAAGTCGTATTACCTTATTATTAAATCATAGAATATGATAATTGTTTATAGGGTGACCTTTGGTACATACACCATATAAGAATGGGTTTTGATTTCCATGCCCTTCTTGAGTCAGCTCCCTTGATATGCTCTTTCTCAATGGTTCTGTCACGACCCATCCCAGTGGGGCCCGAGCCGCAACTCCCCAAGCCTGCCTCCAATAGGCCAGGGGATGTTGACTAGCACCGAGTAGGCATGCTACTAACATGGGAGGCATTGCCTACAAACCAGTACACACACACACACACATCTCCAGGCCCACAAAGCGGAAAAGTAAAAGTACTAAAAGGAAAACATGCATGCGTACACTAAAACCCAACCACAGTTTATGACAGGAAGGTAAAGTACAAGAAAATAAAACCCTGGGCCAAAAGTACAAGCCCACCAAAAGAAAGTCTATAACAAAGTCCAACCTATAAAGAAAGGTGCTGAAACTGCAGTCTATAGCCGTAGGCACACACCCCGGCCTGTCTGATCTCACTGAGTATCGTCTGGTCCTGGTCCGCCTAGAATCTTGTCAAAGGCTTGCTTGTCTGCACAAGACATGACATGTGCGGACAAAGCCCGCGCAGGGGTGAGTATAACAATACCCAGTAGGACACCCCAAAACCACAAAGGAAAAACAACAAGGGAAGAATACCACAAAAGAAAGGTACAATCAGCTCTACACAGTATATGTCTACTGAACATATAACCAGAATATCCAGATATACTCATACACGATCGAATATCGTGAAACCCACCACTAGGATCTAGCTCGAAGATTTAACTAAGCATACAACAAGGAGAACACACTCCTAGGTCTGAAGAGAGAGTGACGAAGTTCTCGTTCTGGGAGAACACACACCACAAGTACCTTGAGAACATGATTCCCAGATGAGGATCACAACCATGTCATGGGGGGATTCCGACAACTCAGTATGAGCTAATCTGCTAAGCAGAGGATCGGCGCCTGGGTAAAGTTGGTCACGTCGATACCAAGAACTCTACCTAGGGTTCCAGGAATGAATAGAAGATCCGACTCTAAGTCTCATAGAGGGGATTCCAAAAACTCTATTCAGGATGTTCTGCTAAAGGAATCATACTCCTGTATAAAAGAAATGATACCAGATCCTTTAGGTTATAACCAAGGGTACGAACCCTAAGAACTAGTCCAAGTCATAGAACACAAGTGGCTCAAGCCATGAGAAAAAGGATACATAGTGTGTGGTATGATTACACGCAGTGTTCCTTGACCCCGTGTACTTCCTGTGTAAACAGCCCGTTTCATTCGTTCAAGCCATGTAAAACCAAACTACACGACGTGTAGAAACGATCACTACGGGAAAAATGGGTATTTGCGAGGGGTTATTTGCGATGGGGATAAATCTCGTCGCAAATAGCCCCGTTAGAAACTTATTTGCGACGGGGGAATTCCCCTGTCGCAAATAAGTAGTTATTTGCGACGGGATAGCTTTCCCCGTCGCAAAAGGACTGGCGCGCTATGCGCGCCAAATCACGGGAAAGTTATTTGCGGCGGAAATATACCCCCCTTCGCAAAAGGATTGGGGCGAGTTATTTGCGACGGGTGGTAACCGCCCGTCACAAATAACTGGCGGCGGTAAAAGATATTTACGACGGGAATATACCCCCCGTCGTAAATAGTATGTCGGCAGGTTGTTATTTGCGACGGGTCCCGTCACAAATGACTATTTACCCATTGACCGTAATAAATGTGGGCTAAGGTATTTGCGATGGGTACCGTCGCAAATAATACTATTTGCGACGGGATACTCGTCGCAAATAATCTAACATATAAATACCCCCCCAACTGTTTTTTTTTCATTCATTCTCAAACTCCATCTTCTAGTTCTCTCAAAACTCTATTTTTAGAGTTCAGTGTTTCTTAAGTTTAATTTTTTTTTTCCGGAATTGATATTGAAGTTTTCAACAACGATCAGAGATCAATCTCAGATCCATTTTAAAGATATTTATGTTCATTTTAATTTTATATTTATTTTAAATTTTTTATTAGTTTCAATTATTCTTAATTAGTTTTAATTTAATTATGTTTAGATTGTTTTGTTACTTAATAAATTTAAATTATTAGTATTCATTGTTCATAGTTAATGGTAATTAGGAATAATTAGTAATAATTTCCAATAATTAGTAATAATTAGTAATAATTACTAATAATTAGTAATAATTACCAATAATTACCAATAATTAGTAATAATTTCCAATAATTACCAATAATTAGTAATAATTAGTAATAATTACTAATAATTAGCAATAATTCGTAATAATTAGTAATAATTACCAATATTTAGTACTAAATAGTAATAATGAGTAATAATTACCAATAATTAGCAATAATTATTAATAATTACCAATAATTAGTAATAATTACAAATAATTACCAATAATTAGTAATAATTACCAATAATTATCCATAATTAGTAATAATTACCAATAATTATTTCTAATTAGTAATAATTTCCAATAATTATCCATAATTAGTAATAATTACCAATAATTACCAATAATTACCAATAATTAGTAATAATGAGTAATAATTAACAATAATTATGAATAATTACCAATAATTAGCAATAATTACAAATAATTACCAATAATTAGTAATAATTAAAAATAATTACCAATAATTAGTAATAATTACCAATAATTACCATTAATTAATAATAATTACCAATAATTAGTAATAATTAATAATAATTACCAATAATTAGTAATAATTAGTAATAATTAGTAATAATAAGTAATAATTACAAATAATTAGTAATAATTACCAATAATTAGTAATAATTACCAATAATTAGTAATAATTATCAATAATTAGTAATAATTACCAATAATTTGTAATAATTACCAATAAATAATAATAATTACCAATAATTAGTAATAATTAGTAATAATTAGTAAAAATTAGTAATAATTAGGAATAATTAGTAATAATTAGTAATAATTAGTAATAATTAGGAATAATTAGTAATAATTAAGAATAATTAGTAATAATTACCAATAATTAGTAACAATTACCAATAATTAGTAATAATTACCAATAATTAGAAATAATAACCAATAATTACCAACAATTAGTAATAATTACCAATAATTAGTTATAATTACCAATAATTAGTTATAATTACTAATAATTAGTTATAATTAGTTATAATTACCAATAATTACCAATAATTACCAATAATTACCAATAATTACCAATAATTACCAATAATTACCAATAATTACCAATAATTACCAATAATTACCAATAATTACCAATAATTACCAATAATTAGAAATAATTACCAATAATTACCAATAATTACCAATAATTACCAATAATTACCAATAATTACCAATAATTACCAATAATTACCAATAATTACCAATAATTACCAATATTTACCAATAATTACCAATATTTACCAATAATTACCAATATTTACCAATAATTAGGAATAATTACCAATAATTAGAAATAATTACCAATAATTAGCAATAATTACCAATAATTAGCAATAATTACCAATAATTAGCAATAATTAGCAATAATTACCAATAATTACCAATAATTACCAATAATTACCAATAATTACCAATAATTACAAATAATTACAAATAATTACCAATAATTACCAATAATTACCAATAATTAGTAATAATTACCAATAATTATTAATAATTACCGATATAATTTTTTTCATAAATATTAATTATATAATAATAACATTATTACATTATTAGTATATTTTATTATTAATATTAAAATAATATAATTTTCTATATTATATACAATTTTATTTTCATCTGTGGGTTTTCTGTCTCCACATGTAATATTTGCATTCTTTTTCAAAATTATCAACCTACTCGCCAATGGAGAGGTGAAAGTGAATGCAAATATTACATGCGGAGACAGAATGTTAAACACACAGATGAAAGGAGAATTGTATATAATATAGAAAATTATATTATTTTAATATTAATAATAAAATATACTAATAATGTAATAATGTTATTATTATATAATTAATATTTTTGAAAAAAATTATATTAGTATTATTAAAATAAAAAAATCAATATAATATTAAAATTATCAATATTTGTAACATGTTTTTCTTTATTCTCAACATATTCAATCTTTTCTTGAGTGTTTTTTCTAAAAAATTATTCAAAACCAGTAATGCTTTTATATTTTATAGAAAAATATGGAACAATGAGGTCATCAATAGTCATTATTAGATGACCACATATGTATAAATCAATGTAGAAATCCAAACGGTTCTGGTTTAAATCCAGTATATATAGAGGGTGTGGAGACTATTTTATCATTTGCGGCATCAAATCCAGAATTTGTTTCAGAAGGCAAAATAAAATTCCCTTATAGAAAATGTGCATTGAGAACGTTTGACACGTTTGACAAAGTGGGGGGACATCTCTTGCGTTTTGGTTTTCAACCAGATTATGTTTTTTGGTATCAACACGGTGAATGATGTTCCAGAGTAGGTGATACCAACTTGATTCCGGATCCATACCAGTTTCAAGATTTAGTACATGATGTTGCAGGTTCATCTGTTCAACATATAGAAACTCTGGCTGATATAGATTCAAATCCTGAGTTGGCACCGTCAAAATTTTATGACTTGTTGAGGTCTGATAAGGATGCATTATATCCTGGCTGCAAGATGAGCAAATTAGAAGCAGTTGAAAAATTTATGGCTATCAAATCAGAAAATGGAATGTCAAACACCTTTTTTGACCAGATATTTTCTTTGCTTAAAACACTGTTACCCGAAGGAAATGTTTTTCCTGCAGATTACTATGAGAGTAAGAGGCTGGTTCGAAATTTGGGACTTACTTGTCAGAAGATTCATGCCTGTTCAAATGACTGCATTTTATATTCTGGGGAAAATGATTCGTTGGATAGTTGTCCCACATGTGGGGAACTGAGATATAAATAAGGGAAACATGGGAAGTCTGGTTTGATTCCTATAAAATAGTTGAGATATTTTCAGCTTACATCCATACATCAGCGTTTATTCATGTCTAAGAATACAACGACAATGATGTCATGGCATAAAGAGAATATTTCAACCGATAAAAGTTTGAATCATCCATCCGATGGTGATTCATGGAAACATTTTGATAGAGTGCATCCATCCTTTGATTTAGAAGCTAGAAATGTTCGACTGGGCCTTTCCACTGATGGTTTATGTCCGTTCGGATCTTATGGTAGTCAATATTCATGTTGGCCTGTTTTTTTAACTCCGTACAATTTACCTCCATGGATGTTGATGAAGGAGCCATATATCTTTTTGACTTTAATAATTCCAGGACATCCGAAGAAAAATATTGATGTTTATTTGAAACCATTGATTGATGAATTAAGTTTATTGTGGAGTACTGGTGTCAGTAGATATGATGTTTCTACAAAACAGAATTTCATACAGAGAGCAGCATTGATGTGGACAACTAGTGACTTCCCAGCTTCTGGGATGTTATCTGGCTGGAGTACACATGGTCAGAAATCATGTCCTTATTGTATGGGAGAGAAAAAAGCATTTATTCTCAATCATGGAAAGAAACCTTGTTATTTTGACTATCATCGCAGATTTCTACCAGCTGATCATCCTTTTGCAGAAACAGATCTCACTTTAGAAAAAGAACAATTGAAAGGGATGGACCTCCAAAAATGCTATCAGGTTCGGAGTTAAAATCAGTTGTATTTTCATTACCTCCCATCACTTTTGGTCCCACAATAAACCAACAGAAAATTTCTGGTTTTGGGAAAGAACATAATTGGATTAAACGTAGAATATTTTGGGATTTTCCATATTGGTCTAATTTGTTGATCCGCCACATGTTGGATGTTATGAATATTAAGAAGAACTATTTTGATAATTTGTTTCATACTGTTTTGTATACGCCAGTAAAGAGAAAAGACAATGTAAATGCACGTTTAATCTTGCCTAAATTTGCAGGCATCCAGAACTGGAATAGTTTGAGAATGTCAGAACAGAAAGGTTACTGAAACCAAAAGCAACATATACACTGTCTAAAGAAAACCGTTTATTATTTTGTCAGTGGATTGCAGATTTGAGACTTCCAGATGGTTGTGCTTCCAATTTGGGTAGATGTGTAAAGAATGGTCATATTACTAGATTAAAAAGTCATGATTGTCATGTTATAATGGAAAGACTTCTACCCATTGGATTAAGAGGTCTGTTGAGTTCTGTGATTTGGGATTCCATAACAGACATGTCTCATTTTTTTCGGGAAATTTTTGCGGCTACAGCAGATTATAATGCTCTATACAAACTTGAAGAATATGTTGTTGTAATTATATGTAAACTGGAAAAAATATTTTCGCCGTCTTTCTTCGAATCAATGGAACATTTGATGTTACATTTTTCATATGATGCCAAATGTGGAGGTCCAGTACAGTTTCGATGGATGTACCCATTTGAAAGATGCATGCAAAAATTGAAAAGAAAAGTACGTAACAAAGCATCTGTTGAAGGATCTATGGCAGAAGCTTATTTGCAAGAGGAAATATCTTTTTTCTTCTCCCATTATTTTGAATCTGAGTATCCTCCAAAACACAACCGAATGGGACAGAACGAGAGGAATATTGATGAAATCGACAATCAATTATCTGTTTTCAACCAGCTAGAGCTTGGTTTTGGTGGAGTTTATGAACACTGGATTTTGGATGATGAACATCACAGAGCTCATACGTATGTTCTGCTCAACTGTGAAGAGATGACATAAGTTGTACTGTAAGTATTTATATCACTTATTCTATCATTTATGTTATAGTAAATAACTTTGTTTTTTATAGGTTGTATGATAATCATATCAAGAAACAAATTCCACAAATTACAGCATACTTGATGAAATCAATGAACTCTATTATCTTGGACAACATTACATAACCATGTTCAAATGTCGGTGGTTGGATACAGAGAGAGGCGTGCATGTTCATCTGACTCATGAAATCATCGATATTAAATGTAAAAGTGTTCTCGCAATAAATGAACCATTCTTATTGGCTCAACAGGAACATCATGTTTATTACGTAAAGTACTGTGCTACATCAAGAGAGTTGACTAATTGGTGGAGTATAATAAAAATCAAAATTCGAGACAATCAGTTTAGTCAAAGTGAATGTGCTTTCACTGATGTGCAATGAATTGATGTTTTTCAAGAGAGTACTCAAAATCAATCTTTTTTACAAAGAGACATGAGTATCGATGACGACACCCCACATTTAAGAGTCGGTGATGAAGATGATGTTAATGATGTCACATATGAATTTGAAATGGTAAGAGATAAAGCAACTGGAACTCGAATGGATATAGATGATGTTGAGGAGGAATATGAAGATGACATTGACATATATGAAGATGATGATGAAGATGAACACTGATATAATTCCATGGTAGTTATATACAATCATAACTAATATATATGTATATATAATAGTAATTATCAATTATTTGCTAACAACATTAACATTTTCTGTTTCAGATGGAGGACGAAACATTTCGCGAGTTAGAAGATGCTGACCTACCTTTCGATGCGGATGAGTTGCTGGCAGATGACCCTCAGCCTGTAGGTGCTCCAGGGAGTACGCGGAGGGGGCGCGGTCTTGCACGATTAATGATTCCTGACCCCATCCCCGAGCGACGTCCACGTCTTGGATTTGATCCACGCACACGGAGGTGTAATAACCTGTGTGATAACCTGTGGATTTGACTAAGATTCCATTAATCTATTCACATAATAAATGTTTATTATTTTTACAGTTTTCCGCATATAGCAGTCAGACAGGGCAACACTATTTTCCGCAAATATTTCTCTCAGCCTTGGACCACATGGGAGCAGATTCCCATTGATGTGCAGCAGGCCATGTTCGGCCATTGGTTGGTACGTATGTAAATAAATAATTTTTATTTTGAAAATTATTTCATTTCTAACTTGATATTTTGATTTATTTGTAGGGTTTATGGTATCCGATCGAGGATACCATGCGTGACGCCATCCACGAGGCATGGGAGGTGGCCATGCATGATCGCTTTCATCAGTTTTTGCACAATTTAAGAAAATCTTCCACGAAGAAAGCATGAGTGTCAGTTTTTGACGAGTCATGTAGAGTACACCGACCAGAGTACATTTCATCCCATGTATGGGATGGATTATGTGCGCACTGGTTGAGTGATGCCTTTCAGAGGAGACCATCGGTGGGGAGGCAGAATCGGGGGAGAGAGGAGGTGACTCATTGAGCTGGGAGTCGTACTTTCAGTACTCATAGACAGTATCTGATACGTACATTATTTATAAATATTTTATATAACTATAAATATTAACAGTTTATTTTTTATTCTTATAAGCTGTCGAGCACCCCGATATTACGGAGTACAACATATATCGGAGGATGTATAGTGATCCTGCTATAGGGGAGCTCAGAGGTGATCGTCAGCATCACATCGTGGTCAGTATTATTTGTTTTCAAGTTTAAAAATTAACTGCATATAATATATTCACAATTTTAATTTTAAATTGCAACTACAGGAGTCATATGAGGCCACAGCGTCACAGACCCGGCCTGAGAGTCAGGCTGAGTCATCAGATCAGACCACTGGCCATCAGTTTGATGAGGCGGAATGGATGCAGGCCAACCAGTATGCTTTCGAGAAGGGCCGGGTAGTTGGTATCAGCTCTCGACTGACTCCTGGAGATTATTATGGTAGTGTTGCGATGTCGGCGTCCAGCTCGAGAGGAGCTCGTGCATCTTCTTCTGCTACACAGTATGAGGATTAGTTGCGATCTCAGACTGCACTGATAGAGAGTCTCCAATAGGAGTAGGAGAAGATGCGTCAGCAGCAGCAGCAGCATGAGGAGGAGCGTCGACGCTAGCAGTAGTTCTACGAGGAGCAGATGAGTCGGTGGCAGCAGCAGCATCAAGAGAAGATGGAGTACATGTGCCGACTCACTCATTCATTAGGGATGGAGTTTCCTCCACCAGCATCTGCAGATCCCCCCTCCCCCCTCCCCCCTCCTTCAGATTAGAGTTTGTTTTTATGTTATAAAATTTGTTAAATCAAAATATGAATTTTTCTTCTATTTGTAGTTTCTGTCTCATTATAAAATATTAATAATATTATATTTTGAAATAACAATATTAATATGAATAATACTATTATTTATATTATATAATATTAAATTATATATATATATATTAAAATTTTATAATATTATAATTTAATTATATTTTTGTGTAATATTAGAATTATTTTAATATTTGAATGTAATATAATTATATTATTTTTATATTAATTAAAATAACTTATTAATATTTTTTTATTTATAATTATAATTCTAATATTATTATATTAATTAAAATCATTTATTAATATTCTATTATTTTTTATTTTTGAATTATAATTCTATTATTATTATATTAATTAAAATAATTTATTAATATTTTTTTATATTTGAATTATATTTGGATTATTATAATATTAATTAAAATAATTTATTAATAATTTATTAATTTTAATTTTTTTGTATTTTTGATGGGATACTATGCCCGTCGCAAATAGTATTATTATAATATTGATTAAAATAATTTATTAATATTTTTTAAAAGTTTTCACAAATATACGGACTAATATTTGCGACAGGAAGAATCTCCGTCGGAAATAATACCTTTAGTGACGGGCTCGTCGCAAATAATTGTTGTTGCGACGCCGTTTTCCGCGACGGGGTATTTGCAACGGGACCCCTTCGCAAAAGCCTATTAGCGACGGGATCCCGATGCAAATAAACCGTCGCAAATGCCATTATTTCCAGTAGTGGATACACGTCGTGTTCCTTAACCCCGGGTACTGCCCATGTAACTGGCCCATGTCATTTGGCTTGTCGTATAGAAAGAAACTACACGGCGTGTAGAAGAATCATGCGCCGTGTCCGAGCACCTCGGCTCGCTCTGTGTACACTGGCCATGTGCCCGTACATGGTCTATGCCCGTGTCTGTGTCGCCTACCCGTGTACCAGTACACAGGGTATCCTGTGTATCTGGCCGGGTCTGGCCGTGTATGGGTATACACAATGTGTCCTTGGCCATGTACCCAACCCTTGTCAGTGTACTCCCGGAGTACACGCCATGTGGGCCACTGACGAACACACTCCATGTAGCCCATACTACACGCTGTGTAGTTGGGAAATTTCCAGAACATCGTCTTCTTCCTTGCGCTTCGGCTGATCTTTCGGATCTTCGATCTCTAGTCTGTTCGTCCCGATACTCCAGGGATTGGTTCGTCTCATAATACGAACATCGTGATTGTTGTTTTCGGCCCTTAAACAGATCATAAACCTTGAACGATCCATCTTAAGAAAAATTCCCGAAAACTCATAACTCTCGATCCACTCCGAATCGTCTATCGATATCGCTGTCGCACCTCGATGACACCGCTCCGGGGTTGGATCCACAGTTTGGGATCATTGCGTCACAGAACAGATGCACAACGATCTATCATTAATTTCCCATGAAGAAGGCGAAGAACGTGAAGAAAAGAAAGGGGATAAATCCAATGAAATGAATTTGAGGAATGAACCTCCACCATTGTTCATCATGGTGATGATCCGCTCCCATTAGTAGTATTAAATGGAGAAGAAAATCAACAATAATGGATTAACATGGATTCAATCTCCCAAAATCCCCGCAAAAATACCATCCCGTAAGAACGATCAATCTGCAGACTAATCTGTTCGTGGATTAGCCCACGTTAGTTGTAGAAATCAAGAACAAGGAAGAAAAATCACAAACTAACGTCATACCTGGATCCGCGGTGTTTGTTGGCGAAGATTCGGTCGTTGCGTCGTCGTCGCCGGTGAAACTTGTCAAGAACGTCGTCGCTGCGTTGGGGGATTCCTCCAGAGCTTTCCATAGCCTGCAGGGGAAATTCAGGGTTATGATATCTGTAAACCTAATCCCATGCGAAATCATTAATTTAAAATAATTAAGAGACTTCGCTGTAGAAATATTTAATAAAATATTCTTATTAAATATTTAATTACGGTTATGTCCAAAAAACTAAATTTCACCACCGACCTGCGCCAGCCGATGTTAGGCCTTGCCTAAGGTAAAATCGTTGTTCCGAACACAACAGTTCCCTTGGATTTCTGATCCGAGCACCCGTTCGGGAGTTATTCCACTTTTTCAGGAAAACCACATGCCCACGTTATTTAATTATTAAATTAAATTCATACACTTGTTCCAGGCTCACTAGGCCTCGGAACTGCACACCTTCTTAGAGCCTGGTCTCGAAAGAATTCCCATATAATATTAAAATAATACATGGAAAAATCTGAGACATTACATCACACCCAGCTTTTACGTCCCCAAAAAACCAAAACAAGGACTACTCAAAAAGATGTGGGTAATGCACGCGAATCTTGGCCTCCCACTCCCATGTGCTCTTCTGTAGATTCTCGTGCTGCCACCGGACCCGCACCAAGGGAATAGCTCATCCACAAAAGATCTTCTCCTGTTGATCCTCGCTCTCTACTGGGTACTATGTAAAGGTCTCCCCATCATCGATGTCCAACTCTCCCCAGTCGATAACGTGTGATGGATCGTGCACGTACCTCCGTAGCTACGACACATGGAAGACGTTGTGTACCCGGTCCATCTGAGGAGGTATAGCCAAGCGATACTCCACCTTTCCAACTCTACTTAGAATCTGAAAAGGGCCAAAGAACCTCGGAAATAGCTTTCCGCCTCGGCCAAATCTCTGCAATCCCCGTTGAGGTGAGACCTGAAGGAACACATGGTTTCCCTCCTTGAACTCCAAGGGCCTCCGCCTCTTATCGGCATAAGACTTTTGGCGACTCTGTGCAGTCTTCATCCGCTCCTGGATGACCAGCACCTTTTCTATAGTAGCTCTCACCATCTCTGGGCCCATTAGTGATGACTCTCTCGGGTCAGTCCGGCAAAGTGGCGACCTGCAAGTTCGCCCGTACAAAGCCTCGAATGGCATCATACCAATAGTGGAATGATAACTGTTGTTATAAGTAAATTCCACCAGTGGTAGGTGATCCTCCCAGATATGACCGAAGTAAAGTATTCAAGCCCGAAGAATATCCTCCATGACCTGGATGGTTCGCTCTGTCTGACCATCAGTCAGAAGATGAAACACTATCCACAAACATAACTGAGTCCCATAAGCTTCTTTCAATCCCTTCCACAACCGGTATGTGAAACGAGAATCACGATATGAGATTATTGTGGATGGAACTCCGTGAAGACGAACTATATCCTACACATAGAGTCATCCCAATCTCTCTACTGAACTCAACTCCCTTATGGCTAGGTAGTGGGCCGACTTGGTGAGTCGATCAACGGTCACCCAGATGGAATCATGTACCTTGGACGTATGTGGTAAACCCGTCAAAAAGTCCATGGATATCCTGTCCCACTTCTAATATGGCACCTCAAGGGGCTGAGTCAAACCTGCTGGCACCTGGTGCTTAGCCTTTACTTGCTGACAAGCAAGGCACCGAGAGACAAAATATGCCACACCCTTCTTCATTCCTGGCCACCAAAACTGACGTAGGAGGTCCTGATACATCTTTTCCATGCCTAGATGCATCGCCAAAGGGGATAAATGGAACTCCCTCAGAACCTCCTCCCGCAACGTCACTGGTAATACCGTGCTCCCTCTGAAAATAACAATGTGCTCTCCACCTTTTGAATATCCATCAGCTGTATCACCTGTGGATATCTGAGCATGTAGAGTCTCACTACTAGCATCCTCATGTTGTGCTTACCTGACTCGCTGTAAGAGTGGAGGGATAACAAACATCTACTGAAGTTATGCTCCCTCATCTCTATCCATGAAGGGTAATTGTAAGGAGGCCAAATGCCTCGTCGCCTCATCCAGCAACTGCGAACTGTATTTCCTACTAAGTGGATATGCCACTACGTTCCCCTTCCCAGGAGTATAAACGATCTCAAAGTCGTAATCCTGGAAGAACTAAAGCCATCGCCTTTGTCTCATATTCAGATCCACCTGAGAAAAGATATATCTGAGACTCTGGTGATCAGAGTAGACGGTAAACTGTTCGCCCATCAGGTAGTGCCGCAAAATATTCAATGCAAGGATTACCAATGCCAACTCAAGATCATGGGTCGCGTAGTTATGCTCGTGCAGCCTCAACTGACGTGAGCCATAGGAAATCACTGCTTCCCTCTGCATCAAGACACAACCAACCCCGGTTCCTGATGCATTGCAGAACACTACGTACTCAACACCCTCATTCGGTAATCTCAAGATCGGGGCGCTCTTCAGACTCGGTCTCAACTGCTGGAAAGCCTACTGGCATCTCTCAGTCCACATGAAAGGATGTCCCTTTTGGGTCAAAGTAGTCATGGGTGCTCCAATCCTGGAGAAATCAAGGATGAATCTCCGATAGTATCCTGGCTACCCAAGGAAACTCCAAACCTCCGTCATGCTCCGGGGTGGATCCAATGCTTGCACTACCTCCACCTTGGCTAGGTCCACTGCTACACCATCTGCCGAGATAATGTGTCCCAGAAAGTGGACCTCCTGTAACCAAAACTGACACTTCGAGAGTTTCCCATACAACTGGTGCTCTCGAAGTGTGTCCAAAACCATCCTTAGGTGTCTCGTGTGCTCCTCCTCCGATGCAGATTACACAAGGATATCATCGATTAAGACCACTACAAACTGTTCTATATAGGGCTGAAAGTTCCGGTTCATGAGCCCCATGAACACCGCCGGGGCGTTCGTCACGCCGAAGGGCATCACCAAGTAGTCATAGTTACTATAGCGACATCTGAAAGCCGTCTTCGGTATATCTTCCTCCCGTACTCGCAACTGGTGATAGTTTGAGCATAGATCAACCTTCGAGAACCATCGTTTCCCTCTCAACTGGTCGAAGAGATCATCGATCCTTGGTAGTGGATATCGGTTCTTCACGGTCACCTGATTCAAGTGTCGGTAATCTACACATAGCCACAAGCTCCCGTCCGCCTTCTTGGCAAACAGCACTGGGGCCGCCCAGGGTGAATCACTGGGTCTCAAAATGCCCTTCTTCTGCACGTCGTCCAGCTGCACCCCCAACTCGCGAAGCTCTGCAGGATGCATCTGATATGCAGATGCTGATATCAGTGCCGTCCCGGGTTGCAACTCAATGCATAAATCTATCTCTCGATGGGGAGGTAGCCCGGGGACATCCTCTGGAAAGACGTCCTCGTACTCAGCCACCACCATTGGAAACTGGAAACTCGTAACATCTATTGCGCCAAGGGTTAGTCTTGTCAACTGATGTGAAATCGGTTGTGCCCTTCTATGCATGAGTCCATCCTGAGCTGCCTGGGTATCTCTTTCACCGATAAAAGAGAACCTCATTCCATCACTGTGGACACACCACACCCTTTTCCTAAAACATTCAATCTGGGCATGAACTGTGGATAGACAATCATTACCAAGAATGACATTGTAAGGCCTCGACGGTACCACCAAGAGGTTCGAACCAAAACTCTCACCTCCAAGGGTTAGGTTACACTGTCTATAGAGGTGTGTGATATTTGAATCTTCTCCAGTCGGTGTTTCTAAGCGTAAGGGTCGAGTCACCAGCTCAACTGTTATCTCAAGGTCTCAAACAAGATAAGTAGCCAGAAAGGAATGACTAGTACCTGTGTCTATCAGTACGGCAGCCAAAGTATAAAATACATAGATTGTACCTCTAATCATTCTGGGGATACCTAGGTCATAAGACTCTACCACCTGCAGCTGTCCCTGCCTCTGTCCACCAGCTCCATGAGCCTAGGGAGGACCTCCTAGGGGGTGGTGGTGGTAAAAGGTCGAAACGCCGACCACCTCCATCTACTCCCCCACTCCCCTACCGTGTCCACCGCCCCATGGATCTATCTGCTCCACAATTTGCCTCTTCCTCGGTGGTTTATCCACTGCTCTTGTGTCAGTAGTATGGTGGGTCAGACAATCTCGAGCGAGATGTCCAATGCCATCACATGAGTAGCATCGCCTCTCTCGAGGCTGGATGGATGTTCTCTGTGAACCCTGTACAGAAGATCCTCTGTCCTGGGATCTCCTCTGAAAATGTCACCCATGCTTGGGTCCCTGACGTCAGCTCCCTGCTGTCGAGGTCTCCACTCCTGCTCGCCCACTACTGACATCTGCTGGCTGTATCTGCTATGCCAAGAATATCTCGACCACGAGAGCCCGCTCAAGAACCCCACCATAAGTAGGAATGATCATAGGGATGATGTTATCTCGGATTTCTCTGTGTAAGCCCCGCTCAAATGTCCGACCTCTGAAGTACTAATCTCTGACCGTATCCATAGAATATCGCGAGAGATCGGTAAACCTCAACAAATAGTCATCCACCATCATGGTTCCCTGTTATAGCTGAAGAAGATCCTGTATGCGTACTACTCTCAGGGTAATTGGTGAAAACTCCTCTCTGAAGAGACGCTCAAACTCTGACCATGCAAGTGTCACTTCGTCGTGGGTATGGATAACCAGACTCCACCAATGTCCTGTCGAGCCTTGTAGAAGGCTCGCTGCCAAGTTCACCATCTGGTTTGCTGGTGTCTTGACCAAACGGAAGACTCTGGCCACTACCTCATGCCAGTCCTCTGCAACTTGAGGGGCAGGCTCAACTCAAAACCTGAGGGGTCTCTATCTCTGAAACTCGTGGAGTGCACTCAGCCTGTGCTCCTCCTCATCTGGTACAGCAGGCACAAAACACTACCCCACAGGTGGCGGAATAACTGGAACACCACCTGATTCCTATATGATGCATGTACCATTGTTATCCCCTGCAACTAGTGTTCTCTTGTTCTATGTCAAAAAGAAAGTTATCATAGTCCTGGTGTATGGATACGTCGGCCGCCCGCACCAATACTGGGGTCACTGGACTGAAATCCAAACTCGAAACACTTATAACTGCTTCCCCAAACCAACTCACAGACTCTTGGTCCTAAGGTAGAACCAACCACCTTTGATACAACACTGTCAAGACCCGTCCTAGTGGGGCTTGAGCCGCAACTCCCCAAGCCCACCACCAATAGGGAAGGGGCTGGTAACTAGCACCGAGTAGGCATGCTACTAACATGGGAGTCATTGCCTATAAACCTCTACACACACACACATATCCAAGCCCACAAAGTTGAAAAGTAAAACTACTAAAAGGAAAAGATGCATGAATACACTAAAACCCAACCACAGAGTACGATAGGAAGGTAAAGTACAAGAATATAAAACCCTATGCCAAATGTACAATCCCACCAAAAGAAAGTCTATAAAAAAATCCAACCAATAAAGAAAGGTGCTGAAACTGCAGTCTGTAGCCATAGGAACACACCCCGGACTTTCTGATCTCACTGAGTATCATCTGGTCCTGGTCCGCCTAGAATCCTATCAAAGGCTCGCTCGTCTGCATAAGACACGACACGTGTGGGCAAAGCCCGTGCAGGGGTGAGTATAACAAAACCCAGTAGGACTCCCCGAAACCACAAAGGAAATACAACAAGGGAAAATACCACAAAATAAAGGTACAGTCATCTCTACACAGTATATGTCTACCGAACATATAACAAGAATATCCATAAATACTCATACATGATAGACTATCGCGAAACTCACCACTAGGATCCAGCTCAAAGATTTCACTAAGCATACAACGGGGAGAACACAATCCTAGGTCTAAAGAGAGAGTGATTAAGTACTCATTCTGGTAGAACACAATCCACATGTACCTTGATAACATGATACTCAGATGAGGATCACAACCAAGTCATGGGGTGATTCCGACAACTCAGTCTGAGAAAATCTGTTAAGCAGAGGATCGACACCCGGGTAAAGTTGGTCACGTCAATACCAAGAACTCTACCTAGGGTTCCAGGATTGAATAGAGGATCTGGCTCTAAGTCTCATAGAGGGGATTCCATTAACTCTGTTCAGTATGTTTTTCTAAAGGTATCATACTCCGGTATAAAATAAATGATATCAGAACCTTCAGGGGATAACTAAGGGTGTGAACCCTAAGAACTAGTCCAAGTCACAGAAGAAAAGTGGCTCAATCCATGAGGAAAAGGTTACACGGTGTGTAGTATGGTTACACACAGTGTTCCTTGACCCCGGGTACTGCCCGTGTAAATGGCCCATGTCATTTGTTAAAGCAGTGTAAAACCAAACTACATGGCGTTTAGAAATGATACACGCCGTGTTCCTTGACCCCGGGTACTGCCCGTGTAACCGGCCCGTGTCATTTGGCATGTCGGATAGAAAGAAACTACACGGCGTGTAGAAGAATCACACGCCGTGTCCAAGAACATAGGCTCACTCCGTGTACGCTTGTCATGTGCCCGTACATGGTCTCTGCACGTGTCTGTGTCACCTGCCCATGTACCAGTACACGGGGTATCCCATGTATCTGGTCGGGTCTGGCCAGGGAGGGGTATAAACGCCGTGTCCTTGGCCATGTACCAAACCTGTGTCTGTGTACTCCCGGAGTACACGCCATGTGGGCCGCTGACGAACACACGCCGTGTAGCCCATACTACACGCTGTGTAGTCGTGAAATTTCTAGAACACCGTCTTCTTCCTCGCACTTCGGCAGATCTTCCGGATCCGTGATCTCTCATCCGTTCGTCCCGATACTCCAGGGATTGGTTCGACTCATCATATGAACACCACGATAGGTGTTTTTGGCCCTTAAGATGGATCATAAACCTTGAACGATCCATCCAAAGAAAAACGCCTGAAAACTCATAACTCTCGATCCGCTCCGAATCGTATGCCGATATCGTCGTCGCACCTCCATGACACTGCTCTGAGGTTGGATCCACATTTTGGGATCATTGCATCGTAGAACAGATGCGCAACGATCCTTCATTCATTGCCCCATGAAGAACACGAAGAATGCGGAGAAAGGAAAGGAGATAAATCCAAAGAAACGAATTTGGTGAACGAACCTCCATCATCATTCATCACTGTGTTGATCCGCTCCCATTAATAGGATTAAACAGAGCCGAAAATCAACAACAATGGATTAACATGGATTCAGTCTCCCAAAATACCCGCAAAAAGCCCATCCCGCAAGAATGATCAATCCACAAACTATTATGATCGTGGATTATCCCATGTTCCTCGTAGAAATCAAGAATGGGGAAGAAAAATCACAAAAAAACATCCTACCTGGACCTGCGGCGTTTGTTGGCGAAGATCTGGTCGTTGCATCGTCATCGCCGACGAAACTCGTCTTGAATGTCATCGCCGCATTAGGGGACTCCTCCAGATCTTTCCAGAGCCTCCAGGGGAAATCCAGGGTTATGAGATATGTAAGCCTAATCCCCTGTGAAATCATTGATTTAAAATAAATAATAGACTTCGCTGCAGATAGATTTAATAAAATATTTGTATTAAATATTTTATTATGGTCACGTCCAACAAACTAAATTTCTCCACCGACCTACGCTAGCCGATGTTAGGCCACTCCTAAGGTAAAATTGTTGTTTTGAATGCAACTGTGCCCTTGTATTTTTGATCTGAGCACCAGTTCGGGAGTTATTCCACTTTTTTAGGAAAACCACACGTGTGCGTTATTTAATTATTAAATTAAATTCATACACTTGTCCCGGGCTCACCGGGCCTCGGAACTGCACACCGTCTCAGAGCCTATTCTCGAAAGCATTTCCATATAATATTAAAATAATACATGGAAAAATCCAAGACATTAGAGGTACATCTTTTTAAGCCACATCATTTCACTATGTAGACATCCAATGATGGTTCTACAATATGATTTGAGTGATGATCATCTTAGTGATGACACCTTAGTTTGGGGACATGTTTAGGAATAGTTTTTATTTGATTGGATAGTGAGAGATAATTATTTTTATTGATTAATAAACAGACCTTCCCATAGTTACTCTGAACAACATTATCCCTTATGAAAGATAGTAGATCATCCAAGAAATTTTTACATTCACATATGTATGATGAGCATTCTTTATGATATTTATAGGTATAAATCACTTAGACTTCAGGGCGAGCTATAGCCGAGGCAACAGAGGAATAGATTTTGGTATTTTATTGATATTTATGCCTTATGAGGACACCTCCTAAAATGACAGTTGTCGTAGTGGGTAAACTTATTCAGGGAAATAGATTAAATTATTGGATCCCTCTTCTATTGTTGTTTGAATTATATTTAATCATGTATAGGGAAACATTCCACATAAAGACACATTATTTTGTGATATGTTTTAAAGTTGTTTGGGTGAGTCAGTGCCACCCGAAGTATGTAATATCAAGGTACAATGAATTAATTCCTTTTATTTGTATTTTTGGGGTCTTTTGTATGTAATAATGTATCTATGTAAACCCTGATTGTGGAGAATGGGAAATATAGTTGCACCGTAGCTACAGGAAATGAAGATTTATAACCTAGAGGCTTTGAGTGTGATCCTATGTATAACCTTTATCTTCTACACTTTTCTATAGTTTTTTTAGACACAAGCATATGAACACTTTTATTACTACATCCCTTATTCAAGACCTAGGTATTTTAGTGGATCCATTAGCTCAACTATTTCATTTAGAGACTCCTACCATGGTAGTTTCCATGATCATATATTTTAGTCATCATTTTGACTAGAATCGTTGAGGATAAATCCTTACATGGGATCCCTTTATAGAAATAGTGGGTCCCAATGAATTTTTTTCGTAGTATAGACTGGTTATCCACTATGCACACCCAACTGGACCATTACCTATGAGGGTTGCAGTGTTCCTGAGTTGGTGAGATTATTTTTACCTTAATTAGTGACAAATAATATTATGATGAGTAGAATAATATTTTATGCATGTAGGTACAGTTTATTTCTCATTATTTGGTTGGTATAACCCTTGGTTTGGTAGACACTATGAGATTTCAATTTTCTATAATGATGGAGGAGTTTTAGGATGTCTTACCTGAGGATGTTATAGGCTTACCTCCCCATTTGGAGATCGACTTATTCATAGTCCCATGCCTATGGAAGGCCCCTATAACTGCACAAGCATATTGAATATACCCCACAGAGCTATGAGATATGAATATGTATTTTTAGGATCTATCTAATAAGGGCTTCTTTTTTCCTAATTTGTTCCCCTAGGCAGCCCTAGTTTTGTTTTTTAAAGAGTAATATGGGATCTTGAGGTTATTCATGGATTATCATCACCTGAACCTTGTGACTATAAATAATGAGTATCCACTTTCAAGAATTTATGACTATTTTGACCAATTATTGGGGGTGTTTTGGTTCTAAAATCTTGAACTTAGTAGGGGTTATCACAAGCTTTTGGTTTGAGAGTAGGATGTACTAAAGGTGGAATTATAGGGCCACTATAGTCACTATGTTCTTATAGATTTTCTTAGCTATAGAGGACTCTCCATCAATGTTCATGGGTCTCTTGAACTAAATCATTCATCCCTTATTATACCGGTTCATGGTATTCTTATTTGATGAAATCCTCATGTACTCGTCATTAGAGTGGGATCACACGTGATACATGATGATGATCATGTACATTCTCTAAGAGAACCAACTATATGGGAAGCTCTTAAAGTGTTAGGAGACCTAGTAAATATTGAGGAAGTTCAAACTTGGGATCCACTTAAGATCATGAATTAGGTGAAGAGATTACTTGGTTTGGTAGGCTATTTTCAAAGGTTCGTGCCTAATTTTTCTAGGATCACAAAACCTATAAATTATTTGACCCAAAATGGTAATCCATTTTTGTGGATACATAGGTGTCAATATGAATTTTAGTAGTTTCATTGGAGGTCGAAGAACACTGCATATTTATATTTCTAGAGGTGGGTGTTGAGTACATGGTTTTCTGTGATGCCTCAAGAGTTGTTCTTAGATGTGTTATTAAGTAGAGATAGGTGGTGATTTCTTATGGGTATATATAGTCGAGACCACATGAGAAATATTACATGACATGTGACATGGAACAATAAATATTATATTTTCTCATTAATTCTTCACAACACTATCTTATAGTATAAAGATTTATCATCTTTGATAACCATAATAGTTTCAAGTGTATATTATCATTGAAATATATTAACCTAAGGTATAGGTGATGAATGGAGTTCCTATAGTACTATGTTTTGACATAGTCCATACTCTCGGAAAAGGAATTGTGGTGGTAGATGTTCTCGGTGGGAATTTTGTTCTATTTTTGTTGTGTGAGTTAATAGATCAATTAGACTCTTCACAGTAGACCCATAAGGATGAGGGTGGGGCACCATATCTCAAATTAAAGGTTGTGACCCACATCTTCTCATGAATTTTCAAGAAGAATAGTTTGAAGATATCCAATGTGAGTTCTTACAAGATCATATAAACATAGGATGTTCTTTTAATTGCTTTTTTTAAGGTTGGGAGCATGTCATCTTTTTTCAAGTATGAATGATGGTACCAATTAAAATGTGAAAGTATGTGTTGATTTATTTTCATGAAACCATGTTATAAGTGAATCTATAATTGGTGAAAATGAACCAAGACCTTCAGCATCAGTTTTTATGGACATGGATAAAGAATAGTGTGGATGATTTTACTTTCTAATGCCACACTTTCTCATAAGTGAAGTTCAAGCATCAGGTACCATTTATTTTGCACCAACCCCCTTAATGAGTTGGATTGGAGGTGGGATGGTATCTCTATGGGTTTCATGGTGGTACTTCATTATTACAAGAGTGTTTATGATTCCATTGGTGTGATTGTAGAACAACTCA
This sequence comes from Viscum album, assembly GCA_963277665.1. NCBI lineage: Eukaryota > Viridiplantae > Streptophyta > Magnoliopsida > Santalales > Viscaceae > Viscum > Viscum album. The sequence goes on from OY728140.1 coordinate 130,293,800, forward strand.
CCAAGTCGTTCCACTTCCTATCCATCTGAGAGTAGTGTTAGTTGGAGAGATTACAACACCCAAACATATAGGATATAGTCTATATTAATGGAGTTCCCTCGATGATAATTTTAGAACATGATTCTTTCTTAAACTATCGATCATGTGGAGGAATATGGGTAGATTTTAGGAATTAGTTGGAGATTATCATAACTTTCCAACCCCATCTGAATGGACAGATATAGTGTACCATTACGTTTCTGGAGGACATGCTTCGGGTTTCCATGATGAATTTTGGGTATATCTAGGAGAATCACCAAGCAATGGTGAAGTTTTTATATAACAACAGTTACCACTCCACCATCAATATGGATCCATTAGAGGACTTTTATAGGAGACCTTATTGGTTACCATTTTCTTGGAAAAAGTAAAGTGAGATAGGACTTATGGTTCGGGAGTTGGTTCGATAGATGATAGTGAAGGGGAAGTTCATACATGAGTAAATGAGAACTTCCTATATATGTTAGTAACCCTATGTGCATTGACGACAGAGGATTTTAGAGTTTGGTAAGGGATACCAAAAGTTCATTAATGTATCACATTAGTGAAGACTATAAAAATTTGGATGGGGTGGAAAGTTCTCCTTGAGGCTCAGAAGTCCTTTCTATTTACTTTGTAGGGTTAATCATTTAGAGTAACACTTGTCCCTACCACTACAGTTAGAGTGGGTGCATGATGTATTCCATGTGTTGCAACTGAGGATATGTGTACATGACCCATCCCACATTATTATTTATGGAAATATGGACATTGAATATGGAGCTACATTCATAGACTACCCTATAGATATTATAGATTAGTATGATAAAATACTTCATGGGTGATCATTTCCATTAGATCATGTTTATTAGCAGTAAGAGAACCTCCAAGAGATATTGTGGGTGTTTTGGAACTGAATACGAGCATAATATTCTCACTTATCTCAGTATTTTTTTTTCTTTCTGGTATAAAAATCATTTAAGGTGGGAAGAATGTAGCAATTACCAAAATTTTATTTGAAACTTTGGAATATTTCAAGTTATATTTTCAAAGTTATGCATTAATTAAGTTTAGAGTTGCAGGGTATGTAGATCCTTAGTGATGATATATAAAAAATATAAATTATAATATATCACATGTGCATAGTTTTTAAGAAATAATGTCTTCACTTCTAAATAGTTCCTTGTATGGGATAAAGGTGACTGCCATTAAATTTGGAACTTGAGTTTTACCCTAGGCGTGGTATATTTTTTATCGATATCGGATGTTCCAATAGAGTTCAGTCATGGGTGGATAAAATATATTAAATTAATTTATTTACATAATGACTACTTATAGTCTAACCTAAATTAATATTATTAATAAAACCCTCTAAATAAAATTCTATAGGGTTATCAGAAAAAACCTAGATGATTGAGATGATGGAGATAGCTCTGTGGGTGATCACATTGTCAATTGATCTCCAGATCGAGGATCAACGATGAGTAAATCTAGAGGATTAAGAATCCACTAAAAAACTAAGTGGATCTCAAAAATTCCATCATTGTGTGTACGTTCTTCACCAAAAATCAATCCAAACCTGAGTTAGTGAGTTTTTTTGGTTTAATTGCCCACTTTTGGTTTTTGGGAAGAATATAAATTATTTCATTTAAAATTAATTTGTGGATTGTCCTTGTTTATTTTATCATCAATTATTTCTCCTCCTAGAATTAGGAATTTGAGATGTGTTATATTTTAGAATATATTGATTTGATTACCCTACACATTATTTTGATTCTTTCAATGATATCCAAATAAACACATCCTTTGTTTGATGCTCAATTTCTATTTCATTCCATTCTCTATCCATTATTTGACATTCATCATCAATATTTAATTTTTTTGATGATTTGACTGTAATTGAGAATCCAATCAATTTGAAATTACTCATTGGTACAATGGATCATTATGGATGATTTGGTTTTGGGTATTTGGAGATGTGATGGAGGTGTGGTGGTGATTATAAGAATTTAACTGAGGTACAGGCAATGGTGGTTCTATGTGTCGAATTCAGTAGGTATATCTAGTGGTGCAATGATAATATATTTTTTGATTAATAACGGTCATAATATAACTTTTGATCAGCCAATGATGATGGTCAAATTAATTATGGGTAGTTATGGCCATGATTCATGGTGGAATAAGAGACAACGGTTGTGAGAGTAAATATGAGTGAAACAAACTATAATTTATATGAAATTTTTATATAAATGAAACATAGTTTAGGAGAACACATTCCACATAGACCCCTCTATATGATGGATAGGCTTTCACAAAGATTTAAATATCACATGTTGTTTAGGGAACCCATATTCTGTGTGACCCTTGGCTAGACTGCTCGGCGTGTACAAGGAATACATGCTCAAGAATCCATGTGACCCAACACACCATGTGTGTCGGGGCAAACCCAGTATACTCTAGAAAGTGCACAAGCATAGGCATATGGTACATGATCAACTGTCAACCCAATATCTTCATACTAAGTAACATAACTATAAGTCATTTATGCATAGGAATGTGTAATTTTATATGGAAAGACATATACGTCACCACATGTCATGAGTAACTTCATTCACCCAAGTGGGAAACACCATATATTTCCCCCATAACCTCTTACATTGTGTATCTCCATCTTCAGAAATCGATTTTGAGCTTGTGGGTATCCAAGTATGAGAATTTTCCTATATGGGATGTGATTTAGGTCTCTTTTTAAGCATCAGATATGCGATGCAAGGTGATGAAAGTGGGAAACTTATTCTAGCGATACTTTGTTGATGGTATTGTTCAGGTTTGATATTTTAATGGATCTAAAGGTTGGTACTTCATTGAATACCCTGGGTGTGGGTCCGCATTTTCTGATATCTAGATAGATTCATCACTCCCACACACTATAGAAGACATGATTCCACTATCTAAAAAATGTTACTCCCCCTCATCTAGCTCCTGTAAGGAGCGTGTCATCTACTAGAGATAGTGCTCCCTCAGATTTCAAGCACAGTGGTGAGGAGTGGACCCTCCACCCTGATTTCTTATAATGTTTTTCATGGTGTATCATCATATTGTGAGTTCCATATTTTAATTTTTCATGTAAATTCCAAACAATTATGACCTATTAGATGAGTTCCATTAGCATAGTGAGGCCCGATGAGTGATTTCTCTCTATGAAATATTGCCTTTGAGCATTGAGAAAAATCATTGGATGGAAGTAAGGGTGTAACCTTAATTTTATACTTGGAGTCTTAATTTAAGTATATAAGGTTTATATTTTTATCCTCTTACTTTGTGACTAAGAGTTATCCCTCCCTGTTGATTTGGTTTTAGGTATTTTTGGGGTTTCCAACTGTATATGTTTATACTATTCCCAGCATGGGCCCCACCCGCATGTGTTGTTTTTTATACTGATATATGTTCTTTCAATGTAGTTCTAGGTAGACCATGATTTGGTGGGTATTATTTGGAATAGAAGGTTCATAGATGGATCCCAATGTTTTATTTTGGTTTCAATCCCCCTCCCCTTTGTATCAGGTCAGACTCCTTTGTAATATTGGTTGGATTGCATTTGGCCCTTATGCTTTATTCATACTCTTCTATTGCACTTTGTTGTGGGACAAGATTTTATATGTTCATTTACAGTATTATATTTTTATATTTTCTATTTTATACTAGTGTATGGAGATGTTAGTATGTGTACATGTACTTTAGGATAATGTATCTCATGTTAATGTTCTTCCTACTCGATGCTAGTCATAAGCCCCTAGACTATTAGAGGTAGGATTGGGGTGTCACACTTAGCTTACTACTAGCTAGTTGGGCCCTATTGGTTTGAGTCGTCATAGATTGCTTACCCACCAACCTACAATGGTTAATCCATCTTGGTAGAAGAGTATATTTCGTAACTCAAATTTATAAAATAGAAGTTTCATATAAAAATTATTAGGGAAATCATACCCACATTGTATAATTCACAAGAATGGGGAATACCTTCTATTGATGACCCACATCAATGAGTGAAAAAAATTTCAACTAAAATACATATAATTGATCCACCCTAATAATATGATATCACATCAATAATCCCATTTGAATATAGTTTTTTTATTAAGATTTTCTACCACCTGGGCAAAATCAACTACCAATTCATGAATTTAACCCATGCCAAACTCAAGATTTGGCACCCCCAGGAATTACATGATGGTATTAGAGATCATATATTTTATATAGAAGGATAATGTGCACTTGTGCATCTGAATATTTAGTTTTATCCAATGTTTGTGGATTTTACTACTACACTAAGAATTGGTAATCCTGTCTTCTATGAAATTATGAAGACCCGATCCCAGAAGACCAGGAGTCAGTGCCTTCTGAACATGATGTGTCATATTAAACAAAAACAAGCACTGATAAACTACACATCATGTCCTATATAATGGATCGAATTCAATTCAGTCTATGAGAAACCAGCTACTTCAGAAATGTTTCATATGTTAAAAGTTTTTACCTGAAAAAAAAAATTAGATCAAAACATAGGGTGAGAATAAGAATGCCCAGTATGGGTTTTAAAATAAACCAATGACACTTTGGAAAACATTATTTAAAACATCCATAAAACACTTTTCTTAAATAAAAACTGTAACATATGTAACAGATCATAATCACAATGCTCAATTAAAACATGCTAACAGAAATACAAGGGTTCATAATTCAATTATATGCATGCTCATTGGAGTAATAAATAAATGATTTTCTAAACATGTATGACATATGAAAATTTAAGCACAAATTGAACAGCTAAGAGTAATTAGTAATCATAGATGTGTGTAAAGGAAACAACTTCAATTTCATACTTTGAATACTAATTCACTGAGTGTTAAACACAAGTCATGCAATAGGCTTTTACTTTTCTAATTCTCATAAGTACTAGATCTTAACCAATGATATTATACTAGTAGAATATTTATTGGTTAATTAATTATCCTACACATAATGATGGAATTTATAATGTTGGGCTTCTCGTATCAAGGCCTTATGCCAAGACCTAGGGATAATTGTAACTGGACCCCAACCCGAAGAGTATCTGTAACCGGACTCTGACCTAGAGAGTTGCTGTAACCGGACTCCAACCCAGAGAGTATCTGTAATCGAACTCCAACCTGGAGGGATTACTTTTACCGGTCCCCATCCCGAAATATACTAGTCCAATACATTCCTCATATGCCAAATCGGGGCATATACTTCAAAAGTCATATATCATTTGAATAATTACTTACACGATTCATATTATTAAAGGTGTACCATACCACTTTGAATAACTTGATTTTTAATTCAAATTACTCAAGGTGTCCCATACCACTTTGAGTAATTTGATTTCTGATCTCATTATAATGTTATGCCATATGCATTCATCACTGAGTGCAACAATAAATAAAATGGAAAATGGAACTGATTAATATGACAGATAACATTAGAAATTTGGCAGTAAAAGTTTCTCAAAGGCATACATGGTTCATTATACAATCTTTTCATAGGAGACAATTCTAAAGCACATAATGTAATGGAAGAAATGGGTTTGATATATTAAATTATAACAAGGCTAATATCTTTAAAGGATCTTTAACTAAAACAAGTTAGACATAAGACACACATATATAAAATCTAATATTTTTCATAATAATAAACTTCTATATGAACAAAAAAATTTATTCACATCCACGGATTTATTTAATGATTGTAAATCATCATTAATAGAATAATATAGAACTAGATTGAATTATGTGTATGTGTCCGAATATATACTAAGAGTACATTTTTTTTAACACCCATATTTTACAGACCCAACTATAATTATCTACATTATAAATATTAATGCATACAAACATTTAACAATTAAAAAAAACATGGATTTATGTTGAGATGTTATATATATAAACTATATATAAATAAAATTAAGTGTGTGGGTTTTTCATTTCACAACCAAAACATGTACTACTACTGTTGGTTAAACATTGTTGAAAAACATTTGAAAAAATAGAATATGTTTAGGATAGAAAACCATATATACATTTGAGATCATCCATAATTAGGTATAAAATGTTTCTTACAAAAATATAACTCCATTCATTTTATAGCACTTCAATAACTTTGAAACTCAAACTTAAAAATCTTAAATCTGGGAATATGGAGTTTATGAATCTGAGGGTTGTGTATATTATACTTATATATTTAAATACATATATATGTAAATAACTGATTATGTATATAAGTTATATAAGAAAAAAATAAATTTTCATGAGGTATCCCAACTTTGGGTCTATTAATACCCTATAACTCAGAATCCAAAAACTCTAAAATGGGTAAAGAATGATTAAAACTCAAGCTAATAGATGATATATATATATATATAACAAGTGTATATAAATATGAAACATAACACTCAGAAATCGAGACAAATATAAATCCCCAACGTCCTTTATAACACTTAAACTTGGAACCCCAAGGGCCCAAGTTCCGCAAGGAGGTATCGCAAGGTTATAAACATATTTTTTTATGAGCATATATTTATATATACTATCAAATAAACAACACAAGGAGAAACTAAAACCATTAATTTAAAACCAAGGGGAGGAGAACTCGAGGGAGGTTAGCTGGGGCTTTTTGGAGGCTTGAGCGGGGAGAATAACTGAGAGTTCTTGGGTGTGCAACCGATTACTTAAATAATAAAAAGAAAACACAACTTTTCACGCAAAAACGTACCCCCTTGTGGTGCATTAAATGGGTGGTTTCATGATTGAAGAAAAAGGGAAGACAAGGAGGGTCCCCAGTGGTTAGTGGTGAAGAAAATGAGAGGGTACCATAGGTGTAGGGTTACTAGTGTAAACCCATGCGAAAGAGGAAGAAAGAGACATGGAAAGAGGTAAATCCAAAGAAAAACGGACAGTCTAGATCAAAACCGATCATGATACAAGTGCTGAGGTGCGTCCACGTTTTTAAAAGGAAGAGGCAGTTCAGATTTTATCTAAGTTTCATTGAATGGTACCGGTTCAACACAGTATTTTAAAACACACAGACGGTCTTGATTAGATATGTGGTAGATCGAACGGTGGAGAAAAACGTGGTGGAAAACCGTGGATGCTGAAGGATGAAGACGAGATCGTGATCGATGGTCCAGATCACGTAGGACGTGATCCAACGGCCTAGATTGTGTTTCTCCTGAAAAAAACATGTCCCACATCGAAATGGCGAGCGTTTTTTGCATCCCTTATAAGCCCAATCCTCCCAATGACTGCTCAGAAAACACACAACACATACGAATCGGGCCCTATACATGGGCTCTCACCTCGCCCCCGTAGACCTTGGCCTACCCATGCTCCACCGCGGCCTCTCCCCCGCAGTGGTGCGCCTATGCACTCCTACTCTCGTGTGCTCTTTGGGGGACCTCTTCCCAAGCTCAGGCCAGCCTTGGCTTGGGCTGAGGGCTTAGGCTCATCCACTCTGTGTGAGATTCCTCCCTCAGCCCTAGCCATAATGGACTAGCCCTAGCGGGTCTATTTTTTTATATAAAATCCTTCACTAAAAATTAAAAGGTTTTATAGAAGGGAAAAAAATCTTTTATTAAAACTTATATAGAATTTATATTCTTAAACATTAATGAATACAAAATAAACTTTGTCTTAGATAAAATTATTTCTAAAATTATAAACACTAAACCTTTTTAACACTAAAGGTTATATAAGGAAAATGAAGATTTTATTAAACCCATATGATAATTTTTTGTGCTAGTATTATAGAAAAATTAATTTAATAAAAAACATACTTTAATTTGACGAATTTAAATGTAGTTTATAACATTATTTAAGAAATGAAAATCGTTACATTGTATTTGAAATATTTGAAAAGTGTTTTGAATTACTTAGTATTTCTAAAAATCACCTAAGTGTAATTCGAAGTATTAAACCATATAAAAGTTGGTTATATTATAATTTTAATTAAAACACAAATATTTGGAAACTGATTAATACTTAAATATTTTTAATTGTTCTATCAAATCCTAATGGCTATAATTATATATGTTAGTTTTCAATGGTGACCAAAGAAACAGTTGGTTGATTCCCTATAAAACCCTATCTTGGGGTGTCTTAAGCTTAAAGCAGGTGATGGGGATAATGCTTGTTAGACCCCTGATGATCAGTACATCCTTCGTGATCATGGTGATGTTGTTCTTCATTTTTGCTGACATGAAGGATCTCCTTTATTTACCGTGTATTTTTGTATTTATAGGGGTCCTTCTGATAGTTCTGTTAGGGTTTTTATTATTCATTTTTGGGTAAGATGTTTCTTTGTTATCTTGAAACATTGTAAACACTATGGTGTTCTTTTTTATTATGAAAAACCTTTTGTCTATTTTTTTGTTTTACTTGGATGCATTCTAATATAAATTATAATCATAATATTAACTCATCATGAGAAAAAAGTTTGTTTAGTTTTTAAGGAACTCAAAAAAACATAAACTTATCCAAACAATAGGTACAAGTTTTTGGGGTGTTACATTATCCCCCCCGTCGAAGAATTTCTTACTCGCAATTCATTTAATATAACCATAAATGTTCTCCGATATTCTCACCACATCCCCCATCATAGAGGATCATTAGGTGCATTCAGAAGGAAGCCCAAATTGATGCTCAAATCCTCTAGTTCTCGGATCCAGACACACCTCGGATAGAAGGGATTAGACTCATGCATCGAACACTTGGGCTTCTAGAGGGAGGCTCGAACGGTAGAAAGTTTGAAAATGTCTGAATAGACCAACACACGAAGAACTTTCCGAACTATGTCTCGATCAATAATGTCTAAGTTATAGACATTGTCGTATAGGCTAACAATAAAGAGTTGGTACATGTAGTTCAGAAAAACATTTCCCTCTAAAGAAGCCTCTTGAAATTTTACCCTGGTTGTGTAGTTCTAGTTTAAGGTGAAACATATGAAAATCCCTTCGTTGTGTTTTCCTCTTGGCCTACGCTCGACCAATTGTTCCGAGCCTATGTGGTAGTATATGGAAGCATTACCTTGACATGTGTGGATAATATTAGGACTGTTTGTCACCTCAAGTAGTTGTTTGCACGTTCTTCATAGGTTTGCGAAGGGATGATACTCTTCCTCATAGGTTTTGATCGCAATAATCTCCAGTATCTCAACAGAAAGAGATAACATGTGGGTTCGTTCTTCCATATAAAAATTTATGATGAAAGTTCAATCGGTAAAGCCCATTCAAAAACATAAACACAGACAAGATAGAATAATGAGATAAGGAATAAAAAATTGCCTCCTCAAATCACCAGTTGTTCAGAAAAGGGAGAGGCTAATGGTTTCCCCAATTCCCCAATACAAGAATCCCCAGATCAAGATCAAAACTCTCGATCTCCCTAAACCATATGAAACCTGAGCAATCAGGTCTGATATCGTGGGAGCACTTATGGTATCTCCATAGTCTAACAAGAGGGGTGTATAGTTGAGAGACATCAGTATGCACTTTATGTCTATAAACCGATCAGGTGGCTTTGTATTCAAGAACATAAAAGTCTATTACTTGACTATAATGGCCATAGGATAGGACTTGACACATATATGACGCGTGGAGGTCTCCCGCTGCTACAGATTCTTGGATGGTTGTGAGGGATTGGATGCCTTCCACTATGGTAAAGCATCTAAAAAGTCCCTCGTAGTACTTTCCCTGTTGTGCATAGGGCCAAATTGGGCTTCCATCATAAAGATATAATCCAGACCCGCACTTCGGTGGAGTCGAAGTACTCATGGAGAATTAGATATGTCATAGAGATGCTTGCATGACATATGGATATTGGCATAGTTTATATAATTCTCATGTATGGATATTGAAATTATGGTTTATAGGGCCTCATTGGGAAGAGAAAAAATATTAGTAACTTCATCTTCCATCTGAAAATTAGAAAACTTCAAATTTAGTAATGATTAAGTAAATTTTTCATTGTTTCATTTCTGGTTTTCCAGAGTTATCTGAATTGAATATTATGATACCAAATGTGAAGACCGGATCCCAGAAAACTAGGATTTGTTGCCTTCTGAACTGATGTGTCAATTTAAACAAAAACATGCACTGATAAACTACACATCATGTCCCATACAGAGGATCGAATTCGATTCAGGCTCTGAGAAACGAGCTACTTTAGAAATGTTTCATCTGTTAAAAGATGTTACCTAAAAAAATTAGATCAAAATGTAGGGTGATCATAATAACACCCATTAAGGGTTTTAAAATAAACAAGTGAAACTTTTGAAAAAAATCATTAAAACTTATATAAAACACTTTTCTTAAAGAAAAACTGTAACATATGTAACAGATCATAATCACAATGCTCAATTAAAATATGCTAACAGAAATACGAGGGTGCATAATTCAATTATATGCATGCTCATTGGAGTAATAAATTAAATATGTTCTAAACATGTATGACATATGAAAATTTAAGAACAAATTGAACAGCTAAGAGTAATTAATAATCAGAGTTGCATGTAAAGGAAACAACTTCAATTTCATACATTGAATACTAATTCACTGAGTGCTAAACATAATGAGGGAATGTATAATTTCAGACTTCTTATGTCAAGGCCGTATACCAAGACCTAGGGATAACTGTAACCAGACCCCAACCCATAGATTATCTTTAAAGGGACTCCAACCTAGAGAGTATCTGTAACCGGACTCCAACTCGGAGAGTATCTATAAGTGGACTCCAATCTAGAGGGATTACTTTTACTGGTCCCCAACTCGGAACATACTAGTCCAATAAACTCCACATATGCCAAATAGAGGCGTATACTTCAAAAGTCATATATGATTTGAATAATTACATAAACATTTCATATTATTCAAGGTGTCCCATACCACTTTCAATAACATGGTTTTTATTTCATATTACTCAAGGAATACCATTCCACTTTGAGTAATTTGATTTCTGATCCCATTATTATGTTATGCCATATGCATGAATAACTGAGTGCAACAATAAATAAAATGGAAAATGGAACTACTTAATATGACAGATAACATTATAAATTTTGCAGTAAGAGTTTCTCGAAGGCATACATGGTTCATTATACAATCTTTTCACAAGAGACAATTATAAAGCACATCATGTAATGGATGAAATGGGTTTTCTATATGGAATTATAACAAGGATAATATATTTAAAGGATCTTTAACTAAAACAAGTTAGACGTAACACATACATAAATAAAAACTAATGTTTTTCATAATAATAAACTTCTATATGAACCCAAAACTTTATTCGCATCCATGGCGTTATTAATTGATTATAAATAATCTTTAATAGGACGATATAGAAATAGATTGAATTATGTGCATGTGTCCAAATATATAAAAAGAGTACATTTTTTTTATTTAACACCCATATTAAACAAACTCAACTATAATTATCTAATTTATAAATATTAATACATACAAATCATTAACATTTGAAAAAAACATGGATTTATGTAGAGATGTTATATATATAAACTATATAAAAATAAAATGAAGTTTGTGGGTTTTGCATTTCACAACCAAAACATGTACTGCTCCTGTTGGTTAAACATTGTTGAACCACATTTTAAGAAATACAATAAGTTTACGACGGAAAACCATATATACATTTAAGAACATATATAATTTTATATAAAATGTTTCTTACAAAAATATAAATCCATGCATTTTATAGCTCTTCAATAACTTTGAAACTCAAACTTAAAAATCTTAAATCCGGGAATATGGAGTTTATGAAAATATGAGGGTTGTGTATATTATACTTATATATTTATATACATATATGCATATAAATAGCCTATTATGTATATAAGGTATATAATAAAAACATAAATTTTCATGAGGTATCCAAACTTCGGGTCTATTAATACCCTATAACTCAGAATCCAAAAACTCTAAAATAGGTAAAGAAATATTAAAACTCAAGCTATAAAAAGATATATATATATATATATATATATATATATAACAAGTGTATATAAACATGAAACTTAACACTCAGAAAACAAGACAAATATAAATCCCCTACATCCTTTATACCACTTAAACTTGGAAACCCAAGGCCCCAGGTTCAGTAAGGAGGTATCACAAGGTTATAAATATATTTTTTTAAGAGATTATATTTATATATACTCTCAAAGAAACAACACAAGGTGAAACTCAAACATTTAATTTAAAACCAAGGGGAGTAGAACTCGAGGGAGGATAGATGGGGCTTGCTGGAGGATTGAGCAGGGAGAAGAACTGAGAGTTCTTGGTTGTGCAACTAGTTACTTAAATACTAAAAAGAAAACACAACTTTTCATGAAAAATCGTACCCCCTTGTGGTGAATTAAATGGGTGGTGTTGTGCTTAAAGAAATAGGGGAGACAAGGAGGTTCCTCGGCTATCATTGGTGATGAAAACGAGGGGGTGCCATAGGTGTAGGGTTACTGGTGTAAATCCATTCGGAGGAGGAAGAAGACAACGTGGCAAGAGGGAAATTTGGAGAAAATGGACGGTCAAGGTCAAACCCGATCTTGATCCAAGGGGTGAGGCATGTCCGTGTTTTTAAAAGGAACGTAAGTTTCATATTATATCTGAGTTTCATAAAATGGTCCCGGTTCGACGTGGTGTTTTAAAACATATGGATGGTCACGATTAGATCTATGGTAGATCGAACAGCGGAGAAAAACGCGGTGGAAAACCGAAGTTGCTGAAGGTCAATTAAGTAGATAGTGATCGGTGGTCCAGATCACGTGTGACATGATCCAATGTCTCAGATTATGTTTTTCCAGAAAAAACATGACCCACATCAAAAAAGCAAGCTCTTTTCACCTCCCTTATAAGCTCGATCCTCCCAACGACTGCTCAGAAAACACACAACACACATGAAGGGGGCCCTATACATGGGCTCCTTCCCCACCCCCTCAGGCCTTGGCCAACCCATTCTCCACCGCGGCCTCGCCCCCAAGGTGGTGTGCCTATGTGCTCCTGCTCCCATGCACCCTTCTAGGGACCTCTTCCCAAGCTCGGGTCGGCCTTGTCTTGGGCTGAGGGCTTAGGCTCAGCCACTTTAGGTGAGCTGCCTCCCTCGGCCCTAGCCATAAAGGGCTGGCCCTAGCATGTCTACTTTTTTATATAAAATACTTCACTCAAAATTAAAAAAAAAATTAGAGAAGAGAAAAAAAATATTTTATTAAAACATATATAGAATTTATATTATTAAACATTAATGAATACAGAATAAAATTTTCATTAATTAAAAGTTTTTCTAAAATTATAAACACTAATCCTTTTTAACAAAAAAATTTATAAAACAAAAAATGATTTTTATAAACACATTTGATAATTTTTTGTTCTAGTATTATACAAAACTTAATTTAATCAATAACATACTTTAATTTTATGAATTTAAACATAGTTTAAACCTTTATTTAAGGAATGAAAATCGTTACATTGTATTTAAAATATTCGCAAAGTGTTTCGAATTACTTAATACTTCTAAAAGTCACCTAAGTGTAATTCACAGTATTAAACCATATAAATGGTGGTTATATAATAATTTTAATTAAAACACAAATATTTGTAAACCAATTAATACTTAAATATTTTTAAATGTCCTATCAAATCCCAGTGACAATAATTATAGCTGTTAGTTTTCAACAGTCACCAAAGCAATGGTTGGTTGATTCCATATGAAACCCTTTCTCAGGGTGTCTTAAGCTTAAATAAGGTGATGAGGATGGTGCTTGTTATAGCCCTGATGATCAGTACAACCTTTATGATCATGGTGATGTTGTTCTTCATTTTTTATGACCAGAATTATCTCCTCTATTTATCGTGTCTTATTGTCTTCTTAGGGGGCCTTACCGTAGTTCTGTTAAGGTTTTTATTAGGAATTATTGGGTAGGATGTTGCTTTGTGATGTTGAAACATTGTAAACACTACAGTGTTCTTTTTATTATGAAAAACCTTCTATCTATTTGTGTGTTTTACTCGAGTTCATTCTAATATAAATTAAATTAATAATATTACCTTCTCATGAGAAACAAGTTTGTTTACTTATTAAGGAACTCATACAAAAATAAATCTTAAACTTATCAAAATGAGAGGTACACATTTTCGGGGTGTCATAGAAATTGATGGGATGGGATATCAAGAGAAGTACCTCACCCATTTTTCTTCTCTAAGTAACCTATTTTTGTGAACCTTAAAACAATTATTTTTTTCTAATAATATATTATTTGTAAAGACCTTATATGGCCCCATATTTGTTTTGAATAATAACCTTATATCCACCTCTATTGCAAGATGAGATGTTTTTTCTATGAAATTTCAATAGAATTCAAAATTAATTTGAAGAGAACAATTATCCAGGACCACTCTAATTTTAAGTAGTAATGAAATAAAAGGGTCTCATATTTCATTGTGAGATGGATGGGTCTGACTAACTCATTGTATGTACAAATTCCCCAGGAACAATTAAAGGAGATCTATGTAGGAAACCTGTTACATGAATTTTCAACCATGATCATTTCCCTATAATGCAATGGTATATTATAAGAGATTTCATTTATAGAAGACTATCTAGAGGATGGTATTAAGTGAACCAAGAATATAGATCATCAAGAACCACCTTCATCGATAAAGAATTCATGGATGGTAGAAATAACTGTGTTTTTTCTCTAGAAGAAGTGATTAGAGTATAATGAATTTTAAAATAGGAAGAATAATATGTATTCTTTATATAGTGACAAGGTTCTAGAGTGATTAATCTCTACCATAAAGAACAACCTATTCATGCTTTTAGAAATAATTAATTTACATAGTACAAGTGAAAATAATCATATGAATTATTATATATACCATCATATACTAGTTCAAATGATCTATGAATGTATATTTTTAATGATTTATTGCAATAGATAGTCAATGACTATTATATTCTATTGAAAAAAACCATAAGGAGCCTATGACATGTGTTTTTTCACTCTTAAAGGAGAAGTGTGGGAAGAAGCCCCATATTTGAATATAAAATCATTTGATGATCAAATGGCCAAGAATATAGTTATTCAAGTGAATTACAAAATAAATAGTAAAGTAAATTAGATTTATATGACCCTAATTCACTCTATAACACTAGTGATGACATCATAATCGTTACCTCTATCCAAGAGACAGTGCAATCATTATCATTGGAAAAAAGAATTAAGAAGAATATCCCTTTTTAATACTGAATCCTATCAAAACCCCTCAACATTTCATGAACCCAATATTGAGGGTATGGGACCATCTAAAAAACTAGAAAATTTGAACTATCCAACAAAATGGGAGAATGGGAACCATCCCACTAATCTAGAAGACAAGCACTATCCCATCAACCAAGCCATGACCACCATCCCACCAGTTGAGGTACTCTTCTAAAGAGGATCACCAGTTATCCTTAGTCAATGTTATTAGAGATATGTACGTTAGCACTAAAAAACAAGAGTTTTATGAAATGGTAGTCTCTATTTTCATTAATTTATTATCAGTCAGTTATAAATAATTTTAACCTAATTATAATTAGCCCACTCAGGTTAGAGATGGTCATGTAATGATGAATATTAAGAAGACAATAATGGTGGAATTTAAATCAATGAATATATGAAATCTTAATACATAAGAAAATAAATGTATTAAGGTAAGTAAAAATGATAAAATTCTTTTTAAAAATATCAATTTTGAAAACAAATTATATATTTTTTGCTAATTTCTCAATGATAAAACAAGATAAAAACGAGGATAAGTTATCTAAAAGATCATCAATGATGAGTAATAAGGTGGATTTCATTCAAAATGTAATGAAGCCTTATTAAGGAAATTTTAATATCAATACCTAAAGAAAGAGTAATTTTTTATATAAACACGATGTGTCATTAGATGATGAAGAAATTGAAGTGGAAAGAAAAGATTCACATGATTAATGTGATATATCATCATTGGATCATGAATCACACAATATAGAATAATTTAGTGAATATGAAATTTATGATGTAGGAAAATAAAATGAATTAAAACCATCAAATTAATTAGATAATATAATATTTCATATGGATTTCTTCAAAAAATTAATAACATGAGAATGTGATTGAAACATTGAAAGAAACATTTCTATATGAAATTTATAAATTTTAGAAAAAATGATATAAAATTCTTGAAATAATAAGTAAAATAAATGATATTCTGCGTATAATAGAGAAGTTGAATGATTATATAATTAAATAATTTAATTAATCTCATGTTGATGTTAAATTATAAAAAAAAAATGAAGAACAATTAAAAATGTTCCTTATTGAATTGTTTTTTTATATTTCCATTAGGGAAGTGGTTGAGTCATCTAAATCATCAAAAAATCAATATAAAAAACACTTTATTATTTTTCTAAAATTATAAACACACATAGATTGGGAACTCAAGGTTTAAAATATGACAAATGAAGTAATTAATAAAGTTTCACTAATGTCCAAAATTCACTATGTAAATATAATTCATACATTGTTACATAAGATTATTCTAATGAAAATCAAAAAATTCATGAGGTGTGTTAAAACATGATATGGAAATGATATCATATGGAATAGAAAATATCATGGAATGATTATATAAGAATGATATTTAAAAAAACATAAAAATGAAAAAATAGATGAAAATTTTAAATAATTATATTATAAAATAAAAATTCTAGACTAAAATAATATTTAGTGTTGAATATAGATATTATTTTTTAAGCATATTTGGGAATAGGGAATATTTTTTCATATATCATTTATTTGTATCAAATGATGATAATATAGGATTTTACTATGGTATATTTTAAACATTTTTAGAAAAAATCAATGAAATAGGCCAATTAGAAGTTAAATGTGAAAATACCATTAATTTATTAGAGGAGACTAATTGTATTTGTTATAAAAAAAGTTCATGCCACCAATGAGTGTCTTATGATTCTCTAAGAGTATTTGAAGAAAATAGTTTACTTAAAATATTTCAATAATTGGAGTGATCAAGAGCATGAAATGGATTTCATGGTTATATAAAAAGAATTAAATTATGAAATGCTATTAATTAGGGTAAATGGATTCTCATTACAAATAAGGAAAAAAAATATCATGATATATTTAAAAATTATGATATAATTGTTATTTAAATTTAAAATTACATATCATTAAATGTGATTAGTGTTATAAATACTAAAATTATTAAGAAGAAGATTACCCTAAATGGTTTATTTTTACTGATTGATTGAAAAAAAATTCAACATATATAAACTATGAAAATATTGGAAGTATTTTGTTTTCTATAATAACAAATGTGCCATTTTAATATTAATGTAACATCCCAAACTAACTCACTATGAATAGTTTTCTGACCTGGTCACAACATGGCCTCAAGAGTGTCTCTCCATACAAAAAAGGCTTCCAACTACTAGTGATGGTCTAAGGAGGTACCAAGGGGATAATATACCCCCTATATTAGAGTTCATAAACATAAATATATAATTTAACATCATACATATCATAGTACAAATGAATGGTAAATAAGTTATGAATGCCATAACAAATAGAATGTACTCCTGCATGCATACAAGAATGATAGTCCACTAATCCAATCACAAATATAAATAAATATAAAATAATAAATAAATACGGAAATAAAATTATAGGAGAATGCACTAAAATCCTTGATAATCATCTCATCCATAACACTAAATCCAAAATAAGATTCTCTAACTCGATCACGGAAACATGGGTATTAGTCAAACTTGAACTCGTGACAATTGAGGGATGATTGAGTACCCAAGTGTAGTGGAATCCTAAACATGTTGTGATCACATAACACTGTTGGGAACCACTAATGTGGTTCTATACTTTACTGATAATACAGTGATATGTGCAAGTGAAACAATTAGAAAAAATAAATAATCCACTAAATAAAATAAATGATACCACCAAGAATACCAAATTCAGAGAGTGAGAGATTACCTCTAAGCACGTCTTAGGGGAAATTACAACCCATAACACCATAAAATACCCAATAACGTATACATATAACTCTATCCAAGAAACCTAACCATTGTTGATCTTCTGGTCTACAACTTCAATCGACTATACATGTTTCACCTAGTGTCACGGTGTCATTTAGTATGTTGTGGTTACCATGCTAGCCAGTAAATGACATAGGTTTACCTTGTATATGTGACCAATCCCAACTCTAGATTCATGACAACTCCACTAGTAGTAACACATACCACACCAACTGGTGTTTTGTTATCTAGTAGTAACACAAACCACCATTATGGCTGTTTTCTTAATAAGAAGTAAACCAGATCACCCCTATGAGTGTTTTAACTTCCATTGGCACAAACGTCCCTCAAGGTGTTTTCCATAGTATTACAAACCTTTCCAAACATGAGTTTCCTCATCATATATAACTAATCACCGCTAAATGTGTTTTCCATTTAGAAATCAAGAATAACCTATGGGCATGTTTTATTTCATAAATGAAGGCCACCCAATGGTATTTCAATACATTATTATAAGAAAAAATAACCAAAAGCATAATCATCCAGTGAAATTCTCATCCTCAGGTGTAAAAAGGTCAAATAAGAGTACCATGGGGAATCCACCATACCCACATTAAATTTACCAACATAATTATAATTTATTTACCATTTTAAATCCATGAACTCACAAATTCTCTAGGTAATTCCAAATGCAAATAGTCTTAAGAGATGGAAAATGACCCATCTCAATTTCAACGGTCACTCTTAGTCAGCATGTTTACCCATTCCATTCCATCCTTGTCTATAGTCTATCAACATTGGATAAATCATATATAGTTGGGGGATTAATCACCACATACTCATTATCATTAGGCGTAATAGCTGTAAGTCCTCTCAAGGTCTTATCGCGACCTATAAGGGTTGAACAATAATAATAGACACATATAAGAAGGTCAACAATGACTAATAGGGTTCACACTCCTCTAAGTCAACACACATCTACCAAGGGATTTCAAGGGCTCCAAGATAAGGGACACTAAGTTAAACCAATACACTTTATTTTAGGATCACCCCATAAGAGGGTCTAAGAATCAAGGGGTTTTCATTTCAATTATGGTATTAGCCATTGGTGGTCAAGACCATAAGGATGGTACAAAAGGGCCAGTGTGACCATGGAACATTTTTCATTTAATCTCTAATAATTTTATGTAGCTAAACAATTTAAAGTAAATTAAAATTTAATTTAAGTTTATTGATTCAATTTTTCTACCATTTTATTTCAAAATAAAAGTGATGGATAATTAATCACAAAGGGAAAATTTCACTTAGTGTCATGACCTCACAACACATGTAACATTTTTACATGAATTAATGTCATTAGGAAAGTACCAAAACTACCTACCTCATTCAGATACTCAATAATCTTTTAATTAATCCTCCAAATACTACTTCCAAGTCTCAACCAAGGTCGTTCATTCCCATATCTAGCTAAGTTAACACCCAATCCCATGTCTCAACCCATCACATCCAGCATAATTAATTATGTATGAACCCAATTTTTTAATTTAGGTATGGATCCTTTTTATTTTTGATTAAATCCTTCGTTATAGTTCTCTTTATGGCTTAAACCCAATAATCGTGCCTTAAGGTGAGTTCTTTTATTTTGGGAAGAATGGTTGCAAGGGAAGAATGATGGATGTTGGCTAGATATATGATGAGTATTAGGAATACATAACGTATATCCAATAAAAGACGTGTAATGGCCTGGGGAGGAAAATTCATGGTGTTTAATGAACTTTTCCTAGAAGGGAAATCCCATGAATTTCATGACGTGAATCATTTACATGTTGTTTAAATGTTGGGATATTTTTTTAATGGTTCATAACTCTTTTCATTTTACTCACCCTTTTATTTCTTATTCTACACAGTAGGATCTCTCTATCTGATCTCGCCTCAAACCAAAGCCTAGGCTTTAATGTTTTTCCTCCACTTAGAATTCGATTCTAGATCTGTTTATCATGTAGTAAGAACATCGTTATGTCCTTCACTCCTTATGCTCCATTCTTTATTTTTCTTTATGTCAAAGACACTATTTTGATACAAGGTCATATGACCTACTTTCTAGTTGTTGATTATTTCTACTATTTTATTATGATCTAGGCCAAAATAAAAGTCGATACTAGGAGAAGAGAGTAATATAGTCTCAAGGTAGGTGTTCTATGAATTTTACGTAAAATTCTCACCATTTTATAAACAATCTTCATTATATGCATGCCAGTATCACCGAGTACTACTTATTAAATTCATATTTCATGATAATAATCATTGTGCTCATATTCTATAGCCCTTATTACATATGTTCTTATGTTGTTGGAGGTCATGACATCAATACTGACTACCCCCAAAAGGTTGATTTTTTATTAATTCCTTTAGTGGTTTTTTATGACTATTTGCACCACTGTTCAGGTGTTCTATGTATTCACCTTGATAAATTAAGTGTTTTTATATAATTAATTGATCTTTAATTGCTAAATGACTAGAAAATTTATAGTTACTATTTGAACCTTTTATGGTATGTTTTCTAATTATTTAATGAATAATTAAATTGTTAAATGGAAAGAATATTTATACATATCACTTGTCCAAGTTAATTACAATTTAATTTTATATGGTTGTAATTCCTTATCTTTCCTTAACATAATTATGAAAGGTAATCGAATGAACCTAATAAATTAATATGGAATCAATGTAATGATTTGTTTCATTTCCTCTATGGAATTAACCCATTAAATGTTTATAAACTGAATTGTAAATTTCTTGCATGTCATAATTAGCCTTTTCACCTAGTATGAAAGGCAATGGAATGAAACTAATGAATTATTAAATGGAATGAGTGTTACATTACCTGGATTAAATATAAGTTTCCTATTGAATATAATACTTTTTACCATTATAAGAGTGGTCAGACTTGAGAAGGCCTTAGATTCTCGAGGGAATGCCTTGAGAACTCATAAAACACCATTCTAATTCAGGTATCTATTTTACAAGGGAGATAACTGCCTTAGAACATAGTCATCATATACTAGTGGATGACTCACATGATTTTGTAGGATCATATCACTATCTTTCAAGTTATTAGGATCCCTTGGATACACTCCTTGGATCTATCTTGACTTCTTTATACATGTGGTGCCATGGAATCACCCCATTGGGATCAGTCATGATTAGCATGTTTTACCTTTTAATTCCATCCTTGGACTCTGTAAGAATCTTTTATTGTGGAATGCCTTGGGAAATTCACCTTGGATTATAGTCAGACCCCTTTTTTACTAGATTAAATGAGTTATTACTATGGGTTGGTCGACCCCTGAGGTTAAGGTTTCCTAGGTTATACAATGGATCCAATTTTATTATTATCAAGTTATATTTTCAGTGTTATTTACTCCTCATGAGACGTATCTATATAAACTGAACATAATTTAATTAATCGAATGATCTCATGTTCAGAGTCAATACCAGTTGAGGTTGATGCAGGTATGGGTTATTTATTTGAAATTTCATTACATTTATATATACCTTCACATTGTTTCAATTTATATTTATATACTGGATTTGTATATATATTGTTATTGGCGGCCTATTGAGATTTATCTCAAACTCTATTTGGGCCTATATCGGTACCTAGGAAGTTTATATGTATGCTGGTGTTGATAAGGTGAAGCTTCCTACATTATACACTTAACTTGCATTCTTAATTTAGGATCGAGCATGGTAGTATATGATTAGTCCAATGAAATAGATTCTTGGATAGTTTGGGATTCTTATTGATTATTGTTTATAGAATTTATTACATGTTTACATGTATACATGTTTTCTATTTTTTAGAGACATTACATACCATTATCATTTTTATATGATTCAACTTTGAGTTCATTACTATTGATGGATTTTTATAATTATTTTTTCTACCAGTCTTATCCATTTATATTTCTTTTTCTATTTACGTTGTTATTATATCCATTGTTATCCACCTTGACATGAGATCATAGTCTCCCCACGGACACACTCTAGGCCCACGCTACTAGTCGGAAGCCTCTGACAAGTAGGGAGGAACAATTGAGGCCATTTGGCTCACCGGTTTGAGGTACCCATTCAGTGGACTTTGGGATGGGACATCACAAAGTGGTATTAGAGATTTTTATTTTATTTTATCTTATTTTTTAGGAAATATAGATAGGATATTTTGAACATTTTGGGACTTGGTTTTAAGTCATTCATTGGAGTGGCTAACCCATGTTCAGGGTAAAAACCAAGTTTCCTCAGAATGGGGAATTCTTGTTATATATTTTACTTATTATAGTTGATATACTTTCACCATTGGTTGATGCACATGGATTTTTTTATTTTGATATGATTTATGGATATTTTACCTTGTCCTTGTATTGAAAGGATAATTGTTACAGGAATCATTATAGGCATATAGAATTCACATTCCATGAGTATTCCATGCCATATAGGTGAATTTTACTTCTTGGATTTCATTTGTTGCCTATTATTTTTTAGTAACCCTTGGTTGTTATATATTTATATACTACTAACATCTTATACAAGGTAAGGTAATTGGTTATTCAAAGTGTCAATATCAATATAAATAATGCTTTCCTAAATAGGTTGATGGTGGAATCTTAAATATATAGTTTATAGCCATGTCATCTATGTGCCTTTGGTTACATGATCTTCTCTTTTATTGTGATTGAGTTACTACCAGTTTCAATTCATGATCTGTATGGGCCCTCATGGATTGGAAGGGTTAATTTATTTAGTCAAGCCATTATATATTACCCATTACATTCAGTGACCAAATGTTGATAGGGTTGAATTAAATTAAATGAGTTTCTCTTTTAGTTATAAAATGTATGGGACTTTATTAACTAGGAGTGATGGTCCATTTAATCTAACCTTGATATATGTATATTAAAAAAATACAAACTTAAAATGAAAAACCTGACTTAAAAAATTAAATGGTTTCTAGTAAACGAAGAGTAAAATTATTGTTGACACTCCAACTACTGGAACATCTGTAAACTAGATTTGAACACTTACCAATACCATACCCTTCTAAGAAGTTGGTTTGGGTAGTAACTTGGGTAGTGAGTGATTATGCTTATGATCTACTTCTAATAGTGCTCATATCTACTCATAAATCAGGTTCTAAGGTGCTTTCCTAGTATTTTTAGAGTGATGACACCATAAAATCCTCCATTCATGTATTGGGAAGGTGGTGAAGACCATGCTTTAGAGGTGGTGAGCCCTGAGTTTCTAGTGATTCCTCTAGTAGTGTCACATGAGGAACCACCTAATATGCCAGAATTGGGCACTGATTCTCAGTTTTGAGAGGAGTTTCAAGATTTGATGCAGTCTTGTAGGGTGTTATATCTGTTTTGATCTATTCAATGTGTTTTACTAGGTTGAAACATTTTTCACTTCTTCTAGCCAGTGATGAACTATCATAAGCATGACAATTTGATGATGGTATCAAGTATGATATCCGCTAAAAGGTGAATGTTTTCCTCCTACATACTTTTAGTAATATTGTTAATCTGGATCTTATCACTGAGAAAAGCATGAGAGAATTAAATATTACCGAGCATAGTGGTTCAATGTTGAGATAAGGTAGTAGTTATTCTGATAGCAGGAAGCGAGGCCTTGTGGATTCACATTAGAGGAGTGGTGGATAGATTATTTTAACTAGAATATCCATTATATGGCATCAGTGTAGACATAGAAGCATCTAAATCCCAAATGTAATAGAGACCCTCTTAATTTTCATGGCAATGACCATATGGTTTATCTTTATATATTCTATCATACGTTTACACCTACTTCTAGTGGAATAAGATTCTCACCAGCTCCACCTTTAGGAGTAGGATTAGTTGTTTCACATCAGGTGGGGAGTTGGAGTAGCACCAGGAAGACAGACCATGGCGGAGGTTCGGGTTGTGGTAGCTAGACTTTTGACTATTAGAATCAGTAGAGCATGCCTAGTCAAGGTTGTCCAGGTATAGAAAAAACATGTGGATAGGGATAGTTGCATGCCTTACACCTGATAGCTGATGATAATGGTTCATGACCTTATATAGCATGAGGTACTATTCTAGTAGCCTCTACTATTTTGTCTTCTTTATTCAATATAGGTTATTCACACTCCTTTATCTCTTTATTGACCATGGAAATGCAAAGTTTGGAAATTTAGTACTTCTGTGAGGTGATGACCCTTGACACAGTATTGGGTGCGAGGTTCGAGAGTATACGCCAAATCATGAATTTCCCCTTGAGGTAGTCAGTTATCCCTTCTTATGGGACCTCTTCATCCTAGAGATGATGGGTTTTGATGTTATTCATGGGATGCATTGTTTGGTTCCATATCATTCTTATGTGTACTTCTATCATCATGTGGTTTTGTTAAAATTACTAAAGTATAGTATTTATCCCTAAAAGGGTGACTGGGATGTCCAAGATGGTATAACTAAACCATAGAATCATAGGATAGATGGAGTTACCACCCATATTTCTAGTATTTTCATGGATGATCGGGGAATAAATATGATAAATTTTCCTACTGTGGTAGATCATTTTAGGGATGTCTTTCCTGACTATTTTTTGGATTACCTCTAGATAGAGAGGTAGAGTTTAAAATCGAGTGCATTCCAAAAGAATATCTAGTGTCCATTCCTCCATACATGATATAATCTACTGAGATCTAGGATCTAAAGATACAATTTTAGGATTTGGAGTCTAAGAGCATTATTAGACCAAATACTTCTTAATGGGGTTCACCCATGCTTTTAACCAAGAAAGTAAATGGGACCCTTAGGTTATACATTGATTATTGACAGTTGAACATACTTATAGTTAAGATATGGTTTCCACTACCTCAAATTGATGATATATTTGATCGTCTTTGGGGTCCTAGTGTATTCTTGAAGATTGAATTGAGATTGGGCTATCACTAGGTTTGATTCGGGCCTTTTGAAATACCATGTATATATCTTCATAGTCAGTAGGATTTATATGATTATCTCATTATGTTGTTTATTCTTACGAACACTCGTAACATTTTCATTGTTTTGATTAATAGGGTTTTCCACCTCTATCTAGATTACTTTTTCATGGTTTCCATGGAAGACATCTTAGTGTATTCTCATACTCGTAGTGAGCTTGCTAGAAACCTTGAGATCATTTTGAATACACTAATATAGTATCATATATATTCCTATATTACTAAGTGATACTTTAGGATTGACAAAGTTTAATTCTTGGGTCATATTATCTCAAAATCAGGAGTATCAATTGACCAAAAGATGGTGAGTTTTATAGTTTCCTGGGAGAATCCCAAGAACATGTTTGATATATAGAGTTTCTTGGGGATTTCTGGATATTACAGGAATTTTATGAAGGACTTATCACACCTTGATTTACCTCTTATTATTATTATAAAGAAGAATGTGAAGTTCTTTTTGTAAGAAGCATGTAAGGAATCATTTCAAGTGCTGAAAGGAGGAATTTCATTAGAACCAATATCGATTCTACCAGATCCTGGCATAGGCTATATTATGTTCTACAATGTATTAGGTATCAAAATGGGTTTTGTATTGGTGTAGGAGGATAAATACATTTCGTACGAGCCTCTTCAATTGATACCTCATGAGTGTAATTACCCGATATACAACCTTGAGATAGAATTGGATGTCCATGAATTAAACATATATAGAAACTATCTGATTAGTTAGAATTATGTGATATATATTGATAAAAAGTTATTCAAATATATCTTTCCAAAATATTATTTGAATATAATATAGTATATATGGGTTGAATACCTTCAGTCCTTAAATTTTGAGCAAGCCTATAAGCTCATAAATGGAAATGTAGTTGTTGATGTGATGAGTCAGAAAACTCAAGCACATGTTGTATGGGAAACAAGTGATGAATGGAAATTGATGGCCCTATATTCTAATCTAAATTTGGAGTTTCATGATATTTAGGTTTAGTCATATCTTACATCCTTATTAGTTACCTATTCACTTCTTGATAGGGTGAAGAGTAATCAGTTTTTAGATCCTGAAGACTTGGTTTTTCAAAGCGAGTGTTTTTTATGAGGATCCACCTCCAGATTTGTATGCTGATGGAGATAACATACTACTTATACATTGTTGTGTCGCAGTTGTTAAGTTATGATATGGTAATCGATGAACTTCTTAGTGGTTGGTTAATCTAGGAATCTACAAGATGTTTCGACTTATGCGATGCCAATTTTGGTGTTTGGGGATGAAATGTCAGATTGTGGGTTGCGTTGATAGTTGTTCCACCTATCAGTAGAAGAAGGTAGAGCACCAGAAGCCTACTGTCTTTTTACAATCGATATTGTTCCTATAATGAAAATGAGAGGATGTCATGATGAACTTTTTAGTTGGATTGCCAAGGTTTCCTCAAAGAAGTGATGAAGTTTTGGTAGTTGTGGATCAACTGTAAAATGGTATCCCACTTCCTTCATATTCGAGAGACATTCTCAGTTGATTATATGAGAAGATTTTCTATCTGTTAGATCATAAAACTAAATGATTTCCGTCATAATTTCGTTTTAGATAGGGATGATCATTTCACATCAAGGTTCTGGTAGGGTTTATCGAGATATATGGGTAAAATGGTGCTTCTAAGAATATCCTTTCACCATATGAATGATGGCTAGTCGAAATGGATGATATAGGTATTTGAGGACATGATCTAGGTATGCACCTTTGATTTTTGTAGTTCTTAGAAGAAGAATATCCCTCTCATTGAGTTCACCTACAGTAAAATAATACATATGGATCCGTATAAGGCCTTATATGGTATGTCATTATGTTCAACACTGTCATGGCTAGAGGCAGGAGAGTTAGTGATATTATGTCCTCATCTCATGAAGGAGAGTTTGAAGTAGCTTTACCTGATCAAAAAGCATATTTCTACTGCTCATTCTAGATATAAATCATATGCCAATCATTATCAATGACCTATGGAGTTCAAGGTCAGGGATTGTGTTTTCTTGTGACTATCAACACAACTTGATCATAAATAGATATGGAGGTAATGGAAGACAATTCCACCCTTTGTCATGCTTTTTGATGTCTTGGATAGAGTTTGGCTAGTATCCCATTGGTTTTTTACCATATAGTCATTGTTCTATTCACAACATAGTACATGTTTCATAGCTTCATAGTTATCATACTGACCCATATTATACTTTTGATTTGGAGGATGTTGAGTAAGATTCTGATGCTTTGTTTGAGGAGTATCCCATAAAATTCATTGACCAAATCAATAAGGCTCACTGAGTCATTTATGTCCCTTTAGTATGGGTTCTATGGAAGCATGGACACTTACATGTTGAGACATGGGAGAAGGAGGCTGATGTGTATGCTCAGTGGCTGTATTTTTTCCCAGACAGCATTTTTCCACTATTAAAAGAGCACTCAGGTATGATTTCTTTTGAGGGAGAAGACTAAAAGATTGTAGTTTTTACTTCAAGTGTTCATTCATTTAATTTTCATTTAAAACCTTTTTTATAGTGATCTTTATGGATTAAACCTGGTAATTTTTCCTTACAATGAGTCTTTTGTTTTGTTAACAAAGGTTGCAAGGGCTAAAGGATTGTTGTGGGCCAGATACATGACGTATATTCGGAATACATGGTGTGTACCCAATACATGATGTGTAATGGCCTGAAAAGGACAATTTTCAATGGGTAATGAAATTTTCCTATAAGGAAACTACTAATCATTACACAACAAGTAAATCATTTACATTCCATGTAAATGTCAAGAAATATTTTAAAGGGGGAAATCATTTCCTCTCCCACACCCATTATTTCATCTTCTGCACATTAGGATCTCTCCCTTTGAGCATTCCACACACCAATGCCTACACATTGAATTTGTTCCTCCATCTGGACTTAGATTCCATATCTGTATATCATGTTGGAAGCACACTGGTAATTCCTTTACTCTTTAGACTCCATTGTTTTTGTGTCTTTCTCTCAAAAATGCTATTTTGATGCAGTCTCGTATGCCCTATTTCCAGGATATTGATCCATTATTCCATTTTCTTTTGATCTAGACCAAACTAATGGTCAATACTAGATGATAATATTGTTATAGGATTTAGGTATGTGGTCTATGAATTTTCCCTAAAAGTCAGACAATTTTATAAATTTTCATTGTTGTGTGCACACCAATATCACCAGGCTCTAGTTATTAAATTCATATTCCATGATTATAATTTTTATGATCATATTATAGATCCCTAATTACATATGTTCTTCATCTCATTGGATTTTATGACCTCAACACCGACCACCCCAGGTGGGGTTTTTCCTTATTTATTCCTTAAGTGGTTTGTTATGACTATATGTGACACTATTCGGGTGTTTTATGTATTGACTTTGATAAGGTACATTTTTTTTAATAATTAATGGATCCTTAACTTATAAATAGATAGAACATGTATAGTTATCACTTTAACCTTCTAAGGTAAGTGTTATAATTAATTAATGAACCTTTTAATTGTTAAATATCAGGTATATTTATAGATATCACTTGGAATGGTTAATTATAATTGAATTGTATATGGTTACATGTCCTTATCCCGCCTTATAATGATTATGAAAGGTAAAGGAATGGACCTAATAATTTAATATGGAATAAAGTAATAATAGGTTTTATGTCCTCAATGGAATGAACCCATTAAATGTTTTAAGTAGAATTGGTAATTGCTTGTATGTCCGAATTAGCCTTTTCACCTCGTATGAAAGGAAATGGAATGAACCTAATGACTTATAAAATGGAATGAGTATTACAAGGACTAAATTAAAAAATGAATAAATTATAAAGTGACTATTACATAGGAATATTTTTAACTTTATAAGAGTGGTCACACTTGAACAATCCTTGGATTCCTGAGGGAATACCCTAATCACTTAGAGGATTCCATTCTAATTCAAGGAGATGGTTTACAAGGGAGATACCCACCTTGAAACATGGCCCTAATCTATTAGTGGATGCCTTAAATGATGCCTTGGGATCCTATCTCTATCTTTTATATTATTAGGATTCCTTGGATACACTCCTTGGATCCATCTTATTGTCTTTAGACATGTGGTGTCATGGATTCACCACATTAGACCCAGCCATGCTTAGCCCATTTTACCTTAGACGTGATACTTGGACTCAGGATTTTTTTAAAGGAATTCCTTGGAAGACTCCCCTTTTATTACAATCAGACCCCTTTACTTCCAAACTGTATGAGCTAATACTATGAGTTTTCTAACCCCTGAGGTCAGGGATGACTTGGTTATACCTTGGATCCTATTTTATTATTTTCATGTTATATCATCAGTGATGTTTACACCTCATGTGACTTTTCTATATAAACTAAAATTAAGTGAATTAATTAAATGATCACATGTTCGAACACATTACTAGTTGAGGCTAAAATAAGTATGAGTTATTTATTTAGAATTTCATTATATTTATATATACCGAAATGCTTTTTCCGTTTATATTGACAAACATGATTTGTATATACATTGTTGGTGGTGGCCTACTAAGGTTAATCTCACACACTATCTAAACCACTATTAATACCCAAGAATATCATATATATGCAGGTGTCGATAAGGGAAAGCATATAGCTTTGGAAATATGACTTGGTTTCGTTATTTATGATGGACCTTGGTAGCAGATGATCAGGACAGTGGTCAAGATTCTTGGATAGTTTGGACTTATTTTTTATTTTGTTGTATAGTATGTATTACCTGCATCCATGTATACATGTTTTCCAGTTTTATATAGACATGACATATCATCATCATTTTGTATATTATTCATCTTTGATTTGATTACTATTGACATATGTTTATACTTATTTCTGCTACCATCCTTATCCATTTATACTAATTTATTTATTTACCTTTTTATTATATCCTCTATGCTCCACTCTAACATGAGGTAATAGTATCCCCATGGGCATACCCTAGGCCCTCACTGCTAGTCGACAGCCTCTGGCATATGGGGAGTCATGCATGTGTCCATGTGACCCACTGGCTTGGTCCACCCATTTAGTGGCCTCCAAGTCGGGATGTCAAGAATTATAACATTTATAATTATTTAATACATCTAATTTAAACATGGTATATTTTCATATAACTCATCAGACCTTAATTACCCAATATAAAATCAAGAAAAAAGGTATCAACCACCCCTAAAATTCCTCTATACCCATTCCATGAAAAGGACCAATCTATAGAACAAAATACATAATTAATTTAATAAATTATTTGGAAAAAATATATTATCATTCATAATAGTGATATAACTTGTTAATTAATTGAGGAATCAAATGTAGAAGGAATTATAGGATGCCCTCATTCTGGTAGAATGAAGCCCTTGTCCATCTTGGCTGATTCCACCATGCTCTGGTGGAGTCATCTTCAAAACCCTAGCCAAGATAAATGAAAATTAAAGAAAAAGTAAAAATAGGAAGAATAGAGGTCACTAGATTCAATAATGTACATTAAATCAATGGTAAACACACCAAACCTCCACAAAAAAACTAGGATCAAGGGAAAAATGAGGGAGGGTCACTCCAACCTGTGTGTAAAAGTGGAAGGGGAAATAAAGAGGTGATACCTAAAAACCCTATGGTAGAAATTTTTAAATTTTTCCCTTAAAATTTATACTAGATATCCAGTGTATCCATGGTTCCTACAGTGCCACTACTATAGCCACCAGCTTTCTGGTGGCACCTAAAGTGTTGCAGGTGCTACTTCCCATGATATCGAATGGCCGCTGGATGTAGTCTATAGCCCCAACCACCCTGATATAACTCTGGTGCATCTTGATCCCTCCAGGATAACTCTAGAGCATTATTCTTCATCCCAAAACATCTATTAACGGTGATAAAACTCTAAAAATTTCCATCCAAATACCATTTTAAAATATGGTCCCCCACCAGTATAAAAAATTAGATTATTTCTAAAAAAATAAACTCATATGGACAAAAGATTTTAAAAACTCCCACTATAATAATTATCGTCCCCAATAAGACTCAGTAGTCATTCCATTATACCACCCGGCCTACCATTTTCATTAGTTTCATTCCAAACTATTTTTTTCTATTCATGAATGCTCAACATGCATCTAAATCACAACTCCAAACATAAGGCACCCAAGATGCCAATTCTAGAGACACCACGCGTAACCACAATCGATAAACTGAGACAACACTTTCTTAGACATGTTGATCCCAATACACAATGATCTCATCATCCCATATATTATCCATCCTATAGTGATATTCACCCTATACTTATATTTATAATAGACAATTTAGATTCCATGTTACTTCTTCCATTGGAATTTCCTATAAAAATTCCATACACATGTTCTAACAATGCACCTGACTTGGTTTCAATATCACAATGATGGATCACAAGCGAGAGTTCCATTCAAAACCAAAACCCATTCTCATTTCTAAATTTCAATCCAAAGTGGACATTCACACACTATCCATACATAACATAAATGCAGTAGATTTCATGAAATGAACATATCAATTCCTAAAGTCCACCCTTCATACCCAATACTGCATACTTAGTGTGGTTGTGATACTATTACATTCAATTAAACATAGGAATTCCAGTTCAACCTGATCTGGTCGACCCATCTCAAATTTTCTCATCTTTAACAACTGACACATATTAAATTTACCTCATCACAATGCCTATAACCCTATAAGAATCTCATGACCTCCTGAACACGCTATCTAAATTCCTTACCAAACTCCTAGTGAAACTAAATGGTTGTATTATCTTCCACCTAATACATATCATGAACTAGGATGAGTTTCCATCCAACCTGACACCCAACCTGGACCACGGCATGGCCCAAAGAGTGTTCCTGATCCCTATGGGCTGACAACTATTGTCTAGGAATCAAGAGACACCTATGGGAATGATTTTTCCCATGATAATAAATTAAAAAACTCACATTAATAAAACATCACATTATAACAAACATCCATAATACAAAGGATCAAAATGTAAAACTATGACAACAGTTAATAATTTGGCATTTAAAACCAAAAACCAAAAGAACTAAAAGGTGTAGGGGATCCAAATAGACCAACCAGCCTACATTTAACATATGGGTCAACACCCCCATTCCACCTCCACCATCACCTACCCAAGATGAAACAACTAGCACATAGAACACCATCGCCTCCAAGGAAAGTCTTTCTTTTACCTGGGTCATACATAAAAAGTTATACATACACCTAAGGGTGTATGTGGGGTGTGATCCAACTTTCCCAGTATAATACCACCAAAATAGATTCCCTAAAATGACATTATGAGACAAAATAACATGATATTTTTTAAGAAAAAGAAATGTAAAATTTAATTAAAACATGATTTGAAATAAAAGAGGATATAATTGCGAAAAAAAAGATGAAATATAATAATAGCATGAGCACCATGGGAAATCCCTAAGGTATAAGGGTTAGCTAGGTCCTAGGATCCTCATACACATGATGATCCAATATACTGGACATGAAGGTCAATGCTCGAGCCACCAATCCCCATCACGTAAATGTTTAGTTAGTGTTGTTATGTAAATCCTTGTTAGGGAGACCAGACCTCAACCCTCCCGACTCACTTAAAGTACTAAACCTATTATTCCCAACTAGGTACCTAGGATAACCTTGTGATCAATTTAATTACATGTATCAAATGAGATCCCTCTTACACAATCACACTTCTAAGAATATAAAAACACATGTCAACCAACCATTTAGAATAGGAAATTCATTATTAAACCCTTACACACACCAAAACCCTTGGAAAATATGTTTCGCACCACCCCCATATTTTTTAAACCCATTCGAAAACAAAATCAAGCATATTAAACTCATAAAACAATGTCAGACCATAACACCACCTTCCTCTTTCTTGGTATCCTTACAAAAACAGGTGGAAACCACCAACTGCACCAAGGACAGACACTAGAAAAGGAAGAGAACACCATAACCATCTAGATTTGACCCACTAAAATGAGATTTGAAACCAACCTAGGTCAAAACACTTGCTGAAGAAAGGGAACCCAAGATTGATATAAGAAGATACCAAGAAAGAAGAAGAAAAGAGAATGGTATAATCTTACATGAATGTTCATTGAAGATCCAAGGCCAAATCACCCACAAAAATAGAGGCCAAGGGAGGGGAGGATGGGAGGGAGGTGTGACTAGGGTTGGAGGGTAGAATGGGGATATTTTGGGGTGATTTGGGGTTAAAATATCAGAGATTTAAAATTAGAATTTCAATATTTTTAGTGATCTAGAAGTCTACATAGTTTAGTCCCACAGTCTGTCAAACCGTGTGCCAACCATGTGGCACCTCTATCTAAGAGGAATGTTGTCCAAAAAAATTTCTTATGGGGGAGAATTCCCATGAACCTAGTTGTTCAACTCATATAGTTACACTATCCTAGGTGCATAGTTATCCCTAGAGGGCCACACACCCATGTTCTAGGCCATGTAACCTGGACAGTTCCAATATCCAAGGTGCACAGTTTCCACTGGGTTGGTGCACGATATCTACTAATCATTCTCCAACCATGAACCTCCTTCTATCCAACATGAAAAATTCCATTTTATTCAAAAACTCCCAGAAACAGGATAAAGGTAAGACCAAAATAAAGGGGGAACATTACTCAAAATAAAACCATGGATATGAAAATTCTCCCCACCATGGAAACTTTTCACTCTCAGAAAGTCAAACTAAAGTCTGATTAGATAATAAGTGTGGATACTGCTCCTCTACCCAAGATTTTTTACTCCCATGTATCCTGCTCATTATTCCAATACAACCAAAGGATCCTAACCAACAATATCGATTTCCCTCTATGCACCTTCTCTAGAGAATTCACAATTGGAACAGGTTTCTCAAACAATGAAAAATAAGATTCTAGCTCCAACTCTTCCTAGTTCAACATATGAGATGGGTCTCGATTATACTTCTTCAATTGTGAGACATGGAAGATATCATGAATCAATATTAGTTGGGATGTAAAAGCTATCTAGTATTTTACCTTACCAACTCTTTCAGAAATCTTAAAATGTCTGATATACCTTTATGTCAGCTTCCATTTCTTAACAATATTATGGTGACCTAGGCAAGGGGCCACATTTAGAAACACCCAATCAGACACTCGTAAAAAAAATATTTATCGTGTTATCCCTTTAACATCATTTATATATAATTGATGTGTAAATTCATCTATATTTATTTACTGCATCGAGTATTCTATAACTGATGTGATAAATCAATTTTTTTATGTTAGTTATAAAATAACCGACATGATAAAGCATATTTTTTATGTTGGTTATTCTCTAAATGATGTGATAAAGAAAAATATCAATGCTTTATCATATTAGTTATTTTATAACTAAAGTGATAAATATAATAAAAATTTATTTATCAAGTCAGTTATATAAAAACCGACCTGATAAATCATTTAAATTATTGTGAATTCTTATTTTGATTCATTTTGGTGTTTTTTGATTGGGTGAAGGCAGACTCCGTTCTCCATTGCACGTAAAACCTAAAATCATTTCTTCGATCCAATGGCATCCGAACTTGTTTTCTAGGTTCATTTGTCTTCTTTTTCGTATGCACATTCCATCTGATCAACATGAAACTCTCAAGTAAGACTCAAAATTTCTCTTTAGGTCGATCAATTTTACGAATTCTAGGGTTTCTCTCATCTTAAATATGTTTCCGTGGAATAAATAAATAATTTATTCTTATGATTCCTTGTTTTTTGTTGTTTCCACATTCTTATGATTTCATAATCTTATGATATTATATTATTTTTCCATGCTTCTATGTGATTCTATATGTGGCTCCACTTTTATTATATTATGTTATGAATCTTATCACATACATTATATTTCAATATCATTTTTATTTTCTTACATAGATTTATAGCTCACAATTTTCCTTTATGTATTTTCCTAGATTATCCTATGCAATAAAATAAGGTCATTTGGATTTAAATAAAACAATATGAATATTTAATTAAAGATGTTTTATTTTATGATTATGTTGTTTTATTACGATTCTAATCTCACAAAGAACTTTTATCACTATAATTATTGGTTGTATTTTATGGTATATTATGTTAAAAATCATGTAATAAAATGTTTAGGATATTAAGGTTTAAATAAACCATGTATGTATGGTTTATCATTATATGATGGGCGGTTATGTTAAATCCCTCTAATGCATTGGGAAAATAATTATCTCTTAAAAAATAGGTAATGGGGCGTAATAAAAAATACCTAAGGAACTTTGAACACTATGTTATTGGTGGGTCCATCATAACCCAACAATGCATTGGGTAAGGCCTTATATTTGATTATATGAATTGTTAGGTATTGGGGAGAAATTGACACCACAAGGGGAATCTGTCCACTATGTGATAATGGTCTTGGTAATAATCCTTTTCATAAGGAACCATTTTATATGCTTATATATATGTCACATTCTTATTCCTATTTTATTTTTTCATGATTATTGACGCATACATTTCATGTATTACGATATGTCTAAATATTACGATATGACTAAATTTTATGTTTGCAAGATTGTTGACTACTGTTTCCATACTCCTACTTTTCATGTATAATGATATGTCTAAATATAACCCATCAATGCATTCTTTCTGATCGAATCTCAACTCTCAAGTCATACTTCATATGGTTCCTTAACAAAATCCATAATTGACAAAAACAACTTACAACCTTTATTAATGTGCATATCTAATATCCCAATGATTGTGTATACTAGACGCCAAAATTTATAGTCTAATTATATTTTCTTTTGTAAATTATTTCCATGAATATATTTTTATGATTTAGCATTTATATTTGAACTTATCTATTATACAGAATTTATAATTATATTTTTTAAATACGCATATATTTTTTATATATTTCAAAATTGTGTTACTTTCAAATTATGGAATATTTCATATAAATATAAAATTAGATTTAAAAAATATATATTTTTGATATGTTTTATAGTTAATAGTGAGTCAAAATTGGATTATGGAACTTCGAATGGGTGATGAATATGATGAAGGTGATGATTCTTTTTTGGAATTTTATAAATGAAATGTTCGAAACAATGACATGTTTTCCTTTCCATTACTGAAATGTTTAAATATAAAGAAGTTGAAAAGTAGAGATATCAGAGATCATTTAATTTTTCATGGTTTTAATCTAAGTTACATCCCTTTATTTGGCATGGTGAAACTGAGAATAATTTCACATCTATTGATGATGATGCTTTTCAAGATGATTACTTTGATGAAATTGAAGATATGATTCATGATATTGAAGCAAAGGAAATTGTTAAAGAATCGATAATTGAGAATGTATATGGTGATGTTGAAAAACCATTGTATCCTGGTTGTAGTAAATTTATAGTTTTATCATCTGTGTTAAAATTTATTAACTTCAAGGTGAAACATGGTTTGAGTGATAACTGTTTTACTGATTTTCTACAATTGTTGACAGATATTATTACTAAAGACAATGATCTTCCTAATTTACATTATAAAGAGAAAAATATACTATGACCAATGGGATTAGGGTAAAAGAACATGCCTTCTAAAATGACTATGTCCAGTATAAGAAGTAATGTCAATTTCTGTCAAAGTGTCATAAATGTGAGACATCACAGTATAAGTTGAAAGAAAAATTACAGGATGATTTAGAGGTTATAGACACCCCTACCAAGGATTTTTGGTATATTACTATAATTCTTTGTTTGAAACATTTATATTCTAATTCAAGTGATGCAAAAAGGTTAATATGGAATGTTAATGAGCAGATATGTGATGGAAATATACGTCATCCAACTGATTGTCCACAGTAGATGAAAATTGTTCCCCAGTTTCCTACATTTGAAAATGAAGTTAGAAATATCAGACTTGGATTGTGCCTGGATGGAATGAATCCATATCGAAGCCTTAGTAGCACACATAGTTTATGGCCTATTTTATTTTTAATTTACAAATTATATCTTGAATTTTTTATGAAGTGAAAATATGACATGTTGAGTTTAATGATCTGTGGACAAGAAAACCCAGAAATGATATTGTTGTTTTCTTATCGCCATTAATTGATGATTTGAAACTCTTATGGGAGGATGTTATTAGGGTTTATGATTCTTATAAAATGGAATATTTTCAACTAAATTAAATGATTAAGTTCACTATAAATGACTTCCATACATATGTACATTTGTCTGGATACAGTGCTAAGGGGCATAATGTGTGTCCAATTTTCAAACAACATACTACATAATATCAACTGCATCGTGGGACAAAACCATTATACAGGGGTCATAGAAAGTTTTTGTATATGTTTCACTCTTATAGAATATTTATAAATTCATTCAATAGCTCACAATAATTTGATATTTCTCCAAAACCATTATCCCTGAATCAGTAGTTTTAGAGGGTGAAAGACCTTGAGGTGACATTTGGAAAGAAACATAAATCTAGTAATGGTAGAAATTATTGGAAGAAACAGTAAATATATTTTGAGATACCATATTGAAGATTTCATGAGGTGAAACATAACGCTGATTTCATGCACGTGATGAAGAATATCTATAACAGCTAGATTGGAACATTTTTAGATATTAAAGGAAATAATACAAAAGTGTTAAATGTAATATTGGACTTACTATCAATGAGAATACTTCGGGAGTTATCTAACACTCCTGATGGAAGGTGAACATTTCTTCCCCTGGCTTGTTATAAATTATCCAAGAGGGATAAAATTTACTTTTTTTAGTGTCTTCATGATATAAAAGTTACAAAGGGTTATTCTTAAAATGTGAACAATTTTTTGTCTTTAAAGGATTTGAAGTTGATAGGAATGAAATCTCATGATTGTCATGTCATGATACAACAACTTATATTGGTTACATTGCGTGTAATATTTCCCATCTATGTCAGAAATACTATCATAAAGGTGTGTTATTTTTTCAATTCAATTTGCAATAAGTTGATTGATCTAAATGCTTTGAAAATTTTGGAAAACGAAGAAATTTATATACTTTTTCAATTGGAAATTTATTTTCCTCCATCCATTTTTGATATAATAGTGCATTTAATTGTTCTTTTGGTTTGAGAAATAAAGATTTGCAGACATATATATCTATGATGGTTGTATCCTTTTGAAAGGTATATGAAGATATTGAAGGGGTCTTTTAAGAATCATTATCAAGTTGAAGAATCTATTGTTGTAAAGTATATTTCTTATGAGGTGGGGGATTTTTGTACATGCTACAAGTCTATGGTGGAGCACATTAGTTTTCCTTCATCTCACCATGAACGAGTTAATTATGGGAGAAAGGGGATTTGGGGCATGAAAGTAAGATATTTTTCAGTTGAACAGATAAAGGAGGAATAAATATACATCTTGAATAACATAGATGATGTTCATCCATATATAACATTTCATATTAATGTGTTGAAATAATTTCAGAGAAAGAAGAAATATATGTGGATTTTGAATGAGAATAATAAAAAAATCATGGTTTAAAAAGAGAGTTCTTGGTAGATTAGATGCATCATAAAAATTAAGATGGCTAGAGGGTTGTCCAAGTTTAAATGTGATAACATGATCTGGGTATGATATTAAGGGCTATACATTTCATATGAAAGATCAGGAAAATAGAAGTGTGGTTCAGAATAGTGGTGTATTATTGTTCATAGAAGCAATGCATTTTTCAAGTTCTAAAGACAAAATTCCAATTTATGCATCAAGTGCATATTATAGAGTCATTGAACAAATATGGGAGGTTGATTACATTGAATTTAATGTTCTGGTGTTTAACTGAAAATGTTTTATGAGTAACAATAGCATTAAACTCAATGAATTCTTAATGACACTAGTAAATATAATATATTGGAATAAACAGCTAATCCTTACATAATGAAAACACATGTAAACCAAATTTTCTATGTTCTTGATCAATCTGATATGTAGTTGTCTATTTTTTACAAGTAAAAAAACAATATGTTGGTGATGATCAACTTAAAGAAGATGATGAATTATGTGAGATCTCAATTTCCATGGAAATATTAATAGATAATAATGATGATCATGTCGTATACATGGTTTGTGTCATAAGGAATAATCATGAATAAGGAATTTGGGAAACAATCCTTTAATACATTCCTAATATTACCGGTAACATATGCTTATTTCTTGATTACTTTTACAAATTTTATAAAATGTTAGATATGTGAATTTTATTTTCTTAATTAAAACAAATATTAAAATAAATAAATTAAAATGTTTTTTTATATTCGTTTAGTTTTATTGATAGTGTGTTGTGTTTTATGTTGCACCATTTTTAATATTCATACACCATTTTTAGATTTGTTTTCATTCATTTACATGACATTTCATATATCATTACTTTTGTTAACACTTTAGTTAACTATAAAAAATATGAATAATAATGTGTTATGTTTTAGTTTACTTTTTTATTTCATAATTTTTTATTTAAATTAATATTGTAAGTTGAATTTTTATATTTGTGTATTAATTGTTTTCCTCTTTGATTTATAGAATAATGAAAGATCAATCAGGTGATCAAACACACACTTCTATAGATGATTGTTCTCATACCTATGGGGAGGAACATGCACATGATCCTCTTGAGGATCCCCATCCTTCTTTAGTAGAGTCATATAATCCCATAGATCCAGAAGAAGTGTTCTAGTGTTGGTAAATGTGGTAGCACGCGTTTACAAAAAATTATCAGTTTCTCACAGCTAGGACCAGAGGATTCTGGTATAATTTGATGAAAATAATATTCCAAGAGGTTCTTGGGCCACACAATTTAAGAGTTTTTTATCTATTTAGGGAGAAATCAAAGTTATAATTTTGATTAATGGTTGGATAAGTGTTGAAAAAGCAACACTATCTTTATTGTGGGAGACCATTTTGGTAATCTCATTTGTTATTGTTTTACTAATCTTGAAATTTTA
Organism: Viscum album; assembly: GCA_963277665.1. Lineage (NCBI taxonomy): Eukaryota > Viridiplantae > Streptophyta > Magnoliopsida > Santalales > Viscaceae > Viscum > Viscum album. Next base: position 130,334,124 of record OY728140.1, read on the forward strand.
TAGTAATATATGTTTTCCCCATTCTTATTGGATTAAATATGATATACCTGACATTGGAGGAGTCAGGAAAAAATGTTTATCATTGGGTTCTTGGAGATGGAGGGATTTCAAATCAACCCTCACAACTGAATTCATTTTTGGGAATAGGAAAAATCACAATCCATGTGATATATGTCCTTTTATAGATGAATACACATGGAAAACATTTGTTGATAGTAGAAGATAAGAAGAATTTTTTGTAAATTTAATGTAATCTTTTAGATGTTTGCTTATATTAATGATCTTATTATTGATTTCTTATTCTTAATTTATAGCAATCGAGGAGAGCTCATCAGTTTATACAATCTAAAAATGTATACCCTCATACTTTATCTTAGGGAGGGTATACTTTATTGGAAAAACAAATTATTGCTGAATAATTTCAAAAACTAAGAGCAATGTCTCCATGATCCGGATATGTTTCCCCTCTACCCCCCCCCCACCTAGACATGAAAAATGGAAGAGGGCTCAAATGAGCAAAAAACACAATATCTTACGGAAGAATCAAGGATTGTAGTTGAGAGGATTGTAAGATGTTTATTTTATTTATTTATTTATTTATTTTGATTCATTTATTTATATATTTTGAATCATTAAAAAAATTAAAATAATTCATAAAGGACTATCTTGAGGAGAAGACAACACAGGGAGTCTTTTAGCTAAGGGGAGGGAGGATATTTTATATATGGCATTGGGAAAGCCCGAACACTCTGGTCATGTTTGAGGATAACAGATAGGTGTATCAGTGATAAAAGTTTCACCACATTATTCAGATTCTACAATAGAGGGTATGTATAAAAATAGAGTCTTATGAAGCTGATGTTCAGAATATTATTGTGATGATGGAGGATAAGATCAAAGCGTTGGTATAGTCCATATTTGCAGACATGCAAAGACAATTTCATACTGCAGCTCCCACTCCTCCACCTCTACCAGCACCTCCCACTCCTCCACCTCTGCCTATAGACACCACTTCTGATCTTACTCCTACACCCCCTCCTCCACAGCGACCTCACTATTTTGAGTTATATTTTGATAATCCTGATTATCATATTGTTGCATATGGGATGAAATATTATATTAGAGATACCATTCATCATCAATAGTTAGATATAAAGCATCACAGGGTCACTGTACAAGATATTATAGATATATCAGCTGGAGTATTATTACCTATAGATGAGGTGAGGACAGTTGGACAAAGCATCGATCAATTTTATCGTTTGAATGTTTATATATTTATCTATTTATTTATAGGAATAATATAAAGGTAAAGAAATACCTTATATCCAACAACAAAGACAAAGGGCTATTTCTTCAGATATAGATTCTAGTAGTCATGAGATATTTTTGAGATATTCAAATTTATTATTGAGTGATTATGAGATTTCAATGGAAGAAAATGTATGTGGGTGTGCAATGAATGTGGGTATTTGGAAAAATGGTATCATGGAGCTTTTAACTGGAGATAAGTTGGTCATCAACGTGATGAAATTTTTCCCATATAAGTCTTAACATAAGCCTTTACCTGCATTAAATTTTTTGAAAATTTATACTTATGACTGTTTTGTGTTAGGTATGATTATAAAATGTGTGAGGAGAATGACAAGACATATTTATATGGATATATGGACCTGTAGTTCATTTAACCTAAAGCATAAACAATGAATAAATAAGAAAGAATAGTTTATATTGCTATCAAATTTGTACAAATTATAATTACTCAATGTTGGATGTTTCCTTCTCTTTAGAGGTATGAAACATAAATCTCAAAAAAAATTATTTATATTTTGACATAAAAACCACTAAAAGTAAATTTTCTTTTATATTGGTGATCATTGGATGTTTTGTATTTTTATCCAAGGGAGAAGACACTTTATTGGATATGCTCTATCCATGGTGATATGTGAGGAAATTTTAAAAATGTATTGGAACTGTAAGTTTTAATTTCTTAGTAGTTGTTTATATTATAATGAATTTTAAATTAATTTCATTCACATTATTTCATAAAATAGGATGGAATTTCATTAAAAACCGCAAACCAATGGATCCTCAAGATCAAATATATAACAGTAAAGTTAAAGATTCAATTATAATTAGTAAATTTGGTATATATTACTTAAAAATATTATATTTTAATTCACAAACTCGTTTAAACAGGATCTTAATAAAAAGAACATGGTGTAAAATAGTGTGGATATTATGTGTTAAGATTTATTTAGGAAATAATTACTACTGGAACAGTTATAAAGTTCAATGAGGTTAAATTTATTTATTAACTATTCCTTAATATTTCATTTGTTATATTCATAATACATGTTAAATAATTTCCTTTTAATTTTTAGATTTTTGATGACTGTTTACGTTATAGTTCACAAGAGATGACACACTTACAACTAGAACGGGAAAATCATTTTACAGGTTTGGTTGGATTTTAGTTTTTATTTAGTTAATATTGTAATTTTGAATGTTGTAATTGTAAATGTGTATTTACCAGGTGTTTTGGTTGGATATTAGTTTTTTAGTTAATATTTTAATTTGAATTTTGTAATAATAAATGTGCATTTTCCATTGTTTTACTATTGTTTCTAGTTTTTTTCGTCTTGTTTCTATTTGTTGTTTTGGCTGGCAGTGGAGAGGAAGGTTCAATTGAAATATTTAAAAAAAATACTTGTCAGTTATTTTAAAACCAACATTAATAACCGTTGATAATGTTTTTTCATGTGGGTTTATAAATAAATGATGTAAAAACCCCTTATCTAGAGGCTTTTTCATGTCAGTTATTTAGAAACTGTCATGGAATAGGATTTTTTATGTTGGTTATTTAATTACTAACATAGAAAACCCTTCATATTGATGCTTTTCTATTTTGGTTATCTAGAAACCAATATGGAAAAAACTTTTTACATTGGTTATTGAATAAATGATGTAAAAATCCTTCATTTGGACACCTATCCATATCGGCTATTTAGAAATTGTCATGGAAGATGATTTTTTACGTTGGTTATTAAGTAAATGAGGTAAAAAACACCATATCATGGAGATTGTTACGTCTATAAAATCGATGTGAAAAACCAGTTTCATGATACATTTACAATGTTCATTTTTTAAATGATGTTAAAGAAATATTTATAACATCATATTTAATAAATTCATCTTATAACTGATTTAAAAAATCAAAAAAAATGATATTAAAAAATCATTTCAGTAGTACTGACCCACTAATAATTCCATGTCTTGACGATGTTGATCAGCATAAGACTTATAGCAGCTATGCGCTATTAACAACTGATGCATGATCAACTAAAATTTATGATATGTCTCCTACAATAGGATCAGTCCAAGAAAATATGTCTCACCCACTTCTATCCAGTACAAATATTATTGACATTACTAGCCATAAAGTTCCTCAAAGGGAGCCATTTTATTCAATGATTGGTAGCTTTTATTATACAAAAACTCCACCAATCCCAAATGGTTATCCCATGAGCCTCCAAAAATGAGCACATGTACATAGAGCATGTCTTCAAAAATTTGATTCTCCTATTCCATCTATCCAACTATTGAGAATGGTATTTAATAATAAATCTAACTTAAGACCCCATTAACATCTAGAGTCCTTCCCAAAAACAAGAGTTAAAATAGGGGTCCCTGTCTGAGATGATTTCCAATGACATGCCATGAAGCCCCTAATTTCCAAAACATATAACCAACCTAACTCATCCACTTTGGTTGAATCCTTTATCACAATTAAATTTTACGATTTGGTCAGATGTTCAATCTCCTTTCAAATTGTATTCCTTCCCTAGTGTATATGACGAAATCCAATGATGAAATCTATGGCAACCTCATCCCACTTCTAGGAAGGAATAGGGAGTGATTAAAGAAAATCTTGGGGGGCTCTAGTGCTCAGTTGTAACCTATTGACAAGTATAACACCTAGATATAAATTTAGCTATATCTCATCTCATGCATGGACACCAGAACCGATATCACACATCGTAAAATATCTTGGGGGAATTTGGGTGAATGGACTAATATGAATGGTGGTTTTTCTACATCACTACTTTTGTCACCGGAAAAAGCATTCAAATAATTTTTTTACAAATTCTTCAATACATGCTCCAAGGTCGTATATCGTTTCACAAGATTGGATTTGATAGGTCGTAGGTCCCAAACGGAGAGATGGATTAGGAGTTATCGACATTTGAAGTTGGGATGGAAAACTGGTTCACAGAGCGCATTCGTGAAGCTCCCTCCAAGATTGTGTAGCGTCGCCGTGGAGCAAGGAGGCGGGATGCTCTTCGAACGCCTTTGATGTTCGCGATCCCCTGCAGATCAAGGAGGAGGGATGATCTGCGAACGCCTTTGACATTCATGATCCGCCGTGGAGCAAGATCTGTTTTCGCGCTGAGCGAGCCTTCGCGACGCCTCTCCCATATAAATACCCAGCTCACCCCCCTTTAGACAGATGGCCATGCTACCCCTTGGGCGGCTGATTTATCCCATTTCACGGAGCTCATGAGCTCCACAAAGTGATTCCCATTGGGAAGGAGGGAGAACCTTCGGGTTGCTCGAGGCTCTGCGAGCCCCCCTTTGCTTCACAAGACCATGCTCGGCAAGACCATGTTCTGTGAGCCCGTGTTCCACGAGCCTATGATCCACGAGACCATGCTTTGTGAGGACATGCTCCATGAGCCCATGCTCCGTGAGGCCAGGCTTCGTGATTCCATGCTCTGTGAGCCTGTGCTCAGTGACTCCATGCTCCGCGAGCATACTTCCTTTGTGAAGCTACTTCACAAGGACCTATCCTTTTTGAGGATCATACCTTCGCACCCACCGTTCCATACTGTGGGGGCTACGCCCCTGCGCACCCCCTCGGGATCAGTGTCGGTACCTTCACCACCATCACTGACCCTCATGAAAAATGGAGAGTCGCACCGTGATCTTTTCGGGGCGAGACATCGTCATTTTCCATTGTGTCCTTAGGCGCAGCCGCCTTCCACCTATGGAGTACCATGATTCGAGCTACTCCTCCAGACACCATGAAACACCTTGAGTGGATATTCTCCTCTTGGTTTGTTTCCCATGTCATGAGTTAAGATTCTCATCATCAATTCCATGAGTACCTTGAGTCGAACCATTCCTCAAGCGACTCATCCAAACCTTATCACTTTCCTCCTATGACAGGTTGATCCAGAAAGGTCCGCCCTTGCATAAGTCCCAACATCAACCATTTCTAGGCACCTTATACCTCACAGTCCTCTATTCATGACTATAAAATGTAGTACTCCATATTTTCCAACCATAGGATGCCTCTTTCTCCAAAAAGAGATGCCTTAAGCATCGAGCGTAAGATTCTAATATTCCTCTCTAGATGACTAAAATTGTAGTACACCCTATGTGCCAATCATAGGATTCCTTTTTGTTCCAAAAAAGATATGCCATGTTCTCCAAGCATAATAGGATAACAGTCCTCTCTACATGAATATAAACTGTAGTATTTCCTATTATTCAATAATAGGATGCCTCTTCTTCCAAATAAGAGATACCTTATGTGCTAAGCACAAGATACCTTATGCCATGATTACAATGGAATAATTTCAAGAGATTTGGAATCCGTTAAAACATTCCATTACTCCACCTCATGATTTGCATGCCCTTCATTCAGATCTTCATAGTCTTCCATGTCTGAAGGGACCCCCTAATGGTTTGGTCCCATGCTGCATCGACTCACCTACCATCATGGGCCAATGCCCCGGAAGACATTGGAAAACACTTCGAGTCAGGTCATGTGGTTCGAACATGGTCAACAGTCAACCCTCATTTGTTTGTACCCATTTCAGGCTAACATGATATGGATGATGTGTTTCGAACATGGTCAATAGTTATCCTCCATCGTCACGCCACCCTCATCGTGTTCTGAATGTAGGATATGTGATTCACACTTTTCATCATCCTTCGTTTGGACTGATTCCAATGCCCTTGGCATTATCCCGCTTGTGCACTAGTGCATAGGTGTGGGCCTCCATTATATGCCTCAACCCACCAGAGAGTTGAGATGTCCTCATGGCCAGACATGAGGGAGACATTCCGGACAGGTTCTTTGCATAAGCCCCATCCACCATTGCCGCTCTATAGAGGCACATGGGCAGCTTCCTTGCGTAAGCCCCATCCACCATTTCCGCTCCATAGCGGCACACGGTAAGCTTCTTTGAGTAATCCCAATCCACCATTGTCGCTCCATAGCGGCACACAGGCAGCTTCTTTGCGTAAGCCCCATCCACCATTGCCACTCCATAGCGGCACATGGGCAGCTTCTTTGCGTAAGCCCCATTTTCTATTACCGCTCCATAGCGGCACTCGGGTAGCTTCCTTGAATAAGCCCAATCCACCATTGCCACTCCATAGTGGCACACGGGTAGCTTCTTTGCGTACTCCCCATCCACCATTTCCGCTCCATAGCAGAACATGTGCAGCTTCTTTGCATAATCCCCATTCACCATTGCCGCTCTATAGCGGCACTCAGGCAACTTCCTTGTATAAGACCCATTCACCATTACTATTCCATAGTGGCACCCGAGCAGCTTCCTCGCATAATCCCCATGCACAATTGCTACTCCATAGCGGCACATGGGTAGCTTCCTTGCATAAGACCCATTCACCATTGTCACTCTATAGCAGCACCCAGGAAGCTTCCTTACATAAGCCACATTCACCATTGTCGCTCCATAGCGGTACACAGGCCTCCCTCGTTGAGTAAGTCCCAATCTCTATCTCCTTGGGCTACAAAACACGCGTAAGACCCTGTTTCCTTTTTGAGCCCCTCCACGTGTAAGCCCCATTCCACTTCTCACGTACGCACCTTTTGCGACGTGATCATCTGGTCTTTGCTGCCTCTTGTTTCTCACACTGATAATGACTCATGTGGGCTTAGAGTAAGCATATACCATGAAATCCATCCTGGGCAGCCTAGAGTGTAAAACCCACATCCCCTTTCTGAACTATGTGGAATTTGATCCTTGTCAAGGCAAGGTACCTATCAATCCTCTATGAGGTTCAAGACCACCATCCATTGGACCCTGGGTCCACATTCACGTCGGTTCCCACACCATCCCGAACTATGAGGACTTTGATCCTTTCCAAGACAAGGTACGTAGGAAGCCTCCCATAGGTTCAAGCCAACACCAGGTCGTTCCAACCCCCTTCATATCGGTTCACCACCCACACCATCCAGAACTACGAGAACTTTGATCCTTGCCAAGAGAAGGTACGTAGGAAGCCTCCTAGAGGTTCAATCCCATCAACCACTGGTCGTTATGAACCCCTTCACATCAGTTTACCAACACTCCCAAACTACGAGGACTTTGATCCATGCCAAGTCATCACACATAAAAAGCCTCCATGAGGTTCATGTGCAACACCCAGTCGTTTCAACCCCCTTCACGTCGGTTCACCCACACCCATTTTTGAACTACGTGGACTTTGATCCTTGTCAAAGCAAGGTATGTAAGAAGCCTCCATGAGGTTCAAGCCCACCATCCACCGGACCCCAGGTCCTCATTCACGTCGGTCCACCGACCCCCACTCCTGAACTATGTGGACTTTGATTCTTTCCAAGGAAAGATACGTACGAAGCCTTCCTGAGGTTCAAGCCCAACAACCATTGGTTCTGAACCCCTTCACATCAGTTCCCACCATTTGGAACTACGTGGGATTTGATCCATTTCTCCTAGATAGGGAATGTAGGAAGCCTCCTTGAGGTTCATCCCCATTAAACGGTAAGCCGTTGTCAACCCCATTCAGTAGTAAGTCATTGAAGTACCCAATCGACGATAATATGTCGTCATATGAACTGCGTCGACTTTGATTCCCTTCTGTGGGGATATGTAGGAAGTCTCTTCAAGGCTCAATTCCAACATCACAATCTCCCTTATGTCACCTCCATTGCACCCCCACCACTTCATTCAAATCTCCATCATCCATCCGGATTCTTACCCGAGCTGTCACATCCCAGTGAGATCATGACACTCATCCCAGCACCACTCCTTACGGCACACGATCACCTAACCATGCGTAAGCCCCAAAAAATCCATAACCATCCACCCAGGAGTATCCCTCTTGCGATGGGCCATTATCCATGTATACTCCCCAACATCTATTCGAGTTGTTTTCCTCTGTGTACACCCTGATTCATCACCCCTTCAAACTATGTGGATTTTGATCCTTGTTGTCTACATAGGGCATGTAGGAAAGCACCATAAGGTTCAATCCCAACCAAAGTTAAACCTTGGTTTTCCCCCATTCTGGGGTGTTCTCTCCCTAATCCGCCCTCTATAGTGTTCAGATCAGCCATTACGGTGTGACATCTCCCCTCCATGGGACGCACCACCTCATATTTGTCCTCACTGGGTGTTCTGATCCATCCATCTTTCCAGTGCTCCCTCCTAGGGATGTACCAATCTAATATGCCCCCATAGGGTGTTATGATCATTTTAATTCCATCTCCATGAGATGTTAAACTCATGGCCTACCTCGTGTTAAACATGAGATGCCTGAGGAAAACCTTGGAAGACACACCTTTGGGGTAACCGTCTCCGCTAGAAATTAAACTTGCGGAATACCCCATGTTAAACATGGGAAGCTGAGGAAAACCTCAGAGACATGCCTCTAGAAGAAGACACCCCATGATCGAAGTGGGGTTCCTCGGGTTCTTCACCATTGAGATGCCCTCTTAGGAGGAATAATACAGGTTACCCAATGTCCACTCATCTAGAGATACCCTAACATGCTTGATGTTGTCATCTACTCCAATCAAAGGTTGTTGCCATGTCAAGACCCCATGGAATGTCCTAATAGAATTCGTGTAATTATGTGGCATCCACAAAGATATGGCACCAAGAATGAGATTCACAAACCATGACATAATCTATAAGGGAGACCCGAACTAGCTAATGATCTCTGTGGAAGAATCCATGGAAGGATGAACCGACATCCCATCATCCCATTTCGATCAAGGAGAAAATGTCCCGGAATAAGTGATGGATTCCACCTACCTTTAGAAAGTGGGAATGTGGGGAAACAATCAGCACATCCTTGAAAGACGGATGCGTGCCCCCAGTGAAAGCGTCAGAAACAACTGCCTTCTCTAAAGAAAACAACACCATAAAGTGATCCTTGAATCAAATGATTCCTTTAGAAGGCAATGACCACACACGAGGAACCTCCCTACCATTTATATTTTTCCTAAAGAATTGATACAGATCATCATTAAGTTTTAATTCCCAAATCATCTTCATAATATAGGGTGTTAATTGGATGCTTTCCAATGATGTTCTTTTATCCTACTCCCTAGATTCTAGGTGTGTTTGGGTAAGAAACCCCATCAAATCCACTCATCACTAGACTCGTTCACAACTTGCACTATCATTATCCATCTTAGGGAATCCACTATCACATTACCTTATCTTGAGGTATTGAAAATGTCATAGTTGAACCCCTAAAGATACTCGACCCAACAACATTACCTCATATTCAAATACTTCTTGGAGAAAATGTATGTCAAACTCTTATAATCTGAATAAATTAGAAATTTATCCCTGAAAAGGTAGTGATTCCACATCTTCAAGATATACATCACTGCTGCTAATTCAATTTCTTGGTATTGATAATTCCTTTCACGTGGTCGGAGCTAGCAAGAGGCACATGCTACCACATGTTCATCCTATATCAACAAACACCCGAGACCCATTCCAGAAGCATCACAATAGACCACATATCCCATTTTAGTTTCTAGTAAGATAAAAGTAGGGGTAGTTCTAAACCACTGTTTGAGATCCTCAAAAGAATCTTGACACTTTGGTATCCACTTAAACCTTTCACTTTTATAGGTATGCAATGTCATAGTCAATGCAAGCCAAGATAAATTCCAAAAAAACTCTTGTTGTACACTATTAGTCCAAAGAAACTCTTGATCTCAAATTCATTCCTCAGTTTCCCCCATGAAATCACTAATCTGATTTTCTTGGGGTCCACTAAAACCCCATGTTCTAAGAACGCGTGGCCTAGAAACGTGACTTCCTGTATCCAGAAGGTGAACTTATAGAGTTTAACATAAAGATAGTTGTAGAGACCCAAATCTTAACGTACATAGACATTACATTACTTTTGTGGAATACTTAGTACATAACAAAAACACACACACAAGGACAGTAATAGTTTAGTGTCTTTAGAAACTCGGAATATAATCTTCTAATCGTGGTGAAAGGTTTTCATCATCTCCCACAAAGATCTTCTTTTTTTAAAACCTAAATCCTTTCTTTATATCCTGGGGAAAAGAAAACATAAAAGGGTGAGCTCAAATTCTCAGTAAGGGTAAACAAAAGAAAAATCAATCACATCATATTCATAAGAACATATCTTTTGGAAATCTTAACCTGCCAAAGAGATCATAATTTCATAACATGGGATAAATCATAGTAGTGAAATGTAATACCAATAATCATAACATAAAACATGAAACATTGTGGCATACACACAGAATCATAGATAATAATTTCTTATTAGTCAAGACTCATTGCCAAGACTATCTTAGTGGACAAAGTCCCTTTCTGAACCGAGTTCACTCCTCGTTTCAGTCCTGTTTCACTGAACCGGTATAACCTATCATTCCAGCCATGTCTATCTCATGAGAGTATAAAATCTTTACCAAATGCATTGGAGGGAGATATAGGTCCCACCCATCTCATAATGATACCATTCTTATGTGTGCCTCAAAATCATAAATCATACATCATTGCATAACCCATGTAATAAAAATGGGAATCTTAAACATTGTGACATCATCAAAAAATTCATATAAGATAAAGGAATTCATAAAAATAATTCCATCACAACATAATCAAATCAATGTAATAACAGGGATATAAACAGAACCCTATATTAGCTTAGATGGAAAATAATTTAGATAAAACACTTGAACTCCATTCTTGAGGAAAATATCCTTTCAAATTCAAAAAAAATTCCTTTCTTAACATATCATACAATTTTAAACTAAAAGAATTTGATTAAAAATAAACTTGAAAACTTGTAAAGTAAGCTTCTGGGAAATATTTTTTTTTTAAAATCCATTCATGATGTATAAGTTAAAAAAACATTCTTCGTAATTTTGTCGGAAAAGACAAAAAGTACCTCGTACGAAAAATGACAAAAGATTCCTTTCATATCCTTTACTAAAAACTCACAGAAGGGTAAAATTGGATTTAAACTATTGTAAGTGGATGGAAACAATATTAAATATTGAGGAAACATGGATGTGGATGATAAAATACACCCCGGTAAATACCAAAGTATAAACAATCTCGGATAAAAATGAGATTGTGATATTTCCCTTACCTTAGGTCTGATTTGCTTCGTAAGTGTCTGAACCTCATGTATAATGATTTAAATAATGTTATTGAATTATTCCAGAATCATACTTATGGTTATGATATCATATATGGTCATATTCTTAGCTTCTTATTAGTAATATTTCATTACTACTTGTTATTCGGGTGTTTATTACTTTTTGATCTTATGTGTGTTTTGTCGAATAAATCATTATTATTCTCTTTAGGTTATAGATACCTCATTTCCAGAATGGTATTAGTGTAATATATATCATATTCATTCATTCAATTCATTTATATAATCATTATGAAATGAAGATCATGTAGAACGAGTCACATCACATCGTGGAGACGGTATTCCGTACGTACGCACGAGTGATGATATCATTCCTATGATCATGGAATTGTATTGGAGTGTATGTATACTATTTTAGAATCAGTATCACTTTATAATAGTCATATATAGTCATTATTTAAACCATTATACCCATTCAATTAAGGTGGTGTTGGAAAATATATTACACCACGGCGTGGAGACGGTATTCCGTACGTACGCACGTGCGGTGATTTCTTTTTCCGTAGGATGGATAGATGGTGAAATAGGGTTGTTTCATACTTATAATAACATATCATTATGTTAGTGATACTGATGTTATTACTTCATAATTAAACAACTAAATAAGAAGAAGTGGAAGAAGAAATAAAGATGAAATAATCGGTAACGGACATTACCTCTTCTTTGAAGTGCTTCTTTGAGACCTCCTTTTAGGGCACTAAAATAGGTCTTTGAAGAAGACCATAATCTCTAGGATGTTTCTAGGGAAGTGGAGAGAAGAAATTTGAAGGGGTTGGACGAGCTTGAAGGCTCAATGTGGTGTGAGGAAGAGGGGGGGTGCCATTTTATAAGGGAGGAGAGGGGCACCTTTGGAATATCTAAAACTATTATTTTATTATAAAGTCAAATTCGGTTCTTAATAGCTCCAAATTGATATATTTCAAAGCTAAGGTGGGTAGGGGTCGAAATCCTCTCATAAAATAGAATTTAGACAAGTTTAGGTATCAATTGTAACCTTATCATTTAGATTTAACTTTAAGTTAGATAATTTAACTTTTACTGTATCTTCTTGTTTTCTTACACTATAAGGTTAATAAACTTACCATATCAAGCCAAAATAACCCCAAGTTGTTTATTATTAATGTATATATCCTTATCTAAGTCATTTGTCTGAACCTTAGATTTTTAGGAATAAAATAACAATTAGTAATATAATATTTGATTTAAAAACTATTTTATATCAATTTTGACACTATTTAGTAATTTATTTTTGTAAAAATCATAACAGAATGATTAGTTCGAACCAAGTTACTTAAATCAATAATAACATGTCATATTAATCTATAAAATTCATTTAATTCATAAAAAGTCTCAAATTACATTTATTTGGGTATTTATAACATCAATTATGTCAATATTTCATTAAGAAGATATTTACTACATCATCATTGTGTCATAAATAAATTAAATTATTTAAAGTCTAAAAATTAAAAATAAAATATCATTATGTAGGAAATATTTTTATCTTTCTAATGAATATTTATAGTGGAATTTATATTATGTATAACCCTATATTAAAAATGATTTACTTATTAAACATTGATTTTAACTATTTTAACCCTTCTTTAAATAAATTAATAATAAATGTCCTAATCTAATCCAATTGGGATTAAATGGTCATATTTTATTCCTAATGTTGTTTTTGGTCGAATTACACTTATCCAATAGAATTAGGACATGTGTTAGGGTAATAATAATACCATTTTTACCCTTAATTACCCTATTTACTTTTAACCATGGTAAAAAAAAGTAAAAAGTCACTATTCACCAAAAATTATTTTCATCTCATTGAACCAAATTTTAGTCCTTGATATTAACCGTGTCTCTCGGATTTTCAAAATTCCACAGACAGAAGTGGTAAAATTATGTTTCATGAAAAATTCAGTTTTTTAACTACCACTTAGTGGTTTCACTATTCATCAAAAAATGAAAGTTTCCAGAAAAATACCAAAAATTAGGCCTATGCTATATTTGATATTATGAATTCAAAAATGATGTCTATTTTATCAAATTCAAAAAATATCAGTTACATTAACTATTTTAAAAATTAATTCCCATCGTCAAAACAAATAGCGTGTTTTTTAAAGATAATAACTATCAAAAGATTGACACTTGTTTATGTCTGGTTTAAATGTGAAATTACATCCAATGAATAACATTGTATTAAATTGTAAAAATATATTCTAAATATACTTTAAAACCACTGAAATTAATAATTTATCACTATTAATTATTTCGATTAAAAAAGTTGTTTTTAATTTAAATTTAGTAATTTTCACTATTCATCAGAATATGAAAGTTATCCGAAAAGTACCAAAATTTCACCCAACGCTAATTTTGATATTACGAATCCAAAAATGAAGTCCATTTTGAAAATAAAATTTACAAAATTTCAAAAAGTGGTTATTACTATTCATAACGGTTAGTTTTAATAATATTTTAATAGCATATCGTTGTTTAGTGAAACTCGGTATTGCGTACTACACAGGCTTTTGAGGAAGGTCGCGATTGCGTGTAATTTAAGGCAAGTCAAGGATGCGTGTTATGTAAGCTTATTTTTGTTTAGCGTACAACACAATACATTAATGAAATCAAAAAGAATATTTTTCATAAAATCTCGGGGTGTTACATTCTACCCCCCTTAAAATGAATTTCTCCCTCGAAATTCGTCGGGGTTATAAATGGTTTACTACTCGAAAGTTTGTTTAATATAAACCCACATCGTAAAAAGGAATACCAAAACATGGCTTTAAAAACTAATGTATGAAATGTAACGGTTAGCCAAATTAACTCATCACTGGGTTTCCACATAGGAGAACATAGGTGAAAATATGGATATGGAAGAAAAATCTAACCATCATGTTCTGATGGAGAGTGGTAGAGAACATGGATATGAAAAATCCAACAATCACAAAGCTATAGATTTGTGATGATCTAAGGTACCATCTGATTTATCGGATATAAGAGCACTATGACAACATTTTTGGTTTTCAAGATCATTTCCCTAAAGTTGATGAAATTGGAATTAGAATAAATACTTTCGTGATTTTGGTATAGTCTCACCGTTGGTAGTTCTTTGGACAATTTCCACTTCATCTCTTAAATAAATGTAGTTGAATTTTTCTTTCGTGATGTGTTAGCAGATCATGTTATAGAATGATGGGTCATTCCATCTCTTTCAAACAAAAGGTTAGCAAAAGTTGTAAATCCATCTTATGGTTAGATTAATCGTATATGGTTCCAAAAATGAACTTATACTTCATATATCATACCTCTTAATAAAATAAAACTAGTTTCTACTAACCAGGGACTTCCTGTAGGCCGGTGGTAGGCGATAAATGCCAGTCGCACTTCAGTTGTGGGTTCGATTCCCTCAGCCTTGTCCGACGCGATGGGCTATCGCCCATCCTGGAGGTTGTCCTTTTTCTAAAACTACATTACTATAACATCCCATCAATAATATCAAAAAAAGTTCTATCCATAAACAATACTAACTTATGTCCAACATAATCCATTCCAATCATTAGGCTTATCCATAATACTGCAGTCCACTCTCATAATATAGTGAAAACAATTACCAGAGAGTTCATATAACTAGCATGTTAATACCATCATTGATCCCCATATATCATGATATATGTGTTGTTGATCACATTCGAAGGCCTTAATCATGTATTCTCTTGAAAAATGAATACCCATTGAATCCTAGTGAAAACATGAGTGCTGTCAAAAGTTAACTCTTTTCACATACCAAAACCTCAAACCATGATATAACGATTTCCTTATATCAGTCATGAGCTCATGAATACTATCAAACATTTCATTTTCTCATTATACCTTCATTATGTGCATATCATCTTTTTTCCAAAAATATCTCAATCACTTTCCATGGTTACCGGTACCATAAAATTATTGAAAACCACAATAGACTAATAACTAAAAATTCTAATATTCCACGATACTATATACAACATTATTTTGTAATCCCATTATATAAACACTTAATCATTCCACCACATCGTTTTCATATTCAACATTTCCAATAGTGATCGCATGTTACTTCCCATTGTCCTTTGCCTTACGTGGTTGCTCAAGTCGATCATCACTAACCCTTGGATTAGGGCATTTATTAGCATAATGCCCCATTTCCCTGCACTTGAAGCATTGAAGTGTTGGTGGTGTGTTCTCTTCAGTCTTTTCTTTATTCACATCATTAGAAACCATTTTTCCATTACTTCAACACTCAGCTACTCGATGACCTTCTTTTCCACACTTAAAAAATCTTCTAGTCCCTTTAAGACAATCTCCACCATGCTTCTTTCCACACTTTGAGTATAAGGAAACATTCATCTTCTTTCCACCATTATTTTGAGATTTCTCCTTGAACTCTATCTTTCATTTCTTGTCAAAACTATTAGATGGATAAGTAACACCAAATTCCATTTCTACCTTGATTTCACAATGCACAATTTCTTCATAGCTACTGAAGTCTCTTATAGCTAATGCCCTTCGAAGATTTGGTTTTAAGCCACTGAAGAATCGATCAACTTTACTTTTAGGTTCGATGATAAAGCCAGATGCATACCTTGCAAGCCTTGTAAAATTAGGTCCGTATACACCAACAGCTTCATCATCCTTTTGATTTAGTTCAAGAAACTCCTTCTCCATCTTTGTTCGAAGAATACGAGGGAAGTACTTATTGAAAAAAAATTTCTTGGACTCATCCCATTCCATGGACTCAATTTCATCTCTTGGCCTCGTATTCTTGATAATATTCCACCATTGATCAGCTTCACCTTCCAAACGATATACTGCTAAGATGACTTTATCATGTTATGAACATTAAAGAACTGAAAATATCTTTTCATTGGTACTAATCCATTGTTCAGCAACAAGTGGATCAGAAGGCCCACTGAAAGAAGGTGGACGTTGCCTCATGAAGGACTCAATAGAATATTGTTCCCTTCTCTACTCATTTGGAAGTCCAGAATGATTCATAGCTTGTGTAAGTATAGTAATAAGATTTTGCACTCCATCTCCCATAACATTTGTTTGTTCAGGAGGACAATCATTGCATTGTCCATTGCATTGATCAACACGGTTCCTTCGGGTTCCAGCCATCGTCTAAAACCGAAAAAGAATAGTGTGAGAGGAAAAAATCATGCTAGGGAAAACAACATAATAAATGGGGAGTACCTTCAATATCTACCATCTTAGGTTTAATTCTAAGATCGTTAGCGCAATTCTAGGACTATAACCTACACGTATACTTAACCTTAGGGACATCCCTAGACATACCTTAGAAATATCTCTAGGGTTCTCACTAAAGTTCTCACATCCTAGTTTCCAATGGTTGACTAAACCTTTCCTCTGATACCAACTGTAGAGACCCTAATCTTAACGTACATAGACATTACATTACTTTTGCGGAATACTTAGTACATAACAAAAACACACACACAAGGACCGTAATAGTTTAGTGTCTTTGGAAACTGGGAATATAATCTTCTAATCTTGGTGAAAGATCTTCAACATCTCCCACAAAGATCTTCTTTTTTTAAAAACCTAAATCCTTTCTTTATATCATGGGGAAAAGAAAACATAAAAGGGTGAGCTCAAATTCTCAGTAAGGGTAAACAAAAGAAATATCAATCACATCATATTCATAAAAACATATCTTATGGAAATCTTAACCTGCAAAAGAGATCATAATTTCATAACATGGGATAAATCATAGTAGTGAAATGTGATCCCAATAATCATAACTTAAAACATGAAACTTTGTGGCATACATGAATAATCATAGAGAATCATTTCTTATTAGTCAAGACTCATTTCCACGACTATCTTAGTGGACAAAGTCCCTTTCTGAACCGAGTTCACTCCTCATTTCAGTTCTGTTTAACTGAAACGGTATAACCTACCGTTCCATCCATGTCTATATCATGAGATATAAAATCATTACCCAATACATTGGAGTGAGATATAGGTCCCACCCATCTCATAATGATACCATTCTTATCTGTTCCACAAAATCATAAATCATACATCATTGCATAACCCATGTAATAAAAATGGGAATCTTAAACATCATGACATCATCAAACAATTCATATAAGATAAAGGAATTCATAAAAATAATTCCGTCACAACATAATCAAATCAATTTAATAATAGAGATATAAACAGAACGCTATATTATCTTAGATGGAGAATAATTTAGATAAAACACTTGAACTCCATTCTTGAGGAAAATATCCTTTCAAATTCAAAAACATTTTCCTTTCCTAACATGTCATACAATTTTAAACTAAAAGAAGTTGATTAAAAATAAACTTTAAAACTTGTAAATTAAGATTCTTGGAAATAATTTTTTAAAAAAATCCATTCATGCCTTATAAGTTAAAAAAACATTCTTCATACTTTTGTCGGAAAAGTCAAAAAGTACATCGTACGAAAAACGAAAAAAGATTCCTTTCATATCCTTTACTAAAAACTCACCGAAGGGTAAAATTGGATTTAAACTATTGTAAGTGGATGGAATCAATATTACATATTGAGTAAACATGGATGTGGATGATAAAATACACCCCAGTAAATACCAAAGTATAAACAATCTCGGATAAAAATGAGATTGTGATTTTTCCCTTACCTTAGGTCCGATTTGCTTTGTAAGTGTCCGAACCTCCTGTATAATGATTTAAATAATGTTATTGAATTATTACAGAATCATTATTATTGTTATTATATCATATATGGTCATATTCTTATCTTCGTATTAGTAATATTTCATTACTACTTGTTATTCGGGTGTTTATTACTTTTTGCTCTTATGTGTGTTTTGTCGAATAAATTCTTATTATTCTCTGTAGGTTATAGATAACTCATTTCCAGAATGGTATTAGTGTAATATATATCATATTAATTCATACAATTCATTTATATAATCATTATGAAATAAAGATCATGTAGAACGAGTCGCATCACATCGTGGAGACGGTATTCCATACGTACGCACGAGTGATGATATCGTTCCTATGATCATGGAATTGCATTGGAGTGTTTGTATACTATTTCAGAATCAATATCACTTTATAATAGTCATATATAGTCATTATTTACACCATTATACCCATCCAAGTAAGGTGGTGGTGGAAAATAGTTTACACCACGGCGTGGAGACGGTATTCCGTACGTACGCACGTGCGGTGATTTCTTTTTCCGTAGAATGGATAGATAGTGAAATAGGGTTGTTTCATACTTATAATAACATATCATTATGTGAGTGATACTGATGTTATTACTTCATAATTAAACAACTAAAGAAGAATAAGTGGAAGAAGAAATAAAGATGAAAGAATCGGTAACGGACATTACCTCTTCTTTGAAGTGCTTCTTTGAGACCTCCTTTTAGGGCACTAAAATAGGTCTTCGAAGAAGACCAGAATCTCTAGGATGTTTCTAGGGAAGTTGAGAGAAGAAATTGGCATGGTTTTGATGAGCTTGAAGGCTCAAAGTGGTGTGAGGAAGAGGGGGAGGAGGTTCCCTTTTATAAGGGAGGAGAGGGGCACCTTTGGAATAACTAAAACTATTATTTTATTATAAAGTAAAATTCGGTTTTTAATGGCTCAAAATTGATATATTTCGAAGATAATGTGGGTAGGGGTCGAAATCCTCGCATCCAATAGAATTTAGACAAGTTTAGGTAACAATTGTCACCTTATCATTTAGATTTAACTTTAAGTTAGATAATTTAACTTTTACTGTGTCTTCTTGTTTTCTTACACTATAAGGATAATAAACTTACCATATCAAGCCAAAAGAACCCCAAGTTGTTTATTATTAATGTATATAGCCTTATCTAAGTCATTAGTCCAATCCTTATATTTTTAGGAATGAAATAACAATTAGTAATATAATATTTGTTTTAAAAACTATTTTATGTCAATTTTGACACTATTAAGTAATTGTTTTTTGTGAAACCCATAACAGAATGATTAGTTCGAACCAAGTTACTTAAATCAATAATAACATGTCATATTAACCTATAAAATTATTCTAATTCATAAAAATTCTCAAAGTACATTTATTTGGGTATTTATAACATCAATTATGTCAATATTTCATTAATAAGATATTTACTGCATCATCATTGTGTCATAAATAAATTAAGATATTTAAAGTCTAAAAATTACAAATAAAATATAATTAGGTAGGAAATATTTTTATCTTTCTAATGAATTTTTATAGTTGAATTTATCTTATGTATAACGCTATATTAAAAATGATTTACTTATTAAACTTTCATTTTAACTATTTTAACCCTTCTTTAAATAAATTAATAATAAATGTCCTAATCTAATCCAAGTGGGTTTAAATGGTCATATTTTATTACTAAGGTTGTTTTTGGTCGAATTACACTTATCCAATAGAATTAGGACATTTGTTAGGGTAATAATAATATCATTTTTACCCTTAATTACCCTATTTACTTTTAACCGTGGTAAAAAAAAGTAAAAAGTTACTATTCACAAAAAATATTTTCATCTCATTGAACCAAATTTTAGTCCTTGATATTAACCGTGTCTCTCGGATTTTCGAAATTCCACTCACAGAAGCGGTAAAATTAAGTTTCATGAAAAATTCAGTTTTTTAACTACCACTTAGTAGTTTCACTATTCATCAAAAAATGAAAGTTTCCAGAAAAATACCAAAAAATAGGCCTAAGCTATATTTGATATTATGAATTCAAAAATGATGTCTATTTTATCAAATTCAAAACATATCAGTTACATTAACTAATTTTAAAATTAATTCTCGTCGTCAAAACAAATAGCGTGTTTTTAAAAGATAATAACTATCAAAAGATTGACACTTGTTTATATTTGGTTTAAATGTGAAATTACATCCAATGAACAACATTGTATTAAATTGTAAAAATATATTCTAAATATACTTTAAAAACACTGAAATTAATAATTTATCACTATTAATTATTTCGATTAAAAAAGTTGTTTTTAATTAAAATTTAGTAATTTTCACTATTCATCAGAATATGAAAGTTATCCGAAAAGTACCAAAATTTCACCCTAAGCTAATTTCGATATTCTGAATCCAAAAATGAAGTCCATTTTGAAAATAAAATTTAAAAAATTTCAAAAAGTGGTTATTCATATTCATAACGGCTAGTTTTAGTAATATTTTAATAGCATATCGTTGTTTAGTGAAACTCGGTATTGCGTACTACACACGCTATTGAGGAAGGTCGTGATTGCGTGTAATGCAAGGAAAGTCAAGGATACTTGTTGTGAAAGCTTCTTCTGGTGTAGCGTACAACACAATACATTAATGAAATCAAAAAGAATATTTTTCATAAAATCTCGGGGTGTTACAATAGTGTTCTCAAAGAGTTCCTTGAACGTTTCTCAAGTACTTCCCATGATCTTATTCTATCCCAAATTAAACCAGGATGTCATCCACAAACATGAAAAAAAACAAGTCAAGGTACAGATAGAACACCCAGTTCGTAAGAGCTGTGAAAACCACTTGGGCTTTCATTAACCCAAACATCATGACCAGATATTCAAGGTGGACATACCTAATTCAAAAGGATATATTAGGAACATATTTCTCTCTGAAGCTAACATGATGATACCCAAAGTGCATTTTAATCTTAAGAATCTACCTTACCCCTTGATTAGTTCAAAAAAATCATCAATGTGGGGAAAGGTGTATTTTCTATTGATGGTTACCATATTCATCTTCTGAAAATCAATACACAATTGAAGAGATCCATCAACCATTTTAGAAAACAAAACAGGTGTGGCCCAAGGAGAGACACTCAGGATAATGAATCCTTTGAATTCCAAATCCTTCTTTTGTACATTTAATTCCCTAAACTCAGTGGGGTCTATATGTTACGAGGGAAGAGACATAGATTGTGTTCCATGTCCCAAGTTGATGGTGAACTCCACATCCCATTCTAGAGTGAAACCCAATAAATCATCTAGAAACACCTCTAGAAAGTCATCCACTGTAAAAGGCAATCCATCCTCAAAAACACCACCATCATGCTCTAACATGAATGATGAAACCTAGAAATCAAGGTTCCCAAACTCCAAAAGCAGAGGTCCTTCTCACCCTGATCGAGGATCCCATTCACCTTGAAATACCTGGGTACTCAAATCAGGTGCCACAAATGTTCCCCACTAATGATAAAAATCAACATACACCTTGTAACACACCATCCAATCCATGCCCAGAATTATATCGAAGTGGTCCATTTCTATAATCAAAAGGTCTCATTCAATCTTAACCCCTGATAGAGTAAAGGAAAAAATATGGACATCTAAAACCATGTTCCCTCTTATTTCCAAGTGGCATCCCCAACTCTATCATATAAGGCATAATCTCAGTTGGAAATTTCAACAATTCCACCATACAGGTAGAAATAAAATAGTTATAAACACTTTTGTCAACTAAAATAATAGTTATAGATGATGAAATAAAAATAGTACCTCAAACTATTATTGGTCCTACATCTGATTCCACTGGTACCTAATCCATAGCATAAAGATATTTCATCTCTTCTGATGCATGTAGTTGATTACTAACCTGAAACTATTCATTAAGTTGACTTTTCCCATAAGAGTATCCATCCTAACCACCACACCAAATAAATCTAGAACCTATAGTCCTTGATGCATCGTACTGATGTGGAAATTACCTACGTTTTGAAGTGCCTACACCACTTTGATTCGATAACTCACTCTTATAGACAACTACAAATTGACCAAGAACCCACACTAATGGTAGGTTCTAAGTTAAACTAGACATGATAACGGCATGTGCCCTGATATTCCACACTGGTGGCACACAAGTGACCCGCGACCATTGGTTGTAGATGAAGGAGGTCAGTAAGGTTAGCCTAAACTACCACCTCCCATCTTCTCTTACTCATTGCACTTCCTTTTCTTTTTATAAGAACCACCATCGCCCTGTCCCACTGCTGATACCACCCTAGAAAAATCATAATTGTCAACACAATCAATATATACCATTAGGGATTAGTCAACTACATCGGCATAGCTCTTTAATTTACATAATAAGATAGGGGGCCGAATGTCCGGTTACATCCACATTTCAAAAAATGGGTCATTGTCTGAACATGGGAAACTACCTCTAGTGTGAAACAGATAAACTCTTTGAAACAGTAGGAATATTCCAACACTTTCTGATACTCCTGAGGGAGATCAAAAAACTCTTGGGGCTTGGTAGGGACCAAATTAACAAGGTAATACTGCTCATTAAAGAAAATTTTGATGTAATTACAACCCATATGCTCATGCCTCCAAGCTTGGACCACTGACTCCCACCACCTACGATAGGACCTTCCAACATGAAAAAATAACACTTCACTTTGACTACTTTAGGATTATCAAGAAACCCAAAAATCATCTCAATATTTTCAACCCACTCCCCAAATTCATAGGGGTTCATGCTACCTTGGATGTAAGGAGGTATGTTCTTTAGAAACTCCTGAGCCTTTTCCTTTTCTAGACCCGGTTCAACTTCCTTAGCATGATTAGGACATGATCTTTATCCCTGATCCAATGATTGGAAAACCCAAACCACTACTTCCACTAATATCTGATCAAATGGTGAGGGAGAACTCTCTACAGCCTCTTCCCATAGTTTCACATGAAGTCTTCAGAGAGGCATAATGATACATCATTTAACAAAACCAAATAAACTATCAATACATTATCTAGAGATTTTAGCAATAATAACTTTGTAACACTCCCATAAGTCAAAATAGAACCATAAAAACACAACATCTATTTAAACCAATCCACCCCCACTCGATGTCCATGCATAGTCTATATATTGTACACAACACCTCTAGGGGAATTCAAAGAATATCCCATTCATCCCATAGTGACACAAGGCCTTTCATAATGTGTTTTGTCCATATAACCCACTCACAACCAGAACCTCAAGCCCTGACAGTCCTATATCTTTTCTATTTAGACACTACCAAATAACATGGCCTGGAAAAAGGGGTAAACCTGATATGATACCATTTTATCACGAATCAAGCCAAGCTTCCATCCAACCCAACACACTACTTGACCTTTGGTATGGACCGAAGGGAATTCCCAATCACCGTGAGATAGCAACCAATTCCTAGGCATCAAGAAACACCTTTGGAAACCATTTCTCACATGAGAACCAATTACAAAACACCACATTAATCAAAAATAACATCATAACAAACATCCATAATATAAAGGATAAAAATATAACACTGTAATAAGATTTGATCATTTAGATTTTACAACCAAAAACCAAAAAAACCAAAAAAGTGTATGGGAACCAACTATACCAACAAGACTCCATGCAAAATTTTGGTCAACACCACCATTACACCTCCACCAACAACTTCTCGAGAGTAAACCACTACCACATAGAACCACCATAACAACTATATAAAATCTTTATTTTACTTGGGTCAAACATAACAAGGTATACATACATTTGAGGGTGTATGTAGGGCGTGAGTCAACTTGCTCAGTAGGATACCATCAAGATAGATTCCATGAAATAATATTATGAGAAAAATTAATATGCTTGTTTTTATGGAAAAGAAATGTACAATTTAATTAAAACATGATTTTAAATAAAATAGGAAATAACTATGATAATAAGATGAATGATAAGTATAACATAGGCACCGTAGAAAATTACAATGTTACTAGGGTTTGAAGGTTCCTAGGATCCTTATACTCTCAATAATCAAATCTAAAAAATGTAATGGTCCATGCTCAATCCACCAGTCCCTATCACATAAATGTTTAGTTAGTGTTGTTACGTAAATCCATATTAGGGAGACTGAGCATCGGCCCCACCGACTTGTAAAATGTACTAGACATAGTCTTCCCACCTAGATACCTAACATTACCTTTTGCTCAATTTTAGTATCTATATCAAATGATATACATCTTATATAATCACACTTCCAACAATATAAACATACATTTCAAATAACCATTAACAATAGGAAATTCATTATTAAACCCTTTTTCACCCCAAAACACTTGGAAAATATGTTTCACACCACCCACACAATTTATAAAACCATTTTAAAACCAAATAAAGCATATTAAACTCATTAAAAATGACAAATAATGAAACCACCTACCACTTTCTTGATATCTCCACAAAATCAGGTGGAAACCACCAACCACACCACGTAGATACACTAGAGAAGCAAGAGAACACCGTAACCATAAATATTTAACACAAAGAAAAAGTATATTTGAACCCAAAATAGGTAAATAACCTTTATAGAAAAATAAAACCCAAAAGAGGAAGAAGGATAGACCAATAAAGGAGTAGAAAAGAGAAGAGGAGAAGCTTACTTGAAGGTTCCTTAAAGATCCAGAGTCAAATCCCCACAAAATGGAGTCCAATGGAGGAGAGGGAGGGAGGAGTGACTAGTCCAAGAGGGAAGAATGGGGAGATTTATGGGTGATTTAGGGATAATATTAGAGAGGGTAAAAACAATAATTTCAACATTTTAAAGATCTAAAAGGTCACACAGTTTGACCACATGGTTTTTCAAACCGTGGGACAACCATGTGGAACCTCTATCTAAGAGGAAAGATGACTGCACCATTTTCTTTGAGGGGATCACACCATGCTCCTAGTCATGTTCCTCAGATAGTGCCACTTTCCTAGACACATAGTTATCCCTAAAGGTCTTCATGCCTATGTTCTAATCCATGTGACATAGACAGTTCCATTGTCCTAGGATATAGTTTCTACTAACTATGCGCCGACCATGCACCTCCTTCTACCCATCCTACAAAACTCTATTTTATTCAAAAAAATGTCAATAAATCTAAGGGATAAAGATAATACCAAAATAAAAAAGGAAAATTCCTCAAAATAAAACCACATATTTGAGAACCCAATTATCATGATGTCACATAATCAATGACACATTTACTACCTAGTAACGTTCGAATTATCTCAATATCATCCCATGCCTGATGCCAATACTCGATTTACATTTGATGGAACATCAAAACTCACATCTGGAATTCACCATGGAATCATAATAAGCCCCAATTCACCTTCTCATTAGAATAAAATTACCAAAATACTATCCCAATGACCAATATCTTATACACAAGGCCCTTTAACACAATGTTTATATTACCAGTGAATGACATCATACTCACTAGGATAGGAGTGAACTTTTAATCACCTCATGAGACCAATTTCCAATCATCATATCCCATGTGTTTTCCATCACTAAACATCATGGATAGACATGGCCAAAACTGCTCACACCAGAGTGACACTATGAAACATAATTTTGTCCCATGTTCCGGACCCACGGGAAGGTCACTCATGGAAACCACTAAATTTAATTCATAATTAAGGTCACCACCCTCAAATAGTTAATAAGAACTCCCCACTAAACATCATTACATATACCACTCCTCATGCATACACTTGTCATTTTATATCATAAATTATTTTGTAACACTCCTCCTAATCCACTCTTATCACTACCAACCCCTACCATCGTCATCCTCATCATAGAGGAGGCCCTCGACATTTTCATCAAATGCCTCATGCCACCATGATTGAAATCCTCTTATTAAATGTCGATCTAGACTCATACATAGACATCACCAATTCAAAATTCAATAAGTACCACATGTGATCATCATGAATCGCCTCGATATCTTCAAAACATAACTAAAATACACTCTAGTGCCACTTGATCATAGAACTAGTCTAACACTCCTACAAGTCACTATCTCCCAAACTAGGTTCACGCACATAAACCATTAGAAGATCATGACTCATTAATGTTAGTTTCACCTAACCAAAATCATCCAAGATGATCACATCTATAAAGGTCCTATCATCTCACACATATCAAGGATCACCACCCAAAACCATTTACAATTCCCTTAACATAAGTAAGTTCCATCCAAATAGGATTGTTATAGGAACTCCTCTTAAAAATAAGCAACTTCACTACTACCATGATTTATTACATGAATTCCTACCAACCGATGTCATTCCAAATTCTAGAGTGTCTTCACATGCTCTCACCGAACAACAATGTATTTATTAACAATAGGTTTAGGAACCAGAATAGTCTTAATCATCAAAACCATACTCGAAACCATGGTGCTAGAACTCAAAGTTATTGATCACATAAATCCCATGGAATCACCGTGCCATCATCATATATGTTTCCCTCTGGAATTGGGGATGATCTCATTGATTTAAGAATCAAACATTCCAAGCGGTTTATAATGGGTCTGTTCATTGAACCGTAAACATCTAATGATTCCATATCCATTTGAAACTACTTTCCAAAGGTATCCGCTCATTAGTTGTGGACTAATGAGGCTTAGGGATTTGCATTGGTCGAGAAGATGGGAGGTCAGACTCATCACACCTTTTTCAGGGGAATTATTATCTACTCCGGGACTCTCTTTATAGATTTAAGTTATGTTCGTGAATACTTATTAGATTACCAAGTATAAAAGGAGTTTCTTTTAGATCTGACAATCAATGATTGATATTTAGGAAATTTAGAGGATCTTTTATATGTATTATAGGTTCTTCATTGATATTGAATCATCTGTATTTGTTTAGAGATTCTTAGCCAATGGTATCCTTCAATACATAAAAAGTCTCTTGGTCATTATGATGACCATATTAGTTTTAAAGCCACTCAGTGGGGCACTTGAATTTTATTTTCATTTCGAAGGACATTGATTATTTCAGAGTTGGGATCATTCCCACAGATAGGCTACCTACATATCTTTTGTTTTGGAAAAGGAATAATAAACCACATATTTTGAGTAAGGGAATATGAGGTTTATGCATAATTGATGGCTCAGAGAAAGATGTCATGATTAATTTTACACTCTAAGCTCACGTGAGTCATGCTCGTTGTGAGAAACAAGAGGTATTGGTGAAACCAGGCAATTTTTCCACGAAAGACACAATGATGTGGTGCTTACGTGTGTATGAATGCCCAAATAGATGAGGATTAAGATTTACTTCAGGGAAAAAATCTAGGAACAGGGTCCATAAAGGTATATGTGCTTCATTTAGATTTGGATACTCTAATCACGGGGCTTACTCCTAAGGAGGATTCCCACGTTAGGAGGGGACTTATGATTGGGTTTTACTCCTAAGAAGGAATCCCAGATCAAAAGTAAATTATGACTGGTTAAGAGAGATTAAGGCTGGGGCTTACTCCTGAGAATAAGGCCCAGGTTAAAGGATTGGAAAAAATTAAGTGGCATGGGGATTACTCACGAAGAGGATGCACATATTTGAGATTGGGTCTTGGTCTTGAAAAGGAATCCCAGGTTAAGAGAATTATAGTTGGGGATTTATCCTAAGGAGGATGCCCATATTTGGGAATTTTAAGATTGGGGCTTGGGGATTACTCCTAAGGAGGATGTCCAAAATTAATGGGAATTATGACTGGGACTTACTCTGGAAAAGGAAGCCTAGGTTAAAGAGGACTTGGGGCTTACTCCTAAGGAGGATGCCCAAGTTTGAGAACTATGACTGGGGATTATTCTTCAAAAGGAGGCCCAGGTTAAAGAGGACTTGGGGCTTACTCCTAAGGAGGATGCCCAGATTTGAGAATTATGACTGGGGATTATTCCAGAAAAGGAGGCCCAGGTTAAAGTGGACTTGGGGCTTACTATTAAGGAGGATGCCCATATTTGAGAATTATGACTGGGGCTTATTCCTGAAATAGAGGCCTAGGTTAAGGGGTTCTCTCATCTTAAAGGATGAGTTTGAATGAATGAAATCTCAATATTTAGTGACATAAAGATGTGTAAATCACTAGGTTTTAAGAGATATTCCACATAATTCCTTTCAGATAAGGAAGTTAATTAAGAAAACATTCCATAAATGGATTTGAATAATGTCTTGAAGACTGAATCTTGAATAGGAGAGGTGGAATGGTATAAGAGGGGATAAATGGGAAAGAAGGGCACCCAAAAAGGCATGGGTGCGCAAGTCCTGGCTGGCGCACAGGTACTGTGTGGGCACGAAAGTCCTGGTCGCGCAGGTATACTTGCACGACACATGGGTACTTGCGCGATTGTTAACCAGTAGGGTAACATTTGGGCGATCCTTGACCAAAGCCTTTATAATTATCCTGAGGTACTTCTAGAAGAGAGGTGTGCATGTTTTGGTGAATAAGTAGGGCGGCACGCAAGTATGTTCATTTCCCTTAAGGGTAAAACACCTGAGGCGTGCAAGTGTTAGTGAATTATAACACATAGACCTTTCTCCTCTTTTTTATACCTTCCATTCTAGGTAATGAATTACCTTAGAAGTGTTTGGAAGAACTGAAGAAGAGACTTGAGAGTTCAGAGCTCTATATCAGAATTCTGAAAAAATTCCTCCCCGAAATGGGGGTTCCATCGGGGGTATTTATAGGCTGGAGAAGACTCCGGGCGGTTATCACCTAGGACGTGCAAGTGACTTGCGCGGCCAACTTCTGCGTGCAAGTGTACTTGTGCGACCATTGTATAACTTGCGTGACCCTTGTGTAATGTTCTTCTTATTCCTTCCTTTGTCAATTTTTGATATTTTTCCAATGGTTGAATCACTTTGAGCTAAGATATTCCCCTTTTCCAATATTTAGACTCTGTGACAAAATGAGCATCAACAAAAGTCCCCCCTCAGAGTTGGATCCAAAAGAAATGAGGATTTGACTCTGAGGAAATAAAGAATCAAAAGGAAATTGGGGCGTGCAAGGTATGGCGTGCAAATGAACTTTAGGCGCGCAGGGTATGGTGCACAGGGTCTGGTGCGCAGGGGTACGGCCTTGTCTATAAATAGAGGGCCTCATTTCTGTACAAAGCATCAGGATCTTTATTGTTTTTTGCTCTCGGCACGCAAGTTGCCTCTCGTCTCTCGCTTGTTCACTCTTCTTGCTTCTTGCATCACGCTTCTGTTGAGGTATTTAGACTTGCATGGTGAAACCTACGCGCCCAATACTTTCACGACCGAAGGAGACTTGCACGCCAACTATGGGACTTGCGTGACTTAATGACTCATCAAATTTCTTCAAATCCTTCACAAATTTTATGAAACATTAACATACTTTAAGAGTTAATTACTCAACTTTTGGGCAGATCAAATGGCTCTAAATAGAATCGGAACGGCTGATGAACTGGCAAGAAAGTGACTTGATTATATGATGAGCATCATTGGCCATGATTACTATGATATCTGCGACAACACACTCCCAGATTTGGCTACGCACTTGCAGAAATATCATCTTAATTTCCCACAGAGAATCTACCTGCCTCTTTATAGTCATACTCATCTGCAAGGAGTCAATGTTACAGATGCAAAGAACTATATGCCTGAGATGTAGTTGCACTGCTACTAATCTATTTCGGTTATACTGTGCATTAAGATCAACAAAAATGGTGTGAACTTTCAAATTTTTCTTCCATGTAATTTCCTTGCAGATATGAAAATGGAAAACCCATCGGATGAAATGTGTTTCGATGCTGGATGGTGGAGAGAATAAAAACATGCCATTAGAACAATATCTGAAAAGAGCACTCTCTTCAAATGGATCTTTACTTCCAATTCTTCATTCTCAAATCCATGTATCCATCTTCCAAGTATCTTGGACAGAAACAGAGTCACTGTTTGATCAGCAGAAAATTTTCTCAAACCGCACTCAAGAACATTCTTTTACAATTGTTCCAAGAAGAGGTGGTATTACTACATCTCTTATTGTATCTAGTTGAATGAATGAATTCCAGGTGGTTGCTGATGAAGCTCAGGATGTCGTAAATCAAATGAAGAGTTATGTTGAATGTCTTTTGTAATTCTTGAAAAAGAGAAGAGACTTCAGTCTGTGGATATCCTTCTAACTCTTGTGCATCAATTAAAAACACTTTCATCTTCAATCATTTTTGCATGCATTTTCCTGCTACCTGCTTAAAATTTTACTTAAGACAATGGTTTCAGTAAGAATAGTTTGATTTTTACTAGGATTATTATAAATAACCCTACAAAATTTGAATATATAAATTGATCAATATTACCTAAATCATACAATATGTATGTTTAGGGTGCTGGAACTTGACTTTTATTCAGAGTTCCCTTGTCTTTTGTGGGCAATTTAAAGTCATGCACGTCGGACATAAAGAGGCTAATGTTTAAGGTCGAAATAGCTTTGACCGAAATGGATTAAAATTGACTCAATTCCCTAACAATTCATCTGAAAACATATTACCGCACTCAAGTATGATGGAAAATATGTAAACTATGACTTAAGAATATTTGAATTTGAGGAATGATATGAAAAAGAGCTAAAAAGCATTAGAAGAAGTAGTTCCCAAGAATGAAGTTACCATTATTTAAAAAACTTGTTAGGGGGTTGAATTATGCAGGACCACCTAAGGGAATTGGATTCATAGTCCAATAAATAGCATCTTTTGGCTGACAGGTCCGTTATGTAGACTACTTATGCAAGGCCACCTAAGGGCATGTGCTGCATAGTCAGGCAAAACAACTCTCAGAAATTTACTTTCCTAGTGCTAAAGAAGCCAGTGAAAGTTTATGGAGAATCAAATTTTTCAAAGTATAGAGTTTTTTGTATGGAAAGAGGTACTTGAATATGGAGAAGATATTTCCAAACAAGATTATCGAAGTACTGGATGGATATCACTCCTAAAAAGGTCTGACCCAAACATAGATAAGGAGAATATAAACCATAGACTTGAATACAATCAGATCATGAAAAAGGATATGGGAAAAATATGTTAAGGATTGATATTTTTTGCGGATCCCTACATATTATCAAGACAAATAAAGAAAAAAGAGGTTTTCATTCCAAGAATGAATTTACCGCTATTTAACAAACCTGTTAGGGGGTTTAATTATGAAAGTCCACCTAAGGGCATTAACTAGATAATCAAATAATAGCATCTTTTTGCTGACAGGTCTGTTATGTTGACTGTTTATGCAAGGCCACCTAAGGGCACGTGCTGCATGGTTAAGAAAAATAACTCTCAGAATTTCAGTCCTTTTGTGATTAGAAGTTAAGAAAAGGGTTATGAAGATCTAAAAATATTTAAGATTAGGATTATGACACATAAAGATGGGTATTTTCTAATGTATGTAGAGATACACAGATCAATGCTAACCATAATCATGTTGTTACTGGGTCCTGAATGGAAATGTTGGACTTTACTACGTATCCCATAAGGATGGGAATCAAGACATACATAGTTCTTAGACTACATTTTAATGTCGTGTGAGACAAAAGGATTGGATATCTTAGTTTAGGGTCATAGAGCTTGGACCATTATAAGAAATACATAGTGTGTGTTTTCATGGGGACTTTTTAGCCAGGGGACTAAAAGAGGAATTTGGGTTTAGGCCCAGAAGACTTAGGGCTGGATTCGAGGGACACTTGAACATTCCTACGTATCCCATAAGGATGGGAATCAAGCCCACGTAGTTCTAGAAATAACCTCTATACAAATTTGATTCATACATGTTAAGGGTGAAAGGGGACTTTAGTGCAATGATGGTTTAACCCAAGATAAAAGGTACGAGCATTGCCGTGTATGCATGTAGTCTTTAGAATATAATATGATTGAAAATCAATGTAAATAATTATTCCCTCTCGGGTGAGGGTATCAAAGAATATTGTAGTTTATTATCATACTGGACAAAAGTGTTGTATAGTTTAACGTCATATAGAATGGACGAAGGTGAACCAATGTAAAGATATTGATTCTGGGGGGCGGTTTTACGAATCAACATTGTATGAGATGAAAGTGAACTGACATGAAGGGATTGGTTTTGGGCTTGTACCTTCGGAGGTTGCCTATGTATCCATCCTAGAAGGAAAGGATCAAAGTCCACGTAGTTAAATTAAAAAAATGAATTAGTGATCAAGTTGTCCTTGGGGACAACGATCTAAAAAATAGTGTTGGGACATACACATGGTTAATATCCCAGAGAGAGTGTTATGGTTGAATTTTTCTATAAGCTCAGGTGAGTCCTACTCAGTGTGAGAAACAATAGGTAGCAACAACCATAACGATGCACAGTTTAATGTCACGTAGGACATATAAAGGGACTATGCAGTTTAAAGTCTTGCAGTTAGGACAAAGGAGTACACCATTTAACGTCACGTTGGACGTATTAGGGAATTTTTCAGAGTTTAACGTCATGTTGAATGAAAAAGGGATGATATAGTTTAGGTTCATGTTGGACGTAAGTGTGAATAGTTTAAGGTCGTATGCATGGACCGTTGGTTATGTAGTTTAACGTCTTGATGGATGTAAGGGACTTCTATATAGTTTAACATCATATAGAAAGGACGATGAAGGGGGACACCGTTTAAAGTCATGCTGGACATAAGGGAAGTGAAAATAGTTTAAGGTCATATGCATGGACTGTGGATGTATTTAGTTTTTATACAAAATATTTCTTCAGAAATCTAGCATTGGTTGGAGTAGTTATGAGTTCTCCATGCATTGAGATTAAAGAATAAGCTCCATTGGAGTAGACCTTATGTATTGAGTAAGGTCCTTCTCATTTTGGCTCAATCTTGGGAGGTCTCTTTCCTAGTATCATTGGAGTTCTAAGAACTAATACCAATTCTCCCAGAGTGAATGAATGAAGACGAACTTTTTTGTTAAAAGCTCGTGCTATTCGATTCTGATAGAATTCTAAGTGGTGAAAAGTGCACAATATTTTCTCATATAACAGTTCCAATTCATTCAATCGCTTTTGATACTGTTCATCTGTAGATGACTAATCACAAATGGCTACTCTGAGCGAGGGTAGTTGAACTTCAATGGGCAAGACTGCTTCTGTTCCATATACCAGTGAATATGGAGTTGACCGCGTTGCAGTGCGAGTGGTAGTCCGATAATCCCATAAAGCATGAAAGAGTTTATTATGCCATGAATTCTTATCTTTATTAGCCATATTTTGTAGTATATTTGAAAGAGGCTTGTTGAAGGCTTCTATCTGGACATTGGCCGCTGCATGATACCGAGATGAATGATTGGATTTGATGTTGTATTCATGATAAAACTTCTTCAACTCAGATGAACAGAATTTGGTGCCATTGTTCGTCAATATGGTATGAGGGGCACCAAATCTGGTAATGATGTTAGACATGATGAAGCTAACAATGCATTTAGAACTGACTTCCTTGAGAGGTATTTCCTCTGCCCATTTGGAAAAGAAGTCAGTAGCAGTAAGAATATACTTAAACTGCTTGGCCATAGCTGAAGGGTAAGGTCCCACCACATCCATTCCCCATGTGGAAAATGGCCATGAGTATTTAGCTATATAAAGAAACTCTGGAGGTTGATTAATGAAGTTGGAATGTACTTGGTATGAATGACACTTCTTTGTAAAATCAACACAATCTTGTATCATTGAAGGCTAAAAGTACCCATGCCTTCGCATCTGATCAGATAGTCTATGTCCAGACTAGTGGGCACCACAGACTCCCGCATGAAATTCTTTCATGATAGTCATTGTCTCTTAACCATCAATGCATCTGAAGAGAACTCCATCAAAACCATGTTTGTAGAGAATTATCTCTAGGTGATCTGGGCTATCATAAAGAGTAAAATTGACCACACGTCTCCGAATTTGTTCTTTCTCGTCTCTATCAGGTGGAAGTGTTCCATTTTGAAGGTATTCCCTGATAGGTGACATCCATCCTATAGTATGACCATACAGCTCTGAATGGGACTAATTTCATTAATTTCCTCTGTTCTGATTTGAACATAAGGTGAAATTGCATGACGGTGGACAATATTGATGGTTGTCCCGTCTCGATTTGGATCTGCCAGAGTTGTGGCTATATTAGCCAGTACATCAGCTTGAGCATTTTGTGATCGCGGGACATAAGAAAATGCCGGTTCCGAAGGGAATTCCACCATTAACTCTTTGACGTAATCATACAAATGGATTAATTCTTCTTTTCTGGGGGCATAATCCCCATTTACTTGTTTGATTACTAGGTCTGAATCACCTTTCACCTTTAAGTGATTCACTTGTGCTTGAAGCGCCAATTCCAAACCTGCGATGAGAGCTTGGTATTCTGCTTCATTATTGGTACCACCTTCCCACAATAAGAAGGAATAAGGTAACACTGCCTTTTCTGGAGAAATGAGCACAATTACTAAGCCAACATTGTTGAATTTAGGATTTTCCATTTTCCTCCCTGTTGGACTTCTGGAAGCACCATCAAAGTACATTTCC
Source organism: Viscum album (assembly GCA_963277665.1). Lineage (NCBI taxonomy): Eukaryota > Viridiplantae > Streptophyta > Magnoliopsida > Santalales > Viscaceae > Viscum > Viscum album. The sequence goes on from OY728140.1 coordinate 130,368,999, forward strand.
CATGTCTGAGGACTATCCTGTATAGAGAAGACTTCTTCATCATGGAGTTCAATATCTGAAGATGTGTCTTCCACTGAAGGGTGTTCAGCTAGGAAATCAGCCAGATATTGGCCCTTTATTTCCATTTGAGACACATACTAAATATCAAATTGCTGCAAAATAACTACCCACCTTTCCAGTCGTTATGTAAGCATTGGACAACTAAGGATGAATATGAGAAGGTTACTATGAGATACCAATTGGACCTCGTGGTGTTTCAGGTAGTTTTTCAACTTTTTAAATGCATAGATTAATGCCAGGCAGTACTTCTCAATACTTGAATACCGGTTTTTTGCTTCATTTATAGTCTGACTGAGGTAGTAGAGGCTGTTTTCATTCCCAGCATCATTCTTCTGAGCAAGAAAGGCACCCAATGATTGCTCTAAATCTTTCACGTAGAGGATAAGTGGTCTTCCATCAACAGGTGTCATGAGTACCAGGGGAATCAAGAGTTATTTCTTGAGAATATCAAATGCTTTTTGACATTCTTCAGTCCAATGGTAAGTGACTCCCTTCTTCATCAGTTTGGTGAAGGGTAAACTTTTGCCTGCCAAATTGGCAATCAAATGCCGAATATAGGCTAAGTGTCCTTGAAGTCCTCTTAATTCATTCAAATTTTGAGGTGGTGACATACCAAGTATTGACTTTGTCTTCTCAGGATCGACTTCAATACCATGATGGCACACAACAAAGCCGAGAAATTCTCCTGAGGTTACCCCAAAAGAACATTTTAAGGGGTTCATCTTCAAATTATATAGTCGAAGCTTGCATAATATGACTTCCAAATCAGCCAAGTGATTAGAATGTTTTTTGGATTTAACCACCAAATCATCCACAAAACATTCAACAGACTTACCTAAAAAGGGTTTGAAGATACGATGCATGTCACGCTTATATGTTGCGCCTGCATTCTTTAAGCTGAAGGGCATTACCCGGTAGAAAAAACAAACTCTGAGGGGCTCTGAAGGTTGTGGATTCTTCATCTTCTGGAGCCATTCAGATTTGATTATATCCCAAATATCCATCCATGAAGGAAAGTGCTTCATAGCTAGCTGTCGCATCAATCAAGAGTTCTGTAATCGGAACTGGAAAATCATTCTTAGGACAATGCCGATTAAGATCTCTAAAATCAATGAAAACTCTAATTTGTCCATCCTTTTTCATCAAAGGGACAATATTAGCCATCCACTTGGGATATTGAACTTCTCTGATGACGTTAGCTTTGATAAGATCATCCACTTCAGATTCAATTTTGGAATCATAAGTTGGGTGTGTTCTTCTCGCGGCTTGCTTAAATCCTCGATGTTCTTCTTGTAAACCCAAATTATGAGCAGCAACATCAGGATCAAGACCAGGCATTTCTGTATAGTTCCAAAAAAATATATCTCTATTTTGCTTTATAAAGGAAATATACAAATCTTTCTCTTCAGGAGCCCTGACCACACTGATTAAAGTGGGGCGTCGATCTTCTTTTGTATCCAGATTTATTTCTCTGAGTTCATCCACGGTGGTAGAGATACCCTCTTCAAATGTTGGAGGAGCAACTTTGAGATATTCCCCTTCTTCTTCAACATGTGTTACTTCTTCTGTTTCTACTTGCATAGTAGATGATAAAGAAAAATTTCCATGATTAAGAGAGATGTTAAAATTTGAACATCTTGATGAAGAGGATTCCATTTCTGACTCAATAGATGATGAAGGGTCTTCCTTGGGTAATAAAGAGGAGATGATGGATTGAGAATCGACATCATTGTTCACCTATGACATCGCTATCACTTCTTCTGTCCTAGTTTGCGCAGTATATACTTGTTGGATTTCAGCAGATGAAATGAAGATGTCAGCATTTGGGCTTTCATCACCGCTTGGTGGGTTACCAATTTCTCCCATGTTGTCTGGCTTGATTTTCGGAACTGAAATTATGGATCTTTCCGTAAGAGTATTTTGATTTGGGTCTATCCAGTCAATTTGACTGATAGGAAACACATAATCTGTACTCACATGCACAAATGGATTTACTGGAATCTTTTCCAAACCATATGGAGCATTAACTTTGGTAATCTCCCTGGTTGTGGATTTATCTGTTCCCTTTATGTGATAGAATTCCACCTCAATGTATTCAGACTCACATGTCATGAACAGGGCCTTATCACCATAAAATGTCTCAACTTGACCATCGAAACAACATTTGAGACATTGATGGTATGATGAAGGGATATCCACATTTTGATGTAGCCAGGGTCTTCCAAGCAAGATGTTGAAGGTTGAGTCTTGATCAACAACCATGAAATCTGAATTTGATACAATATCTACAAACTGAGTTCTGATTGTAACTTCGCCTATTGGTTCTTGTTTATTTTTATCATATCCTTGTAACATCATGGTAGAAGGAGAGAAATCAGATTCTGTGAGGCCCAATCACCTAAGTGTACGAATGGGCATGAGGTTGACTCCTGAACCATTATCAATAAAAGCTCTTCGGACGTCTATGCCATTGACCTTGCCAGATAAATACAAAGGTATAATATGTCCATGAATGACATCATCTTCACCTTCATCAGTGAAATATATCACTGCATGGAATTCCGCAGGATTATTCTCTATGTGATAGACTTCAGCTGCAGCAATTTCAGTTTCAAACTCCTGAGGACTTGACAAATCCTCGATGAGTGCCTTCCGAAGATCCTTTGAGAGATTCAAAGAATCCAGAATTGATAACTGGGCCTGTACTTGGTCCAGGTGTTTCAATAAATCATACTTTTGATCCAGAGTTCTATGTTTCCCAACAGGAACATGTGGTTTAGCAGGTGCCTTGGAAGTTGATGCTTTGGAATTTGATGCATCTTGTATCGGGATAGGAGTTGGAAATATTCCTTGTTTTAGAATATTAGACTGATTAGATCCATTTATTTGTTGAGAGAATGAAGGTGGAACCCCCAACCGATCATCCAGAATAACTGTGCCAGGACTGAATTTTCTATTGGTGGAAGAACTTTCTTGTTCTTGTTGAGCTCGCTGAGGGGCTCAGCCACGAGTTTCGGCTGCGTACACAGTTCTAGCAGGGGTAGAATTGGAATAGTGGCTTCTGAGATATCCACATCTTCCTCTGTATCCCAAAACCCTGTAACTCCCTCTGATTCCTCTATTTGATATAGGGAATTTGGGCTCATCAAAATTGAAACCCCGACTGGCATAAGGATCTGTTAAGTGAATCATATTAACAGAACAAAATATCAACTCTTCATCTGATGAAGACTCCGCCTGACAAGTCAATTGAGGTTGTGCCATTTGGTGGGACGGTGCTCGTGGCTTCGACATAGATGGAATGAAATCCGCCAGAGTCAAAGACAGCATAGGGTTTAATACATACTCATCTTCTTCTGATTGTTACTCTTTCATGGAATTATGCTTCCCTTTTGAGGATTTTCCCCCTAAAGAGGAATTTTTTTAGGCATTCAGGGCAGAAGGAACAATTGGTTTCTTTAATTTTGTTCGCAAAATAGCATGAGTTCATTTGATCGTCTTTCTAACCATCCAACCATCATATTTCTACGCATTTTTTCTTTTGAATTCTTGCCACTCGCCTTCCTCCTCTAGAACTGTAGCAGTAACACATGCTACCAAGGCTGGAGATCCTTTTAGTTTGACTTGTCCCGAGTCGACCATCTTTAGCAGGAGGTCTTTGAAGACAAAACACTCCTGGATGGGATGTCCCAGCATCTGATGAAATGGGAAATAATTGGGACGGTCTTCATCTCCTTCCTTGTTTGGCCTCTTGGGCTTCGGCAGCTGAACCAAATTATTCTCCAAGGCCGAAATGAAGTAACCAGGAACTTGTTCATTTCAGAAAGAATAAAATTTACTCTTCAACTCATAAAACTATTTTCGTCTTTGATCTATTTAATCGTCTTGACGAAAATACCTTTGTTGTTGACGCTCAGGAGGTGGAGCCCTTCGAGAAGATGATGTTTTTAAGGTAGAAGCAGGTATAGGTTCTTGTTTAAGCATAATTTTAGCAGTTTCTACTTTACCCATTCTCCTTCCTGAAGCTGATGGAATTACACGAGATTTAGACTTAGTCTGTATAAGAGAATCTTCAATCTATTGAGCGATTTAAGTAAGGTCTCGAAACCCTCCTTTGTATTTCACATGGATCAGTGGTGTGCATAATTCGTCACGCAGATTTTCCACACAGATTGGAAACAGTTCCTCTTAAGGGAGTGCTAAGCTCAAGGAATATGTTAATCCCTTCCAGTGAGCAATGAAATCAAAGACTCTTTCATTCTCCCTTTTCTTACAGTTTGTAAGATCGAAAACTGTTGTCTTTTGAAAATTTGAGTTGAATTGGAGAAGGAATCTTTGGTGAAGATCCTCCCATCCGGTAATTGACAAGGATTGCAAGCTTTTATACCAGACAAAGGCTGGTCCTTACAAGGTTCGCATGAAGCATATGATTTTCACTACTTCTTGTTGCTCCGGAGTTCCCATCATAAGATCGCAACAAGACACGTAATGTGTCAAATGCTGTTCAAGATCGCCTGATCCATTGAAAATAGGGAATACAGGGTTCCCAAAATTTGATGGGGGAGGGTTTGCATTTACCCATTCATGGTAAGATCTCTTTTCTGGTTGAACCTGAGAACACTTTCCATCCATAGGTTCCAACCGAGCTGTTAATGACTCAATAGTAGTTATTAACTTTTGAGAAACATCCGGTTGAGCATGGACCTGAACAGGTGCACTGACTAGAGCATGGATAGGTATGGCTGCTGGTACTATAACTAATGGCAGCATTTCCAATTGATGTTGCACTTGACCCGTAGGATTAGACCTGTGATGGTGTTCTGATGAAATAGGATATTCTTGATCCATCTTAGTAGCTACAACAAACTCCCTTGGATGACTGACTCCAGCACGCTTAGGAGGAAGACTACCCTGAAGTAGTTTTGCGTTCATCCTCCTCAACTCCTTCATTTCTTCCTCCAGTTGTGCAAATATTTTCTCTAGTGAGAGTGATTGGCCTTCTCCAGAGGAAGTATATGTAACGTAATTCTTTCTATTACCCTTGTTTGATCTTTTTCGATGAGGGGGAAGTGGGTTAATTGAAGGATTACCTAGGTTATGAGTAATCCTTTGATTTCGTGTACGCACACCTTCTTCATTTGTGTCTATGCGTACAAATTCTTGAGCAGGAACCTCTTCATCTGATCCCTCTAAATGAGCCTCATCTGGTGGATCAACAACAACGGCATTGATGATAGTGATTGATGCATAATGCATTGCATCCCTTCTATCGACATTCCTGCGATATTGTCTCCTTCCATGTCTTTGATGAGACATTGCCTTTTGTTGATTCAATCCCTCGAGAACTTCTTGGCGAACCATAATTTGGAGATAATCTCCTGATAATTTGGCACTTAATTCCTCTTGAGGCCTCTTCCCCAATCGAGAAAAGACCGACTTTCTCTGAGGAGGGGTTTGAGTATTTAGAAAAGTCCCCAGTCCGGTGGATTGGGGATTTTCCTACTGTCTTTGCTCAACTCTTCGAATCCTATTTGTTGATTCTGAAGGTTGGTTTAAAAGAGTCCCCAATCTGGAAAGCTGGGGTGTCTCTTGACATGCTATGTCTAAGACTTTCTTAAAATATCTCTTGATCTTGCGGACCTTGGTCCAGAAATTAGCTGGATACATCAATCGACATCCACTTTTATCACCCAGCTCGAAATACCGTTGGATGATTTCTGACACTTCTGTCATTTGATGATGTTCTTGCTCCATACGAGAGGCATGTTCAATGTTCTCGTTTGCTTGATGTAGGAGTAATTCAACAGTTTGTTCTCTGTATTCTTGATTTTGAGAGGAACTAGTTGAATCCTGTTATTGGTAAAGCTTTTGATTACAAACAATTCCAGGTATTTGTCGCCGGCTATGGGCAATAACATTGCATGAGACCATTTTCGGCGGGCTTTGATAACTGGAGAGCAAAGTGGAATGTAGTGCTCTGTGAACACCCCATCCTCTAACATGAATATCAGATTGGGTATTGGCCATTAACTAGCATAATCTTCTTAGTGTGCCAAGGCATGAACGCTGAAGGGATCTTTTTTGTTTTTCAGCCTTCGGATATCGAGAGACTGAAAGAGATGCCAAGTCAATTTGATGTTGTAACCCTTCTATTATCATAACATGATTTTCATATTCATCATAAGATAATACTTTATTTTTCAACTGAAAAAGAGTTTTCCATATGTTGAGACTAATATCATGAATTCCATCTTCCATCAACATCATCGGAATGTCATACTGAGGTCAGTTATAGGCCAAAACATGATTGGAACTTCACCTTTTGCTAGTTTTTTTCTCATGTTCAGAATTTCCTCTTTATCATTCAATGAAAATTCTTCTACCTGATTTGTCCATATCTGGTGCTTCCTTGGTACTTCATCGAATTCAACAATATTGGTAGAGAAATAACTGACCAAACTAGAAGATGCATGACTTAGGGGTGGTTCAGAGAATGACCTACACCCTGGGTTATCTTCCGATTGAGAAAGTATTTCACCTACTAGAGATAAAGCATCCAACATGACTGGTTTCACATTTTCAAGTGCCTCAAGATAAGAGGGCTTTCTCAGCACTACATTGTCCACTAGAGCATCTTCCAGGAAATGTGCATCACTAAAATGGAGAGGACTTTCGCAGTGAAATTCATCATCATGGGGAGGACCACCATGGTGGGTTACAGCAAAAGATGAGATCTCTTGCTCTTGGTCTTCTGACTACACATAGGGTTTCTGTGGCTCTCATCTGAAGATAAAACTTCGAGATCGACCGAATTGTTATGAAGCAAGACTTAAGGAGGAAGTGTATATTGAAGACCATCGGAATTAATGTTCCCACTATTGGGAAATGATGGAGTAGAATCTTGAATTCCAACAGATAACTGTCTAAGGGCTTCAAGAACACCAGTGTCGAGCAAGGCCTTGTTACATATTGGATCTTGATCTCTTGACTGTGTTGGGCGGGTCTTCTTTTTAGATGCCTTCTTACTCACCTTGGAAACCACTTGTTGATGAAAGTGGCTGCTCTAAGCAGGTGAATATGCCTGATCAAGAAATATGGCCAGGTTAAGCTGAAAATCTCTAATCAAATCTGGTGTATGTGCCTGACTTGGTTGTCTGTATAATATGGGGGAGTATGCCACAAAACCCTCTTGGACTGGAACAAATGTGTGTATCTGCTCTGGAGTGAACTGTTGATGTGTCACTCCACTGATAGGGACAGATTTTTGTGTCTTTCCCTGAGATGTTACGGAAGCTGTTATAATATCCTGGCAAGCATCCAAAATATGAGCAGGGATTTGCTTCTGTTATTTTACCATTAATAGAATATGCTGAGGAATTCAGCTGCTGAAACGGGGATATACATCCAGTCTCTGCTTGGAGTAGGTTTATGTGCCTACTCATGTCCTCCTTTTCCTGTCAGTGAATCCTGACAGTACTCTGGTGAAGGGGCAGAGAGTTGATTCTACCTCCTATTTGTCGACAGAGCTTTTTGACTGACTTCTCTGAATTCTATCAAGCGAGAATGTTGGTAGTCTTGATCAGTACTAGCAGGTGTATGTGCCTGCTAATTTTACTTCACCGAACATGGTTGACGAGATCCATCATATGTAGTCAGACGAGACTGCTGACTAGTTGATGACGTATAAATAGGTGTATGTTCCTGTCTAAATACTCTACCAGAATTGCCTAGAAGGATTGGCGTGATGCTGCTAGATGAGTTTGTTGGACAGCGGAATTAAAATGGGTAGGTGTGTGTGCCTTCTCGTTGCTTGCCACCAAGTTAGGTTTGTGGACTCTCCGAAGATGGCAGAGATGAGAACCGACTCACTGTTAACTAGATTTCGCCTCTGGTGATTCGTCTTTCCTGCTCAGGTTCGAGGAACCTGAGCCGAACGCCTGGATTCGGTACCCTCATCATGTTGAGGGCGCTCTGCCGCACGAGTCTGGCGGCAATTTTTGATAGGATCCCTTGGGAAGAACTCTAGTTTATTTGCATTAAGGCCCTGAGGGGCCTGCTCATTCACCTCCTCAAAATATGGGAGTGAATGGTGATTGCGTTCCAAGGATAACGACCCGAAACGGTTGGAGACGGTGGATAGCATAGTCTGCTTCTTGATCACTGGGCATCATGTCTGGATGATCGGTGTGAGTTTTTCACTTGGAGGGCTTGTCGAGTAGCCTCCAGAGTTGGAATGGTACTATGTTGATGGTACTCCTTAACCAGCGCGTTTGATACCCAGCATTGAAGGTGCTGAGTAGGTGATGTCATCCTCAGAGCGGACGACGATCCAGCAGGAGTAGCAGCAGTGGAATTCGCAGCAGTGGTATTCAAAGGTGTGAACTTGAGAGCATCCATTTCTTAGAATGCATAAAATCATGGAAAAGAGTGCATGTTTGATATAACAGACGTAATCAAGATAAATTCAGCCACTACATCTTATGGATGTGCACATATGTCAATGAATGTTTTTGTTGGCCCTCTCATTGAGTTTTAAATAGGGGCCTAACAAATAAGCAAAACATCATTTTAACTTGGTTAAGGATTCACGTCAAGTTCACCATTTTGTGATTCCCTCTGGAATTGGGGATGATCTCATTGATTTAAGATTCAAACATTCCAAGCGGTTTCTAACGGGTTTGTTCGTAGAACCAGAAACATCCAATGATTCCATTTCCATTTGAACCTACTTTCTAAAGGTAGGCGCTCATGAGTTGTGGACTGATGAGGCTTAAGAATTTTCATTGGTCAAGAGGATGGGAGGTCGGACTCATCATACCTTTTTAGGGGAATTATTGTCTACTCTGGGACTCTCTTTATAGATTTATGTTATGTTCATGAATCCTTATTACATTACTAAGTATAAAAAGTGTTTTCCTTTAGATCTGACAATCAATGATTGATATGTAGGAAATTTAGATAATCTTTTATATGTATTCTAGGTTCTTCATTGATAGAGAATCATATGTATTTGTTTAGAGATTGTTAGCCAATGGTATCCTTCAATAAATAAAAAGTCTCTTGGTCATTATGATGACCATACTGGTTTTAAAGCCACTCAGTGGGGCACTTGATGTTTATTGTCATTCATAAGGACATTGATTATTTCAGAGCTGGGATTGTAACCGCAGATGGGCTACCTACGTATCCTTTATTTTGGAAAAAGAATCAGAACCCACGTAGTTCGAGTATGGTAATATGATGTTTATCCATAATTGATGGCTCAAAGAAAGATGTCGTGATTACGTTTACATTCTAAGCTAATGTGAGTCATGATCGGTGTGAGAAACAAGAGGTATTGGTGAAACCAGAAAATTGTGCCATGAAATACACAATGATGTGGGGCTTCTGTGTGTATGACTATCCAAATAGATGAGGATTAAGATTTATTTCAGGGAAGAAATCCAGGAACAGGGTCCGTATAGGTATACGTGCTTCATGGAGATTTGGATACTCTAATATTGGGGCTTACTCATAAGGAAGATGCCTAAGTTAGGAGGGGACTTATGATTGGGTTTTACTCCTGAGAAGGAAGCCCAAATCAAAAGGAAATTAAGACTGGTTAAGAGAGATTAAGGCTGGGGCTTACTCCTGAGAAGAAGGCCCAGGTTAAGGGATTTGAAAAAATTAAGAGACTTGGGGATTACTCCTGAAAAGGATTCCCATATTTGAGACTGGGGCTTGGTCCTCAAAAAGAAGACCAGGTTAAGAGAATTATAGTTGGGGCTTACTACTAAGGAGGATGCCCATATTTGAGAATTTTAAGATTGGGGCTTGGGGATCACTCCTAATGAGGATGTCCAAAATTAATGGGAATTGTGACTAGGACTTACTCCTGAAAAGGAAGCCCAGGTTAAAGAGGACTTGGGGATTACTCCTAAGGAGGATTCCCAGATTTGAGAATTATGACTGGGGATTATTCCTGAAAAGGAGTCCCAGGTTAAGAGGACATGGGGCTTACTCCTAAGGAGGATGCCCAGATTTGATAATTATGACTGGGGCTTATTCTTGAAAAGGAGTCCCAGGTTAACGAGGACTTGGGGCTTACTCTTAAGGAGGATGCCCAGATTTGAGAATTATGACTAGGGATTATTCCTAAAAAGGAGGCCCAGGTTAAGTGGTTCTCTCATCTTAAAGGATGAGGTTGAATGAATGAAATCGCAATCTTTAGTGACCTAAAGATGTGTAAATCACTAGGTTTTGAGAGATATTCCACAAAATTCTTTTCAGATAAGGAAGTTAATTAAGAAAACATGCCATAAATGGATTTAAGGAATGTCGTGAAGACTAAATCTTGAATAAGAGAGGTGGAATTGTATAAGAGGGGTTAAATAGGCAATAAGGTCACCCAAACAGGTAGGGGCGTGCAAGTCCTGGCAGGCACATAGGTACTGTGTGGGCGCGCAAGTCCTGGTCGCGCAAGTATACCTGTGTGACACATGGGTACTTCTGTGATTGTTAACCAGTAGGGTAACACTTGGGAGATCCTTGACCAAAGCCTTTATAATTATCCTGAGGTACTTCCAGAAGAGAGGCGCGCATGTTTTGGTGAAGAAGTAGGGTGGCACACAAGTATTTTTATTTACCTTAACGGTAAAACACCTTAGGCGCGCAAGTGTTAGTGAATTCTAACACTTAGACCTTACCCCTCTAGTTTAGACCTTCCATTCTAGGTAAATAATTACCTTATAAGTGTTCAGAAGACCTGAAGAAGAGACTTGGGCATTCAGAGCTCCATATATGAATTCTAGAAAAATTCCACCCGAAATGGGGGGCCCACTGGGGGTATTTATAGGCTAGAGAAGACCCCGGGTGGTTATTACCTAGGGCGCGCAAGTGACTTGCGCGACCAACTTCGGTGCGTAAGTGTACTTGCGCGACCATTGTATAACTTGAGCGACCCTTTTGCAATGTTCTTATTATTCCTTCCTTTGTCAATTTTTGATATTTGTCCAAAGGTTGAATCACTTTGAGCTAATATATTCCCCTTTTCCAATCTTTAGACTCTGTGACAAAAGGAGAGTCAACAATATACTAGATAACACATCATGTGCATCAATCTCAAATGTACGCACCTACCTATACTTTCCATCTCTGAGGAGAGCAAAAAAGTGGGATATCCCTTGTTATGGGTTTCCCTCACAAAAACGGGTTGTTCCCTAAATAACCAAAACATCGAATCTCATTCCAAGGTTTATATGTTTGAATACCTAGTATGTAAACCAAACTCACCATGGTTTATAATAGGGAATATAACATAAGGTCACAACATAATGGATTCCTTATGTACCCCCATCTCGAATAGACCATGTCATATAATATGACAACATATAATTTTATTACACTTTAATTCTTGATTAATTACATAGAAGTACAAAAAATACATCCCAGAAGAACATGAAGCCTAGTCTATTTGTAAAATTAGGCACATATCATACCAAATTGACACATGGGTACAACCACATTATTGAAAACATCTTTAACGTGCTTCTAAAATTTCATTTCTCTTAAAACTGAATAAGGTAACCAGGGAACATACATTAGAAAGGGGTGAACTATAATGCCTAGTAAGGGAATTAAAAAATAATGGCATGATGATTAAGCATTAAATAAGATCCAATAGCCATACAAAGATAACATAAGAGTGGTTATAATCATATTCTTGAACAATAAGGCAAGATATAACAAGATATCATAAAGACGACATGGGAATGTGGCGTTAACTTTAAACATGAAATCATGAACATAGGTCAAGGATAAAAACCCACACATCATAACATGGTGTAAAAAGTCCCATAATGGATTAATTTTACACCCTAATACCATATATTACATATCCTGAAACTAAAACATTTCCCAATTCATTGTAGTAGTATTTGAGCATACCAATCATTTTCTTATCATGTATATGTAAAATTGTGCCACATAAATCATATAACATAAATATTCCATTAATCAATTTTAATCACACGGTCAAGGAGTATGGGTTACATACATTTAATTCCAAAATAAAATAATTATCATTACATTTATGTGAATACATTTGAGTGTAAATGGGAATGGGTATTCTCTAAACAAAATATGTGTATGGAAAACTATAGGGAAATTTCAATAAGATAACAAGCGTACATAAAGGTTCATGGGAGGTATAAATGAGAGAGAAATGGTTATATTATAAATTTAAAATAATAAGTTCATTAATAGGGATATTTAAATACATACCTCCTCATAGAGTATTAGAAATAAAAAAGGCATAATATAATGAAGGTTCTTGAAAAGGGAAGAGAATGAGGGGATCCCTTATTACCTTAAGATGGTGTTTTAAAAAAGATTGAGAGGAGCTTCTTGAGAGCCTGAGGGAACCTATAGAGGAATATAGAAAGGGAATTTCAGATTATATTCAAACTCCAAGGGTTTTTATTAAATAATAATTGGAATATTTGGTGGATTTATATAGGAAAAGAGAGGGGAGTTCTTTATTATTTCTCAAACATAGGTTTTGGACTCTATACAATAAAGTATTCAAAAGCAAAAACCTTCCCTTGTTTTATTCTGATAGTTTCTAAAAAATTGAAGTGGTTTTATTTATTTTTCATGTCCAAGAATATAACTTATTAAAATAACACCCATTCATGATGGGTAAGTGAGTCAAGCTTTTAAAGAAATGATTTTGAAACATTAAAATAGAATCATGTTTTTTGGGGATTCATTAAGGCTTTATAAAATTAATCAAATAATTTAGAAAATACAATATTTTAAATGGGAAACATAATTTTGGTCATCGATACCATTTATAGAATTTATTACATCACTTTTTTCTTTTATGATGTCATAATACACACTTTAAATTTATACCATATTTAATTTTGACACAAAAATTCAACTCTCACAAAAAATAATGAAAAATTTACCATTGGATAATTTCAACATGATGATTCAGAAAATAATATTTATTTTGTTAAATTAATTATCTAAATATGATAATTTAAACTTTTAAATAAAAAATCCTCATTTATTAAAAAATATTGTTTTTTTTGACATGAACATTTTTCTGAACCATATAAAAAATTATATATGAATTTGTAAAATTATGTTCTCATTTAAATATAATAAATACTATTTATTAAAATATAATTTATTCTAAATTTTATTAAATATTTAAAAATAGTGTCTTTGATAGAAACTATATATCTATCAAAAATACAATTTTTCTTTCATCGTATCAAAATCTAATTTTATCAAACTTATTATTTCATAATTATAAATTAATTACAAACAATAAATATAATTAATAATTTATATAAAATAATATAACAAGTTATACTTTTAGGGTTTAGATATGTATCCCTTTATTACACTAGTGAATTCCATAAGGGTAAGGTGTATAATCGTAAGACTTTCATGGGGTGGTTCGTCATACATGGTTTGGGTTGTGAAATTGATGAGCTTGAACTTCTCATGTAAATAGTTTCACTCATGATTTAGCTACTAAATATCATCTTGGAATTTATCAAGGGTAAAACCCAGTGATTTTGTCTCCCTTGGGATTTCCAATAAATGGGCTTTACAGGGTATAGCCCGAATTGTTGAGTTCATCATTTCCTTTTTCTATATCAAAAGAACTTTATCATAACCCTTAATATACTAGTTTTAGTGGTAATTATACAATGACTATATCATAAAAATCTATGATGTTTAATAGTATTTTGAAATTGATAGGTTACAAAAAACCATAATAGCCAATGTAGTGCATGTATTTTCTATAAATTCATTACTTAATAAGACAATTAAAATAAGGTAATTTCATTTATAAATGTTCAGTTTATTATATCCAATGTTCCCAACCACCCACTAATTTATATCATATATATATATATATAACCTTCATCGTATTCCAAAGTCTTAAACCCACTAGGCACCAATTCTCACAGATCATCCACCTATGGGACTACTCCCTTGAGAATCATTATCTCATCAGTCATAAATATATATATATATATATAATGGAGTCAACCTAAACATTCTAAATACATGTAAATATGGCCTCCAGGTTGGTTAAGTAGAGTTTCATTCCAAGAAATATGGTAATATTACATATAGTTTATTACTAACACATTAAGTAACCAAACCTATAGGAAAAATCCACCCGAGGTCTAATACTACTTATTGTGTGCCTACACTAACCAACTAGGGTCACTACACCTCCCATGCACATAGGCATACTTCTCCATAGTCATAAATGAGATTATCACTATAGATAAACATGACCTTCAATCCTAAGAAAATATACATGCATTATAGTACTACGGAGTAGAATTCCATGAAGGACTTATATGATAAAACATTGTATTCGATGTTTCTGGAACTTTAAACAGTCGAGAATCTTATGAATGATAACCACATAAATTTAGGCACAAATATCACAATAATACTATGTTCATAATCATGATGTATTATATTCCTCTTACCTCTATGATAAAGAGTCAAATATACTAATATACATCTTTAAAATAGGCCAAAATCCAAAAATCAATAACTCATAAATCATATATCTCAAATCTCATGTGTATCGCATGAGGTGAAAATAATATCATTTGTAACATCACACATAGAGAACAAAAATCTCAATCCCATTATAAATTAGACTTTCTAACATAATAGGTATTCATGACGTACCAACCCAATACCCATTGGTGGTTCTAACACATTCCTATATCTCATGGAAATTTAATTCAAAAATATTAAGAAAAAAATAGCTCGGACACCACTGTAATTTTCTAACCCAAATCACTATGAATAGTAGCTTGACTGGTCCACTACATGACCTCAAGTGCACCTCCCCCTATGCTAGAGGATTTTGGCTAGAAACCAACGTATAAGGAGGTACTGTGTGGATATTATACCCTATATCTCATAGTGCACAAACATAAATAAATAAATGGACATCATAAATATAAGTATACATGGGAATGATAAATAAACTAAGCATGCTATAACAAATGAAATCATCACATAGGAATATAAGACCGACTACTAATGAGGTCAATCACATATTACAGTAAAAATACATGAATAAAAAAAGCCCAAAAAATAGTACATGACGCCCCACTACAATCCATAAACCTCACCTTATCCTAAACTCTAAACCCCCCTTTGAGATTCTCCAGCTCGATCTCTCAATCCTGGGTCATAGCCCGACCTGAACCTCAAATAAGTGGTGTATTCTTGGGTACCCAAGTGCAATAGTGGACCAAGCAGGTTGTGAGAAGATAACTCAATAGGGCACCACCAATGCGGTCCTGTTATATATCAATAATTCATTGATATTTTTATATGAATTATTCATAATAAATAAATAAAATATAGAACAAAATAAATAAAACCAACACTACTACATGTTTTGGCTAGTGCTGGAATGTCTATGACCACAACATGGGGACTATTCCAACCCATAGTTTCGTAACTAACCCAAGGGAATATACATATTACATGGGATGATCCCGATGACATCATCAATCATTGGATCTATAACATCAATAAATCATACCTGATTCAACCAATGTTGAGGTGTCTTCAAAAACTTTATTATGATCATACGAACTAGTAAACAACCCAATTTCCCCAATTATACATGATAAATTCTAGACCCAAATTGATGATATCACTAATAATAGTAACACAGACCACCCCTATGGGTATTTTCTTAGCTAGTAATAACATAAAATGACCTTACATGTGTTTTCTCATATAGTAGTGATAGAGAGAACCTGGATGGGTGTTTTATTAGCCTTTAGTACAAGCCATTGACAGGGATTTTATGTAGTATCATAGACATCCCATTACAAGTGTTTCTCATCAAGTAGCACTGACCACCCCTCTGGGTGTTTTCAATTTACAAATCATGACCACCCATGGGGAATATTCCATTTCATAAATAAAGGAATCCCTTAGGGTTTTTTTCATAAATAATCATAAGAAAAACAAAAATAACTAAAATCACAAGTATCTAGGTTCATGCTCATTCTCATGCATACTAAGGATAAATAAAAGAGTTCTTGGGGACATCCACCATCTTCATGCCTCCAATCTCATTTAAATTTTCCAACAAAATTATTATTCATTTACCAATTTAATGTTATGTCCCCACTGTTTATCAGGGTCATACTATACAAGTAGTGGTCTCAATAGATAGAACATGTCCCATCACAATGTCTAGGGTAGCTCTAATTCATCCCACTTACCAATCTCATTCATCCCTGCATGTGGTCCATCAACCTATGCTAAAACATATCAAATGGGGAGGACCACTCGCCCCAAACTCAAGATCATCAGGACTAATGTATCTAATGCATATCAAGAGTCATATCATGACCTATAGTGGTCAACTAATAACAAAGTATACTAATATTAAGGTACACTATTTCTTGTTGTGGTCATACACCTCTAATTAAACACACATATTCCATGGGGGGTAAAGGGAACCTAGACAAGGACCATTAAGTCAAACTAGTCTGGTGTAATTTGATAATAGAACTCAAGAGATTCCAAGTGTCAATGGGCTTCCATTTGAATTATAGCCTTGGCCATCAACAATCGAATCCAACAAGCTAGTGCACATGGTCTAACATGGCCTTGGAAATTTGTTCATTTCATCTCTATGCATTTAACATATCTAAAAAATTTAAACTAAAATTCCATTTAATTGAAATTGAAAATTTCAATTAAACTAAGTAATTTTATTCAAAATAAAATTAGAATAAAATTAATAAAAAAAGGGTCAACGCCATCAGTGGTGTGAATGCACAACACGTGTAACATTATGAAATGCATTAAATCTATGGGAAAATTACTAGAACTATTTATCTTATTTAAAATATTAATATATATTAATTCATGATCTGGATGCTGCTTCTAAGTCCCATTTGTGGTCATTAATTCTTATCTCATCCCCATCCAACACGCAATACTCTACCTCATCCAATGATACCCATTTTAATAAAATATTACATATAAAATTAATTAATTTACTTGATTTAAACATAACATAATTCTAGATAATTCGTTAAGCCTTAATCACCCATCAAAACATCAAGCAATGGGGGGTCGACCACCCCCGACACCTCCCTAAACACATTTCCATCCAAATTCAAAACCAACGATATGGAAAGGATGATTAATTTAATTAAATTATGGGGAAAACCAGAAAAACCTAACTAAGACATGCCTTGTCGGATCACCGAGAAAATGGGTGCATATGATGTTACAAGACATCCTTATCATGGGAAGAATGAAATCCCCATCCATCAGGGTTTATTCCACCATGATTTGATCAAAATAATTTCAAAACCCTAGCTAGAAGAAATGTAAATTAAATGAAAATGAAGGGGAGGCTGAGTGGAGGTCACCAGAGACAAGGATGTACCTCAAATAAGGTGTAAACTCACCAAAAATGCACCAAAATAAAGGTGGAATAAGGGAGAAATGTGGAAGGGATACCCTTTTTCATGTTCCAAAATTAGAGGAGAAAGTATGGACTACCCCCTAAAACCCTAAGGGAAAAATGTGTAATTTTTCACATTAAAAGCCTCGCCTATAAGTTGTTGTCACTCTGTGGCTACAACACCACTACTATAGCCACTGTCTAGCTATTAAAAGTCCACTAACTAGTTAGTGGAACCTTTAGGATTGTATATGCCACTACATGGCCCAATGGACAGCCGGTGGCTGCAGACTATAGCCTTAACCACCACGTCCTACCACCTACACTTACTAATCCCTCAGAGGTACCACCCAAACCTTGTTCCTCACCCAAAAACACCTATTTTAGGTGATAAAATAATAAGAAATTCATTATGATCTATAATTTAAAAATAATCCCATTCATCGGTTCAAAAATTTAAATTCTTCCTTAAAAAATATGCATGTATTGAAACATAATCTTACAATTAAATCTTTACACAATCATAAAAAATTTACAGTTGAATAATGATAATCAATTTTTTTTAAAAAAAATAATTTTATTTAATTGTGATAGAAGAGAATGAAATATGGCATTGAATTCAATGTTGTTTAGGGTAAATGAAATTTATTAGACATTTAAATAATAAAATTTTAGAAGAATATTCCTAATCTCTATGATTATAGAATTAAATGTTGGGATTTTCTTTAAAAAGTAATATGGTGAGAAAATTTTATAAGATAATAGATATAGAAACAAGGAGATTATCCAAACAAGTGTATTTAAGTGTTTTTAGTCTGATGAGAATAAAATTAACCAATAGAGATATATTTTTCATTATTTTTATTGATGATTTAATTCATATGGAATATGAATATTTAATGGAAATTAAATCATAGGTTTTTTATAGTTTCAAAATTTATTAGTGAGTTATTGAATATATAATAGGGTGTTCTATAAAAAATCAATGTGATAGTGTATCTTAGTAAAAAAATGGATACTTTATATATTATCATAAAAATGGGGAATATTAACTGAATATAGCACAATATATATGCCTAAAAAACAGAGTGGTTTGAATAATGAATTAATTATCCCTTATAATTGGAATAAGTGTGTTATCAAATCATAATATCCTAAATAAATTTATATTCTATAATTAAAAAATGTAACTTTATATTCACAATAGGTTTATAATTCATACAAATTCATTTATCAAGAATTATGTCATGTGGTTTTTAATCATACTAAACATTAAGATAAAGAATATGTTCAGAAGCCCAATTTTAATCATGAATAAAGGATAACATCTACACAAATTATCTAAATGATATTGAAAAGTAACTTTTAATAGTTATGCACATGGAGGACGTAGATATTTGATTTATAATAATATAATAGAAAAAATTGATGCTATTATCATTTAATAGCATTATACTTTATGAACATTATTATCTAGTAAGGGTGATATTGAAGAAACTCCTGAATAAATTATGATCTTCAAGGTATCACAACACTAGTAGTACTAGATAAAAAATGTATAAGATAATATAGAGGTATCAAGTGATTTTGTTGGTAAAAAATGGGTGGATGTATGTTCAAAATATTATAAAATTATTATATCTTAAATATACTTACAATGATAGTAATATGATTTTTTAAACTAGGGAAACTATAAGGAGTTTGAATCAAAAAACTATACGTTATCACGAATAATCGAAAATGTTAATGTGGACTTACCTCAAAAGGACTACATCTCATCGATTGATGATGAAAAAATTAGATTACAAAATGTCACATGGTAATTGGGGGAATGTCCCAATGAGAGGAATATTATATAAAATAAAATAGTATTATGGGATATGGTAAATGGGAATGGAGATGTGGAATTGAATAAAGATCATCTTAATTTCATAAGATACTATAAAAATTTTGATCATTGAATATAACACCCTTTGAGTTAATGGAATATATCTTTTTGGGAATATTTTATCATTTTTTATTTCCTAAAGGGTTTAGAGGGTTGGGGTCAATAATTCTGATTTTTTTGAGAAATGGGTTAGGAGCATGGTATGTGAACTATTAGTAGTAACTATGAGGTAACCACGGAAAATATCTCTATAAGTTCTATATGTTATTTTCATGGTGTAAGAATGGTTTTACTAAACCTATGAGGGTCTATGAAAACTACATGAGTGGACGGTTTGGGTCAATGGGTCATATCACGACTTTCACACAGTTTGGATAACTGTTCAATGTGTCTTAGGTAACCATTCAGTTTGATTTTTAAGGGACTACATGATTAGCACACGATTTTTCTAGTCATGCAGCCGACCTGTGTGATCTATATGGGTTTCTTAAAATTATAAAATTACCATAATTCCATCATTTGTTAAAACATATAATCTTATCTTAATTCATAATTATCTCAAACCAACTACACATTAATTCTCTATGATTTTCTTCCCTTAATTCCTTAATGATTCTCCAACAGTTTGGGTGGATCTCTTCGAGGTATGTATCATCTTCTCTCCGTTTCTCCTCTTCATTCTAGATCTATCCCTGATCTCTCATTTCATTCAAGTGTTGAATCTATTAAGGCCTTTTATGGACAAATCTAGAGTTTTGGATGGTGAATTGATGATGTTTCCTTGGATATAGACTTATGAGGACCGATTCTCATTGTTTCCAATATCATTTTCGAAGGTGATTAGGTTCTCTTAATTGATGTGGTAGGTGTCACTATACAATGGTTCTATATAATGATTTTTTTATGTTCTTTTAAATTCCCTTGGTTTTGGTCTTATTTTGTTTTGATTTATGATTTATCCTTAGCTTGGTTATTTATGTCTCATGGTTGTGTACCTCTTCTTCCATGATGTAATCTGTTTCTTTGTCTCTATATATTCATACATGAGACATGTTGTGTTATCTTCTTTTGTTAAATGGTTACCTTGGTTCTATGTGTCGATACCTTGGTTCTTATCACCAACCCATGATGATTATTAATTCACTTCAGGCCTTATGGCCATCTTGGGTGACATGTTTGACTAGGATGGTTCATTAAAAAATGGTCTCAATGCCTTTACCCATCCGAATGTGCGATGGCATTTCATGGGTTTGGTTTTGGGTCTAGTAGACTGGAACTAAAACATTTCAAGGATAAAGGAATACATTAAGAGTAAGTGTTTGGTTACCACCTTTCATGATTCCAATTGAGTTACCTCATGAAATCATGATTTATTTTTTGTTTAATTTTTTATATGAGATATGGTTTGATGTGATGTTTTTTGATCATCATTGGAGTGTGTTGGTTTCCTAAGGGTTTGTTCTAGATTTGAGGTGTAAATGGAAAGAAGAATCAAGTTGTGAGGTTAACATGGAAGGTCTGAAAACCCATTTAGTGATCAAGAACTTGATTTAGGAAATGTGAAGGTGGTTGTGGAATGCTTGTCACGTGTCTATCAACCATGTTTCTAGGTTGATCATGAATCTAAATCCCTTTGTTTTTTGTTTAGATCCCATGATTATTGGATTATTTAATTAATTATCATTGATTGGAAAAGAATCAAGGTGGATCCTAGGATATGTTAATGTCAAGAATTTTTTTTATTGATAGTTATGACATGATTTTATTTTTTCAAGTGTAGTATAATCAGGTTTATGGCTGAAAAATGGATTTGACATAAAATAATTTTACTTTCAAAAGTGAATATTTAATGATTTCTTGGAAAATAATTCTTGGTTTCTATCTCATGTATTTGGAAATGGTTGTTTATACTTATTGACCTAGAAATATTATTGCTTTTCAAACTTGTTAATGATCTACACGTAATAATTTTACACCCTTGAAGTATGTCTTAAAAATGGATTAAATGTGTTAAAAGAAATCATTTTTTACCATAATATTATAAAGGGAATTTTTTTGTCCTTAAGAAAAATCCGTGATTATTTTCAACATGTAATCCAGAAGAGAAGATGGTTTTTAAATAGGAATGATAAATCAAAAGAAGATTCAGACTTTCAATAAAATTTGGTCTTATAACTTGAAAAGTGGTTCCTTTTAAAGAACATCAAACACAAAAAATGTAATTCATGATGAAAATGAGTCATGTTTTATTAATTGGATTTAAATATGAAGGGTTTCATCCTAAAATATAAGAGTTGTGAAATATTCCTATTTTGGATTTTCTAAAGTAAATAAAGATGTTTACTTCTAAAATGGGTTATTCGTATAACTCCTTTCCAAATGGTCTTTTTAGTTTTTCAAAATGAATATTTTTTTTAAAGTGGTTTCTTCTCTTTAAGTGTGTTTGTTTTGAATCCTCTCTTAAAGTGTTTTCCTACTTTGTTGAATTATATGTTTCCCCTAACCCTTTCACGTGTATAGGGGAAATATGATGTACTTTAAAAGACATGACCAGATGGAGTTATCATCTTCTATATCATTAGTAAGTCTTTCAGAGAGATCATGAGTTTAAGTGTGATACTTTCCTCAAGATTAGTCTTTTCCCATAATCTTCAGACTTGCCGAGCTCGGAATAGAGTGGTGATTATTATCTTCTTGCTCAATGTTATTTTATATCCCATATAGAGAACTATATATGTTTAGCTAGACAGTTGAGTATGTAAGGACCATTTTTCTTGGGTTGTTAGTCTCCCTTGAAAGGAGTGGGATCTTGTGATACACCATTAAGAGCAATGGACATATCTCATTTTTTCATTCTGTGTTTCTTAATTTCACTATATGAACCTTCTTGGTAGGGAAAGATTTGAGGAAAATTCTAAGCATTGAGTTTTGGCTGAATGTTCATAACATGGTGATCCATGGGTGTGTTCATGGGTAACTAGGTTTGGTTTAGTGATTGGATATGATTGAGAATCCATCAGAGATAAGCATGTTTTCGGCTGGACCATGTGAGCCACTTGGTTGAATCCTCTAAAACATAGTTACCAAGAATGTATTCTCATGATGATATAATAGATCCATGTCATTCTATATTGAGGCATGTATTCATTTGAACCATCTCTTTGTTATGAAAACAAATGGTGGATCTGGTGTTCTGGCAGGTGCCTTCCTAAAGATCATTGGGGTAGTTTGACTTGATGGTCATTTGAATGTTTCTTGGGGAATGTTCCTTTTCATAGACATTATATAGTTCCATCTTGGTTGTATGAATCTTGTGAGAGCATGTTAGTTTCCCCTTGGTTAGGGATGGATATTATGGGGGTTTTCATTGAATGGAATGTGAAATGTCAGTTATCTTGTCAATGGTCTCTGATATCGGTGGTGATTATCGTTATCACACCATTTTAGATTTAATCTAATTGGTGGAGATTCCCATGTTAGGTCTATGTTCTCCTTAGAGACTTTTTTTGGATAGTCTAGAAACTAACACTCCTTTGAAAAGTTGAGAGTGATGATAACTTCAGCTCCAGTATCGATTTATGTTAAGCTATGTTGGATTAGATTGATGTTAATGTAAATCCTCTGGCATGGAGTTGGGATATTTAATGATTTCTCAAAATGGGTGATGGAATAAGCCTTTGGAAAATTATTCCCACATGGAAAGAATCTATCTCACTATGAACAAGATTTGATAGCAGTTGCACATGGTCTCAGTACATAGTGACATTATACCCTTAGAGAGAAATTTATGATAAATTCTGATCATATAAGTATGAAGTGTGATTTTCCCCAGAGGATTATAATCCTCCAATAGAAATGTTGGGTTAAGTGATTTTAGATCTTTTAATTGGATATTATGTAATGTCGTAGAAAAGGAGTTGTAGTAACATACCTTTGGGTAAGGAATTACCAATGAAGACTATGAAGTAATCAAAGAGGAGGGATCCTTGGTGAACTTGTTTATAGAAATGATCTTGGTTGTGATTGAGGCTTTAATATGCATGTGTTCCCAGATTGTGAGCAAGATAGTTCTTACTTATACAATTGGATTCAACTCAGGAAAGAAGGGCATACCAGTTAGAAATTTTTTAATAAAATCTTTTATGGTGGAGAGACATTGGGTTTCTAGTTTTGGACTCTCAATGGTGATTCATGCCTTTACAGGTAGTTGGTTGTTCCAATTGATCTGAGTCAAGGTTTGACGGATCGCGGGCATAGGTCTAGTTGGTCTATGCACTCTAGAGTTACCCGAATGTGTCATGATATGGGACATCGATGTTAGTGGCCCGTAATGAGTTATTCGATTACAGACTTTCTATCATGATGCACTACTTGAAAGAAAAGTGAATTGGGTCACCATAGACCTATCAGTTTGGTGTGGCCTTATCTATTTTGTTATAGAGGTTGGATGAATGAACTATGGACATCGTAATTGGAATACCATGGACAACAATTGGATTAGAAAATGTGATTTTCCTAATCATTAATTGATTCAAAAAATTGGTCCATACCTTCCCATCTAAGGAAATGATTATTGTTGAGGATTTTGGACATTTATATGTTTGAGGGGATGTGATGCTCCTTGGTGGGCTTTCATTTTACCGTTTCCGGTGAATACCCATGCTTTTGCATTTCAATACTAGATGGGATTTTTGAACATGATGGGTTCTAGGATGAAGCCGATCATTGATATGACTTTTCTCTGATACATGTTTTCCACATATATTTGGTGATATTTTGTTAATATTTTGTGACTAATTTATCCTATAAAGGAAATTTCTTGATAATTGTTGACTTTGTGTTGAAATAATAATTCACGGAATATGTTATTGATATTTCGTGATCTTGGTACATAAATGTTAAGATGATCCTTGATTTTAATTTATTATATTTTATGGTCAAATATTTTCATATTTATAGTTTTAAATTGAAATAATCAATTTTTGAAGAACACATGATGGTGTAATTGATTTATTTTCGGTGTTGAATTTCATGTTCTTAAAAATTGCCTGATCTTAATTTAAATATTCATTGTTGAATTTTTATTTTCATGATTTTTAATTTGTTAAATCTTCTTAAATTTTTGGAACAAATATTTTTCGAATTTAATTATTGTTGGGATTTGTTTATATATAATTAGACTTTACAATCAATGGTTTTGTATTTTTTAATTATTGGTGCATAAAATTCACGTTGTGGAAAAAATTTAAAGAAAATGACATTGTAGGACCAAAACTGGTTGAGGATCAAAAACATGATAAAATAAATTGAAAGACAAAAAAGATTATGACTTTTTAATTGAAATGGGATTTTACTATGATCCAAAAATATGGAGGTTATTAACTGGAATTAAGGGCCTTTTTTATCATCAACTGTCATAACCCAAAAAAATTAATTTTGCAGATGGTGTTTTGGTAAGAAAAATCTTGAAGAGAAGTCTCCGTAAAAGAAATTTTAGGTGGATCCAGTATGATATTTTCCGAATGAACCTCATAAGTGATTTTTAGTGTCATGGAAAATTATTTCAATCTAGAGTAGTGGCTTACAGTGGGATCCCATATAATAAAATTCAGAGAATTTTCCATTGGGGGTGTGTGTTGGATAAATATTTCATAGAAATATTTATCGTACGTGATTACTGACCATGGAATGCTTAAGTAGAACACTCAAGGGGGTTTATGAATCCATGGGAATCTCAATACCTCTCGATATCGACTGAAAATAAGCCACATCTAAATGGAAAATCGATTAAAGATCACAGTGGGATCGCAACTGGTAATTCTGAGCTCGATATGTGAATGAAGGAAACCGAATCAATCTAGAGACATTTTGGGGAAGACGGGAATGGAAACGAACACACAAACAATAGAAAAATCGAACGTGTTGTGGAAATAAAATCTTTCCCCCAAAATAAAAGTGGATGCGCATCGACAAAATTAAATGTGCAGAAAATAAATTTGACACCGGAAATTTTTACTTGGAAAACCTGAAAGGGAAAAACCACGGGACCTAGTCCATAAATAGGGATCCTCTAAAATAAAGAGGTATACGGTATAGACTCCCAAAAATGGAAGGGATATCAAAATTATTACTGAAGAATAAAGTGTGCATCAAAATGCGGAGAGCAAGAAAGATGGTCGTCGAAGAAAGGAGATCACCAAATGGGATTTGTTCTCGGTGTTGTTGTTGTCGGTGATGTTGAAATGCTTTGCCTTTGCCTCCTTATATAGGAAAAAGAACCAGTTTCAAATAATGTCGCCGCATTAAAAGAGTGTCACCGCATGAATTAATTCATGTGGTCTTGGCCTGCATTAAAACACCACATTAAAACAGATACCGCGTGGGCATCATTTGAGGAGGTGTTACCCAGTACGCTAACCAAGAAGGGGCCCAATAATCTCCCCCTCCGACTCAAGTGGGGATCACTGCCAACACTACAATCTGTTAGAAAGTCTAAAATTTTCCTCTGGGTAAACTCTTGATCAACATGTCTGACTCGTTGTCATCACTATAGATCTTCTAAAGCTCTAAATGTCTCGAATCAAGGACGTTGTGAATCCAATGATATCGAACATCGATTTGTTTCAACCTACCATGAAAAGTAGAATTCTTTCCCAAAAAATAGCACTCTAACTATCACAAAATTAAACATACCTGTCCTGATTTAAATTGAGCTCTCGAATAAGCATTTTCATCCACAACAATTCTTTTCACGCCTTAGTAGCTACAATAAACTCTGACTCTATAGTAGATAAATCAACACATCTCTGCAATCTAGACTGCCATGATACAACTCCCCATGAAAAAGTGATCAAATATCCTGAAGTAGACTTCCTCGAATCGATATCTCCTGCCATGTTTGAATCTGTAAAGCCACAAAGCATAGGTTCCCCTTTGCCAAAACACATTCTCAGATCAGGAGTACTATAAAGATAACAAAAAATGTACTTCACTGCACTCCAATTCTCTCTACCTAGATTTGATATAAAACGACTGACCACACCAACTTCATGAGCTATATCAGGTCTAATACATACCATTGCATACATCAAACAACCAACGGCAGATGAATAAGGTATGTGCTGCATCTCCTCTCTCTCTTCATCAGTAGAAGGTGAATGACTAGTACTGAGATTAAAATGTAAAGAAAGAGGAGTACTAACCACTTTCTCTCTATCCATAGAAAATCTCTGAAGAACCTTCTCAATGTATCTCTTCTGGGATAACCACAACTTATTGGACTTTCTGTCATGAATGATCGTCATTCCAAGAATCTGTCATGCTGGCCCCAAGTCTTTCATCGCAAAATACTGACAAAGATCCTTCTTCAATCTGTCAATTCTAGAAGTATCATGGACAACAATGATCATATCATCAACATAAATAAACAGTATAATAAAATCATCATCAGTAAATCTATGAAAAAAAACACAATGATCAGAAGATGTCTTCCTAAAACCCTGATGATAAATGACTCATTCAAACTTCTTATACCACTTCCTCAGACCTTGCTTCAAACCATACAAGCTCTTCTTCAACTTGCAGACATGATTTTCTTTACCAGTTTCAACAAAACCCTATGGTTTCTCCATATAAATCTCTTCATCTAAATCTCCATGGAGGAAAGTTGTCTTCACATCCATCTTCTCAATCTGCAGATCTAAACTGACATCCAAACCAAGAAAAAACTGAATGGAAGACATTTTGACAATAGGTGAGAAAATCTCATCAAAATCAATACCTTTCTTTTGATTGAAGCCTTTGACAACTAACCTTGCCTTGTATCATGGAACCGAACTGGATTCTTCATTCTTAATCTGATAAATCCCCCGATTTTGCAAAGCTCTCTTCCCTACCGGTAACTTTACCAACTCAAAAGTGTGTTTGTCGTGTAATGATGTCATCTCTTCATCCATTGCCACAACCCATCTGTCCTTATGTTCACTCTCCATTTCCTCATAAAATGATTCTGGTTCTCCCCCTTCAGTGAGGATCACATACTCATCTGGTGAATATCGAGTAGAAGCGGTGCAATGTCGAGATGAACTCCAGAGTGGAACTATGGGTTCATTAATAACCCATGGAACCGGATCATTAGAAACAAAAGGTGCATTGGAAACATCGACTCCAACCTGTTCACCTTGAGCATCATTCTGTACATCAACATGATCATCAGAATCAACAATATGAGGTAAATGTGAATCAGGACCTGGCTCAAGACTGACAAAACCATCAGAAGTTGGAGAATCATCTTTTTCTCCCTTATCAATGTCTGCAATAGTCTGATCCTCCTTAAACACTGCATCACATCTTCTGACAAGTTTCTTCAACACATTATCATAGAACCTGTACCCAAACTCATCGTGTCTATAACCAATAAAAATACACTGGCATGACTTACCATCCAGCTTGAATCTCTCATCTCTAGGAACATGAACAAAAGCCTTGAAACCAAAAACACACAAGTGATCGTACCTGATCTCATTTCCATACCAAAATTTGTCTGGAGTGTCTGTCTGCAAAGAAACCGCAGGTGATAAATTGATAATATAAGCAGCAGTAAGTAATGCCTCGCCCCAAAAATGTCTAGGCAACTTTGCTTCTGAAATCAATCAATGAACTCTTTCCAGCAAAGTTCTGTTCATTCACTCAGCTACACCATTCAGCTGAGGTGTCTTGGGCGGTTTCTTCTGATGTCAAATACCTTCCTTCCTAAAATACTGATCAAAAGGACCAAAATACTCTCCTCCATTGTCAGTGCGAATACATTTCAATTTCTTTCCTGATTCCCTCTCAGCAGAAACATGAAATTTCTTAAAAACACTAAGCACCTGACTCTAGGATTTCAAAACATAAACCCGGAGCATTTGGGAGTAGTTATCAATAAATGTAATAAAATAACAACTGCCACTAAAGGACTTTGATTTCAAAGGACCACAAACATCAGAATATACCAATTCAAGTACCTGTGACTTCCTGTGTGGAGGATGACTGCTGAAACTCACTCTTCTCTGTTTCCCAATCATTCAATGATCACATGTGTCCAATTTGACACTCTTCAAATCTGGAAGAAGATTTCTCTTGTCAAAACAACCAAGACCTTTCTCACTGATGTGACTAAGCCTCTTATGCCACAACTTGGATGAAACACTGCACTCGACAATGCAAGTAGTATCACAAGAAATAGATGCTTTAGTCCATTACAAACATGATTTCTTATTCCCTCTAGCCAAAATCAAAGAGCCTCTAGAAAGATTCCATTGGAAATCACCAAAAGTACTGATAAACCCTTCATCATTAAGAACGCTGGTAGAAATTAGATTCAAGTGATCCTCAGGTGCATGTCGAACATTATTCAAAATCATCTTACTTCCTGTACTGGTCTTTAAACAAACAGTCCTGATGCCTACAACGTCAGCATGTATATCTTTTCCCATCTTCAAAATCCCAAAATTACCTAGGCTATCAGATGTAAAGAAAGCCTTTTTCGATGTCACGTGAAAACATGAACCACTATCAAAAACCTAGCATGAATCATCAAAAGCAATGTTAATGGAATCATAAACAATAACAAGATCACCCCCGGTAGTAGTGGCAACATGATCATATCCATCGCCATTTTTATTCTCTGATTTTTCGTTCACTCTGTTCTCTCTTTTCAGCTGATAAAAAAAATTCTTAACAGGCCCATTCTTACCACAATGATGACATTCAAAATCTCTCTGCTTTGGTCTCGATTTTCTTCTGCCTCTGCTCTTATTTCGAATGCTCTGCCCCCAGTCCTGGCTTCTCCCCCTATTCTCTGTGACCAAAATCTCGGAAGAAGATTTCTCCTGAGTACGTCTCCTGACCTCTTCATTTAAAATAGTAGACTTGACAAAACTACATGTCACATCTCCATTAGGAGCAGAACCAGTTAGAGTAACATGTAAATTATACCATGAATTGGCTCTAGTTTTAAGCAGAAAAAGAGATAAAACCTCATCTTCAAAATTGATACCCATTCCAGACAACTGATCAAAACATCCTTGATATTCACTTAAATAATAATAAATAGATGTACCTTCTTTGTACCTCATGTTCATCATTTTCTTGAGAAGAAACAATTTATTGTTTCCCGTCTTCGAATCGTAGGTCATATCAAGATTCTCACACAATGTTCTGGCATGAGGGATGTTGACAATGTCTTTCATCAAGTTGTCTTCAACCCATTGTTGAATGAAGCCACAAACCATCTCATGATTGGACGCCCACTCTTTGTCTCACATCCTCTCTTGCTTCTGGGTACTAAACACTATAAGATGCATTCTCTTAACAAAAAGTTGATCCCTCATTTTAAGTCGCCACATATGGTAGTTGGTACCATTTAACAAAATAATCCGACTGTAGTTGGCCTCCATAATAAATATGAAAATAAAAGAACCAAACCCTTTAATACCAGATGTTGGGGAAGACGGGAAAGGTGACGAATGCACAAAAAATAGAAAAAGCAAACGTGCATTAGAAATAAAATATTTCCCCCAAAATAGAAACGGATACACAATGACAAAATTAAATGTGGAAAAAATAAATTTGACACTAGAAATTTTTACGTGGAAAACCTGAAAGGGAAAAACCATGAGACCTAGTTCAGAAAGACAGATCCACTAAAATCAAGAGGTACACGGTAGAGACACCCAAAAATGGAAGGGATCTAAAAATTAATTCTCAATAATAAAGTGTGGTTCAAAATGCGGAGAGAAAGAAATATGATCGTTGAAGAAAGGTGATCACCAAATGGGATTTTCACTTGGTGTTGTTGCTACTGGTGATGTTAAAATTCCTTGCATCTACCTCCTTATATAGGAAAAATAATCAGTGTCAAATAATGTTTCCGTGTCAAAAGAGCGTCACCGCGTGAATTAATTCACGCTGTCTTGGCCTGCATTAAAACACCACATTAAAACAGATACCGTGTGGGAACTATTTGAGGAGGCATTACCCGGTGCGCGCAAACAATAGAAAAAGCGAATGGGTAGCAGAAATAAAATCATTTCTTCAAAATAGAAGCGGATGTGAAGTGACAAAATTAAATGTGCAGAAAATAAATTTGACAACGGAAATTTTTACTTGGAAAACCTGAAAGGGAAAAACAACGGGACCTAGTCCAGAAAGAGGGATCCACTAAAATCAAGAAGTATATAGTAGAGACTCCCCAAAATGTAAGGGATCTCAAAATTAATAATCAAGAATAAAGGTGTAGATCAAAAGGTGGAGAGAAAGAAAGATGATCATCGAAGAAAGGATATCACAAAATGGGATTTTCTCTCGGTATTGTTGCTTCCAATGATGTTGAAATGCCTTGCCTCTACCTCCTTATCTAGGAAAAAGAATCAGCTTCAAATAATGTCGCTGCATCAAAAGAGTGTCACCGCGTGAATTAATTCATGTGGTCCTGGCCCGCATTAAAACACCACATTAAAACAGATACCACATGGGCACCATTTGAGTAGGCGTTACCCGGTGCGCCAACCAGGAAGGAACCCAACAAGACAACCGATCAAACTAAGATTAGGCATCTGAAGCATGAGCTGATGGAGTCACATTTGGTGGAGTTGAAGGATTCCCGACACTGAACTTGAGTCGGACAAGTTTCAAATATCACTAATGATTCTCTAATACATCTGGAGTATCAGCCGAGCCTAATCAATCCTGGGGGAATTCCAATCGATGTTCTTTGGGATCTTGGATCTTGTCGACCTAATTGTTGAAGACCAAGATCCCTAATCATTTTTTGTGTTGATTCGAGATGTTAGAGGAAGAAAAAATCCATGAGGTTTGAATATCAAAACGTTATCAAGCATTTTGTTGATCTTCGTAGCTGAGTTGATTTTCCTAACCAAGCCATGCCTTTGAGAACCCAAAGTGAGCTCAGTTCCAGAGTGTCCAGCCAGGCTGGACGAAGGCATATCTGCCAGCTTGAGTCAGGATCGATGAAGGCTGAGTTTGTGGTTGTTGAAATTGTGCAATTTCAATTTCGTTTCATTGCAGGGGTTTGTTTTTTATGCGAACGGGCCTTTGATGTCTCCAAATTCTTCCACTGCAAGGTCTAAGACTGGTGCACACAAGGTGTTTGATTGTTTGTGCAAACGAAGTCATGGGTTGCAAGAAAGGTAGGATTTGAGTTGTTGATGAAGCTGAACTGTGTCCAGACATGATCTTATTATGACAAAGATGACCCAATTCCCGGAGACTAGGTTCAACTGACTAGTGTATGGTCAACCATGTTAGGGTCGGAAACGAATTGGTTTCAAATATAAACTCAGTTGCGACAACAAAAATTTATGAGAATCACCAATGTAAACCAAGCCCCAAACCAAACACCAGAATAAAAAACGAGGTCACAGATTTTAACATGGAAAACCCTCATTTAGAAGGATTAAAAACCATAGGGAACTCTGAGAAAATACACTATGAATCAAAGAGTACAAATATCCAAGTTAAACCCGAAACTTATATCACAAATGTAGCATAAAAACATGTGTGAAAAACCACACCTTGATATTCCTCTATCACTAATTTGATAATAGTCTGTGAAAATACATCACCCATCGGATGTGAATACATGTAAATTTCATAGAAATTTTGTTCTTAATTTCATTGGAATTTTACGAGCCTGTATCTTCTGAAGACGCTTGATTCTGAGGCCCTATGTGCCCAAAAACAATTTCCGAAGTTTATCTCGGGTACGTTCAGTGAACGAATGAGAGGGTTTTTCTATCTTTTGAACCAGTTCTAGGAATTGAATTATGAGGGCACCATTGAACTCACGGCGTGGGTTTTCTCTTAAGAAGAATTTCACCTCAATGGTAGATAATCAGGTATGAAGGTTAGTTTTTGGGGTTTTACGTGGGTTAATAAAATAAAATAAGTGAACAATTTATTTTATTTTGTTAAACACATGTCGTACGGATAAAAGTGGTAAGAAGCTCCACTTGAGAGGTTATGGTGGTGGTTCCCACCAAGATCCAACCTCCCATGTGAGGTTGATTGTGGTGGAAACCACACGTGGCCTCCCATTAATGAGAGGGGAACCACTACTGTGTGAGGTGGCAGACCCATGGCGGGAAGCACTAATTTGTGAGGTGGCTGACCCGCGGCACTCGATAGGAGGAGTACCTCAGCAGTCTAAGGTTAGTGAGTGGCACCACGGAGTCGTGACAGGACTACTGTGCTCGAAAGAGGAGGAGTTCTCCAGCAGCCGTGTTTTGGTCATCATGATTGAAAATCCTGATTTGAGCCGAGTCAATAAATTTTGTTTTTACCTCATGATTGAGATGAGTTACTTGATAACGTAGGTATAAGTATGGGCTTATACCTAAGTAAGGGTTATCTGTTGAGATCCTTCATTGTGGTTATCCTTGATGGATTTAGTGATACCTTGAGGGTCTCGGGGTCCCTACTCAGTATCGTTATACTCACCCCTGGACGGGTTATGCCCGCACCTCATTGTGTTGGATGCAAATGACGGACAACACTGAATGTGTTTGAGGCTTGTAGAGTTGGACGGTACCTAGAGGTGGACTTCACGAGGATACGGTACCCGGAATTGTACTTCACGACGAGACGGTACCCAAAGGTGGACTTCATGACGAGACGATACACGGAGGTGACAGATGGACATAGACAGTTGAGGTGGCCATCTATACCTACCCTTCAGGTAGGAACTCCGGAGGGCGATCCAGGAGCAACTTGACACTTTCCTGTTGTTTTTTATTTTTTTTGTACCTTTCTGTTGGGATTGTATTTCTAGCCCTTTGTACTTTCATCACTTTTGTTATACTGCTTACTTAGTGTTTCTTCCGCTTGTTCTCTAGTTGTGTGTGTATGTTTACGTTTTATAAAGGAAATTCCTTCCCTTTTTATCAGGATTTATGCCTTTGGTGCCAGTCGCCAGCCCCTGGCCTATGGAAGGCGGGTTTGGGGTAGTCACGACATGGGCCTCGATGACGGGTCGTGAAAAATTGGTATCAAAGGACCCGTCCCCTGGGGCCCGTATCGTGACTACCCCAATCCCGCCTTCCATAGGCCAGGGGCTGGAGTCTAGCACCAAAGGCATAATTCCCTAAAAACTGGGAAGGAATTGCCATTATAAAACCTAACACACACAACCAGAGTACAAGAGGTAGCAAACACTAAGTAAAGCAGTATTACAAGTGTGATGAAAGTACAAAGGGGCCAGAAATGCAAGCCCAACAGAAAGGTACAGCTACAACTGAAAGACAACAATTGGAAGGTGACTAGCAGCTCCTGGATCATCCACCATGGATCTTACCTGATGGGTAGGTATAGATTTCCTCCTCTGCACTTCGCATCTATCGGTCCGCTCCGTGTGCCATCACGCTGAGTGTCCACCTCCGGGTACCGTCCAGTCCTCGAACACTCAGTGGGATGGGTACATGGGGCATGTAGTCATGAGTACATGTCGTGTACGCATTTCGACAGGGCGTGTAGTCAGGTCCACCTCCGGGTACCGTCCAGTCCTCGTACACTAAGTGTTTTTGGGAAAATATGGGAAATGGGGGGAAATCCTAAATTTTGGAACTACACACCGTGTACATTTCCACACGCCATTTACTTTTGGCCGTGTGGGATGGGTACATGGGGCATATAGTCATGTCGGCGACGAAGGGTGTATGAACCGACTACACACCGTGTAGTGGTCAATTACACGCTGTGTAGTCAGTCAGCAGGCCAAAACAGTAAGGTGGTGGAGGAGCCGCCAGCTAGGCGACAGTACACGCCGTGTACTCAGAAGTACATGTTGTGTAATCATGTCTACGTATGAACAGTGTGGTGATGCCACCATAGGAATAGTTAAATGAAGGAATTCCACGTCGTGTACTCAAAATTTCATGCCGTGTACTTTGTTTTTTCGCTTAAATTGGTAGTAGCCTCCCTTGTTCATAGGGAAGGCTTATAACCGGATGAGAGGAGCGGAAGAGGGAGGTCGAGCCTTTGAAGATCTGTCGATTGTGAACCGGGAATCTGATTCTTCCTCGGACGATCACGTTGGATCCGCACAGGTAATCCCTATCTTCTCCTACCGTGTTTCTTACCAATGCTTTCTCTAACGGGAGTTATTTGAGGTTGAATGAAAGTTTTCTTACCTCATATCTACGACATTATTGGGCGTTTCTGGGATCGACGATCATGTATAGCGCTCGTTGGAATTTAAGGTAGGTGGCTTGGTGATTTTTTTCCAACTGTCGTGTATTTTGTTCGTTTTTGTGCCACAAGGCCATGTTGGGGTGTCGTGTAGAAGAGGCCATTGCTATATTAAATACCTAGAATTGAATAAGTAATTAAATGTGATATTAAAATGATGCTTGGGATTTTTTCTTGGATCCAGGACCACCCCTGGGTTGCGTTTCTCTGTTTAGCCTTTTGGCCAGGATACCGGAGGGTATGCCTTTAAAGTAATAATTGTAAAATTTCCTTGAGAGGAATTGTTTTGAATGTTTATTTACATGTTGGGCTTGGCCTGGTTACTTGAGCCTGAGGGTAGTGCTTTTTTAGCCTGAGGGCAGTTGCTATCCTAGCCTAAGGGAAACTTCTTCTGTACCTGTGGGAAGCAGATTCTATGCCTGCAGGCGACACTACCTATTCCTGAGGGGAAAATCTGTTATTCCTGAGGGAAGATTCTTGTGTTGGTTACTCTTTACCTGAGGGTATGGGTTTACATGTCTGAGGACATTAGCTGGTTACCTAGAATATTCACTATGGTGATATTTTAAATTAAATGGAAATATAACTATTAAGTTAGTTACTTTTTAGTACTGCTTACTTTATTGCATTTTACTACTGCACACTATTGTCGCATGTTTGCACGCAGTTGGGCACAGGCCTTTGGTGGGTGCCTACTGAGATATATTTCTCACACCCTGTTTGGGTCATGCTTTTCAGCCCAAACAGATTATATTCCTGCAGGTGTGGATAGGGGAAAAAGTTCATATACAGGTACTTGACTCTTGCTCTGGAGTAGGAGGGCATGGGACCGAGCCTAGGCTCGAGATGCTGCTGCAAGATGTTTTGATCTGTTGTGTTGTACTCTGTATTTTTTTTACACTATTGATGTATAACATGTTCTGGCTGTTTTCAAAGAACTTGAGACATGTTGCATCATATCAATATATCTGGTTGGTTATCTTTTACTTCACTTTTTTACTTTAGATGTGCATGTTTTATTGCTTTTGTTGTTGTATGTTTTTTTTGTAATCTGTTGCGCTACACTTTGACAAATGAGGGCATAGTTTCTCCACTATCAGACCTGGGCCCTCGCTGCTAGTCAACAGCCTCTAGAGTTTGGGGAAATGCGCTAGAGTTCTTGTGCCGAACCGCATTTGGGGCACCCGTTGAGTGGAACCCGGGTCTGGGACGTTACAAAGTGGTATCAGAGGGGTTATTTTCATTGACATACTATTTAGAGTCGTAGTAGGCGGTAGGACATATGGTATTTTGTAATAAGTTGTTCCTGAGTGTAGCTAACCCATGTACAGCGAAAATCCAATCTTCCTTGTATTTTGAAATTCTTCTGATTTTGCAAAGTTTACAGTTGATTTGTTTTCACCGTTCAGTG
The DNA here is from genome assembly GCA_963277665.1 of Viscum album. Lineage (NCBI taxonomy): Eukaryota > Viridiplantae > Streptophyta > Magnoliopsida > Santalales > Viscaceae > Viscum > Viscum album. The sequence continues at coordinate 130,405,083 of OY728140.1, forward strand.
ACGCACTTTGGATTGTGCGGTTTATATTTTATCGGTGGGTTCTATTTAGTTGCAACTTGATGAGATGAGGGTATTCCCTCGCATGCATCATTTAAGCACATGCTAGAAATCACATTCCATGAATAGTTTCCATGCCATGTAGGTGCATTACAAATTGCATGTGGATGTGATAGACGTTGTGCTATAAAAGAATGCGGTTGTGATAGCTGCTTTGATACATACCTGGTATGTGATAGGGTATTTCTTTGTGTGATCTTGTTTATAGAATGGACGCCAATCTTTGGATTTTGGGGAGTATGAGCCCCCATTGACCGGAATTTGGTGGATCATTGGCTGTTTACATTTGTTATAACACAGATAATATGTCATACTTTGATTCGTGGGGTGTATGGGCCCTCATGGATCGGAATTTGACACCTAGGTGTTGGTTCAGTATTTTCTAGGTTCTGGAGAAGTTTATGAGGCATACTGTCGGGAAACCCAGTATACACACTGTGTAGTATCTTATACACGCCGTGTATGTTCTTCTATTCGGGAAGAAAAGTAAACTTTTTTAGTACACTCCATGTATCCTAAGTACATGCCATGTAGTCTCTTCCCGTGTCACAAACCGTTTGGACGGTGACACAGGGAAGGGAAGAGATTTGGTAATACATACCATGTAAAAGTTATACAAGCCGATTAGTGTTGATCCGGAGTCCATCCATGTAACTAACATCATGGTGCGGTGAATTCCTTTACAGAAAACGTCGTGTCAATGAAGAACAGGCCTTGTAGTGTGACCTAGGAACTCAGCCGCGTAACTAACAACACCGGCCGGTGTCACCCCTCCTTGAACACACCGTGTACCTGTGGGACCCGTCGTGTTGTCTTGTCCGCGGACAGACCGTGTGGTGTTAGCCATGTGCCTAGTGAAATGGGGTGGTGTACATGCCGTGTGTGGATATAACACGCCGTGTAGTTTCAAGCTGAGTAGTCGGCTGTGTCACAAACGACATGGGTAGTTGGAAAATTACACCATACATGCCATGTAGATATTATAAATGTCGTGTAGTTTTGATAAATGAGATCTGTGTGGCTTAGCCATGTTGAAGGACCCGAGAAGGGGAATAGAAGTCAGGTATATGTTGTGTAATCAGTGTACACGCCGTGTAGTCTTGTTTTGAAAATTTTGAAATCCCATATTCCTCTTGTTCCCTCTGTGGTTCCTTCACTTTTGGTCTTGATAATCTTGAATCTAAGGCATGCTTTTGACCTTGTAGTGTTATGACGCCTAGACGCCCGCGCGTTGTTCGCCAGAAGAGTAGAGATGATTATACTCCAGCGATGGTGGGCCACGGGCTACTAGTGGATCCTCCAGCAGAGCTAGATGTGGCGCCAGCCATTATACTGGACAGAGGAACGGAGGCGCAGTTCCAGGAAGGCTTCATACGGTTCATGCAGACCTTTCAGGGAGCACCGTAGGCTGCCAAATCTATGGACGAGCTAACACATAAATTCCAGCAGCAGCAGCCACCTACGTTTTTAGGGGATGGCAGACCATAGGATGAGGATTCTTGGCTGGGGTCGATGCATACTATTTTCAAGCATCTAGAGACGCCTCCAGGGTGGAGGGTGAAGCCTATGACTTACATGTTTCACGATTCCGCCAAGAGGTGGTGGGATGTTACCACCCAGTCAGAGCCTCACAGAGACATGGCATGGGAATATTTCTAGGTAGTCTTTTATGAAGTTTCCTTTCCAGAGACGATGAGGGAAGATAGAGCTCGAGAGTTCATGAATCTGCAGCAGGGCGCTATGTCGGTGATGGACTATTCTGCTTGTTTCATAGACCATTAGCGTTTTTCACCCATGTTGGTGGGTGATGAGACGTTGAGAGCCAGAGATATTGAGGATGGTCTTCAGTATGACATCCGAGTGCTGGTGAATGTTTTTAGGTTACCTTCAGTACATGATATTGTGAATCTGGAGCGGATTACAGAGAGGAAAGTGCGGGAATCTAGTGGTGTGGTCCAGGGCGGTTCACCACAAGTTACTGGTATTATTTCTACTGGAAAGAGGAAGAGAAATATGGACTTCTCTAAGGGTGGCAGTACCAGTCAGAAGAATGCATTAGGTGGCCAGGTCATGTGCTACCAGTGTGGTAGAGAGGGGCACCAGAGGCCACAGTGTCCACGAGTCCCAGTGGAGTGTCGAGCTTGCAGAAAGATGGGTCATCTACAGTGATTTTGTAGTGAATTTCCACCAGTGGCTAGTGAGAGGGGTTATGTGCAGACTCCGTGAGCGAGAGGAGGACCAATGGCTTCTTACCAGTCAGGGAACTGGAATACATCAGGGCGTGCAAGCAGAGATGGTGGTCGTGGTCGTGGTAGCCAGACACGAGGATCTCAGAGGCAGCAGGGCGGGAGAGCTTAGGGTTTTCAGGTTGTGTCGCAGGGTCGCGGCACTGGGAAGGCATATGCAGTACAATACACCCCGAATGAGCAAGATCCCGGACCTTCTACTGTCATAGGTACTATTCTATTATCTTATGTCTTATCTTCAGTGCTTTTAGATACGGGTGCTACACATAGTTTCATATATGTACCCCTTGTGGAGAGCCTTGGGCTCGGTGTTTATTATTCTTCTGATATCATGACACTAGACACTCAGTTGGGGAATAAAATGGCTGGTGTGCATCATGGAAAGGAGTGCCCCTAGATGTTGGAGGGTGTCACTTTTTTGGGACATCTATGTCTTGGAGATGACGAGCTATGATGTCATTCTCAGGATGGACCGGTTGGTTCCCTTTCGAGCCTTTGTAGACTACAATCGTCGCACCGTGAGTTTCACGTCACCAGAAGGTGGATAGTTTCTATGAAAGGGTGAATGGGATGTTTAGTCAAGTCGAGATGGACTAGAGCATCATGGGCTAGGTGGAGTCATAGCCCAAATTGTGAGCTTATATCTGGATGATCACGGGACTTGTCAGACGGGTTTCCCTCCAATTGTTGATCGTTTCAGGGATGTCTTCCCGGATGACTTTTCAGGTCTACCTCCAGTGCGAGTGGTGGATTTCTCTATCGAGCTTGTGCTAGGAGCAGCACTGGTGTCCATTCCTCCTTATAGGATGGCTACAACTGAGCTACAGGAGCTCAAGAGACAGTTAGAGGAGTTACAGGGAAAAGGGTTTTATCAGACTCAGTACTTCTCCTTGGGGTTCTCCGGTCTTCTTTGCGAAGAAGGCATACGGTACCCTTAGACTCTGTGTGGATTATCGGAAGCTGAACCTGTTCACAGTTAAGAACCAATATCCCTTGTTGAGTATGGATGATCTTTTTGATCAACTTCATGGAGCATGAGTGTTCTCGAAGATTGACTTGAGATCCAGATATCATCAGTTGCGTGTGAGACCATCGGATATACCGCTTACCTCCTTTCGGAGGACATATGGTCTGTATGAGTATTTGGTTATATCGTTCAGACTCACAAATGCGCCAGCAGTTTTCATGGCTCTGTTGAATCGTGTGTTCCATCCGTATCTTGATTCTTTTGTGGTAGTATTCGTGGAAGATATCTTGGTGTACTCTCGCACTCAACAAGACCATGCCACCCATCTTGAGATTTTATTGAGTACACTGAGAGAGAATTATCTATATGCTAATCTCTCAAAGTGACACTTTTGGATGGACCAGATTCTCTTCCTATGTGATATCATCTCAGAGGAAGGAGTTGCAGTAGACCCAGAGAAGGTGAGAGCAGTAGTATCCTGGGAGCAGCCTAAGAACGTGTTTGAGATACGGAGTTTCTTAGTGCTGTCTGGTTACTACATACGCTTCATACAGGACTTCTCTCACTTAGAAACACCATTGACAGGTCTGACTAATAAGGGTGTGAAGTTCATTTTGTCTAAAGCTTGTGAGGCAGCTTTCCAGGTCATGAAGGGAAGGTTGACATCATCACCGATCCTGATACTCCCAAAGTAGGGGAAGAGCTTTACAGTTTACTGCGATGCATTAGGGATTGGGATGGGAGGAGTGTTGATGTAGGGCGGTCAAGTTGTTTCATACGGGTCTCGGCGGTTGAGGCCACATGTGCGGAATTACCTGATGCATGATCTCGAGTTGGCTGTAGTTGTTCATGTGTTGCGCTGTTGGAGTCATTATCTAATGGGAGAGTATTTTGTGGTTTTCACCAACCAAAAAAGCCTTAAGTATATCTTTACTCAGTGTTACTTGAATCTGAGGCAGAGAAGGTGGGATGAGTACCTACAGTCCTTTGATTTTGTGCTTGCCTATAAACCTGGTAAAGGTAGTGCAGTAGCTGATGCACTGAGTAGGAAGACTCAGATACAGGCAGTGTTGGAGGCTAGTGGTGAGTGGGAGCTTATGGCCTTATTCTATGAGATGCATCTGGAGGTGCATGACAGTCAGGGGCAGACATATCTCTCATCTTTAGCTGTGACATATACCCTTCTGGCTAGAGTGAGGATGAGGCAGCTATCTGATCCAGAAATCCTAGTTCTACGAGATTCGGTTGAAAGTGAGGACCCTCCTCCTGGTTGGATGATAGGTGATGATGAAGTTTTAAGTTTCCATGGATGGGTGTGGGTTCCAGGGGATATACGCGAGGATTTGTTTCAGAAGTTTCATGCTTCAGCTTGGGCAGTTCAACCCGGGGTTACCAAGATGTATCGTGACTTGAGGCGTCAGTACTGGTGGTCGTGTATGAAGAGTGATGTAGCTGGTTTTGATACGAGATGTTCCACCTGTCAGTAGGTGAAGGCATAGCATCAGAGACCATCTAGACTGTTACAGTAGTTACCCACCCCGGAGTGGAAATGGGAAGATGTCACGATGGATTTCGTGACTGGATTGCCGAGGTCACCTCGAGGAAATGATGCTGTGTGGGTAGTAGTGGATAGACTCACAATGGTAGCTCACTTCTTGCCGATCAAGGATACCTTCGAGGTTGACGAGATCGGATGGATATATATCTCGGTGATTATACGTCTTCATGGGGTCCTCGTTCTATCTTTTCTGATAGGGACGCCCGCTTTACGTCTCGTTTCTGGCAGAGTTTTCCGAGGGCACTGTGTACATAGGTGCTTCGGAGCACAACATACCACCATCAGACAGATGGCCAATCAGAGCGTACAATACAGGTGCTAGAGGACATGTTGTGTGCATGTGTCCTGAACATTGGGGGATCTTGGTTGAAGCATATAACATTAGTCGAGTTTGCCTATAACAATAGCTTCTAGGCGACTATTGAGATGGCACCATACTAGGATTTATATGGTAGGCCATGTTGATCACCCGTGTGCTAGTTAGAGGTAGGTGAGGCTTCTTTACTTGTACCACAGATCGTGCAAGAGACTTCTGAGAAGGTCCAGTTGATTCAGAAGCGGATGACTACTGCACAGTCTCATTAGAAGTCATATGATGATCACTGTAGAAGACCTTCGGAGATCGTTGTCGGGGATCAGGTTTTCTTGCGTGTTCCGACGAGGCTAGGACACAAGTGGATCATGAGACACGGTAATCTTTCACCGAGTTATGTGGGGCCATTAGAGATTCTGGAGAGAGTCGGGCTGGTTGCCTATCGGTTTCAGTTACCACAACGGTATTGAGCCATGCACGACGTCTTCCACATGTCTCAGTTGCATCACTATCATTCAGACCTGTCTCACATCTTTTACCCCAAGGAGGTTGAGCTGGAATTAGATGCGTCCTTTGAGGAGCAACCAATTCATATCGTTGACAGAAGGAAGAAGGTTCTATGAGGCCGGTTAGTTCCTCTCGTATGGGTGCTATGGCAGCATGGCCGAGTACAGGACAAAACCTTGGAGTGGGAGACTGATGTACATGCTCAGTGGCCGGAGTTGTTCACGACTTTATCTTCACCACCATTAGAAGGGCAATTTAGGGAAAATTTCTATAAGGGGGGAAGTTTTAAGAACCTGGTTATTATATTTGAGGTATGGGATTCTTCATTTCTCTTTTCCGTATGTGTTTTTGAGAAAATATGGAAAATGGGGAAAACTTCTAAATTTTGGAACTAAACTCCGTGTACATTTCCACACGCCGTGTACTTTTGGCCGTGTGGGATGGGTACACGGGGCGTGTAGTCATTTCGACGACGAAGGGTGTAGGAACCGACTACATGCCGTGTAGTGGTCCTTTACATGTCGTTTAGTCATTCGGTAGGCCAAAATAGTAATGCGGTGGAGCAACCGCTAGCTGGGCGACAGTACACGTCGTGTACTCAGAAGTACATATCGTGTACTCATGTTGACGAATGAACAGTGTGGAGGTGCCTCCAGAGGAACAGTTAACTGAAGGATCTACCCGCTGTGTATTCAAAAGTACACACCGTGTACTTTGTTTTTTTCACTTAAATGGGCAGTAGCCTCCCCTGTTCACAGGGAAGGCTTAGAATCGGACGAGTTGAGTGGAAGGAGGAGACTGAGCCTTTGGAGATCCGTTGATCACGAACCAGGAATCTGATTCCACCTCGGAAGATCATGTTAGAACTGTATGGGTTATCCCTCTATTCTCATAGCATGTTGCTTACCAATTCATTCCATAACGAGAGTTATTTGAGGTTGAATGAAAGTTTTCTTACCTCAGATCTATGTCATTCTTGGGCATTTATGGGATCGACGATCATGTATAGCGCTCGTTGGAGTTTAAGGTAGGTGGCTTGGTGTTTGTTTTTTCAATTGTCAAGTATTTTGTGTGTTTTTGTGCCACGAGCCCATGTTGGGGTGTCGTGTGGCTAGGGCCATTGCAATATTAAATACCTATAATTGAATAGGTAATTAAATGTGATGTTAAAATTCTAGTTGGGATCATTGCTTGGATCCAGGACCACCTCGGGTGTGCATTCCTCTGTTTAGTCGTTTGGCCAGGATATCTGAGGGTATGCCTTTAAAGTAATAATTGTAAAATTTCCTTGAGAGGAATTGTTGTGAATGTTTATTTACATGTTGGTATTTTCCCAGTTACTTGTGCCTGAGGGTAGTGCTTTATTTAGCCTGTGGGCGTTGTTTTACTTAGCACGAGGGCAGTTGCTATCATATCTAGAGGGAAACTTCTTTTATGCCTGTGGGAAGCTGATTCTGTGCCTTTGGGCGACACTACCTATGCCTGAGGGAAAAATCTATTATGACTGAGGGCAGATTCTTGTGTTGGTTACTCTTTACCTGAGGGTAGGGGTTTACGTGTCTGAGGACATTAGCTGGTTACTTAGAATATTCATTATGGTGATATTTTAAATTAAATGGATTAAATGAATAATTAAATGGAAATATAAATGTTATGTTAGTTACTTTTTATTACCAATTACTTTATTGTATTTTACTACTGCACACTATTGTTGCATGTTTGCACGTAGTTGGGAACATGCCTTTGGTGGGTGCCTACTGAGATATATTTCTCACACCCTGTTTGGGTCAAGCTTTTCGGCCCAAACAGATTATATTGCTGCAGGTGTGGATAGGGGAAAGAGTCCCTATACAGGTACTTGACTGTTGTTGTGGAGTAATAGGGCATGGGACCGAGCCTAGGCTCGTGATGCCGCTACCAGCTGTTTTGATCTTTTGTGTTGTAATCTGTATTTTGTTGTACTGTATTGATGTATAACATGTTCTAGCTGTTTTCTTACAACTTGAGACATGTTGCATCATATCTATATATCTGGTTGGTTATCTTTTCTACAGTTGTTTACTTAATATGTGCAAGGTTTATTTCTTTTGCTGTTGTATTTTTTTTTGTATTCCACTACGCTACACTTTGACAAATGAGGGTATAGTTTCCCCACTATCAGACTTGGGCCCTCGCTGGTAGTCGGCAGCCTCTGGCATTTGGGGAAATGTGCTTGAGGTCTTGTGGCGAACCGGATTCGGGGCACCAGTTGAGTGGCACCCGGGTCTGGGACATTACACCATTAATTGGAGGGGAACCAATACTGTGTGAGGTGGCAGACGCATGGTGGGGAGCACTACTTTGTGAGGTGGCAGACCCGCAGAACTCGACAGGAGGAGTACCTCAGTAGTCTAAGGTTAGTGATTGGAACCACAGAGTCTTGACATGACGACTGTTCTCAAAAGAGGAGGAGTTCTCTAGCAGCCGTGTTTTCGTCATCATGATTGAAAATCCTGGTTTGAGCTGAGTCAATGAATTTTGTGTTTACCTCATGATTGAGATGAGTTACTTGATAACTTAGGTATAAGTACGGGCTTATACCTAAGTAAGGGTTATCTATTGAGATCCTTCTTTGTGGTTTTCCTTGTTGGATTTAGTGAGACCTTGAGGGTCTCAGGGTCCCAACTGAGTATCGTTATACTCACCCCAGCACGGGCTATGCTTGCACCTCGTTGTGTTAGATGCAGACGATAGACAACACTGAACGTGGTTAAGGCTTGTAGAGTTGGACAATACCTGGAGGAGGACTTCATGAGGAGATGGTACCCAGAGGTGGACTTCACGACGAGACGGTACAAGGAGGTGGACTTCACAACAAGATGATACCCAGAGGTGACAGACGGATGTAGAAAGCTGAGGTGGCCATATGTACCTACCCTTCAGGTTGGAACTCCAAAGGATGATCCAGGAGAAGCTTGACACTTTCCTATTGTTTTGACTTTTTCTTGTACCTTTCTGTTGAGCGTGTATTTCTGGAACCTTTGTACTTTCAGCATTTTTTTATATTGACTACTTAGGGTTTCTTCTACTTGTGCTCTGGTTATGTGTGTGTGTTTATGTTTTATAAAGGCAAAGCCTTCCCTTTTATCCGGATTTACACCTTTGGTGCTAGTCACCAGCCCCTGGCCTATGGAAGGAGGGTTTGGGGTAGTCACGACACGGGCCCCGATGACGGGTCTTGACAAATTGGTATCAAAGGATCCATCCCCCGGGGCCAGTATCGTGACTACCCCAATCCCACCATCCATAGGCCAGGGGCTGGCGTCTATCACCAAAGGCGTAATTCCCTAAAACATGGAAAGACATTGCCTTTATAAAACGTAACACACACAACCAGAGTACAAGCGGCAGTAAACACTAAGTAAAGTAGTATAACAAATGTGATGAAAGTACAAAGGGGTTGGAAATACAAGCCCAACAGAAAGGTATAGCTACAACTAAAAGAAAGTACAACTAAAAGACAAACAATAGGAAGGTGACTAGTAGCTCCTGGATCATCCACCACGGATCCAACCTGAAGGGTAGGTATAGATGTCCTCATCAGCACTATGTGTCTATTGATCCGCTCCGTGTGTCATCACACCAAGTGTCCACCTCCGGTTACAATCCAATCCTCGTACACTCTGCCTCGGTCAGCGTTGTCGGTCGTCTGCATCCAACACAATGAGGTGCATGCATAGCCCGTGCAGGGGTGAGTATAACGATACTCAGTTGGGACCCTGATACCCTAAAGGTCTCACTAAATCCAACAAGGATAAAGCACAAATAAAGTTTCAACAGATAACCTTTACATAGGTATATTCTCATACATATACCTAATTTATTTAGTAACTCATCTCAATCATGAGGAAAACACAAAGGTCATTGACTCATCTCAAACTAGTATTTTCATTAACAAAACCAGAACTGCTGGAGAACTCCTCCTCTGTCGAGTTCTAGGGCCAGAGACCTTTGTTCTTGGTGCTTCTAGTTTATGTGTTGTGTGTGCGGTTAGTTGGTTAAAAGATCAACTTAGGAGTTGGCGGTGGGACCGCCACAACCTAACCTCTCATGGGAGGATAATTGGGGTGGGGACCACCCGAGAAGCATAACCTTCATTTATGACTTGTGTGACAACAACGAACCCTCCCACTCTTATATAAAGGAGGCTAGGGGAAGGAGTTCTGGACGGCTTCTTCAAGCGGAAGAACGCCATCAACGAAGCATGGTGCCCAACACTTGGGGAGTTTTAATCTCACTTCAATGAAGAACGAAGAATGAAGAACGCTAACGCCACCCGCGACACCTTCCTTCCCGATGTTGACGGAACGACACCTGTCGAGTAACGCGGGTCTGCCACCTCACAAAGTAGTGCTCCCCACCATGGGTCTGACACCTCACACAATAGTGCTCCCCCTCATAGCCTACAGAGGTACTTCTCCTGTCGAGTACTCCGGGTCTGCCACCTCACAAAGTAGTGCTCCTCCGCTATGGGTCTGCCACCTCACAAAGTAGTGCTCCCCACTAGTCTATAAAAGTCACTCCGAATCGAATCGGACAAGCAGTCATCAGGTCTCAGCCAGCTACAAGGTCACCTTACTCCGTAAGCTCATCTCCGGGAGGATCCGCTCCACGAGCTACTGGTCAACACACCAATTGTCACGAAGTCCCACAAATAAGTATCTCAAATAATTGCCTCATCATAGGAGTCTCAACGCAATAGATGGTTCGTCAATAGGATGCCCGGTCTGTGAGTTATTAGCCTTTTAGTCTTGGGGGCCCAGTTGGTTTCATGTACGGACCAACCCAGATGTATCACAATAGTATCCCAAATTCCCATGGGGCATACAAAAAGGAACCATCACATCAAGAGGGATCCAACAAAGTCGACAACACGTCAATCGGACGTCCAGTGCCCAAGTTATAAGTATTTCCGCTCCGAGGGCCCTATTAGTTTTAAGTTCGAACCATCCCGTCCATACCCAAACATCGCCGAAACATTTAATGTAACATACCAAAACGTCCATCTCGATCCAATGAATCCTACAAAACTAATGGTGCGTCAATCGGAGGTTGTATATCAAGATATGTCTGTTTAACCGAAAACGGTATGAAAATAGGGGGTCTGGGCCCGGTCCGACCTCACCCAGCCGGCGCGGCCCGGCCCGACCGGCGCGGCCCGGCCCGACCGGCGCGGCCCGCCCCGGCCCTGCCGTGGGAGCTGTACGCTGGCTCGGCCAGTTGGCTGAGGGGGGGTGTGGCCCCCGTTTTCCACGAATGTGATGCCGGTCTTGCGCAGCTGGTCATCCTGGATCCCATTCGGCCGCAGGATCCTCCTCCCTCGCCGTCGCGGCTGATGTCATGGCGGGCTTCTGCCGACAGTGCGCAGGGGCGCCACCGCGGTACTCCGCAAGCCACGAGAGTCATTCAGGTGGTCTGTTTTTTCTCCCTTCTGCGCCTGTAGTTGTCTCGGGACCCAAGCTCCATTGTGAAGGATCTGATTTGCCGTTGTGGTCTTGTTTCGTCGTCTCCAATCACCTCGTGCATCAAGAACAGGATAGCAGTGGGTCAGGGCTTGTTCGTTAACCCGCACCCACTGCGTTAGAGGTTCAAATCATCGCCCAACAATTTAAATGCCATGTACAATGGTATAATTATCATAAAAGAAAAATATAAAAATATTCCCCTAACACATAAAACGTTGTTAAACGATGGCGAGTCATGGAAGATGGGCGTCGCGGAAGACAGGCGTCCTTCCATCAATGTCGGGAAGTAAGGTGCCGAGGGTGGCGTCAGCATTATTCATTCTTTGTTCTTCGTTGGAGGAAGAGGAAAACTCCCCAAATGCTGGGTGTCGTGCTTCACTGCTAGCATTCCGCTGCTTGAGGAAGTCGTCCAAAACTCCTTCCCCTAGCCTACTTTATATAGGAGTGTGAGGGTTCGTCGTTGGCACGCAAGTCATAAATGGAGGATTTATGACAGAGGGCTCCGCCCAATTAATATACTACGATGGATCATTAAAAAGGGGAGGAAGTCAAAAAGGGGGTTATTGGACCGGGTGGTCCCCATAGAAGAATATCCTTCAAAGGGGAGGATATTTCCTGGCGGGCCCCACCATTAATTAACCAAAAAAGGAAAAGGGGGGGTGGTTAATGCTTGGGTGGTCCCCTCATAAAAAAGGGAGGTTTCATCCTCCTCAATTAAGAGGGGGATTTAAACCTAGAGGCTCTCCCTCATAAATGAGGGAGAGTCAAGGAGTTAGGATTCCCCTCCCATTAATGGGAGGCCTCATGTGGTTTTCACCACAATCAACCTCACATGGGAGGTTGGATCTCGGTGGGCCTCACCACCATAACCTCTCAAGTGGAGCTTCTAACCACTTTATCCACACGACATGTGTTTAACGAAATAAAATAAATTTTTCACTTATTTTATTTTATTAAACCATGTAAAACCCCAAAAACTAACTTTCATAACCAATCATCTTCCATCACGGTGAAAGTTTTCTTAAGCAAAAACATGCACTGTGAGTTCAATGGTGCCCTCAGATTTTAATTCTGAGCACTGGTTCAAATGATAGAAAAACCCACTCATTCGTTCACTAAACATACCCGAGCTAAACATCGGAAATTTATTCTGGGCACACCGGGCCTCAGAATCAAGTGCCGTCATTAGCTAAAGACACGTAAAATTTCATAGAAATTAAGAAAAAAAATTCCTTGAAATTTCTGGTTATTTACATACTATGGTCGATAGAGGAGGAGTTTTCCAGCTGCCGTGTTTTTGTCATCATGATTGAAAATCCTGGTTTGAGGTGAGTCAATGAATTTTGTGTTTACCTCATGATTGAGATGGGTTACTTGATAACTTAGCTATAATTATGGGCTTATAACTAAGTAAGTGTTATCTGTTGAGATCATTCATTGTGGTTATCCTTGTTGGATTTAGTGAGACCTTAAGGGTCTCGGGGTCCCTACTGAGTATCGTTATACTCACCCTAGCACGGGCTATGCCCACACCTCATTGTGTTGGATGTAGATGATGGAAATCATTAAATGTGGTTGAGTCTTGTAGAGTTTTATGGTACATGGAGGTGTAGTTCACGATGAGACCGTACCCGGAGGTGGACTTCACGACAAGATGGTACCCAGAGGTGGAATTCACAATGAGATGATACCCGGAGGTGACAGACGAACGTAGAGAGATGAGGTGTCCATATGTACCTACCCTTTAGGTAGGAACACCAGAGGACGATCCAGGAGCATCTTGACACCTTCCTTTTATTTTTTCTTTTTCTTGTACCTTTCTGTTGGGCTTGTATTTCTGGCCCCTTTGTACTTTCATCATTTTTGTTATACTACTTACTTAGTGTTTCTTCCTGTTGTTCACTAGTTGTGTGGGTGTGTTTATGTTTTATAATGGCAATGCCTTCCCTTTTTATTGGGATTTACGCTTTTGAGCTAGTCGCCAGCCCCTGGCCTATGGAAGGCGGGCTTGGGGTAGTCACGACACGGGCCCCGAGGACTAGTCGTGACATTAGAGATCAAAATAGAACTTGTTGAATCGTTGTAGCACCTCATTGCACAACCTGATTTGTCACTTCTCGTTGCTTCCCACACCCTAGAAAACAATCACTCAAGTATCTACTTTCCTTGGGTTGTCGTGCACCACCAAATTGTTTTTCTCCTTGATTCATTGCTTCCCCTCTAATAGGCTCTAATATGCCACATATCTTGATTAAAAAGGAAATATGGAAATATCTCAAAAAGATATCACGAGATATCACCTGAATCTCATGCTGGAAGATACATAATGGAAGAAACTTGAATTTCCAAAAAAATATATCTTCAAATCATTGTTTCCTTTTTCAAATTACAGATAAGATATGAAATATAGTATCTTAAATCCCCAAATCACCGTGCATCCTTATCTTTGTGATATGATAAAAGATATCTCAAATTCAAAAACATATCTTATCTCAAATATGGAAACACCCACGAGTGGGCTGAACCCTAACAATCTTCACCGCAACCGAGGATAGCTCTGTCATTAGTTTGGTGAACTCGTCTAGATGGTTACCTAAATCTCCATTCTCTGTCATTCACAAATGATACAACCGTTTCTTCAAATATAAATTATTTGTGAGGGATTTTGATTTATACCTTCTTTCAAGCTTTGCCCAGATCTCCTCCAGATCTGTCAGATTCATCACTTCCTGTAATGTATTTTCACCTAAATACATCTAAATCGTGCTTGTCGCCAACTCTCTCATATCCTGCCAATCGCCATCACTCATCATCTACAGCTTCTCTGATTTTTTCGTCAATGCCTTCGCTATCTTCTCACAGACGAAAATATTTTTAACTCTTTACTGCCAAAGTGTAAAATCATTTTTCCTTTTGAACAGTTCAATGTGAGAAGAAATCCCACGGCATGAATTGTTGGGTCGGAGAGTGATGGAAAGAGGGGGGGGGGGTGAATTGCCTTTGTAAAATAATTAGCAACTTAAAAACAATTTATAAATGCAGCGGAAATAAAAAGGGGCAAGACACAATTTGATAACGGAGTTCAGCTTAAACCAAAGCCTACGTCTCCACTCCCAACTCAACCGTTGACAGATTTATACTTCAGCTTGCTTTTTAATGGTTGTAGCAAGAAACCCACTAGCCGTTTTAAGGTAGGCTAGATCACCTTCGTACAGCTTGCTTTTTTATTATGGTTGTAGCAAGAAACCCAAAATGAAAGTGAGGAAGAAAAGGATGGTTTGTTTTAATAAAAACCCAATGAAGGACTAAAAAATTGAAATAAATAAATTATAACAAACTAGAGGAAGCCTTGAGCGCCAAGAGTGTGAGAGTAGTTGATGTAGAGGCAGCCCAAGCTTCAAGGATGGAAATGGATCACAAGTAGCCTTAGAGATTTGTTGTTAGAGCTTCAAGGGATCAAAATATCATTCCAATGTATCGGTAGTGTTCCCGGCATCCATCCTCATCTATTTATAGGAGAAATATCCCCAAATACTTCAATATGGCCTTTGGAGGGCTTTCGGAGCCATTGGGGGTCAAGTGGGCAAGTCTGGTCAAAGCCCAACGGCTAGTTTGACTGGGCTTACCGGCTGACCGGTGCTTGGACACCGGCTGGCCGGTGCTCCAGACAGAAGGCAAAGCTTTCTGTATGGGTTCCACCGGCAGGCCAGTGCTGGGACACCGGCTGGCCGGTGGTCGAGACAGAGAGCAAGCTCTCTGTCTGGTTCCACCGGCTGGCCGGTGATTCAGACACCGGGTGGCCGGTGGCACCTGGCAGTGGGCAAGGCCTACTATCTGATTCCACCGGCTGGCCGGTGGTCAGGCACCGGATGACCGGTGGAACCTGGCAGAGAGCATTTCTTCTTCCAGAGACCACCGGCTGGCCGGTGGTAATCCACCGGTTGGCCGGTGGACTCAGAGATTCCTTTTCCAGTCTTCTTGGGCCAACTCATTGGCAACCTTTTTCCTATCATAAAAAAAACTTGAAAACAAGTTAGAACACGATGAGAGCGATTGTGATCATTAAAATCCAAGAGAGAGGGGTACAACAATCTCCCCCTATTTTGATGATCACAATCACAAATGAGAAATCTTTTAAAAAGGATATGCCAAGTAAAAAAGAAATAAGAAACTTGGACATGGAAAATTTTAGAGATCATTTTAAAACAAGAATTTCATAGATGTATCATGTATTGAAAATGATATTAATCTTGAAAGGATTGAAATAAAGAGAATGGTTCATTTTGAAATTGTAACCATAGGTCATTTAAAAGAAACAACTGAAATCAATAACTTAAAAAGAGAACTTAAAAAGAGCACTTAATTAAATGAAATAAGTAACTATGTAATAGAGAGTTTTTCTCCCCATTTGGGATTATCAAAATAGGAGGAAAAGTATGAAAGAAAATTACAAAAACAATAATAAGGAAGTAAGTAATGACAAAAAGGATTGATAGATAAGACAACTTGAATTTTATAAAAGATGAAACGTTACATTGAAAGTTCAAAATAAAAATACAAAGACAAGTCAAAAAACAGGAAAGGATCTATTCACTCCTAGAGGGCCGAGAGTGACGACGACGCCTAAAGGTCGGAGGAGCTAGAGGAGCCTGGACCGCCTCAAAGCGACGATCAAGAGAATCGATCCGAGAGTGGAGCTGATCAAACTGAGAGCTGAAGTAAGAAAACTGCAAGTCGAGCCGGGTCTCAATTTGATCCTGGAAGCGAAGTAATTGATCAGCCGTCACCGACAAGCCACCAGTATCAGCGGGAGGGGGCACAGCCTCAGCAGGCTCCGGTGCATCATCACCCGCTCCATCTTCCTCATCAGCAGCAGCAGCAGCCTCACCTTCGCTGTCACCACTCCCTTCCTCTTCATCAGCACCACTGTCCTCACTATCTGAAAGAGGATAGGCAGCAGCAATAATAGGAGGCATGGAATGGGAAGGAGGGTGTGAATGTGTCTGAGGGGAGTAAGCCTTGAGAAGGCCATCCTTGTCAGTAATCCACTCCTGACGCCAAGGATTCCAATGAATGTTCATCCGTTGCACCATCATAAAATTGATGATGCTATCCTTCTTTGGCTGCTCGAAGAAGATAACACGGAGAGGGACATCAAGAAAGGTAAAGATTTTGGTCAACAAGTGCCCGTGAGGTAGAGTTTTGGACCGGCGCGGGTGCTCAGCCACATAAGACATGGCGCGGAACAGGAACTAGACCAAATTGAAATGAATGCCTCTGGTGATATAAGAGAGAAGATAAATATCAATAAATTTCACCGTATCGTGATCACCGATACGGGGTGAAAGGGTGGTCTGAATGAGGCGCTCAATGATGCGATGGTTAGGGGTGAGCTGGGAGAGATTGACAATTGGATCGTTGGGCTGCCCTGTGAGATGCCCAAGAGCGACAGCAAAATCAAAATCAGGGTCCCGGGGAAACTCCCCCTGAGCAAATGCATGAGGTCCAACATGAGGAACTCCTAGAATCCTGACAATCTCCAAAGAAGTGAAAGTGATGGGTTGCCCAAGAGCGGTGGTGGAAATGGTATCGACGTCGTCAGAAACCGACCACGTCAGGTGAGCATAAAATTCTTTGACAAGAATGGGATAAATAACATCCTTCTTAGGAGGTTCAAAAAAAGAATGCCAGTGTTGATATTCAATAATGGAGAAAAGCTCGAGACGAGCAGAAGAAATCCAAGAATAGTCAATCACTCTACCAGGCAGAATGACTTTGTCATGCCAAATGTCCGGAACTTGAGGGATTGAAGGAGGAGGAGGTGCTTCTTGAGCGATACCCTTTCCTTTGCGTGAAGAGAGAGGACCCATGATGGCAAAAGGAAAAAAATTTGAGAGAGATTGAGAGAAGAATGGATTTTGAGAGGGCAAGGAGGAAGAAGGGAGGCTAGGGAAAGGAGGAGCCGTGGGTTTGGAAGAGGCGCACGAGAGAGAGAGAGTGGAATGAGAGGGGAAGGGTTTAGGTTTAATTTTAACCCTTCCTCCGGGCGGCCCAAAAAGGAAAAGCCCAACACCACCAGTTAACCGGTGATGTACCACCGGTTGACCGGTGGTATTAAAATTCATAAAAAATAAAATAAAAAAATAAAATAAAAGCATTTAAAAAAAACTTAAAAAGAAATATAAGCAAGCCAAAAAGAGTCAAATATTTAATAGTGCTCATTGACGAATCATTCCTAACTCCCCCTTAATAAAATCAAAACGTTCAACCGGGAGCGGTTTGGTAAAAATATCAGCTAATTGGAAATCAGTAGAAATGAAGTCCAAAGTGATATCCCCTTTTTGAAAATGGTCACGAAGTAAATGATGCCTTAAATCTATATGCTTTTTCCTAGAATGTTGTATTGGATTATTAGAAATACTAATGGCACTAGTGTTGTCACATCGTATAGGGACATGATCGTAGGAAAGGCCATAATCCAAGAGAGTGTGCTGCATCCAAATAATTTGGGCACAACAATTACCAGCTGCTACGTACTTGGCCTCGGCAGTAGAAAGAGCAACACAGTTTTGCTTTTTGCTACTCCATGAAACAAGGGACTTGCCTAGCAGATGACAGGTTCCACTAGTACTCTTACGATCTAATTGACATCCGCCAAAATCAGCATCCGAATATTAAGAAAGTTCGAAAGAAGTATTAGAGGGATAAAACAAACCAATGTTTTTGGATCCTTTTAAATACTTAAAAATTCTTTCGACTGATTTAAAATGAGATTCTTTGGGATTGGCTTGAAAACGAGCATAAAGGCAAACACTGAACATGATGTCAGGACGGGTCGCAGTTAGGTAATGTAGACTCCCGATCATACTCCTATAAATCTTGTTATCCACCGGTTTCCCGGCTTCATCTAACGTAAGTTTACAAGAAGTACTCATGGGGGTACAAATTTCCTTTACTTGATCCATACCAAAATGACTTAAAAGTTCGTTTGTGTATTTGCCTTGGCTTAGAAAAATACCATTTGAATTTTGAAAGATTTGAAAACCAAGAAAATTTTTTAATTCCCCCATAAATCTCATTTCAAATTCTTTTCTCATTAAATCTGAAAAATCAGTACAAAGTGATTCTTTGGTTGAACCAAAGATAACGTCATCAACGTAAATTTGGACAATTAAATGATCTTTGGAAGTGTGTTTTAAAAATAGGGTACAATCAGCTAGACCCATTTTAAAATCATTTTCTAAAATAAATTTTGTTAACCGCTCATACCAAGCCCGAGGGGCTTGTTTTAAGCCATATAGAGCCTTGGTTAACTTAAAAACATGATTTGGAAATTTTGGATCTTCAAAACCAGGGGGTTGTTCAACAAAGATTTTTTCTGAAATAAACCCATTTAAACAAGCACTTTTAACATCCATTTGAAAAAGTTTGAAATTTAAGTTAGCGGCGAATGCCAACAAGATCCTAATGGATTCCAATCTAGCAACGGGGGCAAAGGTTTCACCATAATCAATTCATTCTTCTTGATTATAGCCCTTAGCTACTAGGAGATCCTTGTTCCGGGTTATATTTCCTTGATCATCAAGTTTGTTCCTAAAAACCCATTTAGTGCCAATAATTGGATGATCATTGGGTCTTTCAACAGCAGTCCAAACATCATTTCTAGAGAATTGATTTAGTTCCTCTTGCATTGCAGGAACCCAATTCTCATCATTAATGGAATCATTAATGGTTTGAGGCTCTAGTTGAGAAAGAAAGGCTTGATGTTCAACCTCGTTGAGGATTGATCTTCTAGTTTGAGTACTGGCTTGAAGATCACCTATAACATTTTCTAAAGGATGGTCTCTAGAAGGTTTCCAAACCTTAGGCAAGGTGGAAGATGAAGAAGGTGAAGAGGGTTCTTGATGGTCATCCTCCTTGGGAGGAGAAGAGGAATCATTCAAATGAATCATATCAAGCTTATCTTCAACATCTTCAATGACCGGGTGAGGTTTTGGAAGAGTTTCATCAAATTTGACATGAGATGATTCTTCGATGGTTTTTGAACGTTTATTGAAGACACGATAGGCTTTGCTTCAGTTGGAGTACCCAAGAAAAATACCTTCATCGGATTTGGCATCAAATTTCCCTAGGTTATATTTTGTGTTAAGGATAAAGCATTTACAACCAAACACTTTAAAATAACCAACTTTTGGCAATTTGCCTTTCCAAAGTTCATAGGGGGTTTTCTTAAGAAGGGGTCTTACAAGGACTCTATTGATAGTATAACAAGCAGTGTTAACTGCCTCGGCCCAGAAATATTGAGGGAGGTTGAATTCACTAAGGAGGGTTCGAGCTATTTCTTGGAGAGTTCGGTTTCTCATTTCAACCACTCCATTTTGTTGTGGAGTCCTAGGGGCAGAGAAGGTGTGATTGTATCCTTGAGAGGAACACAATTCATCGAATTCTTTGTTCTTGAATTCACCTCCATGGTCACTATGGAGCAATATAATTTTATATCCTTTTTCGTTTTCTACATTCCTAGAGAATTTCAAAAAGGTTCTACAAGCATCATTTTTATGAGCTAAAAAGAAAACCCAAGTGAAACGAGAAAAGTCATCTACTAGGACAAAGGTATAGTATTTTCCACCTAGACTTGCTACAGGGGTAGGACCAAAAAGATCAAGATGAAGGAGCTCAAGAGATTTTGAAGTGGACACTTCCTACTTAGATTTGAAAGAAGATTTGTGTTGCTTGCCAAGTTGGCATGGATCACAAATCAAATCTTTCTTAAACTTAAGTTTAGGAAGGTCACAGATGAGCTTGTTCTTATTAAGCTTTAGAAGTGAATGAGAGCTACAATGCCCCAACCTTCTATGCCAAAGCCAAGACTCATTGTCAAGAGCACTTAAACATTTAACATTTTGGCTAGCTAAATACTTTAAATCAATAATGTAATCATTTTGAAAACGGGAAGCAGAAAATATCAATTTGTTTTGAAAGTCAAACACATTGCATAAATCATTTTGAAAATTCACCGAAAAACCACTATCACAAAGTTGACTAATGCTAATTAAATTATGTTTTAAACCTTTAACAAATAAAACATCTTTAATTAAGGAGGTTCTACCAAAGCCAATGGTACCTATTCCGACGATCTTGCTTTTTTGAATTGTCACCGAAGGTGACGTATCCTCCATCGAATTCTTCAAGGGAGTTGAACTCGGAGGGATCGCCACACATGTGCCTCGAGCATCCGATGTCGAGATACCACGAGCCTTTCGAAGTCCTACTTCTTTGGTGTTTATCCTACAAAATCAAGAGAGAATAGATTTTGGTACCCATATAAGTTTGGGTCCGGAAAGATTAGCTAAAAGAGACTTTTGAACCCATACTTGTCTAGAGGGATACATCCTAAGATATTCATCCGAGTAGGTAATGATTTTGGGGCGGCCATATCTAGCATTTTTACAATTGCATTCATAAATCATATGTCTGGTTTTTCTACAATAATTACAAAATTTATTTTGAGAACTCCCCCTTACAAAAGTAGTGGGTGCTCTAGAAGAAGTTGCTTTCTTGTTAAAGCCAAGTCCATGTGTGGTTCTAGCCGAACGTTGAGAACCTAGAAATTTGGTCAAATTTTGTTCACCTTGGGTGAACATGGCAAGAGATTCCCTTAAATCTTTAATAGTTGAATTCAAAGAATCAACATTTTGAATATCTTGGACCTTAAGGGCAAGTTCCTCATTCTTTTTGAGAAGTTGATCTTTTTCAGAAATTAGAATTTTTTGTTTCTTTTTTAAGGCCAAAAATTTAGAGGTAAGTTCGTGAAAACCTTCCTCTAATTGATCTCTCGCATTTTGGAGATCTTCATAAGACATGTCATTATTAAAAGAAGAATATGAGGAAGAGGAGTCGGAAGAAGATACCTCATCAAGTGCCATTAGGCATTTTCCACCTTCATCGCTTGAGTCGCTTGAAGACATGGAGTCATCGCTTGAACTCCATGTTGACGCTTTGAAAGCCTTCTTGTTTTTCTTTTCCTTTAACCTTTTCTTGAAAAGAGAGAACTCCGGTTTGATGTGGCCTTTCTTTCCACATTCAAAGCATGTAACTTCTTTTTCTGCTTTTGGCTCTTCCTTTCGTGCCCTTTGAAAAATTTTCTTTTTCTTCATGAACTTGCTCATTTTTCTTTCAAGTTGAGTAATCTCGGATTTGCTATCATCGGAGGAGCTTTCTTGCTTTGCTTTGAATGCTATGTTCTTTTTCTCCTTGAAGATTTTACCTTCTTTATCGGCTTGCCTCTTCATGGTAATCTCATAGGTCATAAGTGATCCAATGAGTTCTTCAACCGGCATTTTCTTGACATCTTTCGCTTCTTGGATTGTCGTCACCTTTGGAGCCCATGAGCTTGGTAGGACCCAAAGAATCTTCTTGACCAACGTCTCTGCAGAAACATCATCTCCAAGAGACATTCTCCCATTACACACATCAGTAAAGCGAGTAAACATTTTCGTAATAGATTCGTGTGGGTGCATGGTGAAACTTTCAAAGTCTTGACGATACATATCTAATCTAGTGTCTTTGACTTTGTTAGTGCCCTCATGGGTCACTTCCAAAAGCTTCCAAATTTCATGAGAAGTGGTGCAAGTAGAAATACGATTAAATTCATTACGGTCTAACCCACAATGAAGAGCATTCATGGCTTTTCCATCAAGCTCAAAATTAGCAATGTCTTCGGGGGTCCATTTAGACTCATCTTTGCTAGAGAGAGTGTAGCCTTGCATAAAAATTATATATATAGGATAGCCAATACTTCTAAGAAATGTAATCATGCGAGTTTTCCAATAAGTGTAGTCGGTTCCATCAAAGAATGGAGCCCGAGTCATGGAATACCCTTCGGGTGCTTGTGAGGAAGAATCCATCACTATGGATTTTAGGTTTGTAACCGGTTAAGGTATTACACAAACTTTCCCTCTGATACCAAATGTTGGGTCGGAGAGTGATGGTAAGAGGGGGGGGGGTGAATTGCCTTTGTAAAATAATTAGCAACTTAAAAACAATTTATAAATGCAGCGGAAATAAAAAGGGGAAAGACACAATTTGATATGGGAGTTCGGCTTAAACCAAAGCCTACGTCTCCGCTCCCAACTCAACCGTTGAGAGATTTATACTTCAGCTTGCTTTTTAATGGTTGTAGCAAGAAACCCACTAGCCGTTTTAAGGTAGGCTAGATCACCTTCGTACAACTTGCTTTTTTATTATGGTTGTAGCAAGAAACCCAAAATTAAAGTGAGGAAGAAAAGGATGGTTTGTTTTAATACAAACCCAATGAAGGACTAAACAATTGAAATAAATAAATTATAACAAACTATAGGAAGCCTTGAGCGCCAAGAGTGTGAGAGTAGTTGATGTAGAGGCAGCCCAAGCTTCAAGGATGGAAATGGATCACAAGTAGCCTTAGATATTTGTTGTTAGAGCTTCAAGGGATCAAAATATCATTCCAATGTATCGGTAGTGATCCTGGCATCCATCCTCGTCTATTTATAGGAGAAATATCCCCAAATAATTCAATATGGCCGTTGGAGGGCTTTCAGAGCCGTTGGGGGTCAAGTGGGCAAGTCTGGTCAAAGCCCAACGGCTAGTTTGACTGGGCTTACCGGCTAACCGGTGCTTGGCCACCGGCTGGCCGGTGCTCCAGACAGAAGGCCGAGCTTTCTGTCTGGGTTCCACCGGCTGGCCGGTGATTCAGACACCGGTGGGCCGGTGGCACCTGGCAGTGGGCAAGGCCTACTGTCTGGTTCCACCGGCTGGCCGGTGGTTAGGAACCGGCTGACCGGTGGAACCTGGCAGAGAGCATTGCTTCTGCCAGAGACCACCGGTTGGCCGGTGGTAATCCACTGGTTGGCCGGTGGACTCAGAGAGTCCTTTTCCAGTCTTCTTGGGCCAACTCTTTGGCAACCTTTTTCCTATCATCAAAAAAACTTGAAAACAAGTTAGAACACGATGAGAGTGATTGTGATCATTAAAATCCAAGAGAGAGGGGTACAACATGAATCCCCCATATTAATCAGTAAGAAAACATGGATAACCTCCTCTGATACTAGATGTTCGGGTTGGAAATGGATTGGTTTCAAATATAAACTCAGTTGCGACAACAACAATTTGTGAGAGTCACCAATGTAAACGAAGCTCCAAACCGAACAACAGAATAACAAATGAGGACACAAATTTTAACGTGGAAAAACTCTCCTTTCTAAGGATTAAAAACCACAGAGAAACTCTATGAAAATTCACTATGAATCAGAGAGTACAAAACTCCAAGTCAAACCTGAAACTTAAATCGCAAATACAACATAGAAACCTGTGTGAAAACCCACACCCTGATATGCCTCTGTCACCTCTTTGATAATAGTCTGTGACAATACATCACCCTTAAGAGATCAAATTAGAACTCTTGGAATCATTTCAGCACCTCATTGCACAACCTGATTTGTCGTTGCTCGCTGCTTCCCATGCCCTAGAAAACAATAACCCAAGTATCTGCTCTCCTTGGGTTGTCACGCACCACTAAATTTTTTTTTCTCCTTGATTCACTGCTTCCCCTTTAATAGGCTCCCATACGCCACATATCTTTATTGAAAAGGAAATATGAAAATATCTCAAAATGATATCATGATAAATCACTTAAATCTCATGTTGGCAGATACACAGTGGAAGAATCTTGAATTTCTAAAAAAATATATCTTCAAATCACTGTTTCCTTTTTCAAAATACAGATAAGATATGAAATATAATATCTTAAATCTCCAAATCACCATGCAGACTTATCTGTGTGATATGACAAAAGATATCTCAAATTCAAAAACATATCTTATCTCAAATATGGAAACACCCACGTGCGGGCTGAACCCTAACATACCAGAGATGATGATTCAGGCACAAGCATTTCTAATCAGTGGCAGAGGTCAGGGTTTGAATTTTGACTTGTAGAAGTTGTGCCCAAGCCTTACCGGGGGCCTCGATGGTTTATTTGTGGTGGCTACAAGTTTGAGCTTGAGTTATCTTATCAAAGTAATTATGCCGATACTTCTGTGGATTATTTGAAGTCAAAGTTTGAGAGTCACTACAAAAAAACCGCCATTTAGCAGCGGTTTTTTCACGGCGGTTCTTAAAACCGCTGCGAAATGCATTTTCGTGCCGGCATTTCGCGGAGGTTTTAAGAACCGCCGCGATAAAACCGCAGCTAAAAAAAAATTAATTTTTTTTAATTTTTTTTATTTTTTTTTAATTTTTTTCGAGGATTAGCGGCGGTTTTTTAAGAAACCATCGCGAAATAGCGGCGGTTTCGGTAAAACCGCCGCGAAATGAAATGAAAAAAATAAAAACACACGAGAAACCCCGAAATCACTAAAACGACCATAAATTTTGATTTGGGCATCCGTTGAAGCGCCACGACCAGTCTAATCGAAGACCATGAAGAGATCTAGAGGCACATATAATCAAAACCGTGAGACGGTCTAAGGTGTGGAAGATATTAGAGTTATCAAAAAGTTGAAAAAAGTTCTCCAACTTCAAACGGCCATAACTTTCGCTCCGGGTGTCCATTTGGGCTCTACCACATATAAAATCAAAGCCAGCGAAGAGGTATACGCACCAATTCAAGACAAGAATGATTCTATCATGTTTTTTGACCCCAAAAACCCCTTCGAAGGGCTCCAAAACCCTGTTTCCGTCACCGGTGTCCCGTCGAACTTGTCTTTAAACAGACCTAACTTTCGATCCGCGTGTCAGTTCGACCTCCTCCACCTGCCAGATCATAGCTCATTCCATGAGCTTCAGTTTGACTAGTTGCGGCGCCCACATGCACTTCTAGATCATATGTTATGGCCTTTTTAGTTGGCATCGTGTTTGTTATGTTTTTCAATGCCTCGTTTCTAGCACCCGTTCTCCATCAGCTTTATTTAAATGGTCATAACATGCGATCCGTATGTCTATTCGGACTCTTTCACCTTTCAGGTTGAAGAGCGTTTCAGGAACTTTGATTTGACAGGTCGCGGATCTAAAACGGACTCTCGTAACATAAGTTATCTCCGTTAATGTGAGTCCAATGTTTTTGTCTCTTTATGACCGTTTTGACGGGTTTTAACGGTAGCTCCATTTATTACTGTTTATTTGGGTTTTTATGACTTGTTATCTTTATCAATGGTTTTTTATGGGTTATTATGATGATTATGTGGAATTATTAAGGAGTTTTCCAGAGTTGTCACGAGTTTTCATTTGTTCTCATTTTTTCTAATGCCTCATTCTTCATATGCTTCTCCATCCTTTTTCATGTGTTTTCATGATTTTTCATCCCTTATCACGTCTTTTCATACTTTTTCATGTGTTTCCTTTATTATTTATTATTTATTATTTATAATATACTTTAATTTATTTATTATCTATTATTTGTAACTGGTTATTTATTATTTATTATTTATATTTATTTATTAGTTATTATTTATTAGTTATTATTTATTATTTATTATTTAATATTTATATTTATTTATTATTATTTTTTATTTTTTATTTATATTTATTTTTTATTTTTTATTTTTTATTTATATTTATTTATTATTTATTATTTATATTTATTTATTATTTATTTATTATTTATATTTATTTATTATTTAAATTTATTTATTATTTATTATTTATATTTATTTATTATTTATTATCTATTTATTATTTATATTTATATTTATTTATTATTTATTATTTATATTTATTTATTATTTATTATTTATATTTATTATTTATTATTTATATTTATTTATTATTTATTATTTATTATTTATTATTTTTATTTATTTATTATTTATTATTTATTATTTATTATTTATGATTTATGATTTATGATTTATATTTATTTATATTTCTTTATTAGTTATTATTTATTAGTTATTATTTATTATTTATTATTTATTATTTATTATTTATATTTATTTATTATTTATATTTATTTATTATTTACTATTTATTATTTATATTTATTTATATTTATATTTTTTTATTATTTATATTTATTTATTATTTATATTTATTTATATTTATTTATTATTAATTATTTATATTTATTTATTATTTATATTTATTTATTATTTATATTTATTTATTATTTATTTATTATTTATTTATTATTTATTACTTATTACTTATTATTTATATTTATTTATTATTTATTATTTATATTTATTTATTTTTTATTCTTTATATTTATTTATTATTTATCATTTATTATTTATATTTATTTATTATTTATTATTTTCTATTTATTATTTATTATTTATATTTATTTATTATTTATTATTTATTATTTATTATTTATTATTTATTATTTATTATTTATATTTATTTATTATTTATATTTATTATTTATATTTATTTATTATTTATTTTTTATTATTTTCTATTTATTATTAATTAGTTATATTTATTTATTATTTATTATTTATTATTTATTATTTATTATTTATATTTATTTATTTTTATTTATTATTTATTGTTTTCTATTTATTATTTATCATTTATATTTATTTATTATTTATTATTTATTATTTATTATTTATTATTTATTATTTATTATTTATTATTTATTATTTATATTTATTTATTATTTATTATTTATTATTTAAATTTATTTATTATTTATTATTTATATTTATTTATTATTTATTATTTATATTTATTTATTATTTATTATTTATATTTATTTATTATTTATTATTTATTATTTATTAGTTATTATTTATTACTTATATTTATTTATTATTTATTATTTATTATTTATTATTTATTATATAATATTTATTATTTATTATTGATTATTTATTATTGATTTTTTATTATTCATTATTTATTATTTATTCTTTATTCTTTATTATTTAGTATTTAGTATTTATTATTTATTCTTTATTATTTATTATTTATTATTTATTATTTATTATTTATTATTTATTATTTATTATTTATTATTTATTATTTATTATTTATTATTTATTATTTATTATTTATTATTTATTATTTATTATTTATTATTTATTATTTATTATTTATTATTTATTATTTATTATTTATTATTTATTATTTATTATTTATTATTTATTGTTTATTATTAATTATTTATTGTTTATATTTATTATTCCTTATTTATTATTTATTATTTATTATTTATTATTTATTATTTATTATTTATTATTTATTATTATTGAGTTTATATCTATTATTTAGGTATTATTTGTTTTTTCATTTAATATATATAAGCATATTAAATTCTGTTTATTAACCACATGACAAGCTTGCTGGAGTGGTAAAGTCTTTGGAAAATATGCAAGAGGTTAGGGGTTGAAATCTCACCAAACGCAGAATTTCGTTATATTGCATGGGTATGCATGTGCATGTTCGTGTGCATGTGCATGTGCGTGAGATGTGCATGCATGGATAAATAAAGTAAATAAAATAATACGAAATAAATAAATAAATAAAATAAATACGAAATAAAATAAAGAAATAAATAAAATAAATACGAAATTTAATAAATAAATAAATAAAATAAATAAAATAAATAAATAAAATAAATATGAAATAAAATAAATACGAAATAAAATAAATAAATACGAAAAATAAATAAATAAATAAATACGAAAAATAAATAAATAAATAAATAAATAAATATGAAAAATAAATAAAATAAATAAATAAAATAAATAAATAAAATAAATAAAATAAAATAAAATAAATACATAAAATAAATAAATAAATAAATAAATAAAATAAATAAATAAAATAAATAAATAAAATAAATACGAAATAAATATATAAATAAATACGAAATATAAATATATAAATAAATAAATATATATATATATATATATAATTAAAAATAACAAAAATAAAAAAAATAAAAAAAATAAAAAAAATAAAAAAATAAAAAAAACTGCCGCTAAATCATTTAGCGGCGGTTTAAACCGCCGCTAAAAAACCGCCGCGGAACGTTCTGCGACGGTTTTGAAAACCGCCGTGAAATAGTTTCTCGACGCACGATTTAGCGGCGGTTTAAACCGCCGCGAAACGAAAAAAACCGCCGCTAAATGCCTTTTTTGCCGTAGTGAGTTGTTTCACTGTCTTCTTTCTAAGCATGCTGGCCAGAAAGCGATGAGTTGGTACTCATTCGTGGTTGTTGCGAGATACTGCATGGATCTTATTACATTGAATTTCTAGTGATGGTAGAGAAGAATAAATGAGGACAAGCGGTTTGTTTAGGAGATTGGTGAGTTATGGATGAGGCTTGAGAAGATTCTGGAAATTAATGGGTGTTGAATGAATACTTTTAGGTTTTTGAGGTTCATGATGAGCCGGTAGCACAAGTAGGAATTAATTAGATGCTGGGAAAAATTTCTATTACGGGCGTGTGTTTGGACAGAAAAGACGACGACTGAGGTGAATTCAATTTGGTGTGATGATTGATTGTCGGGGGTTCAATTTAATTCAAAATCATTGACATTAGGTCATCATTGTTTCTCTTAATGAAAACAATCAATGGTTCACACATCCATAACTGGGTACAGACCTGCTTTTAAATAATAGGAAGACAATTGGGGTTTCATACCAAATGATGTTTAGGAACACACATTAGTCGAAATGATGAGAGGTCAGATTCATCACAGCCTTTTGGGGGAATTGTTGTCTACTTCGGAACTCTATTATAAATTTAAGATACATTTCAGAATCTCTTTCTAATCTTGATACAAGACCAGCTACCCTAACAAAATGATCATATGTTAAATATCTTTATATACAAAGAGAGGAGGGGTCTTCTTGGTAAATCCATCTTCATGAATATGAGGTTCTTCAACCATTTCCCTTTGGTGGTTGGTGCTTATATATTGAATCCATATAACTAGGTGCTTTGAAATCTGATGCCACATAGGGATACATTTAATATGTCGAGGATGGGATCGAGCCTCTATGAAGCGCCTTACGTATCATGTTTACAGTAGGAATCAAAACTCACGTAGTTCGTTAAACCTATACAATTTAACATCATGTTGAAATGACATATATGTGGGCACTTAGGCACCTAGTATTTGAGATGGAGTCTCGAGGAGACATCCGACGTATCCTGATTATGGTAGAAATCAGAGTTATCTTAGTTCATTCACTCCCTTGGGACTTGACTCAGGGTAGATACCCTTGTATGTTGGGTAGTTATATCATGTTATTGATCAGGGATTACACACTGAGGATGTTCTGAATGGTGGAGATTTATGATGTCAATGAGATGATTATTGTGACTCCCTAAGCCCACTGATCTATGCTCGGTGTTGGAAACAAGAGATAACAAGTAATCAACCTCATTGCATATGGATGCAGGGCTTACGTGTTGGGACAAACCTTGGGATTTTTAACATGGAGCTCAGGCCTTAGGAAGGCGTCCAACGTTATCCTAGTTATAGAAGGAATCAGAGTCATTGTAGTTTAGTGATTACTCAATCCGTTAGTGGATGAGGAAGGATAATCACCCCATGAGAGACATTGAGTCTCGATGGTTGGAATGTTAAAGATATGTCGGGACTTACACCAAAGTGGATGCTTATTTGATCTCGGGCCTTAGGAAGGCATCCTACATATCTTGGTTATGGAAGGAATCAGAGTCATCGTAGTTTAGTAAGTCAGGGTTACACACTGAGGCTGCTCTTATATGAAGGACACGTCATATTATGTCATTGATCAGGGGTTACACTATGAGGCTTCTCATGACTTAATAAAGGATTATTCCATGAATGATATGATCATTGCAACTCTATAAGCCCACGTGATCTATGCTGAGTGTGAGAAACAATGGATAGCAAATAACTATTCTCATTGCTTATGGATGATGGACTTATGCACTTGGACAACCCTTTGGATGTTTATCATGGAGCTTGTGCCTTAAGAAGATGTCCTACGTATCCTGGTTATAACAGTGATTAGATTCATTGTAGTTCAATGAAATCAGGTCTTACAGACCCAGATTGCCCCTTATGGAGGCTCAACAAGGCTACCAAGTACCGAGATGCCCGCTTGGTTTGGTCTACTTGTCTACCTAACATGTGTTGATTGTTTGCCTGACATGCCTTGTTTTTCTTCTTGACTTGTCAGAAAATACTTGTCTAACATGTCCAAAGACAATCGCATTTCCAGGTTGATTTGTCGAAAGGGAGTCATATAATCTGGATGGCATGTCTGGAGGATGTTGCATAACCAAGGTTGAGTTGTTTATAGGACATCGTGAGACCTGACAGGTTGATTCGAGAAGTCATCACATGATCTCAGCTTCCATGCTTGGAGGGTGTCACCTGATCCTGTTGTGTTTCACTAGCATCATCGCAAAATTTGGCTAACACGCTTTGAAGGTGTCACGAGAGTCAGCGTGACATGTCTCGAAGGGTGTTGCATTTCTTGGATGACTTGTCCAGGTGTCATCATGAAAGCCAACTGACATGTCTAGGGTACGTCACAAGAGATAGCTAATATACAGTGAGGGCGTCGTGAAATCTAGTTGTCTTGTACAGAGGATGTCACGAGAGCCAGTTGACATTCCCTGGTGCCATCGAAAAACATAGCTAACATGTACTGGTGTCATCGTATCATCTAGGTGACACATCTGAAGGACATCTGATAGTCTGGATGGCGAGCCTAGAGAGTTACACTAGACTTGGGTGGCATGCTTGGAAGCACCGTGTGACTTACTTTGACATGTCCACCGCACTTCACATGATCCAAATAATATACCAAAGGAGCATTGCGAGATCTGGGCGACATGTCATGGTGTTGTCACGTAACTGGGGTAGTTCCTGCGAGGTGCATGCGGACCAGTTCTTCTGTTCTTCGCACAATTATCTCATCGTTTTATTCTTTATTTCATCCTTTTATTGAAAATTCCTTAGATTTGTTCAATGTTATCTTGTTTTAAGTCTTGTGCGATCTAGTAGATATGTAAGATGTTCTTTTCATGACCTGGCTGAAGTCCTTCACATGATCTATGAGTGATCACGCGAGGTGCCTATGCATACAACATCATCACTCTGGTTGTTTCATAGAGTTTACCTAACGGAGACCCTTTCTGATCACGAGACCAGCCAATCCGAGAAATCCTCTTTGATGCCTGAGTGCGCCAGTGCGAGGATCCAAGGATTGTAGGCATACATTTTTCATGTTGGGGTAGGGGATTTATAGGCCTCCCCACCCCGGATATTTGCCACTTTATGGGGCACATCTCACACATATCCAGGCTGGAGTTGGTGGAGGTCTTGATGTTATGCGTTTTGCAGGATCCTGTTGTAGGTCATTTCGGAGGCATCACAAGATTTTTAGTGACCGAAAGGCCATCCCATCAATGCCCTAGTTATTGGATAATACCCAGTTAATGGGGTCTTGCCTAATCATGTGGGAACACCAAGATACTTTCGCATTGTCATATCGATATGTCCAAGGGTCTTCATGAGATTAGGGCTCCTGTCGAATGACCTTCATGTGACTTGTCTGAGACCTTTCATGAGACAAGGATGACTTTCCATAGGGATTTTGTGAGATCAGACTGTCATATTGAAGGGATTTTGTGAGGTCTTACGAGATTGTGTTGTTGCGTCATGTGAGTTTTACAAACACAAGAGGCTCTCATCATCTCCCTTTTATTTCCTTCTTTATTTCACAAGGATTTTGGGGTTTTGCGAGTTTTCTTGATTATTGACGAAGATAATCACTCTTCCCCTTAGTGGTGCATCAAATGAAAAATAGAAGGTATTATGGAGATGCATGATCATTTCATGGGCAATTCCATATATTTTTCCTTGGAGCTAGAGAGGGAGAATAAGTCTGCTCGGACATGTCCGAAGTGCTACATGTGACAAGGGTGACATGTTTGTAGGCTCTTGTGTGGTGAGGTGGACATGCCGCCTGGGGCTTGCGGTGTCTTGTGAATCACCTATGGAAGATCGCTTGATTTTTATGACTAAAAGAGACTCCCATATTTCCCCTTTTTATTTCCTTTGTTTATTTTAAAAAGGTTGGGGATCTTGTAAGGTTTTATGAGTGTTGTCGAAGACAATCACTCTATCTATCAGTGATGCATTGCGTGACCAACCAAATATCTTATGGTGATGCACGAGAATTTCATGAACAAACCATTATGTTTGTCTTATGGGAAAAATGGGGAGTGCGAGTCCGCATGGACATGTTTGATGCCCTTCTTGTGATGAGGGTGATATGTCTGCGGGCTCTTGCATGCCATCTTGAAAAGCTCCCAGCCATGTCGTGTGATTTTTATGACCGCAAGATGCTCCCTCATCATTTTGATATTTTCCTTCTATATACCAAATATTTTTAGATGTATTGTTAGGCACTTTCTGCCGGACAATTCGTGTGACCTAGGGATGATCTCCTGGCAGCCGTTGCACGATCACTGATTGTACGGGCTGCCTTCGTAAGAGGACTTGTCAAAGGGGCTTCAGAGAATCTTCCGCATGATATGCGTTTCACGTGACCTTCTACCGGTCATGTGATCGCGTGTCTCTTAGAGGTCCATGTGATCTGTGTGATAATACCCACCCACTTCTTCCTTTTTATTTGTGGGGAAAATAATACTAATATTCAGGTATTTCTTCTCCTGTAGATTTGTCGATGTTTATTTGGCGGGCATCAACAACATGTTAGTTAGTTGGGTGCTAAAAATATTACCTGCTACTGCCACCCAAACCAATGTTATTGTAATGAAACTTCACAATTCTTGAGACTAAGAATTTAAATATATTTTGTGGGTAGAGAAAAATTAAAGGACATTCATTTTGGAGACAGAGACACATCTGCTGGAGACTCCCGTAGTGGAGGAGAGCGAAGCGTTGATTGATACCATATCTAGAGGTAGATACAGATCGGGGGAGAAAGATCAAGGGAAGAATCATCATCTTCTTCTACTTTATTTTGTTTTTGGTTTGAAATTTATGTATTATTTGATTTCATAATGGTTTTTTTCTAATATTTAATTGGGAAAATATGATTGTTTCAGTTCATTTTCTTTGATCGTTTGTGTGATCAATTTGAAATTGAAATCAACATCTTTTTCTTTGAAATTTAATGAATTTGTATGTGACAGACTGCAAACTCAACCAATCATTGGTCATTCAATGTTACATATATTTTTACTACACGTTTTTTATCATTGATTCTATTAAAATTTCACAAATGAGGGAATACATGTCGTTGGAAAATTGAAATTACCTTTTCATTTCAACATTGATAATTCTCTTCTTTTTTGTAGTCAAACATATAATTCTCATCTCATTCAAATAATCTTCTTCTTCTCATATTTGTTTCTAAAAATAATTCTCATCGTTACTAATTGCATGTGCATGTTTGTTGTTTTTCGTGTTTGTTTTTATGGTTTCCTTTCTTGGACTTCACAATTACATTCCCTGTGGAATCAATACCTTTCTTGAATCTATTTAGAAGTGTGTAAGTTTTAAATTTGATATTTTCAGTGACATAACATAAAATTTTGGGCATCATTTCTAGGGAAGTATTTTCTCATCAAAAAGAAAAAAATCTTAATACAAACACACAATAAAAAAAGTAAAAAATAAAAACTATGTTTCTAAAAAATTACTTTAAAAAATAAAAATAAAAAATCTATTTTTAAATAGTCAACATTCAATTTGTTGTGTGCTGATAGAAATTTATGAATATCACTTTGTTCGCACAGACACTAGGTCTACTTACAAAGAGATGGAGGCTATAAATCTTGAAATATAAAGATTAATTATACCTATATGAAATGAAAAGAAATTTGAAATGTAAAATTTGAGAGAGATAGATGGAGTTTATAAAAATAATAGACAAAATATTCAACTAGAAACCATTCAACAAAATGTTTAACATCTAAGGATGAGAAGTTACCAACTCCATCAACTATCAAGTAAGTCCTTCTTCTATTTTACTTACACCTAGGGCCCATAAATATGAGTTGATACAATCACACCTCTCACTATCATCTGCATTTACTGGAATTCCGAATGATGAATCTTTAGACTTCATTGGGGATTTTTGCAATATAGTGAAGTAATTTCCACTACAATTGTTTAGTGCGAATGAGATTAAAATGAGTGTCTATTTTTTCCTAAAAATAAATGAAAGGAATTTGTTTTTAGATCTTGATAAAAATATTTTGTGAACATGGGAAAAAATATATGACTCATTGGTTATGAAATTCTGTCCAAAAATATTTAAAAAAAGAATTAAAAATTAAAATCATAAATTCTTTAAAGAGGATGGAGAGGCATTTCATGAGGTTTGAGATATGTTTAGGGATTTTCTTAGGCACTATTCTCATCACTAACTCCCGTACCACCAACTTATGGATGCTTTCTATGAAGCGTTGTCACCATAGGTCTAGAACATAATTGACCAATATGCTGGAGGGAACTACACTAATAAAACTAATAAAAATATTAGGAAACCTTTTAACACTTCTGATCTTAATTAACAACATAAAAATTCAATGATAAGAATAGTGAATATAGTGGAATACAAAACTAATTCAGGGGTAGAAATTAATTCAAAACTGGCGAAAATAAATGACCACCTCTAGTCCCTTATGAATCAAAATTCCAAGAAAAATCTTAATCATGCTGGCAGTAAAAATCAAAATCAAAGTCTTAGAGAGTAATTTCAATAGTGTAGTATGTTTGGACACTCAATAACATGTTTTCAAAACTTTTACATTCTACCCCAACCACTAGAGGATGCAAAATTTATAGGATATGGTACTAGGATGCAGACTAGAGATGAACCATTTTCAAACAATTATAATCCCGACTATAGGAACCGTCTCAATTTTTCTAGGAAGGAAAAAGGAATACTTAGATAACCCATTGCACCTGGTTTTTAAAATTATCCTAGACCGTAATTTCAAAAACAACCTATGGAGGAGTCCTCTAAATCTCTATAGTAAGTTTGGGGTATGTTCATAATGTTGCTAGGAAAATTTTATTAACAAAACAGTGACATAATTTAGACAAGTATGAAACTAATGCTATGATATAGCATATTGAGTTGGAAATGGATCAATTGGTATGAAATTTCACTTCAAGAGTAAAAGTGAAGCTCCTAAGTACAACATAAATGAACCCTAGTGATAATATCATGGATGTGGTTACTAGGAATGGTTTACAAACTAAAGAGGAGGGTAGAAATGAATCTAGGAATGCTCAAACTGAGAATATAGAAGAAACTAAACACAAAAATATGGGTAACAATGAATATGGGAATGTAGACATCACTTAAAGATTTAAAGTAAATTCTGTTGTTCTGCCTGAAAAACAAGAAGAAAAATAATTTCAAATTAAAAAGAATAAATGGACAAAAAATATTTTAGAAGAAATTGGGGAAATTCTATATGTTCATAAGAAATTTTTCCCATCCATCTCATTCCCTCAAAGATTGAAACCCAAAAATAATAATCCAAAATTGGTTCAATTACTTGGAATTTCCAACAATATCCATGTGAATATTCCTTTCATCCAAGACATAATTAAAATTTCATCATATTTGAAATCTCTCAAAATGGATGTTTCAAACAAAAAAGTATTGGAAATTTTTTCCAATTATAGCATCACTAAAGAGTGTATCATTATACTTCAAAAAAATCCCATGAAAACATAATGATCCATGGAGTTTTGGCATTCCCTGCACCTTAGGGAATCGTGTTACATTGAATTGTCTTTGTGATCTTGGTATTAGCATCAATCTATGTAATTTATCATTATTTCAACAGTTGGGATTAGGAGAATTATAATGGACCACTATTGTTTTACAACTGGATAACTAATTTCTCACACATCCCATTGGAAGAGGAGATGAAATTCTTATAAGAGTTGGTATTCTATTCTAACATGATGATTTCCTTATGTTTTATATAGAGTGTGACCAAGAAGTACATATCATCC
Organism: Viscum album; assembly: GCA_963277665.1. Lineage (NCBI taxonomy): Eukaryota > Viridiplantae > Streptophyta > Magnoliopsida > Santalales > Viscaceae > Viscum > Viscum album. The sequence continues at coordinate 130,441,239 of OY728140.1, forward strand.
TTGGTAGGACCTTCTCAGCCACCAGAGTAGCTATTAATAATGTTTGAGAAGGAAATATTATTTTTTTTATGTTTAGTTAGAAATAGGAAGCGTTTCACATCTTCAAAAATGTTAAAGATCAAACGTTTAGTGAGAATTGTTCAAGATTGGAAATTTATAAAGTTGAGAACTCATTTAATCATCAAGAATAATTTAATAAACAATATTTTACTAAAGATACTCTAGTGTATTATGAGAATAATTTTTCCCAAAAATTTGAAAGTGTTAAAAATGATAATATGGATGGTCTTCAAAAGCTGGACAATAACTTTTCTCTAGCTTTGGAGAGTGGTTTAGAAGGTTAATTTTTTGTTCTTGAGCTTAGGAAGTATCTAGGAGAACTGGAGGCTGAATTTCTAATACTAAAAAATGTTGAGGAATATTTTGATACATCTATGGGAGAGATATTATAACACATTAATGGATTTTCTAAAAAAATATCTTAAAAAATCTGGAAACTGAATGTAGTAAGATATACACTTTAGATAGCGGTTAGGGAAAAGTTAATTTCGATCTTTAAATTGAGAATCTATCCAATTTTCACACCTAGTTTAAGAAATATGTTTAATATATTAGACCTTTTATGATTATGATTCTAGCTTCTAGTGAAGATGCACCATAATTCAAGCTCCAACCATTTCCTTAACACGTAAAATATTCACTTTTGGGTGACAATTTATCATTTCCTATCATTATCTCTTCTGAACTAGATAAAAATAAATAGGAAAAGTCTTTAGCTATTTTAATTCCATAGCATGGGCCATTCCTATTATCAAAGGGATTAATCCTTCACTATGTATGAATAGGATCCCTACATAACCTAATCATAAATTGGGAGTTTAGGGCCAATGAAAATTAAATCCAAACATGAAAGAAGTTTCTAAAGGGGATGTGATTTAGATATTAGTTACATGATTCATTTATCCAATCTCAAATAGTGTTTAGGTCAGTCTGGTCCATGTTCTGTCCAATAAGGGAGGTTTCATCATTATAAACAATGAAAAAAATAATCAAATACATGTTTTTATATAAACTTAATGGAGAGTCTATATAAGATACATGAAGCTACATTCTGCAACTAGAAGAGATTATTTTATCATTCCATTTTTAGATCAAATGATTGAGAGACAAGATAAAAATTATTTTTTTCTAGATGGATATTATAGGTATAGTTAGATTATTTTAACCCCATAATATCATGAAAACCGACATTCACATTCCCCTTTGGGATGATTTCTTACTGGAGAATTTACTTTGTCTTGTGTGGAGCGTCGACTACTTTTCAATGATGCATGATGGTTATCTTTTCTGATGTGATTAATGAAATCGTAGAGTGTTCATGGAGGATTTATCCATTGTTGGGATTACTTTTGGAAGATATTTTCATAATATGGATCATGTTTTAGAGAGACTCATAGAGACCAATATTTTTCCGAGTTGGGAGAAATTAAAATTCATTGTTGCTGAAGGAATTGTGCTTGGTCACAAGGTTTCTAAAAGGGGTTTATAGTTAGGCAATGCTAATATTGATTTCATTCAAAATCTCCCTCCTCATATGAATTTAAAAGGTATTATAATTGTTTTAAGCCAAGTTTATTTTTACATGATATTTTTAAAATATTTTTCTAAAATAAATAGGCCTTTTTTTTACTACTTAAAAATGATACACCTTTTTTGTTTGATGAAAAATGTCTTGAATATTTCAATATTCTTAAAGCGAAGATCACCTCTTTTCCTATCATCACTACCCCTAACTAGAAACTTCCATGTGAATTTCTGTGTGCTGCTAGTGAAGTATTTGTATAATAAATTTTAGGCTAAATGAAAGAAAATAGGTTTCAAGTCGTGTACTATGTTAGAAGTTTCCTAAATGATGCTCAAATGAATTACACCACTATTGAGAATTACGTTTTGGACATTGTGTATAGAAATTTAGTTAGTAATTTATAGGTTCTAAATCCATTGTATTCACTGGCCATTCTTCCTTGAAATAATTGTTATCCAACAAAGAGGCCAAAACTAGATCAATTAAATGGATACTTTCTCTATGTGAATTTTATTTAGAGATCAAAGATAAGCATGTTGATGAAAATGTTGTGTTTAATATTTTTTTATTATATCTAGTACTCGATCCGATGGCCCTATGTATATTAATTCTTTTTTATTAGATGTTTTTTTGTATAGGTTAAAAAAACTACTTGGTATGCATATTTTTATAATTTCTTGGTTTCTGCAGTGATTCCCAATTTTTTTTTCCCAAAACCAAAGGAATAAATTCATTTTTGAGTTAAAATTAGATTTTAGAATGATAATTTTCTACTTATGAGGCGTGATGATGATATTCTTTGGAAGTTTTTGGTTGGGGAGGATATGTTCCCCATTCTTGAAAGTTTTCAATCTGCCTCATGGTGTGGCCCTCATGCAGGTGAGAGAACTACTCAAAAAGTATTTCATAATGAAATTTATTATCATACAATCTTTAAGTATTTTAAGAGTTTTTCATAGTTTGTGATAATTGTTTTTAGATAATAGCCATATTATGACTCAATAGGAGGGGGTGAATTGAGTTCTTTGGATTTTTCTTTACTTGGAAAAACCACCCTATTTAGTTTATGACTGGTTTCTGATGTATTATTTAACAAAGTAGGCTTCAAAAATAGAATCATAATGAAGAGAAACAAACAAAAATATTTATATTGGTTTGGGGAATATAATTCTCCTAATCCGGTCTACCAACAATATTCTCCATGAGTGAGATGATTTTCACTCAACCGGTCCTTCTACTAGGGAGTTCCAGTCCATTTTCTTGGAACTGCATGACTAAGATAAAGTAGTTGATACTTTAAAAAAATGGTTTATTTAAATTGGTATGGGGTCTTCGATAGGGGGAACCTTTACCCCCCAAAATTTTCATTCCGGTCTAGGATTCTCTTAGCTGATGCATCACAAGATGCATTAATAATGTCTTCTTCCTCCCTTATAAATGTAGATCAAATATTTATGGTATTCCCCATTTACTATTTGTTTAATATATTCTATTTTTTATTAATGGGAGCAATAGGTCTACCTATAACCTCAACATGGTTTTGGATGAATACAAAAAGTGGAGTGGCCAGATCATCAACAAACAAAAAAGTAATGTTTTTATTTCTAACTGTTTCCCAGAGAGAAGGAGTGGAAATATTTATAATTATCTCAGAATTGTAAGGATACATTTTCCAATGGAAAATATGGGTTCCCAAATTTCCCCAATTATATTCCATATTCATCATTTTGGGGGATTCTGGATAAGATATCTATTCATATCAACAATTGGAAAAATCGTTTTCTCTCATTTGGGGATGCATTACTTTGGTGAACTGTGTCCTATCATCCACACCCATGCATATTTTATCCACTCTCTGTGTTCCCAAAACATTGATTATTATAATTGTGATTTTTTTTAAAATTCACATTTGATACAAATGATGATGGATGTTGTCATTGGGATTCTTGGGAGAGGTTGGCAAAGGAGACGAAGGCTAGGACATTATTGTAAGGAGTTTGGAGGAGTCCATGAACTTCAAGCAAGATAAATTAGCTTGGGATTCTCTGGAGGGACGATCCATGTGTTCTAAGTTCATTTCATAGAAATATGGGTTGATTATAGGTATACTAATTGATCTTTTTACAGTGTTATAGAAAAGGATTAACGACCATGTTTTGGGAACTCCATCAGCACACCCACTAGATCATAGGTTGTGGTGATATAATCTTATGGAAACAAAACTGGGTGGGGTCGACGCTTGGCTTATCAGAGTTACTGACTCCAAACATTATCTTAAACAAAGATAGAAAGTAGACATTGTTCATCAAAACTATTTTCAATCGGTAGCAACATGACATGTTTGAAAATATTATTCTGAATGATGAGAAGGATATATTGGATTTCACATGCTTCTCATTGGGGACCTTCAGAACCAATACATACCAATCTCTACATCGCGACTCTTCAGTAAGAGTTTATTAGGTTGGGATCTTGTGGTTCTATTAGATACCTGTTAAATTTCTCTTTTAGGTTTGGTATGTAAGGTCACATTCCATTCCTATAGATAAACATATCAAATGAAAAGGTATTCCTCTTGAATTTAAATTCGATTATGGAATAGATCCAAATTGATAAACCACCCTTCATCTTTTCTTCCAAGGCAAATAGGAATACACGATCTGGAGGAGACTCAGTGAGTTATTTGGTTTTGGTTCCCACAATGGTATTATTATTGATTTTTTTGATAGATGGTTTAACGGATCATGGACCAACAAGCACAAGTAGAAGGCAAGGACTATGATTTTAGTAGTGAGATGGTGGATAATCTAGTGTGCAAGGAATACATTTAGGCATGATGACATCCACATCTCATAGCTCACCTTGATTGCAAGTTCTGTTAGTATGGGGGCTATGCATGGGATTCTTCTTGGTGATTGGAAAAAATATCTATCACTAAGAAATCATTGTATAGAGGTTTTCCCACCACCATGTCTCAGTGGTCAGTTCCATGGTGAAGATGGATAAAATCGAATCCACCTACTTATGGTTTAAAACATAACACTGATGGATCCTTTATTAATGGACTCATGTAGGGAGGTAGTGTGGTTCATGATGAGAGGGGCTCGGTTGTGGTATATTTATCATTAAATTATGGTCATGGTGACACACTTATGATAGAACAAAATGTGATTCTCAGTGGAATAAATATTTCTATGTATCATAATATAAACATGGAGGAAGTGGAGACATACTTCTTGATCATTCAAAACTCCCACCAAAAGCATGCATCTAGTCCATGGAGCATCAACTGTACCATTAGAAGGATAATATCCTTTTGAGTGACCAAATGAGTATGATTCACATATGGAGTGAAGGTAACAATGTAATAGATTTTATTGCTTCTAGGAATAATCATAAGGGGATTTTAACTGTATTTTTCTAGTTTGGGTCCCCCCCGAATGTGCGGATAGTGTGAGAGTTGATGCTCTCGGTCTGTATTTTTTTCTCCCACCCTGACTATTTTCATCTTGTTGTTGTTGGCATTTTTTGAAAATAAATAATATCATTTATCCAAAAAATAGTTTTTTACAAATTTCATCTCACAGCTGTAAGATATAAAAAAAAGAAAGACCTCCAAGAGAGATGATCTGAAGAATAAGTAGCTCAAGGAGAGTCTTGTAAACTCATCAAGTATCATCAATAAGAACAACTAATGAAATGAGGCCAATTCATCCATATTTGCATAGAAAAATAGAAAAATGTTTCAGAGAGATTCAATAATAATATATCTTTATTTTCTTATGCACTTCACTTCACATGAAAAAGACATATGTGATTCTATATATGTTTTAAATGCATGAACAGCTTCTTATCTATAGAAATAGAGATCAGTGACACATCCTTTAACATTTAAAATACTTTGACAATAGTAGATACAAATAAAATATCATTTTCCTTGTCTTCTTCCTTGATAATTGGGTCTTATTATAATCAATTTTACATTAAATACCCAATCAAGCATTTAAGAAATGTACAGTAGAAATAAAATACCCACTTGAGTGCTTAAATGGTAATAAATACCAACTTGTACCATGGCATAACCGATTTTCAGAATTGAATCCATGTAGCCAATTTTTCTTCACGTAGCCATGTTGAATTATGTATGATATTTATTTACATACTCAAAACCGACATAGCCGATTGAAACAACATAGCTCATTTCTTCATGTAGGTTGTTGACATAATTGATTACTCCACGTAACCATTCTATATAACTTAATGATATCATAGGTGATCTCTCATGTAGGAAATTTCTCACGTATGTGCTCTTGTCGATGTAAGAAATTTCCATATAGTCAATTCCATGACATAGCTGATTGACGTAGACATTTCCTTGATGTAGGCTATTGACACAACCAATTAATCAACAAATCCAATTTTCCAGACTGAGGCAGATTTCTTCCAAAATCGTCCAAAATTCAAACTTAAAGAAATTAACCACTGAATACATCATAATTGAATAAAACTTTCTAAACAAACTTAGAAAAAAAATATCATTAGAAAATTATGAAGGGTATTTGAGATCATAAAAATCAAAAGTACCTGGGATATGTTGGATCAACATTAGTATCCCAACAATCCCCCCCTTTATAATGATCACAAAACCTATAAAACTGATTAGATATTCTTGTATATATCAAACAAGAAAATTTAAAAAGGTTTAAAATTTTAAGATATAGTTTAAAATTTTGTGTTAATATATTTTGAAATGTAGTGTCCCCTCTAAGTAAGTTACTTCTCCCCCTTTTTTATAGTAGAAAACTTATCCTACCTTTTTCGTTCATAAAAAATGAAGGGTTAGAGAGATAAAAAAACATTGTAATATATCACTTTATATTGATTAACTATGTACATGTAGTGAGAAACCTGAATATGGAATTATGGAAAAATTGAGTTTCATTAAATAAAATAAATGGATAAAAAATAAAATGAAAAAATTCACTAGCTGACACATCAAAAACTAAGAAATAGTGAATTATTTTATTAATTTATTTGAAATAAAAATACACCCACTAATCATAATTGTAAAATATAAATAAAAGAACCTGAGAGGTATAATGGGTTCTAACTAAAATTTTGTTTTGGGGGGAGGTGATTTTGATGTTGGATCAGATCTAGAGGTAGATGGAGGTGGCATTGATGGTTATGTGGTATCATAAACACCTTATATCCTCTATCTGGTTTGTTGGGAAGTACTATCAAGGTTGGGACTAATAAGCCATCTTATTCTCATCTAAAACATAGCTTTAACACACATTTAGACCCTTAGAAAAACATCATACTTGAAAAACTCAATAATGAAAAGAGATCCTTGATTATGAATTTGAGCTATTGATATTATGAAATTCTAGATAAAAATATTAAGACATTATAATCACCTAGAAGAGAAACTTGTGGAATCATTGATGACAAGAGGGTGAATAACATGTTAAATGTCTTTAGCTGATATACCTGACGACATATCAAAAATAACCTTTTTCAAAATTAGATTCATAGTTTTCTTCACATCAATTAGCATACCAATCAGTGACTGCTCCTTTCGATCTGTTCTATTCACTTGTGCTAGAAAACTCTAAAAAACTTCCTTAATATCATTGAGATAATATTTAAAGACTATATCACTAATAACAATCTGGGGTTCAACTAAACCTAAAACTACAGGAGGTTTGTAAACAACAAACACCATTCCTGTAACTAGAACTCAATTTTTTGAAGCTTCTTCTAAGCTTGAACATGATTTTGAACTTGATTCTAAACTTTATTATACTCCTTTGTACATATCCAAAACTATTGAATAGATTTCCTACTACTATTTTATTTTTTTAGTATTTTTATCATTATGTTGAATGAAGCATGAAAGTATATCTCTTGTTAGCTTTGAAACAATAAAATTTTCTTCTATCATATTTCCAAGATATTTTCCAAGATGTCCAATATGTTCATTCATGAACATATCTAACCCAACAATAATATTCTTAATTGTTTCTCGGGTATTATGAAATTGACCAATAAGATATTTTTCTAACTCATCCAACATCACTGGAGAAAGAATATCATCTTGGAGACACTGAATCAGAGAAGAAATAGAACTCAACTCTAACATCATCTGATTAACTCCATTCTAGAAATCTAGAAGAACTGGAGATTTTGAGGTAGTACCACTAGAGGGTTTTTATTTCTTTATAAATACAAACCGAATCAACAAAAAAAAAATTCAAAGTGTATATAGTCTCTATCACTTTAGATCTAAAAGTTTTCATTTCATCAAGCACTACTTATTACAAACTTGAGTGCATTGATATAGTATTTGGACACACACCCATTTTAGATGAAACAAAATTACTAAGAACATCAAACTTATTTTTTGTAAGAAAAATATCTTTCAAAAAACTTACTAAGGTTTTTATTTCCTCAAGTTCCTTATAACATACATTTGAACTAGCTTAACACATAGGTGGATCTGTTCAAATAATGTTGATTATCAATTTTTGGGTAGCCACTATTCTACCTAATTTATTATAGTATGACATGGACATAGTGGTATCTTTATGTTCTCTGATCTCATATTTTCATGCAACTCTATTCACCTTTTATACAAAATAATCTACTCTCATAATGTCAAGCTCCATCATTACATTATTGACTAAAAATTATATTTTTATTTGATTTTATGAAAGTTTGCTTAAAGGAGGTGGTAACCAGAAATGTAGGTGGGATCCAAGACCAAAAACATGACGAAATTTGAAATTCAAAAGGCATCGCCACTACTAAGGTGGACCAAACCATGAGTCATCGCGTCAGTCGATCACGTCTTTATCCATCCATGACAGAGCCCCACCGCTGAAGATCATCCCCCAAATGTTCACTTTTTTATCATCTCCAATATATCCTTTTATAGGAGGGTTTTGTAATATGGGGGGATCATGACACGTGTTCTTTTTATAGGTGGAACCATCTGGTCAGCTTGAGGCGATGTAGGGCAATTTCGTCTCAAAGATGAATGGGGCGCGCATGAAATTGACTTGTATCCACACCAGGGATTTGGTCGTTCGAGATTGGTGCACCGAGTTGTAGAGTAGGGAAAAATCTTCGGCTTCGCATTACCCTTTTCGTGGTCGACGATCGAGGTCAAGGTCCTCAGTCATTCTAGATGTCAGTGTGTGAGGGCTCTTTGGTGCATTTTGTTTAAGGTTTGGGCAGGGCGAGACACTGTTTGAAGTTTTTTGTCAAAGTTGAAGTTTTTTTGTCAATGTTATCCTTATAATGGATAGTGATGAAGGTATTGTTGGAAGGTTTATTTGAAGTAGTTTTTTCTTGTTTTTTGTAAATATGTCGAACAATGTTTGCTGATGTTTGAGGTGGTCTTTTTACTTGAAGTAATATATAGTGTTGTTGCATTGTGGACCTTCCATTGGTGATTTTTTCCCTAGTTATTGCCTTGAAACTTCCACTTGATGTCTAAGTTCCTCTCGATGTCCACTGGAGGTTCCAGTAGAAGCTCCCGTGATATATAGTTTTGTTGCATTGCGGCACTTCTAGTGGGATTTTCCCTGGTTTTGGTAGTGAAACTTCAACTTGATGTCCAAGTTCGTCTCAACTTCCACTAGAAGTTCCATTGGAAGTTTCACTAGAAGTTACCGTGCTATATAGTTTTGCTACATTGCGGCACTTTCAGTGGATTTTGCCCTGGTTTTTGCAGTGAAACTTCAACTTGATGTCCAAGTTCCTCTCGATGTCCACTGGAAGTTCCACTGGCAGTTCCACTTGATCTTCCACTGGAAGTTCCACTTGAACTTCCACTGAAAGTTCCACCCAAACTTCCACTCTAACATCCATTGGAAGTACCACTGGAAGTTCCCATGATATATAGTTTTGTTTAATTGCATCATTTATAGTGGTTTTTTCTTGGGTTGTTGCAGTGAAACTTCCACTTGGTGTCCATGTTCGTCTCCATGTCCATTGGAAGTTCCACAAGAAGTTCCACTGGAAGATCCACTGGAAGTTCCAGTGGAAGTTCCACTAGAAGTTCCACTTGAAAACATATTTTATAATTTTTTATTTATAATTTTAGAAAAATAATTTTTTATTATATATATATATATAATAATTTTTATTTAGTTACAGTTCTGTTCATATAGTTTATACATTTTCAAATGGATTAAATCCTATTATAAAGTTAATGTACTTTTCTTGAACTATTTTTTTGTTGCAGGGTGTTGCAATGTTGTTGATGGTGATGTGGATGTTGTAGCAGCTTCTACTAAACCAGTTGTAGGGATGACGTTCAAGTCACTTGATGAAGCAAAATGTTTTTATGTCACGTATGGGGGAGTTAATGACTTCATTGTATGCCGACAATACTCTAATAAAAGGAGATAGGATAAATAAATTATCACATAAAGCCTTTATGCATGTAGCAAAGAAGCTCATAGGAGGATTGAAAAATGTGATAGCATGGTGAAATTTCCTCGGGCTGAGACACGTACAGGTTGCCTTGCTATAATGGGGGTTTGTTTATTGTATTCTGGGAAATATGCATGTAGTATATTTTTTGAAGAGCATAATCATCCCTTGAACATGCCTGAATCAATTAATATGATGAGCTCCCAATGAAAAATTATAGAATCACAAGCACTTGAGTTAGATGTGAATGCTTCAACGGGTATTAAACTAAATGATTCTTTCTCATTGGCGATAGCTATTGCAGGGGGGGAAGATGTTATTGGGTACACGCGTGTTGATCAGTTGAATTTTTTATGGTCTAAATGGGAAAGAAATTTGCTTCATGGTGATGCATGTTTCATGTTAGAATACCTAGAAAGACAAAGTCAAGACAATCCATCATTTTTTTATACTATGCAGTTTGACATGAATGGTAAAATTAGTAATATTTTCTGGGATGATAAAAAAATGAGAATATATTATGAGTTGTTTAGAGCTGTTGTTGTGTTTTACACCACTTTTATCACTAATAAAGAGTACATGGTGTTAGGTGTTTTTTTTGGGGTTCAATCATCTTCGGGAGATTGTTCTTTTTGGGGTAGCTCTGTTATATGATCAAATAGTGACTTTGTTTTCCTGGATGTTTAAAAAAAATTTACAGGTGTATCACATGAAGAGTCCTCAAACTATTTTTACTGATCAGGATGTGGCAATGGGAAAATCCATTTTTGTAGTTTTAGTGGAAACTCAACATTGCCTTTGTTCATGTCATTTGATGAAAAATGGCATTAAGCATTTAGGTAATTGGATGAATGTTGGATCTAGTTTTCTAACTAGATTTAAGAAGTGTATGTTTGAATACCATGATGAAAATCAGTTTGATAAGGAGTGGTCTTCCCTTAGAGAAGAATATGGGGATGGGAAATCGCAGTGGCTAGATGATGTTTTTGTATTGCGAGAAAAGTGGGTGCATTACTTTTTGAAAGATGATTTAACATTGGGTATTCCCAACAATCAATATATTGAAATTTTTAATGGAATTCTTAAATATTATGTTCATCGAAAGTTAAGTGTTGTTGATTTCTTTAAGTAGTTTGAGCACTTGTTGGAAAAAAATCGGTATCGTGAAACAAAGGCAGAATTTGAGATGTGGGAGAAGTTACCTCATAATCTTTACCCTTACCATGAATTTATGTGCTGAGTTTCTACTATATATACACTGAAATTATTTGATTTACTTTTTCATGAATATTTATTGATTGGTGCATGTTTTTTGATATCTTGTTATGAAATTGGAGTTCAATTCAGTTATGTTATTGGAATGGTTCATTATGAAGATCAATTCTGTGTATCATATGAAGCTTTAAATGAAGTTGTTGAATGTTCTTGTCAAAAGGTTGAATCTATTGGGTATCTTTTTTTTCAAGTTTTAAATTTTTTTATCAGATTGATGTGAGAGAAATACCTAAAAAAATTGGGGAGATGTACCCGATTGGCTAGAAATATTATGATGTTCAAAGGATCTTCTGTTGAGGTACTTGCTGATAGAAAATCAATTATAGAAAAACTTTATAATGATTTAGCATGAATGGGAATGATGTTAATTACCGTATATTGTGAGAGAGATGCGGGTTATAGAATCACCTTCTCAAATTTCAGTAATTTTTCAAAATAGATGACTATCATAAATACATCGGTGGATAAATTCAATGGTTGTGCTAGTATAGAAAATTTTTTTTAGGAAGGATTATTCTAAAAAGAAACCAAACATGAAAGGGGGAGATAGATTGAAAATATTTTTAGACAATGGCTGTTGAAAGGGGAAATAATTGAATAAAAAAATTATTACTACGGTTATGATGACTGTATGATTTCATTTTATGATGCATTTCATTTATAAGAGCAGTTTTTTATTGTTAATATGTTATCTGATATCATTATTCTTTACACGCAGGGAGTCAAGGAGCAAGCGAGATCAGATTTTTGTGTTCGAGCTTGAAAAATAGTTTCACATCTAATTTTTTATGAACATTATTTGTTATAAAAATTTGTAATTCTGTACTTTTTCTATTGCACGAAGAGTTTTCCACTAATTTGAAACTTCATCTTGGGAGGTATATTGCTGGGATAGCATTGGAAGAGGCCAAGCAGTGTTGAAAACATTGGATGAGAGTAGTTTTTTAAATTTTAATGACTGAATTGAAAAATGTATAGCCTATATCCAGTTTCGGTTGTAATGGATTGGCAGTGGGATTGGGATACTTCATGAAATTATAAATGTGATGTATGTATGTGTTCTATATGGAACTATAAAGATGTGATAAATCCAAGTTCTACAATTTTGTATGCATTTTTCTGTGAGGATGTGGTAGTATTTGACAGTCCACTTTTGGTTGTGTTGGATTGGGATTGGAATACTTCAAGAAATTGTAAATGTGTTATATGGATGTGTTCTATATGGAACTTTAAAGATGTGATAAATCCATGTTCTACAATTCTATATGAATTTGTTCTATGAGTATGGGATAAATCTAGGTTCTTGAATTTTGATGAATAAATCCAGAAAACTGAGTAAGAGTTATTGGATCTTTGGGAGAAATCTTTCCATATGTAGACTCTCTGTCTTCTGATGAAATCCAGATGTTGTCCACACTTAACACTTACTAATAGTAAAGATAATATCCTTAAAGTGTGAATCATCCACTTACCAGTAGCAATTAAAATCATTAAATCTAACAAAAAACCCAAATAAAATCCCTCAAAATAAAATGGTTCCACTCATAAGGACATAATATTACCAGTGTATTGAAAATGCTAATAGAACTATTCATCCATTGTCCCCGACTGTTTTACTTGTTCTTCATTATGGTTGTACTGTTTCCACAAGAGAGATCCTACTTCTATATGATGTTTCATTCTAACAATATGCAGGGTCTGTAAGGAAACAGTATGACATATACAGGCACATGTGATCAACTTCTTCTTGCGATAGGGTTTTGTTATACCCTTGGTTCGTTGCTAGCTTCTCAATTAGATAACAAACAATTACCCCACAGTCTAATGTTGCATCCCCCTATTGGGGACTATCTTCCACTATAAATGGAAGTGTTGCATTAGTCATATCTAGGTATTCGGGATTCCATTGTCTGATGACTTGTTCAATAAATATTTTCTGCAAGTGTTGTATAAATTTTATTCAGTAAGTTGTTGTATATGAAAATGAATTAGATGTTGAAGAGGATAGAATTTACCATTTAGAAAGCATCTTGTTTGTAATAATCAATTGCAGCAGGACCCATACAAGGCTACATGGAGTTATAGTAGTTGAATTTTTTTTTCAATATCAAACACAAGCAAAGTCCAATGAATATTGTTTGTGTTGATGGGGATGAAGACTTTTCCATTCAACTTCTTTGCTTCTTTTATGGGATTCTCAACCAAACACTCTTTAAAATAGTTGTTCTTCCCGGATATAATGTTCTTTAAAAATGATTATAGTGAGACAAAATATTAATTAATATATTTCAAACATCAAGAACATAGATAATATTAGACTTACCAATGAGACACTAGTAATCATTGTTGATTTATTATCGAAAATTCATGCTGTCTTCCCTATTTGACACTATTTTATGATAAGCTGAGTATAGGCATCTATAACCTCATATCAATAAATAAAAATGGAGGATGTGAGACTAATTGAATATTAATTGACAATAAGCTTATTTAAATTAGGCTCACCTGACTACTTGTCATGCTTTTCATGAAAAGTTGGAAAATGTCATCTATTCCGACAAAATACAAGCCGTTTTCAGCTTCCCATACATATTAACTACATTATAATCACAATAATGTATAAGAAAACAAAAAAAGTTCAGGGGAATTGAATTTAAATCCTTGAAATGAAGGGCAGACATACCATCATAGTTCCATTTGGAGAATCTTTTTCAACTGCTCATAGTCTTTTTTCTGCAGCTGTGTACTCTACCGGACCCATTTAGGTATTCCTGATAGACCTATAAAAAACTTTTTTGGTTCAATTTTCATTGAAACACTACCTACCTAAATTGGTTTTTCCAGGTGACTTGGTTGTTTTACTGATTTTTTTGTTCTGCTGTTGTTCTTCTTTATGCATATCGGGTTTGATACTGAAATGAAGAATCCAATTTCTTCTGCTTCCTATCTTTGGACTTACATTTCTAATCATTGATATTGTTTGGAGACTCCCAGTTTGTGCCTATCCAGTTTGGATGCTTTGATGTACATGTGTGGTTTGTTCAACGACTTCTTGTAGTTGATCCGTAGGCTCCTCAATCCTAGTTTCTATGGCTCCTAGTTACTGGTTTTCCTTATATTATTCTTCTTTGGAGGGAGATGCAGGTTTTTCCGGAGGATCTTGCTTCATTCTAGCTTCAATTGTACCCTCTGCCCGGGTTTCCTCCTTGATTGAATGACTCTTTTTAGAACTACCTTCTCTTATTATTTTCTCTATGCTAGCATTCTCACTTACTAAATACTTCAGTCTTAATTTTTTTGGTCTATTTTTTTAACAATTTCTTCCATTTTATGTAGTTTTCGTTTCAGGGCCGAATTTTCTTTTATAATAACTTTTATTCTGTCGTCCTCTGGTTCCCCCTTTTCTTACTGTCAAACAGAAGCTTCCATAACCTTTGTTGGCTCATTAATTTCTACTTTTATTCTGTCCTTCTCTAAATTATCTTTTTTTTACTATCCAATAGAATCATCTATAACCATTTCTAGATCCTCTACAGTTTGAACTTGATGAATCTTCATTTTCTTTAAATCATCATCAAAATCAGATATTCTCCACTTTGTAAAAGGTGGATTAGATTCTTGTTCATTCCCTTTCACTAGTCCACTTTCTTCACAATACCAATACTACAATAACAAGAAGCATATGAAGAGTGTATTACACATTGAATTGAAAATAAATATTAATCCTTACTAATAAAGCACTAATTTCCCATGTAATCCTTGCACGGTGCGTGTGAAATTCTTTAATTGATCTCATCAATTGTTGGTGTATTGCACGAGACCAATTTAGTGTTCTCATTTCTCTTAAAGTATTCACAAAATTTGATAAAACCCCAACTTAGGTAAGAATCTATAGTAGAAAAAAAACAGTTGCACATGTGTATAACCATAGAAGTGCTGCTGTGTCAAGATTATCAGTTTCTTCATCTCCCTTTATTGCTTCCTAAAGGGATGATTTTATTACCTTTTGTGTCAGAAACATGACACCTGTTTGAAATCACCTTGAATATAATGATGCCTTCGTTGGTTTGAATGAGTAAGAGTCCTCCATTTCTATTTGACCTTCGGTTATTGTAATGATCATTTGGATATCTGCATCATATAAATGTCTTTCCCCTCCACCGAATCGGAAAGCATTTGTTGAAGGATTGTAGTTATCCAATACATTCATGATAGAAATATAGGATTTTTTTTCAATATGATGCTATTACTATATTGGATATCAAATATTCAAACATATTCCAAAATGGAGTAGTGAAAAAATAATTTCTATGACCATCTTTCAGTTGGTCTTTTATTTCATTTAAAAGTCTTTTTAAGGAGGTCAAATTTGACCTAAAATGCACACCTAAAAATATAAATTAAGAAATTATTGGGGTCATCCATAAAATTATAGTATAGAAGGTAGGAAAATTATAGCCTCTATTGGGACTTCATTGGATGTTCCACCGGAACTTCAAGTGGAAGTGTCACTAGAAATTCCACTAGTCTCACTGGAAGTTCCATAAGGAGTGCCACTAGAAATCCCACAGGGAGTGCCACTGGAAGTCCCACAGGAAGTTCCACTGGAAGTCCAACTATATGTCCCACTGGATGTCCCACTAGAACTTCCACTGGAAGTCCCATTTGAACATCCACTGGAAGTCCCACATGAAGTCCCATAGCCACTGGAAGTTCCACTAGTCCCACAGGAAGTGCCAATAGAACTTCTACTGGAAGTCCCACTATAACTTCAAGTGGCAATTCCAATGGGTTTTCCAGTGGCACTTCCTATGGAAAATTAAAAGAAATACTCATTCCAATTATGACACACATTTATTATAAAAATGATTGAATTAATAATCTGAAAATTCTACTATAAGTCCAACTGGGAGGGCCACAAGAAGTCCCACGGGAACTTCAACTGGAAGTCCCACTAGAAGTCGCATTGGAAGTCCCACAACCACTGGAAGTTCTATTAGTCCCACATGAAGTGCCACTAAAACTGCCACTGGAACTTCCACTGGAACTTTCAGTGGAAGTTCCTATGGGAGTTCCAGTGGCACTTCCTATGAAAAATTAAAAGAAATACTCATTGAAATTGTGACACATATTTATTGTCAAAATGATTGAATTTATTTTTTGAATATTCCACTGTAAGTCCCACTAAGAGGGTTACTAAAATCTCCACTGGAAGTCACACAAGAGGTCCTACTTGAAGTCTGAAAACCACTAAAAGTTACACTAGTCCCATAGGAAGTGCCACTAGAAATTCCACTAGAAGTCCCACTGGAACTTCCAGTGGAAGTTCCAGTTGGAGTTCCAGTGACACTTTCTGTGGAAAATTAAAATAAATACTCATTCCAATTGTGACACACATTTATTGTAAAAATTATTGAATTTATCATTTGAAAATTCCACTAGAAGTCCCACAAGGAGGGACACTAGATGTCCCACTGGAACTTCCACAGGAGGTCCCACTAAAAGATGCACTGGAAGTCCCACAGGCAATGGATGTTCCAGTAGTCCCACAGAAAGTTCCACTAGAACTTCCACTGGAATTTCCAGTGGGACTTCTAGTGGTAGTTCTAGTGGCACTTCCTATGGAACTTACTGTGGAAAATTAAAAGAAATACTAATTGCAATTATGATATATATTTATGGTAAAAATTATTGAATTTATTTTTTGAAAATTATACTATAATTCCCACTGGGAGAGACACTGAAAGTCCCACTAGAAGTCACACTAGAAGTCCCACTTGAAGTCCCATAGCCACTGGAAGTTCCACTTGTCACATATGAAGTGCCACTAGATCTTCCACTAGAAGTCCCACTGGAACTGCCACTGGAAGTCCCTCTAGAAACTTCCAGTGGCACTTCCAGTGGAAAATTAAAAGAAATACTCATTGTAATTGTGAGACATATTTATTGTAAAAATGATTGAATTTATCTTTGAAAATTCTAGTGGAACTTATAGTGGCGCACTTCTAGTGGAACTTCCACTGAATGTTTTACTATAACTTATAGTGGAAAATTAAAAGAAATAGTCACATAAAGTCACATATTTATTGTAAAAATGACTGTATTTAGAATTTGAAAATTCCAGTGGGAGTTCCACTAGGATTTACACACTACCATTGAAATGTATATTTATAAAACTAATTAAATTTATCATTTGAAAAAGAATAATCATTTTCATATTGAATTATTTTTCCAAAACCCCATTGGAAGTTCTAGTGGGAGTTCGACCATGATTTCCAATGGTAGTTCCACCATGAGATCCAGTGGGAGTTCCATATGGAGTTCCACCAGGAGTTCTATTCGAATTAAAACTGGAACTTCCACACTAAAAAATGATTTCAAGTGTAACCTATAGTGGAAACTTTGTGCATGTTAAAGTGGATCCTGCTAAAACCTCCAGGGGACATTGCATTGGAACCTCCAATGAGGAATGATACACCAAAAATAAATGGAATCCTAAATTAATTTATAGACATAGAAAATTTACAGAAAACATCACATAACACAATAGTTCTAAATAATAAATCATAAAAACAGAAATTAAATACAAATACATATTTCAGAAAATATAATTATGTTACGCCACCTTCGTCAGAAATTGCAGTTGTTTTGTACAAAAATTTCTATCATAAAGAGAGAAAAAACCACACAAGACAACGCGATAATGCCTTTATGTCGTTTCCTCTGCTGTACTCTTCGGATTCCTAGGTTTTGTTCCCATAGTAGCGCAATTTGTTGTTTTTGTCGTACTGCTGGATTTTAGGGCAGGATCTCAGGGTTTCGTCGCCATTGTCGTAGCCGAGGAGCAGTCGACCCTGAATTGTAAAACGCAACGGTAAATCCGTCTACACATTCGAATCAAATGAATCACCATGAACGATGATCTAATGGCTTGAAATATAAATGGAAACATGTTCTGATCCGAAGGGTGTACTGGATATTCTAGTTAAAAACATAACAGAAGATGATTCTTATCCCAAAACGTTACCATCACAAAAAACCCATCCATCATCGCACAACCTCATCGACCATCAACGCTGACCTCCGTCACCACAGTAGACCAAATCAACCAAACCAAAAATAAAAAATGATAGTTTATCATATTCACAAGGAAAACAACAGTCGACATCATAGATTAAAGCAGATAGCCTCCCAGCGCTGCCTCTGTTGCGCCATAACCCGGTACGCTGCAAACCTAACAAGATGCCAAGAGCAAAAAGAGAGGATGATAATGTCTTCAGTGCCAGGATTTCCAGAGGATGCCACCTGTGACCTCGTACTGACCCAAGAGAAGATGACGAACCTTCTGATCCCAGACCAGAAGAAAAAGGGGGGCGCCATCAGTGTATGAGGCTATCACTGATGCAGGAAATAAACCTAAAAATGTGAATCGTTAGAGGAGGTTGAACGACGATCTTCATTGACAGAGCTCTAGAGGCATTTACAGTCCGTGAAACCAGAAATCGGTCAACCCACCATGCCATGAACAACCCAAACCCCGACCGCGCCGAGCCTAGAGAAGGAATAGAGGATGGTGGAAGGTGGAACTGCTGGTGTATAAGAACATTTTTCAGATTCTATATCCACATCAACACCCTTTTCTTTATCAACAGGTGATCTTGGAATAATAAGATCATACTCTTCTAGAAATTCTTCTATCTCTATACTTATTTGAAATTCTAAATCCACATGCCTTATCTTAGCTGATATATCTTCAAAAAACTCAATAGTTGTGTCAATAATTATATCCATATGCCGATCTTCCTCAATAGAAACATCAGATTCAATAGTATATTTGTTCTGAGAAACAACATACTCTTGAATCTAGATAGTCTCACCAACTATAGAACTAATCATTAGAACCGAATACTTGATTCTTATAGATTTCGCCTCCTCTACTCCCCTAGAAGACACTGTCTCACCAGGATTTGCATCACTAGGTAGTATGGTATAAGCTGACTCCCCCGGAGTTACTCTTTCCTAACAAACTACCTTCAAAGAAATTGAAGCATAATCTGAGGAATATCCCAACATATTCAAGTGAACTAATGATAGATTAACACTTTTATAACAATTATCTATATCACCTTCATTTAAATCAACTTCATTCTTGTTCAAAACTAAAGAAATTAATCTACAATAAGGATAGTAGTTTAATTTTCATTTTCCTTCACAAAAATGATGCATGAAACTCATCATGTATCTTCAAAAACTCAAATTTAAATTATTTATTAAGATGTAAATTAGTCACATATCTTGTAAATTAACTTTATTCACCTCTATTACTATTTTTGGTATACCTGTCTACACAAACTTACATAAAACCTTACATTCAGCAGGAAGCTCTTTCACTTGCCTATTTTCAAAAACAAGTGTTCAAAAAAAAACATTGAACACTTATACCTATTGAGCTTGTCCCAACAAGAGTCTGATTAAATGGAAAATCCCCCTCATGGGGATAATGAAGGATATCATCCATTTCAATAGAAGAAACTACCAATGTATTTCCTTTAACATTTTAAAAGATTAAATCCTATTTTTGATTAAAATAAAACTTTTAATTCATCAAGAGCTCATTAATTTATTCTCAAAAAGAAAATCCAACTTCATCTCATCAAACACAAAACCCTTCCTTGAAACTTAAGTGTTCCCTTTAAAAACATTTCACTTGTCAACATCCATTCCATATTAATTGCCTTTCCCACAAGAACTTTTTATCCACTTCCATTGGATTTTAGAGATTAACCTATGGTTCCATCATCCACATGCTTTGACATTCCCATTATGAATAGGCCAATTGAATTTTTAAGAGGTATTGATTGGTTAGAGATGATGGTTCAACTTTAAAGGGAGGTTACGTGTGCGAAAGGAAAAAGGATTGAGAGATGATTTTTTATTCGGTCACCTACCAAAATACCAACTTTTATAAGTACTTGGTTTTGTTTTAGGGTTACTTTTGAATGATAAATAAATAAATAAAAACTAAAAGAAGAAAGTAATTTATATTTTCAATATTAATTAAATAAACTCACAAATAATAGTAATTTTCATATATAATTAGACTAAATTATATAATATAGCACTCAATTATAAATTTCAAAAAAAAATAAAGAGAATAAATTCACATAAATCAACATAAATAAAAGACACTAAATTTATTTAAAATAAAATAAACCCAATTCTCTTTTAACAAAATCCAAACTCTCTTACCAAAAGGGTTTAATTAAAATATCTACTAACTAATTCCATATAGAGATAATTTCATGAGAGATATCACCTTTTTGAGCACGATCTATTAAGAAATGATGCCTCAAGTCTATATACTTTGTTCATTAATGATTTATTGGATTTTTAGAATTGTTGATAGCACTCATGTTACCATATTTAATTAAGAGTTGATAATAATTGAATCCAAAGTCCATTAAGGTTTTTTCTATCCACAACACTTACTCAAAACAATTACTAGTAGAAATATAATTTGATTAAGTATTAGATAAGGTAATATAGTGTTTCTTTTTACCAGACCATGATATAATGGATTTTCTTATAAATTGAAAAGTATTTGTATTACTCTTATTATATAGTCTAAAACCACCAAATTCTGCATCAGAATATGATATTAAATTAACATACGATGTTTTTTTAAAAATAAATGAAAGGAAAACTATTCCTTTTAAATATCTTAAAATGATTTTGGTAGCTTTTAAATGAGATTCTTTAGGATTAGCATGATATCGAGAAAAAAGACATACTAAAAACATAATATCTGGTATAATAGAAATCGAATACAATAAATTCCCATCTATTACTCTATAAATCTTACTGTAAACTGGTTTTCTAGATTCATCCAAGTTAATATTTTCATTATAACTCATAGGGGTAGTATGTACTTTAGCACATTAAAGTCCAAACATTTTAAGAATTTTAGTATGCATTTTCATTGATATAGCACATTCCCAAATTATTTTTGATAAAATTAAAATCCTAGAAAATAATTTAACTAACCCCTCATGCTCATTGACAATTATTTTTTCATGATTTCTGAAAAATTCATTAAACAATTTTTTATTTATATAACCAAATATTATATCATCAAATTATATTTCCACTAAAAAAATATCTGATGAAGAATAATTCTTAATTAAAGTAGGACATGAATTTCTTACTAAAAACATGCTTAATAAAATAAAATAACCTAAATGTTCATACAAGAACTAGGTTCTTGTTTAAGGTTGTAAAGATCTTTTGTAAGTTTAAAAACTGAATTTGGAAAATGAGTATTTGCAGAACCAGGAGGTTATTCAACATAAAATTCTTCCATTATAAAATCAGTTAGAAAATTAGATTTTACATCTATATGATATAATTTAAAATTGATATATGATTAATAGGATAAAATAATCCTAATGGATTCTAATCTAGCTACTAGGGAAAAGGTCCCCTCATAATCTATACCTTCTTCCTAATTATACCCTTTAGCTACTAGTCCGGCTTTATTCCCAATTATCACACCTTTATCATCCTATTTATTTCTGAAAACCCTTTTTTTCTTATAAAAGGATAGTTAGAGGGTCTAACAACTAATTCTCATACCTTTTTCTTCTTGATCTGGTTTAATTCCTCTTTCCTAGCTATAACGCAAGTTTTATCCACTACAGATTATTCTATAGACTTAGGTTCAAACTGAGATAAAAAGGTAGAAAAATCTACAAGGTTTACTACACATATTCTAGTTCTAATTCCATTATCTAAACATTATATAACTATTTATAAAGGTTGGATCTTAAGGGTTCTTGGTTGTCTATGAAACATACTTTCTGGTTCACTGGAATCCAACCTTTTGGGATTTGCTTTTAGAAAATAAAGTTACAATTATTCATCCATTTTATCATAAAAAAGAGGTTTAGATTTCATGTTTTGAAAAGAATCAATTATTTCATCAATTTTAGTTATTGTGTGATCAAAAAGAACACTTCTTTCAAATTTTACATGACTTGAATATTTGACAATATTTGATCGTTTATTGAGAACTCTATATTCTTTTGAAGTAGTAGAATAGCCTAAGAAGATTCCTTTATCATCTTTTGGATTGGATATACCAAGATTACCCTTGGGTTTTAGAATATAAACCTTTAATCCTAAATCCTTAAACTATCCAAATATTGGATTTCTATTATTCCATATCTTATTGGGTGTTTTCAGGAAAATAAGTATAATTAGAACTATTTTTATGACATAACATGTTGTATTCATAGCTTCATCAAAAACATTTGTAGGCAGGTTATATTCACAAAACATATATCTAAAAATTTCTTGCAATGTACTATTCCACATTTCAACAAAACCATTCTATTGAGGTATCCAGGTGGAAGAAAAGGTATTCTTGATACCGTGTTTTAAATAATAGGTATCGAACTCATGGTTTTAAAATTCTCCCCATGGTCACTTATTAATGAAATAATTATGGCATCATTCTCTTCTTGAACTAATTTTAACAAAATTATAAATATAGAAAATGTGTCATATTTAACACATAAAAAATAAAACCTATGTAAATCTAGAAAAACATCAATTAAACAAAAGAAAAAGATTTTACTCTTAGGTTTCCAACTCCAGTTGGCCCAAAAAAATCCATATGAATATGTTCTTGGGGTCTAGAAGTAGAAACTTATTTAATTGGTTTAGAAGATGACTTGTGTTTCTTGCCCAATTGGAATGCATCATATAACTTATTTTTCTTAAGTTTAGGTAAATCAAAAATTTAGTTTTTTGGACAATTTTATCAAAAAATAAACATTTCAATTTCCTAATATTTTATTCCATATCCACAAAACATTTTTTTTGAATTTAAATAGTTAACCTTTATTCAAATCAAATAATTAATATCCAGAGTATATACATTTACTATTTTTGGTGCCTTAAAATTAATATTTTTATCTTTAAAAACATAACATGCATTATTTTAAAAATTAAAAAAATAACCTTTATCAGAAAGTTGAGAGGTACCTATCAAATTTTTCTTTAAACCTCCAATATAGAGAAATTTTTTGATAAGGGAAAAAATTGAATTTCCAATAGATTGAAATCCCATAATTTTTCATTTATCATTGTCATAAAAACTGCCATTCCATCAATCAATCTTAGATAAGGAGTGAAAATTGGAAACATATCTACTCATATTCCTTGAGAATCCACTGTCCATGCACCATCTTTCATTGTTGAACTTGGAAATTTTTACCTAAAAAGACAAATTAAACAAGAAATTGTTTTAGTAAACAAATTTTATTGGGTCCATCAAGGTTAGCGACTAGGGATTTAGGAAGCCAAATTTATTTGTGTTGTCCAAATATTTTGGTATCTAACTTTCAAAACGTTTTCATGGAATTTTTTTAACTCCACAAAACCAAGGTTTTCCAAACTACAGATATTTTCATAGTGTCCTAGCACAACATAATTAATACAAGAAACTTTTGAAAGTGTATTTTATAACTTGGTAAAAAATAGTTCCTTTAAAACTTCTCTTTTTCACATTTACATTCTATTCCAAATTTATTTTTATGTGTTTTATTATTATGAAATTTTTTATTTAAATAGTTTTCCCCTTTTTTAAAATCCCTAGAAGCATATTTAAAGTCTTGAACTTCTTTTCATAACCTTTTAATTTTATTTCCATGTTCAATAAATGATGTAGAAAAATTTTCAATTTTGGTTCTTAAAATTAGAATTATTTAATTTAAGTCCCCCTTTTTGTTAACATTCATTTCATATGTTTATTGAAATTTTTAAGTTTATTTTTTTAAAGATTCATAACATGGAACAATATTAATTCAGTTACCTAAATAATCAATTTCTGTTTTCTAATTCGGTTTCATGCTCAGAAGAAAAATAAAAATGAACCTCATTTGTATATTCCATATAACACATGTTTTATTTTTTTGATTAGAATGATCAGCTTCTGATTATAAAGATGAAATATCACTAGAATCCCCCCAATGTACTCTATGATTCTTTTATGGATTTCTTATCCATCTTCTTATAATAAAATTTCTTGAAGTATTTCCTTTCTAACATTTTATCATCTTGAAGTTGCAGACAGTCCGGCTTGATATGTCCAAGATTCGTAAATTCATAACCTCTTACTTCTACAGAATTTCCATATGAATTCTTTTTTTAAAGTTTTATTAAAACCACTTTTCTATTTATATAAATTATTTAATTTTATTGAAAAGTGATAAATATCACTATATGAAGCAGAAATACTTGAAGAATTTTCATTGAATGACACAACTATTTGAATTTATTTAGACATCTTATTATCCTTTGAGGTTGATAGCTTTAAGGCTATATACTCCTTGTAAACTAACCTATATTTTCCATCCTTAGGTTCCATCTATGCATCATACATCATCAATGTACCTATAAGATATTTTATTTCGAAATTATTGACCTCTTTTGATTGTTTGAAAATGGTCGAAATACCTCTTCGCCTTGGTGGTTGTAATCTGAGAACTTTTAGATCCTAATTTGGTTTAGTAATATGTGTCCCTAAAGAATAAACATTATTTAAATTTATTTAGAGTATTATATTTAACTATGTGGTGTTTTCACCATCAATCATTTTAAAAGTGTTAGCCTTTAGTTTGGAAGAATTTTATATGAGAGACTATACATTATCTTTTCTGAAGAACCCAATTTGATTAAAGTAATAATTGTGTTGTAATTGTTGTCAATGTGTTTTTATAATAATGTGTGAATGTTACAATGTTACAGTGATTGAAGCATGAGGTTATTCTATTAAATTGTTCTTGAGAATTATCTATATATTGTAAAATATGTTTTTATTGGAAGAGTTTCTTTAGATGATGAAGCAATATAATGTGCGATGATTGTAAAACTTTTCAGTAAGATCCAATGACAAGTATCAAAGGATGAAACATTGTTTACAACATTTCTTGAAAGATTGATGGGTTCCATGTGATATTAATTTCTTATTTCATGAAGTATTAAAGATTTGGAGTTGTCATGTGAAAGGAAATGTTTATTTATGAAGTTTGGATGAAGTGTTTTTGAGGGGTTTGGTTTAGAATTATATTCAAAGGTCTTTTTATTTCATTTTATTTCTTAGAAATTTTCTACATATATAGTTTGTTTTTATCAAAAAATATGAGCCAATCTACTGATCAAGTCCCAATCCAGATCAACCTAAACCATATGTGGGATCCCAAAGGGTCGACCACATCTAAGGGATCTAGGTCAAGACAAGTCAGCAGATGACATGGTGTGTGGAGGAGCACACCTACATGAGTGTGGTGGCATATTGGTTCCACTGTATAGGGTAGCATGACGGTGAAGGAGCGCCGAGAATGGGGTAGTTCTAAGAAAGGCGTAGCAGACCAGTAACAAATTATGGACTACAACCCACATGCATTGTATTATAATTAGGTACTCAAACATACCATGTTTTGATGTGGAATATATTCATTGTATCTCCAAATGAACCACAACCATATGATCTATCCATCTTATCATTTTATCCATACATTATCTTCTACACGTCTTCTTCTCCACCGAACCCATACGAGTATAGCAGATCATCATGCTACTTCCTTTCGATGTCTTCCAGAGATTGAACAAAACTTATGAGCACCATTTGATCATCCTAAAGATTCAAAGATTATCAAAATATTATGCAACAATTTTTACATGATTTAAATGAGGATTAAATTGATGAGTTATAGCGTGTAGTTCCTCTATTCCTCGGGATATCTCTATAAAACCACATCACCTAAAAATTTATCTAAGCCTTTTGATAATCATTTTATCATCCTAAGATCTTAAACATGATTTAAATCTCATAATAATTTGTTTTATCTATTTAAGAAGATGAAACTGATTAAGAAAAATTCATAAAATTCATTTTATGATTATGGTGATTCTCCATTATCACATAACATAGGACATTCGATTGAAGCAGTTGGAGGGAACTTATTGAGTAGGTGGTATGTTGCCTATAAATATCCTGACGTGAAATTATTTTGTGTTTGCTGAACTCATATTAGATAAATAATTCAAGCGAGGTGTGAGAAAACAGAGTATTGTAAATGCTCTGGTTTGTGAAGAAGGAAGCTCTCCCCAAGATAGCATTATGTGAAGGAAAAGGTCTAATTCGTAGGCCTTCAACAAGTGTCTAAAACTATCGAATCATCCCTGTGAATATTGTTTTCCATGAAAAAATCTAGATTGCCTGATATTATTACTTGTGATAACATTGGATCATGTGAAGGAAATTGAGAACATTTGAGATTCAGACATAGATAGTATATACACTTCATGAAGAAGAGAATAACATTCACTAATTCATGTGTGAAAAAGAAGAACACACACTACTGTGCATCTTGTGAAAAAGAGTAATGTGAACAGGGGTGTGCATGATGCAATGAGTGAATAAATACATGCATGATTAGATAAATTTCCATTTGAGATTACATGTGTAACATCCTTGACCCGAAATCCACTAAACCAGTTCTCCGAGCCAGGTGGTTACAGGACCCTAAGCATGCCTCCCCGTATGAAAAAGGTTGTTGACTAGCAGTGGGGGTCTAAATAGTAAATTGGGGATACTAGACCCCCTTTTTATCAGAGTAAGCCATAACAAAAGATAAAAAATAGAGGAATAATAACCAATAATACCAGAGAATGCATAAACAACCATTCCCCAAATAGGGTACAACTAAGTCCAATAGTAAATATGTCGTGCCATGCTACAAGTGAAAAAGTGAACAAAACCCAAAATGAAGACAACTGCAAAATCCCCAAAATGGTCCTGACACCACGTCCAGGTCCTCCTCCATGCACACTCATTCCAACCCAACTATCTAGAAAGGGAATTTTCCATTCTCCTGACCTGAAAACATAAAGTCTTCTTGGGTACCCAACGGCAGCCTGATCAGGGTGTGAGTACAACTTAGTAGGTCACCACCAATGGTGTCTACAAAATATATGATATAAAAAATTGTGCATGAAAAAAAGGAAATGAATGATAAAATAAAAAGAAAAAAATTAAGTCCCCATATCCAGATTAGGTCCACTAATAACATTTATTTCCATTTCACATCTTACCATTTCATCACATTTCCCATTACTTACCATTTCCAACACATCTAACATGGGTTCATCAAACACAACAAGTTACACGAGCTCAAAGTACACAATCACATGCATGGTAAAAACACCCTGTTATCCTATCTCATTAAGACTAGCATTCTCATGTCAACCATATCCTCACCTAGAAGCCTCAGTCCGGGTTGATGCAACTATTAGGGGAATAGAGCCTCCGTCCTCATCCCTAAACCATTCATTAGAGGTGGAGTTTAGATCCTCAATCCAACTCGAACTGTGGGCATAGAACCTCAAGTCAATGCTTCACTCTACCAAGACATGATCACATGCTATACATATATGTATCCATTAACTATTCACAGAACATCATATCCATTTCCCAAGTAAAACATAAATCATGACAATAACATATGAGTTAATACCATGGCTTAACCCATTAACACATTTACCACATTTCACATAATTATCCATTTAGCCCAATTACCTTTTATTATGCTTATCTCACTAAGAATTTCTCATTATTCCTAACTCACTAGACGTTTTTTATTATGCCTAACTCACTAGGTTTAATTACTAGAATCATAATCCATTCTATTATGTTCTTTAATCATTTCCACAAAATAACCCATTATAGGATCCACAGTATTCAAAATTCCTTTAACGTAGCCATGTTCAACCATATAAACCACTTCCATGTTAACCCAACAACCCTTAGGTTGTTATTATTAAACCTAGGTATATCACAAAGATTCTACCCCAACACCATCAATCATGTCAACATGTTTATCAAGGTCTCATCGTAAACACACAACAATTTCACTTGTTCATCACAATCCCTAGGTCCGGAAAACATGGATCACCCCATGGGTGACCCTAGTTAAGTATCATAACCCTCGACGCATCCCATGGGGATCATGAATGTTCCAATTTACCTTTTCAATAACCATTTTACCAAAACATGTGATGGGTAATCAAAACATACCATGAGACACCCAAGAACAAAACTACACATACATAAATCCACAAATAAACCATGGGATATAACATGTAGAAACACTACATCGATTCCTTGGATGAACGGACTATTAATAAAGCCCTTAGATCCCACTTCAACCAACCTTTGAATATTAAACCAGAAACTCACCTAAAGAGTATGGTTTTAGAGCTTTGGAAAGAGAGGAGAAGAAGATGCAGACCATAAACTCAACAGAGATGCAAGGATGTGATTGGCCTTACCTGAAGCTTCGATCCACAACCAACAGCACCAAAAGCACCATATAAAAGAGGGAGATTGATCTCTTGGAGTCCATTGGAGGTTTGGTTCGTTCCTAGGGTTAAGTGGGGTGAATAGGTAGAAAATCCCGAATTGGGTTTAAAAATCCTGCAGTGGAAAAATTGTAATTTTTTATTGGGTTCTTGGCCGCATGTTTTACCTGCACGGTTTTCCAAACCATGCGCATACCATGCGGAAGCCACTGTCCAAAAACACACCACTTGAATGGTTTCCTAGGCTGTCAGCATGGTTAGCACTAACCGTGCGCAGACCGTGCGACCTACCCAAACCCCCCCCCCTTTTCTCAACTTTTTGTGTCCAATTCCATTGGAACACCCCTAAGCCTACTTTAGGACTTGGGTAAGGACTTAAATAACCAAAAAAAAAGGATTAAAACAAAACTTAAATGAGGACATACCTTTCTAATATCCGTTATCTTAAAAACTTCCCACTTTATAATGGATCACCCTCAAGTGGAGCTACCAAGATTCATTGCACATCCAAGGAAAAGAGATCGGGCCACTGAGCATGAATATCTGATTCCTGGTCCCATGTTTCTTCCTGAACATTCCAATGCTACCATATAACTCACACCAATTGCACAACCTTTCCCTGCAAGACATTCTCACTACAATCCACGACATGAACTAGATGCTCCTTAAGGGTACATCAGCCTCAAGCTCAACATTCTCAACATCCAACACCTGAGTTGGGTCAGGGTGATACCGTTAAATATGTGACACCAGAAAGACATCATGCATCCCGCTATACCGCTGTGGAAGAGCCAATCGGTACGCCAATGGCCCGATCCTCTCCACTATCTCAAACGACCCCACATACATGGGTGCTAATTTTCCCTACTTCAGAATCCATCGGTGACCCAACCTTAGCGACACCTGAATGAACACACTTTCACCCACCTCGAACTTAAGAGGTCTACGCCTCTGATCCACATACGACTTCCACCTACTCTGAGCCATTGAGATCTACTTCCGAATCAACTCAAATTTCTCTGAAGTCTCCTACACGAGACTCAATCCCAAAATCTTGATTTCACTGGCCTCCAACCAACACAACATAGATCTACATGGCCTCCCATAGAGAGCCTCAAACGGTGCAATTTGAACTATATCTTGAAAACAGTTGTTGTAGGAAAATTCAACATGTGAAAGGTGATTTTCCCAAGAACCACCAAAATCCAAGACACAAGCCCTCAACATATCTTCCAACACATGAATTGTAAGATCCGACTACCCGTCCGTCTGTGGGTGGAAATCCATACTCAAAATCACCTGCGTACCTAGAAACTTCTGTAACGCTTTCCATAAGCGCAATGCGAAACATGGATCATTATAAGAAATTATATTCCGTGATACACCATGCATCCATTCTATTTCCCAAACATACAACTCACCTAATTGATCAATTGTATAACTCTTATGATTCAGTACTAAATGAACCACATTCATTTATCGATCCAAAACCACCCAAATTACATCATTTTTATAAGGCATCCTCAAAAGACCCACCATAAAATCTATTGTCACATCATCTCACTTCCATTTTGGAATGGGAAATGGATGTAACAGTACACCTGGGCGTTGATGCTCGGACTTCACCTGCTGACTGGTAAGGCACCATGCCACAAATCCTTCAAATTCCTTTTTCATTACGGGCCACCAAAACTGTCTACGGATATCACGATACATCTTGATCAAACCAGTATTCACGTCCCATTTTGATGCATGGAACTTAGGAATCAACTCTTCCCTCATGCATAATGGTATAACCACACGACCATGAACACAAAAAACCCCATCCACATCGACGGTCTACCCAAAAGGTGGCTCCCATCCATTAAGTCTTTCTTTCATGGCCAAAATTTCAGGATCGTCAAGACGAACTTACCTAACATGGATCAAAAGTGTCGACTCAATAGCCACCGAAGCAAGAGTCACCTGACCATTTTCCTCTCGCACCTCCAGGTGAATCTTTGTAAACAAACCATCACCTTCCACTCGGTGTTGGATTCTTGAACCACTTGATTCTATGCCTTTCTACCCAAAGAATCAAAAAAAAATACCTTTCCCCAATGTATATACCATCTTAGAGTATAAGGACTAGAGATAATCAACCCATATTCACTTCCAAAGATTTAAATCCCACTATGAAAATCTATACTTTAGACTCTTGTTGTCGGTATACACCGTGAACCATTCCCCCAACAAGTATTGCCTCCAGCACTTTAAGGAATACACTGTTGTACCCAACTCAAGATCATGAGTGGGATAATTCCTCTCATGGGGTCTTAATTGCCTCAACCCATAATCCACGACCCACTCATCTTGTATCAACACAGCCCCAAGCCTGATACCGTACACATCACCAAATAGGACATACTTCCTACTTAGCTCAGGTATGAGCAAGATCAGTGTCGTTGTTAATCACTTTTTCAACTCTTGAAAGGAATTATCACAAGCCTCAGACAACTAATACCTGATTCCCTTCTTGGTCAAGCTCAATAGTGGTGCTACCAAGCGAGATAAATCTTGGATGAACCTCTAGTAATACCCATCCAAACCCAAGAAACTCCAAAAATCTGTAACACTCTCGGGCTGCTCCCAAGACATGACAACTTGGACTTTCTCTGGATCCACTGACACACCTGCCTCAGAGATGATTTGACCTAGAAAATGCACTTCTCCAATCCAGAATTGACACTTTGACAGCTTAGCTGATGCTCTCTTAGTGTACTCAGAACGATGTTAAAATGTTGGGCATGATCGTCATGAGTTTTCGAGTACACCAAGATGTCGTCAACAAAGACATCCACAAAATAATCCATATAAGGATGAAAGATTTAGTTCATCAAATCCATGAACACCATCAGTCCATTGGTCAATCCAAAATGCATCACCACAAACTCAAACAACCCGTACTGACTCCTGAAAGCTATCAGTTGTACGTCAGAAGGCCTCACCCTCATCTGGTGATAACCCAATCTCATATCAATCTTAGAAAACAACAATACACCCCCAAAATAGAAAATCATGTCATCAATTCTAGGAAAATGGTACCAATTTTTCACCATCATTTGATTTAACTTTCGATAATCAACACACAGCCTTAATGACCTATCGACCTTCTTTGAAAAAATCACAAGATATCCCCAAGGAGATTTACTAGGATGTATAAATTCCTAACATTCAAACTCCTCAAGATGGAACTTTAACTCCTAGATTTCTACCGATGCCATTCGGTGTGGCGGAATAGAATCTTTATTCGCTCCTGGAAGCAACTCAATCATGAACTAAACATCCCTCTCCGGTGTAAACCCTGAGAAATCCTCAGGAAAAACATCCTGAAATAGATCCACTACTATAAGGAAGATACATTGTTCCCATCTATCATCATCAAGCACACAACAAGTTACTTGAGCTGTGAGCCTACCAAACTACCGAAAAAATGGTTCCGCATGACCTGCTCGAACATCTCACTCTCTGCGATAGATGTAAGAGTCACCCCCCCAGTTACTTGAATGATACTCTATGATGGTAACAGTCTATGTGTTCTCAATAAAACACAATCCAGTTCATACCCAAAATCAAGTCAAACCCCAACATCTCGAGAATGAAAAAGTCCCAGAGGAAACGATACCCACCAACTTCTAGAGCACATCCCTTACACTTCCTAATATCTTAATTTCATACCCCCAACAGAGTGTCAATAGTCATAACCCCGCACACACTCTCCACAGGAAACCCCAACACTACCATAAGCTGAGCAAAAATAAAAGAGTATGTGGAACTAGTGTCAAACAATGCACAAGCAAGAGTAGAAGCTACAAGGACCGTACCTCAAACTGTCGATGGCCCAACCTCACCATCACCGGGTGCATCCTAAACTACGTGAATCTGGCCTGCCCCTATACCCCGGGCTCCAACTTGTGTTCCCAACACTACACTACCCTGATGACATGGGTGACCCAGCCTCGGAGTTCCACATCCACCACCCCTGCCAGTATGGCCTGTGGAGCTCCAACTGCCCTCCTGATATGGAGAAACGGATCCCTTTCCTCCACTTGGCATCTGCCTGTCACCAACATTCGTGCTCACCTACTAAGGGTTCCAACAGAACCTTTGCACGTGTCCCAATCTTCCTCATGATTAGCACTCAATTGGAGGTCGAGGAAACTGGCCACGCATGTGTCCCGACCTACCACACTAATAGCAGAACACGTAATCACCATCCTGAGAGTCTGAACCTCACTTCTGACCACCTTACACACTTCCACACTGCTGAAAACTTCCAAAACGATGATTCCATCCCTTGAAAGCTACACCACTTGTCTGACCATTAGGCACGAAAAACCCACTACCTGAAACTCCCTTTATCTTCCCTTCTGTGATCAATGAATGTTCCTCTACCTCCGTAAACCTCTTCAAGCAAAAGATATTCACTCGAGACCTGATCTCATTTCTCATCTCATCCTGAAAATTCCTCGCATCTATTTCCTAATCCCCTACCAATGCTGGAACAAATCATCGTAGGTCCATGAAGTTTCTAGCATAATCCATCATCGACATCGATCCCTGAGTCAGGCTCATGAACTCTTTAGACCAATCTTACCAAAAAGTATCTGGGTAAAAATGATCCAGAAACTTTTCTTGGAAATATTTTTACAACATCCCCTCAACCTGCTTAGTCTGAGTCAGGATATCCCACCAATGCTTTGCTTGGCCCTGCAACATATAAGCTACCAACATAACCCACTTCCCATAAGGAGTCTCCATATGGTCAAGTATTGTCTAGACAGACTCTATCCAGAACTCCACTTCCTTTGGCCCACCCTCTCTGGTAAAGGTCGGATGGTGTTGTAGCTGAAACTCTCTGGTCAGGTCAAACATACTCAGTGCAACACACCCTAGGTCCTGATCCATCATCTGTATAAAACAAGCCATGTTCTCTAGGAACTGTTGTTCTCTACCTTCTTGTATCACCACATTCTCTTTTGCCTCTACTAGAGGAGTGTTCTCCGCAACATCATCTTGTTTCCAAATATGCGCTCGACGTCGTGGTGGCATTTCTCTACATTTCCAAACATGAGGTTTTGAACACATACCATAGAACATTCACAATTTCATAACAGGAAGTCTCTTCACCAGCCACAACAACCCACTATAGATGCACCATCCCAAAAAAACCTTAGCATTCAGAAAACATCACCCCAACCATCCCTACCATAGGCCATGGTCCACAGGGGGTAAAAAACCATAAACCACCATAAGGCTCACACAACATGTTATAAACAAAATTTTCAATTCATTACAAACCCTTAATTATAAATATTTCATTAGTCATCACTTATCATTATTTTATCTTCACCCACTTTCATTGTTTTTTTTACCACATTTTCCCTTTCTAATTATCAAAATGCAAGGTGTGTTCTATATTTCATGCCTTAAACACCCAACCTGTGTGTGCCTACCATGATGCATGTCACCTACCTCTCTAGGTGTCTACAATGACGCATGAATGCATAACCTCGTGCCATTGAGTCCATGAGCCAAATATCATTAAACCATCACATCACACAACATGTGCATAACCCAATGGTGAAATATCATCAACTGTAACATCACATAATCAAGAAAAACAATTCCCACCGAGGGTGACTTGGGTTTTACCTCATACATGGGTTAGCCCCTCCCAAGCACGAGATCATTACCAAGGCCCGACACATCCTAACTCCCATCTACCTTCCCAAATAACAATATTTTAAGAGAAGTATAAGAAAGACCTCCTCTGGAACCACTTTGAAACATACCTAACCCAGAATCCGCTAAACTGGTGCTATGATCTGGGTGGATACATGAACTCAAGCACACCTCCTCGTATGCCAAAGGTTGCCGACTAGCACCAGGGGTCCAAATAGTCATTTGGGGAGACTATACCCCCTTTTTATCAGAGTAATCCACAATAGAAGATAAAAAATAGCAGAATAATAACAAATAATACCAGAGCATGAATAAACAACCATTCCTAAAATGGGGTACAACCAATTCAAACATTAAATATGCTATTCCATGCTACAAGTGAAAAATTGAAGAAAATAAAAAATTAAGAGAACTATAAAATCCCAAAAATGCTTCTGACACCATGTCTGGGTCCTACTCCACACACACTTGTGCCAACCCAACTATCTAGAAATGGACTTTTCCATTATACTAACTTGAAAACATGAAGTATTCTTGGGTACCCAATGACGGCCCGAGATGGGTGTGAGTAAAACCTAGTATGCCACCCCCAACGATGTCTACAAAATATCTGGTGTAAACAAATGTGCATGCAAAAGGGAAATGAATGATAAAATACAAAGAAAAGATTAAGTTCCATTAGCTAGTTCAGGTCCACTACCAACATTTATTACCATTTCTATATCTTACCATTTCATCCCATTTCCCATTACTTACCATTTCCTACAAATCTAACATGGGTTCATAAAACACAACAAGTTACATGGGCTCAAAGTACACAATCACATGCATGGGAAAAACACAATGTCGTCCTATCTAACTAGGACTAACTTTATCATATCAACCATATCCTCACCTCGACACCTCTGTCTGGGTGGATGCAACCGTTAGGGTAATAGAGCCTTAATCCTCATCCATAACCTGTGCATTAGGGGTGGAGTATAGAGCCTCAGTCCAACTCGACCCGTGGGCGTAGAACCCGAAGTCAATACCCCACTCTACCAATCCATGTGCACATTCTATACATATATGTATCCATTAATCATTCACACCACATAACAACCATTTCCCATGTAAAACTTAAATCATAACAATAATATATGAACTAATACCATGCCTTAACCCATTAACACATTTATCACATTTCACATCATTATCCATTTAGCCCAATTCCCTTTTATTATGCTTATCTCACAAAGAATTGTTCATTATGCCTAACTCACTAGGCATAGTTCATTATTACTAACTCACAAGGATTCATTACAAGACTCATAATCCTATCTAATATGGTATTTAATCATTTCCACATATTAACCCATTACACATTCCACACTATTCACTATTTATTTAACATAGCCATGTTAAACCATATAAACCACTTCCATTTTAACCCAACATCCCTTAGGTTATTATTATAAATCCTAGGTGCATCACCTAGATTCTACCCCCACACCATCAATCACATCAACATGTTTATCAAGGACTCATCGTAAACAAGCAACAATCTCACTTTTTATTTACAATCCCTAGGTCTAGAAAAGTTGGATCACCCCATGGGTGTCCCTAGTTTAATCTCATCACCCGTGACGCATCCCATGGGGATCGTGAGGATTCCGATTTACCTTTTCAATAACCATTTTCCCAAAACATGTGATGGGTAATCAAAACATACCATGAGACACCCAAGAACAAAACCACGCATGCACAAATCCACAAATAAACCATAGGATATAATTTTTAGACCACTTACCTTGATTCTGTGGGTCAATTCACACTTAATCAAGCCCTTAGATCCCACTTCAATCAACATTTGAGTCTAAAACCTAAAACTCACCCAAATAGTAGGGTTGTACAGATTTCGATGAGATGAGAAAAAGATACAAACCCTAAACTCAAAAGGGAAGTAAGGATGAGATTATCCTTACCTGGAGCTTCAATACACAACCAACGACACCAAAAAATCCTTATAAACAAGAGATATTGGTTTCTTGGATACCTTGGGAGGTTTGGTTCGTTCCTAGGGTGACGAGGGGTGAATGGGGAGGAAATCCCAAGTTGGGGTTAAAAATCCTCGAGTGGAAAAATTGTAATTTTTTTAATGGTTTTTGGGCCGCACAGTTTACCCACATAGTTTTCCAAAACTGTGCACAAACTGTGCGGAATCCACTTTCAAAAAAACACCTCTTGCATAGTTTCATGGGTTGTCTTCATGGTTAGCACTAACCATTCACAGACCATGCGACCTACCCAGAAAACCCCCTTTTCTCCACTTTTTATGTCCCAAACCCTTGGAACACCTTCGAGCCTCCTTTATGACTTGATTAAGCATTTAATTAACCAAAATAAGGGATTCAAACAAAAACTTAAATGAGGAACTACCTTTCCACGATCCGGGATCTTAAAACATACATAAGACCATTCATGTGAAACAGTAAGAAATTGAGTATAAAATGCAGTGAAGCGTGATGAATACAATATGTATGTATGAATATTATGTGTATATTGTGCTTGAATGAGAAGTGAAAAAAAGCCAGTGCTTGTGACTGGGTTTGTATGAAATAAGTATGGATAGTGAGTGTGTGAATAAAAAGTTTCCGTGAAGAAAAAGTGGGCAGTGTTCTACACATATATTTGTGTGAGGAATTTTCATGGTAAATGCATGGAATATGCATTTTTGATAGAATATGCCTACATTAGATTTAATTGGATGGCGAAATTTAAGATCAAGGATGATAGTTATTTATAAGATTATATTGAGTGGACTTGAAGTATAATAAGGCCAACAGATCACTGCATCAGAAGACAGTGGATGTTTAAGACCTGTTCAAAAGAGGTCTTCATTGACGAACGAGTAGGTTGATAGTATAAATAATAGGATATTATAATGAAACATATCAACTGGAGGGAGTTAGTATTAAGAACACTAGTGGGATTCCATTCTAATGATCTCGAAAAGAGATAGTCTATAGTAATTATTTTTGATCATGCATTTTAGAAGATTTTATATCTGGAATTTTGGGAGATTGTCTTTACTTGTAATTACATTTCTTATTTCTAGTAGAGAATAAGTGTCTAAAATTATCCTGAACACATCATGGATGTATTCATACAAATTAGAGGAAAACCTGGTAAAAATAAATGTGTACTTTTTCAGTGTTTTAAATTGTTTGAATATGGAAGAAGTGAGACTCTAAATAATAAGGGATCGAGATCTTAACTGGTCACAAATGTTGATTTGAAAATCATAAATTTTAAAAGTACATCACTAATTCACCCCTCCCACTCCCAGGGATATATCTGAACCTGGACTCTTCAAGGGGTATCAGAGAAAAAGTTTTCCTATTTAAGTATCCAATATTTAATAAAGATATAATGATAGAGAGTTTGAATTCAGTCAACAATAGTGGATTTCCTTTCTTATATGGTAAGAACTATTTTAGGTGTAAGAATTGAATGCTTCTGTATCTTCTTTCACAATGTATTGAATTTAGTGACACTATAACAGTTGGTTTTATTCTACTAGGAGTAGAAGCTCCATGAAACATGATGACAAAAGAAATATTGAAGTACATGGGAAAGCTAGAAATTCTATTTTTTCATCATTATCTGATAAGGTGTTCACAAAAGTGATGGTATTAAATACAACCATGGAGATGTGGGATAAACTCAAGAATATGTATGAAGGGAATGTGAAGATAAATGAATCCAAACATAAAATATATAAGGCTAAGTATAAATATATTAGAATGAATGATGATGAGATAGTTGACAAGTACTTTGCTAGGGTGAATTTGACTGTAAGTCATATAATGTTTTTTGGGGATACTTTGGAAGATTAAACTATTGTCAAAAAACTGATGTCTAATTTTCTTCACAGACTTGATTAAAAAAATTATACCTTGGAAGAAGTTGGATAATTATCTCTTAATGAATGACATAATACTCTACTCAATTATAATAGGAGAAAGTCTAATATGTTAAATAATAAAGCTACATAGGAAATGGATCTCAATGCAATGAAAAGTCTCAAGATGAAGGAAACTAATTATGAAAAATTCTTAGATTATGATGAGGATGAGGTCAATGATACTGATTATAGAAGAATCATGACCTTTATTTCAAAAATTTCAGAATAGGAAGAGGGAAATTTAAAGGTTTTCTTCCTTTAAAGTGATTTAATTGGGGTCATAATGTGGTCAAATGGATCATTTTTCAATTGATTATCCAAATAAATATTTCATGATTCTGAGAGTGATGATGAAGACGAATATTTCATTAAAATAAGATCATAAAAATCTATAAAGTGTGACAGTGGAAAGAAGAAAAAGTTCTGAACAAAGTACAAGAAAAACATGATGAGTAGGAGAGTTGAGGAGGGCTTTTTAGAATGGACTAAATCACAAGACAATGGTTCAACTAAAAATTATAAAACCTTCATAGAAAAAATTAAGAGGAATGTTGATTCATCAAGTAGTGGTGGTAAAGATGAAAAGAGATATCAAGTGTACATGCGAAGATCTAAACTTGTATCATGTCATGATCAAAACACTTTACTGAAGAAAAGAATAAAACTTTTGGAGAAAGATAAAAGAAATGAAATCAAGAACTAGAACGGTATTATTAAAGAGATCATAACTTCCATGGTGAATCTTTCAGAATAGGAGAAAATTTTAGAATACATTAATGTAAAATTTTCTGTAAAAGAAGAAGAATTGGGTGAGACATAGTCTTGGCGTCTTAAAGAAGAAAACACCTTGAAAAATATGAAAGATGTTTTTTATAAAGTAGTTTATGTTAAAGATGAATCAATCAATTATACTGTGAATACTAGTCCAAAAAAGAAGGTATAAGTTATTTCTGATTTTATTAGTGATACTAAATTTGTTTCATCTATTGGTATATGTTCTAACAAAAGAATTATAAGAATATGGACTGATGTTGATAGCAAGGACTTACGTAAGTTTGAGAAATAATGTTCTCCAATAATGAGGTAAAATAATTCCAAGAGTGTATCCAGACAACAAGGAGTTTATCATTAAAAAAATTTCTAGGATTATAGAAGATGAAGTTTCAGAGGTTATTGCTGGTGTTATGATAAATTTGGGTACAAAACCTATAACTTCTGGAATAATATTTCACTCCCTAAAAATTGGAATATATCATGGGGAATCAATTATAAAAAGAAAAAAGGAATCTATTTGAGAATAAAGAACAATCTTAGTATGCAGATGTTTGTCACTAATAAATCAACAAGTTTGTCTACTCAAAACAATCTATATTTTCTAAAGGAAAATTTTAAAATATATGACCAACATGGTCATTGTACTAAATCTTGCATGAAAACACTTCTAGGATAGTTACTATAGGCTTCTAAAACAAAGAAATATCAAATAAAATAAAGATCTATAACCATTTTATTCAACACATAGAAGAAGAAGGGAAGAAAAATGATGGTCAAATCAATGAGATTCAAAATGAAAATAAGAGTTCCAAGAAATATTCCCATACTACTATTGGAAGAAAATAAAGGATTAGACTGAGAGGAAACTCTCCGTTTGGATGTTATTTTTGAGTAAAAAATAGGTCTCTCCTCATTCTATATTATTTTATTTTTTTTAACTAACAATTGTGGGAATTGAAGGAGGTGTTTGAGGATATCAATTTTGGACGTCATGATGAGATTGTGATTCATGAAGTCTGATAATTTTTATGAAATGAAATAAAAGTGGGGATCCCTTAAGGTAGAGAAATGTTGAGAATGAATATGAAAACATTGGACAAATTAAAAAATTATGGTCAAGGTATTCCAATCACACTTTTATCCCTTATTCTTAATTGTTTCATCTTATCAATTAAGGGGGAGTTCCTGGTTAATGACAAAATAAAAACATAGGAAATTTTTTTCCTTTTCTCTTAAAAATTATTGTTTATTTTTTGAAGTATGTGTAGGATTTAGAATTTCATTGATAAATTTGATTATTTATAACCCCTTTAATGAGAATTGATACATTTTGAGCATTATTTCACATTCATGTAATTTTATATATAACTTAGAAATACCTGGTTATATCTCTCTTATTTTATACACTAGGTTATCCCACATAGACTAATAGTTGATTAACTAAAGTTTATATTATAATAAAACTATTTGAGATTATTTCTCTCTTTGAAGTGACAATGAAATTTTCATATAATTGAGAAGGTCGTGTTTTCATAAGAAATATTGAGGTGATAAATAATCCCCACTTATATCTTTGGTTTTATTATCAAGTATGGGGGAGAAACAAAAATGACATTTTAAATGAAATGGGTATTGATAAAAAATTCAAAGGGAAATATTGAATAACCCAATTTTATTAAAGTAATAATTACATTGCAATTATTTTCAAATGTGTTTTCATGCTTAAAAGTCAATGTTACATTTTTACAGTGATTAAAGTATGAGGTTCCTCCATTAAATTTTCCTTGAGAATTATCTACATATTGGAAAAGATGTTTTGATTAGAAGAGTTTCTTGAGATGATGATGTAACATTAAGTGTTATTATTATAGAATTATTCAGTAAGTTCTAATGACATGTTTCATAGGAGGACAACATGTTTACAATATTTATTGAAAGGTTTAAGGGAACCATGTGATATGTTTTTTTATTGTGTGAAGAAGTAAATTGTTAGAGTTATCATGTGAAAGGAAAATATTTATTCATAATGTTTGGATGAAGAGTTTTTGAGGGGTTTTCTTGGAATTATATTCAATGTTTTTTGTATTTAATATTCTTTCATAGAAATTTATATATATATAATTTTTATTTTTCAAAAAAAATGAGCCAATATATTGATCAAGTCTAAAGCCTACTCAACCTAAACCATATGTCGGACCTCAAACGGTTGATAATGGCTAAGGGAGATAGCTCATGCAAATTTAGTAGGTGACATTGCATGCGGAGGAGTATTCCCACATGAGTACAGAGGTAGAGTGGAACCACCATGTGGGGTGGCATAATGACGGAGGATCACCTAGCACGGGGTGGTTCCAAGCAAGTAGTAGTAGAATATTAAGGAATTTCGGAACACAACCCATGAAACTTTTATTATTAGGAGGCACTCAATGTCACACCCAGGTTTTGAAATTCATCTTTAGTCCCGATTTGGGTTTGATACTCGGTTCTTTTCTTGGGAACTAGTTGTGACAAGATTGAATTTTTGGGATGTTCTTCCCTTATATCCTTAGCATAGATTTCCTCCTCAGGTTCCCCTTGAGTTTTTGGATAAAATTAGTGTTTTTGAGTGGACAGACCCTTGTGCATGATTGATACATGGTTAGTGGAAACCATGCACCCAGCCCATGTAACCATGCAGTAGGTGTCTGGGTGAGACAAAATCAACTGCAAGGCCAACACATGACTATGCGTCTCAACCTAGAAAAGCATGTAGCAGGTTGGGTCTCATCCAGAAGAGACCACACAAACCTCACACAATTAGTCAGATTATATGGATTACCTATGCGAGAGGTCTCCTTATTAGTAGAGGTTGTCACACGGTTGGAGGATAGTTTGAAAAACCATGCAGACTAACCATGTACCCTATCTAGGTCATCAAAAGTGGAAAATTTATATTCTAATCTCCTTCAAATTTAACCGTAACTCTACCCTCGTCTGCCTCACTTGGTATTTTCTGCCATGGGAGCCTCCACTAAGCTCTCTTAGGCTCCTTGGCCACCATTGTTTGGGTGGTTTTGACCCCTTTCCTTCAAGGATTCATAAAGTAAGTTATTTGTCCTTTTTTTCTTCATTTGTTTCTCGGGTTTCCTTCCCTTTATCTTGGGTTCCTTTTTTCCAATGGTTAGGGTTCATTTTTTAGGTTTTCATCATAAAATATTGGGTTTGATCTTGTTATTTTAGGCTTGATCTAGCTTCCTTTGGGTGCAGTTGACGTGCGGTTGAGATTTCGCACTGGATTTCCAGAAGTTTCTTCATATGAGGTAGGATCCCTCTTCACATCACCTTTAAATTTAAGATAACTTTTTTTGTTTGATTTTTTCACCTCCCCTAGTTATTTAATAGGGATGTATCATGTTTAGAATTATTTTTTATGTGAAATGAGACAATTTCTTCATGGTTTTTAATTATTTGACGTGGTTGAAATGGGGTTTTCACACCAAGTGCTTATTAAATTGCTCAGTTGGATTTTTCAAGTGGTTTGTAATTTTTAAAGGAATGGTTTCATATTGGAAAATTATTTGAGATGTTTATAATTATAATTGGTGGTTCCCAAATGGATTTATAAATTGATTTGGATTGAAAGTTTCTTGTGTGTATTTTTTTAAGAAATATTTGATATGTGAAATCATTATGAGGCCCTATTTGTATTTTGAAATGATTCCATTTGGAAAAAACTTCATAGAGGGATCCACATTCCCCATTAGTTGACAAAGAGGTGATAATTTCCTTGTATTTGGACTCCACTTATGTGATAATTCTTTTAAGGCATGAGACTACTCCTCAAGGAGGCTAGGGTGGTGCTTCTTTGTGTGATATATATATGATGGCATTTGTATATGGCTTGTTTCTTGGTTTGTATGGAAAATTCAATTTTGAACAAGACATGGGACCTAGCATAACTATGAGGATTACTGAGAACGATTACTGGAATAGTTTAGTTTATGCACTAGCTAGTGGCCTATAATAGGGAGACATTTTTTTATTATTTTTATGGGATCGGGCCCCTCAATTAGGCCAGGTTGGGTGATCATTGGGTGTTTGGGAATTATGATGTCATCAGGTAGGGAATGCCTTTAGGATGAGTCACATGTATAATATGTTTTGGTTCTCCAATGAGTTCCTAGGTTTTTCTATGTTTCTCCAATACTAGCACTGTTAGTTCCATTGCCCTCATTTTGTGGAATCATATACATTTATATTGTTTTTGGTGTTTTCATGGAGAATAAAGATTGAGTGGATTTGTTCTAAATGGTTTCAAGAATATATTTGAAAGGGAAAGTGCTTTCCATTTTTCACATTTATGAAAAATGAGATTTTCCATTTGGTTCCCCTTTTCTCCTTCCTCCCTATGAAACTAACTCTCCCCCATGAGTGGAAACTTGTTTTAAAGATTGTGAGGGAAATGGAATGTGATTTTTATTCCATAAAATTAAAGGTGTGGAAAAACCTATATTTATATATTGTATTAAAAACTTGGAAATAAATATTTCATTATTTAAAGGATGTGCATTGGGAACAGATTTGTTCGGGCTTACCTACTGAGTTTTAATACTCACACCTATAATATTCTCTTATTGTTTTTTTCTGTTTCAGGTTCCATTTTGGGTTTGGTCTCCTCATGCGATAGTTGGTCTTGTACAGGATAGTGACCCTCAGGGTCACATGTAGATGTATTGGGTGTTAGGTTCAGTTTGGTATTTCTTGTGTAGTATGTTGTATTTATAATTGTAGTGTAAATGATGTAAATATTGAAAACCATATTTATTTTTGGTTTCACCCTTTGTATTCTAATTTTATATTTATTTTATTTTATCTTTGGAAAAATCATTCCCATCGTCTCTCTTTATTGATTCCCTTGGTGTTTATCGCCGTCCCAGGAAGATTAGGAACACTACTTGGCCCTTGCCACAGATCAGCCTAGTTGACCAGTTCAGGGTTTACCCATGTTTGATTATGAAAAAATGGTATCATGGGAGGTCAGATCTTTAGAGGAATTTTATTTTTTAGAGTGCCCTTTTGTTACTTGGGGATGTCAAGGTAGATGGAGTAGGATTTTCAGGACTCAAAGGGTAGGTGTGGTAATAGTGTCATGAACTCTTTCTCATTCAGATCCTTAGATTTTCATGGGAAGTCTGGTTTTGTTAGTTTTTGGGTCTTTAGGGTTTGTTTGGTGTTGGGAAATAGAATGGGATTTGGAAAAGTGGCCTCTGTGAGATCGTAGGGCCTTCAAATCGATGTGGAGCAGGAGAAATTTCCCCAAAATACTCTATGTGATGGTGTCATGATTGGAGTACAGTCTCCAACCATATGTACGAGCAACCCATCAGCATTAGTTTCCACATTTAAAAGGCATTGTGTGATACTTTGGGTTCT
Organism: Viscum album; assembly: GCA_963277665.1. NCBI lineage: Eukaryota > Viridiplantae > Streptophyta > Magnoliopsida > Santalales > Viscaceae > Viscum > Viscum album. The sequence continues at coordinate 130,485,824 of OY728140.1, forward strand.
GAAAATCATTTTGAAAACCCTTATTTAGGAGTTGAGGAAAATGGGATTTTTAAAAGTAGAAGTGGTTTGATTTTCAAAAGGTGGAAAATTGGTTTTCAATTTTTTTGAGATAAAATTTGGAAAGGTTGATTTGCATGAAATGGTATTGGTGTAAAATGAAAATAATTTCAATGATATTGGGTTTTTATAATAAAAACATACTATTATTAAAAAAATTGTTCAGAAAATGGGTTTTATAGGAATATGTAGTGTTTTTATGAAAAAGTTTTATAAAAAAATTTAAAATGAGTTTGATATTTAAGGATAAAAGGTTATTAAAAGAGGCATTGATGAATTTTTAAATGTATATGTGGGTTGAATTACCTATTTTGAAAAGTTTAAAAGTTTTAGTTTGACTATTGGTGTTTTTGTGAGTGACCACATGCATAGGTATGTGTGGAAAAGTGGATGGGTGCTCGGTATGGCAAGAAGATATGCATGTGTGAGGGTCCATGTGAATCCATTGGTGAGAGTGTTCAAATTATTAAGTTTGTTTTATTTTCAAAATATTTTTTAATATAAAATGTAATGTTTGTATATCTTGTAGCAGAGTGGTGTGTACCTTGTGTTTCAAGAATAATGTTTCTTTTATGGTGTTTGATGTAGAGAATCCCTGTTGCTGGATTGGTATTGATTGAGTTTTTTGTTTCCTTGTTTCCTTGTTTCTTAGTGTCTTCCCCCATAAATATTTTATGGATACCCAGGATGCAGCTTTAGGTGGTTCACCATTTGTAAATACTCCTATTAGTCAACCAATAGAATACATTCTCATGTTTCAAGAATTGAATCCTCCTCTCTTTTATAGTCAAGAGGATCCTCTCAAAGAAGAACAGTGGATGTGGAAGATTGAGAGAGACTTTAGTTTCCATTTGTTTCTTGTGCCTAACATTATATTTGAAGTTCCAACCTATATATGCTGGAAGTTTGTGTCTCAAAGTATGACTCAGAAAGATAATATCTGGGAGTTCTTCAAGTCTTCCATTATCCAACAGTACTTATATGAAATGAAAAAGGATAGGAAGAATAAAGAGATGTGCGGTCTTTAGTAAATTTTTGGATTAGTGTTGGTGTTCTATCATCACTTCATAAACCAAGTTTCGTATGATATAGGGTATGTTTCAAATTATCCCTTAAAGGCTCGACATTTTGAGTACGGGATCCATTCAAAGCCGCAATCTAATATGGAATAACATGCCTTCACCACTTTTTTCTGATGTGGTCAGGCAAGTCTTTCATGTCAAAGATGTGTTAGTGGGAGGACTTGAGACATCTAATCTTCCTCTAGCCTCTGTAATTGGTGAATGGGTTTTTAGTTTGAATAATGGAAAGGATTTAGAAGATAGTTGTGATGGTAGGGGAATTAAGAGGCCTTCAAACTTATCATCAACCTCTTTAGAGAGCAATGTCGTGATGTGTCATCAGTGTGGTAATAAAGGTCATAAGAAGATGTTATTATTAGATTCTCAAAAATCATGCCACATCTGCGAATTCATGGGTCACTTGTAGTGGTTCTATTGGGGTGTTTCTATGAAGAACTGTGGATCCAGATCCAACTCTTCAAAGGACAACCTAGCCCATTTGTAGGAGTAAAGTAATGTTTGGTATTAGTTTAAAGTCTCTCCCACTATAATGTTTCTTTGTTGTAATAGTCATGTCCGATAGTATTTTGTGGTGTTTCATTCTCTTTCAATTGTAATAATGATTGTTTTCATCCCATTTAAAACTTCCATTTCAATGGAAGTGTGTTTTGTGAAATTATGAGTTTTGAGTTTCATTTGGGAGTTTCTAATTCCTTACTACAAGGAAAGAGATACTTTAATCATCAGAGCTCCATCCATTGTTTCCAGAGTGAAGTTGTCATGTAGTCTGAAACCTCAAGGGTTTGAAAGGATTTGATATAATTTCTATCCTTGATGTAGAATATGGAGATAGTGTGAGCCTATCATATAACGTTTTGTTTCGATTGGATCCATTCAGTGTAAAGTGGTATGGGAACCTCATATTCCACTAGTCTTTCTAAACCCCAGTGGTTGTGTCTCACCAAATACAAGCCTCTATTTAATGGTTGTTGTGTGTTCTGCTAGTGAGAGTGGAGGGTGTCTGGGTTTGTGGATATCTAGGGGTGTTGTGTTACTAGTATGTGCCAGTTGTGGTTTTGATGGTCCCTTAGTTGGCCCCCCTTACCTCCCCTCCCCTTATGGTGGAAGTTTTTTCTCTGTGTGGGGAAGTTTTAAAATTTGTTTAATCTTATTATTTCTTATGGTGGGGAGACCCACTGTGCTTATCATTGAGATTCCAAAGGAATGGAATCAATGTAAGTCTATTTCTTATGGTGGGGAGTTCGGCCAGTCCTCCCAATGTTGGTAATCCATATTAGTCTCTAGCCTTGGTTTGGTCATGGGTGGACTTGTATGAAGCCACCTAATTCTAAGTTCTTCCTTTGAGTAAGTGTTTGGATGGGAGTGTTCCCAATTGTATTGTTAAAGTGAGGTTATAGAGGTATTCCTCAGATGTGGTTTGAAGTCGATCATTTGTTTGGGTGGATGGTATGAGTTTCACTTAGTGATATTTTAGGTGTTCCTAACCTAGGGATGTATTTTGAATTTTAAAAGTTCTATATCTCATGGATCGATCAAATAGACGTGTTTTAGATTTTGGGGGTGGGTGGTAGTGGGGAGTCCATTTTGGGTCTCCCAAGTTCATCTTGTTAATATCTTTACTCATTTTGGTGTTCTTGTCTTTTCTCATTTGGAATTCATTGGGAATATCCTTGAGTTGTGAAGGTGTAATGGTTTTTGATTTCAGATCAAGCCTTGGGTGTTCTTTTTGGGGTCAGAAAGCATTATAGTGAGGATAATTCTCACACCCAGGTTTTTAAATTTATCTTTGGTCCTGGTTCAGGTTTGGTCCTCAATTATTCTCTTAGGAACTGGGTGTGATAGTTTGACTTTTTGGGATGTTATTTCCTTCTTTCCTAGTACTATCTTTCATCCGTAGGTTCCCCTTGAAGTTTTTGTGAAAATGAGTGTTTTTTGTGGGAAAAACCTGACACACAGTTGGATCATGGTTAGTGGTAACCATACACACAACCCAGTTAATCGTGTGGTAAGTGTCTAGTTGAGACACAACCTACCGCACAACTAGTGCATGAACATGCATCCCAGCCTAGGAAAGCATGTGGTAGTTTGGGTCTCAACTAGAAGAAACCACACAACCTCCGCATGGTTAGTCAGACTATGTGGTTTTCCAGTGCGGTAGGTCTCCTTCTCAATAAGGGTGGTCACACTGTTGTCACATGGTTTGACAAATCGTGCATACTAATTGTACAACCTGTCTAGGTCAATAAAAGTAGGTAATTCGTATTCTACCCTCCCTTTAATTTAACCATAACTCCACCCTCATTTTCCCCACTAGGTATTTTATTCCATGGGAGCCTCCTCTAAGCTTCCTAAGCTCCTTGGGCCCCATTTCATAGGTGGTTTTGACCCCACTCCTTTAAGGATTCATCAAGTAAGTTATTTATCCTTAATTTTTTCCATTTTTCTAGGGTTTCCTTACCTTTCTCTTGGGTTACCTTTTTTCCAACAGTTAGGGTTTGATTTTTATGTTTGAATCCTAAAATGTTGGGTTAAATGTTGTTATTTGAGTCTTGATATAGATTCCCTTGGGTCCGGTTGAGGTGCGATTGAGATTTCACACAAGATTTCTGAATGTTTCTTCATATGAGGTGGGATCCCTTTGCACATCACCTTTAAATTTAAGATTACATTGTTTTCTTGATTTTTGTACCTCCCTTAGTTGTTAAATAGTGATTTATCATGTTTAGAATGAATTTTCTATGTGAATGAGATGGTTTCTACCTGATTTTTAATTATTTGAAGTGGATGGAATGGGTTTTACCCACTAAATTCTTATTAAATTGCAGGGTCGGTTTTTTCAAGTGGTTTGTAATTTTTAAAGGCATGGTATAATTTTGGAAATGTATTTGTGATGTTTAAAATGGTGATTGGTGTTTCCCAAATGGATTTATAAATTGATTTGGCTTCAATGTGTCTTGTGTCTAGTTTTTCAAGAATGGTTTGATATGTGAAAGCATTATAAGGTTCGATTGGAATTTTGAAATGGTTTAATTTCAAAAACCCTTCTTGGAGGGAGTCACTTACCTCACTAGTTGACAAAGAGGTGGTAATGTCATTGGGTTAGGACTCAAGTTGTGTGATAATTTTTTTTAAGGAAATGGACTACTCCTTGAGGATGATGGGGTGGTCTCAGTTTATGTAATATATTTATGATGGCATGCGTATATGGCTTGTTGCTTGGTTTTTTTATAACCCCTCTTTGTCAACATTACATGGGTACCTAGCATAGCTATGAGGATTACTGAGAATGATTGTTGCACCAGTTTAGTTTATGCACTAGCTAGTGGCCCATAGTAGGGGATATTTTGTTTTTATTTCTAGGGGATTGGGCCCCTCCGTCAGGCCAGGTAGGGTGACGATTGGGTGTTTTGAATTTCAATGTCATCAGGTAGGGCATAGCTTCAGGATGAGTCACATGTATAGTATGTTCTGGTTATCCTCAATGTTTCTGGGTTTTCTCATGTTTCTATGATACTAGCATCGTTATTGCCATTTCCATTGTTGTGTAGAATTATATACTTTTCTCTTGTTTTTGGTGTTTTCCTGGAGAATAAAGTTTGTGTTTATTTTGTTAAAAAGGTTTCAATAATATTTTGGAAAGAGAAAATGTTTCTCCTTTTCGCCTTTATGAAAAATGAACTTTTCCATTTAGTTCCCTTTTCCCCCTTCTTCCTAATGAACCTAACTCTTACCCATGAATGAAAACATGTTTTAAGGATTGTGAGGGAAATAAAATGTGATTTGTATTCCTTAAAATGAAAGGTGTGGAAAAACCATCATTTATATGTTGTATTTCAAACTTGGAAATCAATGTTTCCTTATTTAAATGATGTGCATTGTGAATAAATTTATTCGGACTTACCTACTGAGTTTTAATACTCACACATATAGTCTTATATTTTTTTAGATTCTGTTATTGGTTCTAACTCGAGTTCACTTTTCTCAGGGGATAGTTAGTCTTGAATTGGATAGTGGTCCTCGGGGTCACATGGAGACGTATTGGGTGTCAGTTTCAGTTTGGTATTTATTGTGCAGTTTATTGTATTTATAGTTTAAGTTTAAATGATGTAAATCATGGAAACCATATTTATTTTGGTTTTCTCCATTTGTATTCTGGTATTCTATTTTGTTTTTTTTATATTGGGAGAAATCGTTCCCATCATCTCTCTCTATTGATTCCCTTGGTGCTTGTCTCCAGCCCAGGAGGATCGGGAATTCCTCTCAGGCCTTGCCATAGATCAGCCCAAGTGACCGGTTCAGGGTTGACCCAGGTTGGTTCATGACACTCAAACTTACCACGTTTCAATATGGGATCTATTCACTATATCTCTGAATGAACAACAACCTTCTAATCTATCTATATGATCATCTAAGCCATATGTTATCTTCTACACATTTTCTTCTCCACCTAGACCATCCGAGTACAGTAGACCATTGTGCTCCTTCCTTATAGTTTCATCTAAACATTGAACTAAGATTTTGATCACCATTTGATTATCCTAAAGATTTGATGATGATCAAAATGTTATGCAATAGATTTTTCATGTTTTAAACGAGGATTAAACAAATGAGTTATAGCATGGAGTTCCTCTATCTACCAGGATATCTCCATGCAACCACATCACCTGAGAATTGATCCATTCTTTATGATCATCATTTTATCATTCTAAGATCTCCAACATGATGGAAATATAATAATAATTTATTTTCATCTTCTTATGAAAATGAAACTGATGATTAACAGAAATGAAAAGAAGTCATTTAATGATGATAGTGATTCTCCATTATCACATAACAGAGGCTATGTGATTGAAGCATTTGGAGCACACTTGTTGATTTGGTGGGATGTTTCTAAAAAATATACCAACATGAGGATATTTTGTGTGTGCTAAACTCATATCAGTGAAATAATTCGAGTGATCTATGAGAAAACAGAGTTTCGTAAATGCTCTGGTTTATGAAGAAGGAAGCTCTCCTTGTGATTGTTTTTTGTAAAGGAGAAGGTGAAATATATAGTAATTTAAAAATTGTATAGCAGTATTGAATCTACCCTATGAAGAATAGATTACATGAAATAGTTCGGTTGTGCGATATTATTTCATGTGATCACACTGGCTTGTGCGAAAGAAATTTAGAACTTCCAAGAATAACCTAGAGACAATATATACAATTCCTGAAGAAGAGAATAACATGCACTAATTATTCTGTCCAAAGTAAGCACACACACACCGATTGTGTGTCTCACGTGAAATAGTAATGCACAAAAGGGTGTGCATAATGCAGTTAGTGAATAACTACATTCATGCGTATAGAAATAGCCATTTTATACTACATGAATAAGATCATGCGTGTGAAACTGTATGAAATAGAGTATCAAATACAGTGAATCTTGATGAATTAATTATGTGTGCATGAAGATTATATTCATATTTTTCATGAATGAGAAGTGCAAAAAAGGTAGTCCATGTGATTAGGTTTGCATGCATGAAGTGGGGACATTGAGTGCGTGCATAAAAAGTGAGTGTGAAGAAAAATTAGGTAATGTGCTACACATATCTATGTGTGGTGAATTTTCATGGTAAATACTTGGAATACGCATTCTTGTGATAATATTAATGCATGAGAATTAATTGGATTATGTATGTTTTGAGCATGGCTAACAGTTAATCAGATGATTATACTGACTTGACTTAAAGATGAACAAGGCCAACAGATCATTGCATCAGAAGAGAATGGAAGTTGAAGATCTGTTCACAAGAGGTATCAATTGAAGAATTGGTAAGATTTCAATATAAATAATATTATCTTTTTAGAATAAATATCAACTAGAAGGAGACAGTAAAATGAACATTGGTGGGATTCTAGTATAAAGGTCCCATTGAGATATAGTCCACAATAATCAATTGTGATGAGGCGTTACGAGACTTTTTTCCATGAATTTCATGAGATTTTCTATACTTGCAATAAAATTTATTATTAATAATATAGAATATATGTGTTTTATTATCCAAAAAATAGAAAGGATGTAGTCACCCACATCAGGTGTGAAACTTGTAAAAATATGTGTGTACTTTTTTAGTGTTTTTAGTTGTTTGTATTTGGGAGAAGTGAGACTCTAAAGAATGGGGGATCAAGATCTTAACTGATCACAATGGTTGATTGGAAAATAATAAATTGTTAATGTATATCACCAATTCACCCCTCCCCCTCTAATTGATATATCAGAACCTAGACTCTTCATGTTCTCTTATAAGAAACTGAAATTGTAGTCCACATATCATGAGCTGTTTGATATTGAGAAACTACGTTGAACTCACAAGGATTTAATCCATAGATTATATCATTCATAGATTTTGAATTTAGATCATATATTGCTTCTATTTAAACATACAATGTTTCTATTTTCTATTTTTTATTTTATAAATCTTCACGAATTTATGATAAAAATTTAGGCCAAGTCTCTTTAGATATATGACCATTTGTGCCTTCCAACAACCCTAATTCGCACTACTGAAATAATGTGCTCTGACCATAGAAATTCATTCTCTATTGTTAGTCATAGAATTAATTTTTTAAGATATATTTATATTTAAACATTTTACTGAAGATAACTCAAGAATCATGTACTCTGATACCAAATGTCGTTGGAGACTGACCATATTAAGACTCAATATAGGGGGGGTGAATTGATTTCTTTTAATTTTTATTCACTTAGAAAAACCACCCACTTTAGTTTATGATTTATTTATGATATGTTCTTTTAAAAAGTATGAAATAGAAATAAAATCCTAAAAAATAGAAACAAACAAAGATATTTTAGTGGTTTAGGGAATATAAGTCCCCCAGTCCACTCCAACACCAATCTTCTCCACGAGTGTGATGATTTTCAATAGATGAGTCCTTTTACCAGATAATCCCAGTCCCTTTTCTAGATACTACATGACTGAGTGCAAGAATTCAACACTTGGTACAAGAATTTGATATTTCAACTTGGATCAAGACATTCTTCACAAATAATACCCTTAAAATTTTATTTTATAGGAAACCATTATAATGAAAGATAATAAACAAGGATTTATACAAATTTCATCTCACAGGTGTAAGATACAGCTAATAGAAAAAGAAATATCTCTAAGAGAGATGATCTGAAGAATAAGTAGATAAAGGAGAGTCTTCTGAACTCATAAAGGATCTTCAATAATAATATCTCATGAAATGAGAGTCTATCTTCCTTATTTTCATTGAAAAACAGAGCAAAATTTTAGAGATATTTAAGAATAATAACTCTGTATTTTCTTCTACACTTCACTTCACATGAAAAAGAGGTCCACAAATCTTTATATGTTTTAAGTGTACACACTAATTATTATTTAAATGAAAAGATTAGGATATGTATAAATAGGGATTATTGATATATCCATTATCCTTGAAAATACATCGGCAATATAAGATACAAAAAAATCATTTCCTTGTTTTATATCTCAGTACATAGATCTTATTAGAATGAATATTATCCTAAAGAGGCAATCAATCATATAAATTTTTTACAATAGTAGTAAAATGATCCATTAAGTTCTTAAATAGTAATAAATACTAACTTATAGCATGACATAGTTAATTTACATAATTGAATCCATGTAGGTTATTTCACTTCATGTAGCCAAATTTAATTATGTAGGCTTCTTATTCACATAAACAAAATTTACCAAAATGGTTGAAACAATGTATTTGATTTCTTCATGTAGGTGATTGAAATAGTTAATTAATCCATGTAACCGTTTTACATAGGTGAATGATTTGGTTGGTGATTGATCACATATGTGATATTATCGACGTAGGCAATTTTCACATTGGCAATTACATGATGCAGCTGATTGATGTAGTTTCTTTCTTGATGAAGGATATTAATGTAGCCAATTTAATGACACAATTGATTTTTCAGACTAAGGTAGATCTCATCTAAAATCATCCATAATTCATACTTTTAAGAAATTAACAATCCAATACATAATATTAGAATAAAACCTAATGAACACACTTAAAAACAAGATCATTAGAAAAGTATGAAGTGTATTTGAGATAATTAAAACCTAAAGTACACAGGATATATCAGATTAACATTACTAGTCCAAAAATAAGTGATAAATGTTAGTAAATATTTGAAGGATGTAGGAGTTTCCTTAGAAATGTATTTTAGACATTGAAATGTTTTTAGTATGGGGTTTCGATTTTATGTGTCCATTTTCATATTCAAATGAAACTTAACACATTATGAGGGTTTTATATTATGTTTCTAAATGGGTAGAAGTTATAGAACATCCAAATAATCATGATAATAGTGTGATAAAATTTATTAAGAACAATACCTTTCCTAGATTTGGGGTGCCAAATGATTTTATAACTAATAATAGAATATAGTTTAATAATTATGAATTCAAATATTTGATGAAAAAATATAGATGTCTTCATAAAATTGGAACTTCTTTCCATCCATAGTATCGTGGAAAAGTTGAAATCTCAAATAGGGAACATAAATAGATTTTATAAAAAATGTTCTCTAATTCTAGAAAGGATTTATATTTTAAACTTTATAAAGAATTATTTGATTATATTATGGTTCTTAAAACCCCCAATTGGATCGTCTCCATATATAGTTCTTTTTGGGAAATATGGACATTTTCTAGTTTCCTATAACATAAATATTTTTTCAAAGGGCCTTCAATTTTCATTTTAAAACTATCTATGAGAGAATATTTATTTAATTAACCGAGATTTATGATATTATTAGAGATTCATATGATATTTTTAGGGTTTATAAAGAAAGGATTAATGCTTTTCATGATTTCTCCACCCAAAACAATGATTTTGATGTTGAAAAAAAGATATGATCTTATATTATATACATAAACGCTTTCTAGGAAAGATTACATCAATCTTTTTTAGACCTTTAACCATTCTTAGAGTGCCAATCAATGGAGATATTTAGCTGGTAGGAGATGAGAATAGAGAATTCCTAGTTAATGTTCAAAGAATCAAGCATTAACTTGAGGGCAATCTTGAACGATTGGATTCCATATCTCTCTTTAAAAATTGAGAATCCATTAATTCTAGTTAAATAATATAAATTTAGAACTACAAGATATATTACCCTTGGTATTTCTGTTTTTTTATTCTATTCATAATAGTAATAAATATTCTTGTACATCTACCTGATTTTCACTTGTTTTTAGAAATTATTGGGAAGGGTGACACTAATTTTCAAGTACCTCATGAGAAGAGATTTGAAAATTTTGGACTGGAATTACATTAATTCTAATTACAAAGATGGAGCTACTTGTTATGGATATCAGTATTAAACTTTCCTAAACCTCATCTCTTTTTATTTTATTTCTTTAACTCAAAAATATGAAATGTCATGTTTATCATTTCATTCTATAGGTGATACAACATTTTGAACAAAGTGACCTAATCATGGAATAATGGAAAGTGTTTGCAAGAATTAAAGTGGTTAAGGATTCACTATTAGGTTAGTTTTTTTATTCAATTTTTAAATATTTTTTTTGAATCCTCTAGCATATTTCCTTAACAATGGTTTTTTTTAAAACACACTCACAATATAAATATATTTTTGGGGTAGTATCTTCTTTTATATAAAATTATTACATGTGTAAATTTTGATTCAAGTATTTTTTGTTAGTTATAGATTAATTCCTTATCATTTACATTTGTTATCAACCTACTATCAAATCTAGTTTTAACACCCTAAAAAATTTTAAACCGCTTAAGTTTTTTTAAATGTGTTTTCACTTAGTAAATTTTTTTGTTGTAGTCAATGCCAAACATATTTTATCTTGAACTAAATTAAAAATTCATGTATTTTTTTAGAAAATGGTAAAAATACATGTATATGATGAATTCATTTTTATAACTCTTTTTAATTTCAAACAACATGTCATTTGAACTGAATTGTAACCCCTTGGACATGGATTTGAACTACTAAAATTTAAAGTTATGTCTAGGATAAATTTTATTTGATTGTTTCTTACATAATGAGATTCAACATTGGGGAAACTTTTGGGTTTTAAATGTGTGGGAGAATTTTTCATTGTGCTAAATTGTATTCTTTACTGTAAACATAAAAAAAGTTTTATTTTTTTTCAAAATTGGTTGTTTTTCATGATTTTTAGTGGTAAAAAAATATTTATCAAGATTGAAGGTTGTGATAACACATTGAGGATGTTAGACTATATGACATTGTGGATTTATTTTGGTTTACCATTTATATTTTCATCATAAAATAAATTTTTATTAGTAAAATTTTGGATGAATTTTATATAAATATCATTGGATTCGAACTTTTTGTTTCAAATTAAACTCATAAGATATGAATCAAAATGGGATATGAAAAAAAATATTAATCTAGGTTAAATTTCACATTTTTTATTCTTCATTATTTTACTAATTGATGGGTTATTTTTCATTATTTATTTTTATTATATTCATTCATCCTTTTGGTTGCTTCTATTTAATCTTTGTGTAATTATGTGTGGCTGTTAACCCATAGTTAATGATATGTTTTGAAGTTCTAGTTGGAATCAAATTGAATTGTGATTAATTATTTTAATTTTTTTCAATTTTAATCAATTTTCCTAATTAGGAATCCATATTTCAACTGAAATAATTTAATTTTAAATGAGATATCACATTTTTAACTTGAGAGATCCCATGGGGGAAAATATATTTGAAAACTAATTCTTTATGGAATTCTAGTTTTACACTCTTTACATGGAAATTGACTATGTAATTTCTTACAAACAAGTAATATTTATGTCTGGAGAATTTGATGTTACTTTTTTTATACATGTTTGTAAAATAATTTCAGTTATATTTTTTAATATTTTGTGACTAAATGATACTATAATGGAAATTACATGATAATTGATGATCTTCTACTGAAAAAATAATTTATTAAATATTTTATTGATATAACGTGTTATTGGTAATTAAATGTTAAAATGATACTTGGTTTTAATTTATTGTATTTTAGGATCAAATAATTTATTTTTTACTTTTTTAAATTGAAATAATCATTTTTCAAGAATATATGATGTTACTAGAATTGATTTATTTTTGTTGTTATATTTCACGTTCTTTAGAAAGCCCTGATATGAATTTAAATATTATTTTCAGAATTATTATTGTCATGATTTTTGAGTGTTCAATCTTCTTTATTTGTTAGAACATTTTTTTTGAATTCAACTTCTAAAGATATTTTTATAGTGTTAGATTTCATTATCAATATATTTATAGTTTGAATATTTGGGGTAGAATGCTCACATCATGGTGTTTGAAATTTTTTATTTTTATAAAGGTGTGTTTGGAATAAAATTCATGAATAGAAATAAACATAAAATAAATTTTGGGTGAATCCTGTAGGATATTTTTTGGACAAGGGATATAAGTGATTTTTAGTTCTTCGTCAGATTATTTCAACTCACAGAAGTGGCTTACAAGTGGATTCCTCATAAGGGGATTCAGTGTAAAAGGAATAGGAAGTTTGGAGGAGTTCCTAAAAATATATTATTGTTAAAAGTTTTTCCTCATAAGTTAAATTCTCGCGTAAGATAATTACTCATAAAATAATTTTTAAAAAGACTGTCACTATAGGAAAAAGACCATTTCCTAGCGGTTATTTGAAACTACCGCTAAAGTGTGTGTTAATATACAATAGGCAGAAATTTCCTAGATTTAATGATGGTTTTTTGAAACTGCCACTAAACTGTGTGTCGATAGACAATAGTCAGAGGTTTCCTAGATTTAGCATTGGTTTATGGTAACCATCATATTGGGTGCATTTCCTGGCGGTTTTAATGGTTTTAGCCGTAGTTTCCCAAGTGAAGCTGGGTTTTTTTTTCGCGGTGGTTATAACAGCCATGAAAAAAACCAGGTTCGCCGGGGAACCGCCGCTAAAACCATTAAAATCTCCTGGATATAATAAAGGAATATGAAAACTATTTAACGGTGGTTAAAACAACCTCTAAATTATTCTCCTTGGTGGCAGTTGTAACCACCATAGATAGAAAAATACCATAATTGTAGCGGAGATTAAAACCGCCGCTAAAGCCATATTTACAAAACAAATGCAGCTGATACTGCAAACCCATTACCAGTGCTCTGAAAAAAACCATTCCAATAGATATAACTTATAAAACATAATAACCAAAACACATCTCAACCACCCCACATCACCACCACCACACATCATAACCACTACACATCACAACCACCATGCATAATTTAGTTTCAATAAGGATTTTTATCATAATTACTAAATTATTATGATGGGTATTCACACAAAAATACAATATCGAATGGGAAACCAATTTAGTAGTTTGATATATATTCTTAGTCACTTTCATATGTGGTGAGGTTATACAAAAATACATATAATGTTTTAAAAAAACCAAAACAACACACTATCTCAAAAAATTCATAATTGGAAAACCAAGTTAGTGTGTCCATATAAGAATAAATAACAATAATAAGTAAAAACCACCCAAATGTACAAATAAAGAAGGGGAGATGAAGGATTCCTAACCTTGACTGAATCTTCAAGGAAAAATGAAAAAGAACCAAGGATAAACCACCGCTGATCTCAAGTGAATCACTATTGAATCCAATGAATAATAAGACTCCATCAAAAACCACCCAAAAAAGGGAAGAATTACCTCCATATTGAACTCTTGAATATAATAGAAAGATAATAAAGGATTAATTTGGAAATATAGGGCTACCATGAATTAAATAACATCAATCTAAATGATCCAATATGATCCAAGTGGTTTGGAACACCAAGGGAGGTGACTGGGGAAGGGGAGGATGAGTAAGGGTCAACGAAGAATTGAGGGAAGGTCTAAAATTCAAAACAAGGAGGTAATAAAACTAATATTTATAAGTGAATCACAGTAGACCCTACCAAAACCTGGTTAATATCCAAAAATCATATGGTGGGTTTAGTAAAAGTGTGATCTAGAACCTTCATTTTTGTTTTATCTTTTTTCCCACTTTAAAATAGAATTTGGCCTCCCACAAATCATAGAACATAGAGTTGTCTAAGCCATAGTTGTTCTTCTATATTCTTCCATTTATAGAATCCGTAACCTAGTTCCAATTTCCCAACCATTTTACCCCCACCATGCCCAAGGCTACAATGTGCTGAGCATGGGCTTCCTATTTTGGACAGGTGGTCCTCTGATATTCCATGCCCATCCAAGGGCATTTCAAGACTCTCATGGTGCATAGAAAAACCAATAGGAAAACATGAATAACACCATGTAGTCCCCAAGTCATGGTTATATATCCCATTTTACACAAGATCACACCCAATATAAAACTACATCCTTCATATCCAGACAAGTCATTGCACAAGCCGTGGTGGCCTTCAAAAGGCTAAAACGCCACCTCAAATCTAAAAAACACGACACAAAATCTCCCTAAGCATCCCCAAGACTTGATAATGCACAAATGGATGCTCATAAAGGGTATATAATATTACACTCATTTTATTTATTTTGGTTTCCCTATTTTTTCTTAATTCTAAGTCAAGGTGATCATATATTCCCCAAAATTATAAGAACTGTGTGTCGATTGATTCCTATTTTCATGGGATACGTAGTGATTCCTAGATATCATATCCCAAACCCAACCAAACAACTGATATCAAATCCTCTACTTTATCTTGGTGACCGGGTTTCTTCATTCAGATTGGTTTTCCATCCATAGGGTTTGCATCAAGACAAGATCATTTCATTTTAAACATCAGTTTAAACTACATTAAACCTCATATAATAAGGTATTTTTTATATGATCTTAAACTATATATTATTTTAGTCATTTTCACATGATGTTAAACTATGTGATGCATGGTCCATCTTGTAAGACTTGAAACTTCTTAGAGCAGTCTACCTGGTAAGACCTGTCTTCATCTTCATATTATCCAAATATACATAAGGATCCTTAGCATGTGGTTCTTTATCAATATACTTATGTTATGAAAAAAATGAATCCTACCCTAGGAAAGAGCCTAATATGCATAGGGGTATTATATAAAAACTATATGTGGATAGATTCATGATGTTTCAATATATGTAATGATGTTGGGATCTCCTATAATAGCCCTTGGTGAAAATTATAATCACACTAGTTGTACCCTAAAGGAGAGTCCCTTCCTCATTCACATCAATTTTTTTATTTCTTTCTCACATAATGGTTCCCATACATCACATCCTCCTCCTCCTATACATGAGACAAATTTTTATAGAGGACCTTTTATAAGAACTATGAATGGATTGATTCCTATTACTATAGGATATGTTTTTGATCGTTTATCCTTAGGTAACAAACCTAAGAAATTTATGAAAAATGAATCATAAAACATGATTCATGATAAAAAATAATCAACATATATGGTGCACAACACCCTCGAGAAATAAAGACATAAAATGAAACATCATACATCAATAAAATACATAAAAGAAAACATGAGAAATCATGAAAATGTTAGGTCATGAAAATGTTTTGTAGAAACTATGTGCCACACATGATTCATATACAAACTGGTTGTTTCCATATTTGTCCAACGTATCAACAAAACAACTAATCATGGTCTGATGATGAACACAACTTGTAACCCTCTCCACATCCATCTCTACATCCTACTACCACTTGAATGAACATTATATAGAAAATTAAATACTGTTTTATATTTATATTTAAACATAAAACCAATAAAAGTTTGAAAACTAAATTATTTTGAATTTTTTGTGAATTACCTGCTCACCACCAGTCGATGCAATACCACCGGGGGAAGATCCAGTCTTCTTCTGATATAAATCAATCAATGATTTCTGCAAAGTGGATATCTTAGCCGCTAGTCATGAATTGTGTTTTATAGAGAAAAAATCTCTCTATAAGTATATCAGGGTATGGACTGACTACAAATAGAAGTAGATGCAGATACAATCCCCAATGTCTTGACAAAGACCTAAGATGGTATGGGTCTCAAACCCATCCTGTGTACTCTACCAAGATGCTCCTTTCCAAGGACTTTAGAAACCGGGTCATCCTGGGAGACTAAGTATGACTGTGTAGGATTAACATCCCACAATTCATTAATTTATACCTATAAATGAAATAAAAGTCATATTATAAGAAATATATATTAACATAATAACAACTGATAAAGGGGTATTATAATGAAAAATGATTTCATACCCCAACTTCTTTGGCAGGCTCATTAACAAAACTTCCATCATATTTTTGGTGAACATTCAACCACACTTCTGTTCGGGATGCTTCATACCCTAAAACCCTGTGACTGCATTAAACAAACATAAATAAATAATTTAATATATTAAACAAATAATATTGTTTTATAAATATTTAAACTAATTAAAGGATTTCCAGAGCAGATCGACTTCTAAAAACATTATTTGACCCCTTAGTGTGAGGGATGGCCTGCTTAGCCCAGCTTGATGCATTCTTTCTTGAAAGATCCTGAAATAAATAAAATAAAATTTAATAGTTATGTATTCAATGTCATATCTTCTTCATATACATGTATAAATATAGAATGATATTATTGTAGTAATATATATTTAAATACAATCTGCTTCTCATCACGATGTATTTCAACAAAAACATTCCACTGCTCTTTGGGTACCCCATCAGGTATCTTATCATACATCTTTTGGGTATTCAACAAAGTATTTTTGACAATTCCCCACAATATTTATTTAAATACTTTCCATTTTTTCCAAGATTTTTCAATTTCCATTTTCGTGCTATCACATTATGAACCGTAAAGTGGAAAAACATCTGTACACAAAAAATCATTTTGAAAATATTAATAACCTGGAATTCAATTACACCATAATGTATTAAAATTACCTTTATTTGGGAATCAAAAACTTCATTTTTTCAACTTTCTGGCATATGTCTCCAGTCATCATATGAAATAGGAAGGGAAACCGGCTCCACGGCTAGATGGACTAAAATCCGGCCAAGTAATCCTGTGGTGTCATCCGTAGGGACCCCATATGAATCAAATGAGAAAATTATCTTCTCTCTGGTCAGATTCCATATATAATAACTTTTTATATTTTTCTCCACAGTTTCATTCTTTTCATATTTAACGAACAATCAGTTATAATAAAAAAATTGAAATAAATTTTTTCATACTAAAATTTGAACCTATTATAGTCAACCTCCAGTATCCCTGCCAAGAACTAGAATAGGCGCGCCACTCCCCCATTGCTGAGGCTCCTGAAGTGGGAGGCGACATCTGAGCTACTGAAGGGCTTCTCATAGAGGGTGTGAGAGATGGTGTAGGGGGAGATGGTGTAAGGGGTAAGCGAATGGTGGCTCAGATTTTATAGAAAGGGAGACAGATGGATCGTCATCTGTCATAGTGGTCGATGAAACAATATATCATTTCCTCCTTGGAATTCCTATCATTTGATAAAATAAAATTAAGTTTAAAACATATATTTCAATAAAAATATCCCAAAAAAATTAAAAAAGATAACATATGCATAGTACTAACAAACAAAATATACATAATAATGATAATGAATGATTTCACAAATGAAATAAGTGGCTACTAAATGAATTCATAACTGTACATACAATCATTTTCTCCTTCAATCATGTTGGTTTCCTGCTCTATTACTTCATCTACTTCATTCATACATGCTATAATAATATTTTCAATATTATGGTGGAAAAATAATTCTAATTCTTATTGTTGATGAGATTCAATGTCAGAGGTAAAATCTTTCACTTAATCACCCATATCATACAAATATCTTTGTTTTACGTGAGAAAATACACTCCACACTTCATCCACAACATCATTTATATAATATACCATTTTTTCTTACAATGATAATATATATGGATCATGCAGTTCATGATCACCAACACCCATCAAGCGAGAGAAGTTCACATAAGTAAATTGCAATGAATCTCTTTTAACACCTCTGATAATATGGATCCAACTACATTTGAATAAAACAACTAAAAAATTCCCATGGTAGTTTAATTCAATAATACTGGTCATCTTTCTATAGTATCCCACTTTATCAAATGTAAATACACCACTATTCTATTTTTTTAACCCTCTTCTCGATTGACTATATGAAAAATAAATCCATTCATGTTGTAAGCTTTGAAAGTTCTAACTTGTTTTAGAGGACCTTGAGAAAGAAATATCAAATCTTCTGAAAACTCTGCTTGAGTATCAGTATTCATGATCTAAAAAAAAAATTTATTAAAATTAAAAAATATATCTGTCTACCTAATATTAGTATTTATTTTAATATTTATGTACTTAAACGTCGTGAAAACCATTCTACAAGATCTTTATTAAAAGATTTCGTTATATCCTTCTCATTTCATGTTCATCCTCTCATTTATCTCTTTGTTTGTATCCTGATATCTTCAATAAATGGATCTTCAATTTCACTATTCAGCAGCACATATCTATGTACCTCTAATAATTCCATTTCTGTCAGTGTGACATTTGAGGTCCTCCCAACTGATCAGTCAATAGTAAGAAATATTTTTGATTTCCCATATATTTGAGATTGAGTTGATTTTTCGTCAACACGTCTAACTTGATTAAATCTTGTCTCAGTATCATCCAAGTATCTAGAACCAAAGGTAAGACACTCTTCTGCCAAATATCCTTCAGTAATAGAGCCTTCTGGTTGAGCTTTATTTCTCACGTATGATTTCTAATTCCCAAGATATCTGTGAAATAAAAAAAACATAATTATGAATTTAATTAAGTGAAAAAATAGCTTACTTAACTAAAAAACATATAAATAAAGTACCTCTAAATTGGATACATCCATCGATAATGAATGGGGTTTCCTAATTTAGCTTCCTCAACCAAATTCACAGTTAAATGCATCATGAAAGTAAAAAAAGATGGAGGAAAGATCATCTACATTTCATAAAGTGTCAATAAAAACATTTCTTAAAGGTTGTTATGCTCAGATAGATGTAGATATTTCTCACATAGTAGCCTGAAAAATGTACAGAATTGGAGTAAAATAGTAGTAACTTTTTTAGGTAATAATGTACGCAATGCCAATGGTAGTAACTGGTGTAAAAAAATATGTGAATCGTGACTTTTCAATTCATGTAACTTATGATTCATTAAGTCAACACACCCCAAGATGTTACTTGAATACCCATTAGATACTTTTACATGCTTTAAAATTCTAAGTAATGTATATTTGTCCCTATTTTTCATTTCCAAAATCGCTGGAGCATAATTTTCATTCTCATTTGGCCAGAGATCACATTTTATGTTCATTACTTATAAGTATTTCTAAGCTTTTAGATGATACTTCGACATTCCATGCTCATTAAGAAATGTAAAGATCAAATTGTCACAAACATTCTTGTTAATATGAATCACATCAAGATTATTCCGCAACAAATTAAATTCCCAATATGGATGTATGAAGAATATACTTTTTTTCTTCCATTGTTGCATTCCAATTTCACTTGACGATTCACATCGAACCCATTTCCCACAATCATTCAAATGATAATCCTTCCCAAATTCCATTTAAACTTTTCAAGTTGTGTCAATATTTTAGAACGAGTTAACAACTTTGGAGGTGGTCAACGATCAATGAAACCATTAAACTTTGATCTGTTCAGCTGAAATCTGTGAGATGCATTGAGAAATATTTAATGGAACAAGAAGCATCATTTTCTACTATGAGGTAGCCATTTAGGTTCAAAATAAAAGTTAAAAATAGTACAAGACAAACCCGTGTAAGTGTTCCAACCAGATAAATTCCCAAGCCCAGGGAAGTCACTAATGGTCCGCATTAAATCATCATGCATTTTGAACATTGTTTTAGAAGAAGCATCAAATTTATCAACATCGTTTCTCCATAACTCCTGTAATTCTTCAATTAAAGGATTCAAGTATATATAAATATCATTTCTAGCCATTTTTTCTAGGAATAATCATCGAAATGATAAAATATATTTTTTATACACATCTATATAGGCAAATTGTAAGGGATCAAAACAACTAGCCAAATTCTATAACTGGTACTCAAAGTTCCAAATGGGTTGAATCCATTGGCAGCCAATCCCAATAAAAAATTCCTAGTATTAGCTAAAAAATCTGTATGTAATGAATCAAATGTCTTCCATGATTTTGAATCTCATGGTTGTCACATTAACCCATCATTGTTATTATCTACATAATTCCACTTCATGTGTTCAACGATTTTTGATGACATGAATAATTTTTTTCAATTGAGGCCTTAAAGGAAAGTAACGCAAAACCTTTACAGGTGTGTTCCATTTATTCTTCTTTATGGTAGTATGTTGATTCATAATTCCAACGTCACCCACTGGCTGCCATCTAGAAGAAGAACATTTTTTTAAATCATGTCTACTTGAATCCTCTTGCCAATAAAGCATACAATCATTAGGACACGTATGTATTTTTGTATAATTCACACCAATCTTGTTAACAACTTCATTCATATCATAAAAAGACTCAGGGATGTTTGCTTCAAGAAATGCATCACACAACAATTCTAATATCATGGACATTTACTTATTTGTAATTCCACATAGACATTTGATATGGTACAACTTCAGTAAAAAATAAATTTTTGAATATTTCAAACATCCACCATACAACTCTTGATTTCCATTGTCAACTAAATCCAAAAACATATTTTCCATAGTGATGTTTTATATTACATTATTATCCACATAATCAAAAGGATGATCCACTGAAATGTTACAATCTTTATCTGGTTGTTCTAAAGTATCAAAAACACCACTTGTCACATTGCTATTTGTAGCACCCTCATCTGGTTGTTCTGATATGTTTTGATGTTGATGGTGGTGTCTTTCAGTGCCAAATACATCATTTATAAGGTTTTACATTTCATTTCCCATTGTCGAAGATGTTGGGATCTCATTCTGTGGATTGACATCAGTGCTCAACCTTTCTGTAACGTTCGATTATCCATGCCAAATCCATCACAAATATTGACTAGGGAATTGATTCAATATTAAATGTTCATAAACTTCATCTATCTTTAACCATATTCTAAATTTACACTTAGGACATAGACATATTATTCTCCCTTGAACGGATCGATTGGAAATTGAAAAAGCTAAAAACTCCTCCAAACCCTTAACATACTGAGGAGTGTTCCTCAGTAATGTGATCCATCTTTTCTCCATGTATTTCATAATCTGCCTTCACAATATTAAGAAAATTTAAAATACATAACTATTAATAAATAGGGAAATAGATTCATATATACTAGTTGAAAAAAATATATAAATATTTTAAATATTTGGAAATATTCAACGATCAGGTCAAAAATAATCCTTAAAGACACTTTTCCCAATAGCCCATGGTATCTTAAGGCACTTTAAGATGATATATCACCAAGATATTTCTCATAATATACCTATTAAGTCTCAAAAATACAATCTCATGTCTACCAAGACATCCCAAAACATATAGAAATTTCATAGAACACAGCATGCATCGAATAAAGGACAAGCTCAAGTGGGTGGTTGAAAAAAAGTAATATCATAAATTAATTTCCATGCAGAAGATTTTTGGGTTTTTTATTTTAACCAAAATGAGAAGATAATAAAAATCATCAAATAGAGTTTCACCAGATAGAGTTTTTTTAATTGGGATCATCAGACAAAGATTATCAGATGGTGGTTATCAAGTATAAATAATCGGATAGAGGAATATAACATCTAATACAATTGAAAGATCCAAAAAACACATCATAAGAAATGAGTGGAAAGCTCTATAAAATCTGTGATATACAATGGATATAAATTTGTATGATGAACCTCATCTTGTATAGTGTAAATCTCTATAATCCTATTGAATAGAGGTTTTTCTAATAATTTCCTCCGTCAAGTCTATTCATTGGAACTAGGAAGTGATATCGCCAAATTACTACAAAAAACTCTATTAACACACTTCACACAAAATAAAACCAAATAGAAAATAAATTTTGATGTGGTTTGGATAATTCCATACATCTATGGTAGAATACTAAAAATATTTTCATTATAAAAAAATACAAGAAAATACAAAACTCATCACTCAAATCCAATCTATTATAAAGTCTCAAAAAAATTAATCTAGAAACTTACACTATTTAGCATAATCTTACATAAAAAATAATTTTGATGGAGAAATTTGATAAACTATTCTGGATGGGAAAATACCAATAAATAGGACTATCGATATTTAAATCCTTTATATCAACAATTTAAATTTAAAAAATCATAATTAATTACTATAAATGGTTGATATGGAGTAAGAGGTAAGGATCTTAAACCAAGGGATATAAGAGATAAAGGTACAAGTAGAAAAAACCACCTCCATGATTCAAGATCTTGTGTAAGAAAAAAAGTACCTATGGTGTAGTGATGGTGACCGAGATACCTAAATAATATTAGGATAGAGCACTAAATGACCTCATTTTCACCTCTCGATCACCAAAGGCTGGATAATAGAATCGGGGTTCTAAGAAGACTAGTGGGATTTGGTTTACCCAATTTTATTAATAAACTAAAATACAAGAAAACTAACATGATCCAAATAGAGTGAATTCCATATGATAAATATTTACAAATCATATAAAGGTCAATAATATAAAATTGTCCCTAAAACCTAAGGCTAATTGAAAAAATCAATCTCTCATCTCCATTTACAACCCTAAATGGTACAAGAGTCATACACAAATCAACCATGCTTAGAAAAAACAATTCATCTAAACACGTACTTGTACCTATAGGTACCCGAAAAATAGACCATGAAATTTCATGTCCCCCCTAAGTGTATATGCTGGTTGTGAGCATATAATACCCAGTAATAAACCTCCTAGTTTCTAACTTATATGGAATATACTTACATATGATCCATATATCAATATATTCTTTTATATATATTTATATAAAAATGACTTTAAAAATGGTTATCAATAAAAACATGGAAGAATCAGATAATGGAAAACTTCATAAAATAGAATCAATTATAAACAATAAATCCCTATAATGGGAGGGTCTATATATAACATAATTTATTTGATCCTAGAATTGGATATGAGTCATCAGGTCAAGGAATACATCATGCCATTCCCATCAAACTAAGATCATAGAAACACTTCCCATGGTTGAGTCGTTAGAAAATCCTTGTATTTTTGAAATAGCAAGGTGTATACAAGAATCAAGGAACTATAATCACATGAATTTAGGGATAGGTTAAAGGGGTATACAAAATTCAAGTCATTGTGATCCCATTCCATTCATAAATATCCATATAATACATACCAACACACAAGTTATACAATAGAAAAATACCCCTTCTAACATACTCATTATTTATCAAAACAATATCCATGGTCAAGGTAGCATTATTATTTATACTAATCAACATTCTTGGTATAAAAAATTAAAAACATGCTCAACATATCAAAGTAATAGTCATGCTTAAGAAATAATTCCATTATAATGAATATAATGCTCAAAAACACAAAAGGTAAATATGATTTAATATGATACATTAACTATAATATCAATAAAACATAATTCCATGTCACACATGATAACAACATCATACATGAATAGATAATGAATATTATATTATGGAATCCCAAAACGTATACAAATATCAAGCCAAACATAAATAAGGTTATAAGGATACATTCTCTTCAAGATACTCTAAATTCCAATTATACTAGTTATAAATTATTGGATGTGGAGTAATTCATGGTTCACTAAAATATATCCAAAAAGGATCAAGATTTATCATGGGAATTAACAATTGTGCACTAGTAAAATACTACCTAAGATCAAAATATTGTATTTTTCATAACCAATATGATAAACTACCTCTAAAATGGGTGAGGCGCTAGGGCCGAGAGGGTTTCGAGGGTCACTGGGGGGTCTTGTGGGGGTCAGGGAGAGAAGGGGGTTCCGGGGGGGTGGAGAATTTTTGGGGTTGAAAAAAAAGTTGTAGTGGAATTTTATAAAAAACTTCCGCTAAATAAATAATAAAAAAAATTCATCAGTTTAGTAAACCACCTCAAAAAGATATTAATGGTGTAGTCTGTATAATAATCTGAAGTATTACATGTAAGAGAATATTTTGGTTTCCATCCTAAGATAATTGAAATGATAAATGTAAAATGATTTTCAAGTTAGTTAACATATAAGATAAATACCACCTAGGATAAATAATCCAATGTGATTACGAACCATGTATTTCTTATGAAAATAGTCAGGAGGTGTCAAAGTCGTGGGAAGTTACATGCCTCTCAATATTGACTAAAAAAGATCCATGTATAAAGATGAAATCAATTTAAGATCATAGTGATATTGTGACTACTAATTTTGATATTTATTCATGAACAAAGACAACTAAATCAATCCAAATACAATCGATCAAACTGAGCTTAGCCAACAAAATCTTGATATGATTCAGTCACATCAGCTGGAGTTGAATGATTCCTAATGTTGAACTTGAGTCTTCAGAGTTTTGAGGATCACAAATTATTTTCTAATACAATTGGAGTTTCAAAAAACACTCTTCAATCAAAGAAAAATTTGAATTTGTGTTTTTTGGGATCTTTAATTTTATTTAACAAATTGTTAAAGAATGATATTCACAGGAATTTTCTTCCCTAAACCAAGATGTTTAATGAAGATAAATTCATTACTGGTTTAAAATGAAAATATCAGCGAGCCTTTTTTAATCATTATATCTAAGTTTATTTTTCCAAAAAAATCCATTAATTCATGAACATAGAGGGATATCTATTCAGGAGTTTTGATCTTGGATGAACAAAAGTGGATCTTCTATCTAGAGTTAGGATCAGTGAAGGATGACTTAGTGGTTGTTGAAATATTTTTCATTTGATTTCTTTTCCTTACATGGTATTTTTTTCCTATAGATGGGGCTTTTGTGTCTCTAAATTCATTAGCTATATGTTATGAGATTGGTCCACACAAGGTGTTTAATATTTTTTCACAAACAAAGTTGTTGGTTATAGGAAAGGTAGGACGTAAGATATTTTTAATGAATACACATGTCTTGGAATGATCCATGCTTGATGAAGATGGCCCAATTCTTCGAGGCTAAGTAAAACTGATCCTAAGTTGATGAAGATCCAGTATAGGGTTGTCAGGTGAAGATGATTCAGGAATGAGAGTTCGTAATTAAAGTTAGAGGTCATTGATTGAGTTTTGACTAATAGAAGTTGTACCCAAGACATACCGGGGGCCTCGATGGGTCTATTTTTAGTTGGTGAATGTTCAAGCATGAGTTAGATTATTTAAGTAATTAAGATGATATTTCAATGGATTTGTCCAAACTAAATTTTAAGAGATGATTTTTTCCATTATTTGTGGTTTTTTTAGGTTGTTGAGGAATCTAATCTAGTCATTATTGTGTCAGTACTCATTCTTGGTTATTGTGGGCAACTGTATGGATATTAGTTGATTAAATTTCAAGTGGAATTGGGGGAGAATGAATGAGGAAAAGTAGGTTATCTTGGATATTACTGAGTTATGGATGAGGAAAGATAAGATTCTATAAATGAGTGTGAGTTTAACAAAATCTTATGGGTTTTAAAGGTGCATGATGATCTAGATTCATCTGTGGGAATTAATTAGTTGTAAGGGATTTTTTTACAGGCCTGTTAGTGAGTTAGGTATTGAAAATCCTACTTATTTCTATCATAAAGAAAAAAGTGAATATGAGGAAACTACATAATCCCGAAGACTATGAATTTATATATATTTCTAAAATAGGGAAAAAATAAAGTACATTAATTTTGTATATGGAGATACATCAATTGGAGACTCCCAGAGTAAAGGAGGGATAAGAAAAGGATGATACTGTAGGCAGAGGAAGATATCGATTGGGAGAGGAAGCTCATGGGAAGAATCCTTATCTTCTTCTACTTTATTTGTTTCTTAATTTAAAATTATTTTATTTTTTGATTTCATATCTATTTTCGGTTAAATTTTTAGTGCGAGAATATGACTATTTTAGTTTATTTTATTTATGTTTGTTTGTTCAATAAATTTCATATTGAAATAAACCACTTTTTCATAGAAATTAAATGATTTTTTATGTGATAAACTACAAACTCATCTGATTACTTGTCATTATAAATGAAAGAGATTTCAAATACATGTTTTTTTCATTTATTTGATTACAACTTCACAAATGTTGACATACATTTATTCGAAGAATAAAAATTTCCCTTTAATTTTATATTTGGTAATTCTTGTCTTGTCTATAATTAAACATCTAATTATTATTCATCTCATTCAAATAATAATATTCTTCTTATATATGTTTTAATATAATTCCCACCATTGTTGATTTAATGTGCTTGTTTTCTTGTTTTTGTTTTTTTTTTGTATTTAGTTTTCTTTTTTGGACTACAAAATTAACTTCCATGTGGATTAAATACCTGTATATCTAATATCTTATAGTCTGAAGTTTTTAAATTTGATATTTTAAATGAAATATCATCAATCATCATGTTCAATATTTAGATGGATAGTCAGATTAGATAAATCATAAAATTCTTAACGATGTACTTAGGGTGTGCATACTTGATTTTAGTTTATTTTTGGTGTAGAATCTCCCCTGATTGAATATTTCCTATAATAATGGTTATCAGGATTATATTAATTATATTAACATTTGAGTGTCATTTGGGTGTCCTTGTAGATTAAATTGAGGTTGATAAGGGGTTGGTGAATGGTCTCTGGGAGGACCGAGTCATGTTTTGGGAGAACGGGGGTAGTGTAGTTATCTCAAAAAAGGTATTCAGTGGTTCCGAGCCACCAAAAATCTTATGTAGACCACCATATTTATTTATTGTAGTTTTAAGTAGGTGATCGAGACTATCTCATAGATTTTTTGTTTCAATTTCACTTTTCATCTCACTTGAAATCGAATCATGATGTGTTTAATTTATTCCAACTGCAGGGGTACTAACCCTACCCATCTCGTGTGATTGAATGAAAGGATGTTTATATTATGCATGATACCTCAGTGGTTGAGTATCCGGTTTAGATTATGGTTCATCAGGATAAGGTGATACGTAGTAAAAAAATTCATTTAATTGATGTACTATACTAGTTTAGATGAGATATCCATGAGACGTAGGAGTATGAATCGTTGATGATGCACTATTGGGATTCTCTCTTTGGGATACCAGAGTCTTCAATTATATCTACAGATAGAAAAGGCCCTGGTGGGGAGAATTTTGATTCCCTTTGGGTAAGAATTATGTTTCTTTTTTGGTACTAGTTTATCTATTTTGAGGTTACAAATTCATTAAATGGTTAGGGTATGAGAATTTAGAGTCTTGGGAGAAAACAGACCAGGTGCACAATCTATGTATTGTTAATAGTAACCATGTAGTAACCATGAAAAATGTCTCTATATGTTCCTTAGGTTATTTTCATGGTTTAAGAACAATTTTTCTAACTACACATTGGTCCATGAAAACCATACAAGTATATAGTTTGGGTCTAGGGGTAGTTGCATGGCTTTTGTATTTCTTGACTAATCATGCTACTTGTCCCAAGTAATAATGCAGTTTGACTTTCAATAGATAGGAAGGACCACATGATTAGTGAATGGTTTATCTAACTGTTCAACCTAACCATGAAACCCGTATTGGTTTATAAAATTTGAAATATACCTTGATTCCATCACCCATTTAAACCACCAATCTACTCTTAATTCCTCATTAGCTCAAACCATCCTTTCTTTGATTCTCTAGGTGATTCTTCACTTAGACTCCTGATGATTCTCCACTAGTTTGGGTGTATCTCTTCAAGGTATGTATGGATATCCTCTCAGTTTCTTCTCTTCTTTCTATTGTATCTTTGATCTCTATTCCCTTTTATGTGTTGAATCTCTTAAGGGATTTTATGGCTATATTTATAGGTTTGGATGGGGAATTGATGATGTTTCCATGGATTTAGGCTTGTGAGGACTAGATATATTTCTTTCTAATCACCTTTGTCAAAGTAGAATAAATTTCCACTATCGAAAAGATAGGTGTCTCTATACAATGGTTAAATATCCTGATTTACATGAAATTATTTTAAATTTAATTGGGTTAGATCATGTTTTTTTTTGAAAAGGTGAGGCTTAATGGACCCTTTATTAAAATTTAAAAATAAATTCACCATAAGGAACATAAAAATATTAAAATTTAAGAAAAAACATCTAAGAAACTCATGATCTAGTACTCAAACTATGGTGGGAGTCCTTCCCACCCCGGCCACGAGGATGTCATCCTCTTCCCCATGTTTTTAACTACTTCCATGGCCCACATCCTTCATATGGAAGCATGGAATCAACAATATTCATCTATTAATTGATTCTAGAAACTCAAACATATCTTTGACCATCCTCCTTAATACTTTCCGAAGAAAGAAACTCAAAGGAATTATGAGTACTAACCATTATATTTGGTTTATCCATTACATACTGAATCAGGTCTGAGTCCAGAGTAGAATAAGAATCTATAACTTTATCTATTTTGGGGTCACCTTGGAGCCCCATTATTATATCCATCTAGAGAAAAAGAAATACCATCATGCTATTTGTAAGGCAAGGTTTCCACATCACTAGCAACAAGTGCATTGTCAAGACCAGTGGGTACAAAATACTTATGTTGTTGGCTTGTATTTGAACAATGTAATACAAGAACATTGAATGAGGATAAAATAGAAGTTCTAGCCTTAGAGGGAATATCATTAAAAGGGATGGGTGAACCAATTTCTTTAGCACACCATAATGAAGAATCCATGGAAGGATTTTTAGATAGCTTCGTATAATGAACAGGTTCTAAAACACAAAAAAAGTGCTTCATAGTCTCATTATCTATATTAATTGATTGTGAGCGATCAACCACAATATTTAGAGAGTCCTTGGCTTGAAAATGATCCAACCTCAGACTCATATGAACCCTTGGTTCACTAAATACTACAGCCATAAATGGTTATGTTTGAAAGACTGCCTTGTTGGTATGATCCATCACATTCAAATTTGAATGAATAATCTTTAAAGCATCATTTTTGTGTGCAGAGTCAGGAAGAGAAAAAGTCAAAGACTCAATTAAAAAATATATTTTTACCTAAAGAAGATTTTCCCATTACAGGATCAGAAAAGATTTGTATTTGGGAATTGAAAAAAGAAAGCCTTTTGGTTTTTTATTTAATTGAAGTAACAACATCAACCTTGCAATTCCCTTTTTTATTTCTTGAATCAATCAATCTATGATCCTGTAAAAAATTAAAATCAACACCATATTGAGCTTCAAATTCCCTAGTATCTTGACTATCATCCAAGTATTCAACAACATGATCATCAGAAATACCCCTAGATAATGCATCTTTGAAAGAGATTCCACAAATAGCTATATGAGACTCTTCTGCAAAATCAACCCAAGAGACAGGGATCTTATCTTTCTGCCGAGCAGGGGAGAAAATAAATTGTAATATCAAGGAGGTAAAAATTACTAGGAGAAGGATAATCAATGCAGCCATATTTAAATGGATCTGAAAGATAAGGATCACAAATAACTAAAGAAGGACTTTCCTCAACTTGAGCTTGCTCCCCATGTGGTGGGTAAATAGAAGCAAGCCCATCATTCTCTGCCACCTGAATCTAAGTTTGGTCATCAATGATATGGTTTTTTCCCTAAATTACTTTCATCTGAAAATGCAGAAATTTATTCCCTATAATTTGATAATTAGATCCAATCAGATTCCCTCTTCACATAGATATTGAATAACCAATAATTTTATACGATTCAAAAAATAGAGGCATTTTCTCAAATTCCTTCCAATGGCCCAAAGGCCTTCTTTTTTATTTATTTTTGATAATACAGCTTTCAAGGGGTGAGGTGGAACCCTTACAAGGCCTGAAGACATATGTATTACATGGTCCATAGGCCTTAGAGGAATTCATTTCCCGTAGGCTTCAAACATTACATACAACCCAGACTAACTACTTGGAACTGCTCCTCCTTAGCATCTTCATCATGAAATAAACTCTCCACCTTCGCATGGCTATTCAGCTAGGCATTCTCATGCATGCACAGGCTTTCCCCGATGGTAGGTGCCATACCCTCTCATTCTTGCAATCCATTTAGCTTCTACTATGGTGAAAGCTCCTTGCTCATTCGCTTTGTAGAGCTTGTACCTTGTAGGTTGTCTGGTTAGTATCTGCACTTATGGTGGCCCGAAGGCCTTGAGGTGGCCCAAAGGCCTTACTGAACTGAAGGCCTGGGTGGACCGAAGGCCTTACAGGACTCAGGGACCAAATTGGTGGCTCGAAGGCCCAAACAGGGGCATATTCTCGACTGCTACAGTGCTAAACAGTGCCTGCTATAGTTCCCACTACAGTACCTACTACAGTACTGCATGGTTCCCGCTACAGTAACTACTACAGTACAGCTACAGTATTGCTACAATACCCAGAAATTCTGCCTCCACCTGGATTTGATCCCTGGTCTCTTGGATGCACTTACAGAGTCCTTACCAACCGGGCTAAGGCTCATGTCCCATTTTCTCAAATTCATTTCTAAGACGTATTTCATCTTACTAGGTTGAAATAAAAACCCTATCAATCAAGGTAGTACTCATGTCCGCTTCAACTAAAACTCATGAATAATGGACAAAACTTATTGTTTCAGTGGCATGATCCATTCTAATTGGAATTCCTATCATAGATGCGATGTGATAGAGAATTTCAGGATTCCAAAAAACCCAATTAAGACCATGTATTTTTATACAAACCTGTTTAAAGGAATTCTTAAAGTTGTTCAGATTGAAATTTAACATCCATTCATGAATCTTCAATGTATCTAGTTTAGATTAATTGATCAAGAACTCTATGATAAGACTTTTAGATCAGTAGAAGGAAATAAAATGTGGAAAAATCACCAGCCTAGTGAGACACATTTAAATTATGAGAATCCCCAAATATATTATTTTTGGGAAACCAAATCCATGATTTTATAGGATTTTGAAACTTTCATCAAGTAAATAAGATCATTAAAATAAAACATATAGAAGTTTATCCTTTTGGTGATAGCATCATCTGAGCATGAAATTTGTTTGATATAACCTTTCCTGATGATTTGCTTCAATGCATGATTCATGAGGGAGTAAAAAGATTCTATTGGAAAACCCAAAAAGAGGAGAAACCATTCAATGTTTCCAAATCTAAATTCTTGATATTTATTAAAGAAAACTTCATTCGATTAGCATGATAAATCATATTATATAAGATGAGATTCAAACACTGTGGGTGATTTAGGGAAAACCGGCTATGGAGGATCATCGGGGGAGGCATTTTCTATTCCTCCATCTCAATTTGAGGTATTGGTTTGTTTTGTGTTTGGATTTATCCTTTTTCATTTTTTTTGTATGTCCCATGCTTCTATACCTCTTCTTCTGGTATGTACTCTGGTTGTTTATCTCTATCTTATTATACACGATACATGTTTCTTATCATTTAGGGTGAAATCATTCCCATAGTTTTTTGTGTTGATTCCCTAAAGATTTTCACTAGCCCACAATGACTAGGAATGTGCTTTGGGCCTTATGGTGAGCCATATTGGGTAAAATATATTATCTACTTGGGTTGGATTATCACACTAACGTTATTGATGTTTTTTACCCCTTAAAAAGCCTTAAACTATATGTATTATTTTTTCTAATATCTGATAAAGAATAATATATGTTTTTATAAATAGATGTTTGTACCCATTCTTTAAATGATATCTTGAGGAGGGGTTATATATTAACAAACATATGGGATTTATTCTTGATAACTTTAATTTATAGTTGGGTAATCTATAGAATATCTATGATATTAAACACGTCTCCCAATCATGGAACTCAAATCTTAACAAAATCATAAAGATTATATATTTTGATAACAGAGAAGAGGAAAATAATATCTATATCAAGGTAAACAGCCTGATACCATTCATTTTGATTTTCTATAATTTATGAAATAATGTTTTTTAGAAATAAAGTAAAATGTTTTGAAAATATTTCCTTACAAAAAATTAGCACATTTATATTTTTATAATTGGTTAGATAATTATTATCTTATTTTATAATTATATAATATATAATATTATATTTTTATTTTATATAAAAATTATAAAAATTATTTTATATGTTTATTTAGATAAAAACAATAATAAATGGTTATCCAGACTTATTTCAATAGGGAATAAAATGAACCTTTTGGAAGAATAAACAAGTATAAATTGAAATAAATTTTTATTCCTTATTAGAATATAATAGATTATGACGGTGGAAGAAAAATAGGGTTTTTTTATTATATAACACTATAGTAAAATGTAATGAACTGAGATAGATTCTTATCTTATAGATGTGAAGCAGATCCTTAGCATTTTCAAATTAGAACATACACCAAGGTTAATAACAAAAAAATATAAAGTATTTCAATATTTTTGATTTTTCAATAGTTATTTCTATTTTGTTTTTTATATTTTAAATTTAATTCTAGATGGGATTTCTTTAATTTTGAAATGTGTGTTTCTTATCACTCTATGATGTATAATTATATAACATATGTTATAACAAAAAAGGAGTATATTCTATCATTAGAAAAAAAACTCAAATTGTTTAAATGAAGGCATGACTTAAAGACATGATACTAGAAGAAATATATACTATAATTATTATATGTGATAACCAAAGTTCAATCAACTTGTCAATAAATTAACTGTAGCATTCAATGTAGAAATAAATTGACATCAAAATGTATTATGAAGGAGAAGGTTGAATATGGTTAGTTCAATGTAGAAAATGATTCTAAAACGGAAATAGTCATGGATATCATGATTAATACCAGGATGAAATATACCTTCCTTCACATGAGATTTTTTTAAGGCAATGTTACCTCCAAGAATCACTGTAGATACATGGATAAGGTTGTTAAATATTAATTTTTTACATTTTCTGCTGAATATTGTGAATAAAAGACTGATATTTTATCAATATGGGAGAATATCTAATCAAATGAGTCTTTGAATAAGGGGAGAAATGATTTAGGTGTGCATCCTTATAGAGGGAGACATGAGTATTGGTTCATATCTAAAAAATTATAATAAGAGTACAGATCATTTTTACAATAATTATAATGGTAGAGATTCAAGAACCCTTATGATGGGATATGAAAAAAGTGGAGTTGATACACCCTAAATAGAGATTTGGTCAACATAGTATTGTTCATTTTGATAATTCCGAGAGCTACCAAAGACAAAAAAACGTATAATGTTTTCAAAAAATAGGGTTCTTATAAAATAATGAAGAAAATGAAAAATATAAAATTGAGGGGGTTTAAAATAATAAAATTTGATAGTGTCACATGAAATCATTTTTTTACATGATAGAAAAAGTGAAACCATGGATGATGAAACTCCAACTAATAGTTAATTGTCTTCTCTAGAAACAAAATATTCTACACCATATTACCCCCATGCTTATTATGGACATTTTTTGTGTTTATTTAAATAATTTACTTGTATCTTATTAGGTCATAAGTTATTGTGAAGTAGGAAACTTTTAGATTATTGAGGAAATTAACAATCAACAATGAAGACATGTTTATATTATAATTGAAGATTATAATGTGTGACTCTATATTGTAGGTTTGGGGATTCTACATTGGGTTCATTTAATAATCTGAAGAATATACTAAAGAAAAATATGGTCAATCTCTATTCATCATGAACTAGACCACTACTACTCATATCACTAATAAATTATGATCTTTCAGTTTTTAAGATTAAAAAATTATCTAGGAGAATAAATTAAATATATGATCCTCTTGACGATGGTTCAAAGTTCATAATATTTTAAAAGAATAAATTTATGGGTTGTGAAGTAATGTGGGGGAGTCTAGTATAGATATAAATGATTCAAAATCGATGACTAATCATTAACCATGGATCTATGTAGAAGGTTTTTGGATAAAAATATTCTACACCTATTGTGTTCATGAGGCTCCTAAATAATGTTTCATCCATCAGCTAAAAGTAATCCAATACAATCATCAAGAATTGAATTTAATGGTCTCATTATGACTCTATGGGTACAAGATATAATCAATTGAACTACTATTATGATGTGTATTAAGGAAAAATTTGTGCTAATTAAAAATCATTGAATTATGATCTCCCTCTACAAAATGTTAGGCTTTATACTCTGTTTTAATGTTTGAATATGACTAATATTTGGAAATACTGAAAATAATAATCCATTATATGGAATATTAATTTTTCATGAATCCTATATTTAATTTATAAAGAATAAAATTTTATTTTTTTCAATATATTAGATTCTTTAATATCTTTTCCACATTGATAAAAAAGAAATATATCATTAGATAACCTATTTAACAAATTTAGATCAAGCCTACCATAAAAACAAAATGAGATATATGTAATCCTTCTCATTTTTCATAAAAATAACAAGGAACTCACTTGTTTTAGATTTTTTAAGAACAATGTTTAGAAATGATTTTTGTGTAAAGGATTTATGAATTTTTTTTATGATGTATTTAATCTTAGAAAATAAATTTTTCTTGAGTTAGTTTTCAATCTTGGAGAAACTCCCTTCTTCCAATAATTGATCAAAAGTTATATAGGAAAAGATATAGTGATTCCTTAGATCTATGAAACTAGTAATATTGCTTAAATATTTTTTAGATATGTCATCCATGTAAAATCTATACTTATCTCAAGAAAACCAAGCCTATAGAGAGAGAACATCCATATAATCATTGGATAACATAGAATTCACCCCCTTTATAGAAGATCAACATTCTCTAAAATTGATTCCATATACATTGAATAGATTATCTTCATTATTCCAACATTACCAATTGTATATTTTGTTGGAGTATATATCCTAATATATGTTAGATAAAAAATTATTAATGGATTTGACTGGTAATATTGTTTATTTAATCACTGACAAGGTGCGAATAAAAATGGCGGTTAACAAAATCTAAGTCCATACCATCCACTCGCCAAAGGATAAGAAATAATTTTTAAAAAAAATTATAAATGTTTACAATTATTTTTGAAATCAATATATCAAATTTTTTATCATAATAATTTAATTTGATAAGTTGGAATAGAAGTAATCCATCAGGAAATTATTTTTTTGGGAACAAGAACCCACTTTTTAGTGATTGAGATCTATAGTTTGACACAATGTCATTCATATAGAATATAGTTTTTGAGATGTTTTCTAAATAAAAACATCAGTAGTTAAATAATCTATGTAACTCTTTATATTCCTTGATTTTTTTATTTTCCAACAATAAAAACCATCATTACAACTTCTTAAATGAAATTCGAAATATGTGGTTTTCCACAGATACCTTTAAATAATCCTATGCCCATCTTGTAGCATAATTTTATGCTATGTTCTAAAAAAATATTGGCTAATATCAGAAGGATATGAGAGAGGACCTCCTTACCATAATATAGAGAGATATTTTAATAAACCCAATTCATTACCAATCAGGTAATTTGAAAAGCAACAATAGAAGAAGTAGTGGAAGATATGATCACATTAACAATATTAGAAACCAAAATACCACAACACCTTTAATTGAAATTTCACTCCATGATATAAAATGAATTTTAAATGTAAAATTTAATCCCCACATTAACAACTCTAGTTTTTTAAACCTTAAATATAATTTTCGATGCAAATGAGATCTCTAAATATGTACAACTACCTTTAATGAAACCATGATGCTCTAAAACAATAGGGTTTGAAGTATTGGAGACATTCTATCATTGATATTCTTTTTCCGAATCGTATAAAATAAATTATACATGGTGATAGTTAGGAAATGAGAATATGAAATTAGACGGATGATCTTCAGAATAAGAACAAGTATAGTGATATAGGTAGAGCATTGAATATCAAAAAATCTGAAAAATTATAAAATAACCGTAATGATATCAAGCAAGATAAAAACCCTAGATTTAATAAATAAGATGTTAAAAATGGAAATGAGCTCCATTGAACATTCCCAGATCAAACTTTTCATTACCATAATTTTTTTCATCGTCTAGGATGATACTAACCATGATTTGTCTTCAGATGTGATAATTTTATTATTGGAATTAATGATAGTGTTATGAATATTAGAAAATAGGTAAACCATATTTATGTTGGGATTAATCAAATATATGATGGATGATAAATTAATGTGGTATTATACTAGAGGTTCTAACATGTTGAAATATTTATAGATTGCACCATTTAAAAGTGAAAGGTTGTGGTTACCAATAAAAATCCTCTGCCTGATGTAAACATAGATGTATGTGATATTTTTATAACCTTTATTAAGAAATTGAGCATGACTTCTCCCCCTTACCCAATACTCTTCCTTTACGAGGAGATCTTTAATCGTGAAATGTTTTTCTAATATCTTATTTGATGACTTCATCATTTCATCTATCCTAATGAGACAAGTAAAAAAATATATTTGTCTTTGGATATATTATCCTTCGATTCATAGATCACATCCATATAATTTACCCATACAGGGAGCGATATAATGAGTCTTTTAAGTTTCATTTAATTAATATTAAAATGTTTTTTATACAACTGAACCTGATATTTATGTGATAAAACAAATAGAATATCATACTCAATGACCCGAATATTTGGGATGCCTAAATATATGGATAGATAATGAGATCCATTTAATTTAAAAATAATTGGTTAATGGATATATACATTCCATGCTAGATTGGATATAATATAATCAAGTCTATTTGAGATGAATTATAGGTTTTTTATTAATCTAGCTATACACACCTATATTCTATGGGGAGTTTTTCATTATTTTACTCTATAAATTTCCCACATGATATGTAGTTATCCAAAACATTTTTCTATGAAATAAATTCATTGATATCATGCAAAATTCTATAAGAGATATCACACCCTACTTTTTTGATGAATTATAAAGAGTGTAGTTGAAGTCACCCCCATCACACCCCTAATGCACCAAGGATGATTCACGGGGAAATTTAGAAATAATTTCCTAATGTGATTCCCTATATATGGTTTAATATTTATAAAATATGAATTTTAGTAAACTTATTGGTATCCTAGTTCGTATTATAGAATATACTTAAGTTAGAGTTTAGAGCTGATCTATTCATGAATGTGATAAATTTTAGTTTGGTAGTTTATTATTTGATAGAATATTATTAGTTTTCTCATGGATTTAAATTAAAGAGACCATAGTTATCATAATATTTCAAATGATATACTCATATTTTTTCAATAGAATAATTTATCAAGAATAATATATCAATTTTGAGAACATTAAATAATCAGTTTGGTATTATTAGAAAATAAAATGTTACTTAAATAGAAAAATTAGGGATATGTATTGATATATTGAGTGTAGTTATAAAAACCCTAGGAATGTACTCCTTGATCAAGTGCTAAAAACATAATCTTTACATTTTGGTATTCGATACTAAAAAACATGAAACAATCTTATTCATAAAAAAGATAAAACATAAAATTGAAATATGGGATATCTCATATACCCAAGGAACTTTTAGGTTTTGAGTTTTATAGAATTAGGAAAAACTATTACATAAAAATACCCATGACTTTAAGTTATCATTTTTCTAACTATAACCATATTTTCTTATTTCATAATAATTAATCAATATCTCACATAAAAATATTCACACACGATACCCTTATAGAAAAAATTCATTTAACATCATTGTTCACAACCTAGGAAATGGAAAACATAAGAAGAGTTATCTCAAATGCTCAGAAATGGTAAACATAATCATTAACAATTGAATATCATCCTTGTGTGCAAGATGAGAATATGGGTATGATTACATAGTCAATGTGAAAGAGAATAACATAAGATAAATCTGACCCACAAAAACATGGATCATAAATCATGAGACATGGAATAAATATTTAACATAAGATAAGAGTTATATAAGTCAACATTCATGATCCATGTGAAAATAATACCTGATTAAAGGAAACATTAAATCTTATTGAAATAAAAAAGAAACTATTCTGGTAACTTAGAACATCCAACATTCATCATAAAATAAAATAATAATGACAAATACAACATTATATTAGGAGTAACTTGTAACTATTAACTTCTTAATCTATTATTAGATACTTATATATAGAAACCTTAATCATCTTATAAGATTATGTTATAATAGTTAACTTCACCATCTCTTGAGTGTAACATATTACTATTAAATATATTGATTTACCTACTACATTGGAAATATATAATGGACCCAACCACCATTGGTTTATAATAAAATACTTGGTCTATCATCTATACTAATTTCCAAGTACCATATAATGATCAAAACATTTATAAGCTTTCAGTTTTCATCATAAAACCCTTGAAAAGAACCATCATTCTTTTTTTAAGTGGACTAACCCATAGAAAAGAAATGGGTTCCATAAAAGCCTCTTTAAAATAATCATAATCAATCCAAAAAAATAATAAGGTTGGTATCATTGGAACATATCCCTATTGAGTCATAAGAAAATATTAAAGGATATTTCCACATATTAAGAATACATTTAAATGAATATTTAGGACATTTGTTTGAAAATTGGAAAAATATCCTTTTCTTTTGATAAACTTTTATAAAAATTTATAGAATTGTGGGAAAAATATTTTCATTAAGAATAATAATGGAAAATTGTAAATGAAATTACCAATAAATGAAATGTAATAACCCAAACATCTATAAATGAAATTCAATTTTTAAATAAGTAAATACCTCATTAATAAATGAAATTATAAAAAACACATGCACTTATTTGGTTATTTTGGATCGTTATAGATTATATCCTATCAATTTTAAAATAATATTGAGAATAATTACTTTTTATAGTATATCCATTATACAATGATCATATTATTAATGTATATTTAGGGTTATGATAAATATAATTAAAATAGATAAAGGATGCGATGACATCGACTAGTAAGATTTACCCTATGAAGTCCTATTATCAGAGATTTTTAGGGAGATAAAATCAATTATAATTTACCATAACCAACCCCAAGAAGAAATTTAACAAATAAATCTTGAGTGAAAACAATTATGGGAGAAGTTCAAGATCATTGAGATCATGACCCAAACCACGTTCATCGAACCAATCCAAGAAAATCTCACCATAACACACTATACCCTTATGGAATTCATTGGTGTAATAAACGATTATGTATCTAGATACTAATAGTATAAATTTTTATAATTTTTTATATAAATTATTGATTATATTTATATTTTATTATTACTTTATAATGACTAATTTTTTTTATAAAAACTAGGTTTTGATATGATGAAACAAAAAATTTATAGTTTCAATGAAGCCACTATTTTTGATGAATTTAATAGTTTTTAAAATAAATAATATTTTAATAAAATATTATTATTAAATAAGATATATTTAATATAAATTATATTTTAATTTTATGAATTAAAATGTAATTTTTACAAGGGTCAAAAAACATTTATTTTCAAAAACCTAGTATTTTTCAATAAAAGGGGATTTTTGATTAAAAAGTTTAAGTTTTCATATTTAAAGAATTATTTTGATAAAATAAATATTATTTTTGAATTCATAATAGAAATATTATCCAATAGTGATTTTCTCATAATTTTATGAGAGAGTCAAATTTTTGGGTAAAAAATAAATACGATATAATTATATAGTATGTATTATGACATAATAAAATTGAAAAAGTGATTTAATAAATACTATAAAGAGTAAAAATAATCAAAATTATGTTTTCAATTTAATCCAATTCATTTTTAATGTAATTTTATTAATCTTATAGACCCTTAACGA
The DNA here is from genome assembly GCA_963277665.1 of Viscum album. NCBI lineage: Eukaryota > Viridiplantae > Streptophyta > Magnoliopsida > Santalales > Viscaceae > Viscum > Viscum album. Next base: position 130,526,086 of record OY728140.1, read on the forward strand.
ATCCTCTAAAACCTATTTTATATTTTAAGGTTTTAAAATCAATTCTTTATGAACATGACTCACTTCCACATCACCAATGGTATTATTTTAAGGTATTATGTTCATAGACTTATAAAATAGTTAAATAAACTATTATTTATAATAAACCTTGGGAAAAATTCATGGCATGGTTTGTGGTTTGGATTAATTTATAATATATAGTCCAAAACCTATGTTTAGAAATTAATAATGAATTACCCTTTTTTTCTTCAGAAACCCACCTAAACTCCCATTTATCTTCATGAAAAAACAATTGGATCATGAATTTACTATTTTTTTTACATCTATAGAGCCCTCCTAAGGATCCCTCAATCTCTTAATAATCTCATAAAAATCTTTTAGAAGTGCCCTATCATGGTAAGGGATCTCATCCACATATTTATTCAAGAATCATATTTATATTATGCATTTAATTTCTGATTTTTCACATTGGTATATGTTTTCTCAAAAGAATATTACTATAATTATTATTTCCATTTAATAATAGACCCCTTTAACTCTCATTAAACCCTATAATAAATCTTTATGCACCCTCGTTATTCTACCAAAATTATCCTGTGATTTTCCATACCAAACATTTGAATGGTGAATACCCATCCCCATTTCCAATCAAGGGTAGTAACCTAGATGTAACTATCCTTAATTGTTTGGGGGATTCCCTGTATTTTACTTACACTCATTGATCATGGTATTAAAAGTGATGAAATACAACCTTATTCTATATGATCTATATGGAATACTTATAAATGTACATGATATGAAAGTGATGAGTGATACAAAAATTATGTTGCTCTCTAATGCATTGGATAATTTTTTCTATATCATGATATTCCATGTATATTGAATAGTTGGTTATCCTAAACACACTCTTTTATGATTTATTGTTGGTTATCCTCAAATTAATATTACGATATCATGTTTTATGTTGTTTCCACATTCCCATGTTTCCTTTATGTTATCATGTTATATCATGCTTTGATGTTCAAGTTTATAATTATCTCCCCTCTTATGTTACCTTGATATGCCTCTTCACTTACATATACTAATTTACCTCATGTTAATTTTTTTATTCCCTTACTAGGATTTATATATCACCCCTTTCTTATATATTTCCCTAGGTTATCCCATGCAGTTTTAGAACTTCAAGGATATTTCAAGGTTTTATTAATTGTATTTTATGCAATAAATCTTGAAATTAAGTGTATGAAATATATGGGTTTTCATAATTGGCATCGATGGAAAAGTCTTGTTTTTTTATGTATTGGGATTCAAAAACCTTTGTGAAATACTTAAAGAATAAAACTAAACATGGGAAAACATCCCAATGTTTTGGTAAAGTATATAATAAGTTATTTTGAAGAAAATAATTCTCTATATATGTACTAAAAGTAGATTTGGATATATAAGAGTTGTTCCTAGGGGTAATAACACCAAAAAGGGTGCCTCGGGCATTACCCAATCATCCTCTAATTCATGAAAAAGAGGTATTATTACACACCCATTTTGACACTCTTGAGTGACATGCTTTGGTAAATTCATAATCTTTTTATAGACCATTAGGAAGTGAAACAATTCCCATAAGATTTTATATTCAGAAATAGATCATTAATGAATTATATTGAAACATATAAATTCATATTTCATGATAATTATGTTATCTATGAGTTATCTCTCAATGTTCATTGTGTTCCATTAATGTGTTTAATAGTTTAAAATTTATTATCATAAATTTTCCCTTTATTCTAGTAAATGGTACGATATTGGAGGAATCGATTCAACAACCAATGTGAAGGGCAATGTGACGACTACCTAAATGAGATGACCAAACTAATGGAAGAAGTAATTTGGAACTTCATAATGAAATTCCCTCGATTAACTAATGTTATGAATAAAAAATAAATCAAGGACAAACCCCACATCCCTCTAATAATGAGGTACTTGAAACTGAGGCCTTAATATGATAAATTCCTCTGAATTTTAGTGGATCTAACAATCATTTAATTGTGGAACAATGGATCAATCAAATTTATAATATATTATCCATCCAACAATTATATGATAAATATAATATTGTGCTAGCTATTTATAATATGGAAGGAGAATCCAATCAATGGTGGACATTGATCAAAAATACAAATCTTGGGGAATAGATCGAAGTGATGGAGTGGAATGAATGATGAAAAATATTTTCTGATAAATATTTCCCTCTCACTCACCGAATTAAAATGTAAATGGATCTCTTTTCCCTTAAGAAAAAGGATGATAAATCCATTTGGTTATATTAGTTGAACTTTACATGTCTTACATGATACACATCTAGATTTTTCATTTCCCACAAAAGTAAATTTAACCACTTATTTGGTAGGATAAAGCTGATTCTATGAAAAGATTTGGAGATTCAATACATTGAAATCTATATTTGATTCTATCTAAGTTGTGGCCTCGACGCCAAATCTTGCATGGAGTGGCCTCAGATTAGCTTCGTCTGCTAGATCGGCGTTGTTTCTGGCATGGCCTCGATGCGTCTAGAGTAGCTCATAAGGGGGAGGATTATGGTATTCTTATAGGATTTGGTGGTCTCGTTTCTCTAAATGGTGATTTTTTTGATGTTTTTGATGTCAAATGTTATGTTTGTGGTCTTGATATGTCGTCATCCTTGGTCTATAGTGGCTGAAATAGAAGGGAGGGGTTTTGGCGGGGCTTTCATCTAACATCGGTTCTGGATTTTGGGATGTAGAAATTTAGAAACATTGATGATGTGGAAATTACTGGACTTGACAACATGTAATAGGTCACAGAAGAGGATTCAGAGCTGGTGGTTCATCTTTGTAGTGTTTTATGGTTTTGAATGTTTGAGATGGTATGGTGTTTTCCATCGGATCAGCCCTATGCTTTGACACATGACACTTACTTTCCACACAACCATGAAACGATGGAGAGCCTCATCATGATCATTTTCTGGGAAGGGGTAGCTTCATATTGTTAGTTTGGTTTTATGCTCTTAATATTCAGGTCATGATTTTTCCTAAGTCATGATGTTAGTTTGGGTTACCTACTTCTTCCCTTAAAAGGGGTTTTATTATAATAAAAAAAATTAACGCCTTTGGGTCGTAGGATGGAACTGTGATAATAAATTACAACATACTATTTTTCGAAAGTGTGGGAAGAACAGTAATAGAAATTTCCTATAGAAGACAAATAAATTCTTTAGATGTGGTAAAGAAGGGAACCTAGTTATCGATTATCGATGGGAGAAACCGCCAATGTGATATAAGAAAGGAATTCTCCATTAAACTCTGATCATATTATCTATTGTTTCAACAACAAGGAAAAAGGACACTATGTGAATAAATTCACTTTTCTAAGGGTATTCAATGAAAAATATAGACAATAACCTCCCATTCGTATAGAGTAAGGGAGAGCTTATTCCATAACAACTGTTTAGGTGGATCCCGATAATGAAGTAGTGATATGCATACTAGTTATACAATAAAGGGTAGAGAATATACTATTTGATTATGGTTCTGTAAATTTTTTCATTACATGTAAGAATAATAGAACTTTTCAAACACCATTGAAAAACATGGAACTTGAGTTATTAATAAAGATGATGAATGAGTCAATTATTTCATTCCAATTATATAACTTATCCCCTATCCATATTTGTGGGTTGAATTTACTAGAGAACCTTGTGATACTCTGTTTAGATGAATTCAATTCTATTCAGGGTATTTATAAACCTTCCTTATATAGAGTCAACATAAATTCCCAAGAGATAGAAATTACCCTTCATATCCCAAATCAACATCTAATTCTATACAAGTGTAAGGAGTAGGATAAATCTCTTTTGGTATCCAAATCTCATGAATGGATATTATTTCACTATGAGAAATCATATCTTGATCAAATGATCAAAACTAAGGAAAAAATCAACCTATAATAAATGTCCATTATGAGAGAATACACTAGTGTGTTTTTCAAATAATTTCCTAGTATTCCTTCAATCAATGAGGTTGAGTTTTCAATCGAGATTATACCCAAAGCTTTTCCAATATTTATGTCCCCATATAGAATGTCCACTATTGAACATAAGAAGTTAAATAATACACAATAAGAGAATCTAGATAAAGGATTTATATGACCAAGTGCTTCATCAAGGGGTGCATTGATCCTCTTCGTCAATAAGAAATATTAGCTAATGCGCCTCATCCTTGATTATAGATAGCTCAACAAAATCATGATAAAGAACAAGTATCTTATGTTGTGGATCGATGAATTGTTCAATATACTATGTGTATCTCAGTAAATTTCTAAGGTGGATCTTTGGTTAGGATATTATCATGTAAGGTTGATAAAGGAAGATATCCCCAATAATTTTTTTCATACATGGTACAAGCACTAAGAGTTCATCATGACCCCTATTTGGACTTACTACTACTCCAAAAACCTTTATATGGATAATAAGTAGAGTATTTTTGGATCAACTCAACAAATTTGTTGTATTATTCATTGATGATATTCTTATCTAATCTAAAAGTAAGGAGAAGCATGAGAAGAATTTGAATTTTTTTACTAAAGAAGTTGTGAAAGGAAGATTTATTTGTGAAGTGTAGTAAATGTGGGTTTTTGATGGAGAAAGTAACATTATTGGGGCATGTTATCACTAAAAGTGTATATTTTTTTATCCTTAAAAAATATTAAAAATAAAAGGATGGTTGATACCAACATCGATGACATATATCCATAGATTCCTTAGATTATCTAGGTACTATAATCAATCTGAGAGACACTTCTTATGATTTTTAAGCCCACTAACCAGGATAACTCAAAAGGGAGTCAAGTTTTTCTAGAATGATGAATGTGAGGAAAAATTTAAAGAGTTGAAAAGAGAGAAATTAAGGAACCTATGGTCACATTACCCACTGGTGGATTCAAATTTTTTATCTACAACAATCCAAAAATGAATTGGGTTGTGTACTCAGGAAAGATCAAAATTCAATAGCCTATTCCTCTGACCAATTAAAGATACATGAGTAGAAATACCCAAAACATGATCTAGAATTGGATAAACTGATCTTTACATTGAATATTTGGAGACATTATCTCTATAGGGAGAAGCGTGACATGTATATAAATAATTATAGCCTCAAGTATATATTCAGGCAAAGGAACTAAATATGTTCCAATGAAGGTGTTTAGAGTAGATAAAGGATTATGATTGTTCAATCCATTACTATCATGGGAAGTTGAAAAAATTGGTTGATTATTTAAGTAGAAGGGATCATGTAACCTAATCCACCATGAGTACTGAAAGGGATATATTTTTCTTGGACATGCAAAGGATAGATAGGGGAATCATAAAAGGATTTTCATCATACCATGCTGAAATAGTTGCTCAAACATCCATTATTGAGAGGATCAAAGTGGCCCAAAAAGATGACGAGGTGCTATAGAAAAAGGTAGTTAATATTACAAAATTCAAATTTCTTAAATATGTAGTTATGAGGTTTGGAACCCATATATTTGTCCCATAAAAACTAGATCTAAATAAGGATCTTCTGGAAGATGTTCATAGATCATCCATCTCTATTCATCTAAGAATCACTATGATGTATAGATATTTAAATAAAAACTTTTTATGGGATAACATGAAGAGGGATATTGTCGATTTTTTCTCAATGAATGGTATGCCTATAAGTCAATGTTAAATGATAAAAGTCTAAGGATATGATGCAAAAAATCCCATATTATTTTTGAAATTGGAAAACATAATCATTGATTTAATTATAGGACTCTCCAAGACACCTATATGTAATAACAACACCTGAGTGGTATTAGATCATCTTAAAATGTAAGTAATTTTCATTGCTATCAAGTAATATTTCCATATTAGACACCTAACTAAGATATAAAAAAGATAAGCGGTAAGAAAAAATTGAGTACCACTCTCTAGTGTATCTGATCAATATATGAGATTTACCTCAAGGTTTTGGAGAAGACTTAAGCAATCATTGGATATTAAGTTGAGTTTCAGTATTTCATATCACTCAATGATGGATGGTTAGTATGAGAGAACTATTCAAACTCTAGAGGATATGTTGAGACCATGTTGAATGAATTTACAAAGATGTTATGATCAAAACATTCCCACAGTGGATTTCTCATATAACAACATTTTGTATTCTAACATTCAAATAGAACCTTATGAGGCTCAGTATGGGAAGAGGTCTTGGACTCCAACATGTTGGGATGAAGTTGGAGAGAGGAATTGTATGATACTTGATCTTATCCAAGATATTACTAAAAAGATTAAAACCATTCAGCATCATATGAAATCAATAGAAATTTGAAAGAAAATATATGCAATCAATCATCGACGAGACCTGGAGTTTGAGTTCAAAGATAAGGTGTTCCTTCATATATCATTGTGAAAGAAATCCATGAGGTTCAGAAAGAGGGTAAATCTTAGTACTTGATACATTAGCCACTTTGAGATCCTTAATCACCTCAGAGTTATATCTAATCAACTTGCTCTCCCACCCAACCTATCTCAAATACATGATGTGTTCTATGTACCCATCTTAAGAAAGTACATGCCGACTCCTCCCTTGTACTAAATTCATAGGTGGTACTATTTTAGAATGAACTTTGATATGAGGACCAGATAGTGAATATCTTATATCATAGAGATAAATTTCGATGAAACAAGAAAAATCACATAGTAAAAGTGTTATAGAAAAACCAAAAGTTTGAAGAAGCGACTTGGGAACCAAGATCTGATTAAACAAAAGTACCCTCATTTTCTTTAATGTATGAATGAAATTTAAAGGGTGAAATTTCAGAATGGGGGTATAATTTAGTTACCCAAACATCTAAATATAAATTTTCTTCTTGTATTAGTAAATGTCTAATTAAGAAATTAAATTATAAAAAACATATGCACTAATTTGGTTATATCAGGCAGATATAGGTCATATCCTATCATATTTAAAAGAACATTAGGCATCATAACCATTTACATAATATACAGTATATAATTATCATCGGATTAACATATATATATATAGGGTTATGATAAATCATATTGAAATAGATAATGGAAGCGATGGCCTCAACCAGTAGAATTGTGCCTTATGAATCCCCTTTATTAGAAATTTTGAGGGAGAGAAAATCATTGGTATTTACACTTAACCAAGTAAAATCCAAGATTCAATATCTAAAGTATGAGTAAAACCATTTATGGGGTATGTTTAAGATCATCGAGATCATAGACCAAACCATGTTCACCGAACCATCCAAAGTAAATCTCACCATCACACACCTTACCCTTATAGAATTCACTAGTGTAATAAAGGGATATATATCTATACTATAAAAATATGAATTTTAATAATTTTTATATAATTTAATTATTATATTTATCTTTTATTATTAATTTAATATTATTAAATTATATGTTTAATAAAAATCAGATTTTGACCCGATGAAACACAAATTGAATTTTTTGTAAATATATATTTCCAATCAATATACTCTTTTTGATGAATTAAAGAATACTTCAAATAAAGGATATTTTATAAAAAAATTATTATTAAATAATATTTATTAAATATAAATTGAAATATAATTTTATGAAGTCAAATTTAATTTTTATAAGGGTAAAAAACATTTATTGTCAAAAAAAACAAGTATTTATCAATAAATATTGATTTTTGATTTAAAATTTTAAATTTTATTATTTAGATAAATATTTTTATAAAATAAATATTATTTTTGAAATCATAGCAGTGGAATTGTCCAATTATTAATTTTCCATAGTTTTTTTGAGGCAGTGAAATTTTTGAGTAATAATTAAATAGGGTACAATTATATGGTATGTATTATGATGTCATAAAACCTAATAAGTGATATAATAAATACTATAAAGAGTACCCATGAGAAATATTATGTTTCCCTTTAAAATAATTTTTTAAAATTTATTTTATAATTTTTAAAAACACTTGTTCAATCCTCCAAAACCTATATTATCTTTAAGGTTTTGAAAGTAATTCTTTATAAACATAACTCACTTACACATCAATAAGGTCATTATTTTATGGTGTTCGGTTCTTATCATTATAAAATAATTAAACAATATCTTATTTGGAAAAACCATGGTCAATTAAAATGGTAAGGGTTTTATTTTGGATTAATATTTCATATAGATTCCAAAAGCTATGTGTGGAAATTAATAACAAATTCTCATTTATTTTACCATAAAACCCATCAAAAACCCCATTCATCTTCACTAAAAACCCTTGGAGCACAAATTTATTATCCCCATACCTATCTAGATACCAACCAAGGTTCACAAATTCTCTTAAGAAGATCCTCCCAAGCCTTTAGAAGGTCCCTCTAAAGGTAAGGGATCCTCTCCTTCTCCTATTTATTCAAGCATCATGTTAATATTATACATTTTTTTCAATTTTTCATGTCAGGATATACTTTTAGAAATCAATCATACTATATTTATCATTCCTGAGTGATTATAGACCCATTTAACTCTCAATAAACCCTCCCATTAATCTTTATGTACTCCCATTATGCTACCAAAATCATCTTGTGATTATCTGTGTCTTTTGTGCGGTGAATTTTGATCCCCAATTATAGTCAAGGCTATTCACCTAGATGTACATATCCTCCATTGAATGGGTACCTATATACATGAGGCCTACACTCATTAATGTTGGGATTAAAAGTGATGAAATACACCCTTATGTTTTATGATCTATGTGGAACAATTATTCATGTACATGGTATAGAAATAACGGGTGGGCACAAAATTATATATTCCTACAATGAATTGGGAAATGTTTTTATCTCATGATATTTCATGTCTGGTGTATGGGAGGTTATACTAATCACACTATGTTTTTTTGTATTTTTAGTTAGTCTCAACACATGATTTTGATGTCATGTTTTATGATGATTCCACATTCCCAAGTTTCCTTCACGTTATCATATTATATCATGATTTGATGAACAATTTTATGATTATAACTCCTATTATGTTACCTTGATATGCCACTTGACTCACATGTACTACTTTACCATATGTTATTCTTTTATTATTACCTTACATGTTTTTATATCTCACCCCTTTCTTATGTGCATCCCCTTGTTATCCCATACAATTTTAGAAGATCAATGAAATTTAAGGGAAAGTTACCGAGTTTTAGTTTATGTCTTTTTATTTATGTTTTTTATTCTATTTACCGAATTAACCAATGAAACTAAGGATAATTATCTTCTAGGGTTGTATTAAGTGTATATTTATCCAATAAACCATGAAATAAAGTGTAAGATTAATATTAATTTCCATAATAATGGGTATGTCTCTGGGAAATCCAATGCATACTGTAAATGTTAAAAATAAAAATATTTTTAAACTTTTATAAAGAGGGTTAAAAGTGACCCATGATGAAAATGTCTAGAAATTTACATTTGAAACCTTTTAAAATAATGTAAAATATCATGAAAATAAATTAAGTAAATAATTTATGTTTTAAAAATAACATCCATTAAAAAAATATAATTAATGTGGTGGAAGTTTATTGTTAAAATACTTTAAAAACATTAAAAATGTTTCTAAATAAAAAACCTTTAAGACAATTTAAAACCAAAAACTATTTGAAATAAATAAAATAATAAGGAAAATAAAATTCCATGAGTATAAAAATATTCATGATATTATATATCAATATTAATTTTATACACCATATAAATTAATATAGGTGCATAAATCAAAACATATCTAAAATAAGGAAGTTTGAGAATAGAAACCCTTGAAACTTGGGTAATACTTGAATAAAAAATCCATTGAATTAGGTAACATTACATGATCTATAGAAACCATAATTTCCATGAAATAACATGTTAATAAACATTCATGGGGAAGTAAGTACACCATATAAAATAAATCATGGTGAATAACATGAATTATGTCTCAATGAATTGAAATTAAGACCATGAAAACCCATTCAACTTTTAAAACATTTGAATCAATATGTCATGAAAGAGAGAATGTCAAAGAAAATTTAAATATCATGATCAAATATTCATTCATGATATAAAATCTCAATATTTTTCATATACATATTATAGAAGGAAGTAGGTTAATAATACAAGACATGTCTCAATGAAATAACATTGAGATGAATAATCCTTGCAAAGATCGTATCATTGAAGTTAGAATTTTATCAATGAAGTGGTTATGTGTAATAATTGTAAAAACCCAAAAACAAGTTTAAATACAAAATAATACAACCACAGGTCTTTTCATATATAATCTGGCTATAAAATATCCAATTAAGTAGTAGTATAAAAAAAATAAAAATTAAGATAAGAAAACCCTTACCTAGAGTCAAGAGTTACTATGTAGATCCTTTAATTTCTGGTATAATATAAATATATATATATAATATGTTATTTATATTTTTAAGAAAATTTTAATTATTTAATCCCTTACTATTAAAAAATTAATTTCATTTACTATAACAACATATTTAATTACTTTAACGGTTAAGCCTGCGATAGATGTTTTGAGGATGTTTAGTTCATAGTTTCAAAATGACATTTGTATGTTAACCATGGTAAAAGTGGTCAGGGTTAAATCATATATAGAATAATAATCATGATATAATTAAAAAAATTATCCATTAAATAAAATTTTAGAATCATCCATGAAAGGAATACATTATAAATGAACTGTATCACTTCACGCAGGTGGTAATCCACAAGTAAGCACAAAGGATGTTACCATTTTCTGATAGATGTAAGGGTAAGATGATATATAATATTTAAAAAATTATATTTATGTCATTAATATAATATATATACAATAAATCCATCACTTTGAATATCCCTCAGGGGTGGTAATGGAAAATAGAAGACTTTGCTTTTTGGAGATGGTAGTCAACACGTACGTACGAATAATGTATTTGTTCCCCATAGGAAGGAAACAGAGATGAATAAGGATATTAAATTAACATAAAATAAAGTAATTATATATTATATACTGAATTTATTATATTTAAATGTTTATGATAGAATTAAAGGAGGTATAAGAATAAATAAAATGAAAACGTTCAGTTAAGATGATTACCTCTTCTTTGAAGAACCTCCTTTGGATCTCTCCAAAAGGACCATAGTGATGGTATTTTAGGAATACTAAAACTTATAAAATATATATAATAATGTTAACAAAATATTTTTTTGGTCTTTTTCTAGTTTTCTTAATAAGTTTTTGGGATAGAGGAGATGTGTTGTCCTTATATAAGAGAGGTGAGGGGAGCCCTTAGAATTACATAAGGTACTGATTTAATATAAATTAAATTTTAAGTTAATGTGGCTCAAAGCAGATATATTTAGAATATAGGATGACTGAAATATGATATAATCTCATAAAATATTATTTATACAAGTTTATAAATTTTTTAACTCGTATCTCATAGTTTTAGCCCATGTTAACCCTTTTTATGATTACCGTGATATCAATAATTTTTAATCTTTAAGGGGTCAAGAATATACTATAAAAGAAAAAGGGGACCATAATTAGAAAAAGGTTGATATTATAGAACATATTACATTCAAATTTCTAATTAAATTATTTTTAATTATTTTAATTCATTTAATAAACTATTATTTAACATAATATACCATTAAAGTCAATTTCAGGACTATTCTCATAGTTGACTAAAAAAATATCAAGACATTAATTTAATTTTAATATAGAATATTAATGCATATCTAATTAATTATATTTTCCCAAAAAAATAATGTAACACCATAAATTACTAAAAAATATTACTTTCTATGTTTTTTTTAAAATCAATCACATGACTTTCTTATTGCATGCACAAACACCGTGTCGGCCTTGCGTAAGCATTTAGGGTAATTGTTTCATAAATAAAAATTAATACTAAATTAGCATTAGAAAAAAAATATTAATATTGAAAAAACATTTAAATACTAGTCATACCTTGTTTTATCTTTTTAACAAAGCATAATAGATATTTAAAGTAAGAAGGAGAATTTTTGAAATTTTTCTTTACTTAAAATATAATAAAGGTCTTTGTCAAAGAATAATAGAACCAAAATGTCATATATTATAATATTTAATGGTGTGATTGAATTACACTCATAAGATAAAATATATTCACGTGCATGGACAATTTGAAGCCTTATCTAATATTTTTATGTTTGTTCTACTTATTTTTCCCTTACCGTGGAGACAACATTTCTGCCATGGTTACTGTTCCTTACAAAAAAAATAATGTTTTCCTATTTACTAAATTTGGAAATGAAAAATAAAAATATGTAATCTATTTTATAAAATCAAACCCCATAAGTGGTATAAATTAATTTTAAAATTGACGCACAAAATACAATGAAAAATAGTTTTCAAAAAATATGCATTTTTAAGTATAAAAATGTTTTTACCAAAATTAAGAAAAAATTCAATTAAAATGAAATAAAAAGGATTATTTTTAAGAATAAGTAGATAATTAAATTTTAAAATCAATTCAAAAAATTTTACATTGAAATTACTTTAATGTAAAATAAAATTTTCTATATATTCAACATTTTTTACAATTCAATAAAAAAATTACTCCTTTTAGAAGAATCCCAAAGTATTACCTTAAGATAATTTTTATATGATGATTTGAATAATTATATCATTTTTTATAAAATATAAATTCTTAAACGGTCGAAATTAATTATAACATTTTCTCACAAAAATAAATAAATAATTTTTTTGAAGACAAAATATTTTTCAATCGTAAAATGAATTCAATAAAAATGGTGTACTTATTTCATAAGAATTAATAAATAAATTTGTAATGAAAAGTACCGTTGTACTTATATTTTATAATGTGGTAACTCATTTCCATACCCAAAAATTGAATAGTTAGTTTATAATAGTCATATTTAAAATAATATTATTTTAAGGTTTGGTTAAGCTCAGTGTTGCATGTCATGTACTCTTTAAAATAGAATGTTATTTTAAAATCTTAGGGTATTAAATTATCCATACCTTAAATGAATTTTGTCCCCATAATTTTATCTCAATCATAGTAATTTGAGATTTTAATATTTGAAAATCACCTTGTTGAGAACCCACGAAATAAAAATGGTTAATAAAAAATCCTTTTAAAAAGAGTGAAAGGGAAATATGAAGGTCACTTAGAATAACATATAATTAGGTTCCAAAAACATAGAGAGAATTTTAGGGAAGTGAAAATGTGTACTTATAAGGAATATTCGTTTATGATATAACATTATACTTTCATATAATATAAGTGACAATAAATTCATCAAAAATGATGGTAAAATGATAACATCTTTATTTTCAAGATCCCTTTCTAAGATTTATGTGATAATTTTGTCATCAAGATAGATAACAAAAGAAAATATAATTACTCAATTTATTTCCATTTTATAGTCACAATTTAATCCTTTGGTTGTGCTACAATCAATTTCTGCTTCTATCACATCACTTATTCCCAGAAATTAATATTCAAGATGGATTTTTAATGTATGAAGCAATAAAATCAATTTATAATGGATCATTTGATCCATTAAATTATAGAAAGTTATTATTACAATCTTTAGACATTAAACGAAACCAAAATGGTTAGCATAATGTAAGATGATGACCAATACGAAGAAATACTACATTAATCTCAAACTCCCCAATAATATCATCATGAATAAAAATTAATAATTCGATAAATAAAAAACCTTAAAACTATTAAAAATATTTCTAACTAGGGACAATACCTAGATACTAGAAGGAATTCATAAATTTAACATTGATCTCCAAATAACATTAGTCACTCTTAAATTCATATTTCCAAAAAATGTATATGTCTGAATAATATAATCTTAAAATAATTGTAATAATTTCCATAAATAACTTGAATAACCTTAAATCCAAAATAAAATCATATATAATTACAAAATATAATTCAATATTTATTATATAAATAAAATACTCACTTATGAAAAGGAATTTTTGTTTACCTTTGTAGAACCCAACCCAGAATTCCACGTAGTGGTCCCCCAAGACGGTAACCCACAAGACCTCAAGTGTGCCTTCTCATAATCCAAAGGCTATCAACTATTTGTGAGGGCCTAGGGTGTGTACTTGGGGAGGCTATGCCCATATAGACCAGGGTGTAGCACAAAGGTATGTTAGAAATAATAAATAGCAGAAGAAGACACTAATATGACCTGATGAATATCCCACCATAGTAGAAGAAAAATAATAAAAAAACACTAGAATAATAAGATAAACCAAGTTATAAGGATAACCAAACAGAAGCTGAATAAAAAATAATAGACAAAAAAATAAATATCATGATGTGTAATGCTTCTATACAGAAATGTTTCATAAAGAATATGGGATATAAGAATACACCAATAACTAATGAAATATACAAAAAGGAAACAAACTGCTACTACAGTCATTCCAAGCATAGGATCAACCCTCATCCCTTATATTCCATCATAGAAAAACAGTCTAGCATCAAAATCTGGACACATCCATTTATCTATACCTACAATCATGAAGTTTTCTTTGGTAAAAAAGGTGGTCCACATTGGTTGTGAGATACAATCCCAGTAAGAAACCACTAATTGTTTCAATATCAATCTAGTTCATGAAATACAATATGAACAATGTGACATAATAAATAGTAAATTTAAGGAATTTTATAGATAAATAAATAACACTCCAGCCTAGGTTCCTAAATGGATACCTAACCAATTCTACCAACTTTGGCCTAAGTCGGATGTCTGATCCAAGGAAACCTATATAGGTGATATGATTAATACATGGTCCATCATAAATTACATAACATGTGTGGAATGACCCCTCTCATGTGATTTTTCATGGCAGTCACAACCCTAGAATATCAACTAAGCATGCTTAGCTATTAAATAAGATGGAATCACATAAAATCCAATAAATAAATCCATAAAATCTAGTAGTGGTATATCAAGCTTGTCCAAGGATATCTGTAATGAAATCCCAAGGGCAAGTTTTAGATCCTTTAATAAAACCAATACCACAGAGTCTATCCAAGGAGAACTGTAACAACATCCCTCATATCACTCATGGCATAGTAACCACTAAGTCTATACTAGGTATCTCATACAGGGGACTGAGCATCAGTTGAGACATGGAATATTCATATTGACAATGATCCCATCCATGGTTTCCCCCTAGGTAACTGGTTTCACCCAAGATTATAAGTAATCCACTCGAAGATCCCATCCAAGGAAAACCAAGGGTCGTTTATGGCATGCCAAGTATTTCTATGCCAAGAACGGTGAGTCCATCCATGACGTCCTTATGTCAGGACCCATGTTCTCTCCCAAAACATAATAAATTCATGAAAATTATCAAAGATCAAATATCAATAAGTCATAACATATAAAATGAGATAAGCAAGCTAGCCAATTCACATTAATTCAAGAAAAACCACTATATAATAATACATAAGGAAATTAGAATAAAGAGAATGATGTAATCATGGAATAAAGAACTAGGAAGATGGTATAAGACATAATCATAAGCATAATCATTAAGGTAGTTTTCATAAGGCATTGCATTTATGCCATCTTCTCAATTTAGACTTAATTATTTCATTCATGGAGTTCAACCATGGTATGAAGCATAGGGCATAGCCAAGAAGAAATAAGCAGTAAGCATATGGAACAAGAACTTAACCAAAGTCCTATCGTTTATCTTTATTACAATTCCTTTCATCACTTTAAATACTTCATTAAAAGTTCATTACACAAATATGTGCTTAACCATTTATGATCAAGGAAATGGGCCACTAAGAGGGAAACACACCCACTTGGGTTTCTTAGGTCAAGGAGATCACATATAGTGGTGATTCGCTGCTCACAAGTGTTATTCCAGACATGGAGACATGTTTAATTAAATTTAATTAACAAGTTAGAGGCATCATCAAAAGGTCAAATCATGTGGCATAATGGTGCACCCACTATAAAGCAACAAAAGAAGCGGGAAAGACATAGACCACCTACGTCAGACTAGTAGCACTCCACTAGTCTGTTATCATCACATTAAATGATATAGAATGAGAGATATAGAATATATCATCCAATAACCAAAAAATAGGGGCAAATATTTCACACCAAATTAGCACAATAGAGGAGGTAAGAAAAGAAAAATATAAGCACGAAGAGCGTAGAACTTACCTTAATATTTTTGTTTCTTATGATGGTGATGGAAACAGATGAAAAAAAGAGGGAGATATGAAAAAACCTATAGAGGAGGAAGGTAGGTTCTTTGTGTATGAGGTAGGAGGAGAGACCCTCTAGAGAATAAGGGAGGAAGGGGGCTGGTTGAAAAAAAAATCATTACGGAAAAAACTTGAAATTCACCCACACAGACCAGGGCACATGGTTTATCCGCACGGTTGGACAAGATGTGCACTAATGGTGTGAATGGACTCTATCCTAGAGATTTGTAGCACAACATGACTATCTTCATAGGGTCACATGGTTATTAATAAACTGTGTGGTCCCACATCACCCCGATTATCTCCATCCACACATGTTAGGGAATCTATATGGGTTAGGCAACATAGTTTTCCCTAACAGTGTAACCTAGTATTTCTATTCAAACATTGGGGCTCCAAGCTCTAAAAGATCCATGAACACCCCTGAGACCTCATTTAACCCCTTAGAAAAAAATATTAGGGATAAAATTGAAATATTTTATCACTTATATACCCTAGGGCCTTTAGGTTTAGTGTTTTAGAGAATTAAGAAAAACTCATATAAAATAATACCCATGTCTTCAAGTGACCGTTCTTCCCACTATACCAATATTTTCTTATTTTATAATAGGTCTTCAATGTCTCCCATAAAATGATTCACACATGAAACATTTATATAGATAATTCATTTAACATCATTTTTTGTAAATTTAAAAATATAAAACATAGGAAGAGGATATAATATTCTCATTAAGGGTAAACATAACCATTACTAATTTAATATAATCAATGAGAATAATACAAGTATAAGGGTATAATGACATAATCAATATGAACAAAAATAACACAAGAGAAATCATAACCATAAAAAAATGGATCATAAATCTTGATATGTGGAATTTATATTTAATATAATACAAGATCCATATAAGTAAAAAATTAGGATCCATGTGAAAATAATCCTTGATAAAAGGAAACATTAAAACATATTGAAAGAATAAAAAAATTAGATAGTAACAAGTAAAATAAAAAATTCATCATGAAATCAACTAAACAGGATAATTATAATATTATTTTATGAGTAAGTTAAAAAATTTAACTCCTTTATATCTTAAGATATGCTCATATCAAGTAAATTCCATTCCCTCTTAGTATTAAATTAAAACAGTGAACTTCATCATCTCTTAGGGGTAACTTAAAACAGTTAACTCTCTCTCTTTACTCAATGCATTAAAGGTCTATAACAGACTCACCCATATTTTATTTATAATGTAAAAACCCCTAAATTATCCATTTATATTTCCAAGTACCATATAATGTAAAAAAAAATTATAATCTTTCACTTTTTAGCATAACACCCTTAAAAAATTATCATTATTTTTTAGATTGATTAACCAGTGGAAAAGAAATGGGTTCTAAGAAAACATATTAAAAATATTTACCAGTCATCAAGAGAAATAATAAGGATGGTATCATTGGAACATATCTTCATTAGAGCATAATAAAACAATAAAATATATTTCCACAAATTAAAAAAACATTAAAAAAATATTTAAGACATTTCTTTGAAAATGGTAAAAAATATCCTTTTCTCTTGATAATATTTTATAAAAATTTACATAATATTGGGAAAATATTTTCTTTTAAAATAAAAAAGGGAATATATAAAGAAAGATTAAAATTAAAGGATGATCTTTCTGGTGGGAAAATCAGTTCATTTTTTAATCATTAAATATAAAAATATTATTCAAACATTTGTAAAGAGATTCCAAAGTGACCCATGCTGTAAAAGTTAAGAATTTTATTTAAATTTTTTTTAAATGAATATAAAATTTGATAATTAATATATTTAGGAAATAATTTTTGTTTATAAAGATATAATATTTAAATAATATAAATATTTTAGTGTAAGAGTTAGGTTATAAGTCTTTAAAAACATTAAAATAATGTTTAAAACCCCTTTACAGCAATTTAAAACCAAAAACGATTTGAAAGAAGAAAATAAGAAAGAAAATAAAATACCATGAGTATAAAAATATTATAGATATTATATTTTCAGAATTATTGTATACACCATATAAATGAATATAGGTGCATCAATCAAAACATTCCTCAAAGAAGGAAGTTTGAGATAAGAACCCTTGCAACTTGGGTAATAATTGAATCAAAAAGTAATTGAATTAAGGTTCATAACAATATTGTATAGAACCCATAATTTCCATGAAATAATATATTAAAACAAATTCATGGAACAATAATTAAACAATAGAAAATAAATCATGGTGTATTACATGAATTATATCTTAAAAAATTGAAATTGGGACCATAAAAACCATTAAAACTTTCATAACATTTGAATCAACATCTCATGGAATTTTAAACATAAAAGGAACATTAAATATCATAATAAAATATCCATTAATGATATAATTTCTCAATAGTAATCATATACAACTTATAAAATTATATTGGTCCATAATATAAGACATGCCTCAAAGAAATAATATTGAAATCAATAATCCTTACAATGATCTTATTTTTTATGATAAAATTTAATCGATGAAGTGATTATGTGTAAAAATAATTATAAAAAAAGTGGAGATACATTATAATAAAGTTATATTTCATTTCACACATAATATTTGTATAACATAGTCAATTAAGTAAAAGTATAACCTAATTAATTGAAATTGAATTATGAAACCTCTCACTTTGAGTCCAGATTTTCGATGTAAATCCTTTAAATTACTTTATAATAAATTTAAATTAATTATTTACCTATTTTATAAAAGAATACATGTTTAATAACTTATCATTAATCCATTTATTTCATTTACTAGAATTAAATATTTAATAACTTATTCGAGTAAGATCATGTCAGATGTTTTGAGGAAGTTCAATATATAATTTCAAAATGACATTGCTTTCCTGAACAAGGTCAAAGTGGTCATGGTAACAGAATCTACATAATTATAATCATTTCATAATTAATATTATTATATAATAAATACAATTTTTGATCCATCCATCAATTGATTTGATGATAAATGAATCACATCACTTCATGGAGGTAGTAATCCATATATACACACAAACAAAGTTACCATTTTCCGACGGATAGAATGTTTTGTAAATAGGTGATATATTATATTTATAGAATGATAATTAATTAATTAATATCATATATATATATATACACATTAATTACATCAATATAAATATCCATTAGAGTTTGTGATGGAAAATGAAACACATCTCTTTGTGGAAGTGGTGGTCCTCACGTACGCACGATTGATGTTTTCATTCTATATAGGGTGGAAAAGAGATAAATAAGGGTATTCCATTGAAATAATAAAAATTCAATATATGGGAGATACTTATGTCCTTATATTTTAATGGTTAGGATAGAATTTAAAGTTGTATAATAAGAAGTAAAATGAAAATGCTCTATTAATATGATTACCTCCTCTTTGAAGAACCTCCTTTGGAACTATCCTCAAAGGCCCTAGGGATGGTATATTAAGGATATTCACACATATATACTGATTATAAGGAAGTTATGAATAGTTTTCTATAAGTTTTTTTCACGCTAAGTGGCTTAAGAATTTTTTTTAAGAGAGGAGAGGTAGTGTCCATATAGAAGAGAGGAGAGGGGTACCCATGTAATTACTTAAATTATTAAAGTAATATAAATTAGTTTTCATGTTCAAGTGGATCTAAATTTTATATATTTAAGATATTTGATGAAGATAAGTATAAATAATCTATTAAAATAACATTTAGACATTTTTTTGTGATTTTTTAACCCATTTCTATTATTTTAAATCCTCATTAACCCTTTTTAATATTACCATGATATCAAATTGTTTAATATTTAGGGGTTAATAATGTTTCTATAAAAGAAAAGTGACCCATAAGTGTAAAATAGTTGATATAATCGACCATATCCAATTAACATGTTCAAATATAATATATTTATGAATTTTAATTAATTTAATAAATTTTTATTTTAGATAAGATTCATTAAATTCATTTTCAGGACTATTCCCATTGTGGAATTTAAAAAAAAAATCAAGAAAATAATGGAATTAGAATAAAAAAATTGAAAAAAATTGAATACATTATATTTTTCCAAAAAACTAATGTAACTCCATAACAAATACAAAATATATTACATTATATGTTTTCTAAAAATAGTTACTTGATTTTTCTACTATTTCCACAAGCACTGTATCAGTATTGCGTAAGAATTTAAGATAATTGTTTCATAAAAAATATTAAATAAAATAAAATCTATTTTTTATTCATATTTAATATAATATTTTATAACAATTCAAAACTTATTTTTATCCCAGTAACAAAATATTATAGAAATTAAAAGTAAGAAACTAACATTTTTGAATTTTCCTTTTCTTAAAATATAATAAAGGTATTCAATAAAAGATATTGGAACCAAAATAAAATATTTTATAAAATTTTATGGGGGTGGTTGAATAAAAATTTTACAATGAAATATACAAAATTTTATGGCTGATTTGTAAGCCTTATATCATATTCTTAACCTTGTTCTACCTATTTTACCCTCACTATGTTGACGAAAAATCTACAAAGGTTACTATTCATTAAGAAAAAAATAAATTTGGGCTATCTACCAAATTTGGACATTATAATTTAAAATTATGAATTTATTTTATCAAATTTAATCCATTTAAGTGAAAAAGTTTACTTTTAGAATAAACTTGCAAAATACAAAGAAAAACGGTTTTCCAGAAAAATGAATTTAAAAAATAGAATTGTTTTTATACAAAAATTAAGAATAATTTCGATTAAAATGTAATTAACTAGATTATTTTTAATTAAAATAAACTAATTAAATCTTAAAATCAATTAAAAATAATATGGAACTTTTTAATTAATTTGATGGAAAGGTTGGTATTTTATAAAATCATTATTCTTTCACTATTCATTGAGAAATTTATCATTTTAGAAGAATTCCAAAACATCACCTTATGATAATTTTTAAATGATGATTTAAAAAACTTATATCATTTTTAAAAAATAAAAATACTAAAAGTTTAATTAATTAATTATAACATTTTCTAAAAAAAATCAATAAAAATCATTGTTAAAGAAAATTGATTTAAGAAGAATAAAATGGCTTCACTAAAAATTTGTGCTTATTCTATAAGAATTAATCCATAAATTTTTATTTAGTAGGAAAATTATAAATATATTTCATAATGTTCTTAATCATATTAGTACCCTCCAATTTAATGGTTACTTTATTGGTCATATTTAAAATAATATAATTTTATGGGTTTTTAAGCTCGGTGTTGTGTGTCATGTATGTTATCGAACATAGTGTTATTTTAAAATATTGGGGTATTAAAATCATGGAACTGATAGATAACCATAATGATCTTCCTTTAAGTGACATGGATGATGATTTCATTAACCTGATGAAACCTCAAGCTAAGGGATATGAGAATGATATATCAATCATTAATTTGAGTTTTTAATGGGGCTATCTACACACACAAGGGTATTGGGAGATGATACTTTCATAAGACCAAGAATTTGAATGACTTCCACTAGTTACTTGTCCATTATTATATTTTATCACTTGAACCCATGTAATATATTATTTTCTATCACATTCTCTAAAGGACAAGAGTATAACTAGAAAACAAAATAAAATTGAACCAAGTCCTAGTGTAGAAAAATAAAGGGACGATGATATAAAAAATTGGTAGACTCTTCAAATCACATGCCTAATATAATATTGGGTGGCCAAATCTAAAAATAGACGGGGACCTGAAAATCAGATTAGGATAGCCTCTAACATAAACATCATCCAAGTGAAGATATACAATTCCAAATCCTTTAGAGGTTTATATTGGAATGCCTTATATTTGAGGGAATAAGCACCTCCTCCACCTTGGGGTGATTAGGATTTAGAAAAATTATATCCCCCATAGAAGTTTTAGAAATAATGAAACTCTTTAATAATGGATCATATAGTAATCACACAGTATTACTACTACAAGACCCTAAATGGGGTTTAATAATTTATATTAAATAAAAGGAATTATTTCATTCCCTATTAAGGATATTTGGTACGTATATAATACATGTGTTTCATCTTGGGGTTTTGGGTCCTAGAATGTGGTGTTTCTAATAACAAGAGACATTATGGATTTTGAGATGATAAAAATGAGTATAATGAAAATTTGTAATTAAAAAATAACTCTTACACTAATTAGTTTTCATTTCTTATTGTAAAAAATATGTATAAGGTTATAGGAATAGAAAAATAATGCTCAACCCAAATCCATTCCACCATGGTTTCTTTTATATAGTGAGGTATTCCATCATCATAAAAGAAACACCAATAAAAATCACCTATACCATAAATCAACATAATGTTTTACAATGAAAGAGGAAGTATAAGTAGTCTCAACTATATAGTCACCGATAGTGGATCTTATCCATTTTAAAAATCCACTAACCAATGAAATAGAATATAGTAGTGATTTTTATACACTATTATATCTCTTAACTAGTACCATAATAAATCTTTATGAGAGAAGATATTAAGGAAAATGTTTTTCTATCGAACATGGATATCAATATAATGTAGGGCCTTCCTATGAGGTATTAATGAAGTTTTTTAAAAACTCAATAAGGCTAATGTGTTGTATTGTCACTTTATTCCCCAATACATTAGTTTTCATGTATCAAAAAATAGGAAACCAATAGAATATAAATTCACCCAATTACACCCATACCAATACATAGTGAGGACCAACACCTTTTCTTTTTCTAATCATAGTGAGATTTATATATTTATTTATAATATAATTACATTGATTGTGATTATATTATCTACCATATAGATGATACACAATTTTATTCACTTGTACTCCTATGGATGGTTCATCATATAGGTACCAAACCCCCAGTAATGTCAATATAAAAATTTTCATTATAGGATAAGGGTATGACTCAAAAATATACACCAAATACAATTTCAATGTCAGCATATATGATCCATGTTTTTATTACAATTTTCACTCAGAATTATTTTATTCAAAAATTTCATCTTCTCATTTAAATGATGTGTCAACATTCTTATATTTTTCTCTTAGGAAATTCATATTTATTTTATGTATGCGTGAACATATTTGAAACCAATGAAATAATCACCAATAATGATCAAAACATAAAAATGTTTTTTATTAGGTTAAAATAATTCATCATAAAAAAATATTTAAATAAATATAAAATCAAATTGATAAATAGACCATAAAATCACAACCCCGTATTTTTTAATCATCCTTTCCCTCTTCAAATATCTATAATATTTCATGAATTTAGTATCCTGTATTACCTAACTCATATTTCATCCATCCAAATTAATAATCATTATGAATAGTTCTATTCCCTAATAATAACACTTAAAATATATACACCAATACATATTTCCCATACTCTAACATCACATGTCAAAAAATTTGTGAAGATCCATTTAATTAGTAAGGACCAACAATGTTATGTGTTGGAACCACCCAGGGAATTTAGAACCATTCATTTTATGAATAGAATTATTTGATAATTGGGCATTATAATGAGGTTCTAAGTGTTTGATAATTATGAAATGGTGATTTGGGATGGGGTTTAAGGCTCGGGTGTTGAATTAGGGATCCATGAGTCCACTAGAGGAGTGGTTGGGGGATTAGGACTGTTGAAAGGTCCAACATCAGCCTATTCACATCATGAATAGGGTATCTAAAATGTGAGTTGGGTTCATGGGGTGGAATGATATGATTTAAGATGTGAAAATTGGACTGGAAGGCTATGCAAAAGAAATCATAGTGTGACATATAGCGTCACATTGTGATAGATGTTGTCAAGGACTAGAAAAGTCTCTCACCTTGAATTTTCATAATATGAAAAATGTTTTCATTCCATTAACTACTGTTGGGACTTATTTTTGGTGTTTTAAAGAGATTGTATTTCTCTAGAATCACTATTCTTGATTCCTTTAAATTATTTATGATGGTTTAAATGGGAATGGAGGTTTTATCT
The DNA here is from genome assembly GCA_963277665.1 of Viscum album. Taxonomy (NCBI): domain Eukaryota; kingdom Viridiplantae; phylum Streptophyta; class Magnoliopsida; order Santalales; family Viscaceae; genus Viscum; species Viscum album. The sequence goes on from OY728140.1 coordinate 130,550,511, forward strand.
TCTAAGAGATCCTCTAATCTCATTCCTTCACGGATCGAAGATCCATTTTTTGGGATGGATCCCTACTGGTAAGACATATCCCTAGAAATCCAATGATGCCTCTTTACAATTTAAATTATTACTAATCAAGGTTTGATCCAAATTAGAGAAATTGAATTGCAGTTCAACTGGATATTGAATGATTTTGATGAGGATGATGAAGTTGTTGATTGCCCTAGAAAGATGAGGTCATGTGGTGATGAACGTGTAATTTTGATGGGAATTTCAATAAAGGTATTTTTTAGGATGAAATATTCTAGATTTTATAATTTAACTATATTAAATTGTTTATTTTTGTGTTTTTCAATTATATTGATTTTACCCGATTTGTGTCAGATGAATGTGACAAACCTTCAAGGGTGGTTAGTTGTGAATCCAGTTAGGCTGTAACATCTAATAAGAATTTCATTGTGTATCCCTTTCAATCAAAATTTTAGGGTTTTCTTATATTCATTTAATTAATTACATTTTTTATTATAATTAATTATTTGCAATTATTTTCCATGATTTAGAAACCCTTGGTGATCGATGGAGGCTGAATGGGGTTGGATAAACTAGAAAAAGTCTTTGGGCATTGATTGTCTAAGAGTTGATTCTATTTGAGGTAGTTTTTCATGTGTACTGCACCCATTGGTTTTATTCATTTTTATTAGAATGTGGAATTAAGTTCTCCACTTTGGGTGAAAAACATAATCTTCATAATTATTTATGAATAATAATTCTAAAATAATTAAAAAGGATTGAGTCTTAATTAATTAATGGAACCATGCCTAATGTAATTGTAAAAAGTTCCTAAGGCCCCTATGTACCCTTATTCCCTAGCTTGATACTGGATATCGACGGTCGATGCCTTATCGCATATGAGTGCCTTATAAAACATAGACACATTGAGGTTTGTTGATGTTCTTCATGATAAATGGAGCCTATGAGACCATTTTTTATGCCTAGATATCTTTTCTGTAGTGTGTATCCCTATAAGACCATGAATGTTGATTATTCCATGAGTATTCTTAGATACCCTGATAGATTGAGTTTCATGTTGATCACATGTGTAGTTGAAATAACCCATGATGACTTACCCTGATCTATATATACATGCACTATTGTTACCTCTATTTTGATATTTTTTTGGAATAGATTGTTGATAATTCTTGATAGCGACCATATGTTTGTGTGTGAGTAGCTCATGAGACCCATTATGATACTTTTTTCAATGAGTGTGTAGGAGTAGGTTATTTCTGTGTTTGCGGATGATCACATGTAATTGATTATTCCTACTATTCTCATGATGAAATGTTATAATATGCCTATATGTATGATCTTACTTATTGTGTGATAAATCATATTGTCTTTTTAGGTATTTTTCAAGTATTAAAATAAGGTGTACTATCATGATATATTTTTCCCTTGAGGGGGGTGTGCATACTGTTTGATGTTGTTGACAATGGACTTGAGTATAGGGTAGACGCATGACATCTTTGAGGCCTTACCCATAGAAGAGGAAGTAGGGGAATGACAGCCTTGTGGCCTAATGTAATACATTAATATGGAATACAATGGACTTGTGGCCTAAAGCGAGGTAGAGTGGGGATACATTGGCCTCATGGCTACACTCGAGTAATGTATAGATAAGATGACTTTGAAGAATGATCTGATTCAGTGCCATCTAACTATTGAGAGGCATGTTTAGTAGCCATTTAGTTTTCTCTTGATCACTTCTGACTTCCATTATGATTATATATCTAGCATGGCGCAAAATCAGGTATGGTCATGGTTTGTACAGGTTTGGTAAGCGCACGACCACTTGGAACATGGTTGATAATTCTTATGTGTTCTTGGTGATATTTTGTTATATTTTTCACTTATGTATTACTTATTTACTTTCTTCTAAGATTATCAGATTCACATATACTAAATATTATTGGTTGGGTGCTAGATCACGTTGGTGGTGTCCTACTAAGATGTACTCACACACTGTATGTGAAGGTATGACACTTTGGGACTTATAAAGCCCTCACTTGTTATAGGAAAAGGTTAGGTTAAGGTTCGAGTTGATCGTCTATTGGGATATCTCACTATGATTTAGGATACTAGGACGAGGTTTGGTATAGAGTTTTAAGTCCTCCTCATACCTTTTTACCTTTATTTATTTGTATACATGATGATCCTAGTGGGAAATCAGATAATGTATTTTTATTTGAATCTTGATTCTATTATTTTTTCATTCATTTATATGGATTGTATTAATTATTTTTTCTTACTTTGTTTATATATTGTTATACTTTTGGTTATTTATTGTTATTGGGAACTTAGATTGAGGGTATAGTCTCCTCATGGTTCCACTCAAGACCCTTGCTTCTAGTTGACAACCTCTAACATATGTGGAGGCACACCTGAGGTCTTGTGTAATTATGGATGAGACCCTATGATTTGGGTTGGGATTTTAAAAAATGATATCAGAGAATGCTATCTTATTTTTCATATTTTTGGGAGTTGGTAGATAGGGTAAATAATAATATATCAAATATTATGATGAAAATTAGATAGGTACATCATAAACACCATTTACAAAGGAATTTCCAATTACTAGGGAATGAGATTTATGTTATTGGGTTTCTCTATTATTATATGTTTTCACCTCATGCGACACACATGGATTTGAGGTTGTGATTTCATAAATATTTGACTCTTGGTCATATCGGCAAGAGGCATCACATGCACCATATTCATAATGAAGGTTTCACATGACATATATACAACTTGTGTGTGATTTTATTGAATCTTATGCATGTATAATTCTAATAATAGGTCATGTGATACTATGGTGTGCTTCACCCCAGTGACGATGGAGAAGGAAATGATGATGGTGATGCGGATACAACCCCATTTTGTAAAAATGTTTTAATGCACTTATTAGATCATTATAAACTATTAATGACCTTAATAAGAACCTTGTTTGAACAGTTAATAGATAAGTCCTGTTAATTAAGGTGACAACTATAGTTTATGTGGAGTTATCCATATATAACCTAGTGACGTGTTGTTTAACCGAACCTAACATCCATGAGTCTCAACATGGTTATGCTAAGGAAAAATACATTGTGGAATTTATTTGTAGATGTACCTAGATGATGTTTTGAAGGTTATAAGACTTAGTGAAACATTGTGTGGGTTTTTGGGATACATTGTGGCCTTAAAAGTGAATCTATAGTTACTATAAGGTTGATGCCATGTATTTATTAGATGTAACTTGAGTGAGCATATTTCTTATAAAGTAATAGTCAAGGTTAATTAAAAAGGGTCATCTTCTTTGATGGAAGTCCCCTTTTCATGTGAGTAACCATTGGAAGGATTATAATAAGGTATTTTTGTGTTTTCTTGAATCTTGGGAGTATGAAGCACCCTGAATGATAGTATTTATGATGTAATGTTGAGTTTTAGAGTGAGGTGGACACACAAAAACTTGATATGACACCCATGATATGGGTGGTTAACAGTGAAACACGGTACCATGGAGTTTCCTTCCTTGAAAAGGTTGTGTTGTGAGTGCTCGAGTTTGGGTAAGTTGGTGCCTTGTGTTATGTGGATATTTGAAAATGTGAGTGAGTCTAGATTTGATAATCATGACTCATGGGGTAATCACTCTATTGAAATAATGAGGGATTTTTTCTTTCCTTTATAGGATAATGATAATGTGTGAGAGTTCATGTAGTTTTTTCATAAGAATGGTTGAATCATTGGAAGTAGGGTAGTGAGCTGGCCTATGAGAAGGTTCTTGGTTCTATGGATGAACCCAATGGATCTCGTGATGGTAGGTAATTGGATAATTTGGTTTAGGGTCACCCTTGGTGTTTTTAATTGGTATATTTGGTATTATGCTTATAGAGTCTAGCTACCCAATGGTTAATTCTCATAGAGTTTATTTATAGTAGAAGACAACATCAATAATGGATCGGGGTACTGTGGTGTGGTTGCCCAGAGGTTTTCATCTATGAGAATGATGTGGATCAAAATAGTGGCTTTAATAAGGGGACAAGACCAATTTGGATAGAGGTCATCACCTATTCCCATGATGCGGGAGGAATTTACAGACATAGTGAATGGATCGTTGAATGCAATGGATAACATTTTAAACAATCTAGTTTTGAGAATTGATTAGTGTGTTACATTGATATCGACTCAATGAATGACCATTATTAGTCATTGTGTTCAATGATAAAATAATGAGTTTTTAGGTCAACTAATGTAAGAATTGCGGAGTGAAAAATAAGGATACTTCTATGTTGTGGATCATTAACCCATCACATTTGAAAATGACCTCTCATGTGAGAAGGTTTGTTGTCTATGAAAGACTAACTATTGGACGATCATGGAGACTTAAGAATACTATTATGTAGTGAGCCCAAGAGTATCTGGTTGCACACTGTATTTATGAAGTTTTATTAAGATGTAACATAAGATGAAAACCATATGTAGGATTTGGACTCAGAAGAAAATAGAATTCATCTATACGAGAGTCAGATCATTGGGGCATTAAATCACAGTTAGGATCCTTGTGGTTGGTGAAATATGTTGATGAATCAACTAGAGAAATTCCTTCAGTGTGAGTTGAAAATTTTGTAAGTATGTTGGATATATTTAATGATTTCTTTGAGTTTTAATGCATCGTCATCAGTGGCTTAATGGGTGTTAGTTTCCAAGGTTAGGGAACTTTGTAAGTAGATGACTTGAAATGTGCTGATAGGTTTTCTGGATAGACCTAAATGTGGTAGGTTGGAACCACATAGATCTTGTCATTTTGGTAATGATTGTTGTAGTTAAAAATAAATTGGGAGCTTTTGGGAAAGGTCAACATGCTTTAGTTAATGTATATTGGTGAGACTCATTGGCTTTTTTTTAAATGGCGAATGAAGTTTTCATATTTAATTTTAACTATTGTTTAGATTGAAATTCTTTATGGGTTTGAAACCTGGTTTCCTTATAAATTTGAGATGGTGTATTATGTGATTAAATTTTTCCATGTAATGTTATAGGGGGTATAACCGAGTTTCAATAAATGTTTTAGTGGGTGAACCATGGGAAATATTTTATGTTTCCTTTAAGGAAAAAATCCTTAAACATTATGGGAAAGTGGTGTTATAGTGCATGGAACAACCAAGGCCATGTGTGTCGGGCCTTTAGTGGAAATGATGGGTTGAAGGTAAGTGTTTATTTTTAGGATGTGTATGTGGCATGACTGAATGTTTTGGGGGAATTTTTTCCAAAGGAGTTATAATATATATTATTTCTTAATTTTTTACTTGGTAGATGAGAGTCGTTTTTGGAATGTCATTTAAAACATTATTAGTGGGTCAGTAGACCATTGGTTTGGCATTTCAAGTGATTCATATGGTTGGGAGAACCATAGTTTAGGAATCATCCTTAGAAAGTGCATTATCATAGTGGTATCACCATAGGTTTGCAATATTATGGTACATGACACTATAAATACTAGTATAGACAGGTGTGGTGAGTGTTGTCCCATTTTCCATATGGATTACAGTGACCATTTTTCTCTACTACTAGTTTTTGTCATTGGATAAGTGCATCAATAGAGTGATGGGTGTTTAAGAGTGGTAGAATATTTGAGTAAGTGCTTGTAATTTTTTGATGGAACTTGGATAAATCCTTGTGGATTATGATCATGGAATATTCAAAGGCCCGTTTCATTTTCTAACAAAACTTCTCAAGGGTAAGAACTATTAGGGTGGGGAGATTATAATTCCATATTCCATTACATTTTGTAATCTCTTGGGGGATTTTGAACCTTTTATGTACCGAATTAAACTTTCAACAATCAGGAATCATAATGAGGATAAGAGTGTTTGAACATTTCAAAATGATGTTTTAGATGGGTTTTAAGGATTATTTGATGAATCGAGGGTCTAGGAGATCATCAAAGGAGTGTTCAGGGGCCTAAGAATAATGAAAGGTGACGTAACAACCTATTCATGTCATGAATAGGTTATTCAAAATGTGAGGTGGGTTCATGGGGTGTCCCAAGAAGTTTTATGATATTAAAATGGGTAAGGGAGGCTATGATTATGGAATCATGGTATGAAATATTGTGTTACACCGTGAATCATGTTGTTTAGGTCAAGAATAAAATTTACCCCAAATTTTCATGATGTGAAAAATGTTTTCACACTGTGAACTACTACTGAAAATTATTTTTGTCGTTTTAAATGCATGAGATTTTTCCAAAAACCCTATTATTAATTTCCCAAAATTCCCATAAGGGGGTTTGGATGGGAATGGAGGTTTTGGATTCTAGGATCTCCCCTGATCTCATTCCTTCAATGATAGAAGAACCTTTTATAGTGACAGATCCCAATTGGTATGTCTAAGACCTTAAAATGGCTTGACGTATCTTTCCTCTTTGAATTAATATTGATTGTTAGTTGATCCAATTTAATTAAATTGGACGGAAATTCCAATGAATCTTGAATAATTTTTCTGAGGATAGTGATGTTGTTGATCATCTTGGAAAGAGGATGTCACATGATGAATAATACACACTGTTTATAGAAATATTTGTAAAGGTATATCACCAGTTGAAATACTCATGTTTTTTTAATTAAATTACATTAAATTAGTTTTAATTTTTTTTTCGTGGGATATGGATTTTCTTGATTGGTGTCAGATGAAAGTGATGGAATTTTTGTGGGTGGTTAGTTGTGGTATTGGCAACTTCCTAACATCCAGTAAGTCTTTAGACATGTATTTATTTCACCCCAGTTGTAATTTTTTCTTATATTAATTTAATTGATTATATTTTTTATTTAATTTTATATTTTTAATGCTTTGGAAAGAGTTAGAAACCTATGATGATCAATGGAGTCTGAATATACTTGGATGACTCCAAAAAAAGATATTGGGATTTTCTTAGCTTAAAGAGGACACTATTTGAGTTAGGTAGTCTCATGTACTATACCCTTTTGTATTTATGATCGTTTAATGAAATATGGTATGATTCTTTCCACCTAGCATGAAAAAAGTTATTTTTATATTTATTTATAAATAATAATATTTCTTAATTAATTAATGAGGCCCATGTCTTAATTAATTAAAGGAACCGTGCCTAATGTAATTTGAAGAAGATCCAAGGGCCTCAATGGACCCTTGTTTATTACATTGATATTGTCCACCAATGCGTGAGGCCTGATCACATATGAGTTCCCTAGACTAAATGGACACATTGAGGTGTATTGATGGGCTACCTGAGACCCAGACCCCATGAGTCCATGTTTGATGCTAGATCACATGTTTATTCTAAGTGTAGACCTTTGATACTATGTATGTTTATTATTTTATTAGTACTAATTAATATCCTAATAGACTATGTTTTATTTTGATCACGTTTTTAGTTGTTATAACTCATGATGAATTTCAATGATCTATTAATATTTTCACTCTTGTTTCCTTGATGTGATATCTATTTTTATAATATGTTAACCATGATGGAACCAAGGCTGTTATTTTCTAGAAATGGATTATGGTTTTTTTTCTTAGCTCCTCAAATGGAAGATCAACGAGTTTTTAAGGATAGTGATCCTACAGTTCATACTGACTGCAGTTTTGACTATGGCGTTGTTTCTCAGTGTTTGCAAAATTTTTGGGTCCAAAAATTGGAGAATGAGGGACAGTGTTTTTGGAAAAGGAAGTTGTGTGAAAGACTGGATGTGAATATAAATTTTATGTTCAAGTTGAGTTCCAGGTTTAGCAAACCAAAATATAGAAAATAAAATAATCATGTGAAAGATTTCTTTTTTTGCAGGAAATAAGGTTTTTTCATGCCTAGGAAATAAATATTAAGTGAATGACATGAAAGAGTTTTACACACCCAATGTGATTTCAAAAATATTTTTATGTGCTTGGGGGGGATATTTCACATAGTATTTTTGAGGCCTATAAATAAGATGCTACCCCCATATAAGACATAGAACTTTTCCAACAAAGATCTGGTGTCTCTATTATAAGAAAGGGTTGCACACAGAAGACTTACATGTGGTAAATCTTATGAGAAGAATGATCCTTGATTCCATCATGACCAAGTGAATCTCATGGTGTGGTTTCAAGAAGGATATGGGTTGAGAAAAATACATCTTACATGATAATCCCAAAACATGCGTATATGAGAAGGTGTTGTGCATAAGAGCTGAGTTGAGCTTATATTTTTGAATATATGGATTATTTGATCAGTTCTTTCAAGTGAATCAATTTTGGACATATATGTGAGAATAGTATAATGCTATATAGGGACAAAGACTTTATTGTAATTCATTGAAGTGAACTTCATGTTGACAAACTATGATAGACTTCTATCAAAGCAGTGATCTAGGGGGAGTCGACGGAAGTGTTCTGTGGGACACAATGATCTATCCCTAAAATCTTGTAAAAGTAGTGTGTTTGGAACAGAGTGACTCTGTCAAAATTTCTATATTCCACATCTAGTGAATATTAGTGGATTTAGGTATGATTGAAAATATATGAGTGTATGGTCCATGGACCAGCCCTTAGTGGTGAGCCAAATAAAATTGTTGGGTTTTCCTTCTACGTGGGAATGTTTAAATTACTACACATTACCAATAGACAGGTTTAACAGGTTCCTACCAATGTGGGAACAAGATATATCACCTTAGAAGAAACATTTGACACCCTGATTCACCCCTCCCCTCTGAGGGTGTTTTGGGGTCCTTCAAACCATGCTTGATAGTGATCGCATGTTGGTGTGTGGGTAGCCTATGAGATCTATTATGATCTTTTTTTCGTGGTTATTCTGGCATAACTTATTTCCATGTATGATGATGATCACATGTACATGATTATTTCTACTATTTTCATGATGATATGATATCCACTGCCTTGTTGTGTGATATAACATATTTCCATTGGAGTTATTTTTATAGTATGTAAAGGTATTTGAACCATTGTGATATGGTTATCCCTTGAGGGGGAATGTGCATGGATAACACATTGGTGATGAGGACCTGAGTATAGGGTAGGGGCATGTCAATATTGAAGCCTAACCTATGGTATAGGTAGTAGGGATATCATGTCCTTATGGCCTAAACTGTGACACCATTCAAGGAAATGGTGGCCCTGTGGCCTGTCCCAAAGTAGATTTATGATATGACTACCTTGTGACCAAACCCGAGGTAGTGTTGGGATGAGGAAACCTTGAGGACTAATCCCACTCTGTTCTATGTGACTACTAAGAGGCTTGTTTGGTAGTCTTGTGACTAGATCCAGATCAATTCAAACTTCTATTATTATCCTTCTAGAAAAGTTTATAAGAAATTATGGTCAGGGGTTGCAGTGGCTTGGTAAGTTCACGATCACTGAAATGTGGTTGATAATGGTTGTGTGTGCTTAGTGATATTCCTCTATGTTGCATAGTTATGTAAGGAATATTTACTTTCTACTGAGATTATCACATTAATGTACACTACTTATTACCTATTAGCTACTGCACCACATTGGTGATATCATACTAAGTTATACTCACTCCCTATTCAGGTGTCCATGACACTTGGGTAACGGAACATCCCTCACTTGTTGCAGATAAAGGTTGGGTTGAGGCCTAGGTCTATCATATACAAGGATATATTTCTTTGAGTGTTGAGAATGATAATATTTGATGACTATAATTTCATACCCTCCTTGTACTTTTTTAAATTTATTTATTTGTACACATGATTGACCTAGTGGATGATTAGTTGTAATATCTTTGTTTGAATCTTGACTCTGTTGTTTTTGCATTCACTCATAAAAATTGTAAGTGCTTATATTCCTATTACACTAATTTTTTAATGATATAATTTTAGTTATTAGTTTAAATTTTTTACTTTCATTAAGGGTATATTCTCCCAATGGTTCCACTTGAGACCATCACCACTAGTTGGCTGCTTCTAGTATACGAGGAGGTGTGTATGGGTTCATGTGGAATTCAGGATTTGACTCGATGATTCATATCATGAAGTTATATAACCATCATTACCTCAAAATTTTATCTTATATAGTCATGTTTGACCACACTGTGTCTCTAACCCTTAATCTCAACATAAAATATTAATCAACTATGTAGTGATTTAAAAGAATGTAGTACTTCCCTTTAATACTCCAATTAATTAAACCTAAAGTTGAATATTTTATCATGTTATATTCCCAAATATTATATCCATGATTAATTACATCACATAACTATACTAAGATATCTGAATTTTACTCCAAATAATGAATACAAATTAGTTCTATGGTACATCTTCTGTTACTAGAACAAAAAATAAACCATTTTACCAATATAATGTTATAAGTATAACTTATAACTAAATAAACAATAAATTATCATACTCTTTATATAGATTCCAAAATTTTAATTAGAGACCATCCAAGGCCCCTCATATTTTATAACACAACCAAAAAAATATTTTAGAGTCTCATTTACATTGTTAATACATCGATTACAAATCAATATAGTCAATAGGCTTCCAAAAAGCCTAACTCTCTCATATAAATCATTTGATATAGTCCTATTTTTCTATAAATATTATATTTTATTATTTTTAACCCTATAATGATTTGTTTTATTCACATTATGTTTACTACTAGTGCCCTTCTATTTTGTCAATAGTGAAAAACACATCAAATTATTAATTATATTGGAGACAAAATATGTTTTTACAATAAAAGATAACTCAAAAATAATAATGGAACAATATATCATCAATCTTACAATTTGACTAAATCTATTAAAAATTAAAAATAAATGATATCTCCTAAAACACATGATTAATTATTAAAATGATGAATCATTTATTACGGCCAATATTACCTTTACAACGTGAAACTCATTACCATAGATAATTCATCAAGAAAATGTTTAACAATATGAGTGTAGCCTAAATTATCCTAGAAAAGTTAAAATAAATGCGTGTAAGGGATCCCTTATTTGATCTATATGAATAATATGGAGAAAATTGATGTTTTAAATAAAATTCACAAAAATTAACTAATGTTTCCCAACTTAAATATCAGGTAAAAATTCTCTATCTGAATCACATTTCATACCCATTGGGAATCCAATATAAATATTTTCTATATCTAATATCTTATTATCCCACTAAGACTTTTGGAGAATCCACCGGAGTTATAGTGTCATTTTTTTATGCTTTATTGAGTTCACTACTAAAATTATTTAACAATTTTAAACTATTAGTCTCTACCAACTCCCTTCCAAAAAAGATCATTTTATCAATTCTAACCTCATGAATTTTATTTGAAAAAATAATGTAATTAATTAGTTCATCAATAAAATTTCCATTCATGGTTGAACACCAACAGGATGTGTGCATTATTTGAGGGCATGTGTAAGAGGACACAATTCATTATTGAGAAATATATTTATGGTTTTTAGGATAACTATATGATTTCCCATACTTGAAGTATCAATGTGTTATGGTAGCATAAGAGTTACTCTTTAATTTAATTGAAAAAGGTTCTCCAGATACTTGTTATGAGATGATATTGAGGTTTATGATAAAAACATAAGTGGTGTTATGTTATTTTCATTGATGGTTGATCTTTTAAAAATGATTTTATATCCAATTTTAGAGATATAATATTTTTTATTAAACATTTTTCCTCTCTTAAATTTCATATTTTTTAATTATTATGATGATCTTGATTATATCCATGATATTTTTTGCATTGGATATTGGTGGAATGTGAGATAATTGATGTGATATGTAAGATCCAAATGATTTATTTGATTTAGGTTTTTATCTTTAGGTGCATATTTCATTATTAACTAGTAGTAGGTTAAATATTATCGTCTTTTTTATAAGATGTGAGTTGAATGACCTCCGATAAAACATCGAATTGATATGAGATAATGTCTTTTAATCATTGATAAGGTATAAATTAAAGTATCTATATCATTTGAATCATTTTATAATGTTCTTAAGGATTATATATAACTATGTAATGGTTTTTTGGGATGTATAAAGGTAATAGTGATGGGATATTGAGGATCATAAAAATGCTTATGAATTTCTTATTAAAAATTAGAAGTGGATATATTTATAATAATTCAAAAAAAATAAATGTAGTAGCAAACCTATTCACTTGAATTGGGATTTTGGGCCAATTAATTAGACCTATGGGCCACAGGGTCTTCAGGCCATCAAAGGACTTTAGGACATAGGGCCTCTATGACATTATCAATGGAGGGCCCTTAGAATAAAAGGAATCCTAGTTAACACAAGTTGGTATAAGGTGGAGTGACTGGGACCAAGTGATTTGGTCATTACATCAAAAAGGCAGTGTGGGTAGGCACTCCCATGTGGGTGGCCTCAAATATAGGGATAGATGTGTGGTAGGTTATCATTCAACCTTCTATCCCCATGGACTGCTGATGTGGGATAGAGGGGTATCTTTCCAGGTGATCATATACACCTGGGAATGACATGAGGATACAAAGTAACATGCAGGTAATGCAAGCGAGGTATGTGCAAGCATCACCGAGTTGAAAACTTAAAATAAAGATAGGTGTGACGAAAACTATTATCCATCTGTCCTACCACACAATTGATAGAAAGGGTACCCTTCCATGATGTTTCAATTTGGTATGAAACAACAATTCATGGAAGGGGTAATGAAACTCATAGACTGGGATCATGGTATGATGATTATTGGAAGGGGGAAGTGTAACATATGACTTGTAACATAGCATGATACAAAATACTAACTCAAGGTATTTGGTACATTTTTATGCCTTCATTATACATGGAATTTTTGCCACGTTTTATTAGGCCTATGGGCCACTTTTTCTTCAAGTGATCTATGTGTTACCTCTCATCCAAGTTAAAAAATAGGAGTTTCTATCCTAATAAAAAGGGGCATTATACCCAAACTATTTAAATGAAGTATAATTGTTTTTTATCCAATATAGTTAATGATCTGTGATCAATTATGATTTTGTTTTGATTCAACTTATTTGGTTGTTATTTTCAATTTTTATGTGGTACAGAATGTAGAAACCTAGTTAAGACTACTTCAAACATTATTGCAAAGGTATCTATTAAGCAGTTTACAATTTTTAAAAATTATTATATTGACATGTGTATGTAAAGAAAGCACGTGAATTTATTTCTCCATTTAATTTTTACATCTATGATATAATCCTCTTAATGTTTTGGGACAATGAGATAATAGTATCCTATGGTAGGAAATTTATTATATCATGTTTTAGATGTTTATATTTCTTATAGTATTTTAAATCATATATTGTTTCCAATGAAGTTTTTGTAGATATGAGAAATCATTTCTCATTATATTGGTGCATAATTGAATTAAAATTGAAGAGACTCTGATACATTTGAGAATGATATCATATTCTTAGGAATATTAAAATATTATGTAGATAAATGATTTTTTTAGATGTGTGGTCATCTTTTATATAGGACCTTATTAAAAATAAAATGTCCTAGATATATTTGACATTGTTATTTTCACATCATTTTTTTATTATTTTTACTTCTTCAAATATTTTTATGATAAATGGTGGCCTGGATAGTGCATGATGATTTAGAATAAAATCAATAATGATAATGGTTATTTAATATTATATATATACATTATCATATAGTGTTAGATGTATGTCACGGAACCCAATGGTGATGTCCTATTGGGTTTCATAATGACACCATGTATATACGCCCAGGTGGTTTTGTATACTATAATATTAGGGAACCATATAATGGGATTTTCCCAGCACCAAGTGGAAGAGAATGATAGGTACCGTGGGGAGACAATGAAAATAAAATTAAATACTCTTAGATATTTTTATAGTATATCTGATTATATTATCTTCCTTTTTATATAATATATATTGATTAAACTTCTATAGAGATACATATTTAATTTACACTATATTGATGGAATATTAGTTTATTTTTTTTCTATTAGATGTGATACTTAAATTAAATGCAGTAAAATATGATTTCATATTATTATTTTCTTTGATCAATGGTTTTTTTAACAGCATTAGTTTAATTTGGCATGATACCAAGGGAATAATGTACCAATTTTATTGTATATATTAACCACTAGATATACACCTCTTTCATATTAGGATATGTGCTAGAGGGCATGTATAAATCTTGATCAATATTGATTGATTAGTTTGGGGAATTACAAAATTGTTTCAGAGACCATATTTTTTAACATATTATTTAGGGACATTGTATATTTGATATATGATGACATTCCCTAAAATTGAAATCTATTCATTGTTTTTATATGTTTTTATATGTTTCACACTATATTTATCAGGATAATCAGATTAATGTTATTTGATTTAGTTATTTTTATCAAATTATTTTCTAATGTTATAATTAAGTTTATGATCTGTTAATATTTCTCATTTCATAGGTTTTTAAAATTGATTGAGTATATATATCATTTAGGAAAGTAGTTTCACATATCATGATCAAGCTTGATTTTAATTATTAATGATATTTTATAAAATATAAGTTAATTTAATTTCAAAAAATATTGGTTATTTTATAATGAATAACATATTGATTTAATTTAATTGATTAAAAACATGACATTTTACTTGATTAACACATTGATATAACTATGATATTTGAATCTGTAAAAGTATTTTGAGATTAGTCTTATGCTATGTAATTGATTATTGTATAATATTTATCTTTTTAATAGATTCATCAAGAGTGACTAATAGGGTGATTTATTTATTATAGTATAAAGAGTCCAAGGTAGAGTAAGGTTTCTACGTGAGACTATTTTTAATAATTTTTAAATTTTTTTATTATTTAAACTACATTACAATAATATATATGTATGTTATAAAATCTTAAAAAATCATCCCTTAGTGACATCACCTAAAACCATAGAAGTAAATTTTGATCTGAAGATTGACAAATATCTTATTACATATCTAGATAATATTGAGGGTGAATCTGAACATGATCTTGGAAATGTTTCAGTATTTTTGAACACTAATTCTATTCATGAAGGAGTGATTATCCATGTTATGATTAGAGACAAAGGTGTATAGTTATATGAGAATACTATAATAGATATAATATTGGATTTTTAAATGTAACATCCTTTTTCTGTACATATAAATAGATTTTAAAAGGATGACAATGTATGGAATTTTATAATCCAAAGTAGATTTGTGATTATCAAGAAACTATTGATAAAATGAGTGAAGTTAGTTATGTTTCATCATCAAGATCATTGTAAGAGATAGCAGGGTGTAATGGTAGTAGTGATTATCCATGATTTCATTTTAATTAAGACTTCATGGAACTTTATGTCTATAATTTCTTTCTTTAGTATCTAAGGATTTATTAGGAATAATTTTCCATCGAATTACTTAAGAAAGAATAGTCATAAACAAATTATTCTACATGATTTTCTAATTTCTTCAGCTTTAAGTTATTCTTATAAAAAATTATTCCAAAGATGTCCATTAATTTGAGAAAAATATTTATGAATATTGTATATATAAAGTGAGGATATTTATTCTCACATTATTCTTGGAGGTGGGTTTAAGTGATCTTACTTATGAGAAGATCCTTGTTTGTGATGGGGTAGTGGTTTTATTTTCTCTAATAAATGGTCTAATATGTGTTCCCTCTAGTTGGTTAAATAAAATATCTCCCATTATCTAAAAAGAGATATATGATCAAATATGGATGGGCTGAAATAATTGGTTCGGGTAAACAACAGGTGCTTCAGTTACTCCTTTAGGTAGACCTCTTGAGATATTTTTCACTGTCACAGGGAACAACATACATAAGTATCCTTTTAGATTCAATCAAATAAATTTTATACCATTAATATAATGACACAACTACAATTCTATTATATGAGTATAGTGAAACAAGGTTGATGGAGACACATATAGGGTAGACTTTCTTTTTTAGCATGGATAGGGAGTTTTAATTGGTGAGATAATAAATATGTTCTTGGGACTTTAGAACATAGTGGTGTTATAGGAACTTAGAAGTGAAAATTTTGATGCCTAAGGGGAATGTTTCTTAGAGTATTCTTATATAACGTAGTAAGGGTTTTGGATATGATAATAGTATAATTTATTATAGTAGATTAGTTTCAATTAGAGGGGGCGATAGGCCCTTTAATGGATATAGGTTTGTTTCTAGTTCATAATATTCTATCAATTATTTTATTTGATAGAGTATAGAATCATTCTATTGTCTAAACACATCTAGTATCTAGTCAGTAATTTCAGTTGGATAATTCCCATAGAAACTTAAATCTATATATTCCCTTTTAAAAGAAACAAGATCATTTATAGAGGTTTCCTATATATTCCATAGTTTTTTGAGGATATCAAGACTTATGATCATGCATCATTATAATATTACAAAAATTAATGTTATATTCATAGTGGATTAAAAGACATAATTATGGTCCTCTATTGATTGTTTTATAAATAACATTTCATTAAAATCACACATAGATGGTGAGAATATATTATTATTTTATTGAGACATCAATGAAATTACTGATAGTTCTAAATATCGATAGTCAATAGCCATTACTTTATTAATAGAAATGGAATAATCTTGGTTGCAGATTAAGTGATGGTTTGAACTAATTTCCTATTATTTGTGGATAATTTTAGGGACTTATTATATAATGAAATTAATGAATTATATATCGATCCAAATATAACATACATGATTTATTAGATGTTAGGTTTATTGTCAATATCTTCAACCTCATAGTATATTCATTACTATAGATATTACTTATTCAAATGTGGATTATGGGGAAATTATTCAAGATTTGATTTCAAATTTATCTTTGATAGGGATGGAATCTATGATTGGTGACCTAATGTATGTTTCATTGAGGATGATAATGTCATTATTCGTTTCAATAACATGGTGATGGTTCATATTTATATAATTATGGAGTATAAGGGGAACTATTAAAACCATTTGATTGTATATTCTCCCTAGATTGATAAATATATACCTTAATATAACGTTTTTCTTAGTTGTCATAGGATAAGGATTTAGATCTAATTTTACATAAGTAATTTTATCACCTGGTAGAGCGTGAAGACAAAGAAATAATGACCAAGAGGGATATATTAGACACTTCCACCATCATCTTCGATATATGATGAGATTACTATAGACTTAATCATGTAGATTCCATGAAAAATAAAGGTTTGAGATGTGGAATGTGATATAGTTGATCTAATGATGTATGACTATCATTTCATGCCCATCTAAGAGACTCTATTAGTGGCAGAGTTAGGTAAGATATACGTATGGGATATTTTACATCTATATAGTATATGTAAATTAATTATATAAAATCAATACTATGGGTTCAAATCATTATTATAGAAGTTATTATAGATACAAATTGGAACTCATTTAAATATATGTAATGCATGTCACCTATGAGTTTTTACGTAGTTTGATTGGATGAATACTATAATTAAGGATATATGTAAATATTAAATACATTGAAAACTAGTGGAGCATGGAATAAACATATTTAATCTATTAATATTTTTTTTAATAATACATATAAGGATTTGATGCATATGGTTATTTATAAAGCCTTATATAATAAACCATACCACTCACCATGATGTTGATTTTTGGTGGAAGAGTCAATGATTGTCACTCTATTATTTGTATAGGATTCCACTATGAGGGTAAAAATAATTCACATGTTTCTCATCAATAGATAAAAATAAAACACTTGTATATTGACTTATAACATCCTGTTTCTGTTTTCTGGTATTGATAAACCCCCCCTCTTGTTTGAGCTTTGGTTGGATTTCTTTTGGTGTCGTTCCAAGTGAATTTATGAGAATTATAGAGGTTTTTAGGAAGTGGCATAGTTTATCCACGACCTTCACACATTTAGGAAAAAATATGCACAAGATCCATGGTTAGATAGTAGGCTCTTCATGGCCTAACATAGTTTTACCTAAGCATGCACAGCTTCCCAGGAAGCCCTGAGGATGGCATTTTTAAGATCAGAAATTATAATTAAAATTCCCCAAGCCCCTATTTTTAGTCCCAAAAGGGTCTCCTTCAACCCTATTCTATTTCTCCCTTCCCTAGAGCTCCCAAGGGTATGTTTCTGTGCCTCTAACCCCTCTCGAATATGAGCTAAATCATGAGGAACAAACTTTGATTTCAATATGATTAGTTTTCTTCTCTAGTTCCCTAACTCTTTAATTTTCCCTCTTTCTCCTTAGGGTTCCATAGATCTCGGTATTTATTTTTGGATCTAATATCCCTTGTTTTGGGATATTAAACCTACGTTTGATTCCCATTTATGTGATCATTACTCTTCATGGACAAATTTCAATTGAGGTTTGGTGTTGTGAGATCTGTTGTTTCGGTATGTGGTTCGGTTATGATGCCCAATTTTTATTGAATATATTTGCTTTTATTAAAATTCAATTTTTTATATTTAAAGGAAATTTTTTAGATTTGAATCAAATGGATTTCAATCCTTTTGTTACAAAAAATTAAATTCTCATGAATTGGGGTTTTTGAGGAAAAAATGGGGTTTTGGCTTGGAATTTGAATTTGGTGAGATTTAAATTGCTTAATTTAAATTTTTTTATGGGAATTGAATCAATTGAAATTTTTATTTTAATTGAATAAAAATTACTTGATGGTATGTTTTTTAAAAATCCCAATTCAAATGATTTGTGGGTTTGGGATGAAAATTATGGAATTGTTTGATTTGGTTTCGAATCTCAGTTTTGTGAAAAATGTATTAAAACGTTTTGATGGAAACCTTGGGGTATCATCTTGGTGAAAAGGCATCTTTTGGATTAAAAACCCATTATGGATTTTAAATAAAAAATTGGAATATTTGAAATGGACAATGGGATGAATTGCATTTTTTTTATAAAATTAATTTCCCATCGTGGATTTGTACTTGAGCACATGCAAGTCTTAGGTAGTTAGTGAGTTATTTGGGGTGGAAAGTTATGATTATAAAACATTATAAAACATCATATAATCACATCCCATTCCTTAGGTGATGGTGATGAATCCCTTTACCTTAGGCCTAAAGGGGTGTATGTTCATACTTTTCCATTCACAGTGTTGGATCCCTATAGTCTAGACTATCATACCTATGTTGTGAATGAACATGTTTCTTTCTTATTTGTATTTGGAATGTATACGTATTCCATTATTGCAGACTATTTTATATTCCTTGAGAATTTATATAAATATTTTATAAAAGTGTTTATTTAAACCATTTGTGATAATTTCTATTTATGCAAAGTATTCTTTGATTAAAAGAAAAATCAATATTTTGAAATGTTTTCCATCATTTGAAATGTATAGAATGATTTGATATATATATTTCCATATTTTAAATTGTAGAGAATTATTTTTTTAAATATGCTTTGTTAATTCCAAACCTGTTTGTTTTAAAATTGAATGAACATTCTGGTTAAATTTATATTGGAATCTATTATAAAATCTTTGGGTGGAATCCTACTGGTCTTTGGCTTGCACCCTATATGTGACTTTGGGTGTTTGTAGATTTTCTCCTTCTATTTTTGAGCAAAAGAAATGGATCTCTTAGTGGTGGATCCTGCTACTGAACTTTGGTCTTGGTGATTTGCATTATTAGTGACTTTAGGTTGTTTTCCCCCTTTAGTACTTCAGGTGTAGTACATTGGCGATTGTTCCTGTTTAAATTTGTGTACTTTACTCCTAGTGGATTTTTCCTTTTATCTGCATACTATCTTGTTTTCTGTTCTTTCTGCATTGTTGGTGGAAAAATAATTCCCACGTTTAGTTTGCATGATTCTTGGTGCAAGTCACTGACCCATAGGGATCAAAAACACCCTTCGGGATATGTCCAGAACGAATTGGTTATTGGGTTACCAGGGTACTCGGGTTGGTCTGTGTAGAAGTGGTATCAGAGCACCATGTTGAGATTTTTTCTTGAAGCCAGTATGAATTGTGAAATCTTATTGGGATATAAGAGGTAGTTACGATTGATTTTCTGGCCAGATCTCACCGTAATGAGCCTTATGTCACCCAGGGTGGTAAGGGAAATATGTCATGTGGTTTAGTTCTAATATTTTCCATATTTTGATCTGAATAGCTAGAAATGAAAATCTTGTACATTATATTTGTTGGGATTAGTTTCCATATTTGCTCAATTTGATCATTTCCTATTGTATTAATTATTATTTGCTGATGTTTTGTCGCATCATGCCTCTGAGAAGACATGTGAATCAGACCTAGGAGGTAGCTACAGCTGAGCCTAAGTGTGATAAAATCATTTTTTGGATCTAAATATGTTTAAGGTGATTGTGCGCACTGCCCATGCTCTGGGACAGGAACCACCTTCTGTTCCCATTCAAGCTCCCGTTGTGGAACCTCAAAGGGAACTCCTCAAGATTTGTTATTAAGAGTTAATTAACCAAAAAACATCACCATCTAAGGGATAAAATGACCCTAAAGATTTTGAGGGGTGGTTGAGTAGTTTGGAATGCTTATCTGGGTTTTTGAACACACGTGAGGAGATAAAGGTAAAGTGTGCCACATTCGTGCTGGAAGGATTGAGAAGAAGATGGTGGGAAACTATGGTGACATCGAAGAAACATGAAGGATTAGAGTGGAAAGAATAAAAAGTTTTTCTCACCGACCAATTATATCTAGATTTGATGTTGTTGGAAATGTCTACAATGTTTTTTAGACTCGAGAAGGCTGACAGGTATGTGGCAGAGTATGGAAACTGTTTTGCTGAGCGTGTGCACTTCTCACCTAATATTATGTCGAATGAGAGGATGAAGGCTAGAAGGTTTGAGTTGGGACTTTGTCAGGATATTGATTCTCTAGTTTTATTATATAATTTGTCATCTTATGCTGATGTACTGGATAGAGAACTAATGGTTGAGATGGACCTGGCTGGTAGGTCAGGGTTTTCAGTATTTGTTTCTCTTAGTGGAAGTGTGAGTTCCTTCAAGGGAAAAAGGAAGAATGATGATTCTCATGGAATTTATCAAAGATATTTTTTTTCTAAACCTCTTATTATACTAGTTATTGTTCATTTTAATTGTTACTAGTGTGGAAAGCTAGGGCATTATAAGAAGGTTTTCAATGAGGCACCAAAGAATTATGGCTCCTGCAGGCATTCAGGGATCTTGCAGAGGTTCTGCCATATTTATTCCACTCCGCGCAGTGGTAAATGATCATCATATTCTCCTAAAAATATGGTTAAATCATATACATCACGTGAAAATGGGATCAATCCATAGTAATATGTAATTAAGATTCTTCACATAGTGGAAGAGTCTTCAGAGGAAGCAAAAATGGGTCGAACGACCGTGAGAGGTACCACCACTAAAGCTTCATCATTAGTGACTTGTTTGTTTGATTTAGGGGAATCTAATTAATTTATTTCAACTCATGCTATTAATCTACTTAATCTTCCTATGGAGATTTTGTCTTGTGCAACAGATATTATGACACCCCATGGTATAAATAGAGAGCAGGGTCTTTGTAGTCCCTCTTGTGTTTTCTGTTTATTAGATATTGATTTAGCATGGACCTCTCTAGTTATCAATATTAAATCTTTTGAAATCATCTTTAGGATCAATTGGATCATTTACAATAAATCCTTTTTTGATTTCTACCTTCAATGGGTCTCCTTCACTACACTCGGTGGTGTGTCTTTCATTTTTCAAGGAGAATGTGACCCAAGGCTGAGCAGGGTCAGAACTTATTATCCAGAGTTGGGGAAAGTAATATTAGCCTTTTCCTTTGAATTGGAGTGGGAATCATTGAGTGGGGATCTCTCTCCAGTCATCATTGAGTTTCTTGATGTGTTTCCTTCTGAATTATCTGGTTTTCCACCGGTAAGAGAGGTTGAATTTTCCATTGACTTGATACCTGGTAATCGACCAATATCTATTTCCACTTACCACATGGCACCAACTGAATTAAAAAAGATGAATTCATAATTGGAAGATCCTATTCAGGAAGGATTTATATACCTAATCATGTCACCCAAGGAAATACTGGTTCTCTTTTCCAGGAAGGCTAATGGTTCACTCCGGCTTTTCATTGATTACCGAAAGAGCAGTTGATTAACAGTAAAGAAAAAGTATATGTTGTCACAGATTGATGATTTTTTTGATCAATTGAAGGGGGGAAAGTGGTTCTTGAAGATTTATCTTTTCTTAGGTTACCATCAATTAAGGATAAATGAATATAACATTAAGAAAACCACCTTTTTGAGCAGGCATGGACATTATGAGTATCTTGTCATTCCCTTCGGTCTAACCAATGCTCCAGTCGTTTTCATGGATTTAATGAATATCATTTTCCAAGCGTATCTCGATACCTTTGTGGTGGTATTTTTGGATGATCTCCCTATGTACTATAAATATCAGGAGGATCATGTGCATCATCTAAGAACAATTTTCAGTTTACTGAGAAATCATCGACTCTATTCCAACATTTTGAAGAGTGAATTATGGATTCGGGAATTGAATTTCATGGGACACATGGTGTTGGAACATGGGATATGAGTTGACCCTAAAAAGGTGAAAGTGGTTATGACATAGGAAAAACCATGGCATGTATTCAAGATTAAGATATTCTTAGGTTTAACTGGATACTACCGTCGTTTCATGAAGGTTTTCTCAAAGTTTGCTTCTATGATGACTGCTCTTACATAAAAAGGTAGCGAAGCTTTTGTGGACTGATAAATTTCAAATTTCTTTTAGTGATCTGAAATGTCTTTCGACTACTGTGCCAATTTTAAATCATCTAGAGGTTGAGCAGGGCTACGTGGTCATTTGCGATGCATTAGGTTCAGGATTGGGCTGTATCTTTATGCAAGGTGATTAGGTTGTTGCCTATGGATCTCGTTAGTTTAGGCCACATGGGAAGAATTATCTAACCCATTACCTTTAACTGGCAGTTGTGATGCACTCTCTCAAGAGTTGGAAGCATTAACTTTATGGAAAAAGGTTTAATGTGTTCTCAGATAACAAAACCTTGAGTTATATATTATCTTATAAATATTTGAATCACTTATAGAGGTTCTGGGTGGAATACCTGTAGTATTTTGATTTTGACATCTCCTATACCCCGAGGAAAGGGAATGTCATTATAGATGATTTGATCATGGAGATTCTAACCCAGGTAGTGAAAGAATCTTTGAAAGAGTGGAACTTGGTGGTTATCTTTGTGCAGTTTCATATTGGAGTTTAGGAGATAGGGGCTGAGGTTTCCTTGGCTAGTGTTATGTTGATATCCTCTCTTCGTGAAATTATTCTTCAATATCAACAACTTGATAACAAATTCTGTAGCATTATAGACTCTCTTAATGGTGGGGAGATAGTTTCCCAATGGTCATTCTCCAAAAAAGGGATTATATGCTATCAGAATCATTTTGTGGTACCATCTATGGTAAAGAAATATGTGATGGGGTATTAACATAAATCCTAGTGGGTTGTGCACCCAGGAACCACAAAGAGGTTCTACAACAAGAGGTAAAAATTATGGATTCCAGATATGAGATGAGGCATTGTTGAGTTTTTATATCATTGTTATATGTTCTAATAGGTGAAATATGCACACCAAAAACCAATGAGGTGTCTTTAGCCACTTCCAATCCTTACTTGGAAGTGGGATGATATCTCTATAGAATTTTTGTCATGTTTCCATGTAACCAAAGGAAGAAGAATTTGACTTGGGTGGTGATTGATAGGCTGATGAAATTGGATCACTTTATACCCATTCATGATATGACCAAAGTTGAGGAGTTGGGAAGTCTCTATGTGAATGATATTGTTTGGTTGCATGGAGTTCCATCTAATATAGTCTCTGATAGAGATCCTCAGTTTAATTCTCTCTTTTGGAGAGGCCTTTACAAGGCACTAGGATCTCATATCCATTTGAGCACAGCATACCATCTGCATTCAGATGACCAGACAGAAAGAGGTATACTGATTCTGAAGGATATTATACATGATTGCATCCTCAACATGGGTGGATCATGGGATAACCATTTAGGGAGAGTTGATTTTTCTTATAACAATAGTAAATAGTCTATGATCAGAATTACTCCTTTTGAGGCCTTGTATGGATGGACTTGTAAATCACCATTGTGTTGGTCAGAGATCTGTGAGAGTTCCTTGGTTGTAATAAGATTATTCCATGATATGACAACAGATATTCAGTTAATTTGTTAGATAGTGCTGATAGATCAGAGCCAATACTTGTATTATGATGATCATTGATATAAACCTCTGGAGTCCCCAGTTGGTGACCAAGAGTTCTTGAAAGATTCACCCCGGTTGGGTCATCGATTGATAGGGAGGTGTTTCCCTTGGTATTTGTGGATGACCTCCTTGATTGGAGGTTCAAACATTCCAATCGGTTTCTAACGGGTTTGTTCGTAGAACCGGAAACATCCAATGATTCCATATCCATTTGGACCTACTTTCCAAAGGTAGGCTGTCATTAGTTTGTGGATTGATGAGGCTTAAGAATTTGCATTGGTCGAGAGGATGGGAATTCGGACTCATCACACCTTTTTAAGGGTAATTATTGTCTACTCTGGGACTCTCTTTATAAATTTAAGTTGTGTTCGTGAATCCTTATTACATTACCAAGTATAAAATGAGCTTTCCTTCAGATCTGACAATCAATGATTAAATATGTAGGAAATTTAGAGAATCTTTTATATGTATTCGAGGTTCTTCATCGATAGAGAATCATCTATATTTATTAGAGATTCTTGGTCAATGGTATCCTTTGACACATTTATATAGATGTCTCTTGGTCATTATGATGACCATGTTGGTTTTAAATCCACTCAGTGGGGCACTTGAAGTTTATTGTCATTCAGAAGGACATGGATTATTTCAGAGTTGGGATCGAACCCACAGATGGGCTACCTACGTATCCTTTGTTTAAAAAAGGAATCTGAACCCACGTAGTTCGAGTAAGGGAGTATGATGTTTATGATTGATGGCTCAAAGAAGGATTTCATAATTACTTTTACACTCTAAGCTCATGTGAGTCATGCTCGATGTGAGAAACAAGAGGTTTTTGTAAAAATCAGACAATTGTTCCATTAAAGATGCAATCATAATAAATAATGTGGGACTTATGTATGTATGACTGCCCAGATAAATGAAGATTAGGATTTACTTTAGGGAAGAAATCCATGAAAAGGGTTCATAAAGGTATATGTGCTTCATGGAGATTTGAATACTCTAACTTGGGGATTACTCCTGAAATGGAGGCCCAAATTAAGAGAGGACTTATGATTGGGTTTTACTCCTGAGAAGGAATCCCAGATCAAAGGTAAATTAGGATTGGTTAAGAGAAATTAAGACTGGGTCTTACTCCTAAGAAGGAGGCCCAGGTTAAGAGACTTGAAAAAATTAAGGGGCTTGGGGATTACTCCTGAATAGGATGCCCATATTTGAGACTTGGGCTTACTCCTGAAAAGGAGGCTCAGGTTAATGATTATGACTGGGGATTATTCCTGAAAAGGAGGCCCAGATTTGAGATTGGGGCTTACTCCGGAAAAGGATGCCAAGATTAATGATTATGAGTGGGGCTTATTCTTGAAAAGAAGGCCCAGGTTAATGAGTTCTCTCATCTTAAAGGATGGGGTGGAATGAATTAAATCATAATATTTAGTGACATAAAGATGTGTAAATCACTAGGTTTTGAGAGATATTCCACAGAATTCCTTTCAGATAAGGAAGTCAAATAAAGAAATCAAGCCATTAATGACTTTAAAGAGTTTCTTGAAGACTGAAACTTGAATAGGAGTGGTGGAATGGCTTAAGAGGGATGAAATGGGAAAGAAGCGCATCCAAAAAGGCAGGGGGCACACAAGTCTTGGAAGGCGTGCTGGTACTGCGTGGGCGCGCAAGTCCTGGTCATGCAGATATAACTGTGCGACACATGATTACTTGTGCGATGGTCAACCAGCCGGGAAATACTTGAGAGACTCTTGGTTAAAGCCATTAGAATCATCTTGAGGTTCTTCCAGAAGAGTGGCGTGCAAGTTCTATTGAAGGAGTTAGGCGGCGCGCAAGTGTGGCCATTTTCCTTAAATGCTGGCCACTCAGGCGCGCAAGTGTTGATGAGTTTCAACCCTTAGGCCTTCCTCCCCCTCTTTAGATCTTTCGTTATAGGTAAGAAATTACCTTAGTAGTGTTTCGGAAGCTTTGAGAAGAGACTAAGGCACCAGGAGCTCAAATCTGAGTTTCTGGAAAAACATTCCTCCTCAAATGGGGGGCCAACCAGGGGTATTTATAGGCTGTAGATGACCCCTGGTGGTTATCACCTAGGGCTCGCAAGTTTTACTTGTGTGACCATTGCGGCGCGCAAGTGTACTTGCACGACCATTGTAAAACTTTCGCGACCCTTGTGCAACATTCTTCTTATTCCTTCTTTTGCCAATTTTTGATATTTGTCGAAAACATGAATCACATTTTGTTAAGATAATCCCCTTTTCCAATATTTAGATTCTGTGATGAAAGGAGCATCAACAAAAGTCCCCCCTCAGAGTTGGATAAAAAAAATGGATTTGACTCTGAGGAAATCGAGAATAAAAAGAAAATTGGGGCACATAGGGTAGGGCGCGCAAATGAGATTTGGGCACGCAGGTTCCGACGCGCAGGGATGCAACCTCTGATCATGCAGGGTACATCGCGAAGGGTCATGGATGCATCTATAAATAGGGGGCTTCATTCCACGCAACACACTCATCTCTCACGGACTTCTTTCTCTCGGTGCGCAGCTTGGCTCTCGGCTTTTGCTCGTCCACTCTTCTTTTTCTTGTGTCGCTCAGCTGTCAAGGTATTTAGACATGCGCGGTGATACCTGCACGACCAATACTTGCGTGACCGAAGAATACTTGCGCGCAAACTATGGGACTTGCGCGCCCTAATGACTTAGACAATTTCTTCAAATCCTTCACAAATTTTATGAAAAATTAATATACTTTAAGAGTTAATTATTCAACTTTTGTGAAAATCAAATGGCTCCAAAGATAATCAGAACGACTGATGAACTGGTGAGTAAAAGAATTGATGAGATGATGGACATCGTTTCCCATGATTACTATTCCATCCGCGAAAGCATTCTTCCGAACTTGGCTAAGCATCTGAAGAAATATCATTGTGATTTCCCACACAGCATTTATCTACCTCTATATGGCCATGGTCACTTGCAAGATGTCAATATTCCAGAGGCAAATAACTATCTCCCGCCTTCCTGGTTTCAGTTGTATACCAACTTTTCTTTAGCGAATTTCTCAATCGCACGAACATTTTCAAATGATGGAACAGTAAATAAAGCTTATATAATGCATCATAGCTCATGTGATCCAGATCTGAAACTTCACAAGCCTGATCTGCAACCACAATGTTATCCTTCAGTATTTTGAAACTCTCAGATGGATCAATCCAAAGGCTGGAAGGAGAAATGGTAATTCCGTTCTGAAGGAAGGGTGAAGCCAACATGGATATGGGCTTGTTGGGTGAAACAAACTTGTGAATAGTCTATCGAGGATCTGAAGGGAGCTACAATTTATGAAGCTGTCTGGGCTGGGCAGACATATGTTTATAGGAATGATGATTTTGCACCAGAATTGCTTAGCCGCTGGAGCCCGGAAACTAATTCATTCCATCTGACCCATGGAGAATTAGGAATTATTTTTTGGGATGTCTACAAGATCTCAAGGGTTCCGATCTTGGGTGATATGTATTACGAATTCGTCCTTCCAAAGGCAACTTTGAATGATCCAGAGAAGACTCCAGATTTGGTTCGAGAGTTATTGAAGATTTATCATAAGCTCAAAATCTTAAAGACTTCAAAGAATTATTCTATAATGTATATTCATCCAGAGGAATGGATTAATGTGTTTCTAAAGAAGAAGAGGGAAAGGGGGCCCACCTATACTCGTCCTACTAGCTACCCTAGAGCAGATAAGAGAGTTATTCCTGGCACATTCTGGCCGACTCTGGAAGAAGGATATTTTGAGAAATGGGGGTATGAAGTGAATCATAAAATCCCGAAGAAGACCCGTCTGGAAGGCTTTTTAGCCTTATGGCTCAGTGTCTATCTTTTTCCAGTTAGAGATTCGAAGGGAGGCGTCAGGCCAGGGACCTTCGTTATCGTATCCAAGTTGGCTGAGAAGAAGATGGTGGGGTTGGCTACCCCAGTTTTGGCAAATATTCACAGGATCTTACTCCATGTCTATATGGGTAAGTCTCTTTTGAGATTAGTGGGACCATTCCAAGTTTTATTGGGATGGATCGCCACTCACTTCCGGACATATGCTGTTCAAAACGGAATACAGATTCCCAGAAGTTCTTTCGAGCCATCTGTTCAGACCTTCTCTGGAATTTGTCCTTTGTACCTCAATGATTATGATATTAGGCCAAGGCTGGGTATGCATAAGGAATTCCACTTCTTTACCTATGGAAATCCACCGACAGGGTGACTTGTTGACGATGGATCAGCCAGCTTGGAATAGAGGTCTTATATGCTGGCCTGTAGAGATAGTGTATTGGCCACCAGAATTGATGGGGAAATTATATGTGAGGCCTATGCTCTATATTGATTTGCACGCCAATTCAAGTGTCTAA
Source organism: Viscum album (assembly GCA_963277665.1). Classification (NCBI taxonomy): domain Eukaryota; kingdom Viridiplantae; phylum Streptophyta; class Magnoliopsida; order Santalales; family Viscaceae; genus Viscum; species Viscum album. Next base: position 130,579,291 of record OY728140.1, read on the forward strand.
AAACAACTGTTGTATCTCCTCCAGTGCATGTCAGATCAGAGCAGCATCCAATGGTTCTCAACAACTATGGTTTCTCATGGCTATGGAAAGGACTGGGGTGTCTTTGTCTTACCAAATACTGATGTGGTAAGCAATTTGACCATATGGTATGCTAAAAACTAGATAGCATCATATCCTGAGGCCATATTGAATAAACCTATTGACCGGGTTGGGAAGAACAAGTGAACCATTGTGAAAGAAACAATTCAGGTGGTAGGTGATTCTTCCACTCCTCAAGTTGGTTCACCGAGTTCTTCAACTGAGGCTAATTCAGCAGATTCTCAGGAGATACAACATGTGTCAAAATAGCCCCATGCCGTATATAATCCCCCTGTCAGAATCAAGAGAGACACTCCATCAACTCCTAGTGAGTTACTTTATTGAGGCAATTTTAATTGCAAGTAACTTTATAGAGTAACAAGTTTTCATTATCTTTCTAAAGTTGTAGGAGCTAGAAAGAAATTAAAATCCAAGGTTGTAGGACCCTCTTCACAACCTTCTAGTACACTTGCATATCTACTACAGAGGCCATCCAGACATGGCGGGATGTATATTACGATACTGAAACTATCTGGATGTAGTTATGTGAAGGGTTATGTCTTCCTGGAATAGGGACTCTTCAGGCTCCTGTGAATATTCATTTCAAGGATAACCCTGATGAAGTAAGAACCTATGTCAAATAGTTTATGGACTACATATATGCCACCAATGATTCTATCCCTATCACCAAGCGGGTGAATGAAATGATGGATCACAGAACCACTGATGAGGAGTGACATGAGTATGTGGCTCCTGAAGATGTATGTTTTCATTCCTTATTTGTTTGCAACTTGATTTCAGTCGAAGCTTTTTTATTCAAGGAAATTGTTTTCTTCATCTTGTAGCTTGCCAAAACTACTGAGGTTCCTTATCCACGGTATATCCCTGGTGGTACTACCATCGGGGTTGTTGCTAAATCTCCTCGTGAACCAGGCAAGATATATCCAGGCCAGAAGGCCATGGATGAGGAGTTGCACATGGCTTTCCCCTCTCCCATCCAGGTACCTATAATGGAGACTGCTGATACTCCCAAAAAGCCAAGTAAGAAAAAACATCAGAGGAAGAAGACCATAGCTAAACGCTTCATTAGCAGTGGTAAGTTCTTCGGATAATATTGAGTCATAAATCATGAAAATATTGCTCATTTTCCTTGGGATTGTGGGGGCTTCTTCAATTTCCCCTTTGAGGGAAAGGACTAATCCTTCTTTGAGGACTACGGAGGGTGTTGTGGAACAATCAAAGATTTAAGCTGACTTGGCTGCTCCTGGAGAAGAGCTAGAATATGTTCCCAGTATTCCTCCTGATGTTGTTACAAGAAGAGAAGAACCTATTTTTAGTAAGTCAACAATGCTTCATAAAAATGTTGAACGAAACACTGACTGACTTCTATTCTATGATACTTCCGCTTCAACTCCTACATTAGATGTTCTGGCGGTTGTTGCAACTGATGTCGTGATTTTATCTGAAGATGTTGTCTAGGGTCAGGGGCTGCAGGACGTAAGTCGTCAAGAATACATATCAAATGCTCTCACTGGTGAGACTAACCAGGATTCTGAAATATCATTGGATGAAATGATGAATCTTGGAATGTCTTTTGAATAATTTTATGATCATGCTAAGTTCTCATGTGATTTAAAAGACCTTGGGCATGAGTGTTATCTTTTTCCCCGTAAATTTTCTTATAATTTACACTTCTAATCATGACTGAAAATAATATGCAGTTCCATCCATAGAAGTTTCTTAACTACCAATGCCTGAAGAGGGTGTGGACATTGATGTAAACCCTACCATTGCAGAAACATTAGCTCAAGTAGATATAAACCCAGTAAACCCTCTTGAGACATGTCTTGAAGATCCTGTTGAGACTAGGAAAGATGGGGAGGAGTCTTCTCAGGTAGCTGATCCACCGTCGGGTAAGGGATAACAATAATTGTGATTTGTACTTATTTTTCAAGACAATCGATTCTTTTGTTATCCTTTGAAGCTAACCAAATCTTTTAATTAATTATGCAGTTCCATCAACTGAAGTGGCTAGATCTGGAGGTGAGGCCTCAGCCTCTGCCCCAATGGGAATTGAAAGCGAAGAAGCACAGGTCAGGGGGGAAGGAGCAGAACAAGGAACTTCTTTAAGTGCATTAATCCTAGATTACATGCCCCACTATGATGATGATGTTGAATCAGACCCAGAGGTGCTTAAAGCGTTCATCTTTTCACGACGCAAGGCATGGAAAAACATATTGAAAATCATATCTTAGGTGCCTTTGGAAGATCTATCATCGAAGATCCCTTGATTGTCCTCCCAGTTTGTCATGATAGGACTTCGCAGTTTTGGATATGAAAAGATCCATGTCGCGGTGAAACAAGTCATCTTCAGGAGGGAGCATGAGCAAAAGTGTCATGAAGATCTGACCAGGGTGAAACTGTCAGTTAACATTGGCGAATTTGAGGTTGCGGTATCCTGAGATGAGGCTGATTATGCTTCCAAGATGAAGGAGTTGAAGCATAAAATCAAAGAAATTGTCTTCCAGCAGGTGCAACTCCAGCAACAGTTAGATGATGTTACTAGGGAACATGATCAGCTCAATAATTCATTGGAGAGAGTTCAAACGAATGGTATGAAAGCCATTGCAGATGCCAAGAAGTCACTTCATCAAGCTGATAAGAGTGAAGCTGGTCGAGCGCACGAGCTTCAAGTAGCTGCTAATGAAGCTCAGGATGTTGTACATCAAGTGAAGACTTATGTTGAAAGTCTTTTGTAATCTCCTAAAAAAAAGAAGAGGCTCCAATTTGTGGATGTCCCTCTAATTCTTGTGCATCAATGGAGAATACTTTTATCTTCAATCATTTATTCTTGTATTCTTTTGCTACCTAAATTAAATTTTACCTAAGACAATGGGCCTAGTAAGCATAGCTTGATTTTTACTAGGATTAGTGTAAATAACCCTACAAACTTTGAATCTTTTAATTGCTCAATATTACCTAAATCATACAAAACGTATGTTTAGTGAGCTGGAACTTGACTTTTATTCAGAGTTCCTTTGCCTTTTAGGGGCAGTTTAAAGTCATGCAGGTCAGACATAAAGAGGCTAATGTTTAAGGTCGAAATAGATTTGACTAAAGGAATTAGAATTGACTCAATTCCTTCACAATTCATCGGAAAACATAGTACCATACTCAAGTATGAGGGAAAATATGTAAACTATGGCTTAAGAATATTTGAATCTGAGGAATGATATGAAAAAGAGCTAAAAGGCATTAGAAGAAGTAGTTCCCAATAATGAAGTTACCATTATTTAACAAAACCATTAGGGGGTTGAATTATCCAGGGCCACCTAAGGGCATTGGCTGCATAGTCAAATAAATAGTATCTTTTGGGTAACAAGTCTGTTGTGTAGACTGTTTATGCAAGGCCACCTATGGGCACGTGCTGCATAGTTGGGAAAAAGAACTCTCATAAATTTACTTTCCTAGTGCTAAAATCCAATGAATGTTTATGGAGATTCAAATTTTCCAAAGTATTGAGTTTATTGTATGGAAATAGGTACTTGAATATGGAGAAGATATTTCCAAACAAGATTATTGAAGAACTGGATGGATATCACTCCTACGAAGGTTTGACCCAAATGTAGGTATGGATAATATAAACCATAGATTTGAATACTTTCAGATCATGAAAAAGGATATGGGACAAATATGTTAAGGATGGCTATTTTTGAGGATCCCTACCTATTTTCATTTAAGACAAATAAGGGAAAAAGAGGCTTTCTTCCCAAGAATGAAGTTACCAGTATTAGACAAACCCATTAGGGGGTTGAATTATGCAGGGCCACCTAAGGGCATTGGATCAATAGTCAAATAATAGCATCTTTTGGCTGACAAATCTGTTATGGATACTGTTTATTCAAGGCCGCCTAAGGGCACGTACTGCATAGTCAGGAAAAAAAACTCTCAGAAGTTTGACATTTTTGTGACTAGAAGTCAAGAAAAGGTTTATGAAGATCTAAAAATATTTAAGGTTAGGATTATGACACATAAAGATGGGTATTGTCCAATGTATACAGAGATACACATATCAATGATAACCATAATCATGTTGTGTCTGGGTCCCGAATTGAAAACTTCACTACATATCCCATAAGGATGGGAATCAAGACATACGTAGTTCTTAAATTACAGTTTAACGTCATGTGGGACAAAAGTATTAGAGATCTTAGTTTATGGTCATAGAGATTGGACCATTGTAAGAAATACACAGTGTGTGTTTTCATGGGGACTTTTCAGCCAGGGGACTGAAAGTGGAATTTGGGATTAGGCCCAAAGACTTAGGGCTGGATTCGAGGGACACTCGAACGTTCCTACGTATCCCATAACGATGGGAATCAAGCCCACGTAGTTCTAGAAATACCCTCTGTACAAATTTGATTCATACATGTGAAGGGTGAAAGGGGACTTTAGTACAATGATGGTTTAACCCAAGATAAAAGGTTTGGGCATTGCCATGTATGCACGTAGTCTTTGAAATGAAACATGATTGAAAAATCAATGTAAATAATGGATCCCTCTTAGGTGAGGGTATCAAAGAATATTTTATTTTATTGTCATACTGGAAAAAAGTGTTGTATAGTTTAAAGTCGTATAACAAGGACGAAAGTGAACCAATGTAAAGATATTGATTCTAGGGGTGGTTTCACGAATCATCATCGTATGAGATGGAGGTGAACCGATGTGAAGAGATTGGTTTTGGGCTTGAACCTTGGGAGGTTGCCTATGTACCCAGCCTAGAAGGAAAGGATCAAAGTCCGTGTTGTTCAATTAAAGAATGAATTAATGATCAAGTTGTTCTTGGGGACAAAGACCTAAAAAATGATGTTGTTGGGACTTACACATGGTTAGTAGCCCAGAGAGAGTGTTATGGTTGAGGTTTTCTCTAAGCTCACGTGATTCATACTCAGTGTGAGAAACAAGAGGTAACAACAACCTTAATGATGCATAGTTTAATGTCATGTAGGACATATAAAGGGACTATGCAATTTAAAGTCTTGCAGTTAGGACTATTGGTGCTGCACAGTTTAGTGTCATGTAGCAGGGACAAAGTACAGTTTAATGTCATATAAGATGTATCAAGGACTTTCTGTACAGTTTAGCATCATGTAGTTAGGACGATGGGGACAATATAGTTTAACGTCATATTGGACGAAAGGGGGACTGGGCAGTTTAATGTCATACAGTGAGGACAAAAGAGTACACCATTTAAAATTATGTTGGATGTATTAGGTACTTTTTCACAGTTTAACGTCAAGTTGGACGAAACAAAATGACGATACAGTTTACCTTCATGTTGGATGAAAGTGTGAATAGTTTAAGGTCATATGCATGGACCGTTAACGATGCAGTTTAACGTCTTGTTGGATGGTGGTGTAGTTTAAGGTCATACAGGACCTTTGATGATGCATTTTGTGTTTCTAAAAAATACTTCTTCAAAAATCTGGCATTGGTTGGAGTAGTGATGAGTTCTACATCCATCGAGATTATTGAATAAGCTCCATTAGAGTAGATCCTATGTATTGGGTAAGGTCCTTCCCATTTTGGCTCAAGCTTGGGAGGTTTTTTTCCTGGTATCATTGGAGTTCTGAGAACTAATACCAATTCTACCTGAGTGAATGAACAATGACGAACTTTTTTGTTAAAATCTCATGTTATTCGATTCTGATAGACTTCCAAGTGGTGCAAAGTGCACAATATTTTCTCATCTAACCATTCCAATTCATTCAATCGCTTTTGAGATTTTTCATGTGTAGATGATTTATCACAAATGGAAACTCTGAGAAAGGGTAGTTGAACTTCAATTGGTAGGACTGCTTTCATTCCATATACCAATGAATATGGAGTTGACCGCGTTGCAGTGCGGGTGGTAGTCCGATAAGCCCATAAAGCATGAAAGAGTTTATCAGGCCATTACTTCGTATCTTTATCCACCATATTTTGCAGTATATTTGAAAGAGTCTTGTTGAAGGCTTTTATCTGGCCATTGGCCGTTGCATGATACCGAGATGAATGGTTGGATTTGATGTTATATTCTTGATACAACTTCTCCACCTCGGATGAACAGAAGTTGGTGCCATTTTCCGTCAATATGGTATGAGGGACACCAAATCTGGTAATGATGTTAGACTTGATGAAGATAACAATGCATTTAGAACTGACATCCTTAAGAGGTATTGCCTCTGCCCATTTGGAAGAGAAGTCAGTAGCAGTATAAATGTACTTAAACTACTTGGCCATAGACGAAGGGTAAGGTCCCACCACATCCATTCCCCATGTGGCAAATGTCCATGAGTATTTAGCTGTATGAAGAAACTCTGGAGGTTAATGAATGTAGTTGGAATGTACTTGGCGTGAATGACACTTCTTTGTAAAATCAACACAATCTTGTATCATTGAAGGCCAAAAGTATCCAAGCCTTCGAACCTGATCAGATAGTCTATGTCCAGACTGGTGGGTACCACAGACTCTTGCATGCACTTCTTTCATGACAGCCATTGTCTCTTCACCATCAATGCATCTGAAGAGAACTTCATCAAAACAATGTTTGTAGAGAATTTTCTACAGGTGATCGGGGTTATCATAAAGAGTAAAATTGAACACACATTGTCGGATTTGTTCTTTCTTTGCTCTATCAGGTGGAAATGTTCCATTTTGAAGGTATTCCCTGATAAGTGACATCCATCCTGTAGTATGACCATACAGTTTAGGAATGGGACTAATTTCATTAATTTCCTATGTTCTTATTCAAACATAAGGTGAAATTGCACAGCAGTGGGCAATATTGATGGTTGTCTCGTCCCGATTTGGATCTTCTAGAGTTGTGGCTATATTATCCAGTGCATTAGCTTGAGCATTTTGGTATCTTGGGACATAATAAAATGTCGGTTCCGAAGGGAATTCTGTCATTAACTCTCTGACTTAATCATACAAATGGATTAGTTCTTCTTTTCTGATGGCATAATCCCCATTGAATTGTTTTATTACCAGGTCTGAATCACCTTTCACCTTTAAGTGATTCACTTGTGCTTGAAGCGCTAATTCCAAGCCTGCGATGAGAGCTTGGTATTCTGCTTCATTATTGGTACCACATTCCCACAATAAGAAGGAATAAGGTAAAACTATATTTTCTGGATAAATGAGCACAATTCCTAAGCCAACTTTATTGAATTTAGGATTTTCCATTTTCCTCCCTATTGGACTTCTGGAAGCACCATCAAAATAAATTTCCCATGCTTGAGGACTTTCTTGAACAGAGAAGACTTCCTCATCAGAGAGTTCAATATCTAAAGATGTGTCTTCTACTGAAGGGTGTTCATCCAGGAAATCAGCCAGAGCTTGGCACTTTATCGCCTTTTGAGACACATAATGAATGTCGAATTGCTGCAAAATAACTGCCCACCGTGCCAGACGTCCTGTAAGCATTGGACAAATAAAGATGAATTTGAGCGGGTTATTGAGAGATATCAATTGGACCTCGTGATGTTGCAAGTAGTGTCTCAACTTCTGAACTGCAAAGATTAATGCCAGGTAGCACTTCTCAATACTTGAATATTGGGTTTCTGCTTCAAGCATAGTTAGACTGAGATAGTAGAGGTTGTTTTCATTCCTAGTATCATTTTTTTGAGCAAGAAAGGCACCCAATGATCGCTCTAGAGCTGTCACGTAGAGGATAAGTGGTCTTCATTCAATAGGTGTCATGAGTACTGGTGGACTCAAGAGGTATTTCTTGAGAATATCGAATGCTTATTGACATTATTCAGTCCACTGGTAAGTGACTCCCTTCTTCATCAATTTGGTGAAGTGTAACCTTTTTCCCACCAAATTGGCGATGAAATTACGAATATAGGCTAAGTGTCCATAAATTCCTCTAAATTCTTTCAAATTTTGAGGAGGTGACATACCAAGGATTGACTTGGTCTTCTCAGGATCGACTTTAATACCATGATGGCATACAACAAAGCCGAGAAAGTTTCCTGAGGTTACCCCAAAAGAACATTTTAAGGTGTTCATCTTCAAATTATGTTGTCGAAGCTTGCAGAATATGACTTCCAAATCATCCAAGTGATTAGAAAGTTGTTTGGATTTAACCACCAAATTGTCAACATAGCATTCAACAAACTTCCCTAAGAAGGGATTGAATATACGATGCATTGCACGCTGATATGTTGCACCATCATTCTTTAATCCAAAGGACATTACCCGGTAGCAAAAAACACCCTGAGGGGCTCTGAAGGATGTGGATTCCTCGTCTTCTGGGGCCATTCAGATCTGATTATATCCAGAATATCCATCCATGAAGGAAAGTGCTTCATATCCATCTGTTTCATCAATTAAAAGTTCTGTAATCAGAACTGGTAAATCATCCTTAGGACAATGCCGATTAAGATCTCTGAAATCGATGCAAACTCTAATTTGTCTGTTCTTCTTCTTTAAAGGGACAATATTAGCCAACCACTTGGGATTCTAAACTTCTCTGACAATGTTATCTTTGATAAGCTTATCCACTTAAGCTTCAATTTTGGAAGCATAAGTTAGGTGTGTTCTTCTCGCGGCTTGCTTAAATCCTTGATGCTCTTATGGTAAACCCAAATGATGAGTAGAAACATCAGGATCAAGCCCATTCATTTCTGTTTAGTTCCAAGAAAATATATCTTTATTTTTCATTAGAAAATAAATATACATCTCTTGCTCTTCAAGATTCATGGCTGCACTGATTAAAATGGGGCATGGATCTTCTTTTGTACCCAGATTTATTTCTCTGAGTTCATCCACAGTGGTAGAGATACCCTCTTAAAATGCTGGAGGAGAATCTTTGAGATCTTCCTCTGCTTCTTCATGATGTGTTATTTCTTTCATTTCTACTTTCATATTAGATGATAAAGCAGAATTTTCATGATCAGAAGAGATGTCAAAATTTTCATATCTTGAAGAAGAAGCTTCCACTTCCAACCCGATTGATGATGAAGGGTCTTATTTGGGTAATAAAGAGTAGATGATGGATTGAGAATCAACATCATTGTTCACCTCCGATGTTGCTATAACTTCTTCTGGCCTAATCAGTGAAGTATAGACTTGTTGGATTTCGGCAGATGAAATGAAGACGTCACTATTTGTGATTTCATCACTGCTTGGTGGGTTACCAATTTCTCCCATGTTGTCTGGCTCGATTGCCGTAATTGACATTATGGATCTTTCCATAAGATTATTTTGATTTGGGTCTATCTTTTCAATTTTACTGATAGGAAACACATAAGCTATACTCACATGTGTAATTGGATTTACTGGAATTTTCTCCAAACCATATGGAGTATTAAATTTGGTAATCTCCTTTATTGTAGATTTCTCCCTTACCTTCATGTGATAGAATTCCGCCTCAATGTATTGAGACTCACATGTCTTGAACGGTGCCTTATCACCATACAATGTCCCAAATTGACCATCAAAACAATATTTGAGACATTGATGGTATGATGAAGGGATAGCCGCATGTTGATGTAGCCAGGGTCTTCCAAGAAAGATGTTGAAAGATGAGTCTTGATCAACAACCATGAAATATGAATTAGATACAAGATCTCAAAACTGAGTTCTGAGTGTAACTTCGCCCAGTGGTTCTTGTTAATTTTTATCATATCCTTGTAACAACATGGTAGAAGGAGATAAATCAGATTCTATGAGGCCCAATCGACGAAGTGTACGAATGGTCATGAGGTTGACTCCTGAAACATTGTCAAGGAAAGTTATTCGGACATCTATGCCATTGACCTTTCCAGATATGTACAAAGGTCTAATATTCCCATACACAACATCATCTTCATCTTCATCAGTAAAATATATTATTGCATGGAATTTTGCAGGATTATTCTCTATGTGATAGACTTCAGCTGCAACAATTTGAGTTGAAAACTCCTGAGGAATCGACAAAGCCTCGATGAGTGCTTCCCGAAGATCTTTTGACAGATTCAGAGAATCCAGAATTGATAAATTAGTTGGTACTTGGGCCAAGTGTTTCAATACATCATACTTTTGATCTAGAGGTATACGTTTACCAATAGGAATATGTGGTTTAGCAGGTACCTTTGAAGCAGATGCTTTGGAAGTTGATGCATCTTGTATTGGGATAGGAGTTGGCAATATTCCTGGTTTTGGAATATTAGACCGATTAGATCCATTTACTTGCTGAGATAAGAAGATGGAACCTTCAACCGGTATTCCAAAAAAACTGTTCCAGGACTAAATTTTTTATTGGTAGAAGAAATTTCTTGTTCTTGCTGATCTTGCTGAAGGGTTCTACCATGAGATTCTGCTGCGTACACAGTTTTAGAAACGGTAGAATTGGAATAATTGCTTCTGAAAGATCCACATTTTCCCCTGTATCCTGAGCCTCTAGAACTTCCTCTGATTCCTCTATTTGATATAGGGAATTTGGGCTCATTATAATCGAAACTGAAATTGGCATACGGATCTGTTAATAGAATCATATTAACAGAACTGAAAATAAATTCTTCATCCGATGAAGACTCTTCCTGACTAGCCTGTTGAGGTTGTGCCGTTTGGTGGGGCGGTGCCCGTGGCTTTGAAGTAGATGGCATTAAGTCTGCCAGAGTAAAAGACAACTTAGGATTTGACACATACTCATCTTCTTCTGATAATTTTTCATTCTTTTAATCATGTTGTTTCTTTGAGGACTTTCCCTCTGATGAAGAGTGTTTTGCTGCAATATTCATGGAAGATGACACAATCGGTTTCTTTAATTGTGTTCACAAAATAGCATGTGTTCAGTTGATTGTCTTCCTGACCATCCAATCATCATAATTCTATTCATTTTTTCTTTTGACTTCTTTCCATTCGCCTTCCTCCTCTGGAACTGTAGTAATAACACACGATACCTGAGCTGAAGAACCTTTCAGTTTGACTTGTCCCGAGTCGACCATCTTTTGCAGGAGGTCTTTGAAAACAAAACACTCTTGGAAGGGATTCCCCAACATTTGATGAAAAGGGAAATAATTGGGATGGTCTTCATGTCCTTCCTTATTTGGCCTATTAGGCCTTGGCAATTGAACCAGATTATTTTCCAAAGCCAAAATGATGTAACCAAGAACTAGTTCATTTTTGAAAGAGTATGTTTTGCTCTTCAAGTCCTCAAATTGTTTTCGTCTTTGATCTCTTTGATCATATGGACGAAACGGCCTTTGTTGTTGGCGCTCAAAAGGTGGATCCCTTCGAGAAGATGAAGGTTTTGAAGTAGAAACAGGTACAGGTGCTTGTTTAATCATAACTGTAGTAGTTTCAGCTTTACCCATTCTCCTTGCTAGAGCTGATGGAATTACACGAGATTTAGCCTTAGCCTGTATAAGGGAATCTTCAATCTGCTGAGCAATTGAAGTATGGTCTCGAAACCCTCCTGTGTATTTCACCGGGATCAATGGCATGCGTAATTTGTCACGCAGATTTGCCACATAGACTGGCAATAGTTCCTCTTGAGGGAGTTCTAGGCTCATGGAATATGTTAACCTCTTCCAATGAGCAATGAAATCAGAGACTCTTTCATTCACCCTTTGATTACAGTTTGTAAGATCAAAAACTGTTGTCTTTGGAAAAGTTGAGCTGAATTAAAGAAGAAATTGTTGACGGAGATCTTCCCATCCGATAATTGACCGGGATTTCAAGCTTGTATACCAGAAAAAAGCTGGTCCTTGTAAGGTTCGCACGATGCATCTGAGTTTAACTACTTCTTGCTGCTCCAGAGTTCCCATCATAGGATCGCAACAAGACACGTAATGCATCAAATTCTATTCAGGATCACCTGATCCATTGAAAATAGAGAATACAGGGTTCCCAAAATTTGATGGGGGAGAGATTGAATCTACCCATTCAGGGTAATCTTTCTTTTCCAGTTGAACCTGCGCACGATTCCCTTCCATAGTTTCTAACTGAGTTGTTAATGAATCAATGGTAGTTATTAACTTTTGAGAAACATCCGGTTGAACTTGGACGTGGGTAGGGGCAATGACTGGATCTTGGACAGATATTGTTGTTGGTGCTGCAACTGATTGTAGCACTGCCAACTGTTGTTGCACATGGCCCGTAGGATTAGACCGGTAAGGGTGTACTAATAGAGGAGGATATTCTAGACCCATCTCAGTAGCTGCAACAAATTCCCTTAGATGACTGACTCCAGCACACTTAAGAAGAAGACTACCCTGAAGTAGTTCTATATTCAACCTCCTTAATTACTTCATTTCTTCCTCCTGGTCTGAAAACCTTTGCTCTAGTGAGAGCGATTGGACATATCTAGAGGAAGGATATGTAACCTGATTCTTTACCCTCCCTTTGTTGGATCCTTTTCGGAGAGGGGAAAGTGGGTTACATGAAGGATTACCTAGGATCTGAGTAACCCTTTGATTTCGTGTACGCACACCTTCTTAATTTGTGTCGGTGCGTACATCTTCTTGAGCAGGAACCTCTTCATATGAGTCCCCTGAGTGAGCCTCATCTGGTGGATCAGAAACAATGACATTGATGACATTGACTGATGCATAATGCATCGCATCCCTTCTATCAGCATTTCTGTGATATTGTCTCCTTCCATGTCTTTGATGAAACATTGCCTTTTTTTTTATTCGATCCTTCAGGAACTTCTTAACGAACCGTAATTTGGAGAGAATCTCCTGATAATTTGGCTCTTCGTTCTTCTTGTGGCTTCTTCCACAATCGAGAAAAGGCCAACTTTCTATGAGGAGGGGTTTGATGATTTGAAAAAGTCCCCAGTCCAGTGGACTAGGGCTGTTCCTTTTGTCTTTTCTCAACTCCTCGAATCATATTTGTTGATTCTGAGGGTTGGTTTAAAAGATTCCCTAGTCTGGTGAGCAGGGGTGGCTCTTAACATTCTATGTCTGAGACTTTCTTAAAATATCTCCTGATCTTGCGGACCTTGGTCCGGAAATTATATGGATACATCAATCGACATCCACTTTTATCACCTGGTTCAAAAGACCGTTGGATGATTTATGACACTTCTGTCACTTGGTGATGTGCTTGCTCCAAATGAGAGGCATGTTCAATATTCTTGTTTGCTTGATGTAGGAGTAATTTAACAACTTGTTCTCTGTATTCTTGATTTTGATAGGAACTACTTGAAGCTTGTTCATGGGCAAGATTTTGATTACAAACAAATCTCATTGACTGTGGCCGGCCATAGGCAATAACATTGCATGAGACCATTTTCGGCGGGCTTTGCTGACTGGAGAGCACCTTGAAATGCAGTGCTCCATGAACACCCCATCCTCTGACATGAATACCAGATGGGGAATTGGAAATTAACTAGCACAACTTTCATAGTGAGCTAAGGAATGAACACTGAAGGGCTCTCTGCTGCTTTTCAGCCTTCAGATATCGAGAGACTGATAGAGATGCCAAGTAAATTTGGCGTTGTAACCCATCTATTATCTTAAAATGATTTTCATATTCATCATAAGATAATACTTTATTTTCCAACAAACAATGAGTTTTCCATATGTTGAGATGAATATCATGAATTCCATCTTCCATCAACATTTCTGGAATGTCATACTAAGAGTCATCCAGAGGCCAAAACATGACTAGCACTACACCTTTCTCCAGTTGTTTTCTCATGTTCAGCATTTCTTCTTTATCATTTGATGAAGATACTTCTACCAGATTTGACCAAAGTTGGTGTTTCCTTGTTGCTTCATCGGAATCAACAATATTGGTAGAGAAATCATTGATCAAACTAGAAGATGCATGACTTAGGGGTGGTTCAGAGAATGGCCTACACCCTGGGCTATCTTCGGATTGAGAAAGTATTTCACCTGCTAGCGATGAAGAATTAGACATTACTAGTTTCGCATTTGCAAGTGCCTCAAGATAAGATGGATTTCTTGACACTACATTGTCCACTGGAGCATTTTCCGGGAAATGTGCATAACTACTACATAGAGGAATTTCGCAGAGAAATTCATCATCATGGGGAGGACCACCATAATGGGTTACAACAAAAGATGAAATCTCTTGCTCCTTGGTCTTCTAACCACACAAAGGGTTCTTGTGGCTCTCATCTGAAGATGAAACTTCGAGACCGACCGAATTTTCCTGACGCAAGCCTTTATGAGGAAGTGTCTGTTGAAGACCTTCAGAATTAATGTTCCCATTACTGAGAAATGAGGGAGTAGAATCTTGAATTCCAACAGATAATTGTCTGAGGGCTTCAAGAACACCAGTATCGAGCAAGGCCTTGTTACAGATTGGATCTTGATCTCCTGACTGTGCTGGGCAGGTCTTTTTCTTAGATTCCTTCTTACTCGCTTTGGAAACCACTTGTTGACAAAAGTTGCTGCTCTGAGAAGGTGTATGTGCCTGATCAGGAAAGATGGATAGGTTAGGCTGACGATCTCCACTCAAATCAGGTGTATGTTACTGACTTAGTTGTCCGTATGATATAGGTGAGTATGCCTCACAACCCTCATGGATTGGAAAAAATGTGTGTGTCTGTTCTGGAGTGAACTATTGATGTGTCACTCCACTAGAAGGGATAGATTTATGTGTCTTTCCCTGAGATGATGCTGAAGCTGTTATAATATCCTGACAGGAATCCATGATATGAGCAGGAATTTGCTTCTGCTCTTTCACCATTGATAGAATATTCTTAGTGACTTCAGCTTCCGGAATGGGGATATACGTCCATTCCATGCTTAGAGTAGGTGTGTGTTCCTGCTCCAATCTTCATTTTCCAGTCAGTGAATCCTGACAGTACTCATGTGTAGGGGCAGAGAGTTGATTCTGCCTCCTGTTTGTCGTCAGAGCTTTCCGAATGACTTCTCTGAATGCTACCAAATGAGTCTATTGGTAGGTTTGATCAGTACTAGCAGTTGTATGTGCCTACTGATTGCACTTCGCCGAACGTGGTTGATGAGATTCATCACATGTAATCAGACGAGCATGTCGACTAACTGATGACGTATAAATAAGTGTATGTTCCTTTATATAATAATCCGTCAGAATTGTCTGGCGGGATTGGCATGCTGCTGCCAGATGAGTCTGCTAGATAGAGGAATTAAAACGGGCAGGTGTGTGTGCCCGCTCGTTGCTTGCCACCAAGTTAGGTTGGTGAACTTCTCCGGAGATGGCAGAGATGAGAACCTGCTCACTGTTAACCGTATTTCACCTCTGGCAATTTGTCTTGTCTTCTCGGGTTCGAGGAACCTGAGTCGAACACCTGGAGTCGACACCCTCATCATGTTGAGGGTTCACTGCCGCACGAGTCTGGCGGCGATTATTGATGGGATCCCTCAAGAAGGACTCCTGCTTCCTTGAATTACAGCCCTGAGGGACCTACTCATTCACCTCCCCAGAAAATGGGAGTGAATAGTGATTATGTTCCGGGGATAACGACCCGAAATGGTTGGAGACTGTAGTTAGCACCGTCTGCTTCTTGATCACTGGTTGTCATTGTCCGGACGACTGGTGTGAGTTGTTCACTTGGAGGGCTTGTCGAGCAGCCTCCAGAGTTTGGATGGTACCGTGTTGACGGTACTCCTTAACCAGTGCATTTGACACCCAACGTTGAAGATGCTGAGTAGGTGATATCATCCTCAGAGCGAACGACAATCCAACAGGAGTAGCAGCAGTGGCATTCACAACAGTGGTATTCACAGGTGTGAACTTGAGAGCAGCCATTTCTTAGAATGCAGAAAATCTTGGAAAAAGAGTGCTTGTTTTATATAACAGACATAATCAAGATAAATTCATCCACTACATCTTTTGGATGAGCACATATGTCAATGATTATTTTTGTTGGCCCTCTCATTGAGTTTTAAATTGGGGCCTAATAAATAAATAAAACATCATTTTAACTTGGTTAAGGATTCACGTCGGGTTCACCATTTTTTTCCCTCTGAATTTGGGGATGACCTCCTTGATTGGAGGTTCAAACATTCTAATCGGTTTCTAACGGGTTTGTTCGTAGAACCAGAAACATCCAATGATTCCATATCCATTTGCACCTACTTTCCAAAGGTAGGTGCTCATTATTTTGTGGATTGATGAGGCTTAGGAATTTGCATTGGTCGAGAGGATGGGATGTCGGACTCATCACACCTTTTTTAGGGGAATTATTTTCTACTTTGGGACTCTCTTTATAGATTTAAGTTATGTTCATGAATACTTATTACATTATCAAGTAGAAAATGAGCTTTCCTTTAGATCTGACAATCAATGATTAAATATGTAGAAAATTTATAAAATCTTTTATATTTATTCGAGGTTCTTCATTGATAGAGAATCATCTGTATTTATTAGAGATTCTTGGTCAATGGTATCCTTCGACAAATTTATATAGAAGTCTCTTGGTCATTATGATGACCATGTTGGTTTTAAAGCCACTCAGTGGGGCACTTGAAGTTTATTTTCATTCAGAAGGACATGGATTATTTCAGATTTGGGATCTAACCCACAGATGGGCTACCTATGTATCCTTTGTTTAAAAAAGGAATCAGAACCCACGTAGTTCGAGTAAGGGACTATGATTTTTATGATTTATGGCTCAAAAAGGATGTCATAATTAATTTTACACTCTAAGCTCACGTGAGACATGCTCGGTGTGAGAAACAAGAGGTATTGGTAAAAATAAGACAATTGTGCCATAAAAGATGCAATCATAAGAAATAATGTGGGACTTATATATGTATGACTACCCAGATAAATGAATATTAGGATTTACTTCAGGGAAGAAATCCAAGAACAGGGACCATAAAGGTATATGTGCTTCATGGAGATTTGACTACTCTAACTTGGGGCTTACTCCTAAAAAGGAGGCCCAAATTAGGAGAGGAATTATGATTGGGTTTTACACTTGAGAAGGAATCCCATATCAAAGGTAAATTAGGACTGGTTAAGAGAAATTAAGACTGGGGCATACTCCTGAAAAAGAGGCCCAGGTTAAGAGACTTGAAACAATTAAGGGACTTGGGGCTTACTCTTGAATAGGATGCCCATATTTGAGACCAGGGCTTACTCTTGAAAAGGAGGCTCGGGTTAATGATTATGACTGGGGCTTATTCCTGAAAAGGAGGCCCAGATTTGAGACTGGGGCTTACTCTTGAAAAGGACGCTCAGGTTAATGATTATGACTGGGGCTTATTCCTGAAAAGGAGGCCCGGGTTAATGAGTTCGCTCATCTTAAATTATAAGGTTGAATGGATGAAATCTCAATCTTGAGTGATATAAAGATGTGTAAATCAGTAGGTTTTGAGAGATATTCCACAGAATTCCTTTCAGATAAGGAATTAAGATCAATAAATAATCCCATAAATGACTTTAAAGAGTGTCTTGAAGATTGAATCTTGAATAGGAGAGGTGGAATGGCTTAAGAGGGATGAAATGGTCAAGAAGGGCATCCAAAAAGGCAGGGGGCACACATGTCTTGGCAGGCGCGCAGGTACTGCGTGGGCGCACAAGTCCTGGTCGCGCAGGTATACCTGCGCGACACATGGGTACTTGCGCGATGGTTAACCAGCAGGGAAATACATGAGTGACTCTTGGTAAAAGCCTTTAGAATCATCTTGAGGTTCTTTCAGAAGAGTGGCACGCAAGTTCTATTGAAGAAGTTAGGCGGCACGCAAGTGTGGCCATTTTCTTTAAAGGCTGGCCACTCAGGCGCACAAGTGTTGATGAGTTTCAACACTTAGTCCTTCCTCCCCCTCTTTAGATCTTCCTTTCTAGGTAAGAAATTACCTTATAAGTGTTTCGTAAGCTTTGATAAGAGACTAGGGCGCCGGGAGCTCAAATCTGAGTTTCTGGAAAAAAATTCCTCCTCAAATGGGGGGCCCACCGGGGGTATTTATAGGCTGGAGAAGACCCCAGGCGGTTATCACCTAGGGCGCGCAAGTTTTACTTGTGCGACCATTGCGGCGCACAGTTTGTACTTCCGTGACCATTGCGGCGTGCAAGTGTACTTGCGCAACCATTTTAAAACATGCATGACCCTTGTGCAACATTCTTCTTATTCCTTCCTTTGCCAATTTTTGATATCTGTCTAAAAATTGAATCACATTGAGTTAAGATAATCCCATTTTCCAATCTTTAGATTTTGTGACGAAAGGAGTGTCAACAGGAGGCAAGGGAAGATTTCTCCTAATTTTTTTGTACCTTTTGATGTTGTTGATAATGTGGGGAAAGTTGTGTATCAGTTAGTACTACGACCACAGATAACATCGATACATATCATGCTTCATGTATCTCATCTTTGAAAGTATCTATCTAACCCATATCATGTTCTGAGTTGGTGTGATCTTGAAGTGGACCCTACTTTATCCATGAATGAATAGGCATTCAGGATAGTAGATTCTAAGACCACGGTACCTAATGGGAGAATGATACCTTTGGTTTATTTGTTATGGCAACAAGGTTCTGATTCTCATGAGACATGGGAGAGAGAGGTACTAATGAGAGATTAGTGTCCTCATATTTTTTGTGGGGAGGCTTCTTAAAAGGATTTATAGGGATAGAATGTTTATATAGTGGGGAGGTTGTAATGTCTTGTTACTATTTTTAGGTATTCATACCCCCCCTCTTGTTTTAGGTTTGGTTGTTTTTTTGGGTCGTTCCAGGTGTATTTTTCAGAATTCTATAGGTTTCTGGGTAGGGGCCCAGTTTTTGCATGGCCTGTGCATGGTTAAGGAAGACCGTGCACCAGGGCCATGGTTGGATAGTAGGCTCCACACGGCCTACGCAAGGTTTGAACTAACCGTGTGCAACTTCCTAGGAAACCATGAAGATGGCATTTTTGAGATCTAATATTTTTATTAAAATTTCCCAAGCCCCCTTTTTAGTCTTGAATGGACCTCCATCAACCTGGAACAATTTCTCTCTTCCTTAAAGCTCCCAAGTGAAATTTTTTGGTGCCTCGAACCCCTCTCCAATGTGATCTGATGATTGAGGAACAATCATGTATCTCAATCTAGTTAGTTTCCTCCCCCCATTCTCTATGTCTCGCATTCTCCCTATTTCTCCTTAGGCTTCCATAGAAATTGGTATTTATTTTTGGATATAATACCCCTTGTTTTGGGATATTAAACCTAGGTTTGATTTCCATTTCTATGATCTTCATTCTTAATTGAAAAATCCTGATTAGGGTTTGGCATTTCAAGATCTATTGTTTCGGTAGGCGGTTCCATTACGATGCCCAATTTTTATTCAACCTCATTGTTTTGTTTAAATTTCAATTGTTTGAATTTAAATTCAATTGTTTAGATTTTTATAAAATGTCTTTCAATCCTTTTTTTTTGGAAAAATACCAATTCTAATGAATTGGCGTTTTGATAAAAAATGGGTTCTTGGTAGGGAATTAGAATTTGGGGAGATTTAAATTTCTTAATTTAAATTTTGGTTTTGTTGGGAATTAAATCAAATAAAATGTTGATTTTAATTGAAGAAAAATTCACTTGATGGAATGTTTTTGAAAATCCCTGATTCAAGTGATTTTGGGGTTTGGGATGAAAATGATGGAATTGTTTTATTTGGTTTCAAATCCCAGTTTTCTGAAAAATGGATTAAAAAGTTTTTATAGAAACCTTAGGGTCTCATCTTGATGAAAAGGCATATTTTGATTAAAATCCCATTATGGTTTATAAAGATAAAATTGGAATATTTGAAATGGTGAATGGGATGAATTGCATTTTTTTATTATAAAATTAATTGGACATCATGGAATTGTACTTGAGCACATGAAAACCTTATGTAGTTAGTGAGTTACTTTGGGTGGCACTTTTGGATTCTACAACATTCTAAAACATCACAACAGCATAGCCCATTCATTAGGCGATGATGATGAATCCCTTTACCTTAGGCCTAAAGGGGAATATATACATACTTTTTTATTCATAGTTTTGGATCCTTATATTCTAGTCTATCATACCTATGCGGCATATGACTATGTTTCTTGAGTGCTTGTATTTGGAATGTATACATATTCCATTGTTGTAAACTATTTTACATGCCTTGATAATTTATCTAAACTATTTATATAAAGTGTTTATTTAATACATTTGTGAGAATATCTATTTATACAAACTATCCTTATATTAAAATAAAAATTCCATCTTTTGAAATGTTTTCCATCATTTAAGATGTATAACATGATTTTCTAAAGGTATTTCTTTCTTTTAAATTGTAGAAAATTATTTGATTAAATATGATTTGTTAATTCCAAACTTGTTTGTTTTAAAATTGAATGAACATTTTGGTCAAATTGATATTGGAATCTATTATTGAATCTTTGGGTCCAATCCTAATGGGATTTGGCTCACACCCTACCAGTTCCTTTAGGTGTTTGTAGATTTTCTCTTTCCAGGTTCGAGAAAAGGAAAGGGATCTCTTAGAGGTGGATCCTACTACAGAACTTTGGTCTTGGTGAATTGCATCCTTAGGGAATTTGGGATGTTTTTCCCCTTTTAGTACTTTGGTTTTATTACTTTGGAGGTTGTTCCTGGTTATCTTTTGGTACTTTAATCCCATTGGACTTTTCCTTTTATGTGCATACTGTCTTGTTTTCTTTTCTTTCTGCATTCTGGGTGAAAAAATCATTCCCACTTTCTGTTTGTATGATTCTTAGTGCTATTCTCCAACCCATGGGGATCGGTAATGCCCTTCATGCTATGTCAGGACCAACTTGGTTATCGGGTTACCAGGGTACCCAGGTTGGTTCATGATAAACCAATAGTGACAATTCATAGAGTTCACAATGAGTGACCAGTTATTTTTCACTTAGTCCATCATTGATTTTGTAATAAGGGGAATATTTCACAATTATTCATTTTTGATTTTCAAAATAGGTAATTGAGGTAGAATCATTGAATTTTAGTTAAATAAAACTCTATGATATTATACTATGAATGATTTTTTTTTATTTATTTACTTTTAATGTATTTGGAAGATCCCATAAACATGATTGACAATGGGAAGCTTTAATTAGAGGAATACACATCCATTGGGCAGTTCTAAATTCAATTTATGATCCAATGTGAGAATTTGATTCATGTAAGGAAGTTTCATTGATTATATGTTTAGTGGAATCATTATTATCTTAAATATGTAATATTGGTGCATTAGAGAAATTTTTTCTCCTAGTTTGTAGAATATTTTAATAGTGAACTTTAGTGATGTGTATAAATTATGAGAAACTAAAATGGGGGACTTTTATAATAAAAAAATTATAACTTTTTCAATTTCAATTTATTCATTTCACATGATATTGAGTTGGATTTGACTAAAAAGGAATTTTGGATGTCGTTGAGAGAATAATAAGGATGAGAGTGAACCACCATAACTTGGGGTGGGAAGCACACTCACACCAAATGTTTGGTGGGATCCCTCTAAAAGTAATCAAGGAGTGGATTGGGAAAGTGTCCCTTAATTTCCCCATATATATAATTGTCTAGGAACACCATAAACCTAGTGCTCCACTAATGTTTTCGTGAAATGACATTGGATGTATTACCTTTTACATTATGTATGCATTCTTTCCTAATTTTCATCTCAATTATTCTTTTAAAATGTTCAATTCATTCCTCTATAGGTAATCCGTATGGGACACCACTCCCATAATATATCCTCTATCGTTTTGGTTGTCCCCAATTAATGTAAAATTTGAATCCCTTACTATGGTTTTCAACCATGATGTCATGGTAATGTTTCATGCCTTATAGTTTCTATTTTTTTACTTCTACTATATGATCAGTTATCATAAAAATATATTAGGAATTTTTTGTTTTTCAAATTTCATAATTCTTATTAGTTGATCTTCAATGTACTAAATTCCATACATGATTTGGTTCATCATGGATAAATGTTGATAGTCCTTAAACATCTATAATGATTATGGTTGTATATGAACATTAATTCGATGTGGGATATATGTTTGTGTGTTATTTATTTCCATAATATATTCTATTATTTTCTTGTTGAATTTGTTTATCAGAATATATCTTTTTTGGATTGAATTTTTATTATTCCATCATTTTGGAAACCCTCATATGATAATTTTTTTTATTCGTGTGCAATATGATTTATCAAGTGAGTTCAAAATTAAATCCTAGATTTATATTTGTGGATAGTATATAATGTTTCTATAACTAGAATTGGTTGGAATCTTCATTTTTTTGGATTAAGGAAATTCATAAATACAGCCTTTCTAGTTCAGATGAAAAGGGATGTATTAAATAAGTTATCCTACAGGACTAAATATCACATTATAATGAAATGTTACATCATAATAATACATTTCATGTGTGGTAAGATTTTATGATAATCATTATTCTGAATTATAAAAGAAAATATTCATGAAGTTTAGTGGTATACTAGTTTGGAATATAGTTAGGGTCATATGATAAGGTATATAATGTTTTAATGTATTATAAGTAAGCTAATATCACTCTAGGTCCATGTAAAAACACAGGTTCTGTTTTAAGGTCCATGAAAAATTATCTTTTATTATCTTCTAGATATATGTCACATTATATATTATTATTATCTATTATTATGGAATTCCATATAATATTTATTCCATGTCTGTGGAATCTTGTTTCTATTTTTCCACTATATTTTAGTACATCATACCATGATTTAAAGGATATATATATGATAACATGGTACACATGTTTTGGATTATTACCTATACATTCAATATAAATAAATCATTCCTTATATATTTTATGTTTTTATTGAAATTGTATTAGATGGTTCCATCAACCAAAATTTCTTAAAAAGGTAAGTCCATGGTTCCAAAAATCCTAGTAAATTCCAAATAACCTAACTTGAGAGCATGTTTTTTAATGTTTCATTATTATTCAAAACAATCATGAATATATTATCATTAATTTATGTCAAGGGTTCTTATTTTGATGTCATATTATGTATAATAACAATAAATATCATGTTTTCTGTAGTGGGCATAGAAAATAAATATTAGGGATATATTTATATGTAATTACACTATGTTTGGTAGTTGAGAAGGTTGATCTTACTCATGATATAAAGCGAACACTATCAAATACTTTGAGATACCTTTTTAGTGAATAATTCATTATAATTTTCTTATTTTTTACTTCATAATTATTCATCTACAATCTATTGATATAAAAATGCTATTGAAAATTTGGAAAAGTTATATTGGATAATTTTTTTAATAAATCTAGTTTTATTTATAGGATGAGATTAATTCCATGTTTTTTATTATTTTTTACTTATTTTTTATTAATTAATTTTTTTTATTTATTCTCCATGACCTAAAGGGAATAGCCTCCTTAATTTTTGGTATAGTACCTCATCAATAGTCTGTTACATCTTGTATATAAGGAGACATTCTTTACAAATTTTACCACTACAGAATAGAATTGATTAATATATCATGTATGTTCATGTAATTAACCAATAATCCCTTGATATATTGATATATATTGTTAATGGTTGGTGATCATGTAGTTTTATGAATGTGGCCCTAGTTAATATATTAGAAGTTTAGGATATAGGTGAATATTGAACTATTTATCTTCGGTTCATTATAGATGCGGATAATGATCAATTTTGGGGAATATCTAATGACCCGTATTATGAGAAACAATAATATATAAGATGTATTCTATGAATATCAGTAATTTAAATAAAACTAAGACACATATAATTTTATCACCATCAAAAAATTTGAGTTGGAGGTCAGTATATAATTCAAGTAGTGTTAAGTGTGTTTAGATGAAAATAGTTGGAAGATACTCCATGAGAAGTCATTTTCACAAGTATATGTGTTATAGTAGTAAAAGAATACTCTAAGAGACACTTGGGATAGGGTGTATGATAAAAAACCATTATGACTTGAGATTTATGTAATGAAATTTTTTTAATGAATATCATGGATAAGATATTTTAATGTGAATGTCTTATAAATAGATGAAAATATTTTGGAATAAAATTTATTTATTTTTAATAATTTTATTTGAATTTGATAATTTTTAACTATAAAGTAGTTTATTGAGTCTAAGAAAAAAATAGTAAAATCTAGTGAGGTGGTAAAAGATGTTAAAAGATACATATTTCCACCTAATCATTAATAGAATTACTGCATTATTCTGATGGTCATTGAAGTGGGTTACCCACCCCATAATAAGAGGTTAATGGTAGGATCTAGGGGATTTATGGAACACCAATATTTTAAGTAAGTATTAAATGATTCTTGATAGAAAATGACCACCATTTAATGGGGATCATTATTTTCATTTTTTTCACTTTTGTTATTTTATAGATATGTATTTATTACTTATTTTCTAATAACCATAAATTCTATAAATTTTCATTATTTAATGTATTTTTACTCCTCCTTTTTTTGATGGAATTATACATTAATAGTTGTGTTGATCTCTATTTAGTATATGTTACCTCATATGAACATTATTTCTCTATTTCTCTTACTCCTTTTGTATATCCTAAATCTCTGATTTTTGGGTTTCATTATGTTTTGGATTTCTTATTAGTTAATGGAGAATATCCTTATGATTTTCAGTGAGGACCTCTTACAAGTAATAGGTAGTTGGTCTATAGTTTTTTATTGTTTTATACATGTTACTTGGAATTTATGATATGAAAAAGATGGTGGTAATCTATAAACAACCAATGATGTAAACAATCTTGGTTTCAAAGATACATAACAAATATATAATTGAAATTAAACTAATTATGCAACATCCTTGAATTGTCCATTGATCACATAGTCCCAAATGGATTATTTTCCTTTGAAAGTATAGAGTATTCTTTGAATTAAAAGCAATATATATTGTATTATTATCTATCATTAAGTTTTTGACATTTATTGGATCCTTTAACCATTCTCTACAATAAATTAAATACATGAGTGATGTGTTATTAGTGAAAATATACTTGGGGTTTGTTTTTAGTTATTCATTAAATGTTATTTCTCAATTATTATGAGATGGGTTATTTGGAGGTATCATATACTATACTATTTGTCTTTGGTGATGATGTAGATATATCATGGAATATGATCACTATATAATTCCAAGGAATCCAAACCTAGTGAGTCATATCTAGTGATCCAGGCTTGTTATGTTATTATATTCCTTAAATAATGATTAAAGATACATTGTTTACTATTAGTAAAGGGATAAGTTCATATACAACCCATTAGAGTATTGATTGATTATATTCTACTGACAATATGAATGGTAATATAATCTATTTTATATAAGTAATTTATCTGTTCCTTTTACAGTGGTCTTCTATTCTCCATATGAAATGATAAATTTCAACCTTAGAAGATCAGCTTTGATATTCAGGTCCTAATAATGGATTGGCTAGGTACATAGTAAAAAATACACTTTGATCTAATTCTGATGTTGGTTTGTACATTATATAGTTCTTATGCAAACTTTTTATCTAAATTTGGTAAATTTCATGCTATAATTATTAATAATTGAATAATATCATATCCCTAACATTTTATGATTTTATAACTATTTTTTATTCATTTTAATTTATTCAATGTCATATTTAACATGAACACATGTTTGTTTGATTATTTTAGGTCGTTAGTTGTTGGGGAGTAAATGAGATTATTTCTAATACCCTACACTTGAACCTTGGTGGTTTATTATACTTTATGCACAATGGTATAAAGAATAACCCTAATTAGTGGTTAATTATCTCTCAACGGCTATTATGGATTGGGATATGGGATCATAATAATCCAGAGGAATATTTTTTTATTATATCAATATTACATTCAATATTAGAATTTTTTTATAAATGATCAACACAATATTAAATTTCAATTTGATACAAAACTTGTATAACATTACGCAGGTCTCATATTATTTTAACATGTTATATGTTCAATATAATGTTCCAATTATTCTATGTTTCATATTATGTTATAATTTTTTGTATAATGGTATTTTATTATATCATTAATTTTCACGATTCTTTGATAGAGGGTATAATATTCCTATTAAATTAATATACCTTCACCGATAGTCATTGGTGATGGGAGTATGGGGTGGTAATCTAAAGATCATGTTTCAATCCAACTCAGGAGGGTGCATGGTTACTTTGGAAAATATGTTATATCAACCCTACATCATTAAATTTAGGGGTGCTTTAATATCTATAATGTCAATCAATGGTTAAATTTGGTGGCATGAGGCTAGTCTTTTGGTGAAGTTGGTAATAATTAAAACCCATGTTGGGTTTGAAGTTAATAGTTTCAGTTTAAAATAATAAAAATAAATATTCTTTAATTTGGGAAATCCATTAATATTTTTTTTCAAACCTAGGTACTTCCCCTTGGTAAATATATAGTCGGGAGAATCTATTAGGATTATGAAATTAATTATAAAAATATAATATTGATTAAAACCATGAAATTTAATTGAAAAGGATATATATTTTCATAATATTGACCATGATACCCCAAATATGGGTATCCAAGCTAGCCCATGGAAAGGCTCGAAGGGTGTTTCCAATACCCATAGGCAAGGAAATAGTATATTGGAATAATATACAAACATTAGGTAATTTATTCCATGATTAATTATAATTGAGATAGAAAATCCATAAGGATATCTAGCATGATCACTCTTTACATTGGATCATCATGTCTAACATCCCATGTTTTGGACTAGGTAAAATTTTTCCTCGGGAAATTTTAACTTCGCATTTGGTGGCTAGATCATTATCTATGATTTAGAACATAATTTGGAGTGTTGTAAAACATGAGGGAGTTGTTTTTGGATGAGGTTTATGTCTCAAAATGTGTCTAGGGAGTTAGGTTGTGTTTTTGGGATGTTGAACTCTGAAGGCTCTAGTTTTTTGTAAAGTAGCATGAGGCACATAATTAGTGCATTATTAGTTTAACCATGTGGGTCAACCATGAATCTGTATTTCTTGAGTAGTATGGTTTTTCTAATCCATGTGAGGGTAATGAGAGGATATGAGGCTTGGTGCAGGTGTGTATGGGGGACCTGCATGGACTGTGCATGGTTTTCCTAAACTGTGCACCTATCTCACAACCTTAATGACACTTAACCAGTAGCTATGCATGGTTAGGTGCATAGTTTTTCAAACTGTGTAGCCCAAATCTGCTCCCCTTTTAAAAAAAATTATGTATTTGGGTAGTGAAACCCTCATGGTTGGTGCATGGTTATCCAAATTGTGTTGAAAACCCATTTGAATCTTAAAAGAGGAAAAAATAATGACTTTTATCTCCCCTCTATTTCTTTCTTCCCTCCTTTATTCCCCTCACTCACATGTAGTAGCCCCTATGGATGTGGGATATCCTCATATCCTCTCCTAATCATGGAACTATCCCCCTAATCCAATTTCATAATCACTTGATGTTGGTATCATTGGATGCATATTGGTGAGCTCTTCATTCCTATTTCTCCTTTCATTGGTTGCCTTGCCATACCCTGCACTATCTTCATGTGAGCTAATTCACCCTATTTTCATGGTTTTTTTCTATTTCTTTGATTTCTCTCAAACCGACTCAAATAAAATATTTATATTGGACAAGGGAAGTATCCTTTGTATATTGTAGGTGGTCTCTTATTTTTCCTTTAAAACCTCACTTTATAAATTAAAATGTTTTTCTATACCCTGAACTTTCCATGTGTCATTGTATAAAAGTGAAATTAAATTTTTAGTACATAAAGATTTAAATTAAATAGGTTTTTTGTTATAGATTGAATCATTGGAGGTTATCTACCTCAATGCAAACCACCCATTTGGGTTCGTTGTTTAGATTCCCATGACCTATGCCTTTCTTAGGAAAATAATTACACTTATGGATGTCACTTCAAATGATTGACATATAATGTCATGTGTTTCCCAATTGTGATTAAATTTGGATGTAATGAAGGATCTATCTTGTAAGTTACAATTTACATGACTTAGATAAACTTAATATGATGGATTTTCCCAATGTATAATAAAACCACCTATGAGGTGTGTAGTCTTCTTTAATAAAATGGGGTAATCGAATAAAGTTAATTGAAATGGTAAATGGAATGATTATGGTTATGTTCTTATTAATTATTTTATAAATTTTATGTGATATAGAATGCTTTTGGGAATAGCCTTCTCTTTTTTTATAAGTGATTTGTATTAATGGCTTGTATAAACACATGACATGTTTCTAAAATTTAATGAATTATATTAAAAAGGATCAACTATTCAATGAGTGATTCCACTTTCCAAATTATGGAACATTGGGATAAGGGTTCATAGGAAAATATTGAATACCATATTCTATATAATTTCTGAAGGGACCTTGAGTAGGGTCATTTTCTATGATGTGTTTCACCCCTTGGCTGAGGATGTTGGCAAGATGTTCACATCACTTGGGTTGCTAAGCATGACATTCAATACCCCCTTGATTAGGAGGTTGGGTACGACACTCCTCATTATTATTAATTATTATAATCATGAAGTCCAATAATGATTATGATCCTCGATCATGAAGGCCCTTATTTATTATTATGATACTTGTATTATTATTATTATGAGTAGTATTACACATGGAAACCTAAGTTACGCCTCAGGTCCTGGATAACACTATATATATATATATGGCTATAAATGTTACTATGTATATAGTTAACATATATACATAAATCCATCCATATATATGTATATACTCTAAGGTATCTTGTCTTAGGATGAAGCTAATACTGTTAGCCAGGTGTTCCATAGGAACCTCAACCGCCCCATTTGCATCATTCAATATTGTTCATTATTCTCTATACCCACACACTATTTTATTTTATATTCATAGTCTAGATAGAATTTGAAACCATTGGTGGTGGACTACTAAATATATCTCATACCCTGTTCGGGTTTCCATTGCACTAGGGTACATGAACATACCTCATGGTTGCGGGACCGGGTTCATTGGATTATGCTTGGGTTATTGTGCCTGTGCTGGGGAGATATGAGCACAGGAATGAGCCATAGATCAGAATGATCATGGAGATAAACCTTGGTGATTTTGTCTTTTATTTATGCACTATTTATTTATTAACTATTTTATGTTATTTTCTTATATATTTTAGTCACATTGATATGCATTGTTGTATATGATATCATTGTCCAGTTCTTATATCTTTGGTTATTATTACTCTTTTACTTATCTTTCTTTCATTTATATTAATTCCATTTCTGCATTCTTAGGATATTCCACTATTATAATTTTACCACAAGGGTACATTCTCTCCACTTTACCATCATCTCACCCTCACAAATATTCACCATCCTCTACCGTACGGGGAGGCTTGCTTGAGGCCATGTGACCAATCGGCTTGGGGCACTGTTTTAGTGGATCTCAAGTTGGGATATTATAAATTGATATTAAAGTTTTATTTTTTCGTTTTTTATTATTATTTTAGGAATTGGTAAAAATGAGACTAATTTTTTTTTTGACATTTTGTGAATAGCTATGTCTAGGAGTGACAAACCCACACATGGGAAAAAGACCAAGTGACATGGAACAGGATTGTTGTTCATGCTATTCATTATGACTCAAAATTATGATTTCATCTTGAGTGAAAAATTCAAATTCCACTATTACTAATATATGAGATTTATTGTATTTTACCTTTGTCTAGCATGATAAGGAAGCATCATTACATGCATCATTATAGGAACATAGAGATTCACATGTCATGCATATGCCATGCCATGTAGCTTGCATCCTTAGAATTATTGATATAGTGATATGTGCCTTGAGTATTGTACTATGATTATGTGGTTCTTATTATATAGTGTCTTATTATGATTTTTTTCCATAATGACTAATTTTTTAGCATGGCTTGCCTATGTACCATGTTTCTGTGGTTGCGTGTATATATTTTTGTGTCTTTTACTGCTTGTGATATCATGACTAGTTATAAGTTTGATATATAATTTTTTGTTAAACATTATTCATTAACCTAAATGGTGTTTTATCAAATAGATTGATGGTGACACCGTAACTATCCAATCATGGCACGTTTGATCCATAAACCATTGGTTGCATGGGCTGAAACATACTCGTTGTAATTAAATGGGATACAATTTGTAATCTATAAAGTGTATGGGCACATTATAAATTGGAAAATGATAACCCATATAATCAAACCATCTTATATAATCTTCACATACCTTGAGACTACTTTAAATATAAAAGCTATTAATTTTTTACCCTAAATTAATGGGTTTCTTATGGTCAATTCACGTGGATCAACCCAAGTTGGTTGGTGATGGTGTTAAATTATTAAAATATAAAACCACTAAGGGTGTTTCAGAATCACATTTAATTAAAATGTTTAAGATTTCATTTAGATGAACTAGAATGTCTTAAAAGGACCCCCATAGGTTTCCTTTATTTTTATATGATTTAGTACTTAATCTCATGGGGTATGTTTGTTTCATGTATAGATGGTTATTTAATGAGTCCACGGTAGCTTATATGGGTTCACATATAGACATATGGTGGAATCTTACTTGAAAAGTCCCCAATGTAATTTATATTAGACTTTTTATCTACTTAAATATATTTATATGATGTGTTAAATAAAATTCCTATTCCAACCTAAAGAGTGTTTTCCTCCACAGTTTTGAATTGAAATTTTCTTTAACTAATCCAAATGTGATACCTTCATGGATAAATAAAATTATAAAATGAATTTATATGATAAATTTCACAATTATGATAGAATTTAAATAAATAAATAATACTGGAAAGTTTAATAAAACTTGACTATATTCCTTGTGGTGTGAGATAAATAAATTTTCCACGTATTATTTTTTTCATAACTGGTTCTTGATATTCTTTAAAACTAAGACTTGAGATTTTTAAAGAACTAAATTTGAATTAATATAATGACTTAAATTAAATTGGTGTATTTTTTTATAGCTTAAAAACTTGGGTAAGGGTTAGATTTACCTTTTCCTTATCGAGTGCTTGGGACAAGAATATGGATGTAGATCATAGGTCCCAGTTGAATTTCTTAGGAAATGTTGAACCTATAGGATAGGTGGTATGCCCTAGTGAATCTTCAGGTTGTGACCTAGCTATAGGATCAATGCTTCTTATTTGGGTATGAGGCTATCCTAGGGTACGTAACACCCTTAGGAATTAGAACCTTAGTGAATTCTTATGATGAACAGCTTTAGATGTGTGGTGTTGTTTGAATATCATTGTCCTGAGTAGGACTCTTAGTTTCTAAAATTACACCAATGATGTAAGGGTGGTCATTTGGTAATTTTAACCTTGTTACAAGCTTGAAAATTATTTAATGCTTGGTTTCAGTGGGTTTGAAATTCCTAGGGCTTGGATGGATGCTTAGTAGTCCATGTGACCCTTATCCATCTTAAGTGTTGAATAATTTGGGAGATGTTTAGATGGATTTATAGTCATGAAAGATAATACAACCATGATATGGGAGTTTTCTGTGGTCCATCACATACTATGATTCATAGGACCTATATTTATAGTTTCAAATTGTGTTACGTTG
Organism: Viscum album; assembly: GCA_963277665.1. NCBI lineage: Eukaryota > Viridiplantae > Streptophyta > Magnoliopsida > Santalales > Viscaceae > Viscum > Viscum album. The sequence continues at coordinate 130,610,982 of OY728140.1, forward strand.
AGTTGATAAAAATATTGGGGCAGTATGCATTGATACACACGATACCTGTTGAGATGATCAAGTGGTGAAGTAAACTGTATCAGTATGGTGGTACTCATTTAAACCTATAGTAGTTTCATTAAGTTCACAGGTCACGTCTAGGGTGGAGTGGCATAGTCTTAGATATGTTGAGTTATTCCAGTGCTGGGGATGATATTGTAAAAATTATCGGGTGTTGTAACACTACTGATTGGCTTGGTTTTGGATCCTATGCCTAATTCTATGATTCATGTAGACATAACATGGGAGGAGTGTCATGTGTATGTCTAAATTAAATCCAATATAGCACAATTTTAATTAGCTATTTTCCATCTCTTTTGGATTTGGTTCTTAATAAAAGTGTGTAGGTGATTTCATGGACCCACTATTAGTGATCAATGGATCATGTGTTGTGGGATGAGTTCTCGTTTTCAATAATCAATGACTTGGATAATCCTATGGTGGGGAGTGTTAGGTTGAAAATATTTCAAATTTACTTCCATTTAGAGGGGTAAAAGTTGTGAAGGACCATTTTGGAAATATTTGGATCATATTTTGAGTTCCCATAGGGCTAGTATGCTTGGAAACGCGTCAGTGCTTACAAGGAAGTAAGATGATGAAATGGTTTGGTGTGTATGAAACCTTTTAAGGAACCATTAGTCAAGGATGTAATTTAGTGGTTATGCTTGATGAATCAAAAAATACCTCATCTAGATATGGAATTGTGATTGGGTAGTGATGATGCATCATCAAGACATGCTAAGCCTTTTTAAAGTAAATCAACCAATGGTGGTTTGACTAATTCCTTCATGAAGTTGGATATGGTTGGTTGGGAACCATAATGAGAACTTCATCAATGAAATTTATTAGGATATTCTTATAAATTCTTGATCTCCTATAAGTTTACTCTTGGTTTAGAAAAGAAAATTTCCCCTATCTTGAATTCATCATGGGTGCACTAAGAGAGAATCAATTTTACATTGTGCTAAATTTATATGTCATTGAGATCGATAAATAAACTCTATGGGTGTAACGCCCCGACCCCAGTTACCCAGAGTCGGTTCATTATTACATAACATTAGCATGATCACAAAAAAGATCAAGTCTCGAAAGACCGATTAGTTTAGTAGACTTGGAAACACTAGATATATTCATAAGTCTTACATTACATCATACGGTAAAACAAATACAACAACATCTTGTCTACATATCCCCTCTTACTAACCCTACAGGTCATTAATAAATTAATTCTTCAAATTCCGGGAAAAATAAAACATTGAAAGGGGTGAGCTCAGATGATCAGTAAGGATAAAAATATAGCAGAATCTTTCGTAGATAAGCATAAACACTTAAGGCAATGTATGACTAAAACAAAAGCCTTTTAAACTTGAAATTCAGAATAATATGGCAATGATAAACTGAAATAATTCCATTCACTTACTCACATGGATATTCTACTAGTCGAATAATCACATTCAATATCAATAACCACTTTCATAAAGATGGAATGCGTAATGCCAAACTATCATAACCACGTAGCCAAGGCCTCGTGCCAAGACTACAATTAAGATTTTGTCAAGGCCTTGTGCCAAGACTCTAATTTGTCTTATGAGACCTACTGATGCATCGAGGAGCTATAGCGGGCTCCACCCTTCACTTACTAAGTCCAATGCATTCCTCATATGAAAATTTTGAAACATAACATAAACATTCATATTAAAACTAGCATACAAAATGTCAATACTTATCCACAAACCATGAATGGTACAAAAATAGCACATCCACAGTCAAACATAACTCAATCGATAAAATATGGGAGATTGTATTGTATAATATTAACCTCAATTGAGAATAATGAAGGATATTGACATATATGAAAATAATCATCAAAACTATTTGAGAGAAATATCCCCCTTTTTCATGAAATCATTTAAAAGTCACACTATTTGTCAAGAAGCCATTTAAAAATTTAATTTTGAATAAAAGTGTCCCATACCACGTTGAAACTTTTAAAAGTAGTTTTAATTTTAAAACATTAATGTCCAGATAAATAAATCCTTAAAACCATTTTTAAAACATGGACATTAATGAGCAAGATTTAGAAGAATAAGTCTTTAAAACATTTAAAAATGGTATTTTAGTTAGAGTTTCTAACAAAAAGAGAGACACTTGAATACAATAATTGAGGTAATCAAAACTTTGCAATATAATGAGAATAAATGGATTCATGATATACTATGTCATAGTAAATTATATACACCACATAAAAGTGATTTGGTGTATAACAACAAAGAAGTCTCAATGGAATGTAAATTGAGATGAAATCTTTCATAAAGGTCGTATCCTTAGGTTAAGGATATATCAATGACATAATTATGTGTGACAAATATAAATACACTAAATATGATTGGATATTCAGTGTAAAACAATCAAAGGACATTCACACATATTCATGTAAGAACAACACTAATGAATTGGATGTTTATCTCAACAAAACGAGATTGAGTAAAAATTACTCTTATCAAGTTCATACTGATGACTTGAGAATATATCAATGGAGTGATTATGTGTATAAAATTTATATCCATAGAAAGGGGAGTGGTAATTATGACATAATCAAATGAATAGTGATTCCACACATAATCTTGGAGTAAAATAATCAATGAAGTATGCATAAAGCCGAATGAGTGGAAATTGAAATGTCAACTTCCCTTATCAATTTGGTAACTTATGAAACATGCACCCATGAAAGAAGGATAATACAATGATGATGTAAATATCCATAAATTAAATTATATTACACAGTGAATACAATCATGGGCAGTACACACACCACATGCAATAAATAAGTGGTGAACAATGGAAATCTCACAGAATTAAAAGTGTGGTAAGAAACCCCTTACTTTGTACTTTTTCCTTGGTAGATGGTAAGTTAACTTCCTTTATAATGGTGAAATAATTTTTATTGAGTTATAGAAAAATTATTTACATTAATATGATATCATATATGATCTTTTAACATTGATTTGTTAATAATATCTTAGTATTATCGTCTTTTCGAGTCTTAACAGATTCATTTTCCTTTATATTATTTGTTATGCGAGTCATATTTGTTATGGATGGGATGTATCTTATTCATATCCATAATAATATCATGTCTCTAAAAATTATTTTTAATCATCAAATGATTATTATACTTGAATGGATACGATGGGGAATGAATCTCATCGCGTTCATGGAGACAGTAGACCGTACGTACGCACGAGCCACAATATCATTCTTTTGATATTAAAATAATATATAATTGGATGGTATATAATATAGACAGAATAATTATCAAGTATATTTATTATTTACATGAATCAAACATCATTATTATACCCATCCAAATAATAATATATTGAATAACAATTACACCATGACGTGGAGACGGTAATCCACGCGTACACGCGTATGGTGACATGTCATTAAAAGGATGGATATAATAATGAATATGGTTGTAAAATATTTATAATAACATAACAGTATATAAAAGATATTAGAGCTATTATTTTATAATGGGAACAACAAAGAAAGAATAAGTGGAAGAAGAAAGGAACTTTAAAGAGGGTGGTGAAAACATTACCTCTTCTTCGGGTTCTTCCTTTTGATTTGATCAAAATGCAACCTTAGGTTGGATTTATAATCAAGATAAGGCCTCTAGGTTTAAGAGAGGGAAGTTGGTAGGATATTTGGGCAGAGTTTGGCAGATCCAAATGGCTTTGAATGTGTGAATTAATGAAAAGGGGATGTTCCCTTTTATAAGAGGGGTGAGGGGCACCTTTGGAAAAGCTAGAAATATTATTTTATAATAAATTAATATTCGGTTTATAATAGCTTTAAAGTAGATTATTTAAAGGTTAATTTGGGGATGGGTCGAAAACCACTCAACCAATAGAATTTAGACAAGTTTGGGTCATTATATTAACTTTATCGTTTAGTTTTAACTCTTAGTTAATTAGTTTGACACTTACCATGTCACTTTGTATTTTTATATTATATAGTTAATAAACTTACTATATACCTCCAATAGACCCCCAAGTGGTCCATTAATGAAACACCTATCATGATATAAGTCTCTTGGCCGAACCTTAGATTTTTAGGAATTTAATATCAATTAATAATATAATATTTGTTTTAAAAACTCTTTTATGTGAATTTTAACATTATTGGGTATTTTGTTTTTGAAAAATTCATAACAGCATTATTACTTCGAAAACAATTTATATAATCAATCCTAATATGTCATATTAACCTATAAAATTATTTTAATTCATAAAAAGTCTCAAATTACATTTATTTGGATATTTATAATATCAATTGATTTAATATTTCATTAATTAGGTAATTACTACATCACCATTGTGTCATAATTAAATTAACTTATTTAATGTATAAAAATTATAATTAAAATACCATTACGTAGGAAATCGTTTTATATTTCTAATGAATATTTACAATAGAATTTATATTATGTATAACCCAATATTAAGAAATTTTTTGTAAATAAACATTTATTTTAACTCTTTTAACTCTTCTTTGAATTAAATAATAATAAATGTTCTAATCTAATCCAAGTGAACCTAAATGATAATATTTTATTCCTAAGGTTGTTTTTGGTTGATATACACCAGTCCAATAGTATTATGACATGTGTTACGGTAATATTAATATCATTTTTTCCCTTAATTACCCTATTCACTTTTAATCGTGGTAAATAAAAGTAAAAAGTTACTATTCACCAAAAATTATTTTCATCTCATTGAACCACAATTTACTACTTTATATTAACCTTGTCTCTTGGATTTTCGAAATTCCACTCACAGAAGTGGTGAAATTAAGTTTTATGTGAATTTCCAAATTCTCCTAGGATGTGGGTAAAAGACAGTGAAAAGTTCAATAAAATTTTTATATATTGAAAATTATTATAAAATAACTCCAATAAGTTACATTGAACTTATATAGGTATTATGTATCTCTTTTTACCTTAATTAAATTTAAATAAAATAAATAATTATTTAAATAAAAATTCGGTTTTAAACTATAACTCAGTATTTTTCACTATTCATCAAAAATTGAAAGTTTTCAGAAAAATACCAAAAATTCGGCCTAAGATATATTTGATATTATGAATCCAAAAATGATTTCTAATTTACCAAATTCAAAATATATAACTTGAATTAATTAATTTAAAAATTAATTCCCATTGTCAAAACAAATAGCGTGTTTTTAAGAAATAATAACTATCAAAAGATTGACACTTGTTTATGTCTGGTTTAAATGTGAAATTACGTCCAATAACCAACATTGTATTAAATGGTAAAAAAATATTCTAAATATAATTTAAAACCACTCAAATTAATAATTTATCACTATTAATTATTTCGATTAAAAAAAGTTGTTTTTAATTAAAATTTAGTAATTTTCACTATTCATCAAAATATGAAAGTTATTCGAAAAAGTACCAAAATTTACCCCTAGGCTAATTTTGATATTATGAATCCAAAAATGAAGTCCATTTTGAATGATAAAATGTATAAAATTTCAAAAAGTTGGTATTACTATTCATAATGGCTAGTTTGATTGGTTGTGGTGTGTTAGAACTTGAAGTTGCGTACAACACACGCTACTGTATTATTCAGAGAGAAGTGTACCGTGGAAGCTTGGGGTGTTACATTCTCCCCTCCTTCAATAAATTTCTTCCTCATAATTTTTAAAATTGGTCTTGGGAATATAATGGAAAGTCCCACATCGGAAAAAGAGTCAATAAAACTATCACTTTAAAAGAAAGAAAGATAAGTACAAAGGTCACCCGAGATAACCTGTACTAGGATTCCATGTAGAAAAACATGGATATGGATGATAAAATAAGTTTCAAGTTATGATATATATGGATAGAGAACATGGTCAGGAGAAATTTAATAATAAGAAAACCACAAACTTGTGATGGGACAAATGGTCATTAGTTTCCCAGTAGGAAAATTAAACAAACAACATTTTTCTTGTTTTAAGTTACATTACATAAATACGAGGAATTCATTTATGATATTGACTAAGAAAATAAAGATATATACTTACTTTTTAATTATAGTTTCATTCTTTAATTAATTTCTACCACTAACTCATTTTTTTTAAACAAAGAGTATTCAAGAGGACTTGGCCACACAAGAAGAGCTAGAATAAAACTCAATAGAATAACATGATCCAAATAGGATAAACTATATATTTACCTTGTCTTTAGAGATTAATCAAAACCAAAATCATTAGTATAAGATCTGATGATCCCCCAAATGTATATTCCATTAGATAAAAAAACTAATCTTAATTTCAAAAATTAAACCAACAATACCCCCAAAGTTAAATATATACCATTCAATAATCAATTGTCCTTAAAATCCTTCAATATAATCATAACTAATATTTAAACCCAAAACTTATAATAATTTGGTTATGTAGTCTCCACGTTAAATTGTATCTCTAAATGACATCAACTACTCTTAAAGTAACATTCTTAAAAGTAATTAACCTAATCACATATTCTTTATTATAGGTTAAAAATTTCCATAAATAACCCAAATCACTATAAATGCACAATAAAAATGTAGATAAAAATCCACAATTACTCCTCAAATTAAATCCCATAGATTTCTATTTTCCTTGGAAATATAGTGTTCCCAACAAAGCGAACATCTTTCAAAATAACATTCATCACTTAATCACCAAATCATTTTCTTATACTAAGGGTATTCATTTGATAAGAAATAAGATCCCAAATAAACTTATCATTGATCAATAAAATCATTAAACTAAAACTAATAGTCACACTAACCAGGGACTTCACGTAGTCTAGTGGTAGGCGATAAATCCCAATCGCACTTTGGTTGTGGGTTCGATTCCCACAACTTTGTCTGATGCGATGGGTTGTCACATGGTCTGCGTGTTGACCTTTTTCAAAAACATAATTTTATAACATTACCAAAATGAGATAAATTCCTCAAAATAACCATAACCTAATTTAACCACAAATTTTATCTCATACCTTGCATTTTCATCCCAAATTATAATAACTTGCAATTGCCTCAAACCCAACAATCATATAAAACCAAATGGTTATTTATAACTTTATCCACAATAGAATAGATAATTCTTCCTCAAATATCATTCTCACAAGGAAAACAGCAGGGTTACAAATACAAGGGAAAATTATTCCAAAGTAAACTCATCAACAAGGAGCAGTAATACTTTTTAAACATTTCTCCAACCATTTATTTCCACATAGCTTCTTCTTTGACCAATAAAACATCCTATAGAATATGTCATTCACTCGGGTAATGGCCAGGTCCCCTACATTTACGGAAAATGACTGTAAATGGATTCTTGGGACCATTTTTATCTTCTTCCATAGTACTCTTCTTTTTTCATCTGCAATTCTTCACTTTATGTCCATCCTTCCCGCACGTAAATAATTTCATTGTCCTATTGAGACACTATCATGGGTGTCTCCTTCCACATTTCTTGCATGATAGAAATTGAGGATTCCTTTCTCCATGGTCTCCACTGTTATAACTCTTATCATTCATCGTCTTTCTCTTCTTTGTTGAGTCCGAGAATTGGTTAATATATATATCGTTGATCATATTTTCGGAAAATTGATTTGGCATGAAGACAATATGTTTTACACCTATCAACATTCCATTTTTTTGCTCATTGCCACCACCATTCCCAAATTGTACATCATTCTCAAAGTCACTGTGACTTCCTTGGAATCCAGCCATTGACTAAAACCAGAAACCATTTTGTGAGTAACAGTAGTCATAAAATCATTTAGAGAATATGATGTCACCATATTCTTAATTTGAAACACATTAGGATTAATCAAGGTTATTTACTCTCATCTTATATATAATATTTCAAATATGTTTGTATAGAAAATGTAAATTATCCTTAGCATATCCCCCAGGAGTGTCATAACCAAAAGTGCAGCAATTCCCATTGTCGTGCACCAGTTCCCGTTCGAGTCTAGCTCAAAGCGGTGTTTTCAGGTTTTAACCCTAAGTACATTTGTGCCAGATCCGCCTCTACCTGCTCGTATCCAGACAGGGATGTATTGCTCGGAAAACTCACAAAATCTCTACAATACCAAAATTCTACGAAGTTCTTCTATACTAATCCTCAAAGTCTATCTTAGGGCTATGTGCTCTAATCAGAGTTTATCTAAATATAGCTCCCAAGGTTTGTACTAAACTTCCTCTGATACCAACTGTAACACCCCGACCCCAGTTACCTAGAGTCGGTGCATTATTACATAACATTGGCATGATCACAAAAAAGATCAAGTCTCAAAAGACCGATTAGTTTAGTATCCTTGGAAACACTAGATATATTCATAAGCCTTACATTACATCATAAGGTAAAAAAACTACAACAACATCTTGTCTTCATATCCCCTCATACTATCCATGCAGGTCATTCATAAATTACTTCTTCACATCCTGGGAAAAATAAAACATTGAAAGGGGTGAGCTCAGATGCTCAGTAAGGATAACAATATAGCAGAAGCTTTCATAGATAAGCATAAAAACTTAAGGCAATGTATGACTAAAACAAAAGCCTTTTAAACTTGAACTTCAGAATAATATGGAAAAGATAAAATGAAATAATTACATTTACTTACTCACATGGATATTCTACTAGTCGAATAATGACATGCAATATAAATAACCACTTTCATAAAGATAGAATGCATAATTCCAGACTATCATAACCATGAAGCCAAGCCCTCATGCGAAGACTACAATTAATATTTTGTCAAGGACTCATGCCAAGACTCTAGTTTGTCTCATGAGACCTACCGAAGCATCGAGGAGCTATAGCGGGCTCCACTCGTCACTTACTAAGTCCAATATATTCCTCATATGAAAATTTTGAAACATAACATAAACATTCGTATTAAAACTAGCATACGAAATGTCAACACTTATCCACAAACCATGAATGGTATTAAAATAGCACATCCACAATCAAACATAACTCATTCGATACAATATGGGAGATTTTATTGTATCATATTAACCTCAATCGAGAATAATGAAGGATATTGACATAGATGAAAATAATCATCAAAACTATTTGAGAGAAATATCCCCCTTTTTCTTGAAATCATTTAGAAGTCACACTATTTGTCAAGAAGCCATTTAAAAATAGATTTTTGAATCAAAGTTTCCCATACAACTTGAAACTTTTAAAAGGAGTTTTAATTTTAAAACTTTAATGTCCATATAAATAAATCCCTAAACCCATTTTTAAAACATGGACATTAATGAGCAAGATTTAGAAGAATAAGTCTTTAAATCATTTAAAAATGGTATTTTAGTTAGAGTTTCTAACCAAAATAGAGACACTTGAATACAAATAATTAAGGTAATCAAAAGTTTTTAATATCATGATAATAAAGGGATTCATGATATACTATGTCAAAGTACATTATATACACCACAAAAAAGTGATTTGGTGTATAACAACAATGAAGTATCAATGGAATGTAAATTGAGATGAAATCTCTCATAAAGGTCGTATCATTAGGTTAAGGATAAATCAACGAAATAATTAAGTGTGAAAAATATAAATACACTAAATATGATTGGATATTCAGTGTAAAACAATCAAAGGACATTCACACATATTCTTGTAAAAACAATACCAATGAATTGGATGTTTATCTCAACAAATCGAGATTGAGTAAAAATCACTCTTATGAAGTTCATACCGATGACTTGAGAATTTGTCAATGGATTTATTGTGTGTATAAAAAGTATATCCACAGATAGGGGAGTGTAAATTATGACATAATAAAATTAATAGTGTTTCCACACATAATCTTGGAGTAAAATAATTAATGAAGTATGTGTAAAGCCGAATGAGTGGAAATTGAAATTTCAAATTCCCTTATCGATTTGGTAACTTATGAAACATGCACCAATGAAAGAAGGATAATAAAATGATGATGTAAATATCAATAAATTAATGTATATTACACAATGAATACAATCATGGGCAGTACACACACCACATGCAATAAATAAGTGGTGAACAATGAAAATCTCACGGAATTAAAAGTGACATAAGAAACCCCTTACTTTGTACTTTTTCCTTGGTAAATGGTAGGTTTACCTCCTTTTTAATGGTGAAATAATTGTTATTGAGTTATAAAAAAATCATTTACATTAATATGATATCATATATGATCTTTTAACATTTATTTGTTAATAATATCTTAGTATTATCGTCTCTTTGAGTGTTAATGGATTCATTTTCCTTTATATTATTTGTTATGAGATCCATATTTGTCATGTATGGGATGTATCTTATACATATCCATAATCATATCATGTCTCTAAAAATTATTTTTAATCATCAAATGAGAATTAGACTTGAATGGATACGATGGGGAATGAATCTCATCGCGTTCGTGAAGATGGTAGTCCGTACGTACGCACGAGCGACAATATCATTCTTTTGATATTAAAATAATATATAATTGGATGGTATATAATATATACAGAATCATTATCATGTTATATTTATTATTTACATTAATTAAATATCATTATTATACCCATCCAAATAATAATATATTGAATAACAATTACGCCACGACGTGGAGACGGTAAGCCGTACGTACGCATGTATGGTGAAATTTCATTCGAAGGATGGATATAACACTGAATATAGTTGTACCATATTTATAATAACATCACATTATATATAATATACTGGGGTTATTATTTTAAAATTGTAATAACAAAGAAAGAAGAAGTGGAAGAAGAAAAGAACTTGAAAGAGGGTGGTGAAAACATTACGTCTTCTTCGTGTTCTTCCTTTTGATTTGATCAAAATGCCTCCTTAGGTTGGCTTTCTGATCAAGATAAGGCCTTTAGGTTGAAGTGTGGGAAGTTGGGAGGATATTTGGGTAGATTTTTTCCAAGACAAATGGCTTTGAAGGTGTGAATTAATGATAAGGTGAAGTTCCCTTTCATAAGAGGGGTGAGGGGTACCTTTGGAAAAGCTAGTAACATTATTTTATAATAAATTCATATTCGGTTTATAATGGCTCTAAAGTGGATTATTTAAAGATTAAGGTGGGGATGGGTGAAAAACCTCTCAACCAATATAATTTATATAGGTTTGGGTCATTATATTAACCTTATTTTTTATTTTTAACTCTTAGTTAATTAGTTTGACACATACCATGTCACTTTGTATTTTTATATTATATAGTTAATAAACTTACTATATACCTCCAATGAACCCCCAAGTGGTCCATTAATGATACACATATCATGATATAAGTCCCTTGGCCTAACTATAGAATTTTAGGAATTTAATATCAATTAATAATATAATATTTGTTTTAGAAACTCTTTTATGTCATTTTTGAAATTATAGGGTATTTTGTTTTTTATAAATTTATAACAGCATTATTACTTCGAAAAAAATTTATCTAATAAATCCTAATATTTCATATTAACCTATAAAATTAGTTTAATTCATAAAAAGTCTCAAATTAAATTTATTTTTATATTTATAATATCAATTATTTTAATATTTCATTAATTAGGTAATTACTGCATCACCATTGTGTCATAAATAAATTAAAGTATTAAATGTCTAAATATTATAAATAAAATATGATTATGTATGAATTCTATTTATATTTCTAGTGAATATTTACAATTTAATTTATATTATGTATAACCCTATATTAGAAATGTTTTAGTAAATAAAATTTGATTTTAACTCTTTTAACTCTTCTTTGAATTAAATAATAATAAATGTCCTAATCTAATCCAAGGGGACCTAAATGATAATATTTTATTCCTAAGGTTTTTTTGGTCAAGAAAAACTTGTACAATAGTATTAGGACATGTGTTAGGGTAATATTAATATCATTTTTACCCTTAATTTCCCTATTTACTTTTAACTGTGGTAAATAAAAGTAAAAAAGTTATTATTCACCAAAAATTATTTTCATCTCAGTAAACCAAATTTTACTCCTTGATATTAACTGTGTCTCTTGTATTTTCGAAATTACACTCACAGAAGTGGTAAAAGTAAGTTTTATGTGAATTTCCAAATTCTCCTAGGAGGTGGGTAAAAGACTGTGAAAAGTTAAATAAAATTTTTATATATCTAAAAGTATTCTAAACTAACTCCAATGAATTAAATTGAAATTATATAGGTATTGTGTATCTATTTTGACCTTAATTAAATTTAAATAAAATAAATAGTTATTTAAATAAAAATTCAATTTTAAACTATAACTCAGTATTTTTCACTATTCATCAAAAATTGAAAGTTTTCAGAAAAATACAAAAAATTCGTCCTAAGATATATTTGATATTATGAATTCAAAAATGATGTCTATTTTACCAAATTCAAAACATATAAGTTTCATTAATTAATTTAAAAATTAATTGTCGTTGTCAAAACATATAGCATTTTTTTAAGAAAAAATTACTATAAAAAGATTGACACTTGTTTATATTTGCTTTAAATGTGAAATTATGTCAAATTACCAACATTGTATTAAATGGTAAAAATATATTCTAAATATACTTTAAAACCACTCAAATTTATAATTTATCACTATTAATTATTTCGATTAAAAAAGTTGTTTTTAATTAAAATTTAGTAATTTTCACTATTCATCAAAATATGAAAGTTATCCAAAATGTACCAAAATTTCACCCTAGGCTAGTTTGATTGGTTGTGGTGTGTTAGAACTTGAAGTTGCGTACAACACATGCTATTGTATTATTCACAGAGAAGCGTACCGTAGAAGCTTAGGGTGTTACAATGAGAGTTACGCTTCTATATGATGGTATGTTTAAGAGGTATTGTTTTATGGATTGATACCTATATTTCCATGGATGAATAACTTGGGTGGACTCATTGGAACCTACCATTTCCCTGTGACTTGACCATCAAGCAGATATTGCTTTGGGCTGAGTTAGTGTTCTTGATGTTTGGACGTCTCGACAGTGTACTGACGCCTCACTTGTAAACTTTAGAGTACATACTATCTTTGATGAAATCCTTAGAGTCTAGTTTCTAATTCGGAGGTTACCTACACATTAGTTGGGATCAAATTATATGTTTTCTAGGTGACAATACAAGTGTTATGGATCTTGTACACATCCATGGTCATTCTAGGGAACGAAAACATAAATGGATGTTTTAGCTTGGAGACATCAACAAAAGTCAAATACGAGCTTCAGTAGATGTTCTCAAAGTAAATATGAGGTTACTTAGGATAAGGAATAATGTTTTGATTTTAGATACACTAGTAGTCTATGCCATTCATTTTGAGAATGGTCAGTCAGAAGTGGCTCGACATACTTCCTTTTGTTTCATTAAATACATTCGGTGATGAACCACTTCATGGTGCATCATCCGGAAGATGTGAGTGCAGTGAAATTCAGCTATGGATTTTAATGAAAATATGGATCTACCAGGATAATTTAGGTTTATTGGGGATTTGACTGTTCATTTGACTTAATTCTCATTCCAAGAGCATCGTTAGAATTCAAAGGGCATGTTAAAATGGAAAATTCTGACAATGAGGATACCTTGACTCAAAATTGACCTTTAAATGATATAACCACTATTGTGGAGCACCATAGGATACATGATTAAAGAGATGATGACATGAACATGTCTCTAGTTTGAAGGGCTCGAGTAATAATCGTCTCGATGATTCAATTAGAATATGAGCATTAGAATGAGTTTAACTCTATGTAATGTATGCTTAATGGGATTCTTAGTAGTGCATTGGGAATTTCGAAATTCAACGTGCCCATTTGAATAAATATTCATGACCAATGTAGTCTGGGAGATTATTTCTTTATTTCCTTAAAAATTCATAGGGATAAGAAGTTATAAGTTGGGGAGGTTATCACGCCTCATGTTTTGGACCGGGAGAAATATTTTCAAGGGAAATTTGAACCTATCATTTGGTGGATGGTCTGGATCCTTATATATGTTTTGAAACATAATTTAAATTTCTCGAACACTTTGTTTTTTGGATGATGTTTAGGCCACAAAAGGTTTCTCAAGATTTTGGTAGAGTTTTGGTGGTGTGGCCTTGGAAGGTTCTGGTTCATGGTAAGGCATCATAAGGCACATGATTGGTGCATAGTTAGTTTAACCACATGGTTCAACCATGCATACCCATTTCATGAGGATAATAGTTGGTCTAAACCATGAAAGGGTACCAATATCTCATGTGGAATAGTGTAGTTACACATGGAGTGACCCGTACAAGCTACACACAGTTTTCCTAAATTGTGTGCCTAACTCACACCCTTATTTCCACTTAACCAGTAGTTATGCATGTTCAATATATGGTTTATCAAAATGTGTAGCCCATCCCTAATCCCCTTTTAAAATGGAATATATTTGGGAAGTCTATCCCACATTTTTGGTTCATATTTAGCCAAACCATGAAGTCATGCCGCATGTCTCTTAAAAGAGGAAAAAATGATGACTTTTACTTACCTTATATTTATTTCATCCCTCTTTTATTATCTTCACTCATGTGAAATAGCCTCTATATCCATGGGAGCTTCTCATATCCTCTCCTCTATTAGGCATATAGCTATCTACCTCAACCGATATCAAATCGCTTGTCATTGGTCTCATTAGGTGTGTATGGGTAATCTATTCATTCATCTTACTCCTTTCATTGTATACCTCTCAATCCCCTGCACTATCTTAGTGCGAGATTATTCACAATATTATTATATTATTTTTCTATTTATTTAATTTCTCTTGAATCATCTCAAATCAAATATCGATATTTTATGAGTGAAGCATACTTGGTATAAGGAAGGTGGCCTCATAATTTTTCTTTAAATTCATACATGTTTATAAATTCTTTCATTGTGCTTCCATGTATCACAATATAAAAGTAAAATTTAATATATAGAACCTAAATCCTTCAATTAAATATCTATTGTGTGATAAATTGAACTACTGTAGGTTATATACCTCAATGAAAACCACCCCTTTGGGTGTGTCATCTAGATGCTCATGGCCTACGCCTTTCTTAGGAAATTAAATTACCCTTATGAATTTCACTTCAAATTCTTGATCTATAATGCATTATATTCCTCACTAGTGATTAAATTTTGTATTTTGATACTGGATCCCTCTTAGAATGTATAATTTAAATGAGTTAGATAAACTTGATATGATATATTTTCCCGGTTTATAATTAAACTACCTCTGAGGTGTGTTGTCTTCTTCAATAAAATGGGGAAATAAAGTGAAATTAATTAAAATAGTAAATCTAACAATTATGGTTATGGAACACTTAATTATTTTATAACTAAGATGTGATATGGAATTCTAATGGGAATGGCCTTATCTTTGTTTATAAGTGAATTGTATTAATGTCCTGGATGAACACATAGCCTATTTATAAATGTTAAAGAATTATATTTAACAGGATCCACTGCACCTTGAGTGATGCTAGTTTCATATTTATGGTACATTAGGATAAGGGATCATAGGGAAATAAAAATTACCTTATTCCATATAATTAATAAAGGTACATTGATTAGGTTCATTATCCATGATATGTCACACTGCATTCGTCAAGAATGTTTTCATGACATTCGCATCACTTGGTTTGTTGGGCATGACATTCCACAACCCCTTGATTATGTGATTAGGTATGACCCAACTTATTATTATTCATGATTCTTGGCATGAAATCCTATATTGATTATGATCATCGGTCATGAAAACCATTTTTTATTATTATGTTACTTTTGTTATTATGAGTAGTATTATGCACGGATGTCTAGGTTACGCCTTAGGTCCTCGATAATAATATGTATCTATATATATAGAAATAAAAATTACTATGTATATAGTGCATATATATACATACATATCTCCATACATATCTATATTTATACTCAAAGGTATCCCAACATAGGTCAAAGTAGGTAGCATCATACAGGTGTCCCTTAGGTACTTGAGCTGGCCCATTTATAACTTTAAGTATTGTTCATTATTGGTTATACTCGCACACTGTTGCATTTTATATTCATTGACTAGATATAATTAGACATAATTGGTGGTGTCCTACTAAGTATATCTCACACCATGTTCGGCCCACCATTACACTAGGGTACCTAAATAGATCTGATGGTTTGCGACTTTGTTTGTTGGATTATGCTTGTTTTGTTGTGCCTATATAGGGAAGATAGGGGCACAAGACTGAGTTGAAGCTCAGGATTCTAATGGTGATAGCCCTTGCAGTTTTTGTCTTTTATTTCTAAGCTATTTATTTATTATATTTTTTTATGTCATCTTATTGTATATTTCAGTCACATGGACATGCATTGTTGCATATGATATTAGTGTCCATTTATTATATATTTAGTTATTATTATTCTTATTTTTCTCTTTCTTTCATTTATATTTCTTCTACTATTTTATTATTAAGATATATCATTGTGCTACTCTAACCATGAGGGTATAGTCTCTCCACTATACCATCATCGCAAACTCACTGCTAGTCAATATCATATGGCATATAGGGATGAACATTTGAGGCCATGTGACTGATCAGCTTGGGGTGCCTTTCTAGTGGCTCCTGGTATGATATGTTACATCACACATATAAAATAAGAAATATAAAATAATAAGATGAATCAAACATGGGACAACGCATGAAACAAAATAAAACCCAAATAATATAACAAAAAATGCATTTAAAATAGAAACTAACATAATATTGAAACATGCATAAACCACAAGAGAATATAATAAAATAATTGACATGAAAAAATATAGTAAATAAAAATAAACCACGGAGTATAAATATCCATGTCCATTTTTCAATTAGGTTGTCCCTCTGCTTGGCACAACAACTATACCCAAACCCAACCCCCATGACCAACCCATACACCCTAGTATAATTTGTTTGACCCTATAATTTATATATACATTCAAAAAAATCCCAATATATATCTTTCCCACACCCCATGCATAACCTTTAGAAATTAATCCCCATTGTGCTAGTTCAAAAATATAACTATAAAGGTAAACATTACAATTTAATTAAAAAAATCACATGAAACATAACTTTAGACATTTTTATTCAAAATAGAGAATTATCCTATTTAATGATAATCATTATTTAATATATTATTTTAAGGAATTTCCCTTTGATTAAATGGAAATAATTTCAAAATTGTGGATTTGAAAATAATCTCATTTTAGAAAATAGTAATAAATTACTAAATTTCATACACATTTTTTAAATGCATCATGGAAAACGTTATTCCGATAGAATAATGTTATTAAAATGAAATAAATCCTTTTGAAAATACTGACATAATAACCTTGAAACAATGAACATCAAAGAAATATATAGGTGGGAACAAACCATGATATAAAAGTGGAACTAAACTAAAATAACAGTCTTTAAGAAAAATAAATTAAATAACTAAATTCAAATAGAAGAAACATCAATAAAAAATGAAAAACATAAATTGACCACATCAAGGGAGTGACCCTAGGGGAACTATATTTAGAAACCATAGGACCTTTACTATCTCAAGGATTTAACCAATCCATATCAAACTCTGTGATTTTTGTGAAAACTAATCTCAATACCATTAGGAAATAAGCTAACCTAGAAAGTGTCTTTTGATCTATATCATAAATACATTTAGTTAGTGTTGTGTTTTAGTTCATTGATATACATGGCACACCTTTCTTAGAAATAAATTTCCAAAAAAATTCATACAAAAGATACTGGGACCTCATGATCTATTTAAGGGAGGTGAATAAACGAGTCATAAATCAAATACATAAATCATTAGTGACATATACAGGCACCCCTCTCATGCTCTATAGTCTCTCCTTTATCAAGTAGGATATTCACATAAAAACAGAACACATTCCACATAACAACCATGATCAATATTAATATTATATATGTGATATGTATAAACTCATTTAAAGGTTCTAACTGGGCCTTAATAAATTCTTTTTGGTAACCATGAATAAATATATTTCATCAAAACTAAACCATATGGAAATAATTGAAAATATTTTGAAATCATGAATTTCTACTATAAACACAACCAAACTAAAGTACATTATGATATTAAAAACAAAAGATATTAAGAAAAAAATCATTTAAGTAAGGATAAATAAATTCAAAATAAAAAATATATAAGATATTAGAATGATTTATTTAAAATTAGGAATGTAATAACTGACTTTAATTTTAAAGGGTTGCATAAAAAGAAATATACCACGATCGCATTGAACTCACAACCTAGGTGTTAATCCACTATAGTGTATTAGTGTAATTCAAGACATGAATCATATAATATCTATCTATAAGAATTAAAACAAGAAAATCATATTTAGTAAAAACCTGGAAAAAATGCTTTGGCACCTATGAAAAAAACATAGTCCTTACCTATCACATATTGAGATGAATCCAACACTAATAACAACATGTATTTCTGATACATATCAAATGATATTTTCCTGAGATAATATTGAATTTTTTATATAGAGAGGGGGGGATATTTTATTGATTAATGATAGTTTAAAAACATATGAATTCCTTCCATTAGAATACTTTCCCTTTACCTATATTAATTTTAGTTTTAATTTTTTATTCTATAGGCTCTACATGCATCGCTTACCCCAATTATTTTTAACTTTATTAATTTTTAACCCTACCATATGAAATTTAGTGAATGAAATCCCCTTAAATTTGTTTTTTAATACCAATTTATATCTTATAAAAACCTCATGCTCCACTCCCAATTTCAAAATTTTCCATTTCTTTTAGTTTTTTCGTACACAAAAAATTAAATTGAAAATTTTAAAAACAAAGTAGTAATAATAATATTAATAATAATAAAATCATAATGTTATTATTGTATAATTCATAATAGTTCTTAGAAACACACACTTATATACATAGTTCATTTTTATTATTTTAATTTTTTTATAAAAAATAATAATATCATTATTTTTTTTTAAACACCATGTAAATATTTGGAGACATTAAAATTCTGTTTATCAATAATCAATTTAAATTACTTCTAAATATTCATTATATTGTAACTTAATAAAATTTTATTAATATTTACCCAACCTATAATAATTTGGTTCTTCATAACCACACTATTATAAAGACTTTCTACCCATAGAAATTCTCATGGACTCTCTATAAAAGATTCCAGTGATACAACAATTAAAAATTTTACATACTAGTATCTCTACAATAAACACCATAAATTCATCATTATATCTTCATACACCTATGTGTTGTCCTTTCTATAGAAACTCATATCATTAAAATCTAACCATATAAATAGAATCTTATAAGTGGTGAAAAATAAATGTATAATGAAATAAACTAAAAACAGCCAAATTTTCATAATCCTAATATATTTCATTAAATATTATAAGAATAAAAATATAAATCATTCCCAAAAAAATAATATAAAAGAAAATAATAACTAAAAATCATGAAACATAAGTAAAATTCTTTTGAAATAAAAGATTTTACTCATTTTAATACCATGTGGGACAAAACCTAGAATAAATTCCTTATACAGAAAATGCTTTGTATTTACCTATAAGAATCAAAATCAGTACCTCAAATGATATGAATGAAAACTCACTTCAAAAAATCAAAAATACATTTTAGTAGGCAGATAAATTAAACGAAGTTATTTCGTGAAAATATTCATTTATTACTAAACTAGGAAAATCATTTTTTTTAAATTGAAGTTTATTATTAAAATCATAGTTATTCTTATTTTTTTAATGAGACCATAAAGAATAAATAATAATATAATAGGGTAAACACACTCATAATTAGGAAACATAAAAAACCATTATTTATTAAAATATTTTCATAAAATGAACCATTGGCCCCTTTTCAATTTAATAACCTCTAAAATAATTCCTCTATTATGATCTATGAACTAATTTTTTCAAGGTTAAGTTATCATATGATTCACATAATTTTAGGGCCTCTCTTCACTGATAAAAAAATTCATGTCTAGAATCCCACAACAGAAATTACTTTATCTTTTTATAATAATTATTATAATTAAAAAACCCCTTAGGTGACCAAACACATTCATAAAAGTTTTTTCCATCAAGATTTGTAATAATATTTTCCCCTCTAGAAAACCTTTCAATTTACAAAACACTATCATCACACTAATTTATTTTCCTAATTTCCCCTCTTTTATCCTTTCTATTTAAAATGCCACATCAAAACCCTTTACCACATTATAATAAAAATTAAAACAAGAAATAACATAAGATCTAAAAACATTAAATAAAAATATAAAATACCAATTTTATTTATCAAAACTACTCTAATTATTAAATATTCCTTATCAAGAATTCATCATTAAGAAAAAATACTAATGTTCATAACATAAAAATTAGTTTGGTAAAAAAAAGTAGTATCGCTATATATGAGAATATTATAAATCCATTACAAATTATAGTAATAAATTTAAAAATTAACTTGATATTAAATAACCATTATAAATTTAAATGCACACATATCCATAAAATTAATTGAAAACAAAAGAAAAAATAAATGAAAAAAATGAATCCCCATATGAAACATGGCTTGCGTGTATAGTCTGAAGCATGTGAACCCTATCTATGTACATCATGGGATCTCTTGTAAAATTATTCAAAGATGAAATTTTATATTAAAGAAGAATAAATCAAACCAAAAATAGATTTATGTTTCCTAACTTCCTGAAGTCCCTCAGGGTTAGGTTTGAGAGTGTTAATCAGACTCCCATTCATTCCCACCTCATGAGTTCTAATGATCCTTTATCTTCTCTACCATGAAACCTATAATAACTTACAAAAAACTAGGATGTGATACCATTTTGTCTTTATCCAACCCATCCCACCATATGTCATATTTCACCTGATAAAATCAATATAATATGGTACTTCTAACTAAAAATATATTATGAGCACTTTGTAAATTTGGTGATAACATAAAAAAATGATATTTTCTAAATATTAAACTAATTAAAACATGGGATAATCCTTGAATATAAATAAGAATCAACTAATATAATAAAATATTATTAACAAAATATAAATATAATACAATATTAGAACTAGAAAAAAACCAAAGATACCATAATAAAATCACTATCATGGATTTATACAAAAGATAAATAAATTACCCAAATAAATAAAAGTCTATGATCACTCATCTATATGTGTAAAATTTGATTTCCCACTATATGGAACCATCACTAAACCCAAGTTGGACTTGAAATATTAACTATCTTAACCAAGAAGAATTGATGCGAACACTGTAACACATATAGGCATGAGTAGAAATATTATAAATTATCCTCACCACTCGGCTTTCATAAGGATTAAAAATAATTCCTAGAAATTATAGTTTAAATGTAGAACTATAATTCTATACTTTATGATTTAATTAAGAAAAAAGATAAAAAAACTTCACATATGTTAATTTTATTAAAAATGTACAATTTCTCTATTAAAAAAATTCAAGAATTAAACTATAATTATAAGGAATGAGTCTTTAATGAAAAATAAATTTTTACAAAAAGTTTCCATTGAAAATACTATAATTTTATAAAACAAAGATTAATAAAAAAACATTGATACCAATGTTTATTTTTAAAAAGTATAAAAAAATAGTGATATAGAATTATGTTTTATAACAAAAGGTAATACCAAGGACAAAAAATGGAACATAATAACCATGAAACAACCAAATTGGATAAACATATAGGTTCAAACCAACCAATACCTTAAGTTTGAAGTAAATTGAAATAACATCTACTCAAGAATATGAAATGATACATCTAAAAGTAAAAAACAAATAACATTACTTAAAAAGGAATAAATTAATAAAATTCATCATGATAATAACATGAAGGGATCTCATTTTTGAGAAAACCTGGACCATGCACTATCTCGGTGATTAAAAAATCCACATCCAATTGTACAAGAGAGAGTAATGTCAATTTTTAATGAAATGAGTCCACCCCATAAACTAACTTCTTATCAAAATCATAGTGATGTTTAGTTATTATTCTAATATTGTCCATTTATAGGCACAAAACATCATGATTATCTATTATTTTCTCAGTGTACCCTACTCATTTTCCCAGGTTTCCATTATCAAGTGGAGGTAGGTGAATACAAGAGTCCAAAATCAATAATATAAAACATCATTGACCTATAAAAACACCCCTCACCTCCTCTCCAAGACCACCTTTCCCATGTAGCTAATTATCATTTAAATGTAAGAAATTTTGTATAACCATCAAACTCAGTGATAATAGTAAATATAGGCTAAGTCCAAACACTTTTATATATTTTCAATTGAGATTTTGGAAACATCTTTTTGATATCATGTATAAAACCATATAGTAAAATTTAAAGCATAAAAAACAAATTAAATTATATTTAAATCTTTTCATTCCACTATAAATACTACCTAAAAACTCACGTCAAAATGTCCTAGATATATCAATGAAAATTATGAAATAAAGTTTAAATTATAAAATTTATTTTTGATAAAACCAAGAACATACATAATTTATAATCCTATTTTTCTTAAAATAATAGTTTCCTTCATTTTTATGATCACCAATGAACCAAGCTTCAATCCCAAAACCAAATTCAATTGAATAGATCATGTAAGTCATTTTAATAAACACCCAATTATCCAATTCTATATTAATATATGTTTTGACAATATAAAGAAAACAATGTAAAATACAAAATCATTAATGAAAGGATAAATAGATGAACATTGCATAAAATTTATTAAATTTACACCGTAAATTTCAAATTAGGCAAGAAATCAAGGCATTTATATTTAAGGGGTTATGTATGGAGTAACCTACCGTGATATCGCTTAACATTGAACCTGGGTGTTTATCTTCCACTATGAGATAATGTAAATATGATCTTCAATCATAAGAATTTACCTATAAATAAATAAATAAATAATAAATCATGAAAATCATATTTAATTAAAATTGTCCAAAATAAATCAATTACCTTGAAAAAATCATATGACATACCTTACTCTCATAAAAATGAATCCAATAATACTAGTTATGTACCATTCAAATCAATATTTAATGTGATATTTATTATATAATATTAATTAATTTATTGGGAGTGAGGGGAGAAGGGCATGTCTGAGAGAGACATGAGAGTGTAAAAACCTTGTGTGTGTCTTCCACTACAAACCTCCCCCACTGCCTATTTTTTTATTCTAAGTGTTTCATATATAGTGAATCCATGGTTTTTTATTTATTTTTTTCTTTATATAATGTGGTGTACAGTTCCTGGAATCCCCTTCTTCTTAATTTTTTCAATACCACTATCCTTCCATTACAAACCTCATGCCCCACTACTATGTTTTCCCTTTTTCATTTCAATTTTAGAATACATAAAAATAAATTTTAAAATAATAATAACAATAATACCAACTAATTACTATAAAAATTATAGAATTTATAATTGTTTATAAAACATTATATATATATATAAACTAATTGTGTTTTCATAATTTTACTTTTATCATGAATAATAATAATATCATCATTATTGTTTTTAACCTCCTAGTAAAAATTTTAACCTAAAAAAATATGTTATCAATTATCAGTTCAAAAAACCTCTAATAATTTATTAAAATATAACTCTATCACATTATCAAAAACTGTCACTAACCTATAACGATGTACTTCCGTACCAATGATATATGTTTGTGTCTGTGTGTGTGTTTTTGTTTGTTCATATTTGAATAATGATGATGATGATGTGCATAAAATGCGTTTGAAAAGTATAAAAAATAAATTTTATGACTTGCATCATGTTCCTTATCATTCCCCATATCCATTTTCATTTTTATAAAATTTATATATACCATGATGAAAACATGAAACTTGGATAAAAAAATAGTAACTAGTACATAAAATAGTCTCTCATGATCCCTATATCAAATTAATTTTCAAATATATATTCTATAAAATAAATATTTACTAATATATGTTTCATTAGATATTTTATTACTTTTCTATTTTTAGAATTAATATATTTATATTTAATTTGAAACAGATCAATAAAAACATATAGTTATTAATTTGATTTAATCATGATTGTGAGGATTTCATGGGATTTAACATCATTAAAATAATGATTTTTCATTTTAAATATTTGGATGATATAATTAGTGAATACTCATATAATGATATTTTTGAGTAAATAATTTTTTTCATTATCTCATGTATAAAACAAAAATTCCTTCAGAAAAAATAATTTAGTGATGTAATGATATAATTTTGAAAAAATGAGGAATTTTGGTATTGATATTTTGGAGAACAATTTGAAATAGTTGCAATGAAGATTGGGAATAAATAGTTTTTAATGGGACACATGATTTTGGGTATGATTTTTAATACCTTGTAATATTTATTTAATTTAACAATTAAAAATAGTTTCAAATTTATTTTTAGTGAAAAACTATAAAAAATAATCATCAAATTAAATTAAATACCAAAATTGAGTGAGTGGAATGAGCCGAAAAAAATAGTTTTACAGTATTTTTAGAAATAGATCACCATGAAATTTGATATTTAATATTTTGATTAACACATTTTACTATTATTAATTTCTATATGTATACTATGTTTATAGAAATGGGGTCACATGGTAGATGTATTTTATCAAATGTTTTACTGCATAATATTTATTGGAAAACATACATCATAAGGGAAAGAGGTATGACTAAGTTTGAGAATAGAAGCAGGTAAATATATGGTTTCATTCATGGAATCATCTACAAGAAGTATTTTAATGAAAGGACCCTTAGAAATCTTCACAACCAATACTGAAACTATTTTTGAGCGAATAGGTATGTGTAAATTTTCATTCGTTGCTAAGATGGTTCTTCTAAAAGGGTAAAAACCATGTAATCTTGAGGATATAGTCAATAATGTATCCAAAATCACAGGTTTTACTGATTATAGTTGTATTTACCCTAGTTAGTGGATGTTTTCATTGATTATTTCCTTCATATGAGCATAAGAAAAATGGATGGAGTTTTAGGTCTTTATTTTTTATGTTGAGATATATATATATGAATGGATGACTGATTTTACTTCTTATTCTATTAAAATTACCTATGCATAGGTTTGGGTAAACATTTATGGTTTGAATTAGGTTATTTGGCACTAAGAGATCCTTTATGACCTTGCAATTACTGTTTGGGTCCCCTTTCAGATGGACAAGGAGACTGAGATGGTGAGTTTTTGGCATTATACCAGGATTCTTATGGAGGTTGATCTTAGTGAAACTCTTTTTGATAAAGTTGTTATTTCTATTGGGATGGTTGATATTAATTTTTGAATATTTTATGAAAAATTAACTGATTTTTGTTTTATATATTATTTTATTGGTCATTCAATAGAAAAATATAGAAAGAATCAAGCTTGTGGGTTTTCTTCGTCAAAGGGAGATATTGATAGTTAATGTGTCAAGAGGAAAAATGAAGCCAAATTTGGTGAAGTGGAATACTGAAGGTCATATTTAGGCAGATATGGGATATTTTTATATAGCTAAACATCCTCAAGTGGAATAAATATTCCATCTTTGTATGATTTCTTTTTGTCAGAATGTATCGGGAAAAGACTGTGGGGTGACTAGGTCTAATGATTCGACTAAAACTAATATAATTGGTACATTGTCAAAGGGGGATATTTCCCAGAAAGTGGTGAATGATCCTAAAAGGGAGAAGTTTAATCAATGTATCTCTATGATATTTGAAAGTGTACTTACAGGTGTTGATTAGTTTATAAAATAGGATGTCTCTCAGCAGGCTAAAAAGGTTGGTCTTCTTGTTTAGTCTATATCCATTGTCTTCTTTGATATGGGTGTGGCTCCCCTTTTTTAGGGCCCAATTATCCTTTTTTTATTAGGGAACTATAGGAACATGTGTATAAAGTAATTAATTATCACCTATTTATTCAAGAGGAATTGAAACCCTTCGAAATATATAGGAAATTTGGGGTGGTTTTAGACGTTGATTAACCCAAGTAAGCTCTTCTGGGGTATTTTAGACCATAAAAGGATGCATCAGATAAAGGAGAGTCTAAATATGTAGAGGTTTCATTAAAATTTCCTCCTAAAAAGTCACGGCCTATGAAAGACTATTCCCATATCTGGCCCACTATAAAACCTTAAAAGCTTCTAAGGAGAGGATCCCATATGTGAATCAAATTATCTCTTTATAGTATGATTTTGATTAGAGAATGGATTATGAGTA
The DNA here is from genome assembly GCA_963277665.1 of Viscum album. NCBI lineage: Eukaryota > Viridiplantae > Streptophyta > Magnoliopsida > Santalales > Viscaceae > Viscum > Viscum album. The sequence continues at coordinate 130,637,455 of OY728140.1, forward strand.
TTTTAATCAAATAGATCATTATCTTTTATCTCTTTTTTCATTTTCTCTATTTCCATATTTAGATAAGTTCAGGTTTCACTACCTTCCCCATTCCCCTATTTCCCACTTTTTTCTTTTTCTTGTTTTTAGTAAATAGAGTCTCTAACCAAAACTATTTCGGTATCTAGTAGGATTTCGTATCTCGGGGCCCATATATCATAGTTATTCTATTGAATAATATATATATATATATATATATTAAATTCATTAAAACCATCATTAATTGAATATAAGAGACACATGATAGCAAAATTTATGGGAAGACCTCAAACATGGTGCCTAATCAACATAAAATGTAAAAGAAAAAGAAAGGACAGAACATGATAATAGTATAGTCATCCTTAAACCTTATACTACACCAAATTAAATAGAGGAATTCTTAACATTTGAGTCATTATGAATGAAATCTTTTATAAGAGGAAAAATATAATCCTTAAGAAGAATAAATTTGTCCATATTGATTCATTTAGAATACATACCATCATTCTGCAAGGATTCATTCTAAAGAAGACTCTAAAATTAGATTATATTTAGTTGAATGTGGCTATTAATTTTACAGATATTATTTTATGTTTCATAAAAACCTATACAATGTATAAATAAATAGCTATTAAAACCATATTTTAATAATTTTTGATAACAAATGTTGTTCTTTATCTATTAAACATGTGTCTATAGATCTATTATTAGTGATGGTTTCCTCCATTTTCATACTATAATTATTTGGTATGATAGTGAATCCCCCGCTATATTTTTTTCTTTTGGTATAGATAATTTTTTATATGACATTGATCCTTTATGCTAATTCTAATAACCCTCTATTTTGAAAAAAAGTACGAATATCTTTTATACCACCCCTCTAAGAACCAATATAGAACCATATAGAATAATTTTTCTAATAAATATATTAGTTTTTAAAATAGAATCCATATCCCCCTCCTAAATCTCAAACAAAAATTGGTATGCACACATTAATGGGTCCATTGGAGAAACAATAGAGACTTTGAAATAATTATACTACATGTATAACTAGAATCATTAACTTATTCAACTATTTGTAGGGGATTAATATATGGGTCCTCTATAATGTGATATGTAATTTAATGAGTAGAAGTGACAAGGAAATATTGAATTCAATATAATGGATAAATGGTAATGATTTTATAAATTTAAAAATAATTTATATTTAGATAACCTCGAATCATATCACATGTAACCCAATGATCCTACTGGCAGCAAAACCTATAGGCCCCCGGAATGCAAAAACATTTTCCTTTTCATAAATATCTATTATCTAGTGACCCAAAATCCACTATGAATGGAAGAATGTATTTTAATATCGAAATAATACTTAATAGTAGAATATTGACATATTACATGATATTTAGCATTATTTAAAATAACAACATTTACTTTACATAATTCTGGATTTCTAGATAAAACATTTACCAAATAATTTTGAGAATTATTCATTTTTTGTGGAAACCACCTTCGTATTTATATGTGAAATACCTTTCTTAAGAATATAAAATATATGGGTTTATCAGCAAGGAATATTTTCATAGTCTCTTTGATGGAATTAAGAGAAATATGTTCCATATCATTAAAAATACTTATTTAAATAAATATTATAATTGGTTCACCATCCTGATTCTAGAAGGAATATAGTCCAACAAATCTATTTCAATTATCATACCTAAAAATGTGAGGGTCTAATTATAAAAAAAGGGGTTGAATTATAGAGAATTGGATCAATGTGAAATTTTCCATTCACTTAAAGGTAACCTATTCTAAACCAATATCGAGGAATTTTGAGGAATCCCACGAAAATTGGTTAGTCCATATATTTGAAACCATTATGAAGAAAGATATAATTCCCAACTAATAATTTTTTTACTATAAATAATCTATTAATCATTATTTGTAAAGTGATAATATGTATTATAATCATTTAAATAAATGAAAATGGGAACATAATATATAAAAACAATTTTATGCCAAGAAAAAAACACCGCCATCTTATGAAACATTACTATATTCAATCAGAATCGATGGAAGGATCCAATACGAGTGAGGTAAAATAAAATATTACTTGAAAGAATTAATTAATTTTCAAAATATGAATTACACATTTCTTCAGTATAGACTATGGATGGAATTGAACAATTCTATAAATTTGAATTCTATGAAAAACATATATATGCCCATTTACACTCTTTTGGTGGATCTTAACAAGACTGATAGGTAATATAATATTTCTCATTAAACATTTTCTGTAATATGAGAGAGTTTGATACTTATCTTCAATACATTTATTTTTCATTTTATCATTTATATATTTATTTTTATTTTACTTTACTTATTTTTATAGGAATAATGTGTCACTAATATTATATTTATTGTACACAAGATTATATGGAACATGAATAGAGTTTCTAATATTATAAATTTATAATGAAGATATCATCAAGGAGGGAATAAAATTAATGTATCTATAATTTAACATGACAAGTTTACTTAGTTAAAAATAAAAATTAAAAATAATTTGATTCTATTTTACTTTAATATATATAATTTAACATAGATTACAATATTCATAATAAAAATATTTATGTGAATTTTTACATGGTCTAATCATTCCACATATTATATCTTGTTCATTGTGTTTTAGTAATGCAATACCTATGTTCTCTCTTAAATTAAGAATAATAATTACATTTATTTTTATTCTATTAATGGAATGATTTATGTGAACAATTAATCAACTCTAGAATTCTAATGGGATTTATTCATTTTGAATAAACACGGACAAGACTAAATTTATGTTAGTGTTGTTTTTAACTGATTTAGGATATTATAGAAATTAATATGGGGCTATAGATGAAGAAAATAGAATGTTAAGAAAGTATTCTACGGATTCAGTGAACATGTTTTGTTTCAATTTTTTTCTGAAGAACAATGTGTTTGATGCTAAAAAAGGAACCATTAAATTTGTGGGGATCAAATAAATTCATTCACCTAATCCAACTACAGATTCATATTTACATAAAAATTTATAACATACATAGGATTATAAATTGATAAAATGTTTTGTGTTATACTTTATTTTCCCTATTTAATCTCATGTTTTCAGAATCTTATCAAAGTACCCGTTGGAAAACCACTCAAGTGTTCTGTGCCATTCTTAGTTTTATTTATTTTGTATTTTTTCAATCTATATATGTATTTATAGTTGTGATTAAATATTTTGATGGAATTACTGACCTATATACTCAATAATATTTCCAAAATAATTAAAATATTATCAAATTTTCTACAAGAAAGGTTATAAAATTTTAAGGTTGATAACCAAAATTAAAAAAATATATTGTATGTGAAAACATAATCCTCAAATCATCATGCATGGTGACAAGGGATGACTCTAGTGGCAGAAACAAATATCCAAAAAATAATTTAAAACAATAAATTAAGATCCGTATAAATATTTGAGACATATATTAGCAATAAAGAAACAATTTTATATTCCTTTTTCTCATTGAAAACAAATCAGGCAACCATCTAGTTATAAATATTCATAGATGGTGATCCCTAAGATGTCAGGGTGATGAAGTTATTAGGTAATATGGAATAATATCAAGGGATCCACCCATGATCATCTACTATATATACGGCCTATATAGAAACCATTGAGAAATTCATAGTTATAAAAAATATTCTCTTTTCCTCTATTAGTGTAGATGAAACTATCAGTAATTAGAATCATATCTCTTTCATTAAATTTTTACTAGTTTTGTCACTCCATTAGTTAAAATTTAATACTCTTATGTCTGAACTAATGATAATTCCCCCAATCCCAATCCCCAAATTATATAGTTTTTTTTCTTTTAGTTATCATTTTTAATCATCATGGAGTTCTATTTGTATAAATGAGTGTAATAGGTAGTTATCACTCTGCATGTATGTGTTTCTTAGTTTACTTATATTGTATTTTTATTTATAAATATTCATTACCTAGCCTTCTTCATTCCTCTTGTACAATAAAACCCCCAATATTTTATGTTATACTTCTATTTAAATAAACTTTATTTATTTGATATCTTATTTTACATTAAAACAATGAGTTTATACATCGTGATATACTATTGAAATATTATTATTTTAAATATGTCCATCATAACCTAGAAATTGAATTTTTGGGTATGAATAGGATTAACCATATTAAAAAATATATGAATAATTGTCTTACTCAATTCAAATTTATTGATTAATTATTAGAAATAAAGTACACATTTTTAAGTAAAGCCATTTTATGCTTTAAAAATAATTTTTCATCAATTTTTATTATTTTTTTAGGACAAAATATTATATTTAATTTATAGTGACCCCAAACCTATTAGCCTATAATCAGTGTCTTATATCATTACATTGGTATAGATACAAAATTCAGAAACAAAAGGACTGACCATTTTAGAAATCTTGGTAAACGAGATACATACATGTGTCTTGTATTAGAAATGAATAAAAAAATTATAATATATTTTTTTCCATGAATACAACTTTATTCCTTCTAAATAATCCCTACATAAAATTCATGCTAAACTTTATTTATTACTGAGGAAATAAAACAAAATAAGGGTGTTCTCTAATTCTCAGAAAGGGTTAAGTACAATAGAAGCAATAATGAATCAACAAGAATAATCAATATGGAAATGTAAATAACAAATCACGCATTCCATTTGAATAATTGGATAAATAAAAATTAACTTTTAAAGTTAAATAACTATGATAGAATTCCATTCAAATAATTAGATAAGTCAAAATCAATATGGAAACATAAATAACCAAAAACCATGCCATTTAATCAATAAGCTGAGAAATAAATGCATCTATATATTTTTTTAAAATGAAGATATCATGGATAATAAAAAATAAATCTAAATTAAGGAAATTATTAATTATTGGATATCATTTTTCCCATACACGTGATACCTTTACTGTTAAGATCAATTATAAAGACAGTTCAAAACTATTGGGTAAAAACCCATATGATTTGGCCAACTGATTCATATCATGAGACTCTCAATGCATCAAGGGGATATAATTAACGAGAAATAACCAGTGTATACATGTCCAAATAATTCTTTATATATAAAATAATACATTTGATAATGTGCCTTATCCTTAAATATCTATATTTAGTAAAGAATACCGATTTATCAATATTTCCCCAGTTAATCAAAAAACACTCAAAGTAAACACCATATCTAAAATGGTATATGGTTAGAAAATTATCAAATAAAACACACAATAATTTTTAACTTCAAGAGAAATTTAATTTCCAATGAAAAATTATTACAATAATGTGATTATTTTAATATAAAGTTAATAAACACAAAAGAAAGTGATATATCACAATAACTTATATCACTTGGTAATTTTCAAATAAAATACCATTGTAAGATAATATTAAAATTGAAACTTAAAATACCATAGAGGATTAAGTATTCCTGATATTACCCTTCAAATTGGTAATATATACACCACCTAAATTTTAATTGGTTCATAATAACAAATAAGTCTCAATGGAATTTAAATTGAGACGAAAACGCTTACCTCACACTTTCATTTTGGTCATTATTTATTTAAAATACTATAAAATGGTTTTAAACATGTTATTAACTTATAAAAGAACCATTTTAATATTTATTATATCATATTTTATCCTTTAATTACATCATATCACCAGTTTGTTAATAATCTTTTATTATTTTCATTGTTTTGGGTGTTAATTGCCTTGTTTTTTGAGTATGTTTTGACTTTATATTTTGGTTGTTCCTCTTACTTATGTCATGTTTCATCATATCAAGAATTTAAAACATGATTTAAATTTCATTTATATTCATTATATATGTATTTATATTAATCTATGAAATTTAGTTATAGGAAATGAAATGCATCGTTCATGGAGATGGTACGTTGTACGTACACATGAACGTTACTTCCATTTTCTTGTCAGATTAAATGAAAGAAAACTAAGTGATATAAATGTTTATTATCATTAAAATATCATAATTATGTTATATATATCATATGTTTTTATTAATCCAATCCTTAATACATTCCATGTAACGTTTGAACGAATCACATCGCTTTGGGTGGCGGTAGTCCGCCGTGCGCACGAACAACATTATCATAATCCCACAAAATGGAAAGCATGAAGGAAAATGTTATATAATAATTAAAAAAGTATAAATAAATTATAAATGTCGTATATATCATATATAAACTATATTTCCATTATTATCCCCATTCTTGGAAGGTGGTAATGGAAAAATGAATGACATCGGTTCACGAGACAGTAGTCCGCCTAATACACAAGCGATTATTTCATAAACCATTTGATGGGAATGATTGATTTTTTTGGTAATACAATTAACATAACAAAATATTAGTATATTTAATATATTTATTTATTATATTAAAATTATATAGTATTATTTTAATGGGTTTGGGAAGGACGTAATACCAAAATGATTCTAGAAAAATATTACCTCTTCTTCAGGTATCCTCCTTAGGTTTGTACTAATTTTTTCATAAGTTGGATTTATTCCCAAGATAAGGCTTATAGTATCAAGGGATATAATTTAGGGAGTTATTTTGGTAATACATGTAAGATACTAAGTTTTTTTAGAGGTTTAAAGAAGTGGGAGAGTGGGTGGCCATTTATAAGTGGGGGAGAGGAGACACTTGGCATTTTTGAAAAGAAGTTTGGTGTATCCACGTTTTTACCTAACAATAGTCTTCCATAATACAAAATATTTGATCCTAAAGGTTTAATGGTATAAATATGGCTATATAATGTGTTTTTGAAAAGTTTTGGGTCATTTTAACTTCTTATATTCTATGTTTAACCACTAAGTAAACTTGTTTTTACCTTAATCTCTATAATTAATTTTGACGGTTTTCACTAATAAATTTGGTAAAAAAATTAAGTTTTAATTATTAGAAACTACAAATTATTATGATTCCAAATATTAAATAAATTTCAAAAAAATTAATTGACATAAGTGGAAAAAATTAATTTAAAATTTATCTTGCACACGGGATGAGAAAGCGGGTTTTAAATTGAAAATGATCAAAAGTTTACTTAATTTTTAAATCTAAATTCAACATAAAAATTATTAAAATGAATTGAACTGGATTAATATATGTATAATTTAACTATTATTACTTTTAAAACAATTAAAAATTAAATTTAACATTATAAATTATTTAGATTAAAACTCAGTTTTTAATTAAAATTTCATATTTTTATTATTCATAAAAAAATGAGACTCCTCAGAAAAATACCAAAAATTAACCTTAAACTAATTTTTACATTATTATTTAAAAAATAAAGTATATTTTTTTAAATAATATTTATAAAATTGTCAAAATTTAGTTTTAAAATAAGTGAGCCATTAAAAGGTGGCAAAATTGCATTTTAGAAAAACACACCTTTTATTTATAAAATTGGATTTGTTCTTATATTATGTATATAAAATATATTTTATTAATGTAAAAAAAATTATTGAATTTATAAAAAAATTCATTAATATCATTAAATAATAGTAATTAATTTAATTTATTAAGATAAATTTTCTTCAGGAGCATAAAAATAGTTCATAATATAAACATTACCTTTAGATTCAATTGGTTTTCTATTTTAATTTCTAATTAATTGGTGACAAATGAATTGAACCAACTTTTCATAAGTTATTTAATACAATTCATATCCAATAATTTAATGTTTTGGTAATAATTTTCATTTTAAAAATTAATATTAATAGTATTCGATAAAACTCAGTCTTGTGTGTAACACAAGTTATCGAAGAAATATGATGTTTCATGTAACACAAGATAACTCAGTGTTGCATGCATTTAAATCTTGTCATGACCCATCCCCCAAGGCATGTTCCGTGACTAACCCAAGTCGACCTTTGATTTACCTGAGGCTAGGTATTAGCATCGAGTAGGCATATCCCAAAAATGGGAGGCATTTGTCTAAGAACATGTTCACACACACCCAAATCCACGCCACAGGGTTGGAGAGAGATAATAATAATTAAAGAAAATGTATGCATACCACTAAAACCCATCAATATAGTATCACAAAAAGTAAATCATTAATGTGGAACTGGGCTAGAAACGAGCCAACTAAAAGAAAGAAAACTGTAAATTATGACCATCAAACAAGAGCACTGAAGCTGTTGTAGGAAGCTTCCAGAAACAAATCGGCTCATCTGATATTCCAAGCCACTGTCCAGTCATGGTCTTGGTCCTACTCCTCCTAAGACTCAAAAAACGAATCAGTTAATTGCATATGGCATGACACGTGCAGGCAAAACCCGTGCAGGGGTGAGTAAAAAAATACTCAATAGGGTACCCCAAAACACAAAGTTAGAGACCAAAAAGGAAACACCATCAAGAATTTATAATCAACTTAACTCGGGTATATGTCCAAAACCCATATAATAATAATATCCATGTATACTCATAAAGGATTCCAAGACACAATGCCCCATCCACTGCAGGTCATATGGTCCTGTTCATAGCACGCTTGATTCTAAGAGATCCCACTCTTCAAGCTATCTAATAGTAAACACATATAAAAAGTCTACAAAAAGTATCTAAGAGAACATATGGTCTCGATACATTATGAAGTTTCCCTAATATTTCCAGTCTCACTGAGATAAGGAGTCTCAATATCACAACCAAAACCTTGGTTATAGGATTATACTCAAGGCATGTCCGTTCTTGGAGAACTCTTTCCTTCAGCTATGAAGTCATCAAAGACCCTCTAAAAGAGGTCCCGATTCTTTGGGACCTGACCAAAGAAGGCACACTAAGAACCACATGAAGTACACTGATCAGTTCAAGTCATGGAGGAATGAAAGATCTCGTTACACGGATAGGGGTCCTACACCTAGGGCTCATTGGGGGACATCCTAGCTTTGCATGAATTATCATCCTAGATAGGGGATAGGTTCCCAGGTAAATATTGGTCACACCTTGTCCACAAACACTATATAAGGTACCACAAAGATAAGTGAGGACTGGGCAGCCCTCTTGGTGCAGTACATGCTCCACATACACACGTTGGGGCACTGAGACCCGCATAGTCATTTCATCCTGTTGGGTCACCTAGATCTACTCATCACTTAGGCCAGTTAGGTTTCTAGGTTCCACTCTGAGCCAACTCACTTCAAAAATGGGACATTCTCTAATACAGGAACATGATCATGCATCGTACCTTCATAGAGAAGCCCAAGGGTATAATATTAATCTCTATTATCACCCCCTATGATAGTATTGAGATCCTGCATTGATCATTCATAATAAAGACAAAGAAAACACCATTGTCCCTTATTGGTTGAACTAAAATCCCACTAAGACATCTCAAAAGGACCATCTTATTCAAAGGGCACAAAAACCGCATACTACTCTTCAATAAGACTTAGTTTTGAAATATATCAGTGTTTTAGTAAATAGGGGTCTGGTTGGGTTTGGGTCTCGTTTGACCTAGTCGGACTGACCCAACCCGACCCAGCCAGGGGGTGGTCGACCCGACCCAGGTCCGACTCGGTCCACCTGGTCTGACCCAACCAGCATGGTCAACCCAACCTATTGGGCCTAGCCCAGACCAGTTGGGTCTGACCCCGCCTAGGTCCTGCCCATCTGACCTACCCTTCCCACTGGAGCAGGCCTGTCTTCTCTTCCCGGGACGTGTCAGGCACTAGGTCCCACCCACGGTGGGCACCGCGTCCCACCCTTGGCGGGCACCGCATCCCTCCTGCTATGTTCCCCACATCCCACCCATGGTGGGCACCGCATCCCACCTATGGACATTGTTACAGGTCACTACCATGGTCTTACTGGACCCCGACCTCCAACCTTGTCTGCCAAACTGTAGCCATCCATTGTCAACAACCTCTGATCACCACCCACAGTGGATACCGTGGGCTTCTTTCACCAATAGACTGTTTTCTTATCCGAAAGATGTTATGGAGTCCTCGGGTCACATTATTCATTGTCAGGGGTTCAAAATCATGCCACAATTCCTTTCTGGTGTGAAACCGTTCACATGAGATATCTCCTGCCCCACCTCAATCTGATCGCCACTTTCACCATCGCACCCCTATCATGTCATGTCCATCCCAGACCTGTGACATCAGATCATTCTTCTAAGGATCGTTTTCACAATGATCGATCGATTTCCAAAATATGGGTCACATTCCAAATGAAGAACAACCTTGAGGAATAGATAATTGAGGGAGAAAAGCACGCATCAGAAAATATGTATGGACCTTGATCGATGTTCGTGTCGATCAAGTGCCTTTTTCCATTAGAATTGTTAACCAAGAATCACGGAGAAAATCTCCCATTAAAACCCTTCAAGAGTAATCCCATCCCACAACAATGATTGATCCACATGATAATTGGTTTTTTAATTGGTCTGCATCCATCGTGGAATATAAAGAACAGGGAAAAGAGAATATTCAAAGAAATAACAACCTCTAACTCAAGTTGGATCGCTTTCAGATGTAGATTGAAGTAGTGTCACCATGTCGATCCTCGTTCCACTGGTGTACATCGATTCATCATCTCTTGATTGAATCCCGACCTCCAATTTTTCATCGATGGTGAGAGATCCTCCTCCCCCTTGACTTATGGAAACTCCATAATTCAAAAGATATTCTCCAGCATTATGAATTCTAATGTACTACCATGTCCCCTATTAATGGAGGAAACGCGTTAAAACGTTACTTTTTTCACATCGAAACAGCGTCTCCATGCTAGATCATTTAGGAAAGGATAATGGGTTACTCTGTTTCTTCCACACGGCATCTCCACACTGTGATATAAAATAATATTCATTAAGTTTATTTTATTCTCCTTTAAAAAGTCCGAAAATTAAATTTTACCCTCGACACACGTTGGATAAGGTAGGCTCCGCCTAAGGAAATAACATCCCCACGAGCTCAACGATACTGTCAGATTTCCAATCCAAGATACCTTTTATGAGTTATAAGGATTTGAGAAATAAAATAATTTTATTTAATTATTATATTTTTTGTTATGTCATTTTTTGATTTTCTCACTGGAGATCTATAACGACTAAATTTAAGTCACACCTAGGGTAAACCCTCCATCTTAAATGCAATGGTGCACCCGAAAGTTCTGATCTCAGTCCCTTTTAAGAGATATTCCACTTTTGGGGAAAACCGATCACACACCCTATTTAAAAACTTAACATTTTTCGATGGATAATTCCGGGCACTCTGAGCTTGGGAATCACACTCTGTCTCAGCACCTGGTCTTGTAACTTTTACAAGAATTTTCTAAAAATAGAACCAAGAATATCAGAGTTGTTACATTCTCCCCACCTTAAGGATTAACATCCTCAAAAATACAAACAAGGTTTACTCGAAAAAAAATTGGGAGCACCGAGCACAAATATGAGCCTCCCAGTCTGATGTGCTCCTCTTAAGGTCCATGTTCTTCCTCCAGACATGAACTAAGGGAAAATATCATCCATGATGTATCCTCAGTATTAATTTGGAAATTAACCAAAAACATTCCAATGTCGATGTCCATATCTCCCCAGATTAAAATGTTAAAAGGGGTTTATGAATGAATCTACTCAGCTGAGACATGTGGAAGTTGTTGTGTACCCCGTCCCACTATGGGGTAGATTCAAGTAGCACATAACCTTTCCCAAATCTATACATCACTTGAATGAGGGACTATTAACCTAAGAGATAGTTTTCCACCATGACAAAAAATATTTGTAACCATTGTTAAGGTGAGACCCAAATGAAGACAATGTATCCTTCTTAGAACTCCAAAGGTCTACGCCATCTTCCAACACAAAACATTGGATAGATCTATGCATACTTCATCCACTACAAGATGACCTACACATTTTCTGTAAACACCTCCTATAATCCCTTCCACAACCAATATGTAAAGAGAGAATCACCATATAAAATAATCATTGATGAAACTCTACGGAGTCAAACTATCTTCAGCACGTAGAGTCGTCCAAAGACCTCTATAAAATTTTTCTACTGGGTAGTTTGGAAGTGGTTCGACTCGGTGAGTCCGCCATTAGTCACCTTGATGGTATCATGTCTCCTAGACGTACATGGTAAACCTATCATGAAGTCCAACAAAATCCCTTCCCACTTCTTTCCAGGTACCCCAATAAAGAGAAGGAACAACCCAAAAAACTGATTCAAAAAAGAAGTCATTTTTTAACTCGATAGGTGAGCTCATATTTGACCTAACCTGTTATCCCTAGAATCTACCTTGACACCCACACTCATACCCTAATGCATATCTCCCCTTTAGGCATCCACTACTACAACTGTGTATCATATGGAAAAGACAATGTGCTCCCCACCTTTCGAATGTCCGTTAGGAATATTCCCTATGGAAAACTAAGCACGTAAAGACTCACAGTTGGTTTCAACGAGTTGTGCCATTATGACTCATTTAAGAGTGGAGGGGTAACAACCAATGACTAGAGATAAGAATCTCCATATCCATCCCCCAAGGATAACTGTAACGTGGACAACCACTCTGATGCCTCGCTCAGTAACTGCTAACAGTATTACTACTGGGAACATCTTCTTCTATGTTCCTCTTCCTAGGAGTATAGACAGAATTTGATTCATAGTCCTGTAAGAACTTTAGGAATTTCCACTATCTCAATCCCATATCCTTTTAAGAGGATACATACTTGAGAACCTTGAGGTTGAAGTAGGTGATGTATCGCTCGCCCATCCAGTAGTATCGCCACATCTTCAATGTGAATACCACCATTGCTAACTTGATATTATGGGCCAACAATTTTTTCCATCAAACTCGATCACAACCCTCCCTGGATTCACTGAAACTCTATCCTCTCATGTGTCATGTCCTAGAAACAAGATACCTCTCAAATCCAATACAGACACTTTAATAGCCTCTATTAAAGTTGGTACTCTTAGAGTGTGTCTAGGATCATTATTAAGTGTTTCACGTGCTCCCCCTTGGATGTTGAGTACACTAATATGTTATCTATTAATTTCAGCTAAGGATGCCCAAGTTTAAACATTGGGTCTTACTAAGTCCTTCCTTTGAAAGTCCCTTATCTACACCCCCATCTCCTAGAGATCTTCGAGAGCCATCTGATATACAGGCGTAAATATTAGTGACACATTGGGGTGGAGACCAATGCAAAAGTCCAAATCTCAATGGAGAGGTAAACTTGTAACATATTCAAAGAATACATCCTTATACACTACTACCACTAAGAAACTTGAGGACTCATAACATCTACTGTACCGAGGGTCGAACTAGAAAACCGAAGAGAAATCTGGTATACCCTCCTCTGCTTGAGTCCATCAAGAGCAACAAGTATTTCCCTTTGCCAATAAAGGTAAATCTAGTTCCATCACCATGGATTAACCACATCCTTTACCTAAAAAAATTAATCTGTGTATGAAAGGTGGATTTAGTTCACACCAATAATGACATCGTAAGGCCTCGATATCACTACCAAGATATGTCAACCAAAACTCTCACCTCCAAGAGTCAGGTCACACTGTAGGCACAAGTGTGTGGTCATTGGGACTCCTCCACTAGGAGTCTCCAAACATGAGGATCAATTTAATGGTTTAACTGGAACCTCTATGTATCAAACAAGAAAAGTGTAAGGAAAGGAAATCAATATTACACATGTCTATCAATATTTCAGCTAAAGTAGAAAGACACAGATCATAATTTGAATCATCCATGGAGCCCTATGGTCATAAGTATTGACATCCTGAAATTTTATCCTCCCATATCCTCTAGCTCCCTAATTCCGGTATGGACCACCTGGAGGTTGTGGTGCTAACACGCAAAAATGTTGGCCACCTCCTACTGCTTCCCAAGCTCTCCTTCCACATCTTCTGCCCAATAGATCTACCTGATCTTACCACTGCCTATTCTTTTGTGGTTCATCAACTACCTCTTTTAATTTACTATGAATAATGGGAAAATCATGTGTGAGATTCCCCCTTTTTTCCATGTATAGAAAAGCCCATTTTTCTGGGAACTAGCACATCCCTGGAACTTCTGACAAAACCTTTGGTCCTACTGGTTACATTTCACACTTTCTATTAGTAGTTCCTGATGACCCTATATCCTGGGAAATCGCTACCTCAGATGCCTATGATACACATTAGAACCCCACACATCATCATCTAGTGACAAAATAGCCATCCGCGACTTGGTATAGCAAGATGCATCCATCTGAACCACTGGAGGTTGGCCTTCTAATTGATCATCAGGAGAAATTGTCACCTACAGACCTTCCTAAAGGAAAAATTCTCTAGGACTGGATCCCATTAGGGAGGCCTCATCAAGCATCTAGCCAAACCCCTGATCCTACTATGGAAACCTTACTGGATGGCCTCGTGAACACATAATCCTGAAAACAAGATGTATCATGGTTAAAAGATTATATCTCGTGAGGTGACTTAAGATGTACATGGAGAAAAACAACCCATTCTTATATGATGCATGTACCTTTATTTCCCTACATCTAGTGTTTACATGTACCATGTCAGAAAATAGGTGCCCGGAGTCCAGGTGTATGGATACATCAGCCGCTGCACCAACACTGGAGTCTCTGGCCTGAAAGCCGAACTCTAAACACTTAACATCGTTTCCCCAATCCAATCTCTTAAAATCTCGATCCTAAGGTAGAACTGACCATATCTGATACCAATTTGTCAAAACCCGTCTCTTGGGGCTTGTTCTGTGACTACCCCAATCCTACCTCTGATAGGATAGGGGATGGATACTACACCGAGTAGGCATATCCCATAAATAAGAGGCATTTTCCTAATAACCTGTACTCACGCACCCAACTCTAAGCCACACAGTTGGAGAGTGAAAACACTAAGTACAGAAAATGAATTCATACCATTACAACCCAACAAAAGAGTATGATATAATGTAAATTAGTAAAGTGAAACCAAGCCAGAAATGAGCCCACTAAAATAAAGACAACTGTAAAGTCTGACCTGCAAACAAGGGCACTGAAGCTGCTATAGGATGCTCCTGAAAACACCTCATCTCGTCTTGTCTCAAAAGGCATTGTCTGTTCATGGTCTTGATCCTACTTCGCCTAAGACTCCCCCAAAGCGGCGATCAATTTCACAATACATGAAACATGGGGGAAAATCCCGTGCAGGGATTAGTCAAACAGTACTTAGTAGGGGACCTCGAAACACAATGTGAAAGATCACAAAGGAAACACCACCAAGAAGGTAGATTCAGATAAAATTCGATATATGTCAACAACACATATAAAAAAGAACATCCAAGTATACTCATAAAGGCTTCCAAGACACAACATCTCATCCACTGCCAGTCATAAGGTCCTGCTCGTAGCATGCTCAATTCTGGGAGTTCCCACTCCTCAAGATATCTGATAGTAACCACGTATAACAAGTATAAAAAAATTATCTGAGAAAAAATATGGTCTCGATATGTAATGATGTTTCCCTGAGACATCCAATCTCACTGAGACAAGGGATCTTGATGTCACAGCAGAAACCTTGGTCACAGGATTTTTCTCAAGGCATGCTTATTCTAGGAGACTTTACTCCTTGAGTTATGAAGTCATCAAAGACCCTCCCAAAGAGGTCCCACTTCTTTGGGCCCCACCCAAATAAGACACATTGAGAACTACTCGATGTACACTGATCAGTTCAAGTCGTGGAGGAAGGAAAGATCTCGATACATAGATAGGGGGTCCTGCACCTAGGGCTCATTGGGGGACATCCTAGACCTAATGAAATAATCATCCTATATAGGGGATTGGTTCATGTGTAAATATTGGTCACACATTGTCCACAAACCCTATCTAAGCTACCACAAAGAGAAGTGAGGACCGACCAGGACTCTCAGTGAGGTACATGATCCACATAGACCATCTAGGGCACTGAGACCCGAGGATTCATTTCATCTTACTTAGTCACCAAGATCCGCTCATCACTTAGGCCTTCTGGGTCACCAAGATCCTCTCTCAGTCAACTCTCTTAAAAACACAGGCCATTCTATATAACAGGAACACGATCCTATATCATACCTTCATAGATAATTCTAAGGGTATCGCCTCTATCTCTACTATAACCCCTTATCACAGGATTAGTATCCTGTATCTTTCTCTCATAGGAACGACAAATAGAACACCACTAATCCCTTATGGTCGAACTAAACCCCCATTACAACATTTCAAAAGGACCACCTCATCACAAGGTTCCAATGTCATAGACGGATTGTCAATCGGATTTACAGTTTGAAAGATATGTGTATTTTAGTGAAAAGGGGTCCGGAGAGGTTTGGTTCCGATCCGACCCAGTCCACCGGGTCCGACCCGACTCATTGAGTAGACCCGGCCTGTTAGGCCCAACCCGGACTGGCTAGGTATGACTCGGCCTAGGACCAACCCGTCTGACCAACCCATCCCACAAAAGCGGGCATGTCTCCTATGCTCGGAAGGCGGTAGGCGTCACGTCCTACTTAAGACCATTGTCGTGGGTCACCACCATGGTCACGCTGGACCGAAACCTCGATCCAAATCTTCTGAACCATTGGCCGCTGTTTACGGCGGCCTCTAATCACCCCCCCTAGTGGATGTCGCGAGACTCCTTCGTCGGTGGTCTATTTTCTGATCTGGAAGACATTACTGAATTCTTAGGTCACATTCTTCATCTCTAGGGGTTCAAAATAATGCTACAATCCATTTCTAGTGCGAAGACATTCGTGTGAGACATCTCCCACACCACCATGATCCAATCACCACCGTTGTCGTCGCACCTTCTGCCATGTCGGGTCCATCACAGACCTATGACTACCTATCGTTGCACTAAGGATTGGTTGCGCAATGATCGATCAATCACCGAAAGTAGAGTTGCGGTCCAAATGAAGAACTCCCACAACGAATGAAGAACTGAGGTAGAAAATCACACACCAAAAAATATGAATGGACCTTGATCGATGTTTGTGTCGATTGATGTTCGTTTTCATTAGAAAATTTAACAAATAATCACTAAAAAAGTCTTCTGTTAAAACCCCAAAAGAGTAATCCGATCTCACAACAATGATTGATCTGTGGGCCAATTTGTTTATTAACTGGCTTGCATCCATCATGGAATATCAAGAATGGGGAAAGGAGAATATTCAAAGAAATAACAACCCTTAACTCAAGTTGGATCGCTTGAAACTGTATATTGACGTCACATCGCCATGTCGATCCTTGTTCCACCGGCATTCGTCAATTCATCATCACTTGATCGAATCCTAATATATGATCCATCATCACCAGCAAGAGAGCCTCCTCCACCTTTCCTTAGGGAAACTCTGTAATTATAGATAAACTATCTTGTGTTATAAATTCTAGCACTAGACCATGACCTTGATTAATGGAGGAAACACATTAACGTGTTACTGTTTCTCATTGAAACAACATCACCATGCTACTTCATTTATTAAAGGAGAATGAGTTTCTCCATCGCTATGTCATGGCATCACTGTGTTACAAAACGTTAAAAGGATATAAAATAAACTTCTTTAAGTTTTTTTTTATTCTCCTTTAAAAAGTCCAAAAATATACTTTAACCCTCAACCCGCACCAGTTGAGGTTATGCTCGGCCTAAGGAAATAATGTCATCAGGAGCTCAACAGTACTCCCAGATTTCTAATTCGACATACTGTTTATGAGTTAGAAGGATTTGAGAAAATAAATGATTTTATTTAATTGTTTTATTTGAGGTTATTAAATTTTTATGTTTTCTCATTGGAGCCCCTCACCGACTAAAGTTAAGTCACTCCTAGTGTAAATCCACCATCTTGAATGCAACGGTGCCCTCTTATTTTTGATCTAGACACTCGTTTAAGAGTAATTACACTTTTTTAGGAAAACTTCTCACATTACCTATTTAAAAACATAACATTTTTTGACATATCATTTCAGGAACTCTGGTCCTCAAAATCGCACACCGTCTTAGTGCCTTGTCTCTTAATTTTCTCAAGAATTTTCTAAAAATAGAGCTGGAAAAATTTGACTCTCTACAAAGCTATATCATAGATTTAATTTATTTAAAATAGTAAATATATTTTAAATTCCTAGTATGTGGTATTACTTTCTAAACTTGTTGTAGTGTGTCACATATGTAATTGAATATGATGTTCATATTTAAAAAATTTGGGGTGTTGCATTCTCCCCACCTTAAATAAATTTTTTCCTCACAATTTAAACTTGATCTTGGTAATATATGGTTTAATTTTTTAAACTACCATTATTGATAAAAACCCACATCATAAAAGATTTAATAAAATACCTTTTATAACGATCAGATTGAATAAATTATAACTATGTTTTTATGTAGGATAACATTATTTACAAGTGAAAATATAGGCTTGGAGGAAAAGTGTAAATAATTATAAAGAGTGAGTGGGGTCATTGATCACAAGAAATTGAATGATAAATGCAAATTTGAGGCCTCAAAGTCACAAATCTATTAGGTGTGAAAAGGTCATGATATCATAAAAATGATGGTAATAGGATGTCATTTTATTTCAAGATCCTTTTTATAAAGTTGTGGAATTATTTTACTATGTAATAATATAAGTAAATATATTTACATGATATGTTTATTTTCCATAATAACAATTTCATCATTTGGTTATTCTTTGATCTATTTCTAATTTATCACTTATTCCATGAAATAAATTTCCAAAAATGATTCTCTTATGCCTGAATAACTAAAATTTAAATTTAATGGATTGTAAGATATATACAATAGTGAAAAAAATTCCATCTGGGTCTAGATATTTTCAAAAACCATTATTTTTAATACATTAATCTCTAATCCTCAAAATTAATACTACCAGTTCATCATTAGTAGTTATTTTTCAAATTATTTAACAAAAAATGATTTATTAACCAGGATATTGTATAGGCCAGTGATAGGTGTGAAACCTTTAGTTTCCTTCAGTTAGAGGTTCAAGTCCTACAACTTCACTCGATGTGACGGGTTGTCACCCTACATGTAGGTTATCCTTTTTATAAAAAAAATTAATATAATTCCTATAAAGTTTCCAAAACATATGATGGACATCCTTGAAATGAAATAAATCATTGAATAAATTTTTTTCTAGGGTTTTCAATACACCATATTTTTTTAAAAAGTGTAATAATCTTATTTGTCTATTATTACAATGGAATTAATGATAATATTAACCCTAAAGTCTATCCATACCTTTAAACTTATGTCTATAAAATGTAAAGGAATTATTCCTCAAATAAGTTTTTCACTAATATATATATATATATATATATATTTACTTGCACTAAATTTCACCCAAAATGTCCTTAATCTTGGAATATTCTCATTACATAAAACCTAAGAAGAGGTGTTTAAGACTTTCACTTATGATCATCATTAACTCACTAAATAATGATGGTATCCATAAATATTATTTTAATGAATACAAATTCACTAATAAAATTTAACATGATCCATATATGTTTCATGATTCTTGTAACCAATAAACTATTGGTAAAACACTTAAACAATTTATTTATTGAATCACAATACATAAACACTACATCCGTTTTATTTCCACTTAACTCCTTCCATGGTCTAAGGGTTCCCCAATATAATATTTCATTGACTTGGGTAATTCCTAGGTTCCCTAAATTTAAGGTAATGAACTATAAATGGATCCTCAATATGAGATTTATTTCCTTCCATCATACTCATCATTTTTTCTTAGAAATTATTTTCTTTAAGACCTTATCTTCCACAAATAAAGCTTTTATATATTATATTGAGACACTTTCGTGGGTGTCTCCTTCCACATTTATTGCATGATGGACAACCCATCTTTTTTCCATGGCCTCCACCACTCGAGCACCTAGAAAACTCCATCATTCTATTCTTTTATGAGTTTGGTAGTTGGTTAAGGTATATGTTGTAATCATATTTCTAGAAATCAGAATAGGCATAAATATGATATCATTAACTCCCATTAACAGTCCATTTGGTTTCTCATTGTAACAACCTTTTCCATCAGGTTCAATGTTAACATGACTCCCTCATGTCCAACCATTGACTAACACTATAAATCCAAGTCTGAGTAACAATAATCTTATTGAGAACACTTTATAATCATTTATAGGATATCAAAAATCATGGTACCTTATTTTCAATCTAAAACACCTTAGGATTAACCCAAATTATTCATTTTCATCATTTATTAAAATCCTTTATAATAGTATATAAAAAAATTTGAATTTTCATAGCACATCCCCTGGCTGTTTCAAACTAGGTGCACAGTAAGAACCATTATCATGTACCAGGTTACACTCGAGTCAATCCCAATGCACCATTTTCATAGTTTTTACCCCTATGTACATTTTTCTAGAACTACACCCAATTTTAATATCTAGAAAAGGTTGTATTTCATGAAAACAAAAAAAATATCTACCTCACCAAAACATTAAGATGTTCTTCTATACTAAGAATGAAATTATATCATAGGGTTATGTTACCTAATATAAGTTTTCCTAAATATAATTCCTATGGTTTCTACTAAACTTGATCTAATACCAAATACATTGAAAAAAACCCATGTAGCATAGAACTGGTTCCTGATATCATTACAATGGCATAGATACATGATTCAAATAAAATGGAATGATCAGTTTAGTAGTCTTGGAAAACTAAATATATCCATGATTCTTGTATTGAAAATGAATACAAAAATTACAAAATAACTTTTTTTAATTAAAATAATGTTATTCTATATAGTAAATCCCTTACTAATAGACATAGTAATCTTCATGGATTCCTAGGGAAAGGAAGCAAAATAAGGGTGAGATCAAATTCTCATCAAGGGATGAGTACAACAAAAGAAACAACGAATCAATTAGAATAATCAATATGAAAATATAAATAACTAAAAACATACCATCTAATTAACTAGATAAATAAAAGACAACGTTTCAAGGTGAATAACTAAGTACACTTGTGATTTAAATAAATGGATAAGGCATAATCAAAATGGAAAGGTAAATAACTAAAAACCACACCATTTAATTAATAAACTGAGAATGAATCCATAGAATTTTTTATAGTGAAAATTTCCTGGATTATAATAAATATATATAAATGAAGGAAATTATTAATTATTGGACATCACATATCCCTTTCGCATGATACCTTCACCATCAAGATCTATTTTAAAGAATGTTTAAAACTACTGGGTAATAACCCATCTAATTTGGGAAATTGATCCGTCTCATGAGAATACTGATGCTTCAAGGGGATATGATTTAATGGGCCCCACCCATGTTTGTAGGTCCCAAGAATTACTCATATATATAATAATCGACTTAATAATTTTTCTTATCATAAAATATCTATATTGAGTAAATAATATAAATTTATCAATATTTTCCCAGTTAATCAAATAAATTTACAAGTAATCACCATATGTAACATGGTATAAAATTTAGTATATAATCATATACATCACACAAGAATATTAATATTAAATAGAAATTTAATTTCCAATGAGAAATTATTACAATAAAGTGATTGTTTCATTAGAAATTTACCAACCATAGAGGAAAGTGATATTTCACAATAACATATATCACTTGGTAATTTTCTAATAAAACTCCCTTAGATAAAATAATTCCAATTTAAACTTAAAATACCATGAATTATTAAGTATTCATGATAATACATGTCCACATGGAAGTATAGACAAAGCATAAATTTTAATTGGTGAATAATGACAAATAAGTCTTAATGGAATGCAAATTGAGATAAAATCCCTTACCTCGCACTTTCCTTTTGTCCTTACATGCTTTATCCTCCTATAGAGTGGTTTTAAACATGATAATAACTTATAATAGAACAATATTTATATTTATGATATCATATATGATCCTTTTTATAATAAATTATTTCCCATTTGTTAATAATCTTTTATTATTTTCATTGTTTCGGGTGTTAATTGCCTTAATGTTTTAGTATGTTTTGAGTTTTTATTTATTTTTTACTCTTACTTAGATCGTGGTCTCATCATCTAGAGAATGTAAAACATGATGTAAAAAAATTGATATTCATTATATATTTATTTAGAGTAATCTATAAAATCTAGTGATAGGAAATGAAATGCACTTTTATGGAGGCAGTAGGTCGTACGTACGCATGAACAATGCTTTTATTTTCTTATTGTATTAAAAGAAATAAAAGTAAGTGATATATATTTATATTATAATTACCATATCATATTTATATTATATACATAACATTTTTTTATTAAACCCATCCCTAATCCATTCCTTGTAATGTGTGAACGAATCACATTGCTTCGTGACGCGTTAGTCCGTCGTATGCACACTACCACAAAACAGGGCAAGGGAATTGATGCCTTTTATCAGTTCTAAGAAGAAACCATTGATAAAGGGGTGGGCCTTTATAAGTTCTAGAAAAAAGCATTGATAAATGTGACCTTTATCAGCGCTAAAAACACTGATAAAGGTGAACCCTTTATAAGAACTTTTTTAGCACTGATAAAGGTTAAATTAATCATCGCTATTATTAGAACTGAAAAAAAAAATTTATTAAAAAATATTATGAATTTATATAAAATTATTATATTTATATTCAAAAATATTTTTTTGTATACATTAAATAAAAAACAAATTTTTAGAATTAATATATATTTTTTAATAATTAAAAAATATATATATAATGTTTTAATTGAAAAAAGTATTTCTATGATTATAATTATATATATATAATTAAATAACTATAAGATTATAATAAATTACATTAAATAATAAATATATTTATTATATTTATTATATTTATTAGAGATTTATTAGATTAATTTGTTAGTATTAGTAGATATATTGGATTAATTCATTATATTTTTTATATATAAAATATTTATTTTATTTATTTTATTTATTTTATTTATATATATATAAATAATAATTTTTAATATATATGTATATTTATAATTAAAATTATTGAAAATATATGTGTTTTCTAATGACTTTGGTCAATGAATATATTATGTATATATATATGTTATGTATCATGCCTGAATGTTCATTTATACCTTACAACACGTTGTCCATTGATTTGGTATATTGATTAATTCATAATGTTACCCATATAAACTATATATGTTCTACAAAATGTACTTGTAAAATTAAATTAGATATATTTATATAATAAATATATTTTATTAGATTTTTAATGATATATATAAATAGTTTTTCGAATACATTTGTAATTATAATTATAACAATATATATATATATAATTATAAAATAATAAATATAATTCTATAATTTTATTAATACATATATATAAATATTAACAATTATATAAAAATATTTATAAATATAAATATATATATATATAACTATAAAATTATAATAAATAAATTTATTACACTCCATATAAAGTTATAACTATATAATTAAATAAATATATTTATAAATATAAAAAATATTTATAAATAATTACAAATAAATTTATATTTATTTAAATAATTATTTAATTGGTTGTGAAATTTTTCTGATAAAGATGCCCTTTCTCAGCGCTAACAAAGTGCTAAAAAAGGTATGTTTTATTTGTGATTTTTTTAGCACTGATAAAACAAACCTTTATCAGTGCTTCTAACTAGCGCTGATAAAGGTTCTTATGAGTTTTATAAAAGAACCCTAAAAGTCTCCTCCTTCGTCGCACCCTTTCAATCA
Organism: Viscum album; assembly: GCA_963277665.1. Lineage (NCBI taxonomy): Eukaryota > Viridiplantae > Streptophyta > Magnoliopsida > Santalales > Viscaceae > Viscum > Viscum album. The sequence goes on from OY728140.1 coordinate 130,661,366, forward strand.
TTCGTGGAAGTTGACCCCTGCGACGTTGATCTGTCCTCCTCCTCCTCCTCCTCCACTGCCTCCTCCTCCGCCGACTCATCCTCCTCCACCGCCGCTGCCTCCTCCTCATCCTCCTCCTCCTCCATTAACTCATCCTCCTCCATTGACTCATCCTACCCTGCCACCATCTCAGACTCTTCCTCCTCCTCCTCCTCCTTCTCCTCCTCATCCTCCTCCTTGTGCGGCCCCATTTTCTACTTGACCTACTTCGGCCCCAATTTCCACTTGACCGAATCTGGAATGCCCTCCTCATCCGAAGACCATCCCTAGAGCCTCCTCTAAGGTTATAGATTCCCATAATGACTCTCTATTGAAGTTTCCCTAGTTTTTGCATAGTTCTTCCAATTTCTGAATCATTTCACTGTGGAGGGTGTTAGGTCTTAGAGGTTATGGTTGAGTGATTACCAATGCATCATAGTCCCTTTACCTGATATTATAAGATCTCATTGTTAACCGTGCACGTGGGTTTTAGATGTGTTATTACCGGGAATCATTGGGGTGTGGCTATATCCTTTGTGTATTAGTTCTTTCTCATTTGGGGCCCATGGGGGCATGGTCCTATGTGTTGTGTTGTGATTGGTATATTTCCATATTTAATATGTGTTGTGTTGTGATGCATTTCTTATTCTCCCTTATATTTAGGTCCTTTCTGATTAAGTCCATTTGATTCTTGGATTCGTGATGCACCTCTTCTTATTGATCCTCATGATGGAATAACACAACCGACCTAAATATAATTACCTAATCCAACCTTATTCTAATGAACAATATACAATGAATATTTAAACACACTATGATATCATCATTTCCATCACGTCTCCACATCATTCAGCCCCCTATATTATTATTTACACATTCCACATCACTTGTAACTATATGATGAATTAAAAAAAACCTATTAAGATTCAATGAGGTTTGTAAGATATTTCCTATTAGTTTTTGATGTCTGCTTCCTACACTAGGTTCAACAAACATTACTACGATACAAATAAATAAATCCTTAGCAGTGACTACTCTAATGTCCAATCTATAAAAGATTTATTAGATATGATACTATCATGACCCACCCCCATAGGAACTCCAGTGGAGTTGGTAATATATTAGTGTTTGACCCCCCCCTCCCAATACTATATTTAAATAGATATGGGTCAATTACAATTGGAAATGTAATGATACAACCCAGGCTGGTATCATAACCAACAATTTGCCTGACTTTCCACTAACCTAAGAGGTGTTCATGATCCCTACAAGATAGTAATGATCCCCTGGAAAAAAGCTACAATTAATATGGAATATTTTACCTCTAAAATAGTTTAAATTAAAAATTTTCTTTCTCTTGAAAACCAGACGTGTCCCATTCATAAGTAGAAAGCTGAGGAAAATAGTAGATACATAAAAAATAAAAAAAAACATGAAGTAGATATCATAGATGAAAAATAAATTCCCACTATTGACTAATAAAACTATTTAACCAGACGTGTCCCATTACTAAATCTCATTGGATCTATTTTGGATAGGTATAACATATGAGTTCTCATTTTATGTTTTCTTTTCAGTTGGAAACATCCTTTGTTGTGCACCTTGCCTCCGCCGCGAACGTACCTTCGCTGCACATTGAACGACACCTTTGCAGTGAGTTTTCTCCTCTTACTCATTGGTTTCTTCTTTTTCGCATGTTATTACTATTTTATATTCATGGTTATGTTGTGAATTGTATAGGCTAAACACCCTGCTAAAAATCATGGTTGTTGGTGGTCCTTGTTTACGCACTAAATGAACTGCATGTTAGTTAGTTCCTGTTGAACATTTGAATATAGAAATTGGTAATTTACATAGAATTGGACAATGAATGAATTCCCTAGGATGCTAAAACTTCTGTGATAACCCATGAATTAAAAAGCATAATTTAATAAGGGATGCTATGTAAAATATGAAATCATGTTTGTTTGGTTTGTATGGTGTTGCGATTGTGAGCATGATTGTGTGTTTGTATGGTGTTGTGGTTGTTGGAATGATTGGTATGCCAGTTATATTCCATTTTTTAGTTCCTACACCATTGAATATCAGTACAAAACTTACCCATTTCAATGGCACCGCCACTTTTTTACTAGTGCAATTCCAATGAATCTTATAAAACCAATTCACTAGAGGACTCTATGGGACACTTTATGGACACTCTAGTCAAATAATCATAACAAAACATATAATGAATCATTCCACCCACAATCACTCTCTAGAAAATCATACCATCTATTAGTTTAGTACCATTGTTCTTGACTCGAGACATTATGTTTCCAGAGAAACACTAAAAAATCAGTTTACAACAATGCATACAGATCACACGTGGGATACTAAAACATTCTATTGCGAGGGATTCTCAACGATACTTCCATTGATCAAGTGGTTGGGAAGATGGGTGTGATCTACTTTAGTCCTGATCAATGCATGGGGAGGTAAGGGTAGTTTTTTTCCATAGCTAGTTCCATTGATTATAGTTGGATGATGACCCTAGTTGAACATCTTTTGTGTAATTATTTTGTTAAATATTAATATTGATGAATCAAATAGGATGAATTAGAATAAAGAATGGATGAATTCCAATTAGTTGAAAATAGAGTATGAATATGGCGTGAAAGAGTAGATCAAGTTTTCAAAAGATCATGCATTTTACCCTTCTCAAATCCTTCGTCCATGTTTACATAGTTGTTATTCAAGACAAATTAGTTAAGAGGATTTGGAAGAACACTTGATCTATCATGGAATAGATCAATGTTATACATGTTAGAATAAACACGGGGGAAAACGAATGTAGGTAGTGTATGGGATAACACTACATTTTATGGACCATCTGATATGATTATAAGCATGAAAACTGAAGACGACCATATGGAGGATGTGATTATAGGTGTGAATGATGATGAAGATCGTACTAAGGAAATGACAAGTACAATTGAAGATGAACTTTGTGATTTAAAAAAATTGTTTAAGAAGTTAAATATTTGTGAAAATATGATATTGTATGTTGGTTGCACTAAATATACAGCATTGTCAGCAATACTGAAGTTGTATAATTCAAAAGTAGGCAACGGGTGGAGTGGCCCTAATTTTACAAAACTAACTGCTCTCCTGAATGACATGCTCCCAAAATATAATGATATCCCTAGCCAAACATATGGTTCCAAATGAATGCTACACTTAATGGGTATGATCTCTGAAAGAATACATGTCTGCCCAAATGAATGTATACTTTTTTAAGGACCACAAATTCGTTAAAGAATGCCCAAAGTGTGGTGATTCTCAATATGAGAAAGATGAATCCAGTCCTACAAAAGTATTATTGTACTTTCCAATCATTCCAAGGATTGTGTGTCCATATGGAAGTGTTGATACTACAGGAAAATTAAAATGGCATGCAGATAGAATAATTAAAGATGGGAAACTAAGTCACATGATAGACTCTACTCAGTTGAAGAGAATTTATCATGAGTATCATGAATTTGGAAATGAGTCGAGAAAGTATCATCTTGCACTATCTATAGATAGAGTGAATCCTTTTGGTTTTCAAAATAGCACTCACAGTACATGGTTGGTTATGTTGGTAAATAATAACTTACCACCGTGGTTATGCATAAAATTAAAATACATCATGTTATCTATGATTATATCAGGACAAAAACAACTGGATAATGATATTGATGTTTATTTGGATTCATTGATCAAAGATTGGAAATTATTGTGGGATTTATGTGTTACGTTTTATGATGCTTACAAAAATGAAGATTTCACTTTGACAGTACTATTGTAAGGGATGATAAATGTCTTTATTACTTATGGAAATTTTTTAGGATATAGCATTAAAGGTACTCAAGGTTGACCTGTTTGCGAACAAGGTACATAGTCAATTAGGTAAAAAAATTCATCAAAAATCATGTTTCTAGGAAATCTCATATTCCTAACTCAACAGAATAAGTACCAATCTTGGATGACATCATTATATGAATGTTCAGAAGAACATACAACACCGTCTCTACTAACAGGTGATCATTTTTTTGAAAAATTACAAGATGTGGACACTACATTTGGTAAACAATTTTTGAAAAACCTTACAAAAACCATTTGAAAAGGGAGATCAGTTTTTTTTAATTACCATACTGAAATTGTCTGTAGGACATACATTTTCTTGACATTATGCATGTTGAAAAAATTTTATTTGATAGTTTCATCATCACATTGCTAAATTCACTTAGTAAAACAAAGGATGTAATTAAGGCTAGGTTGGACATAGTTGAGATGGGAATACGAGAAGAGATGGCACCAGTAAAGGGTGAAAAACAAACATTTCTTCCTCCTGTTACTTACAAACATTCCAAGCAAGAGAGATATCTATTTTTCAACTTCCTGAATGACGTAAATGTTATAGAGGGGTATTCATCAAATATCAAGAACATCATGTTAATGAAAGATTTAAAGTTAAAAGGTCTGAAATCACATGAATTTCATGTTTTGATGAAAGATCTAATTCCTATATCTTTACATTGCAGTTTTACCAAGAATGACCACCATATATTAATGAAGCTATATTTCTTCTTCAAAGATATATGAAAAAAATTTATAGACCCAGAAAAATTGCCAACTATGGAAAGAGAAATTGTCTTCATATTATATGAATTGGAAATGTTATTCCTGATGGCATTCTTTGACATGATGGTTCATTTGATGGTTCAATTGGTGAGAGATATTTGACTTCGTGGTCCTATAAATAATACACGGATGTACCCTAGTGAATGGTATAAGAATATTTTCAAAGGGTATGTCAAAAATTGAAGTCAACCAGAGGGTTGTATTGCATAGAGATATATTATTGAGGAAATTTTTTTAATGAATTACTATTTGGTGTGGAAATCATTGGCCTACCGAAATCTCATCACACTGGGCGGCTTGAGGGTGAAGGAATTTTTGTAATATAGGTTGTCACAATAAATATTATAGATCGGGGGCATGCCCACATTTATGTTTTGCATAACAGTTTTGACATTGACCCATTTGTACAAACCCACAAAGAAATTATTAGGCATTTGAATCAACTAGGGCTGAAAATGTATATCAGATACACATAATCAGCAGTTTATAGGATGGTTTCAAAAAATAATATTTAATAAGTTATGAAAATCCGGACTTAATTTTAGAATGAATTCAATGGCTAGTCGGAGGACCAAGTGTGTATGTCTTATCTTACAATGCTTATATAGTAAATGTTTATAAATTCTATACTAATGAACATGATGAATATAGTACCATGTAGAATAGTGGGGTTATACCTTTGGCTTAAGTGATGCATGTTTCTAGTGCTAAAGACAATAATCCAATTTATGCAAATATTTCATACTTTGGCATCATCAAAAAAATATTGAAGTTGGATTATATGAAATTCAAAGTGCCTATTTTTCAGTGCAAGTGGGTTGATAACAAGAGTGATGTTAAAATAGATGAATTGGGATTCATGAAAGTATATTTCAGTAAGGAAGGAGAGAAAGACGAAGGATATATAATGGAATCATAGGCAGTAGAAGTATTTTATGTTCCAGATCCCACAAACCGAAACTAGTAAATTATTTTGTTATCGACCAAAACAACTGAAGGTTCAGATGAAAATTCAATAGAGGATAACCCTTTCATTGGGAATTCACAATCATTTTGTAGTGGTCCCAATGTAGACATCATTTTGTATATCATAGCAGACCACAATGAATGGATTTTCATAGTGAATAAAGGGGTAAAATCTCTTCATCCTTTAAAAGATATAAAGAGAGTTCAGTAATTAGGTTGTTTTTTATTTTAATATACATTTTTTTACCTTATGTTATTATCTATTCACTACTGATTTTATGAAATATAAATTAAATGTTAAACAACTTTTGCAGATAATGACTTTTGCACCTGCTGATGCTCCCAATCCTGAGGAACAATGGGTCTCTCAACCTGTGGTTGTTGGTCCTAGTATATAGAAACAACAGGTTTCTCAACCTATTTATGCTGGTCCCAGTGCTAAGGTTAAACAGGTTTCTCAACCTGTTGCTACTAGTTTCAGTGTCGATGCTAGTTCTTTATAGGAACATATTTATGATGCTGAAACTGGGGAAATGGTAGGAAATGAAACCATGGAAATGCAAACAAAATAATAGAACCATAGTTTGATAGTGTTATCCAAAATATTAAAGGAAAAAAGAAAACTGTATCAGATTTAGGTGGGGTGGAATAATTGACGCAATCATTTTAACCCCAACAAATCCATCTTTATTAGCTTCATTGTAATTTTCACTCAACACTGCATACTGATTAATGTACAGTCGTGGAACCATGTTTTCACCGAACTTAAGATACTAATGTTGGAAGAGATTACGGTAAAATTATGATATCATTTATTTAATTTATTAAAATAAAATAAAATACTAAAACATTGACATACTCTACATCATCCATTGAAGAGTGAATTTATAGTAGATGCCTCACATAATAAATATGTATTTAGAGTTTGAGTAATGATTCATAGAGGCTTCCTTACAATTTAATGAAATAGAATCTTAAATATGATGAAGGGAAAATCAAGCCACACCCACCTCCTCTTTATGCACACTTGATATCCCAAGGAGCGTGGGAAGAATTTAGCAGTTGTCGTGCAGAGCATAATTTTCAGATACATTGTGTCTGGTAATACATTGTTTGACATTTCTTGTATTCATTACTTTAATGGACAGTTTTTTATTTATGAAATAGAAACTAAGTTTTGAAAAAAAGAATTGAGAATCAAAACCAGCATAACCCTATCGTAAATCAAGGATGGGGTATGCTTCACTTGAGAAAAAATTGGTACATATTTTAAATCTACTGTAACACTTTTATGTGACCTAAAACAACACCATAACCATGTTCCTCTATTTATATGCAGATTGATGAATCAAAATCGAAATCCATTTCCATCCAATTCTATGTGATATGGAAGGAGGATCATTTAAATAAAGAGGGGACACTGATAGATGAAAACACACAAAAATTTTGGGAAACATTTGTAAGAATGACATAATATAATTTTTTTTAATTAAATCGCTATTACTTAACAATTATTACTTATTTTTCTATATGTTTTATTATACATTGTTATAGGAATCAAAAACACTAACACCAGATGCAAACATACTTTCAGTGGCCTTGAAGTAGCTAGAACAGTATGGTCGGGTCATAGGTGTGGGTTTTGGGGTGACACCCGAACATATTTTTAGAAATAAAAAAAAGTTGAGAATCAAACTGAGGAAATGAAAAAGATCAAAGAAACATTATCTATTTTTCAAGAAAAATTACAATACCAGAGAGATATTATAGCAAGTTTGATGGGGGAAAAGAGAAGAAACAACTCAAGAACAACCCATGCATAAGGATCCTCCCCCACCCCCCACCAGTTTGGAGGAAATTCTTTCCCTTAAAAACATGACTTAGCTGAGGTAATCAATGTTATAATAATTTTTCCCATGAAATGTGAATCACATAGACACCAATATCTTTCCTTTACTGATATTCTAAAGGGTGAAAATGATTGTGATTTATACCTATCAACTCCCATCTATCACATTGTATTGAGTTCTACGATGTTCAATATGTAGAACAACATACTACACAACAGACCACTTCCAATAGATCATGCAAGAGTATTGATTAATGTAGATGATGAGACGAGCACCGAGATACCTGTTAAAAATGATGATGATGACATTCATATAGTTGAACAAGTTATTGGAACATTCATCACATGGTTGTTAATTCTTGTTAAAAAAAATTTCAACAAGGACGTATTGATTTCCAATTTATTTTTCATGATGAAACTTTAACATTTAATGAAAAAGGGTCTGAATCAATGTATTTTATTACAGAACGACCAAGATAAGGGTTGAAATGAAAGATCTTATCAAAACTATCTCAAGGATCAACCAATCGATTAAAACAATCTAAGGAGAGCACCTTAACCCGACTCATTTTATATCCACATTCAATATCATTGCAGGCTCTTGTGGTTACAATGTTGATAGACGGAAATTCTCACACAGTTGATTTTGAAAAAAATATATATGTAGAGAAAAAATCATATTTCATTAGTGCTAAAAATGTAAATGAAATCCTCAAGTATGAATGGCTAGGTGACTCAGTTTTAAATGTATACATGAGGTATGTTTTAACGATTTGATTTTACAAAAGATGATATACTATGATAATTATGACTAAATACATTTAATATTTTTTGTAGGCATATATATTAAAAATAATTAAATGGATTTACCCATGAAAAAAAATGGACTCGTTAGTCCTCACATCACCTATTCAAAATAAGAAATAAATTCCAATAAAGAGGGTGAAATAATTTCATCCGGTCATAAATCATTTGAAAACAAAATTATGGATTACATACTCTTTTTAATACCAACGATGCAGGGGTAAAACTCTACAATTTAATCATATCAACTATATTTTTATTTCTTTCATTACTTATTCTTTTTTTTTTGTTTTTAGGCTGCATTGGATGCTAATTGTGGTCAATTTGGATACTCTAAATATTTTTTTCTAGATTCAATGCATATATTTCCAACAAACTAACCATGAATGATAGCATTTTTCAATTTGTAATACACTATATCCAACATTTTAGAACTAAAAATCTAGTTATACAATTTATATTATCTTTTAATGAGTATTCTGTTATGATAGGGCGGTGCATCAATATCTTCTACTTCATGGAATGAATCCCGGGCCTAAGGACAAGAATGCCCACGAGATCTACAACTAGACAAGTATCCTATTATATATAATAATATTTCACTATCCAAGAACTTACAAAAACAAATTACTTATTCTTATAGATGTTTCTACAGTGTCCAAAACAAACAAATGGAAAGTACTGTGATTATTATGTTTGTAAATTTTTGATGGAGATCACATTTCATCAACCAAATAGAATCCCTGAAGAGGTATTTTTGAAAATAATTAATATTTCATTTAAAATATTTATTAATACTTTGTGTATTAATATTTTCTCAGTACTACCATGATTTTCACAAAAACTCATATTCACAAGATGATATAGATGTGTTTAGAAATGAATGGGCAGCATACTTTATAAAAGACTGTACACAAATAGGATGAAGGTGAATTCCTACTACTTATATTATCCTTATATGATCATTGATATCTCCCTTGTTTACACTTATTGAGCATATATGATCACAATTTATTATTTTTTATATGCTTAGGTTGTGAAGAATGGTTTTAGAAATGATTTGTTTTTCTAGTAAATCATAACTTAATGAGACTCTTATGAACTAGTTCTTTATGTTTCCATGTTTCCAAAATCACTAGACATAAACTATTATGGAATGGATCATTTATATTATGTATTTTGGTCATTTATGCTATTTTTTATACTAATGTAGTGTGTTAGAAGAATATTGGTTGTGTATCACTAAAAAATTAGTAAATGGCTATAGGAAGAGAAGAAAAATTGAACGCTGAATGATGATATCAAAAAGATGGTGTCGGATGAGAGCATCATGGGGATACTAGATCCGAAGTTTAGATGAGATGATATGCTAAGCAATAGTTAACCAACAGTAGTGAAGAATCCTTATTTTTGTTATTAGCTTATATCTGGATCAAAGAAACCCTTTAGAAATATGTAAACATAATGTTACAATATAATATCTCTATTATAATGAAATATTATATAATGAAACGTTGTTTTGATTTTCATTATTTCTTGCAGGATTTGTTTATTTTAGAATATTTTTGTCCATGTGACATGACTTTACAAGAAGAGAAACGACGCTATGTCTGCTCAATCATAGAGGTGGTTTTGATATTTTAACAGTAAATTCATTGTCCATAAAATTAATCCATTGTTTCATATTTATATTTAATTTATTTCTTTTATGTAAGGAATATTAATCTACTCATATGTGATATCAATGTATGAAATATTTAGGTCATTATAGTTAGTATCAGAATAACTAATCTATTAAAAATATAAAAAATGCATTAATTGGTTTTGATGCTTTAGGGAGATGATCCATAAGTAATATTAAATGTGTTTGAATCAACCCCACATCAATACGACAAATGATGCAACCGGTATGACTCAAAGTGTCTCTTTTCATTTAAAATTGACATTATTTTTAGTAAAAAGAACAAGTCACATACTGAGAACTGAGAAAACACATTCGAATTGTTTTTGATATTTTAGGAAAATTATCCATAAGTCATTTGTGACATGTAGGAATAAACCACACCTCAATTCAATGCACAATGTGACTGGTATGACTCAAAGTGTCTTTTTATTTAAAATTGACATTGATTTTAAAAAAACACAAGTGGAATAATAAAAACTGAGAAAATGTATTCATATTTTTTTGATACTTTTGGAAGCTGATCTGTCAGTCATTTGTGACATGTATGAATCAACCGCACATCAATATGATGCACGATGTCACCGATATGGATAAAAGTGTATGTTATTAGTTTAAAATTGACATTTGAGCTCAAAACGTGTCACTCATTAAAAACCAAGCAAACCTGCTCTAATTGTCTTAATAATTTAGGGTAAAGATTCATCTGTTCTTTTTGATATGTATGAAGCAGTATCATATCAAAACAATGCACGATGCGACCAGTATGACTCAAAATTTGTGTTTTTAGTTTGAAATGACATTTTAGTAAAAAAAACACAACTGACATACTACAAACTGAGAAAATGCATTCAGATTGTTTTGATACTTTAGAAAAATGATTCATAAGTCATTTTTGACATGTAGGAATCGACTGAACCTCAATTCAATGCACAATGTGACTGGTATGACTCAATTAGTCTCTTTTTATTTAAAATTGACATTAATTTTATAAGAAAAAAAACACAAGTGACATGATGAAAACTGAGCAAATGCATTTGGATTGTTTTGATACTTTAGGACAATGATCCATGAGTCATTTGTGATGTGTACGAGTTAACTTCACCTAAATCTGATGCATTGTGTAATCAGAATTTATCCAAATTGTCCATAGAGACTATGCGCTGACTTAAAAGATGTATTAAGCTCTTATGATCAGTAAAGACAATGAAGCACCTACCAAGAAGATATTGTCGCTAGTGCAGGACAACATGAACCAGAGCCATTAATTCTTTTTCATAAATGGATTTATGGAAAGTTTCAGGAGACAAGGTTTTTCTATAATAATCAATAATATTCCCCTCTTGCAAGAGTACCGCACCCAAACCACCTTCCGAAGAATCACTCTAGAGGGTAAATTTTCTAGAAAAATCAGGTAGGTGAAGCACGAGAACCGTGACCAGACGCTGTTTAAGAATCTCAAATACTGAAGGAGCATCAGTTCCCTAATGGAATTTTTTTTTGTAAGGTCTGTAAGAGGTTTATCCAATTTTCCATAATCCTTAACAAACTTACAGTAATAACCTGAATGTACCAAAAAACCACATACCTCCTTTTCATTATAAGGGACCGACTAATTAAAAACACTGGAAATTTTTTGAGGATCCATAAAAACACCTTCATTATTAATATGGTGGTTGAGGTACTCATCTTCCTATCTTTGAAAAAAAAAACATTTTTTCTGATTGACATGAAATAGATTAAGTTGAATAAGGGTATGCACCTAACATAAATGATCCAAGTGAGCCAACCACCTGGAACTATATACTAGTATATCATAAAAAAATAGAACAAACTTCCGCAGAAGAGGTTTGAATAAAATATTCATAGTGTTCTGAAAAGTAACAAGGGCATTCATAAGGCCAAAGGGCATGACCAAAAATTCATAATGCCATTTATGGATACAGAAGGATGTCTTTTCAATATCTTCATATTAAACTAGAACTTGGTGGAAACTAGATTTAAGATCAAATTTAGAAAAAAACACTGTGCCCCAAATAATTTATCTAATAATTCATCAATAATGGGTATGGGAAATATATCCAGAATAGTTTTCTTATTTAAGGCTTAGTAATCAATGCACAACTGTAATGACCCGAAATTTTTAATAAATCTTCCTTCCTAATTTTGTGTGTTTTTTTATATTTATACTCAACAAAACTGTTTCATTTGATAACCTGAGTATAATTAAAATGAGACTGTTGGGTTTCGACATTTATATGACCATTGGTCAATATGACCGTTGGAAACTAAATGTTGCAATTATTGTCTCTAAATACAAGTGATCTTGGTTAATTAATATAGAAAGAAGATTTGATGGCCTCATCCAGTAGACTCCGGTCAATCGAATCCCATCTAACAGAACTTGGGAAGGAGATAACACCACTGGTCTTTTCTATGGACCAAACCCAAGCCAAACATCAACGTGTGAAGCTATAATATAATCGCCTTTGCGATAAGTTCATACTGATAGAAATTACTACTCTGGCAATGTTGGCAGAGCCGCCCTCAGATTCTCTCACCTTAGCACAACTTACACTTAGGTCCTATACTGGGGTTATAAGGGGTTATGTAAGGAGACCTTAACTGCTTTGTGTAATCCATTAAGATAAATAAAATTGTGTTTTATTCTTATAATGAAGTTTGTAAATTTTCAAATGTCCGGATAAATGTAGGATATATATTATTGATGAATTTGAAAAGAAAGGATATTTTAAAATGTTTTTGTAAACCTTAAATAATTAATGATGTGTAATGATTTTCAAAAAATGTTCTTCTGCAAATATGTTCAGTAAGAAATTTAGAGTTTAATAAGATCAACTTAATTTTTCTTGAATTGTAATTTATGAATAGTGATTTTATGCTTAGGATTAGTAATGTGACCAAATGGATTAGTAATATCACTTAAAGAAAGTATTAATATAATATAGGTACCTTGATTAAGTAATGTGATTCAATAAAAAAGGTAAATAGCTGTTTCAGAAATTATTAGTCAAGTATTAGTTTTTTTGGGTGAATAGTGTTTTTTAATTAAAAATTGGATTAAAATTATTTAGAAAATTATTTTTATAAAAAGGACTTTATTTTTGAATTCATAACATTTATATTATGTGAAGGTAATTTTTGGGTTTTTTTTTGAAAAAAATGAATTTTCAGTGAATAGTGTTTTTATTTAAAAATTAAATTAAATTTTTTTAGAAAATTATTTTTATAAAATGGAGTTTATTTTTGAATTTAGAGCATTGATATTATGATAAGGTAAAGTTTTGGAAGTTTTCTGAAAAAGTTGAATTTTCAGTGAATAGAAAAAATACAGTTTTAGGGTTTCGATATGTTTAATGACATCATAACTGCGTCATGATGATGTCATGAGATATTTTAAGGGATGGTCGACTTATGAATAGTAATATAAGGTATGTGGTGTCCCAAGTGTCCAATACCATGAGGAAATACCACTTGTTTTTCTAATACCACCAATGAGGTGTCCCTTGGCCATTAATGCATTGTCCCCTCACTTCCCCTATAAGTACCAATCCATTCTCTCATCATTCCCATTCAAAAATCCTCCTCAAAGAAGTTCTGGTCTCCTTACCTCCCAAGGAGTCCTCCCTTGGTTCCCTCAGGCCGCCCAAGGTCCCAAACATCATGATTTTGAAGTTACTCTTCAAGGTAAGGGATCTCACCTCTCTCTTTCTTTCCATGTACTCTCTTTTATGTCATTTTTTTATGCTCCATGTTCTTATGTTGGGGATGTTCCTTTAATTTCATACTACTTTCCTTTTCGTGTTTATATGATGAGAGACCCCCTCTTTCTCTCATCAATTCATTTTAAGAATGTTTAAGTGGCGTCGTTAGGCTATCGAATTTTTAAGGGATTCTTTCACCCTTCTCATTTTCAAGTTATATTTTCATGTCAAGTATTTAAAGTTCATTTTATTATGATGGGGTATGATATCTATATCTATCATACTGATATTTTATGTTCATATGATTATATACCCTATTTGATCTCATCAATTCATTTTTTTATGTTTTAAGTGATGCCTTTTGGCTGCCAAATTTTCATAAGAGAAATCTTATTTTGTCTTCCTTCCATGTTTTTCATTTCATATGGTATGTCTTTAAAATTTCATTACCATGTTCGTATATCCTTTCTATCCTGTACCTCTACTATTTTATGGATCATTTATGAGTGGGTGAACCATGTACCCTCTCTTTTTAGTATTTTCTAAAACCCTATAACATAGCTGTTATGCTGTAGAAGTTCCGTCTCAAAATGTCTCTCTATTTATCTCAAATTATTTTATTTTTTTATGTGAATACTCAAAGCTCTTTCTTCTGTAGGGGTATTCACAAATATAATAAAATGTTCTATTTTAATTCTGGGACTTACATACATAAAACCCACTTTATTTTTTCCATGGGTTTAAAGTGACATAAAGATCACGTCTTTAAAGCAGTTTTCAAAATGTGATGAAGATGAAAATAAACCCATTTCTTTTATACTATAAGGGTTGTTTATGAAATTATTGATGATGATAAATGTGTATCACATGATAATAAAGTAAAATTTAAGGTTTCGGCCTAATAGCACTCCAATGCATTGGGTAAATACTTAATCTCTAGAGATGACCATTTTTAACGACCCCTTGGTGAATAACCTTGGTAATTTTTCATGACACCTTGGCGATGGACCATGGTGAAACGGAAATTATTTTCTATGTTAAATGTTTTATCCACATCTTCAAGTTATGAAACACGTTATTTTTATTATGATATTCCTCATTATCTCTTTCTCATGCCTTAATGTTATTTTTATGACTTTGATGTATCTCAAGTTCACATGTAAAATGTTTCCCTTGTTTCCCTTACTGGGCCTTATGCTCACCCTTTCCTTTGATGTATTCTCATAGGTTATGAGATGTTGTAATGAACATAGGATGAACAAATGAAGAATCCTTTCAAGTGTTTAAGAATAATGGTTTATGTTGTCATGTAATAAGTTCCTGGTTTCCAAGACACTAAACCTTAAAGATCCTCGGTTTTGTATAATGTAATGAAAGTTTATGTGATAAAAAGGTGGGATGTCATAGTTGGTATCAAAGGGAGGCTTATTTATTTGTGTTAATTATTATATGAAAACTTTAGTAATAACACTATACAAAAGTTTAAATATAGGAAATCTTCCTGGTATTTTAGTGAGTATTGAGTAAGTGGGGTCTAAACAAATAAATCTCTGCCTGGATATGATGAAGTAGAGGTGGCTCTGGCACAGATGGTCCTTGGAATGAAAACTCTAACAAGGTGTTTCAGGCTTGACTAGGGGTAACCTGGTTCACAAAAATGGGTCTTCTTGCACTCTTGGTTTGACACTCCCGAGTGATATTCTTTGGTAAATTCATAAGCTTTGTATAAACCATTATTAAAGGGACAAAGATAAAATAAAATAAAGATTCAAATAAGAATATATGATCATGGATAACCTAGATTCGAACCTAGGGGATCACAAGTTAGGGTATACTTTTCTTCTACAAGTTTATCCTTCTATGCTTTAAGTTTCCTTTTCATGATTATTGGCTAAGTATTTAATCCCCCTGTTTATACTTTCTTTTCTTAGTTAATGGAGGGAAATGGAAGAACATGTCCCAACAACCAATGTGATGGGAAATGTGATGATTACACAATTAATATGACAGAGATGATTAGAGATCAAGTTGAACATATTGTGATTATGCCAAACCAGCTATCTAAAATCACAATTAATAACTGGTACCTAGTTGAATGCCCAAATTTATCAAGTAAGAAGAAGACGAAGTCTCAAGGATGTTCATCTAATAAAGTTGATAAGGGAAAAAGGACCCAATTTCCTTTGTGAAAAAAGTGTGGAAAGGGTCACCAAGGATAATTTCACAAAGGAATCGGGAGATATTTTAAGTGTGGGTGATAGGTAAAAATTCTCCAATTGCTTTTAAAAATGAATAATGTGATGAATAGAGATAAGGTTCGATCTAATGTACCTTATACTTTTCAATGTCGTAAATATGGAGAAGTTGGACATTATCCAAGGAAATTCTCTCTTGGAAGGGATGAGAAGCATGATGAGCATAACAATCTTAAAGGACAAGGGAACAATGCAATTCCAATTCTGAGATGGATCATGATGACTAAAGTACATGTAACTTCTTCGCAATAAATGTCTATGTCATGTTGTATTTTAGTTCGTGCCCTATGAGAATATCTTTAATGTTTTCTAAGAACATTGAGTGACTATCTAAGATGGTTTTATATCATTGAGGAAAACACCTATTGTTATGTACCATATGTTGATGTTGTGAAGTTGTTCTTCTTAAAAAATATGATTAGGGGATTAAAAGATGATTATTATTTTGGAAGATGTTCACTATTTAGGGAACCCTATATGATCGAGGTAAATAGATTACTATAGTAGTTTATTTGAAGAGTAAATTTTAACTTATATTTTGATAAATAGATTAATTTAATGTGAGATTATAGTAATTTAGGTTACTGATGGAAATGATTAACCTATCTTGGGGAAAATGTGTTTAGGTTAGTTACTTTTGTTATAAGATGTAAGAAGTAGTTGATGTTGTTTAGAGATGAACGATAATTTTTATCTTGGAAGACTATGTTATCAAATCCTTCTTGTATTTGGGTTTCAATCTTAGTTTGGTTTATTTTGAATAATTGTAAGTATAGTTATTTATGGAATGGTCTATGATGAACTTCGGGTAGTACCGTGGAATTTTTAAGATTTAAAAGTAGTTTCCCTTCCTATGGGGTTATTTATTTTTAAAGAGTTTTTATCTTACCTTTTCTGTTTTTGGGTTAATTTTTAAAGATAGAAGAAATAGATAGATAATCTTTTTTGGATTATGTGATTCTCTAGAATATGATTCTTGTTATTTTGATGAGACCAAGTGTTTTTGAATGCTCATCGTTTGGAGAAAATATTAGTTTTGGTAGAAACTTATTAAAGGATGAAACTCTACTTGAAGGTAAGTATATTTCCTTTTGTTCTTATTCTATATAGTAAATGATTTCCTCAAAATTATTAAAAGGAATGTAAAACAAAAATGTTGTTGGTTTAAGTTTCATACTGGGTAATTAAATACTATTTACACACATCATAATTTTGTGATTTTCTTATGGTTAACTTTCTCCTAATCATGTTTTATATCACTCTCCATCAGAACATGACCCTTTGTTTTCTATTCCATATCCATGTTTCCCTAAATGGAATCCTAGTATGGGTTAACTCAGGTGACCATTGTACTTCCCTATCTTTCTTTTAAAGTAATAGTTTTACTGTCTCATTTTCCGATGTGGGACTTTCAATGAAATTTTCAAGCCAAATTTTTAAGAATTGTGAGGACGCAATATCTTAAGGTGGGAAGAATATAACGACCCGAAATTTTGAATAAATATTGTTTCCTAATTTTTTGTGATATTTTATTTTTATACTCAACAAAACTATTTCATTTGATAACATGAGTATAATTAAAATGAGACTGTTGGGTTTTGACTGTTATATGACCATTTTTCAATATGACCGTTGGAAACTAAATGTTGCGATTATTGTCTCTAAATACAAGTGATCTTGGTTAATTAATATAGAAAGAAGATTTGATGGCCTCATCCAGTAGTCTCGGGACAATCGAAGCTCATCTAATAGAACATGGGAAGAAGGTAGAACCACTGGGCTTTTCTCTAGATGAAACCCAAGCCGAACTTCATTGTTTGAAGCTAGAACAGAATCGCCTTCACGAGAAGTTCAAACTGATAGAAATTACTACTCGTGAAATGTTGGCTGAGCCGCCCTCAGATTCTCTCACCTTAGCACACCTTACACTTAGGTCCTATGCTGGGTTTATAAGGGGCTATGTAAGGAGACCGTAACTTCTTTGTGTAATCATTTAAGATAAATAAAATTGTGTTTTCTTCTTATGGTGAAGTTTGTAAATTTTCAAATGTCCAGATAAATGTAGGATGTATATTATTGATGAATTTGAAAAAAAATGATATTTTAAAATGTTTTTGTAAACCTTAAATAATTAATGATGTGTAATGATTTTTAAAAAATGGACTCTTACAAATGTGTTCAGTAATAAATTTGGAGTCTAATAAGATCAACTTAATTTTTGATGAATAGTAATTTATGAATAGTGATATTACGCATAGGATTAGTAATTTGGCCAAATGGATTAGTAATATCACTTAAGGAAAGTAATAATATAATATAGGCACCTTGTTTAAGTAATGTGATTCAATAAAATAGTTAAATAACTTTTTCAGAAATTATTAGTCGAGTATTAGTTTTTTCAGGTGAATAGTGTTTTTTAATTAAAAATTAAATTAAAAATATTTAGAAAATTATTTTTATAAAATGGACTTTATTTTTGAATTCAGGACATCGATATTATGTTAAGTTAATTTTTGGGTTTTTTTTCTGAAAAAAATGAATTTTTGGTGAACATTGTTTTTATTTAATAATTAAATTAAAAATATTTAGAAAATTATTTTTATAAAATGGAGTTTATTTTTGAATTCTGGGAATTGATATTATGTTAAGGTAAATTTTTGGGAGTTTTCTGAAAAAGTTGAATTTTCAATGAATAGTAAAAATATAGTTTTAGTGTTTCAGTATGTTTAATGACATTATAACTGCGTCATGATGATGTCATGAGATATTTTAAGGGATGTTCGACTTGTGAATAGTAAGATAAGGTATGAGGTGTCCCAAGTGGCCAATAGCATGAGGAAATACCACTTGTTTTTCCAATACCACCAATGAGGTGTCCCTTGGCCATTAATGCCTTGTCCCCTCACTTACCCTATAAATACCAAGCCATTATCTCATCCTTTCCATTCTAAAATCCTACTCGACGAAGTTCTTATCTCCTTACCTCACAAGGAGTCCTCCCAAGGTTCCCTCAATCCTCCAAAGTTCTCAAACTTCAAGATTTCGAATTTACTCTTCAAGGTAAGGGATCCCACCTCTCTCTTTCTTTCAAGTACTCTCTTTTATGTCATTTCTTTTTTTCTCCATGTTCTTATGTTGCGGATGTTATTTTATATAAATCCAACTGTCCTTTTCATTTTCATATGATTATAGACCCCCTCTTTCTCTCATCAATTCAATTTAAGAATGTTTAAGTGGC
Source organism: Viscum album (assembly GCA_963277665.1). Classification (NCBI taxonomy): domain Eukaryota; kingdom Viridiplantae; phylum Streptophyta; class Magnoliopsida; order Santalales; family Viscaceae; genus Viscum; species Viscum album. The sequence goes on from OY728140.1 coordinate 130,680,564, forward strand.
GCCGTTAGGTTGCCGAATTTTTAAGGGATTCTTTCACCCTTCTCATTTTCAAGTTCTATTTTCATGAAAAGCCTTTAAAGTTCCTTTTATTATGTTGTGGTATGATATATATATCTATAATACTTATATTTTATGTTCATATGATTAGAGACCCTATTTCATCTCGTCAATTAAGTTTTTTGAAGTTTTAAGAGACGTCGTTAGGCTGCCAAAATTTCCTAAGAAAAATCTTATTTTTGTCTTCCTTCCATGTTTTTCATTTCATATGGTATCTCTTTAAAATTTCATTAACATGTTCTTATATCCTTTATATCCTGTCCCTCTACTATTTTATGGATCATTTATAAGTGGTTGACCCATGTCCCCTCTCTTTTCAGTATTTTCTAAAACCCTATAACATAGTTGTTATACTGCAGAAGTTTCATCTCAAATTGTCTCTCTTTATCTCAAATTCTTTCATTTTATTAAGTGAATAATCAAAGATCTTTCTTCTATAGGGGTATTCACATATATATCAAAATGTTATATTTTAATTTTGGGACTTACATACATAAAACCCTCTTTCCTTTTTTCATGGGTTTAAAGTGACATAAAGATCGCGTCTTTAAAGCAGTTTTTAAAATGTGATGACTATGAAATGAAACCCATTTATTTTATGCTATATGGGTTGTTTATTAAATGATTGATGATGATATATGTGGATCACATGATAATAAAGTCAAATTTAAGGTTTCGGCCTAATTGCGCACCAATGCATTGGGTAAAGACTTAATCTCTAGAGATGACCATTTTTAACGACGCCTTGGTGAATAACCTTGGTAATGTTTAATGACACCTTGGGGATGGACCTTTGTGAAATAGAAATGATTGTCTATGTTAAATTTTGTAGCCTCATCTTCATGTTATGAAACACATTATTTTTATTATGATATGCCTCGTGATCTCTTTATCATGCCTTGAAGTTATTTTCATGACTTTTGATGTATCTAAAGTTCACATGTAAAATGTTTCCCTTGTTTCCATTACTGGGCCTTCTGCTCACCCTTTCCTTTGATGTATGCTCCCAGGTTATGAGATGTTTTAATGAACATAGGATGAAAAAATGAAGGATCCTTTAAAGTGGTTAAGAATAATGTTTTATGTTGTCATGTATTAAGTTCCTTGTTTCCAAGACACTAAACCTTAATGATAATCAGTTTTGTATAATGTAATGAAAGTTTATGTGATAAAAATGCAGGATGTCATAAAAATAGCCAGCCACATTCCTTTTTAAAGACCATTATAATGGGACTAGAATATGGACTGGTACTAGTACAAATAATCCCTTGCTTAATCAAATCGTCCACCTGATTTTCCACTTTGTCTTTCATTACAAAGTCAAGCTTATAAGGAAGAACATTAATCGAAGATACTGGTTCACGAAGTCTGATGGCATGATCTGTGGAACTCTTAGGTGGAAGTCCCTTGGATTGGTCAATTACCCAAGGGTACTGCTCGATCAAAACACATAAAGTAGAATCCAACTCTAGAAGAACTGAAACAACCTGCTCAGTTTGATGAATTCCTGGATGCCATTAGGCACCTAAAGCAAAGAAATTATGATCATCCAAGAGAGTTTAAAATATAGAGGAGGATCCTAACTGGGTTGTAACCCCTACAAGGTTATGGATTGACCACCAAAAACAAAACTCATAGTTATGTTCTTCTAATGAGAAGTAACATAACCTAATGTCACCACCAAAGCCATTCACTAAACTAGATCACGACCAGTAGTTTTAAAAAGATAAGCATCAATGTTGAGGGATAAGCCTCCAAAAAATATTGGTAAGGATCTTCACATACCTCTAGAAGAAATTAAATGGCCATCTCCTAAATGAACTCCAAAGGGTTTGGTAGGATATGCGTGAAGACCCAAAATTTTAAGTAATTTAGTGGAAACAAAATTATGAATTGTGCCACTATCCACAATTACCAAAATTGGCACACCAGAAATATATCCATCAAGAATCATCAATTTTGTCCCTCAAACTACATGTTCAAATAAAAATCCCAAGCACAAATCTTTGTGAGACATCTCCCATCTGCTTCAGTTTCCAGAATTTCTGGAGGTTCTACATCTAGGAAATTAGAATCCTCACCTTGAGGCTGAAAACACTCCCAAAAAATAAGTTGAAATCCCTTTTCCAAACATCTATGAGATGGACCAAAATTAGCACCTCAAGAATAACATAAACATTTGTCTTTTCTTTCTTCAAACTCTATATGAGATATGCTGCGAGCATCCTTCCACTTATGAAATTATTCCTTCTGTTCTACAATACGTCCCCTATCCAAGTTCCCAATATTTTGGTGTAACTTAACATTTCCACTACTAGTAGAATGAACATAAGAAAAAGGTAATGGGGTTTGACGAGGTTCTAGTGCAGGAAAAATCCCTTTAACTATTAGCTTTTTCTCAACACTACCAATTAAGAATATTATACGGGATTTAGTAGTAAGGTCATGAGTACCTACTATGGTATCAATTTCTGGATGTAACCCGCTAAAAAACTGATATACCAGGGGTCAGACAAACTCAGAATATGAAATGAAACTTTTTCAAATTAATTTATAAAATCCTCTATAGTGGACTCTTGATTAATGCCTTTAAGATGCTTTAAAGGATCATTTTTCAGAGGAGAACCAAAATGGCATAAGAGTTTATCCTTTAACTCTTCCCAAACAATATACAGTCGCATCTTCAACAAAGAGAGAATCAAATGTTGAACCTGTACTTCTATACAAAACAGATAAATTGGAATTTAGAGATGAAAATGAATCTTATGGATCATAAAATATGTCTTAGTGTGGCTTAAAAAGACAACGAGATCATCTCCGGAGAAAAAATGCAACTCCACATGTTTTGATAAAGATCTCAACTCCGCATGCACAGAGCCCCTGAAATCATTTGACACAAAATAGACATCATCAACTCTATCCTGTTCTTCAAGATTTTCAGAATAAGGAACAAAATCTGTGGGAAAAATATTGCTACCATGCACCTAACAAGCCATGTGAGGTGAAAGTTGTATCATATCGTGCAGCGCTGACATGCCCTGGTGAATCATAGAAGTTTCCAGAATATCCTGGTTGTGACGTTATGAACTCAGAAATTAATGTCTAATAGACAAGTCTGCATAGATTTAGTTTGTTCTTGAAGAGTTTTTGTCAACACGTCAACCAAAACCTATAACTATTCTTCAAGATTCTGAGAAATAACATCCATTGTCTGCCAAACCTCTTTGAAATTTGCATCAGTTGATTATTGTAACTCAGACTGCCGCAAATTCTCTATTGTCTGAGTATGCCGAAGACATTCCAACTGAGTCTCCATATTTCTGACTCCATCTTCCATCCTTTTCAGAATATACCATAAGAAATGGTTTTATCTAGAAGTGCATCATACTCAATAAAAGCACCAAATAATAGGACCTTCAGACAAGAATGAATCACAAAAGGAGAAAATTATTTTTATTCCATTGAAAGAAAATCAATTACAGACTACATGATTGTTGAAAGAACTTCTAAATGAACACAAGGGAAAAACAAACATGGAGAGGAAAAGGAGAATAAGGGAACCCTCCTGGCTAGGATTTTAGGAGCTGAGCTGAAGCCTCCTCTACAGTATTCTACAACCTGAGAAGGGAAAACCACCATGTCCCCCTCCCTCCACCAATTTCCAGCAATATAACCTCTTATTGAAAAAGACCAGAATGCCCTTCATTTAACAGACTGATGACTCCTCCTAGAATAAGTCTTAAGTGGAACAGGAGTCTCCAAATTGCCCTCTTTAACACCCATCCTATCAATTATCATGTAATGAGGTAGCAAAATTATAAACAAGACTCAAAGATGGAGTTATGATGGGAAATAGAACTACACCAACATCTACATTCCCCTCTGCCTCATTTAGAAGTGTATCACTCTTATCTCTTCTTATACAGTGATCTAAGTCATGTACCTTCAGATGAAATTTAGGGAAAATCTTTTTTTTCTATAGTCTGATGTAGTATGACCAATAACAATACATTCTTCACGAAATAGAGACATTTTTTCATATTCTAGTCTAAGATTAATATCATCATGTGGAGTACAAAGCACAATATTATCAATCCTTAGAATACTCATATCAACCTATACCAACATATGAGAAAAATGGACAAAAGAAACCATTTTTATGGAACTGTTCATCCTTATGGGGAGTCCTAATGTAGATGTGATATCAAATAAAAATTCATGTATGCCATAGGATCTAGTTTAAGCCATGTATTTTTAACCAAACCTGGGCATAAGTCTCCTTGAAATCAGATAGGTTGAAATTTAGATACCAATCATGTAATCTCAAAGTTCATAGCCTTAAATTGATCGAGATAGTGCTCCAAGATTTCCCTCTCAAGTCCAAAGAAGGAAACAGAATGTGGAAAAACCCATGGCCTAAAGAAACACATTTAAAATTGGAAAACCCCAAAATGGTTGTAAGTCGGTCAACAAGATCTACAAGTTCCCATAGTTTCATTACTTTTGATAGGTTGATTCAAGACATGATAGAGAACTTAAAGAGAACTAACATTTATGAAACATCACTATAGGATGCTGAGACATGGGTTATTGTGCCTTTTCGGATAATACGCTGCGTTTTCCAGTCACTAAAAGTGGCACAAGAACTGATAGTGGAACCAACAAAGGCCATCAGGTTCCCTCTATCTTTCACCTTAGTGGTCCTAGAATGGTTTCCTTGATGTGTGGCCACTCTAATGGAATCATAGGTATATAGATTCAGACTTATAGGTTTTTCTATTGCAGTGTGTCAGCATGCAAAAACTGAAGTGAGGGAGTCCTGATCCTACATCTTTCAATATTTGATATAATTTTATTAATTTATTCATTCATATTAATGTTTAATTTATTTCATTATTGTATTACTATAATAATATTTGTTTTCTTATATAGGTGTATTTTTTTTTCTTCTGTTCATATTCTTTTTTTGGCAACTAATACCATGGATGATAATCTTTGAGAGGGGATCAAAGATGCAAAAAGTTGAAAGAATAATGTCTTTAACTATTTGTTAATTATAATTGTAAATGTATAAAGAATTTTTTGAAATGTATATAGTAGTGTTTGTTTTTTTATTCATGATGTCAAGTAAATTTATATAGCATTTTTTTTAAACTCTGGTGTCCGTTGTTTCATTCTTATATTCTTTGTTCATGTGTAGGTGTTATTTTGTGTGGGTGTGCAGGTGTTGGGTGTGATATTAAATAAATAGCACATAATAGGAAACTGGGTCTTTATTAGCACTATTTTAATCCCTAATAAAGGCTCATTTTATCAGCACTAATTAATCACTAATAAATTGGGCCTTTATCAGTGCTCAAAATAGCACTAATAAAGCCCCCCCCCTCCTTTATATTCTCCATAATTAATAGTGCTTTTCTAGAACTGTTAAAAGTTGTTTCTAGTGTTCATAAAAATATTATTTTTAGTACTATTGGATCTATCTTGATCCACCTACATGCACCTTAGGATGCTAATTTTATTACAAATGTTTATAACTTACTCACATGTTATGGGAACCAAATGATTGGTAAAGTGAATTACATAATGAAACATGGACGTACAAGTCCTACATAATAAAAGAGGGAGCGTTCACTTCCCAGCCATAATATTTAATATAATAAGAATTAATTTCATAACAAATGAAATATATTAAATTAAATTAATCAATACATACATAGGTTTGGTTAAAGATTGATGGAACCAAGGATTTTGACAATTGAAAATGGAGTGCTTTTTATATTTGTTGTCAATCCACACTAGGTTTGTCATTGAGTTTACAAGGCATGTGATATTATGATATAAAAGGATTCAGTGTTTAATGTGGTGTCATTTACCAATGTTTTCCAAATTTTTGGAGCTCAAAGTATGGAGGTAGGGGAAATTATAATGATATATGTATTTCCAAGTTTGAATTTTTACAAATATGGAAAAGGAATGGATTTCATGAAAATTGAAGTTTTGTGAAGATTTGTAACTTCATGAATGAATCTACATCTATTTTCATGAAGGTTTGAATCTTCCTGAAAGAAGTTTGATGAAGAATGGATGAGTTATGATGAAAAAATGTTAATCTACCCAATTATGAGAAGCTTCACGAATGGAAACATTTCACTTAAACTGTGTGATGAAATGAATATTTGTGAACACGAATGAAGAGGTTCATGAAAAGGGTGGTGTGAGATTAAACGAATCTAAAAATGTGATGTATAAAAATTAGTGGCCACTCATCATCAAATGAAATAGAAATTCTTTTATAAAAGATGTGAATCGATCTGATTTCATGAAGGTCCTACGAGAAGGGAATTCTTCCCAAATCAAGAAGTCTTCATGAGCAGAAGGATTACAAAAATAATGGTTAAAAATTAATTGACCATTTAGAATATAATAAATGGGGGTCTCATGATGCTTGATATCTTTTTAATTTTTTGGATTTCTGAGAAGACTGGGAGCTTCATGAAGTCCGGTATATTCCTTACAGTTTGGTGTTTTGTGAAGGTTGAAACATCATTAAAGTATAAAGGGGTTTTTTGAATGTTAGGAGCTTTACGAATATTAGTGTTGAAGATCTGGTATCAGGTAATAGTGCATTCAAGTGCATCAATTCAGAAGTATGGTGAAAGAAGTTTCTCATGATAATAAAGTAAAAAGACCTATGTTCCAAATATACTGAGGTGTCTTTCAAGTTGATAAATTGAGTAAGGTGTCTTCCAATGAAGTAAGAAAGGGGGAGTCGATGGAAGTAATCCAAAGGAGGTAGTATGATATCCTTAAAATTATTGTAAATGTTGTGGGATAGGAATGGTGTGGCCATGTCAGATCAATTGTAATCCCTAATAACTAGAGAAGAATAGTGGATTTTGGTATGACTGAAAAACTATTGGTGTATGCACCTTGGACTATCCCTTAGTGGGGAACTAATTAAAACTTCTATCTTGTGTTTCTATTTCTACATTTGGTTATTTATTAATTGCATGATTACATTGTAAGCATTAACAAGTTCCTACCAACATGGGAATAATATCAACATCATTTAAATTAAAAGATAAAAAAATGATTCATCCCTTTCCTCTTTGGGTTTTCTAGAGTCCTAAAAATATCATGAATGGTCATAAACATGCAACAAATATGAAAAAGTACACTGGTTAGCATTCACATTAATTCATTTCTTATTATTAAGATAAAAATGGTTGTATAAATGAATGAATGAATGAATTATTTTTTTATTTAATTTTATTCTTCTTAATGACCATCCAAAGTCTCTTGGAGATACCAATCATAAATATAATCATGGAAAATAAAATGAGAAAACCAACAATTATAGATAATTAAAATAAATTAAATGAGTATTTATTTATTATTCAAAACCTTTACTACATAGTCAAACACATCTAGTTCCATCATTGTAATTAGGTTTTGTTTCTATTATTAATTATTTTAATGTTATTTAATTCTATTCCTTTATTGTGACACTACGTGATGTGTACTTACAAGCAACACACCATGTTCCTCATTATTCATGTACTAGGGGAAAATGCCTAGAGATTTGGCGTGTACCTCAATTGGATTACATAGTGTGTACTAGTCAAGATATAGGTCATGTTTTCAAGTTTCCTTGTGCTTAGGATAAATTCATTAGATTTCAGTGTCTATCTTGATGGAGTTACATGACATTTACTAACCACTTATGTGTTTTGTGTTCCACTTTCCATTTGTCTACGTAAGCCACCGATTGACTAAACTTGTTCTTAAGATGTGGTAATTAATGTGTCACACTCTATGTGTTTCACTAATTATATGGATATTAGTATCTTTCATTTAGAAAAATTTTATTTGATCACATGATTACTAAGAATTTCGCCCTTATAATATGTAGACTACATGTTGTGTACTCCATCTACACATTGTGTAATCTGATAAAGGGTGTTCTAGGTTAACCCAATAAACATGTGATGTGAAATGAATGAACCATATACCATATATTATTAGTTAAGCATGTATCATGTGACACATCTATTGGTAGTGAACTTGGGTACATAGTGTTTACTTTAGCTAAACAATGTGTAACCCAGTCATCATACCAAAAAAATTGGCACCTTTTGATGATATATCTAATAATTCTCCATCAATTCAAAGTCTTTAATAAAATTATGAATTAATAAAGATGAACTTTAAAATATCAAAATCATTTTATTTAAACTTCATATTAAATAATGAATATTCTGGAAATAAAATATCTAACCATTATTGTGCATAATTGATCAATAATCAAATAAATAATTATAAATTCCAAATGTGACCACTTTGATACCAATTGAAGGTTATGAACACAGTGGAATCATCTTTTTGGTGAATAACCATTAATATTTTTATTGGATTTGATGGATCATTCACAAATTGTTCAAGATAAAAACATCATGATCGATGAAAATTTTCCATCGAATATTAAAATATAAATCCCAGTACCTGGAGTAGATCTTATGCAAGTTAAATTAATAATTAATTTTAAATTTAATATGAATAAATAATTCCTCATATAAGTATAATTATTCATTGTTGTTTATTGTTGGAAATACATTTCATATTGCCATAATTTTATAGGGAGGACCCATAGCAGAGACCCTCTAGTGGTGATCGATATGTAATCATTTGAACATTGAACAACACTGATGAAATGTTGGGTGCTAGCCTGACAGATCGATCATCTTGTGTTAATCATCTCCATTACTTATAGTTCTATCAGGATTGAGGGATTCTAACTTGATATCCTCATTCTTAAGAGGATGAAAGAAGGTGGTAATTAGAGATAATTGCATCATTCATAATGATTCTCAATTCTTGATTAACCCTTAACAATATACATAGAAATATATTTATAGAGTTAGAGTTAATGATATAATATTATTTGATTTCACAACTGCCTTTATATAATATAATAAACCTTATTTGAACCCATTTCATGTAATATTAGTATTATTATATTTTTATGGTGGGAACTAACTAGTAAAATTATAAATATAATTTCTCCAGTTTTCAAATTAATATTTATCACCGGATATGATCATGATTCGTACATTTTCCTCTAAATTTATCAAATACTCAAATAAATATTTATGAATTATTTATTCATAAATAATTATTTTATTCACAGTTTGGAAAATTATTACTTATTAAATATTAAATAAATAATGAAATTATTTTATTCACTATCGGGTGAAAAAATATTTATTAAATATCCACATAATTAGATAAATTATTTATTAATGAAAAAATAATTATTTATTACCATGTAAATACTTACGATCAACAAATACCGAATAAAAATACTTCTCAAAATTCAGAATAATATTTCTTCCAATAATTAAAGACAAATTCTATTTAGTCAAGATCAATAGAAATGCTTAGTTTGTGACCCTCTAAGATACTTTCTTTTTGGCATTGGGTAGAATTCTCTAAGTCGCAGATTAATATCTAGTAACAGATCTACGTACCCATGAGAAAAAAATTTAATGTAACAACATCAACAACCACCCATGAACACTTACTATATAATATAATCCCTTTATCATAATATCTCATGAATTAAGTCACACACATGTGTCATCAACATATGTTCTTGATACGTCTTTCTTTGACTATATGAAATAAACATTGTTTTACCACGGCCATGGAATTTAATATGGATGTTATATTTCAATAAAAGGTATAATATATCAACTTCCCTTAATATGGAAGTTACAAATACTTCATTGACTTATTAATTAAAAACATGTCATTCTTGATGCACCAAACATACCCCACTTCCCAAGAATACATGGCATCACAGTTTTTGTTTGTAAATCAATGCATGTGAGTCAAGACAATCATTAATAATAATAATAGTGTCTATGAACTAGTACACACACTTGTAGATAGAAATATCTAATGTCACATGAATATGAAAAATTTCTACAAGTGGGGCTATTCTCATAATCTCCCATCTAGGATATTACTAAACGCGATCTTTATGAGATAAATTTTCATCTAATTATGAGTACTCACAACTGATATCAACAAACTATATGACTTTATTATAGATTTTTATCTAATAATAAAAATAATATTTAAGTGATATCATCATTGAATCTCAAGTTTCTCATCATAGTGGGGAATAACTGTGACCTATTTTGATGCAACATATACCATAGGAAATTATCACATTAGAGTTATGTAAAATAATAATCAATATGTGATTATACATTTAAATTTATATTCACTTCTTTGAATATCTAGGTAATCTAATGTAAAAAGTAGTTGGATCTAGGGAACCAAATCCAACACCCTACTAGTGATGTAAGAAAACCATCCCTTTACGATATCACAGAAAACAACATCATCAGAAGAACCAATGTGAATATGTAGGGGGTTAGTATACATAACCTATAAGAAACCCTCGATGATACTTTTTCCACATTCCCCTTGTACTAAAAACATGTTAGCACATATTTATATTAAAAAAGTTCGGAATAATATCAAAAGTAGATTAACAGTTTTTTCAATATTCAATTAAACAAATGAATATATTTTCTAAAATAAATATAGTTAAATATAAGACTTATCTTCTAAGAAGTAGATATATTTCATTTAATTCAACATGGATTAATCATCCTTGTTCTCATGAACACCCATGAAATAAAAATGACATAATTATGGTCTCAAGAGCTGATATGTCCTCCACTAATACATTTCTTGGTAGAAAGCCTTCATGTTCCATTCCAGCCAACACAGAGCACCATGTCAATTCAAATAATGCAACATACAATGAAAATCTTAAAAAAACAACCTTTATCTTTTCTAGTTGGTACCCACAACCCATTTTTTCTAATAAAAAGAGTTAAGAGCATATTTATTTCAAGAAAACCATTTTCGTTAATTTCACTATCATGTTGTGTGAAATACCCACTAACCAGTTTAAAAAGATAAATATTAAGAGACAACATTAGTAGATTTTTGATAGAGTTGTATCATTTAAAATCAAAAGAGAAAAATTTAATAAACCAAATCTTCTTCATGTTATAATAAAAGTAGAAAGTGTGAAAAACTGACTACCTCAAATGGTTGATCAATGGTTATCATTCTAATCATTTATGAACCCTCTGATTCCCAAGGATCAAATCATGATGATGTGATGGAGTTGGATTTAGGATCAAAGTGAACCTCAAAAATCACCAATGGAGGATTTGAGACTAAGAGAAAAGGGGAAGAGGATTATGAGAATTCTAGGGAAAGGAAATTTAAATAAAAATACTGGGAACACCCTCTTTTCATGATATGAATTAAGGATTCATGATGTGAGTATTTAGGTTTTCATATAAATCAAAAAAAACCATCACCTATACTTAGAGACCCATAATTCCATTAAAACTATGAGTAAAATCTCACATTGTGAATGGCCTTACATAGCCTCCCAATGAAACCCATTCATGCTCTAAAAGTAACTTACTACATCTACCGAAAAAAATCTTCATATTATGAATAACCATTTATTCCATGAATTGTTCATATAGCCAAATTTCAGATTACATTCCATTTTATTCCTCTAAACTCTTCAAATAATCCATCCCAACCAGTCAAAACAAAAACATTAAATAGAAAATGTCAGAATACCTCAAACTGATGGTGCTATATTCTCCCCACCATAGGCATTTTCATCATCAGGTTAGTGGTGTTTGAAAGATTTTACAATCTCATCCCACTACTACAGAATAAATATATCTATTTCTCATGTTTCTTCATTTATATTATCATGCTTACATAGTATTATTACAAGATAATTAGATCTCCCTCACAAATATTTATCATGTCTATCCAAAATTCATACTGTACATGGAAAAATGTTGAATATGGTTCCAGAGTAACATGGACCCAACTTATCACAGGACTAGGATCTTGGTGATACTTCTTCAGTTGAGTGATATGGAATAAATTATGGACAACATTTAATCTTTTTAGTAAGGCTAACTGAAATGCAACATTCGAAATCTATTCTATAAACTCAAATAGTCTAACGTACCATGGGGTCAACTTCTCTTGCTTCCCCAAGCGTCGATGACCAAGTCTCAATTATACTTGCAAGAAGAATCTATCACTCACATTGAATGATAATTAATGATGAAAATTATATGAATAAGATTTTGGTTGGATCTGAGCCCTATCCATTAGCAAACAGATCATGAAAATTTTCTTTATTGTCTTAATATTAGACTTGGTAAAATCAGTGGTGTCTCTCTTATTTCAACCCAACATAGTGTATAATGACAAGTAAAACAATATAATACCACAAATGGGTCAATATTTATCATCACTTGGTAGTTTTTATTATAGTATAAATCTATCAAAAGCATGATATCGTCCCAAAAACCACAATTATCTATGACCAAGATCTAATAAAATCTTCCAACGTCAAAATTGTTTATTCAAAAAAAACCATCTATATTAGTATGATGCATCATTCTCATGGATGATTGAGTTTTGAAATCCTATTCTAGTTATCACTAGATTTGGGAATTGAATTTCGGATCTTTGTTAGAGAAAAAAAGTGGATCTCTATGAAACATAACTATTCCTTGTATATAAAACTTTGGAAAATCCATTACCATGTTGGACTCTCTATTTGGGAGAAAGTGTGTCAACATGGTTAGTCCATCCACAATCACCAAAATATAATTTTTCTTTATAAGTAACCTCTTCGGACCTATAAAAAAGTATATGAAAATATTCTTCAACTTTAAAATAGGTATAGAAATAGATTACAACATGTCAGTCGGTCATTAATGCTCAGTTTATACCTAATAACAAATTTTTAATTTCATAATATAATTTGTAATAATGCATCTCATACATGACCACTAGAAATGAATTTTCATCACCTTATACATTTTCTAAATATTCATTTAAAAAGACCACTTAAAATGGTGATACACTAAAATAAATTGTTTCTATAAATATTGAGGTTCCACAATTCAGTTCTAAAATCATAAAAATGAGTTTATGTCCTATATGTAGTTCTCATAAGTCACCATGCTATTTAGGTTTGACCTAATGTTGATGAATTTAGGATATTCTATATAATAAACTTTATAAGTAATCATTTTTACCTCAATATGATACATAGTGTCACTAGTGTGACTTGAAATGTGTGGTTTAATTTTTAAAATCAAATTTTAGATAAAAACTTGTTTTACTCACTGAAAACTGAGAAAACACACTCAGATTTTCTTGAAACTTTATGTAAAAAATTCATAATCCATCTGCAAAATTTAGAAGTCAACCACACATTAATATGACACACAATGTGACTAGTATGACTCAAAGTGTGTATTTTATGTTTAAAAGTGATATTTTAGTTAAAAAAATTCCACTCACTTAAAACCTATAAAAAAATCTGATTATCAGGAGAATTTAGTAACATGGTCCTTAAGTCATTTTTATGAATCATCCTCATTTAAATATGACACACTATGTGACCGGTATGACTCAATGTCCGTGTTTTTATTTAAAATTAACATATTAGTTCAAAACACAAATCACATACTAAAAAAAGAAAACACATTAATATAGTTTTGATACTTTATTGAAATGATCAATAAGTCATATTTGACATATAGGAATTATTTGTACCTCAATATGGTACATGTTGTGACCGGTATGATTCAAAATGTGTGGTTTCAGTTTAAAAATACTACTTTGGGTAAATAAATATTTCAGCCAGTAAAAACCTGGAAAAGATGATCAAATTATCAGGATACTTTGGGAAAATTATCAATGTGTGATATATAAGATTTAATCTCATGTCAATTCAACAAATAATATGATAGGTATGACTCAAAGTGTGAGTTTTTAGTTTAAAAATTACATTTTAGGTAAAGATGTTTGTCCCTTACTAAAAACCAAGAAACAATGGTAATATTCTCTTAATATTTTTAGAAAAAACCCTTAAGTCATTTATGACGTGTAAGAATCATTTGACAAAAAATATGATGCACGATGTGACTAATATGACTCAAAAGGTGTGTTTTTTATTTAATGTTGACATTTTATCTCACAACACAAGTCCCAAACTCAAAATAAGTAAAACAGATTCATCTTGTTTTGACGGTTTAAGAACATGATCTATAGTTCATTTTTTACATGTTAGAATCAACCATACCAAAATTTGATACAATGTGTCACTGGTATGACTTGATGCACGTTATTTCATTTTAATAATTATATTTTAGTAAAATCATGTGTCACTCACTAAAAACTGAGATAACTTGTCCTTATTTTCTTTATTCTTTTTGGAAAATAACCCATAAGTCATTTTTGATTTGTAGGAGTCATCCTCCCATCAATGTGATACACAATGTGACCAATATGACTCAAAGTTCATGTTTTAATTTTAAAAAAAATCATTTAGTTAAAAATAATTTCACTCACTAGAATCCTAGAAAACATACTTAAATTTCCTTTATACAATTAGAAAATAATCATTATGTTATTTTTGACATGTTGGAATCAACCACATGTCAATATGATGTACGGTGTGACTCGTATGACTCAAAGTTTTTGTTTTCATTTAAAATTGAAATTTTTGTTGAAAACACACATCTCATATTGAAAACTAAGTAAATTCATTAATATTGTTTTTTTTACTTTAGTACAACAATCCATAATTCCTTTGTGATGTATAGGAATCGGTTGTACCACAATCTAATACACGGTGTGACTAGTATTACTCTAAATGCATGGTTTCAGTTTAAAAATGACATATTAGTTAAAAACATATTTCATTCATTGAAAACTAATCAATAAACTTTTGATCATATTGATACTTTAGTAAAATGTTCCAAAAGTAATTTTTGAAATGTATGAGTCAGTCTCACATCAATCCATGATACGGTGTGACTAATATGACTCAAAGTTTGTGTTTTTAGTTTAAAAATGTAATTTTAATTAAAACCATATTTCAGACACTTAAAATAGAGAAAATTGTCATGGAGTGTCCTGATTATCTATTAAAAGAAATTCTTGAGTCATTTTCAATATACAGTAATTAAACACACATCAATCTAATGCACAGTGTGACAGATATGACTCATAGAGTGTGATTTTATTTAAATGTGACATTTTAGTTCAAACCACACATCACATACTCAAAAAAAAAGAAAAAAATAATATTGTTTTTATACTTTAGTAAAAAAAATATATAAGTCAGTTGTTACATGTAGGAATTTGTCTCACCTCATTCCAAACCATAGTGTGACTGGTATAACTCTAAATGTATGGTTTCTTTTTAAAATGAAATTTCAGTTAAAAACAAGTTTCACTTACTAAAAACTAATAAAACACACTCTTATTATCTTGATACATTATTAAGATGATCAATAACCCATTTGTGACATGTAGGATTCATCCACACATCAATCTAACATACAGTTTGACTGTTGTGACTCAATGTGTGTAATTTCAGTTAAAAATGACATTTTAGTTAAAAAGGGATGTCACTCAATAAAAA
This sequence comes from Viscum album, assembly GCA_963277665.1. NCBI lineage: Eukaryota > Viridiplantae > Streptophyta > Magnoliopsida > Santalales > Viscaceae > Viscum > Viscum album. The sequence goes on from OY728140.1 coordinate 130,696,195, forward strand.
ATAAGAAAACATGCCCATATTTCACAATTATTTAGGAAAATAATCCATAAGTCATTTTGGATGTTTTGGAATTAACTACACATCACTCTGATGCATGGTGTGACCAATATGACTTAAGGTGTGTGTTTTTATTTACAATTGAAATTTCAGTTCAAAACACTTGCCATATACTCAAAATTGAGCAAACACATTCAGAGTATTTTTATAATTTTGGGGAAAATCCATAAGACATTTTTGATGTGTAGGAATTATCCATACATCAATATGATACATGGTGTTCTGGGTATGACTCAAAATGTGTGCTTTTAGTTTAAAATTTATATTTTAGTTAAAAAGACATGTGAAATACTCAAAACCAAGAAAGAACATTTATATATTTTTTATACTTTTATAATGTTCTCTTTAAGTTATTTGTGATGTGTGGAAATTATTTATACCAAAATATGATACACAGTGTGGCTAATATGACTTTAAATGTATGTTTTCAGTTTAAAAATGACCTTTTAATTAAAAATATGTGTCACTCTTTGAAAAATAAGAAAACATGCTAATAGTTTCTTAATAAATTATTAAAAAATTCCATAAAATATTTTTAACATATAGAAATAAGTATCATATTAATCTGATACATGGTGTGATCATTATGAATCAAAGTGTGTGTTTTCAGTTCAAAAATTGACATTTTAGTTTAATACATGTGTCACACACTGAAAACCTAGAAAACACACTTTTATTTACTTGATACTTTAGTAAAATGATTCTTAATTAATATTTAATGTGTTTGAATCAACCACACATCATTCTAAGAAATGTTGTGGCATGTGTGACTCAATGTATTTTATTTAAAATTTATGTTTTAGTTAAAAACACACATAAAATTCTTAAGACCAAGAAAATATTCTCATATTTTCTTAATATTTCATGAAAATAATACATAAATCATTCATGATATGTAAGAATAAACCCCACATTAATTTAACACACAGTGTGCCCTGTATGAATCGAATTGTATTTTTTAAAAAATTGACACTTTAGTTCAAAAAACACATCAAAATCTTCAAAACAATAAAATGTTATCTCATTAGCTTGGAACTTTAGGATAATGGTCTGTAAATCATTTATGCCTTGTATAAATTAACCAAAAATTAATCTGACTCATGGTGTGCCCATTATGACTTAAAGTGTATGTTTTCATTTTAAAAGTAACATGTTATTAATGTATTGTTTCATATTTATTTTTATTTTATTTCTTTATCATATTAATAACAAAAGAATTGGTTTTTATATTGGTGGACTCTTTTTATCGAGCTAGGGTGGTTCTTTTTTCAACTAGTAGCATGATCATACTTTATTGAGAGGGGTCAGGGGACAAAGGCAATATAACATTAATGTTTTTGAATTTATTGATATTTATGATAAATTATTCATACCAATTTCATTTTACAAAAAAATGTTTGAAATTTTTATGATACAGATATTGTTTTCTTGTTTTTGTGATATAAATTTAATTGAAATTAATTTTTTTTAACTTTTGTTGTAGTGTGTTGTAATTTAGTGAAAATATACTACAACATGGATTTTATCAACACTAAGACTAGCACTATAAAAGTGTCTGCTTTAACAGGTATACAAAAGGTTATAATAAAATTCCCCCTTTATCAACACTAAACTAGAATTGATAAATAACCCCCTTTATCTATCTTTTTTAGCATTGATAAAGGTTTTCTACTTCTAACGGCACCTACAATATCAGTGTTTTTTAGCTCTGATGAAAGGATAATTATAGAACTCTTAAATCCTATATCCACAGTAGTGTATATTCTAATTTAACAATTATTTTCACATTGTTTGGTAGATATTATTAATTCTATGAAGAAATATATGTCTCAAAACTATTATATTTTAACTTTTATTATTATGAAAGAAAATTTTAATAAATACTTTTATTATTTATCTAATTTTATTAAAATATTTATCATATTTGATCCATATTGAAAATCTACATAATTTTTTTAAAATTATTTTTCCTAATGAAGAACAATTTTATGGTATTTTTCATTATTTTGAATAATTATATAATGGATATGATTATATTGTGTGTATTTAAAGTGGAAAAGTAATAAAGCATACCCATAATTCTACCTCAGCGCATGTAGTGTGGATATTATATTATTTAGCCACCTCCATAGAAAAATTTAATAATAATATTTTAATATTTTAAATTGTATAAATGAAAATGAATCAATATTACATGTGTGACACAAATTTATCCTGAGGTAGTTAGGGTGAATTTTTTAAAAAATCATAAGTTTCTTTAAATTATATTAACATATGTATTTTAGCCAATCCCATTTAATTGGATTTAAGTATTGTTAAAATATATGTTTCTCATTTTTAATGTTTTAATGTAATAAAATGTATTTTTTATTATGTAATATTTAATATATTTATATTTTTCACCCACAAGTGGTATCATAGAATGGGGAGGAAGCCATTCGGAGTACAACTTTATCATAATTTGTAGTTGACAATCACTAGATTCACCAGTTAAATGTATCTATTATGATAAGAAATGTTTAAAGGAATAGTTGAGGTATTACAATAGAAAATCCAACAATATTTAGCTTCTAAAGTAACATCAAATTTCAAAATCCAGGTTACCCTATGAAAATGAACCTGAAGTAATCAAATTAGGGAAGAAATCTCAGGCCACTCTTGACAATCATTATGAGATGAAGGCATAAATAAGGTGTACTAAATCACATCTTTGAAAAGATATGTGGTTGGTGAAAAATATATAAATAACTCGAGGATATTCAGAAAGAGAAGGTTTTTTCTTCTAATACTAAAATATGGGAGGAAGAGGATCTGTAATTGGAAACAAAATTGAGATATTTGGTAGAGGATTGCAGTGAAAGATTTAGGAGAAGATTCCAATCATCTAGGAGCCGGTATCTATGATATGAATCCACCCAGATATACAGAAAAAGAAAATATATAATTATGATATACAGAATAAGATTGTTCTTGGCCATTACAAGGAGAATCTCAATAATATCAAGATGATGTTTCAAGTATTCCCTAGAGTATCCCAGAATATTAGAAATAGATCCATGATAAAATTACTTGGTAGAAATGAGAGCTTAGAGATATAAAAAATTTATTCAAATATCTAAATGAAAAATCTCAAGAAAGAAGAAGGCCTACAAGCCATACTTAAAGAATAGAAGAACAAGAAGAAGACGAAAAAGAATAAAGAAAGAAAGAAAGAAAGAAAGAAAGAAAGAAAGAAAGAGGAAAATTCATATCCCACTGAAGGACTCGGTGTAAACCTATGGGAATCTAGGATAGTATGGAATGAATTATCAAAGAAAAAATCTCTTGGGAACAATATAAAGGATTGTTCAAGGATTTCTTTCATAAGATCAATATGGAAGTCAATCCCTCATATAATAACTCTATTTATGAAGAATATAGGCTAAGGAAGACACATCCATAAGTTGTTACACAACATGGGATATTCCATAAGGTATATTTCAAAAAGTATATAAGATAACCCAAATATTAATGGACTCTAGACCTTCAATGTTAAATTTTTTTAGATGGTTTGCTGTCATACACGCAACACCGAGTTGAAACGAAACCTAGTAAGCTATTAAAATTTTTTATTTAAATGTGACTCTTATAATATAGACTTTATGATGGTGGGTATGAGTATGAATAACTAAATTGTGAAAAATTTGGTTTAAAAATTTCTCATTAGTTATCAATTTTTTTGAAATAAAAAAAAATCATTTTAAAGAGAAAGATATGTTTTTCTGAAAAAACTACAGTTTTCCTAATAAATTGTCTCATCCCGTTTTCCACGCTTATTTTAAAATGTATTTTTAAAAATTTCAGAAAATTTATTATAAAAAATATCTTCATTTCTGAAATAATCATGTCCAAATTTTCATAGGGTTAATTTTTTATAATTTCATGAAAAAAATAAATTTTTCGATGAATAGTGAAAAATACATGTTTTTATTAAGAATTTCCATTTCTTTTAAACCATTTTAAATATTAAAAATTGATTTAATATGTTTTTAAAGAATCATTAGTTCAATTATATATTTATTAATCCAGTTTAGATAATTTTAATCAATTTTATATTTAATTTTATTTTGAAACATTTTAAAATTATGAAACGTTTCTCGTTGGAAAACTGTTTTTCATTGGACTACGGGTTTAATTTTAAATTAAATTCCACCAATTTGGTAAATGGGAAAATGGATTAAGTATTCATAATCATCATAATTAATATTATCTTATAATTCAAACATAATTTTTTACCATTATAAATAGTAAAAGATGTAAAAATTAATTATCCCAGTTAAGGTGAAAATGGTTTTACTAAGGGTTAAACTTAAAAGATAAGGGGTAAAGTAACCTAGAAACTTGTAAAACTACAATTTAATGTCCATATTTAGACCTTATACATTATAATTATTGGAAATGATCCATTTTGGTTCCTTATATATTTTAAAAAACCTTGGTACACCTTTTTCTTTTCAAAAATACCAAGTGTACCCTCTCCCCCACTTTTAAAAGGTCACCCATTCTCCACCCCTCTTCACACTTCCAAATCCATTTGGTTCAGCCAATACCTTCTCATATAAATTTTTTAAATCCTTAACATCATTCTGTATTCCTTTTTTATCATAAATCCATCCTAGTGAGGCTTTTGATGCAAACATAAAGAGGTTATATGAAGAAGAGGTAACATTCTTGAAAGTGTTTTTTATTTTACTTATACTTACACCTCCATAAAATATTTTTAATTAATGATAATATAGTAACAAAAATATATACCATATATTGAGATTTTATTATGTTAAATTCATACCATATATCCATCTTCACTTCCATAAAATGGAAAACGAAATCGACGATCATGTGTATGGCAGACAACACCCTCTTGAACAGTTGTGATTCATTTTCCATCAACATTAAAGGATAGATATATTTATTGATTTAAAATATTTATATGATATTTATGAAATTATTATACTTATTAAATTATGATAACACATATACCTTCTTAATTTAAATTATTTTGGGGATATGATAATGTCACTTATGTGTACGACAGATTACCACATCACGAAGCAATGTGATTCGTTTTTCACTTACACTTTACATGGAAGGTATCAAGGATAAAATTAATGAATAAATGTCATATTTATAACCAATCCATACCTATATAAATATAATATAATATCTAAGTTCATACCTTATAATCCGTTGGAAAAAAAATAACATCGCACATCTGCACAAGTGGACTATCGCTTCCACATAGTTATGTGAAATATTTTTCATTTTATTTTTACATGGAAGGTAATAATCATGGATTTTGTTAAAATAAATTATATATATGAATTAATAATGATTATATATAAGTTTAATTAATATTTATGTTTCTTTCATTCTATTTGTCGATAAAATGGAAACAACGCTCATATGTACGTACGACTTACCATCTCCATGAATGGCATAATTAATTTTCTATCTTTAAATTTCATATATTACTCTAAATAAATATTTATAATGAAAATATATGATTTATATATCATTTATAACAGAATTTAAATTATTAAACGATGATAAAAATAAAAAATAATGAAACTACCGAACAAAAACATACATGAAAAATGAAGCAATTATTACCTAAAATGGTTATTTTAATAAATAATTGTTAATAAACATGTCATATAATAATTTAATTCTATATGGTATAAGATATATAATTATGGTTCAATAATATATTTATAATAAACTTATATTTATTATACCCGTGTTTTTTTGTAATAGTGGGGGCCCTAGACCCAACTTGAACCGTACTTTTGATTACCTCATCGTGTTTGCATTTAGATATACATGATGTACACTTACCATTATACTGTAGAAATTTCTGTGACCACTATTTGATGGTAATGTCCATAAATTAATTTTAATATCAAAATGTTATAGAATATATCATTCTATAATGAGAGGTGTGAGATACTATGGCATTAATCTTAAACAAAGGTCTTATGGTCTGGATACATCATATAGACATGAATCATTTTATGTCTGACTATCAGTTATTGGGGGATCATAAGAATTTTTAATTCTTCTTCATTAATTTCTCACATAGTGATCTCTAGTGGTGAGTTCTTGAGGACATTCCCACCAATAGGAACACCACATCTTTTGTGTGTTGATTATCCAATAAATGAGGATAATATGCATTGTTAATATATATAATATTAATGTTCTTTATTATTTATAAACACCATTTTAGTGCATTTTACACTTTGAACATCATTTCACATTACGATTGTAATTCCTTCTTAAAATGCACTATTATGTGGTACATTTTTTAACATCATTTAAAGTACCCAATGATTCATCTGATTTTAAGGAATGTAATTATACATATTTTAATTTTATCTTTTGGGAAATTTATCTAAACTTCAATATGAACATGTTTCATTTAGGGATCAATGGAGGATTCATAAAGGATGATGGAGATATTTGGAGATGAATGGAAGCAATTCTAAAGAAGGTAGATTGGAAACCAGTCAACTGATGAGAATGTTGGACCCACATTACAAACCCAATAAAGCCCAAATTTCATGGGATTCTAGAATAAATATATAGTAACAAATAATTATTCAGGATCCAGTCCTAATGCGGACTCCATTGTAAATATTTAGGCGGCCCTAGTTAGAGATTCAATTCTGGGCCAGATTCTACATCCCAGAAAAAAAATCCCACAAATCTAATCATATCTCTGAATCCACAACTCCAAATGGGCCAAAATTGTACAGTAGGTTAGGAGACATCATGGGATCCATGTTAATATTCTATGGCCTACTATAATTAGGAAATTTATAAGGCCTTACAAGCGAATTTGTTTGGTGGATGAAAGTTGGATGCCACCTCGGGTCACGGGTGGAAAAATCAACTCTTCCTCAACTTTCCACCCACCTATGGCCTACCAAAATTAATTTAGGATACTTGTAAAATTGAAGGCTCGACCCAAGGATTCAATAATTCCTATTTTAGGCAGTGGTGGTGTAGGATTTTAGGATCTTTGAGCTTTTTTTTGTTTTAATGTTATGCTGCCAATTTGATGTTGTAATCGCATTCCTTCAATTGTAAGTTCCTTGAATTACCTTAGTTTATTTATAAAAGTTCTTCATATTCTCTTTTAATATTTTTCTTCTTATCACTTTGATATTTTTTCCTCAGGTTTTGAACTTGGTCATACCAAACCTTGTGAGATTATCACACAACAGTGGAGTGATTGTTTTTTTCATTGTTTTTTACTTCCTCCAATTCCTCCCTCATGAGTCTACTTTCTGCTTCCATTGAAACCATGGGATCAATGTAGGTCTAACCCACTTATGGGTTGATCCAAGGGAGTAGAAAGGGGATGTATTGGATGTTATTTCTCACTTCATTAATGGATAATCACTTCTTTTAAATGATATTTTAATTTGATGACTTTAAAACTTCTTCATCCTTATTGAATTTAAGGTCACATATTTCAAGTGATAATAAGAACCTTTAGCTTGGAGTGCTCAAAACATTGATCCTTAATGTTTATAGGTGATTTTTATTAGGGTTTGTAGACATTAAACTAGTAAGTGATGATTTTTTTGATCTCCTTAAATGAACCCATATCAAATATAAGAAATTGAAATATTTTTACAAGAAAAAGAATGCATCCAATCCACCCCTTGTAATAACCTAGGATCAACCCTTCTCATAATTTGAATTCACTTAATACTTTTAGTGTTCACTTAAAACCATATAAAATCAACCCAAAGTTGTCCACTCAATATCCAAAAACAGTCCATTGAATGTACATGTCCATAGGTTACTTCTTAGGTCTCTGAGGATTCGACAACCCAAGCTAAACTACAAAGGTCATTCTACCTTCTTCTCTTGGGTAAATTTGAGCATGAATAAAATTTTGCTTCCGTTGTCGGGGACCCAATTAATTCATCAAAACACCAATTCTATTATACTCATTTCTACTTTCCTCATCCAAATTCTCCTATCTTTTCCCTTTCTTGTTTTTTTTCTTTTGGCGCATGTCCGCTTACACCCGCGATCAATCAAACCGTCTAGTTAGGGTGTATAGTCCTGGGGTTGGGGAGTCAAGTACACAAAGGGAACTCTTTCCATTATATCCTAATATTACTAATGCTCCAAAGTCAAAAATTGAGCCTATTTAAATTGAAGTTCTTAAAAGAAAACAACTCATAAACCCAGGTAGGAACCAAAATGGAAATCCAAATGAGGCAGCCCCAAACTTGGGGAATGCAATTGATCAAACCATGAATGACTACCTCACACCTTCCTGGACCAATTACCCATCATGAATTAGACAAAATTCCCTAGGATATGCCAAATACATCTTTAAACCCCATGTATTAAACCACCTTTCCACATTACAGGGAATGGAGTCCGAGATGCCCTACCTTCACATTAAGGAGTTCAATGACATTGTAGAAACCATGTGTCCCCCACATCACCTAGAATCAGCTAAGATGAGTCTATTTACTTTTTAATTAAAGTATCGAGCTAAAAATTGGCTAAACAATTTGAGACCATCATCCATCAACTCTTGGGACCAACTAAAAAGAGAATTATACAAAAAATACTTTCACCACCACAAAACAATTGCATTTAAAAAGAGCATCCAAAACTTTTTTTGAAAGAGGGAGAGTCATTCTATGAAACATGGTAGAGGTTCAAGAACACTCTAAACATGGTTCCACATCATGGTTTTTCTATTCCAGAAAAAGTGAGAATTTTCTATGAAGGGTTGGGTCTGGTGAACAAACAATTCATTGACATGATGTGTAATGGAACCTTTAAAAACAAAGCCCCAAATGATGATTACGATTATCTAAAAAGAATTTCTGAAAAAAACCAAACATGGGGAACTTCACCTTATTCTAAAAAGACACAAATAACTACTTGAATTCATACACTTAGAGAGGAGTAAATACTTTGGGATAAACTCGCAACACTCTCTAGAAAGGTTGAAGAGATAAACCTTAGGAAAGTCCATGAAATTCAAACTATATACCCTATTTTCACAATTTGTTAAAAACATGACCATAAGATAGACAACTGCCCAACCATTCCATCCATCAAGGATGCTCTTTTAGGATGACCCCCAGTGGAAGTAAATTCCTTGAACTTTCAAAAACCTCAATACCAAAACAACTTCAACCCAAGGTATAATGACCACCCATTCTTCCGCAGGAAAGATAACCAACAACCTAGCCAACCACAGGGAAAAAATCCTTACCCCCAACAGAACTACCAAACCCATAACCAACTCCAAACCCAACCTATCCAATACCAACAGCCACCAGTCCATTTTCAACAAACCATCCCACCTCCAAAATATCCCCCTACGATAAACCAATCTTCTCAAGCACTAACCCAAACTATTACACAATGCCTACTAGAACAACTGTGGAAACAAATGGAGAGGATTAACTCAGAAGTCTCTTCCCTAAAACAATAACTTAAAACCATCAATATAGGAAAGGCACACATTCCTAATCAGGCGGTACCATCCTCAACTTCAAGGGGAGAGTCAAGTTTCACTCAAACAACTCATGGACAACTAAAGGTTGTGACTGTTTTAAGAAGTGGGAAATCAATTGAGAAACCTGAACAACTAATTCATAACCCACCTAAAGATTAAAACTTGGAGAAAATTCAAATGAACCAAATGATCAAACTGAAAAACATGATAACATTGTCAAAAAAACAACTCTTCAAAAAACAACCCCACAACATGCACCATTTCCACAATGCATGAGGGGGAAAACCAAGCCTGAATTGAGTGAAACATTGAGGGAAATCTTCTCTCAAGTCAAGTTAAAAATTCCCCTTCTCAATGCAATCCAAACCATACCTACATACTCAAAGTACCTTAAGTACTTGTGCACTTTTAAAAGAAAATTTTCACATAAAAACCAAGTCCTTTTGTCTGCTAATGTGAGTACCACCATTCAAGGGACCATTCCTCCTAAGTTGAAAGACCTGGGTTGCCCTTACATCAATGTTGAACTCGGAGAGAGAAAATTTGTCAAGGCCTTGTGTGACCTAGGTGCTAGTGTCAATCGCATTCCCTATACTGTGTACGGCCAGTTAGGCCTAGAAGAACTCCAACTCACATCTGTCACACTTCAACTTGCTGATCATAGCATTAGGGTTCCAAATGGTATTCTAAAGGACGTTCCGGTAAAGGTTGAAAACTTTATCTACCCTACTGATTTCATTGTCCTTGAAAACCATCCAAACTTAGAAAATAAGGAAAAAGGCCAATTATCCTTGGTCGTCCATTCCTTGCAACAATAAACTCTGTTATCCAAGTTCGAAATGGGAACATGACCATCACCTTTGGGAACATGAGTATAGACTTGAACATCTATAATAGAAGATCACAAATAGGGGATGATGAGTACATTCATGAAGTAAACATGATAGGAATCATTGATAATGAATCCATAGAACATGAAGGAATATTAGTTGGATGTTTAAGTCAGGATGAGATTGATTTCCTTTGTGCACATGAAGGAAGTCTATCTCCTTGGATTGAATCATTTTCAAATTACTGTTATAATGAAGTCTTAGGTCTGAAAATTAGTGAAACCTTTCAGGAAACCAATTTTATGGAGACCAATAAAACATCCACCCCTAAATCTGATCAAGCTAATCTATTAGCTGAAACATATACATGTGGGGAATCAATCCTATATAAAACTCTAGGAAACAATCAAACACATACTATTGTCATTTCTTATTATCTTGAAGCCAATCATGAGAGGATGATTCTAGATGTCCTTAGGAAACATAAGAAATCCATTGGTTGGACCTTGTCTGATATTCATGGGATTAGCCCACTTATTGGGACTCGTAGGATTGTTCTAGAATATGATTCAAATCCATGTCATCAACCTCAATGACGACTCAATCCTAATCTCTTGTGGGTATTAAGGAAGGAACTTATGAAATTATTAAAATATGGTATCATATATCCCATAGCTAAGAGTGAGTGGGTCAGCCCAATCCAAGTGGTTCCCAAGAATGCAGGAATCATAGTGATAACCAATATGGATGGAGAGATTATTCCAACTAGGGTGAGTAGTTGATGGAGGGTCTTTATTGACTATAGGAAGATAAACTCATTCACTAAGAAGGACCATTTTCCCTTATCATTCATTGACCATGTCCTTGAGAGAGTGGCAGGTCATGCCTTCTACTGTTTCTTAGATGGGTATTCAGGGTATAATCAAATTGAGGTCTCCCTAGAGGATAAATGGAATACTACATTCACATGTCCATTTGGTACCTTTGCTTTCAAACGCATGCCATTCGGGTTATGCAATGCCCATGGAACCTTCCAGTGGTGCATGATGGGAATATTCTCAGACATGGTAGGGGATTTTATAGAGTTATTCATGGATGATTTATCTGTGTTTGGGGATACATTTAAGGGGTGTATGGGGAATTTAGAGAGAGTCTTGTCAAGATGTGAAGAAAAGAATCTAGTCCTAAAATGGAAAAAATGCCATTTCATGGTAAAAGAGGGACTAGTTATAGGCCATCTAGTCTCAGGTAGGGGGATTGAAGTTAATAAACCCAAGGTTGACATCATTTGTCACCTTACATCACCCAAAACTCTCAAGGAAGTGAGGTCTTTCTTAAGAAATGCTAGTTTCTACAGAAGATTCATCAAGGACTTTAGTACAATCTCTTGTCCCCTTTGTGCTCTTATAGTAAAGGATGCTCCATTTGTTTGGACAGAAAGCTGTGAGGGTTCATTCTTAACCCTCAAATCCTCTCTCACCTATCCTCCCATTATGAAATTTCAAAATTGGAACCTTCCTTTCGAACTTATGTGTAATGCCAGTGACATTGTTGTTGGATCTGTGTTTGGACAACGTTGTGATAAAACTCCTTATGTCATTGCTTATGCAAGATAATACTTAAATGATTCCCAAATAAACTACACCACCATTGAAAAGGAGTTACTTTATATTGTGTTTTCCTTAGATAAGTTTAGGTCCTACCACTTAAGATCCCCCATCACTGTGTTCACTGACCATTCTGCACTAAAATGCCTCTTCCAAAAACAAGATGCCAAGGCTAGACTGATTAGGTGGGTCCTTATCTTACAAGAATTTGACCTCACAATCAAAGATAAAAGGGGAATTGAAAATGTTTTAGCTGATCACCTCTCTAGGATGGAATTAAAAGACAACTAAAATCACCTTTCTTTGTCTGATCCATTCCCTGATGAACACCTATACTTTGTGAGTGACTGCCCTTTGTATGTCGACATAGACAATTTCTTAGTTATAGGAGTCATCCCAAAATTCTTAGGGACTCAAGATTGAAGTAAATTCCTTTCTGATGTTAGGCACTGTGTGTTTGATGATCCATACCTCTATAAGTTCTTCCCTAACCATGTCACTAGGAGGTATGTACCAGAATCTGAACAAGAGTCCATCCTTAAATTCTGTCATAATGAGGCATGTGGAGGTCACTTTTCCTCTAATAAAGCATCTGATAAGATTCTTCAGATTGGTCTCTTCTATCCCACTCTCTCAAGGTACTCCTACACATTTTGTCAAAGTTGTCCTAGGTGTCAACAAGTAGGGTCCATCACAAAAAGAAATCAAATGCCACTCACTCCCATCTTAGTGATTGAAATATTTGACTGTTGGGGAATCAATTTCATGGGTCCTTTCCCAAACTCTAGGGGATACCTCTACATTATCTTATCTGTTGATTATGTCTCAAAATGGTTTGAGTCCATTCCCACAAAATCCAATTATCATCAAATTGTGATTATTTTCTTAAAATAAAACACATTCTCTAGATTTGGAATTCTTAGATCTATCATTAGTGATTGTGGAAATAATTTTTGAAATCGTCCATTCTCATCACTCATGGAAAAGTATAGAATTTCTCACAAAGTATCCACTGCTTACCACCCACAGACCAATGGTCAAGCTGAGTTAGCCAATCAAGAAATCAAACAAATTCTTGAGAAAACTATCAATCCTTCTAAGAAATATTTTTCTGGAAAACTCTTGGATGCTCTTTGGGCATATCTTATAGCATACAAAACCATCCTAGGAATGTCACCATATAAGTTGGTTTATGGAAAAGCATGTCATTTACCTGTTGAAATTGAACATAAGGCCTTTTGGGAAATTATGAAAATGTATTATGACCTCTCATTGTCCGGAACAAAAAGAAAATTAGATCTCAATAAACTGGAGGAACTAAGGATGGAGGCTTATGAAAATTCAAGGATCAATAAAGATAGAGTTCAAGCTTACCAATATAGGAATATCAAAGTGAGACATTTTGAACCGGGAAAATTTGTGCTCTTGTATAGTTCAAAACTTCATTTACACTGAGGAAAGTTAAGTTCTAGATGGCCAGGTCCATACATAGTACATAAGGTGTACCCCAATGGGGCTGTAAAAATTCAAGATCCTACCAATAGTCAAACCATTAAAGGTAATGGTCATAGAGTCAAACCATTCATTGAACCATTCCAAAAACATGAAGTTGATGAAGAATTGTGTGAATCCACCTTAGATGATGAAAATAATTAATCAATTAGGGGTCCAAGTCGAGCTAATGACATTAAACAAAGCGCTGCATGGGAGGCAACCCATGGTTTTCAAGTTTCCTATCATTTTGTTGTTTTAATCGACTATATATTTTAAATTGGATTAATTAATCATTTTGATATTTAATAAAAAAATAGATCGTTGACATGTTCTTCTATTATGAGTATGGATGGGTACGAAACAGGAGCGCCATATTCATCTGTGTCACGTGGTGTGATCCTTGAGTAATACCTTACCCATAAATTTAAAAAGCAGACAATGTATCATCAGTTTATTTTATTTTATTTTTATGTGTTTGTAGGTTAAAATAAAAATACAAAAAAAAAATAATAATAATAATAATAAAAATGCCACATCATAGGTCATGGGGAAAACTCAGTCACAACCAGTGAAGCAGCGGGGATTTGAACCCGGGACCGAAGGGAGACAGGGGCGCCCGCTTACCACTAACCTATGGCTTTTTTTTATTCCTTATTTTATAATTTTTATATATATACTTATATTTTACTTTATTTATTATATAAATAAATATATATATATATATTGTTTTTTTTGTTTTTTTTGTCTATATTTTTTTCTTTTTCTATTAGGGAACTCTGCAAGTGACATGGATATCAGAGGACTAAATTGGAACAATAAGAACTTTAACTTCAACCAACATGTGACTTCATTCCATGATCTTCATATTTCAGTTTCCTTTTTGAAATTCCTTTACCTTCCTCTAATAATTCTAAATTTTCATTTCCTCAGACACTGGGGATAGAGTTATTTTAAGTTGGGGGTGGATAAAATTAAAAAAATACTTTTTATGTCAAAAAAATGAATGATTTGGAAAAAAATGTGTGTAAATGAAAGAAAAAATTCCATTAACTTTGAACATTGTAATACACATTGCACACTTTGAAATTGAATATCAAATAATTTATTGTAAAGACCTGTAAATTTCAAGAAATTTTTTTTCTTAAATTCTTTGGGATTTTACGAGTACGCAATTTCTGAAAGCACCTGATTCTGAGGCCCGGTGTGCTCGGAATCAATTTCTGATGTTTAGCTCGGGTACATTCAGTGAACGAACGAGCGGGTCTATCTATCTTTTGAACCAGTGCTCAGAATCAAAATATGAGGGCACTGATGAAACCGCAGCAGCGGTATTTTCTTAAGATGCCCTTTCTCGAAGGTGCATTTTCTCGGGAGGAGTCGTTAAAAAAAATGAGGATTAAATGTGAAGTAAATAAAATTGTGGTGCAATTTTAATTTTCTTTATCTTCTGGTCAAATCCTAAATGGGGTAGTTGGGGTGGGACCCACAAGCTCCTAACTACCCATGTTAGGATATTTGTGATGTGGGGGCCACACGAGCCCTACCCCTTCACATTCCTTTACCTCCTCTAACCCCCTCTTAATGTTGGAACTCCTCTTAACATGTTTAACTCCCCCATTAAGTGGGTGACATCTCCTCTCCTCACCTTCCCCTCATTAAATTATGCCAACACACACTTATTCAATTAATTAAATTAAGTATTTTTTATTTTGTATTTTGAACCCATGGCATGTTTTAATAAAATTAGAGGATCTTATTTTATTTTAGGGGTCAGTTGTTGTGTGAAAATATAGGGGAGAAAGAGCTCTAGTTTCTTCTCGCGAAGAACGTCTTCATCCTCAACGAAGAACGACAACACTTCGTCAAGGATCATCGACTTGATGACACAGTTTCCTCTATCCTCTTATCCCTCCACGACAAGGAGGAGGCACCGATGCGGAAACTCACCAACGATGTTGCACCATACAATATTCTCTCCGCGACAAAGGAAGGGAGACGCCGCTTCCTCCTCGGATGCTCTCCATCGACGTTTACGGAACCTCACCCTGCAACACCGTTTTTTGCGGCGCTTGACAACCATGAATTGCATTCCGAGGTAGGGGTTAAATTATTTCCTAGTGAATTAAGATTGCTCTTTGTTTTATCATTGGCGTATTTCTTTTATTTCGTCCAAATGTTACCGGTGTAACGGGAGAAGATCGGACCGTACGAACACGGTCGATTCTCGTCCCCGTTTTTTTGTTTATCAACATTGGCTTTCGAAGTGAAGGTGGAACGATGTTGTTGCACCACACGGGGAAGAAGGAACCATGGCCGGAGTGGGCCGCGACGGTGGGGTGCGGAACCGTCGCGCCCCACCCGTGAAGCCGAAGGAACCGCGGCCGTAGCGGGCCACGCTGGTTGTGGTGTGAGGCGCCGCCGCGCCGTTCCGGAGAACTCAAGGGGGCTGCGACCGGGTCGGGCTCCGATGGAGGGGCGCGGTGCCGTCGCACCGCACCGGTCCGACGGGAGTCACAGCCTTAGGCAGCGGTGGTTCAGTAGGGGGAAGTCGGCAACCGGCGCTTCAGGAGGCGAGTCCCGCGTGGCTCAACCGGCCGGCCATAATGGCCGACCGTTTTTCCAGAAGACCGGGGGTCGTAACCCCCGGCAATATTCTAGGGCGGACCCCACCGGGTCCTCAGTTTCAAAATAAAGGGGGCGGCGCCCCATTCGCATACCGCTCAGCCACGGGCCGAGCCACGCCCGCGCTGGGCCGGACCGTCGGCGTCGGGCCGGGCCTCTCGCGCCGCGTCGGGCCGCCAGCGCCAGGCTGGGGCGCCCGCACTGGGCCGGGCCGCACCAGCCGGGCTAGGCTGCGCCAGCCGGGATGGTCCATTCCAGCCGGGCCTGACCCAGACCCGGTTCTTGTCGACCCGGTTTGGGCTGACCCAGGGGGTATTGGGCCAGGTCGGACCGGGCCCAAACCCCCTATTTTCGGATATATACGTTCAAACACCCATAACTTGGACGACGTACCTCTGATCGATGCACAGTCAATTGCGTTGGGATCCTTGTATTGTGACGGTCGTTTTGGTATATTACACTCAAGGTTTTGGAGAACTTTGGGTATGGCTGTGTTGGTACGAACACGAAACCAATCGGCCCCTCCGAGCGGAAACACTTATAACCTGAGCTCCAGATGTCTGATGGATGTGCCGTCAACTTTTTTGGATTCCTATTAGTGAGACGGTTCTTTTGGATTACTCCACTCGAGTTTTGGATGCATCTGGTGTACGTTCGGGTTGGTTTTAGCTTGATAATCAACTCGGCCCCTAGGAGGAAAAGGCCAATAACTTTCAGACCGGGCGTTCGATTGACACGCCGTCTATCGTGTTGAGTTCCTATTGATGTGACGGAACTTTGTGATGCATCAACTAGGGACTTAGTGATAGTTTATGTATCGACCTCTTGGCTCGTGGAGCGAAACCTCCCGGAAACGAGAGTGTTGTGTGTGGGAACCCAAGAGCTGGTTGCGACTGCGACAACAATGGTGACTGTACTTGGATCCTCCATGGGTTCGGTAGAGATGATAACTGTACTTGGATCCTACGTGGGTTCGGCAGTGAGGATGACTGTACTTGGATACTCCGTGGTTTCGGCAGCGATGACAACTGTACTTGGATCCTACGAGGGTTCGGCAGCGAGGACGACTATATTTGGATCCTCCGTGGGTTCGGTAGAGATGACGATTGTACTTGGATCCTACGTGGGTTCAGCAGCAAGGGTTACTGTACTTGGATCCTACGTGGGTTCGGCAGTGATGACATCTATACTTGGATCCTACGTGGGTTTGGAAGAGGAGATGATTCAGAGGCTACATCAATCATCTCCACCCCTCTCAGTGAATAGTATACATGTGTGAGCTGATTCATGACTTTCAATCATTATCTTTGATATGATTGACTTTCTTTCCTATGTGGATGGAGTTGTACATTCCTATGTGGACTAGGTTGAACTTGGGCTCGGAAGTTAGAGCCGAACTAGAATTGTTGACTTAGGTATATGTATGGGCATATACCTAAGTAGTGTTGTTTGATACTTAGTTTTGTATATTTCCTTTGTGGATTATCCTTTGTGGATTCTAGGAGACCTTAGAGAGTCTCAGGATCCCTACTGAGTATTTTATACTCACCCCTACATGGGCTACACCCACATTATGTTGTGTTGGATGCAGACGACGAACAGCGCTGATTGTAGTTGAGACTTGTGGAGCGGGACGGTACCTGGAGGTGGACTATCAGTCAGGATGTACATCGTACAGAAGGACGGATTCGAGGAGCCGATAAGACTATCTAAACTCACCCTTCAGGTGGTAGTTCTGGAGGACGTCTTGGTGGTTTCTGCTCTACTTTTCATCACTTGTACTTTCTTTTCACAGTTGTACTGTACTTTCAGTTGGGTTTGTATACTGGCTCATTTACTTTCCAGCACTTACCTTTGTACACAGTTTACTTAGTGTATACTTCAGCTTGTGTAATATGTGGTGGTTGTTTTCTTATATAAAGGAAATTCCTTCCCTTTTATTGAGATTTATGCCTTTGGTGCTAGTCGTCATCCCCTGGCCTATGGAAGGCGGGCTTGGGGTAGTCACGGCACGGGCCCTGAGGACGGGTCGTGACAAATTGGTATCTGAAGTGTCGGTTCTACTGCAGAACTCAGGACTCTGATAGTTTATTCTATGTGAAGCATTAATGTTAAGGGTATTGAGTGTGGTTATCAGTCCAGGGAGTCCAGTGTTGGTGCGGTGGCCGACGTATCCATACACCAGGACCCTGACTTCTGATTTTCGACTCAGTGCATGAAAACATTGATTGCATGTGTGTTTCAAAGTTTTCTTTATGATTACTTTGTGTCAGCTCTTAGGTATATTGTTTTAACCATGGCGCACCTGTTTCTTTTCAGGATGGCCCCACTATGTTATCCAACTAGGGTTCTGAGCTTTGTGCGAGATGGAAGCCCACCGAGCAAGGAGGCTTCGGTACAGGGCCCCATTACAGCGGAGGCACCGACGGTACCTCTACCTGTCGAGCCACTGATGCCACCAGCCCCAGCAGCTGAGAGTGCATGTCGCCTGAGTGCACTGCACGAGTTTTAGTGTCAGAGGCTGCCCTGGTTCCACGGAGAGATAGACCCTCAGGTAGCTGAGGATTGGCTGGAGGCTGTTGTTCGAGTTTTCAGGTTAGTAGGGACACCAGCTGACCTCATTGTGATCCTTGCGGCGAGTCTCCTGCACGCGACAGCAGGTAGATGGTGGAGCCTGATGCTCCAGGTGCATGATGAGACATCTCTTTTTTTGGACGGACTTCGAGAGCCTCTTTCGCTCAGAGTTTGTTCCATCCACCCTCTGTGCGGTGTGCATTCAGGAGCTACCACAGCTGCAGCAGGGCAGCATGATAGTAGCCTAGTACTCGATGAGATTTAACGATCTCTCGCGCTACTCCATGGAAATGGTATGGGACCCATTCTTTTGGGCATGGACCTTCGAGCAAGGACTGAGGCATGAGATCAGGGCTTCGATGATCTCCCTCAGCATTCCGACGCAGGCAAGAGTACTGGAGCGAGCCCTACTTGTGGAGAGCTGTCTTGCTGAGCCTACACCATCAGCAAGGCCTACCGCAGGGCGACACGTAGCGGAGTCTTATGCAGCCAGTAGTAGAAAGTTGTCGCAGAGGTCCAAGCAGACTAGACCATCAGGTGGGTGACCTCAGGATACTGGTTCGGAGGTGCGGGGCACAAGCAGCAGCGCCAGTCATACGAGAGTCAGTCAGTGCTATGCATGCGGCGGGAAGGGTCACATGGCTCATGATTTCCTGACCCACCATGCAGAGGAGCAGCAGATGGTTGAGGGACCACCCAGGTAGAGGCAAAGGTTCGACTGTGGTGGTCCGCAGGGAGCAGGTGGATGAGGTAGAGGAGCTGGCCAAGCAGCAGGTGGTGGACGACACTTCGGGGCTCTACCACCACCACCACCAGGAGGTCCACCCCAACCACAGGGAACAGGTGGACAGGGGAGAGCACAGCTTCAGGAAGCTGAATATTACGATCATGGAGCTATGGAAGTGGGTGGACAAGAGCGGGACTAGATTCATGCATGGGGGCCTTTGTCCTTAATGCTTCTAGCTTCGTTGACATCGTTTTTTGTGATGCTTTGTGTCTTTGTACTTTGAGTTGCAGTAATACAAGACACTTGGTATAGTGACGTTTTCTTTCTTGTCTTTTGAATGATAATACTAAGAGGTTCTGGTTAAAACCCATTGACTTGACCCTCACATATGAGATTCCTATTGGAGGAGACCCAGTGATCACACACTGATGCTGACAATGTGACTCAACTCTTGGAGGTGAGAGTAACGGTTGGATCTCTTGGTAACAGCGTCGAGGACTTACGACATCATCAATGACATTAATTACAACAGTTCATGTCAGGATTGACTGTATTAGGAAAGGAACGTGGCTCATCTAGGGTATGAGACCAGATTTCTCTTTTCGGTAAAGGAGAAATCTTTTCAGCTTTACAGAACGTTAACGAAGAAGGGGAAACCCTTCGTGTGGTCAGACGAATGTCAGGAGAGCTTCCAAGAGCCGAGACAGTGGTGATGGCTAGAGTTCTTCCAGGACTACGACTTTGAGATAGTCTATACTCCTGTGAATGGGAATGTAGTAGTTGATGCTCTCAGCAAGAGGTCGGGCATCCAGCTACTTTGAGAGGTGACAGAGCAGCTAGCCGCGTTGTTGATATCCTTCGTGGATAGAGATGGGGCATCCTTTCAACAGTCGCTCATAGTCACTCCTCCACAACTTAAGCGGGTCAGGGAGGCACAACATGGGGATGTTGACTGTGAGATGTGACTTGCGCAGATATCCACAGGACATGCAACTGATGGATTTTATATAGGATGAGATCATGTCATCCTTTTTAGAGGACGTACCATGGTACGAGTTGCATTACGGGAGGAGGTGATGAGATAGTTTCACACTTCCCCATTAGCGGTACATCCAAGAGTAGAGAAGATGTACCAAGATCTCAGACGACAGTACTGGTAGCCGGGTATGAAGAAGGTTTTGGCAGAGTTCATTTCATGATGTCTCACCTGCCAGTAGGTGAAGGTGGATCACTAGGTACCAGTAGGCTTGGTACAGCCCTTAGAGGTCCCGGAGTGGAAGTGGGATGGGATATCTATGGATTTCGTGACAGGGCTTCCACATTCTTCCAGAGGATATGACTCCATTTGGGTGATTGTTGACCGACTCACCAATTTGGCCCACTTCTTTCCCATCAGAGAGCAGGGCTCAATGGAGATCTTGGGACACCTCTACATTCAGGAGATCGTACGGATTCATGGTGTACCATCGACTATCATCTCCGATCGAGATGCTCGCTTTACTTCCCAGCTTTGGAAGGGGTTGTAGGAGGCATTTGGGATGAATCTATGCATGAGCACTGCCTTTCACCCATAGACGGATCGCCAAACGGATATGACCATTCAGACTCTCGAGGACATGCTTTGTGCATGTTTCCTCGACTTTGGTCACATCTGGGGGGATCACCTACCCTTGGTGGAGTTTTCATACGACAATAGCTACCACTCTACCATCGAGATGGAACCATACGAGGCATTGTACGACCTACCTTGAAGATCACCTCTGTTCTGAATAGACCCTGGGGAGTAAGCACTTGTAGGACCAGAGATGGTCCAAGCCATGATAGAGAAGGTTCAGGTCATCTAAGAGAGGATGAGAACTGCTCAGAGCCAATAGAAGTCGTATGATGATAGGAGGCGGAGACCACTAGAGTTTGAGGATGGCGACCACGTTTTCTAATGGGTCTCACCTCGGCGTGGATTACGGAGATTTGGCTGGGGCGACAAATTATCGCTGCACTTCATTGGACCTTTCAAGGTTCTTAGCAGGATAGGCGAGGTGGCTTATCGCCTAGCTCTTCCACCTCAGTTGCACCGGGTGCACGACGCCTTCTATGTATCTCAGCAGAGGAGATACGTGCACAACCCGACGCATATCATTGATCACGAGGATCTGGATATCAATGACGGGGCAACATTTATGGAGGTTCCAGTGGAGATTGAGGATCGACAGGAGCGATTAGTATGTGGATAGTTGATTCCTCTAGTGCGCATCAGGCAGCATCACAAGAACCTCTAGGAGAGCACATGGGAGCAGGAGGCTTATATGCGTACACAGTACCCTCATTTTTTTCCCTAGTTTATGATGTAGCTTTATGGGGATGTAAAGACCTGAGGTGGGAGTAATGTAAAGACCTGTAAATTTTAAGGAAATTTTTTTCTTAAATTCTTTGAGATTGTACGATTACACAGTTTCTGACATCACCTGATTCTGAGTCCCGTTGTGCCTGAAATCAATTTCTGATGTTTATCTCGGGTACGTTCAGTGAACGAACGAGCGGGTCTATCTATATTTTGAATCGGTGCTCGGAATCGAAATCTGAGGGCACTGATGAAACCGCGGCAGCGGTATTTGCTGAAGATGACCTTTCCCGAAGGTGCGTTTGCTTGAGAGGAGTCATTAAAAAAATGAGGATTAAATGTGAAGTAAATAAAATTGTGGTGCAAATTTTATTTTCTTTATCTTTTGGTTAAATCCTACATGGGGTAGTTGGGGTGGGACCCACAAGCTCCTAACTACCCATGTTAGGATATTTGTGAGGTGGGGCCCACATGATCCCACCCCTTCACATTCCTTTAACTCCTATAACTCCCTCTTAATGTTGTAACTCCTCTTAACATGTTTAACTAGCCCATTAAGTGGGTGGCATCTCCTCTCCTCACCTTCCCCTCATTAAATTATGCCAACACACACTTATTCAATTAATTGAATTAAGTATTATGAATTTTTTATTCTGAACCCATGGAATGTTTTAATAAAATGAGAGGAGCTTATTTTATGTTGGGGGTTAGTTTTTGTGTGAAAATATTGAGAAGAAAGAGCTTTAGTTTCTTCCCGCGAAGAACGTCTTCATCCTCAACGTAGAACGACAACACTTCATCAAGGATCATCGACTCGGCGACCCGGTTTCCTCCATCCTCTTCTCCCTCCATGACAAGGAGGATGCACCAACGCGGAAACTCACCAATGATTCCTCACCATACAATCTTCTCTCCGCGACAAAGGGAGGTAGATGTCGCTTCCTCCTCAGACGCTCTCCGTCAACGTTTACGGAACCTCACCACGCGACGCCGTTTTTTTTTTGCGCTTGACAACCACGAATTGCTTTGGCGCAATGCTGTTGCACTATGCAGGGATGAAGGAACCGCGGCCAGATCGGGCCGCGGCGGTGGTGCACGGTGTCGTCGCGCCGCACCGGTGAAGCTGAAGGAACCACGGTCGGAGCAGGCCGCATTGGTGGTGGTGAGCGGCGTCGTCGCGCCGCGCCGGAGAACTCAAGGGGGGACGCTGCCGAGGCGGGACGTGGCGGAGGGGAATGGTGCCATCGTGCCACACCGGTCAGTTGGGAGCCACGGCTTTAGGCCGTGGCGGTTCAGCAGGGCGGCGGCCGGCCAAGCCGGCCGCCGGTGCTTCAGGAGGCGGGACCCCCCGCGGGTCCCTCGTGGCTCAACCGGCCGGCCATAATGGCCATACGTTTTTCTAGAAGACCGGGGGTCGTAACACCCCGCAATATTCTAGGGAGGAACCCACAGGGTCCGCCATTTCGAAATAAAGGGGGGCGGTTCCCCCTTCGCATCCCACTCGACCACGAGCCGAGCCACGACCGTGCTGGGCCGGACCTCCAACGTCGGGTCGGGCCGCCCGCGCCAGGTCGGGCCGCCCGCGCCGGGCCAGGCTGCCAGCGCTAGACCGGGCTGTGCCCAAATAGGCTGGACCTCGACCTGGGTCGGTTCGACCCGGTTCGGGCTGACCCAGGGGGTATTGGGCCGGGTCGGACTGGGCCCAAACCCCCTATTTTCAGAAAGATCTGTTCAAAGACCCATAACTTGGTCTACGGACCTCCAATCGACGTACCGTCAGTTGCGTTGGGATTCTTGGATCGAGACGGTCGTTTTGGTATATTACACTAAAGTTTTTAGAGAATTTGTTGTATGGAAGGGATGGTTCGAACACGTAACCAACCGGACCCTCGGAGCGGAAACACTTATAACCTGAGCTCTGAATGTCCGATTGACATGTCTTTGAATTTTTTGGATTCCCCTTAGTGAGATGGTTCTTTTGGCTTACTCCACTCGAGGTTTGGATGCAGATGGAGTATGGTCAGGTTGGTTTTAGCTTAAGAACCAACTGGGCCCCTAGGACGAAAAAGCCAATAACTTTTAGACTAGGCGTTTGATTGACGCGCCGTCTATCGCGTTGAGTTCCTATTGACGAGACAGAACATTGTGATACATCAACTCTGAACTTCTTGACAGTTGATGTATCGACCCCTTGGCTCGTGGAGCGGACCCTCTCGAAAACGAGCGTGCTGTGTGCGGGAACCCTAGAGCTGGCTACGACTGCAACGACGATGGCGACTGTACTTGGATCCTCTGTGGGTTCGGCAGCGATGACGACTGTACTTGGATCCTACGTGGGTTCGGTAGTAAGGACGACTGTACTTGTATCCTCCGTGGCTTCGGCAGCGATGACGACTGTACTTGGATCCTACGTGGGTTCGGCAGCGAGGACGACTGTATTTGGATCCTCCGTGGGTTCGGCAGCGATGACGACTGTACATGGATCCTACGTGGAATCGGCAACGATGGTTACTATACTTGGATCCTATGTGGGTTCGTCAGAGATGAAATCTATACTTGGATCCTACGTGGGTTCAGCAGAGGAGATGATTCAGAGGCTACATCAATAATCTCCACCCCTCTTCGTAAATAGTATACATGTGTAAGCTCAGTCTTGACTTTCAATCATTATCTTCGATATGATTGACTTGATTTCCTATGTGGATTGGGTTGTACATTTGTGTGTGGACTAGGTTGAACTTGGGATCGGAAGTTGGAACCGAGCTGGAATTGTTGACTTAGGTATATGTATGGCCATATACCTAAGTAGTGTTGGTTGATAATTCGTTTTGTATCTTTCCTTTGTGGTTTATCCTTTGTGGATTCTGGGAGACCTTCAGGAGTCTTGGGGTCCCTACTGCGTATCATATACTCACCCCTGCATGGGCTACGCCTGCACTACATTGTGTTGGATGAAGACGACGGACAACACTGATTGTAGTTGAGACTTGTGGAGCGGGACGGTACCGAGAGGTGGACTATCAGGTGGGATGTACACGGTGTGGACAGACGGATTCAAGGAGCCGACGAGACTATATGTACTCACCCTTCAGGTGGGAGTTCCGGAGGACGTCTTGGTGGTTGCTGATATACTTTTCAGCTGTTGTACTTTCTTTTCTTAGTTGTACTGTACTTTCATTTTGGTTTGTATACTGGCCCATTTACTTTCCAGCACTTACCTTTGTACACAGTTTACTTAGTGTATACTTCAGCTTGCGTACTCTGCGGTGGTTTTTTTCTTATATAAAGGAAATGCCTTCCCTTTTATCAGGATTTACACCTTTGGTGCTAGTCGCCAGCCCCTGTCCTATAGAATGCGGGCTTGGGGTAGTCTCGACACTGGCCCTAAGGACAGGTAATGACATTTAGCATGCCCTGATTTTAATTTTAATCCATCTATAATTTAATGAGCATATATTTTGGAAAGTGTGGTTGTCTAATGTGATATTTCATGGTTTATATTTTCATCCAAATAAAAGAAAATCACAATGCACGTCCTTTGGATAGTGGGGTATTAGTTTCATTTCATGGGGTCCCCCAAATAAATAGCATATATTTGGTGATCATTTTAGTTTTAATATGATTATTCAAAAAAATTATTAAAACAACAATAAATTTGTGCGTAGAGAAAAGAAATGACCTAAGCCGTGGCTTTCAGCACTTGGGGATCGTGACTCCATAGTTTTCTAGCCCATATTTAGTAATTTTATCTCTATTTTTGGTAATTTTATTATTTTTTTGACTGATTTAACTCGAAATGATGCCCCAGTATGTGGGATTCACTTGGTTCTCTAAGGTATTTGAGCCTGGGAGTCATCGGCAAAGTCTCGCTACAGGGGTTTACTCTATTGAGTGAAATTTCAATTACCATGGAAAAATTGCAAAAAAAATTAAAATACAATAAAAAAATTCAATACCCATCATAATATTGAAATTTTATTAGACTTAGTGCTTTCGTCATTTCCCCATTGAACAATGATAAACCCCCATTTCTATTGCGATACACAACACATCCTCATACTTAATTGATATTGGATGAAATATGACAATGAATTTGAACAAAGGAATGGGATTAGGATTGTGATATTCTTATGAAACTATCTTGTATTAAAATATTTTGACGGTTTTCATGATTTTTTGGTATAAGGATTTTTGGTGATCATTGTGTATTAAAATGTTTTTGGAAAAGGGAATTCGAATTTCATATTGTTGAGATACATTTTGCTCGGGACTAGCAATACTCGAGTTGGGAGGTGTGATTAGCCACTAAATGAGGATAATATTCATTGTTAATATATATAATATTAATTTGATTTATTATTCATAAACATCATTTTAGTTCATTTTACACTTTGAACATCATTTCATATTATTATTGTAATTCCTTCTTAAAATGAACTATTATGTGGTACATTTTTTAACATCATTTAACGTTCCCAATGATTAATCTGATTTTAAGGAATGAAATTGACCATATTTTAATTTTATATTTTTGTAAATTTATCTACACTTCAATATGAACATGTTTCATTCAGGTATCAATTGAGGATTTATAAAGGATGATAGAGATATTTGTAGATGAATGGAAGCAATTCTAGAGAAGGCAGATTGGACACCAGACCACTAATGAGAATGTGGTACCCACATTAAAAACCCAATGAAGTCCAAATTTCATGGGATTATAGAATAAATATAGATTAAAAAATCATTCTGCCAGATCTAATTCTAATTCAGCCTTCATTGTGGTTATTTAGGCGTCCTAAGTTAGAGATAAAATTCTGGGCCAGATTCTGTTGCCAAGAACAACAGTTGACTAACATAATCATATCTCCAAATCCACAACTCCAAATGGGCCCACATATTACAGGTGGTTAAGAGACATCCAGGGGTCCATTTTCTTCTTCTATGTCCCACTCTAATTCATCCATATAGATGGTCTTCCAAGCGATTATGTTTGGTGGATGAATGTTGGATGCCACCTCGGGTCAAGGGTGGAAATATCAACTTTCCCTCGACTTTCCACCCACCTATGGCCTACCAAAATTAATTGAGGAGACTTGGACTATTTAAGGATCGACCCAAGGCTTCAAAAATTCCTATTTCAGGCAGTGTTGGTGGAGTAGTTGAGGATCATTGAGCTTTGTTTCGTTTTAATGTTATGCTGCCAATTTGATGTTGTAATCGCATTCCTTCAATTTTAAGTTCCTTGAATTACCTTAGTTTCTTTATAAAATTTCTTCATATTCTCTTTTTATATTCTTCTTATTATCACTTTTATACCGTTTCCTCAAGGTGTGAACCTATTCATACCAAACCTAGTGAGATTATCACACAACGGTGGAGTGATTGTTTTTTTGTTCATTGTTTTTTTACTTCTCCAATTCCTCTATCATGAGTCTACTTTCTACTTCCATTGAAACCATGGGATCAATGGACGTATAACCCATTTATGGGTTGATCCAAGGAGTATAAAGGGGATTTATTGGATGTTATTTCTCACTCCATTAATGTATAATCACTTCTTCTAAATGACATTTTTATTTGATGACTT
Organism: Viscum album; assembly: GCA_963277665.1. NCBI lineage: Eukaryota > Viridiplantae > Streptophyta > Magnoliopsida > Santalales > Viscaceae > Viscum > Viscum album. Next base: position 130,723,575 of record OY728140.1, read on the forward strand.
TAAAACTTCTTCATCCTTATTGAATTTAAGGTCACACATTTCAAGTGCTAATAAGAACCTATACATTGGAGTGCGCAAAACCTTGATCCTTCAAGTGTATAGGTGACTATTATTAGGGTGTGTAGGAATTAAACCAGTAAGTGATGATTTTGTTTGATCACCTTAAATGAACTCATCTCAAATATAAGAAATTGAAATATTTTTACAAGAAAAAGAATGCATCCAATCCAACCCTTGTAATAACCTAGGATCAACCCTTCTCATAATTTGAATTCACTTAAGACTTTTAGTGTTCACTTAAACCCATCTAAAATCATCCCAAAGTTGTCCACTCAATATCCAAAAATATTCCATAGAATGTATGTGTCCATAGGTTACTTCTTATGTCTCTAAGGATTCGACAACCCAAGCTAAACTACAAAGACCATTCTACCTTCTTCTCTTGGGTAAATTTGAGCATGAATCAGGTGTCATTGTTTGTTCCTATCTATGAAAAATTGTATTGGTCTTTGAACTTGAGATCATTTACAGTGTTTTCCATTTGATCGTGTACTTTTGAAGCAAGGAAAAAACCATGATAATGAAACCTTGGTTAGGAAGCTTGTGTTGGGTGCGTCATTGGAGGTATGACATTGGTTGAATGGTCATGAAAGGATTTTTCTCTTCTGTGTAGTGTAAGTAATATATCTCAGGAATTGTTGGTCAGGATTTTAGTACCTTTATAAGTAATTGTACAAGGAATTCGTGGGTAAATCCATCCAGTTAGATCAAAAAATAATAAATCAAGGAAGGACAGTGACACAAATGTGCATCCTAATTTATGAGATATCTAAATAAAAAGAGATTATAGTACACAGTACATGTTATAAGGTTATTTTTCATTATTATGACTATCATTATCTCTTTAGGGGCCCTTATTGGCTCTTAGACTCCACTATTGGTCTGTAAATACTATCCACTATTATCGAGATAAGGGCCTAGAGAGTCACACAGAATATCATATTAAAAAATCTTCCCTATTTTAGTGAATAGGTATATAGGACATGGTGGCCCCACCAAGAGATATGAGTGTTGTCCAAGTTATTGATCACTGAAGAATAAATAATTTCAGTATTATTAAAGTAAGTAATAATTCAGTTGAATTTATTTATTAAAGGTATTAACAAATTATTTATTGATCATGAGAAAATATTATTCAAATGACTATTATTTTTATATTCCAGGTTCATTTAATATTAGTGTGAATTTAGAGTCAAGTAAAATGACTCGGTTTTATCACATAATATATTTAATATATATTATATTTATATGATAATATAAATAAAACTTATAATGCAATTTACTTCATAATAATTATTTATTCAGTGGAAGTAAAATATATAGGGGCCAGGGAACCCTTTCCAGGTATTTAATCATCCACTATAAATAGGTGAGAAAGGCTCATGTACAATGACTATTCACTATAAATTCATCAGATCCCCTATCTACTCTCCAACTTTATAGAGAGAGAAACTCTATATCTTGGTGATCAGATCAATTTCTCCCTCACACATCGCAAGCATGTTGATATAGTAATCATCTGGGCGTCGTCATATCTTTTCGCTATCACTTAAAATTTGATGATCAATGCTCTGGAATATTTTTTAAGTGGATGCGGATGATCTAGAGGGATACTACATTGGATCCTTCAATAAATGATCAACTACAAAAAAATAGATGTCGAGCACAGATTCAGATCAGAAAAAGGTATGTTTTTAGTTTTATGTTATCTACTTTTTTATTCATGTGAGATCCTTGGGACCTTATCAGGGCACAGATCATCAAAAATGACAAGTCTCATCATATCAGTAATGAAACATTTTAACAATCCCCATCCCACTAGATTCCTTTGGGCACCCCAATACCTTCAATTTGGACATTCCACTCATTTCTTTTATGAGGTGTATATACTATCCCATTTATAAGTTATATCATTAATCTATTTATATTCATGGTATTTAAATTTTTATTTGATGTTATTTATTTCATGAGGCTTATGAATAAAAAGTAACCAAAGTGGTAAAGGTTTATTTTACAATCTCATCATTTTCCAAGATTCTTTTTTTTAACTCTACCCTGGGGGAATTTTCTGATATTTAAATCATAAACAAAATATTCTTTCTTCTAATCTAGTTATTCATGAACTTTTCATGTAACAGTTCCATTTTCAACTCTTTGTACTTAAAATTATTGATAAAAGTTTTCAAGAAAAGGAAACATTATTTCTCTTTTCTTTCAAAAGTGATTTTTCTTACAAACCCATGCTTTCAAATAAATGTTTTTAAAAATATTTTTAGCACTATCCAAATTATTTATTTATAATTTATTTTTTCATTTCTGGATTTTTACAAAAAAAAATCTGAAGGATCCTTCATGTTTCTTTTAACTAAGGGCCATTTGGATTTTAATGAAAATGTAAATGGAATCTTTGTTTTAATGTGTACTACATGAATAAAATTACTTATTTCCATGAAAAATTAATGTTTTATGGATTAAATTGTAATATTTAAATATTATTTTTAAATAATATTATTTTCAAACTGTTTTGTGACATTTTTATTTTAATATTCTATTTTCAATGTGCAAAGGTTATTTTCCTCAAGAATTATTTTGATGAAATTTTTTATGGTATTTCTATTCATGAATGACATAAAAAATTTATTATATTTAATATCCACTTCAGATATGTTGTATTGATATCATCCTTATTCATTATTTGGATTCTTTCTGATCATTTTGATGGGATGTTCATTTTTATTACAATTCACCATAATCATCTAGATGGTTTATGATTATGTTTATCGATTGGGGTAAGAATTAACATTATGTATGTTAGTTTTACAATAATTTTTTTTATTTTTATTATGTTTCACCCCTTTCATATGTGGAATTAATTAGACATAGTAAGTGATAGGTTGGGCCTTCTATATCCCTTCGATGCATCGGTAGGTCTCATGATAAAAACTATTGTGATTATTTGGATGAATCCTTTCCCATTTATATAAGATGTATTGGCATAAGACCTTGATAGTATCTTTATTATGTCTAGAATTATTAATTCCCTCATTATGATATTAGTTATTAATGTCCATGTGATTATTTTATTAGTTATAATATACATGGATATGTTTCAAGCTCATGTGACTATTTATATGGAATTATTTGATAACCATTTATTCCTACCATATTATTCTCAAGATATTTATTTAATGGAATGTGTTTTTAAAAATTTACCATAACATAATGATTATGCCTTTTTAATTCATGATAGAATCTATTGTACACATACCCTTACTGAGCATTTGAAATCACTCCTTTATTATGTTTCCTTTCCCATCAGTCCATGAAGTGATTAATGATTGATATGAAGGGATATTAAAAGGAGATAATGGTGCTTTTAAAGTAATTACTATATTGTATTTTATTTTTTCAATATAATTTGGGATTTATGTATATATCTAGTTTAACAAGACTAATAAACTATTTGGTCCTTTGGTTTGTGATTTCTTGTATATAGTGTTAATGTAAAAAAGTAATCACCATATTTGGGATATTTAGGTTAGGGTTTTTAATCTATAAACTAGATATAGGATTATTTACAATACCTTTTCTAAAAAAATTAGTTTGTAATCTTATCCCAAAAATGACTAGTTTGTGAATTTTGGAATAATCTAGGCTTGAGTAGGTCCTCTCATAATAAAAGGACAGTATCTACAAGCCGCCATTTTAGTGCTAGATGGTAGTTTAACTAATTTATCTAATTCACAATTAGGATAAACATTAGAAAATCTTCTTGTAGATGTTCCATGGGTAAAGGGGTCCTAGATTTTTATGTAGGGATTATGGAAAAAAGAATTATTCGAACAATATAGGTAAAGATTAACAAGAGGATCTGGAAGAAGTTGTTGGGATCTCAACCTGATAGAAGATGTATCAGATTAATTACTCATCTTTATTTAAATTTCTTCGATTTTAGGCGACCAGTTATAATAAAGGGTGTGGAACTATTTATGCATCTTTTCCTAGATGAAGAAACATCAATTTGGTAAATGAAACAATTGGTGGTAAACACTAAGAGGCTAACCAAGCCTATAGAATGGATTTCACCAGATCTAGAGGAAGAAAAATGGAAAAAGGTACTTATTATAGATGTGATAAAACAAGTCAGAAAAAGGATCCTTGCCTATAAGTTCGGATAGGAGAAAGATGATATTATATTAGAAGGATCAAGATCAATAGATTATTTTTTAAAATAGAAGATATAAAATTAGAAATACTTATAAAACCTTTGGAAAAAATAATTATCTCATTTGGAAAAGACAAAGGTACATCAGTAGAAGCACCTAGTACATCAGTTTCCATAAGGATATTTGGATAAAGGACAGCTCAATTAGATATCTATTAGAATTAAAAATCTCATGTACTGTATATAGGAACTTTATTACTTAGTAAAAAGATATAAGAGTGGGCTACATTAGTAAATCTAAGCATTAGTGTTACTGTATGTACCTCCCAAGTTTATACATGATATACCTTATCTTGCATAAAATCTATTTTTTAGGAGTAACCTAGGAATTCATGTATTTTCAAGTTATAGTAGGTAGTAATGTTGTAGTTGTGATTAAAGAAGTAGAAAAGGATGTTTAGTACAGAGTCAATGGAAAAATAATTATAGAGAAGATGTTATTTTTATTCCTTAATTTCCTGATGACTTGTGTATTGGAAATTGATTCCTTATAAAATATCAGCCTAAAAATATATTTTTACAGGTAATTATCCAAAAAAATTATTTTATTCTAGATTATTTTAAAAAAATGATTTTTTTTAGAAAAGATAATATCTACTATCAAAGTGGAATGTTTTCTATATGAGGATAAATAATAACATAGAAATATTTATTAATGGAAATAACTGGTTATATTGAATATTATGAGGAAAATTTAAAAGGTGGCATGTGCTAATATAGTAAATTATTTATGAGAAAATCGGTAAGATAACCCTTTGAAATTGTCGAATAAGGCAATGTCAAAAGCTATAATAACCCTTAAAGATCCTAATATGGTGATCATAAGTAATGCAATGTCCTATCTAGATAGAATACTTATGGATTTAGAGAAATAGATTCTATAACTAATTAGACAATGATTACTCAAGCATAGTGAAATTCGTCATAGGAGTGCAGAATTCATGGTAATGAATAATTTTAAGAAACAATGTGGTAAATCTAGAATTAATATCAATTACCACGATATTAATTTCATCGCAAATGATGATGTCTATAATATTTCTAATCAATAGTCTTAATGAAGTAGGTTTTTGAATGAAATTCCAATGGTATATTCTAAGTTTGATCTCAATTTATGATATTTTTAGATTAAGATCAAAGAAGAGGATATACCATTTAAAAAATTTACAATTCTAGTTGGATTGTATGAATTTCTAGTTATTTTATTTGTGCTCAAGAATTCCTTAGGAATATTTCAGAGGATAATCTACGAGGAATTCAGTAGATTATCATAATTTTTGGTTGTATATATTTACAATGTTCTCTTATTTAGTGGAAATATATAAGTTATTATCTAGAATTTACAATAAGTGGATTATGTGTTCAAAGAATAAGTGATGATACATTTAGAAAGAATGATTATTTGGATGCAACCAAAGATAAAATTATTGGTATTTTATATCTAAGTATGTTGAGAGAAGCTTAAACCACATATTTTAGAGAATATAGAAACTTTCCCTAGTGAACAATTAGATAATTAAAAGATACATGTGTTTCTTGATATATGATGTTATGCTAGATAATGAATCATATATTTAGCAAAAATCTCAGTTTCAATTCAAAAAATGTTATCTCGTAAGATTCCCTAAAATTGGATAGAGGAAGATTTCATGTAAGGATTATTCTAAAGAAAAATGTTTTGAACCTCCCAAATTAGAGTGTTTAAATAGGAGTGAAAATCAGCATATCTTAGAAATGGATAAATCATACTCAACATGGGTATCTATATTAAATATAACTAAAAACTATGATAAATGTATTAATAGATATTGGAATAAATGATTTAATGGGACATAGAATAATTTTCCTTCCTATGACTGAGAATTTATTGTAATCCCTGAAGGAATTAGGTCTAATGACATTTTCATTGGAAAATCATTCACTATAAGAACTGATAGTGCTTATTTATATAATTTCATGAAAATAAAACTAAAAAGGTTTACCCATAAATGATAATTATTGTAGAGTAATGACTAAAAATACTATAACTTTAATGTATAAAATATTAATGTTAAAGATAATGGCATTCCAGATTCACTAACCCACTAATTTGAAACTTTTAATTGAAATGTAGTAAGTTAACAGATCTAGGTGATGTCCAATTTTAATTGACAATCATTCTATAGAATAATTCTTAGTCATCAGAGTAACGAATGATAAAATCAAGAAATAAAAATGGATTCTATCATAGAATCTCCTTCAAAAGAAATGATCTTCAACCATATGGTTCAAAGATCAGAAAACACATATTCTCTAGCCATGAAGGCTAAAAAACCAAGTAATGTTGTAAAAATATCACTTAACACCAAATCTAAGGATAAAATCCATATTTAGTGCTTTTGATGTGGTCAAAAATTACATTGAAATACTCAATGTGTAGAATATATGAGAAACTAGAAGGCTCAGAAGAACCATAGGATAAAAATAGAGGGAATATACAAATGAAATGAGAAGATTATGATCTAGAATAAGAAGAACTTGAAATATAATAGAATATTCATAAGGGACTTCACTGATAGAGTATTATTTATAAACAAGATTAAGAAATTTTGGATGATGAGAAAGATGAGAGCCAAATTTAGTAATGGAAATTTGGAAATATCTAAAAATAAATCCAAATATTTTCAACAATAAAAAATGTCTAATTTTATCCAAAAAAATTAGGGATAACCTGATATTAAAGAGAGGTATGAACCGTTTTTTTTATGTTCTCAAAGAATACGAATACATTATAGAATACTATAAGAAGATATATTGGTATATAGTCAATAAGATTATTCCTAAAGAGATCCATCTAAAGGTTCAAGTTTATGGTATTCTTGAAAAAGTTAAAAGATCAAAGAAATAGGTGTGGACGAATATCCTGTCCTGAAAATATTATGGAGGATGTCAGAAATAGGGATTACAAAGCACCATATACCAGACACGATTCTATAACAAGAAGAATGCATTACGTGCTAGAAATATTTCAGAATGGGAGCAATAAAATTCTTGGTATTTAAGAAGGTAAATTCAATATTAAATTGGGCACCACAAATGGTGAAAATGGTTCTAAGAAATGTATATCCAAGTTTTATAGGGTGGATTTCACACATAGAACCTATCAAATTATAAGATAGATTGGTTGCTCAATTGAACATGTACCTATGACACTGGACAAAAGGACTTTTCCATAAAGCAGGTGAGGAATTGTAGTTTAGGTAAGAAGGATTACTAGAGGTCATTTTAAATAAAAGACATTAAAAATGTATCCTGGTCTCATGGATTATTTATCTAATCATGCCAAATCAATGAGAAAAGATTTTATGTTCTTTTTAGGAGAAACTTTGCAAGTCCCAATCAACTCATGATACATGTATAAGATATAAATGGAACATCTGACAGATTTCTTTATGGAAACTTACATGATTCTTGAAGAAGTCAAGATATGAAAGGGAAAAAAAGAATACGCCTTTATTATAAAATAATATATCTAACACACTATCAAAGAATTGATGGAGATGAAAGAGTCACAGAAATAAGTCTCTTTCAAAAATATGATTGATTCTCTAAATAACTAGGATGGATTCTTAACACTGAACTAGACACGTGCCATATCCATCATGGATGATCATATAAAATCATTCATATTAATTATCTAGTTTTTTATGTGCAAATTTTTTGGTGTAAGTTTCAAAGATGTGTGCTCCACCTTTTGATTTTTTATTTTTATTTTTATTTTTTAGAAGTATATGTTGTAAGATTCCCCTTTTTGTCAAGTATTATAGTGGAATTTGAGTCAGCTTCTTGGGAAATCTGAGCTCAAAGGCCCATATAAGGGATCTATAACCCATTTTTTGGGTGATAAATTTGGAATAGAAATTAGTATAATTCCATACACTCTATCTATAATTTCTCTCTCATCATATGTGTTCGTTGTGTGAAACGATTCCAAGTGAGATCATATGATTTGAAGTTTGGTAATCCTTTAATACCACTTTGTAATGACCCGAATCTAGAGCCACTCAACTGGTGCCCCATACCCTGTTTGCCACATGAACTCGAGCACGTTTACCCAAATGCCAGAGGATGCCGACTAGCAGTGAGGGCCTTGGTGAGTCTGTGGGGAAACTATGCCCTCATTTGGTAAGGTATACAATGGAAGGATAAAAATGAACAATAGCAGAAGCAGTAAACAGCATAAAACAACTGAAACTAAATATTGGAAACAATGTATAATATAATAATGATGATAATGATGCAGTAGGTACAAGTATCTAAGGAAATCAGCAAACACAACAACGTGCTAAAATAAAAATGAGAACAAAGTACTAAAAGTAAACAGCAACTACAGAAGCATCACACGCTTAGGCTCGGTCCTATTCTCTCCAGATCCAACTAGAAATCATGTACCTGAAGTAGAAGGGCCACAATCCATATCCACACCTGCAACCATATAACCTGTTTGGGCCGAAAAGCAGGACCCAAACAGGGTGTGAGACTAATCCCAGTAGGCAGCCACCACAAGATCTATGCCCTACTGTCAGTGAGCAATATAGCAAAAGTAAATGAAATAAATGCAGTAGAGAAACAGGATTACACAAAAGTAAAAAATCCTAAAAATCTCCATTCACATTATTTTATTAACATAATTCAATCATTTAATTGTCACCCAAGGAATCTAGCAACAGCTCTATATTCCCAAAGCATAGCAAGTAACACAACATGTATCTCAGCAGACAACATAAACTACAAGAAATACAAAACACAAGCTTGTTCTTTGGCTTGGTGGACTCGTCACAACCAACCAAACAATATTCACACTAACTCTTTGGGTGGATCATACTGGCAGACCCCTATAGTCAGGTAATCATACAAAGGAACAGACACTCTGGGAAGCACTCACCGTCAATTCCCATGTGGTCTTGAAACGATAGGTATAGACTCTCTGAGGAAGCACTTACGTCTAATTCCCCATATAGACTCGATGTGTAACATAGGACACTCTGAGGAAGCACAATGTCCAATTCCTATAGGTCCTGTGTACAATACTAATTTATAACAGACTCTCTAGGGAAGCCCTGAACCGTCAATTCCCTCTTCAGTCTACCACACCAGGTTCACACATCCATGAGAAGTCTAGTCATGCGTAATCAATTATAATAAGCCCAAAGTAAGTTCAACAACTACTTGAATAATAGATACAATGCATCAAAAGCATATAAATAGTATATAATAAATGCAATCAATTATATCAAGGCAGTAAATCAATGCAACAAGGTATGCCTCACAGGCAACCTAAGCCAAACGGTGGTAAACATCCAAAATAAGGGAAAAACCCATGGGGTGATCCTCAGACATGCTAAGAAGAAATAAATATTCATCTAATAATCTCAATCATATAATAAATCTAAGTCAGATAATAATACTGGATCAAACCCCTAACCCGAGATACCCGATACATGGGAATCTGACACTTTTTCACAAAAACTCAAAGACATTCAATGTAAGGCAACAAACCACCTACCTCGATCCTAGGAGATCGATATACTGGTACCCAGAGGCTGTATTCTCCTTAGAATGTCTTATATCTACAAAAAATCACAAAACATTCAACCCATGATATCTTGAGAAAGAGGGGAAATCATGGAATGAAAGTCAAGAATAAGTAAGGGCTCACTGCTATGGTTCCAACACAATCAACGGTGGTCAATTCAGAAAACATATGGAGGCTTGGGGGCTCAGAGGATGTACGCGGCTGCACGGGATTCCCTCAGTCGAAGAACCTAGAGGAGAAGACCATTATGTCGATTAGGTGCGACCTTGGTCCTTTTAATGAAAAAAAATAAAGTACACGGCATGTACTTTAAGAGTACACGACGTATACTAGGATTTTTCATACACCTCATTAAGCGGCCTCCACATCTCCCCTATATACCGTGTGTGTGGCCTAGACAGAGCCAGCACACGGCCTTGCGTGACATCTAAGTACACGATGTGTAGTTATCAAGTACACGACATGTACTTTGAAAAGTTCCATATTTTCCTCGTTTTCTCAGAAATGACTTGAAAAGGAAAAATATACCTAAAAATAAGGTCTGTGTTCTTACAAACTTCCTCCCTTAAAGAAATTCATCCAAGAATTTCTCAAACTAGGTGCCAATGAAGAAACCTCGAACAACTCTGGCCACTGTGATCGCATATCGGTCTCCCTCTCCCAAGTCTCATCTTATACATGGTTGTGTTGCCATAGCACCCATACCAGAGGAACAGATCGGCCACAGAGTACCTTTGAAATACGATCAACAATCCTGATAGGATTCTCCTCGAATGATGCATCCTACTCCAGCTCAACCTCCTCGGGTTGAAAAACATGATAAGGGTCTGAGAAATAGAGTCGAAGCTAAGAAACATTGAAGACGTCGTGCATAGCCTGGTACCTCTGAGGTAACTGAAACCTATAAGCAACCAGCCCGAATCTCTCTAGAATCTAAAACGGCCCGACTTATCTTGATAAAATCTTACCTTGTCTCCTGATCCTCTTGTGTCCCAACCTTGGGGTAACTTATTGGAAAACCTGATCTCCAGCCTTGAACTCCAAAGGTCATCTCCGCTGATTAGCATAAGACTTCTGTTGAGATTGTGTAGTAGCCATCCTTTTCCAAATCAACTCCACCTATTCTATGGTATCCTAAACAAGACGAGGTCCCAGCATAGATTCCTCTCCTTCCTCCAGCCAACATAAGGGTGATCGGCAGGACCTACCGTACAAAGCCTCATATGGTTCCATCTGAATAGTTTCTTGAAAACTATTATTGTAGGAAAACTCCACTAGAGGTATATGTATCTCCCAAGAACCTCCAAAATCAAGGACGCATTCTCATAGAATGTCCTCTAGCACCTGAATCGTGCACTCTAACTGGCCATCTATCTATGGATGGTAAGTTTTACTCAGAAGTACCTCTGTACCCAAATCCCTCTGTAACCCTTTCCAAAAATGTGACGTAAAGAGGGTGTCCCTATTTTAAATGATCATACTCATAACCCCATGCAAGCATAAAATATCTTGGATGTACAACCGTCCAAGATCATCAACACTAAAGGTCTCCTTAATCGTCAAGAAGTGAGCAACCTTCGTGAGCCTGTCAATGACAACCCATAGCACGTCATTCCCTCAAGGCAATCTCGGTAACCCTGTCACGAAGTCCATCATGACATCATTCCACTTCCACTCGGGAATGGGTAGCTGCTGTAAAATCCATGTTGGTCGCTGGTGCTCCGCCTTCACCTGCTAATAGGTGGAACACCTAATGACAAAACTAGCAACATCTCTCTTCATACCTGGCCACCAATACTAGTGATGTAGATCATGATACATCTTGGTGACGCTAGGATGAGCTTCCCAAACTGAGGAATGGAAGTCTCGCATTAGCTCCTCACATATATTTTTTGGCACCCATACGCGTCCCTAGAAACACAAGATCTCATCCTCACCTACGGTCCATCCGGGAAGAGGGTCCTCTCCTGACACGCTTTCTCGTAGCACTAGGCCTTCATAATCTGATAGTTGTCTCATTTGAAATCGTTCAATAAGGGTAGAGGTAACAACTACAGAAGAAAGAAAATTCTGGCCCTATCTATCGTTCACCTCCAAATGCATTTCAGAGAATAGAGCCATAATCTTCCACTCGCTACTAGCCTCCTGAACTGCCTGTATCTGTGTCCTCCTTCTCAGTGCATCTACCACAGTGTTGCCTTTCCCAGGTGTATAAGCAAGTTCAAAATTGGAAGACAGTAGGTACTCAACCCACCTCCTCTGTCTCAGATTCAAGTCGTGCTGCGTGAAGATATACTTGAGGCTCTTGTGGTCAGTATATACCACAAAATGCTCTCCCAGAAGATAATGTCTCCAACAACGCAAAGCATGATTGAATGCACCCTACTCCATGTCATGTGTAGGATAGTTCTTCTCATGTGGACTCAGCTACTGATATTCGTACACAACAACACAATCCTCCTGTATAAGCACTACTCCAAGCCCGATGCTAGATGCATCCCAAAAAACTGTATAACTCTTTCCCAGCTCCGGCAGAACTAGAATCAGTGATGATGTCAATATACCCTTCAGCTTCTAAAAGGATTAATCGTAGGCTTATGACTAAACATAATTCCCCCCCCCCTTCTTAGTAAATCCCTTCAACGGTGCTGCTAAGTATGAGAATTCCTGTATAAACTTTCTGTAGTAACCACCCAGCCCTAAGAAACTTAGTAACTTGAAGACATTCTTCAGCTACTCCCATGTAACTACTGCTCTCACATTCTCTGGGTCTACTGATACTTCTGTCTCTAAGATGACATGACCTAGGACGTGAATCTCATCCATCCAAAAGTGGAACTTTGAGAGCTTATCATATAACTGATGCTCCCTCAGTGTACTCAAAATGATCTCAAGATGGTTATCATGGTCATGTCGAGTGTGAGAGTACACCAAGATGTCGTCCACGAAAACCACCACGAAATAATCCAAGGATGGAAAACTTTTTTAATTAGTGCCATGAAAACTACCGGCACATTCATGAGACCGAACGACATAACCAAATACTCATACAGACCATACCTACTCTGAAAGGTTGTAAGAGATATATCAGATGTTCTAACATGAAACTGATGGTAGCCGGATCTCAATTCGATCTTTGAGAACACTCTAGATCCTAAAATATAATCAAATAGATCATCTATCCAGGGTAATGGATATCGGTTCTTGACCGTCAACTGGTTCAGCTTCCGATAGTCCACACAAAGCCTAAGGGTGTCGCCTGCCTTCTTCGTAAACAGGACAGGTGAACCCCAAGGAGAAGTATTGGGTCTGATAAAACCCTTTGTCTGCAACTCCTCCAACTGCTTCATGAGCTTCTGTAACTCAGGTTTAGCCATCCTTTAAGGAGGAATGGATATCAGTGCCACTCCTGGAACAATCTCAATAAGAAATTCTACCTCACACTCCGGAGGAAAACCTAAAAAGACTTCTAGAAAGACATCTGGAAAGTGATTAACCACTGGAGGAAAATCCCTCTGAGAAGTTCCCTATTCATCTAGATATAAGCTAGGAATCTGGGTTGTAACACCACCTAACCCATGATGCTCTGGTCTAGCTCTACTCGCCTGTACATTCCATTCGACCTTGTGAAGAAAAGATCCTCCCTCTGGTGAGGTAAAACTCACCCTACGAAGATAGCAATCGAAAAAGGCATGGAAGGGAACTAACCAGTCAATCCTGAGAATGAAATCATAGAATGTCATCTCCAAAACATAGAGACTCCATGAAAAATGACACCCACCAACCTCAAGGGGGCAGTCTAAGCACTAACGCACGCTAGTAGTTCTAATTCCCAAGGGAGTGTCTAGCATCATCATATCCTCAGAAGTATAAATAGTAAGTCTAAGGATTTACACAGTATGCATAGAAATAAATCTATGAGAATATTTTGTATTGAAAAGTGCAGAGGATAAAACTGAGGCTACTAAAATCATACCTCAAATTGTATAAGGTCCAGGATCCTGCTCCTGATGAATCTGCTCTACCGCAAAAGTCTATCATGCACTGCGGCCCTGTGTAGCAGCCTGAGAACCCTGAGCTGACCCTACCTGAGCTTGACAACTGCTTCCATGACCTCTACCCTAGCATGAACGACCTGATGAACTCTATCCCCCAATCTTCTGTGGAACTGGTAATCCTGCTCCTATGCGTGGAGTCGAAACTGATCCCCCTTCACTATCCACTGGAAGAAGAACCTTGTAGAAATGTTGCAGATGACCCATCATACCGCAAGATCGGCACTCCAATGGGTATCTTGGGCATGGAGGCTTCTTATTCCCATTTCTTCCACACTGATAGCACACCACCCGGTTTCTGTAGGGAAGATCCCGTCTACCAGAAGGAATACCTCACTTCCTCGAGTCACCTTGTGTAGACTCTCGATGGCGCTTCCTGCTGTCTACCTGAAAGGGATCAGCCCTGGAAGCTAAACCACCCTGGTCCACTACTCCAGTATCCCTCAGGATTCTATCCATGATAGTCGCCTATAGTTGACTATCATAGTAATAGAAGTCAACTTAAATATGTTCACCTGCGATCTGATGTCTGGTCTGAGGCCTTCCTCAAACTTCCTTGCTAAAAACAGCTCTTCATTCCCCAGAACGGGAGTGAAATGCTGTAACTCTGTGAAGAGAGAGGAATACTCCATAATTGTGAGAGTAACCTGCTGCAGGTTCATGAAATCTCTGGCTTTGTCATCCCTCAGCGTCCCCGGGTAGAAGTAGTCGTAGAATGTACGCTGAAACTCTTCCCAAGCCATATCCTGTTGGCGCCCTGTCTGCAAAACCACATCCCACCATCTCTTGGCAGAATCTCATAGCATATAATTCATGAGCTTCAAACTCCTCTATGAAGGCGTCTCCAGGTGCTTGAAGATGGATACAATGGATTATAGACATGAATCTGTAGCCTGCATTCCTCCATCCCCTGTGAATGTGGGAGGATGTTGCTCCTGAAAAACCCGCGTCAGCTCTGCCATAGACGGGTCGGGATGTTGAGATCCCTGGAAGTTCTGCATGAATCTCATGAAACCCTCTCAGAACTTAGTGTCGGCACCAGTGTCTAGAATCACTGCAAGTTCCATATCTGGAATGATAGGCGGAACTACTAGTAGTCCCTGATCTGTTGTATCAGGCGTACGGTCACTGCCTAGTTCCTGACATGCAACGGGAGGGCGTCTTGGTGCCATGAGTCTGCAAGGTCACAAGCACACCTTTATTAAAGACGAGAATAGTTGCAACATAAGAGAGTAAAATGGAACAGGAGAGAAAAACTCTAAAATATGGGGAAAACGTGACTACACGGCCTGTAGTACAACTACACGGTGTGTTTCCCAAAATTTTACCCTAGGCGTATACCTTGGTCATACATGGCTGTGTAAACCACCCGGTTACACGGTGTATTCTCAAACTACACGGCATGTACTAACCCCTTTTTCTCCCTGCCCGGTTACTCCCACATGTCTAGGAACACGGACTATCACAGTAGGAGACTACACGGCGTGTCCTTAATATTTTTCCCTTGTCTGTGTTGTTAGTCACACAGACTGGTACACGGAACACTACTACACGACGTGTCGACATGGTACACGGCGTGTTTCCCTGTGGATTTCCCATCCCATGTATTCAGCTACATGGATAGGTCGCATGGATCCCCTAAGACAAAACTACGTGGTGTGTTCAAGGATGACACGGCGTGTACTACACATTCCTTACCCGGCCCGTGTTATTAGTGGCACAGCCTGACACACGGCCGACCCAACATGGCATGTTCTAGACAGACACGGCTTGTACTTGAAGGAAATCCCTGGCTCGTGTTGTTCGTGACATGGACGGATACCCAAGTCATACTAAACGGTGTTTAAACTAGTACAAAGCGTGTTCCTACAAGAACTTTTACAACCCCATGTCCCTTCCCACACAGTCAGTGACATGGCTAAAAACTACACGACATGTATTCATGAAGTACACGCCGTGTATTCTAGGTTTTTCTGGACAGTAGCCTCAGAACTGCACCGGATCCCAGAAAACACAAAAAAAAAACAAGTGTTAAGGTGCCAAATTCTGATCCGTGGGGGTCCATACTCCCCACGAATCAAAGATTGGAATCATAATAATGCATATAACAAGTAAATAGTATAACAAACTCACGATCCACCAATTTCTGATCCTCGAGGGCCCATAACACCTCTAAGACCAAAGTTCTACACCTATGATAAAGAATATCTAAACAAATGATACCCTATCAACATAGCAGGTATTCTATCACAGCACTTATCACAACATCATGCATCATATATCACAAATTTTATCACAACAGCATGCAATTTCTAATGCAATCTAGATGGCATGGAAAAATGCATGACATTTGATTTCCTAACAAGTGCCTATATAATGCATGATATGACATACCCTCATCTCGTCGGGTTGCAACAAAATAGAACCACAATCATATAAACAGTAATAGCACAAAACAAGTGCACCACCCAACAGTGAAATCAAGTAAACTGTAACATTTGAAAAAATCGAAAATTTCAATATTCGAGGTAACCTGGATTTTTACCTGTACACAGGTTCTAGAACTCCCAGGCACAGCTATTTACAATTCACCTATTCTGTCCTATCCCTGTCTAATGTTGCCAAATAGTAAGTCAATAGAAAAGAAAAGAAACTCCTCTGATACCACTTTGTAACGACCTGAATCCAGAGCCACTCAACTGGTGCCCCGTACCCGGTTTTCCACATGACCTCAAGCACATTTCCCCAAATTCCATAGGCTTCCGAATATCAGTGAGGGACTTGGTGAGTCTATGGGAAAAAATGCCCTCATTTGTTAAGGTATACAATGGAAAGATAAACATAAACAATAGCAGAAGTAGTAAACAGCATACAACAACTGAAACTAAATAGCAAAAACAATGCATAATATAATAATGACGATAATGATGCAATAGGTACAAGTATCTAAGGAAATAAGAAAACACAACAACCTGATGAAATACAACTGAGAACAAAGTAGTAAAAGTAAACAGTAACTCCAGCAGCATCGCATGCCTAGGATCGGTCCTATGCTCTCCAGCTCCAACCAGCAACCAGGTACCTGAAGTATAAGGGCCACAATCCCTATCCACACCTGCAACCATATAACCTATTTGGGCCAAAAAGTAGGACCCAAATAGGTTGTGAGACTAATCCCAGTAGGCAACCACCATAAGATCTGCTCCCTACTATTAGTGAGCAATATAGAAAAAGTAAATGAAATAAATGCAGCAAAGAAACAGGATTACACTAAAGTAAAAAAATCCTAAAAATCTCTATTAACATTTATTTATTAAAAAAATTCAATCATTTAATTATCACCCAATGAATCTAGAAATATCTCTATATTCCCAAAGCATAGCAAGTAACACAATAGGTATCTCAGCAGACTACCTAAACTACAAGCAGTACAAAACACAAGCTAGTTCTTTAGCATGGTGGAATCATCACAACCAACCAAAAAATATTTACACTGACTCTCTAGGTGGCTCATACCGGAAAACACCTATATTCATGTAATCATACAAAGGCACAGACACTCTGGGAAGCATTGACCATCAATTCCCCAGTGGTCTTGCAACGATAGGTTTAGACACTCTGAGGAAGCACTTATGTATAATTCCCCCTATAGTCTCGATACGTAACTAAGGAAACTCTGAAGAAGCACGATGTCCAATTCCTATAGGTACTACAAATTATACTAATTTATAACAAACTCTCTAGGGAAGCTCTGAATCGTCAATTCCCTCTTTAGTCTATCGCATCAGGTTCACACAGCCTTGAGCAGTCTAGTCATGCGTAATCGGCTGTCAGCAGCCCTGAGTAAGATCAAAAACTACTTGTCTAATAGCTACAATGCATCAAAAACATATAAACAACATTTAATACATGAAATAAATTATATCAAGGTAGGAAATCAATGCAACAAGGTATGCCTCATAGGAAACCTAATCCAAATGGAGGTAAATATCCAAAACAAGAGAAACACCCATTGCGCGATCCTGAGACATGCTAACAAGCAATCATTATTCATCTAATAACCTCAACCATACAAGAAATATAAGGAAGATAATAATACATGATCAAAACCCTAACACGATATACCCGATACATGGGAATCCGACACCCTTGCATAAAAACTCAAAGACATTCAATGTAAGGTAACAAACCACCTTCCTCGATCCTAGGAGATCGATATACTTGAACCACAAGGCTTGATTCTCCTTAGAACGTCGTAGATCTACAAAAACGCACAAAAATTTCAACCCATGGTATCTTGAGAAAGAGGAGATATCATGGAATGAAACTCAAGAAGAATGAAGGGCTCACTGTTGTGGTTCCAACGCAATCGATGGCAGTCGATTCGGCAAAAAGATGGAGTCTCGGGGGCTCGGAGGATGTTTGCGGTCGTATGAGATTCTCTCGGTCGAAGAACCTGGAGAAGAAGACGATTATGTCGATTAGGCGTGACCCCGGTCCATTTAATGAAAAAAAAATAAAGTACCAGGTGTGTACTTTTAAAGTACACTGTGTGTACTAGGCTTTTTCATACACTTCATTAATCAGCCTCCACATCGCCCCTACACATCATGTGTGTGGCCCGGACACGGCCATCACACGACCTTGCATGGCATTGAAGTAAACGACGTGTACTTATAAAGTACACGGCGTGTACTTTGAAAATTTCCAAATTTTCTTCTTTTTCTCAAAAACGAACAGAAAAGGAAAAACATACCTAAAAAGAAGGTCTAGGTTCTTACAATTTTCTGGGGACATTTTTGTGTTGCTGTTATTGTTAGCATATTTACATCCTTTATAGATTTGATAAGTTTATGTACTTGGGATACATTTGTCAACGGATCACCCAATAGCGGTAGCACTAGTGGGTGAGTCTTTGATGAAGATCTCTGAGGGACTCCCACTAAGGGAATCCAAAAATTCTCGAAAATATTCAAAAGAATGGAATCACAACATTATCTATAAAAATGGATAAGGGTATTTTCTTTCATTAACTTGTTGGATCTCACTTGGCATTTCTTCTCATGAAGAATATAAAGGATGAGAGAGAAACTAGATACATAATGTATAGAATTATATGGATTTCTATTCCAAATTGATCTCTATATTCAAATGGGTCATTGATCCATTATACATGCCTCTAGGCTCATCTTTCCTGAGAGGTTGACATAACATCCACTGTAAGGCTTGATATAAAGGGGAATATTATAGCATAAACTTCCAAGAAATAAAAAATTAATAGAAAAACCAAAATCATATAAAAATAAAAGGAAAAATGTGGAGTACACAACCACAAAAATTCCACCATAGACTTTATATATAAAAACAAACTAGATAATTAATATGATCTATTTGATCCAATTTGCCAAGTTAAAAATGATGCATGTCTGGATTAGTGCCTAGATTCCATACAAGTCATTTAGAAAAACAATCATCTCATCAACTAAGACTTATTTCTCTAAATATTTAATATTGATAAATTCCCTAATGGCACGTTGGGCC
The DNA here is from genome assembly GCA_963277665.1 of Viscum album. Classification (NCBI taxonomy): domain Eukaryota; kingdom Viridiplantae; phylum Streptophyta; class Magnoliopsida; order Santalales; family Viscaceae; genus Viscum; species Viscum album. The sequence goes on from OY728140.1 coordinate 130,743,031, forward strand.
GGATCTCTATCAACAAAGAAAAATTATTTATGTCCCTTATATATATTGATTTTTTCCAGAATCATGTATGATTCTACCATGAAATCCATCACATATGCAATTTATAAATTTACCATATCTATTAAGTTGATAAAGACTATCACATTGTCTCCTATAAAGAAAATATAATATTTTATCATAAATTTTGACATGATTAGATAAATATTTCATGATATCTAGATACGTTCATATAGTATATTATTCAAACTAAACTCTATATAGTCTTCATCGCTAAACTATGATTCCTCAAATGCTTTCTCAATAGGTACTTTACATCATTATCCTTGATATATGTTTTACAATATGAACATTCTATCTGATAATATAATAGGTTTTATTTCTATAACCCACCATTCAAAACATGTATATGCAGTGTTTAGAACTATTTTCAACATTTTTTGTACCCAATTGAATGTTTAATCTATCTTATTAAAACCCAAGAATGGTACTGCTCTAATTTTGAAATAATTATAACACTTGATGAACTCTTATGGTTCTAATACAATGTCTGGTAAATGGAAATTTAGAATCCCTATTCTTGAAATCCTCTAAAACCTTTATAGTAATAGATATTGTTCCACAATGGTTTCTTTGATCTTTTTAACTTTGTTAAGAAGACCATAAACTTGAACATTCATTCGAATCTCTTTGGAAATTATCATACTAGTTATATCACAATATATTTTATTATATCATACCATAATGTCTTTGGATTCTTCAACCATGTCTGAAAAATGGTTTAGACCCCTCTTGAATATTCATTCATCCTTATTTATTTGGATTAGATTATAGATAACCATGGATTTATACCTAAAAATATTTGTAATTATTTGAATACTTTTCTAAATTTACTTTACTTGATTTGTCTCCTAATATATCACATCATCGAGACTATGTCAATCTTATTCAAACTAAAAATTATGTCTATAGAGTTCCTTTTGAACCTTCTTATATATTTCAAGTTCTTATTCTACTTGATCAGTCGATCTCTTTGAAATTGTTTTATATTTGTTTTTAGATATTCCCAAGTTTATATTGTCTCATTCTTCCAAGAATTTCAATTTGATAGATTTTCAAAACATTGAGTGTTGTAATGGACTTTATGACCACGTAAAAAGAATTCAATATGGATTTTATCCTTAGATTTTCTATCAAGGGATCTTTTTAGAAGACTTCTTAGTTTTTTTTCCTTCTTGGTAGAATAACATGTGTTGTCTAATATTTCACCATTACTGGATAAATATCCTTGCTTCTAAAGGAGATTATCTACTAGGATCCATTTTCAAATATGTAATATATTTTTCATTTCCTTGATAACTAGGAATTATACCACATAATTATTATCAGTTAAAATTGGATAAAGCCTTGATCTTCAACCTTCTATCATTGCACTTGTAAGAGTCAAAGTATCATGTTAGTCCATCTGGATTAACATTATATTTTCATTTAATTTTTTCTATAATAATGTTATAGTATTTAAATTAATTCCTCCTCCACACTAATAATTCTTCAAATAATCTTTTTATTTTGATTTTCATGAAACACTTTATATAAGAACTATTTATTCTTATAGTGAAAGGTTTTACTAATAAAATATAATTATCCCTAATTCCTTTAAGGATAGAAATCAATTATTATTCATGGATAGGATAATTCTTAACTTTCCCATTAAATTATCCACTCAAGAATATACTTATAATTTCATCATGGTTTTTCCTTATCTTTGAGATACATACCAATTTTTGAGTCTAAAAGATCCATTTCTAAGTGATGACTTCTCTAGGGCATTATTACATTAAAGTCATGAAGAACAATGAACAATATGTTGTAAGATATTTTATTAATATTAAAATATTAAAATGTAGATGAAATACAAATTTCAAATAGTTGGTTCTAGAATACTAACTTCAACAAAAAAAGTGCAGCTACCAGTCCTCAAGCATGGTCAACGATTTCATTCATTAAATTGGATACTTTTACTCTTTTTTTGTTGATTTCACACATATTTTTATTTTTTTCAATACTAAATATCACATGATATTCATCATTACCATTTATAAAAAGTTGGTAAAACCATTGATAAATGTGGTGCCTTAATAAACATCACTAAAACATAACTGATAAAAGCTCCCCTTTGTCATCGCTTTTTTTAGTGATGATAAAGCAAACCTTTGTCAATTCTTTTTTTAGCACTGATAAAGGGTGACATTTATTAGTGTTATTTTAGAAATGCTAAAAGTTATATTTCATTAAAAATTAAATTTCATTAAAATCATATATGAATATATAAATATATTGATATTGATATATATTATATATTTTATTAAATATGATTTATGTAAGACCAAAAAATACAATCACACTTAATATATAAGATATTTAGTGAAATATGGATTAAAAATAATAAGAAATTGATATTAATTAATAATTCACAAATTATTATTGAGTAATATTCATTTAATAAAAATTCGATGACATAAAAATTCAATAAATTAATAAAAAATTTAATATTAATGTGAAGACATGAATTGAACTTCAAACATCAATAACTTTTGATTCAGGTGTCTGTTTGGTCTCTACCACAAGTTAAATCGAATCTTGTGAAAATATTTAAGACATAGTCACTGAGGAAACCCTATATAGTTTTTTTTGTTCCCAAAAAATGGCCGAAGAGGCCTCCAAAACTAAGTTTTTTATTAAGGTACCGTGATTTTTTAACATTCGATGGAATTCTAGACTCATTTAAGATGGTGTTATTATCTTTTTCCAAATGATTTAAACTTTATAATAGGACTTACTTTCATGTGGACATTTTGGTGTTCATATTTTATCATTTTTTACATTATAGTGTTATTTATAAATAAATACACACACACACATATATATATATACATATTTTTATATATTTTAATATCAAAATTTAAATATATAAATAAATATTTAATCATAGTTACATGTAAAATATATTTAAATGTAAATATATGAACAATATGAAAAAAATTATTATCAATAATATATATACATAAATATGTATTACATAACAATAAATACATATTTATATAAATACAATATATATATATAATCATTTATAATTTCATTTATTCTTTTATAATTATTTATAATAATATATATAAATAAATATATAAATATGTTTCTATGTGTCTGGAGAAATTGGGTAAATACATCATATAAATTGATTTATATAAATATATCATTGAATATATTGTATAAATGTATGTAAATTTATATAAACAGACATGAAATTATTGTATTTAAACATATTATTGAAATATATTATATAAAGGTAATTACAATAAGTATGCATTTTATAAATACATTATAAAACATTTATATGTAAATATACAAATATATGTATATATATATTATGAAAATATATATGAAAATATATGTAATTATATAAATTTATTATATAAATATATTTAGAAATAATTATATAATTATAAAAATAAATACATTTATAAACAAGTTGTGTGTAAATATATATAAATATATATATATATCTTAAAATATAGATGAAAATTTGATGGTTCAGTGGTAAGGATGGTAAATTTGGACATAGAGTCCTACAGTTCAATTCCTTCTAGGAGAAGGTGGGTGATAAGGGTGCATAACACTAATTAATAGGGGTTAAAAGCACTAGTAAAAGGGTCGGGGCACAGAAATTGCAGTTAAATAGGGTGGGGTGTCATGGTCTATTGGTGTGGAGGAAAGTGCACATTATTATTATTATTATTTTTATTATTATTATTATTATTATTATTATTATTATTATTATTATTTTAGTTTTATTATTTATGATAAATTTGGACTTTATCATCACTTGTTTTATAACTGATAAAGGCCACAAGCTTTTTAGGATTCTTATCTTATCAATGCATTTTAGCACAAACAAGGTCCATTTTGAGCTTTGAAAAATGAATCTTTTATAGTATTGTTTCAAATACATCCTTACAATTATCATGCAATAATCAAAACATTTGTTGTCAAAGGATAATCAATATATCCTATTTTTAAAATATCAAAATATGGTGGTTCCACGATTTCTTTTAGCTGGGATATAGAGTGTTAATCATTATATTATTCCATTTATGTTGTTGTTAATTGGGATTTTTTAGTTTTGTAAATATTTTACATTTTATGATTTTTTTATCCTTATAGTAACTCTTCATGCATAGAACTATTATCATTTGATTTTGAAAATGTTTGAAGAAAAATAGATTCAAAATTTCAATCTGTATTGCAAGAGATGGACTCTAAGTTCTATAATGTGAATGAAATATTTAGGAAGACACTTGAGAATTTTAAAAGGGAAATAGATCGAGTTATCAACATGTTTTATGTCATTCTAGTAATAGACATGTAATTTGGTAATATATGAATTTTCATTCCTAATGTACTAATTATTCATTTCTCAATAAAGGTGTCATCATTTTAGTCTATAGAAAAAGTTGCAAGACATGAATATGCAAAATTTAATTGTATGATCTAGAAGGTGTGTTATGATCTGTCAGGATTTTAGTTTTTAAATGAAATAGGGCCATTAAATGGAAACAAAGGAGTCACCCAATGGATATGTGGTCATATTTCATTGTATAATGTTTGTTTTACATTTCCTTTATGAAAACTATCTCGAGAGCATATAAATATATAGTAATTTTATATGCTGAAATCATCACATTTTCCCTCTTTCATGTCACCTTTCATTTCCCTTTAGGTTTATATAAAATAATTTCCTCATCTTAGAATAAAAAAATCATAAAATAGTTATAAAATATTACTTTTTCTATAACAGTTAAATTTTTTATCTAATTTTTTTATGTATAGTAAAACATATTGTATCAAAACGTATATGTATATATATATTCATAATTTAAATCATATATAGTAAATAAAAATAAATTTCATTAATAATAATAAAAATTATCAAGTCAATTTATTTAAATATTCACACTAGTTTTTAGAATAGATAATAAATTTTCAATATATATATATATATATAATTACTTTAAAACAAAATAATTTTCAACCCCTAAAATTCCTAGATTTTGGGGTATTTTTTCCAATGACTATAGCAATGTAGTGGGGGTGGATGTATTTGGAACTATTATGGCACAAGTATTATAGAAAAATCAATAGCATGAGTATTATAGTAGTAATATTAAACCAGAGGGCCTTGGGATAAAAAAGGGACTTTATGACTAGAAAAAGTGATTTTAATCCACATAGATTGGACTATAAAATTGTAATGGTCATAGTGGGTGCCTGTCAATACCTGTGGTTGGGATGAGGCATGACCCACTGTTGTACCTAGGTGTGTGTGTGTGTTCTAGTTTGTTTTAATCCCCCAACTTAAATAAAATATATTTAAAATTTATATATTAGTCATTGGGTTGAAATTATTTTTTTACAAAAGGTAGAGTTAATTTATTTTATGGTATATTTAATCTTTTATGGAAAAATTTTATTTATTTTGTGTGATAAATTAGAAAATCACAAATCATTTAAAAAATATAAAAAAATTCCTTTATAAATTAAAAAAAATTATGAAAAGTGTGAGAAAATTTTGAAATAAATTAATTTTCTTAAAATAAATAACATTGTTGCTAAATTTATTTGAAATTATTACGTTTGTATTTTAAAAAATATACTAAGAGCTATATATAAGATAAGAGATAGTGGATTTAAATCATTAAATAGGGGGTTCATATAAATTTAATATATTTTTTATCATATATATTTAAAAACAGTCATAGAGGGGGAATTATATGGAATCAAAGAAATTATACCATGCCTACAATGTACCGGGGGGGCTCGAACCTAAGACCATACGTAGACCCCAAAAAGATAAAACCACTAGGTTGTGCCCATGGGAGAAATTTTATTAATCACACACACACTAAAACATAGTAAAAATATGGTGTGTTGAATTCGGTGTGTTTAGGGAAGTATTGTTGTAGTTGTCCTCAAGAAAGGTCTAGATCAACTAAGTCATTTATGATGGATTATGAATCGATTTGCTAATTTGTTTATATTTTTTTATAAATTATTGAATAAATATTATTAATATAATAAAATTAGGTTTCTTATGAATGAGAAAGAATAAATCATAAAAGAGTGCCAAGATATAATGTGCTTCGATTCATGTTGAACTAACATGAACATCAAGAAAACCACCCTATGCTGCCCTTTATAAATAAAATAGTTAATAATTAATGATAAAATATTTTATTATTTTTAATTAATAATTATAAATTATTTATTTTTATTTATTTTTAATTATACTAAATATGTCATTAATTATCATTAGTTATATTAAAAATTATAAATTCTTATTTATATTATTAATTATCATTTATGTTATTAATTATGTATTATTTTTTCAATTATATTCTTAATTTCTAATTGTTTTTTAAAGGTAATTTAATTAAAATATTGAATATCATAAAGTACAATAGAGTTCATATAAGAACTGAAATCACCCAACCAAACATGTGACTCGCAAGTGAGAGCATGGGTTTCAAAAAAATGAGTTGTCAAATTCCCCTCTCTTTTGATGAAAGAGTATTTTCATTAAGATAAGAGGTGTAAAAGGAAGCGAATCTTCAAAACCAACAATCCAAAATATTAGAGACCACTTTTCAATGCATGGATGGTGTTAATAATGGTGAGGAAATCTGATTTGAATATGGGATAATTCCATACTCTCTCGATGATAAGCATCATTCCCACATAAATGGCATGGGATTCAACCACCTATGGATCCCAATGAGCATGAAAAGATTCATGGTAGGCCACAACAATGAACCTGAGAAAGTCACAAACCCTCACACCAATACTAATAAATACATCAACATATATTGAAACATCCACATTAATCATAAACACATCCATTTGGTGGGGGTTCCATGTAACAATATAAATAGGTGCTTTTTAGACTCTCAATCTGGGTCTCATTTCATCTCTAAATATCTAACCATGACACTTCCCACTTGATCGAGAAGAAAGTCAACATATACATTTGGTTAAATAAAAATTCATTCCCTCTCATCCATATGATCCAGGACACAATAAAATGTGAATCCACTATCTACATAGGGAGATAAGATAACCATTTCATGAGAAGTGTTGTAATCTCAAGTGCCATCTCCATTAGGTGATTTTCATCAAAATCCAATGAGTAATAAAGGGCCCTATCCCTTGGGTGGGAATAAATTGCATGAAACAGATACTCTGGTGTGACCATGCACATGGGGCGTATTGGATCATCATACGTGTGACTAAATGTGAGAAAATCCTTTTAATATAGGATATCGGCACAAATTTTCCTAAACAAATACTGGACCTTGGGTGGAACTACCAGACACCACAATATCCTCCAAAACAAATTAGTCTTTGGGTTACACATCCTGAGTTCCATCTTGTACACTAATTTAACAAAGGAACTTCTCAATCTCTCTCTAATCTAGAAAATTCTAACATGACTCATATCATTCATTCATGGGAAGCTCAAGATAATTCTTTTATCTCTCTAATTGAGCTATAATTCCAATTTTTTGATACACCAATCATTGTCTACATTATTAAACAGGGAGCCTATAGTGTCATCTTCCCAACCATGAATCGCTGATGAGGTACCCTTCATCCTGTCACAATAGATAAGCCAATAGTCCACGCATATCTTGACCATGGATCTATATTTGATTCTTTAGTAAATCCCACCATAAAGAAGCTTGAGATAACCCCTTAAACTTCTCTAGAAATAGTTGGGGAGACAACCTAATACTGATTTATAGATGACCAAGTTATTGAATTATTTGGCTGGGAGTATCCACATTCATAGGGAATTAGGGCGTTGCAACAATTGACACCCTTGCTTCACCAATAATGTATAATTAAAGCATCACATATCCCAAAACCTCGTTCCCCCTCAATATTACAGGATTAAAATATTTTACAGGGCCATCCAATGAATTTTATTTCTCCCATAATAAAGTCCCCTCCAAAAGTTGGTGAGGCGGGACTAGACTTAATCAATAACAAATCCAGGGATCTTGAAAAAGGATATAACATTGGCTCGGATTATTTTTGTCACCACCTTGATGAGAGATTCCTACCCTGCTTTATAGATCCTCTGAAAATTTCATCCCTATATTTTGTTTTCCACTCTATCCTGGATTATTGGAAAAAAATTGTCTTTTTGATTGTAAAAAAACATGGGCGTCCCAATGTAATTTTTTTAAACTACATGAATACCTGAGGCTTTATTGATCTCTTCCATTTTACTTTTGGGGGATTCTAAACTAAAATAAATTTATTATTTGTCAATGTTGATAGATTTTTTAGATTCCCTCTAATTCATATGAATCAATTTAAAAATAGAATTTCATTTTTCAAGGGTTTCCCTTGAAAAAATCAAGCTATCATTGGATAAAAAAAATGGGAAATCGGAGGGATTCATCTATATACCTTCACCCTAGGAATATTGTTATCATTTTTATCCACTGAAATAAGATTATAGAAAATTTTAGACACCAAAATAAAATGGAAATGAGAAAGAGGGTCCCCCTAATGAACAACCCTTGTAGGGGAAAAGATATAAGAGAGGCCATCATTGATTTTAATCATAAAGGATATAGAAGAGAAAAATTATATGATAACCACAGTCTAATTAGGGAAGAATCATGTTTTTATAATAACAAATTGAAGAAAGGGATACTCAACCCTATCATAGGCCTTTTTCATATCAACCTTCCAAGCCATAATACCACGTTTTGCAATAGATCATTCCTTTATGGACTGAAACACTTAATGGTCAATAATTTCATTATCATAGATAATTCTTCTGGGGATGAAAGAACTCTAATTTATAAAAATAAAGGAAGGTAACCAAGATTGTAGATGGTTAACCAAAATCATTGATAAATTTTTTAAATGACATTATATAATATAGTTAGACTAAATTCTGATATCAAAGAATGTTTTTTTAATTATGTATGAGGGTAATAATAGTTTAATTCAGCATACATTAGTTGTAATTACCTGGCCATAGGTATTTCATTAGGACTAAGATATCATGCTCGATAATGTGGAATAATGTTTAAAAAATAAGGCATGGAACCCATCCCTCAGTGGTGCTTTGGTAAAGTGAATTTGTTTAAGGGCCATCAATATTTCATCATAAATGAATTCATGATTATGGTTCATTGTTTCTATAAACACTGGTTCAATTCATGAAGAAATATCATAAGAAATGATATATTCCTTAATTTTAAGCATCGTATTCACTTCTGCTTCAAGGGATAAAATACTATAAAGGAATGTGTCAGAGTATGGAGAGTTTACATCTCATTAATTTTCCATTAAATTTTATCACAATGAGAATATAGAGGATAAAACATAAGGTTTCTCCAATGTTTCAACTTCTCTTCAACATGGTGTATATTCCTTCCTGTATCGAGATCCTCTACCTTCCATCATGAGAAGATCATTTCTTCACATTCCTCACCCTTTACCTAGAAGCTTTCAAATATAATAACTCGTCAATGTATTGATTTTATTTTACCATGAGAAAATTCAATGAGTATGGGGTAGTGTTCCTAAGTGTTAGGAGAAAGGTGAGAAACCAGGAAGAAGCTAAAATATTAATACATTCACTTGATCTCAAGAACCTATCCAGATGATATGCAATGCAAGTATTCCTAGAGTTCCCATGAAACCATGTGGAAATATTACATGAATATCCTAGATCATAAAGTTATAATATCTAAGTTTCCTACTAAAAATCCATCATTAATGTGAAAGTCATATTGAAACCCCCTATATTCCCATGTTGGGACAAGCTTTCATTGAAGTCCCCACCAATAAGGAGAGGACCTGGTAAGCTCTCTCATAAGGTCGTTAGTAGATTATATGACTTCTATTTATCCTTCTAAGAGGACCATTTAAAAAATCCTAAAAAATCCCTGTCTGGGGTGTCATGTTGGTGGATGTAGGTAGCAATGTGATTATAAGAGAATGATTTAACCCTAATTTCCATGACCTCCCTAAGAAGATTAAAAAATCCAATTGAGTGTCCTTTTTTGAAATGAAGAAACATTGATGAAAAATATATTTTTTTTTCAATCCCAACCATGTAATTAAATTTTAATATGGTTTCAGATAGGAAACCATAACATGGATACTTTTAGTGCACTGGCATTGGAGAATCCAACATAATCATGGTTTTCCAAGCCTATAGCATTTACATCATAATATTTTCATTGAGATAGGAGGGGTTGGCTCAGTCTGGCCTCTGCCTCTAAATATTCAAGAAAGGCACCATCCCCCACCAGTTTACACCTTTTGTAGTGCCTCCCATTAACTAGTAGGCCCTCCAATTATCTTTTGGAAAAGCTAGTTTCCCCCATGCATAGATCAATACCTTTATCCCCTCTAAATTTTCTACTCCATATCCAATTTTTCTAGCTCCAAAAGGAGAAGGTTTGATAGGATCATCTTCAAGATTAGAGGTATGTAAGAGGGAATTGAGGGACTGGGGAAAATTTGAGCTAGTGGATCAGATCACATCCACTTTGGGATAGAGGGTGATTTATTTTTTCCCTCAAAGGTTTCAAGGTTTTAATCAGAGGAATCATCCCCCACTATAGTGGCCTTAAATAGGGTTTCATTGGGATTTCTGGTCTCATGTGATATGGATACAATGGCTTTGTTCTCCCTTCATTTCACTCACATATAATCACACTTTTCTGTAAAAAACCGGTGGAACCATCATAATGATTTTATTATGATCTACATTTTCTTGCACACTTAGAGCCTTTGAAATTATATCTTTATCCATTTGTTTTTCTACTTATATAATAATGGAAATCGTAATATTTTTTAATAATTTCCAAGACTATAATTTAAGATAATATTTCCTTCCTTGGCCATCGACATCAAGTGAAATTATTTATCAGTATGCCAAATACACCCATAGAAGAAGAAAAAAAAACTAGTATATTTTCATACTCAAATGAGATCCATACATTGAATTCCTACATAGATAGGAAAAAACTCTCATAAGTGGCTATACAACATCAAATAGTACCCTAATCTAAAAATTTTTACCCAGTGAATTGTGTTTCATCAGTAATATTCCTCAAAATATTCAATTTGGCCACTAATATATTGTATAATACACTTTGATCTCCCACAAAATGGGATTCCATTAAGTTGAATCTAAAAGGTAATTTTGGAAAAAGATGTATTTTGTATATCAAATTCACTTCTTAGGTCCTCCATTAAAATAATATGCTTACCAATGGACCATTGTATACCATTAAGTACCTTATATTTATCCTTCATATTGAAAAATTCGATGTTCTCGAGTTCCACCCCAATTTATCTTATGGACACTCCATCATCCAAATGTTGTAAATGTTGTAGTGTATTTTTTAGTCGCTTTAGATTGAATTGTGAGTTGATTATAAATTTTATGATGATGAGGAGAGGCATTTGGTTCATTAGAAAAGAATCCTCATTATTTTTTTTCACAATAACCAATTTTTCTTGTCTATCAATGCTAGATTATGCATGTAGTTTATTAGTTCGGAATCCATTGATCAATATATTAGGATGAAGAATAGAAGTGAATCAACAACCAAGGGGTGTAATTGGAACCCCAAACATCATCATGCCAGCATAGCACCATTATTACTAGGAAACCCTAGGACTCTCCCATCCCCAGGAAACCATAGGATAAAACTCTCAACTATGAGAGAGATAAGGTTATAAATTTGTGTGCTTTTTTACTATTATATTCCTTAATTATTAATTGTTATCTATATCATTAAATAAATATTATTAATTATTATCCATATCATTAATTATTAATTATATTATTACTTATTATTATTTATATGATTGATTATTATTAATCAATGATTCATTGTTAATTACCTATTATTAATTATTCATATAATTAATTGTTGATTATCTAGACAATTATCAAATATATTTTCAATTATATTAATTATAGTATTAGTTATTATTATTTAAATTATTATTTGTTTCCTATATTAATCAATATATTTTAATTATAATATTTTCTATATGCTATTTTTTAAGCACTATTGTTAATAATATATTTTTATTTAATAGTATAAAAGTGAAACCTTAAATCTCAAATTGAAAATATTAAAAATATTTCAGTAATCGCTCCCTTGTAAAAGGGATCCCTTGGTCTGTGTTTTTTTAGTTATATTTTGAGATAACTTCAATTCTAGTATTTGAAAATAAATGAAAATTATTTTAAATATGTTTAAATGTTTAAAAATAATAAATTCAATTCAATTTTTTCTAATCTAGTATAAAAGCCTAAAATGATTTCATCCTTTTAGAAATTCTTTAATTTTAGTATAAACTCATTAAATGGTTTCAATATTTTATCAAACTTTTTTTTAGATTTATTGGACCATGATCAAAAAACAACAAAAAACATGTATTGGAATTTTGAAAATAACATTTTGTTATTATTTTACATTATTTTTCTCTCTCCTTAATTTGGTACAGCTTTCCATTTTCTCATATAGTTTGTAAATTATCACGTATTAATAAAATCACATGATGACTATATGATTCCATTTTGTTATGATTTTTATTAAAATAAGTTATTAGTTATTGGAAAACCATTGATAAAGTGGAACCTTTATTATTGGAAGACTTTTGGGGAGAGAGAACAACTAAAAACTACCCCCATTTAATTCATTCAAATTGGGTGGCTCCCTACCTTTATTTCCCCCAATTAATTTTGTAAAAGGAATTTTCTTAAGTAGATTCCAAAGGAGGGTGAGGGATTCCTATAAATGTGGATCCCCCCAATATTTTTCATCAATAAATTCTAGAGAAACACATCATATCCTGGTTTCATCATTCAGTGTGGTATTTTGTGAGGTGTTTATTTATTTATTCAATAGATAATATTTTTAGTGTTTTCTCCTTGTAATTCAAAGAGAGAATGTACCCATATTTTTCCATAGTTATATCCTTATATTTTCAAGTGGTTTTCCACCCCTATCATTTGGTGGTTCCTCAATGTTATGTCAGGTGTTCATTTTTTATTTCTCCATTTTTTCACTATATTTTTATCTCACAGTTCTTTCTGTAACAAAATGATAATTATTTTTTATCCCAATATGTGGAATAAATGTGTGTGTCCTTGACCAAGTAAATTTAAGACTTATGGAATGTCTAAATTGTTGCAAAATTCCAGATCAAAAGGTTCAATGGAAATAATTTTTCATTATGGAAATTGAACATGCAAGCAATTCTATGTAAAGATAATTTCTTATAGGAGATTGGAAAAAAACTGTAAAGTGTGATGGAGTAGAGGTGGAATTACATGGATGGTAATTCTATTAATAACATCCATTTGGTTTTCACAAATGGGGTCATATTAATCATTGCACAAAAAAAGGAAATGAATGAAATTTAGGCTCACTGACAAAGTTTTATGGGGAAAAATCACTCCAGAACAGAATTTTCTTGAAGTAAAAATTATACACTTCCCAAATGGTGGATTCATCATTGATAAATGCACATATAAACACCCAAAATATAGTATTTTCTAATCTTTCATCATTGGGATGAAAAATTGTGGGTATGGAAAGTGTGGAGATTCTATTCTTTTGTTTTCTAGATTAGTATGATCAACTTATCATCAACCTCACCAACAAAATCCTAATGGATATGTTTCTCTTAAATGAAAATGTATTTATGATTCTTAATGAATAAATTTAATTTAAGAACAAGGAATAAAGACAAAAAACATCACACCAATCGGATACTCTATCAACAGAAAGAGGAAAATGATGGAGCATAGTTCTAGTGGGATACAGAATCCTGAATGGTCTAAATCAAGGAGAAAGAAGAAAAATGTCATATGTTACCAATATAAAAAGAGGGGGTGTCATCAAAGACTATTTGAATAATATGTATTATCATAATGAATCTCAAGGAAATGTGGTGAATAATTATAGAAATGGAGACGTACTAATTAGTGAAGAATAAATTATTACTAAAGGTGGAAAACATATCGGTGATGCTTGGATTATTCACTCAAGAGAAACATCGCACATGAGGACTTAGTGAGAATGGTTTGATCAGTATGAAACTATCCCATAAGGACTATTGTACATGGGTAATGATCATACCATGAATATCAGTAGATTCAGAACCATCAAACTGAAGATTCATGATAATATAGTTTGAACCATTGAAGTAGTATTACATTTGAAGGGTCTCAAGAAGAAATTTTTTTTATTAGGATAATTTGATGATATCAAATGCATTAATCGCATACATAAAAGGATGATGAGGATTGTGAAGGGTTAACTTGTGGTGATGAATATGGATAATATCTCAAAGAACCTTTACATGATTATGGGTGAAATGTATAATTATTTGAAGATAGTTGTTGCATTAAATATCTCGATGTATGTTTTGATGAAGTTATGGCATCAGAAGATTGGTTATATTTATGAATGAGTCCTGAGGATTATATCTGATTGAAAGTTATTATACGGGATGCTTGGATTATTCACTTATGACTATTCTAGGAGATTTTAGGTGGTTCCAATCAAGTTTAAATTATATTTATTTGAAATATTAAAAACATTAAAAGTGAATAAGGAGCTTGAATCTGAAAATAAGATCAAGTGCTTGAGGACTAACTATGATGGAAAAAATATAAGTGGGGAGTTTGATTCTTTTTTTCAGTAGGAAACCATTAAGAGAAAATCCATTGTTTCAAACACTCCTCCGTATAATTCTATAGTAAAGTGGATAAATAGAACCCTATTGGACAAAATAAGGGTGATGTTTAAAACTGTAGGAGTTTCTAAGGCATTATAAAAAGAAGCAGTGAATACTACCTATTATGTGATCAATTGATCCCCTTTAGTGTAAATTGATATAACTATGCCAATGGAGATATGGAATACTAGACCAATTGACTATTCTCAGTTTCATACTTTTTAATGTACTGTATATACACTATTTAGTGGATAAAAATTTCAAAGTTGGACTCCAGATCAGCGGAATGTATCTTATAAGGATACGCTGATAGTGTGAAGGGGTTTCATTTGTGGGATCTCACTACCCCAAAACTTATCATTAGAAGAGATGTTATTTTTTTTAAATATAAGGTGAAAAGATCACCAACATGGCACTCATATTATTCCACTGGGATAAATGATTCATATTTCTTATTGATAGAGGATGAAGAACCTATAACATCCCGCCTTTTATCACATAAACTTTCATTACATTATACAAAACCGAGGATCTTTAAGGTTTAGTGTCTTGGAAACCAAGAACTTAATACATGACAACATAAAACATTCTTCTTAAACACTTGAAAGGCTTCTTCATTTGTTCATCCTATGTGCATTACAACATCTCATAACCTGGGAGCATACATCAAGGGAAAGGGTGAGCAGAAGGCCCAGTGCGGGTAAACAAGGAAAAAGTTTACTTGTGATATCAATAAAAACTTGAATAAAAACATAAAGACATGAGAAATATAAGTATAGGCATATAATAATGAAAAGAATTTGAAACATAACTTGAATATGTGGCTACAACATTTAACTTAGAAAATCATGAACATATAACCAAGGTAAACCCCAAGGTGTCATTTGAAATTACCAAGGTTATTCACCAAGGTATCATTAAAATTTTAATCTCTAGTGGTTACATCATTACCCAATGCATTGGAGCTATATCAGGGAGCACCCTTAAATTTGCCTTTATTATCATGTGAGACACATATATAATCATCAATAATTTCATAAATAACCCATATAGAATAAAATAAATGGGTTTCATTTCATAGTCATAACATTTTAAAAACTACTTTAAAGACGTGATCTTTATGTCACTTTAAACCCACAAAAAAAAAAGAAAGCGGGTCTCATGTATGTAAATCCTATAATTTAAAATAGAACATCTTGATATATATTTGAATACCCATGTATAATAAAGAGCTTTTAGTATTCACTAAATAAAATAAAATAATTTTAGAAAAAAGAGAGAGATATTTTGAGACGAAAATTCTACAGCATAACGGCTATGTTACAGGGTTTTAGAAAACATTGAAAAGAGAGGGGACATGGGTCACCCACTCATAGATGATCCAAAAAAATATTATAGGGACAGAATATAATGTATATAATAACATGGTAATGAAATTTGAATGACATACCATATGAAATGAAAAACATGGAAGGAAGAAAAAAATAAGATTTCTCTTATGAAAATTCGGCAGCCCAACGGCGTCACTTAAAACTTCAAAAATGAATTGACGAGATAAAATAGGGTCTCTAATCACATGAACATAAAAGATAAGTATGATAGATATAGATATCATACCCAAAAATAATAAAAAGGAACTTCAAAGACTTGACATGAAAGTAGAACTTTGAAAAATGAGAAGGGTGAAAGAATCCCTTAAAAATTCAGCAGTCTAACGACACCACTTAAACATTCGTCAAATGAATTGATCAGAGAAAGAGGGGGTATCTCATCATATGATCATAAAAATGAAATTAGTATGAATATAAAAGAACATCCCCAACATAAGAACATGGAGCTTTAAAAAAATGACATAAAAGAGAGTACTTGGAAAGAAAGAGAGTGGTAGGATCCCTTACCTTAAAACGTAACTCTTAAAACTCAAAGTTTGGGACCTTGAGGGATTGGGGGCACCTTGGGGGGACTCCTTTGGAAGTAAGGAGACCAGAACTTCTTTGAGGATGATTTTGGAGTTGAAATGATGAGATAATGTCTTGGTATTTATAGGGAAAGTGAGGGGACAAGGCGTTAATGGCTAAGGGACACCTCATTGGTGTTATTGGAAAAACCATGGGCTTTCCCATAGTCTATTACCATGGTATTGGACACTTGGGACACCTAATACCTTATCTTACTATTCACAAGTCGACCATAAATATTACATAATTATTACATCCTTAATGATGTCATTAAACACCCGAAACTCTAAACTGAAAATTAAATATTCACTGAAAAATCAAGTTTCTCAGAAAAAACCCAAAATTTCACCTTAACCAAATATCTATTCTATGATTTCAAAAATGAAATCCATTTTAAAAAAATATTTTTATAAATATTTTTAATTTAATTTTTAAATAAATACACTATTCACTGAAAATTCATTTTTTTCAGAAAAATCCCCAAAAATTACCTTAACATAATATCGATGCTCTGAGTTCAAAAATGAACCCCATTTTATAAAAATAATTTTCAAAATATTTTTAATTTAATTTTTATTTCAAAAACACTATTCACCTAAATAAAATAATACTTGACTAATAATTTCTGAAATAGTTATTTACCTATTTTATTAAATCACATTACTTAATCAAGGTGCCTATATTATATTAATACTTTCTTTAAGTGAGATTACTAATCAATTTGGTCACATTACTAATCCTAAGCGTAAAATCACTATTCATAATTTACTATTCATCAAAAAATAAGTTGATCTCATTAGACTCTAAATTTCCTACTGAACATATTTGTAGAAGACCATGTTTTGAAAATAATTACACATCATTAATTATTTAAGGTTTACATAAATATTTTAAAATATACTTTTTTTCAAAATTCATCAATAAAATACATCCTATATTCATTCGAACATTTGAAAACTCACAAACTTCACCATAAGAAGAAAAAAAAATTTATTTATAACAAAGGATTACACAAAGTATCTATGGTCTTGTTACATATCCCCTTATCACACCAGTATAGGACCTAAGAGTAAGGTGTGCTAGGGTGATAGAATCTTAGGGCGGCTCGGCCAACATTTCCTGAGTAGTGATTTCTACCAGCTTGAACGTCTCGCGAAGGCGATTCCATTCTAACTTCACACGATGAATTTTGGCTTGGGTTTGGTCCAGAGCAAAGCCCAGCGGTGCTACCTCCTTCCCAAGTTCTGTTAGATGGGCTTCGATTAGCCCAAGACCATGGGATGAGGCCATCGAATCTTCTTTCTATATTAATTAACCAAGATCACTTGTATTTAGAGATAATAGTCACAACATTTGGTTTCCAATGGTCATACTGACTAACGGTCATATAATAGTCAAAACCCAATAGTCTCATTTTAATTATACTCATTTTATTAAATGAAAAAGGTTTGTTGAGTATGAAATAAAATAACACAAAAAATTAGGAAACAAGTTTTATTCGAAATTTAGGGTCGTTACAGAACCATATTATTTTGTGGGGGTGACCAAGATTTTGGATGTATCTTCATGGGTGGAGGTGATGTGGGAGGAACATGAATCCTAGCTCAAGAACAAGACATGGGATATTATTCCATTACCTCATGGAAGGAAGGCCATTGGGAAAAAATGGGTCTATATGATCAAGGGGATGAAACAAAATAAGTGGAATGATATCTTGTGAGATTGGTGGTTGAAGGATACATTCAAAAGAAAGGTATTCATTTCAATGAAAAAAATATTCTATTGTTATACCAATGACTACTCATGTAGTTTTGGCGATATGTGATACATACAATCTTCATCTAGACTAGCTAGAAGTGAAAATATTTTTTCTCCATTGGGATCTTGATGAAGAAATCTATATTCTCTAACCAGAAGGTTTTATCAAATAAGTTAAAGAAAACTTGTTTTACATGTTGAAAAAATATCTCTAGGGTATCATACATGCACTAAGGTGATGGTATAAGAGATTTTATTCCAATATATTAATCCTTGGATAAAATAGACTTAATTCAGATCCTTTTTCATATTTCAAGAACCTAGACGGTAATAATTTTATCATTCTATTATTTTATGTGGATGACATGTAGGTTGTAGGCCCCAACAATGATAAAATCTGAGAGAATAAGGCACAGTTGAATAGGGAGTTTTATATTCAAAACTGTTTCCCTCGGAATCCGGGGATGACAGCCTTGATGGGAGGTTCAAACATTCAGATCGGTTTCTAACGGGTTTCTTCATAGAAGCGGAAACATCCAATGATTCCATGTCCATTCGGACCTACTTTCCAAAGGTATGTGCTCATTAGTTTGTGGACTGATGAGGCTTATTAATTTTCATTGGTAGAGAGGATGGGAGGTCAGACTCATCACACCTTTTTGAGGGGAATTATTGTCTACTACGGGACTCTCTTTGTAGATTTAAGTTATGTTCGTGAATTCTTATTACATTGCCAAGTATAAAATGAGATTTCCTTCAGATCTGACAATCAATGATTAAATATGTAGAAAATTTAGAGAATATTTTGTATGTATTCTAGGTTCTTCATCGACAGAGAATCATCTGTATTTATTAGAGATTCTTGGTCAATGGTACCCTTTGACACATTTATACAGAAGTCTCTTGGTCATTACGATGACCATGATGGTTTTAAAGCCACTCAGTGGGTCATTTGAAGTTTATTGTCATTCAGAAGGACATGGATTATTTTAGAGTTGGGATCGAACACGTAGACGGGCTACCTACGTATCCTTTGTTTAAAAAATGAATCATAACCCACGTATTTTGAGTAAGGGAGTATTATGTTTTTAATTGATGGCTCAAAGAAGAATGTCACAATTACCTTTACACTCTAAACTTACATGATTCATGCTTAGTGTAAGAAAAAAGAGGTATTGGTAAAAAAATAGACAATTGTGCCATGAAAGATGCAATCATAAGAAATAATGTGGGGCTTATGTATGTATGACTGCCTAGATAAATGAAGGTTTAGGATTTACTTTAGAGAAGAAATACAAGAACAGGGTCCATAAAGGTATATGTGCTTCATGGAGATTTTGAATATTCTAACTTGGGGCTTACTCCTAAAAAGGAGGCCCAAATTAGGAGAAGACTTATGATTGGTTTTTACTCCTAAAAAGGAATCCCAGATCAAAGGTAAATTAGGACTGGTTAAGAGGATTATGACTGGGGCTTATTCCTGAAAAGGAGGCCCAGGTTAAGGGATTATGACTGGGACTTACTCTTGAAAAGGAGGCCCGGGTTATGGATTAAGGATTGGGGCTTACTACTAAGGAGGATGCCCAAAAATTCAGGGACTTGGGGCTTACTCCTAAAGAGGATGCCCCAATTTTGGAACCTTAAGAATTGGGGTTTACTCCTAAGGAAGATGCCCATATTTGAGACTGGGGCATACTCTTGAAAAGGAATCCCAGGTTAGGGGATCTGGGGCTTACTCCTAAGAGGATGCCCATATTTGAGACTGGGGCTTACTCCTGAAAAGGAAGCCTAGGTTAGGGGATCTGGGGCTTACTCCTAAGAGGATGCCCAAATTAGAGGACTTATGACCGGGGATTATTCCAGAAAAGGAGAAATGGGCAAGAAATGCACCCAAAAATTCAGGGGCGCGCAAGTCCTGGCAGGTGCGTAGGTACTGCGTGGGCGCGCAAGTCCTGGTCGCGTAGGTCCTAGTCGTGCAGATATGCATGCGCGACACATGGTGTACTTGCGCGACGGTTAACCAGCAGGGTAATACTTGAGCGACTCTTCATTAAATCCTTTAGAATCCTCTTGAGGTTCTTCCAGAATAAGGGCGCGCAAGATTTATTTAATGAGTAAGGCGGCGCACAAGTGTGGTCCTTTTTCCTTAATGGCTGGCCACTCAGGCACGCAAGTGTTGATGATTTTCAACACTTAGGCCTTCCTCCCCCTCTTTAAGATCTTCCGTTCTAGGTAAGAAATTACCTTATAAGTGTTTCAGAATCATTGAGAAGAGACTTGGGCGCTGGGAGCTCAAATTTGAGTTTCTAGAAAAAAAATCCTCCTCAAATGGGGGGCCCACAGGGTCTATTTATAGGCAGGAGAAGACCTCGGGCGGTTACCAGGCGGTTATCACTTAGGTCGCGCAAGTCAGTTGCGCGACCATAAGGCGTCACGCAGGTGGACATGCGCGACAGTGATAGAACTTGCGCGGCACAGGTGCTTTTGTTCCCTTGTTCATACCTTTGTCGATTTTTGATATTTTCTTCAAAGGTTGAATCACTTTGAGCTCAAATATTCCCCTTTTCTGATCTTTAGATTCTGTGACAAAAGGAGCGTCAACAAAAGTCCCCCCTCAGAGTTGGATCCGAAATAAATGAGGATTTGACTCTGAGGAAATCGAAGACATCCAAAGGAAAGGTGGCACGCAAGTCTTGATGGCGCAGAGGGCAGCGTGCAAGTGCGCATCGCGCTGGGATATGGCCCTTGATCGTGCAGGGTACAACGCGCAGGGTCCCGACCACGTCTATAAATAGAGGGCCTCACTTCCGTACAAGCACCTGGATTTCCGGACTTCATACCTTCGAGCTCTCGCCGTGCAGGTCACCTTATCCACACAGGTTGCTCTGTTTTCTAGTGTTTTCCTTGATGTTGCGCTATTGTAAAGGTATTTGTACTTGCGCGGTTTATACTTGCGCGTCAAAAACTAGCGCGGCACACGAACACTTGTGTGTCATGTTTAGACTTGTGCGCCTTAATGCCTTATCCATTTTTTCGAATTCTTTCACAAATTTTATGAAAAATAAACCCATTTAAGAGTTTAATTTATTCAACTTTTGTGTAGATTCAATGGATCCTAAGGGAATTAAAATGTCTGATGAACTGGTTAGCAGGCGGATTGTTGACATGATGAACATCATTGGCCATGATTACTATGATATCTACGATAGCACTCTCCCAGATTTGGCTAAGTACTTAAATAAATATCATCTTAATTTCTCACAGAGCATCTACCTGCCTCTATATGGTCATGGTCATCTACAAGGAGTCAATGTTCTAGATGCAAAGAACTATACACCTGAAATGCAGTTGCGCTGCTACTCCTTCATTTCGGTTATGTTGTGCATTAAGAGCAACAAAAATGGTGTGGACTTTCAAATTATTACTCCATGTCATTTCCTTGCAGATATGAAAATGGAAAACTCATGGGCTGAAATTTTTTCCACTGTCGGTTGGTGGAGAGAAGACCAACATGGTATTAGGGCAATATCTGAAAATATTACTCTCTCCAAATGGCTCTTTACTTCCAATGCTCCATTCTCGAATCCATGTATCCATTTTCCAAGTCTCTTGGATAGAAACAGAGTCACTGTTTGATCAGCAGAAAATTTCCTCAAACCACACTCAAGAACATCCTTTTACAATTGTTCTAAGAAGAGCTGGTATCACTGCATCTCTTATTGTATCCAGTTGAATGAATGAATTCTAGGTGGTTGCTGATGAAGCTCTGGATTCCGTAAATCAAATGAAGTGTTATGTTGAAAGCCTCTTGTAATTCTTGAAAAAGAGAAGAGACTCTAGTCTGTGGATGTCCTTCTAACTCTTATGTATCAATGAAAAACACTTTCACCTTCACTCATTTGTACCTGCATTCTATTTTACTACATGCTTTAGATTTTACCTAAGCCAATGGGCCAAGTAAGCATAGTTTGATTTTTACTAGAATTAAGGTAAATAACCCTACAAACTTCAAACCTTTTAATTGCTCAATGTTACCTAAATCATACAAAAATGTATGTTTAGTGAGCTGGGAACTTGACTTTTATTCAGATTTCCCCTATCTTTTGTGGGAAGTTTAAAGTCATGCATGTCGGACATACAAAGGATAATGTTTAAGGTCGAAATAGCTTTGACCGAAATGGATTAGAATTGACTCAATTCCTTGAAAACTCATCTGAAAACATAGTACCATACTCATGTATGAGGGAAAATATGTAAGCTATGACTTAAGAATATTTGAATCTAAGGAATGGTATGAAAAAGAGCTAAAAGGCATTAGAATAAGTAGTTCCCAAGAATGAAGTTTCCATTATTTAACAAACCCGTTAGGGGGATGAATTATGCAGGGCCACCTAAGGGAATTGGCTGTATTGTTAAATAAAATAGTATCTCTTGGCTAACAAGTCTGTTATGTAGACTGTTTATGCAAGGCCACGTATGGGCACGTGCTGCATAGTCAGGCAAAAGAACTCTCAGAAATTTACTTTCTTAGTGTTAAAAGCCAGTGAAAGTTTATGGAGATTCAAATCTTCCAAAGTATAGAGTTTTCCGTATGGAAGGAGGTACTTGAATATGGAGAAGATATTTCCAAACAAGATTATCGAAGAACTGGATGAATATCACTCCTACAAAGGTCTGACCCAAACGTAGGGAAGAATAATATAAACCACAGACTTGAATACTTTCATATCATGAAAAAGGATATGGGAAAAATATGTTAAGGATGGATATTTTTTTGGATCCCTGCATACTGTTATTTAAGACAAATAAGGACAAAATAGGCATTCTTCCCAAGAATGAAGTTACCACTATCTGACAAACCCGTTAGGGGGTTGAATTATGCAGGGCCACCTAAGGGCATTGGCTGCATAGTCAAATAATAGTATCTTTTGGCTAACAAGTCTGTTATATAGACTTTTTATGCAAGGCCGCCTATGGGCACGTGCTGCATAGTCAGGAAAAATAACTCTCAGTAGTTTGACATTTTGTGACTAGAATTCATGAAAAGGGTTATGAGGATCTGGAAATATTTAAGGTTGGGATTATGACACATAAAGATGGGTATTTTTCAATGTATACAGAGATACACAGATCAATGATAACCATAATCATGTTGTGGCTGGGTCCTGAATTGAAATTTTGGACTTCACTTTGTATACCATAAGGATGATAATCAATCCATACGTAGTTCTTAAACTACAGTTTAACGTCGTGTGGGAAAGAAGGATTATAGATCTTAGTTTAGGGTCATAGAGCTTGGACCATTGTAAGAAATACACAGTGTGTGTTTTCATGGGGAATTTTCAACCAAGGGACTGAAAGTGGAATTTGGGGTTAGGCCCAAAGACTTGGGGCTGGATTCGAGGGACACTCGAACGTTCCTACATATCCTATAAGGATGGGAATCAAGACCATGTAGTTCTAGAAATTCCCTTTGTACAAATTTAGTTCATACATATAAAGGGTGAAAGGGGAATTTAGTACAATGATGGTTTTACCCATGATAAAAGGTTTGGGCACTGCCATGTATGCATGTAGTCTTTGAGATGAAACATGATTGAAAAAAATCAATGTAAATAATGGTTCCCTCTCAGGTGAGGGTATCAAAGAATATTGTAGTTTATTGTCATACTGGACAAAAGTGTTGTATAATTTAACGTCGTATAACAAGGACGAATGTGAACCAATGTAAAGATATTGATTCTAGGGGTGGTTCCACGAATCAACATTGTATGAGATGGAGGTGAACCGATGTGAAGAGATTGGTTTTGGGCTTGAACCTTGGGAGGTTGCCTACATACCCAGCCTAGAAGGCAAGGATCAAATTCCGTGTTGTTAAATTAAAGAATTAATTAATGATCAAGTCATTCTTGGGGACAATGACATAATAAAAAAATGATGTTAGGACTTACACATGGTTAGCGGCCCAGAGAGTGTTATGGTTGAGGTTTGCTCTACGCTCACGTGAGTCATACTCGGTGTGAGAAACAAGAGGTAACATCAACCTTAACGATTCATAGTTTAATGTCATGTATGACATATAAAGGGACTATGCCGATTAAAGTCTTGCAATTAAGACTATTGGTGCTGCACAGTTTAGTGTCATGTATCCGGGACAAAATACAGTTTAATGTCATGTAGGACGTATCATGAACTTTCTGTACAGTTTAGCATCATGTAGTTAGGACGATGGGGAAAATAGAGTTTAACGTCATGTTGGATGAAAGGGGGGGACTGTGCAGTTTAATGTCATGCAGTGAGGACAAAAGAGTGCACCATTTTGACGTCATGTTGGACGCATTGGGGATGTTTTCCACAGTTTAACGTCATGTTGGACGAAAAAGGGACGATACAGTTTAGCGTCATGTTGGAAGAAAGTGCGAATAGTTTAAGTTCATATGCATAGATCGTGGATGGTGCAGTTTAATGTCATGTTGGATGGTGGTGTAGTTTAAGGTCATACAGGACCTTTGATGATTATGTATTTTAACTTCTTTTCGGACATAAGGGAATTTTATACAGTTTAGTGTCATGTCATTAGGACGTCACAATTTAACATCTTGCTGGACGTAAGGGACTTGCAAACAGTTTAGGGTCATATGCATGGACTGTTGATGATGCAGTTTAAGGTCATACAGGACCTAGTTGCAGTTTTTAAGGTCATACTGGACCATTTAGGGAACTTTTTTCACAGTTTAACGTCGTGTGGGACGAGGTTGCAGTTTAAGGTCATACTGGACCATTGCTATATAGTTTTAACTTCATATAACAAGGACTAACTGGTGACGCACAGTTTAGTGTCAGGTTGCAGGGACATAATACAGACTTTGTAGTTTATACAAACTACTTCTTCAAAAATCTGGCATTGGTTGGAGTAGTGATGAGTTCTCCATCCATTTAGATTAATGAATAAGCCATTGGAGTAGACCCTATGTATTGAATAAGGTCCTTCCCATTTTGGCTCAAGCTTGGGAGGTTTCTTTCCTGGTATCATTGGAGTTCTGATAACTAATACCAATTCTCCCTGAGTGAATGAACGAAGACAAACTTTTTTGTTAAAATCTCATGTTATTCGATTCTGATAGACTTCCAAGTGGTGAAAAGTGCACAATATTATCTCATCTAACCGTTCCAATTCATTCAATCTCTTTTGATATTGTTCATCTGTAGATTATTGATCAAAAATGGCAACTCTGAGAGAGGGTAGTTTAACTTCAATGGGCAAGATGGCTTCTGTTCCATATACCAATGAATATGAAGTTGACCGAGTTGTAGTGTGGGTGGTAGTCCAATAAGCCCATAAAGCATGAAAGTGTTTATCAGGCCATGACCTCTTATCTTTATCCACCATCTTTTTCAGTATATTTGAAATAGTATTGTTAAAGGATTTTATCTGGTCGTTGGCCGCTGCATGATATCGAGATGAATGGTTGGATTTGATGTTGTATTCTTGATACAACTTCTTCATCTCAGATGAACAGAAATTGGTGCCATTGTCCGTCAATGTGGTATGAGGGACACCAAATCTCGTAATTATGTTATACTTGATGAAGCTAAAAATTCATTTAGAACTGACTTCCTTGATAGGTATTTCCTCTTCCCATTTGGAAAAGAAGTCGGTAGCAGTAAGAATATACTTAAACTGCTTAGCCGTAGCCGAAGGGTAAGTTCCCACCACATCCATTCCCCATGTAGAAAATGGCCATGAGTATTTAGCTGTATGAAGCAACTCTGGAGGCTGATGAATGAAGTTGGCATGTACTTGGCATGAATGACACTTCTTTGTGAAATCGACGCAATCTCGTATCATTCAAGGCCAAAAGTATCCAAGCCTTCAAACCTGATCAGATAGTCTATGTTTAGACTGGTGGGCACCACAGACTCTTGCGTGCACTTCTTTCTTGACGGCCATTGTCTCTTCACCATCAATGAATCTGAAGAGAACTCCATCAAAACCACGTTTGTAGAGAACTTTCTCTAGGTGATCTGGGCTATCATAAAGAGTAAAATTGACCACACGTCGCCGGATTTGTTCTTTCTCGGCTCTATCAGGTGTAAGTGTTCCATTTTGAAGGTATTACCTGATAGGTGACCTCCATCTTGTAGTATGACCATACGGTTCAGGAATGGGACTAATTTCATTAATTTCCTCTGTTCTGATTCAAATATAAGGTGAAATTGCACGACGGTGGGTAATAATGATGGTTGTCTCATCCAGATTTGGATCTGCCAGAGTTGTGGCTATATTAGCCAGTGCATCAGCTTGAGCATTTTTTGATCTTGGGACATAAGAAAATGTCTGTTCCAAAGGTAATTCCTCCATTAACTCTATGACATAATCATACAAAGGGATTAGTTCTTCTTTTCTGATGGCATAATCCTCATTGACTTGTTTGATTACCAGGTCTGAATCACCCTTCACCTTTAAGTGATTCACTTGTGCTTGAAGCGCTAATTCCAAGCCTTTGATAAGAGCTTGGTATTCGGCTTCATTATTGGTACGACCTTCCTAAAATAAGAAGTAATAAGGTAACACTCCCTTTTCTGGAGAAATGAGTACAATTCCTAAGCCAACTTTGTTGAATTTAGGATTTTCCATTTTCTTCTCTGTTGGACTTCTATAAGCACCATCAAAATACATTTCCCATGCATGAGGAATTTCTTGAATAGAGAATACTTCCTCATTAGGGAGTTCAATATTTGAAGATGTGTCTTCCACTGAAGGGTGTTTAGCCATGAAATCATCCAGAGATTGGACTTTTATCACCTTTTGAGACACATACTGAATGTCGAATTGCTGCAAAATAACTGCCCACCTTGCTAGACGTCCTGTAAGCATTGGATGACTAAGGATGAATTTGAGCGGGTTATTGCGAGATACCAATTGGACCTCGTGATGTTGCAGGTAATGTCTCAACTTCTGAACTGCAAAGATTAATGCCAGGCAACACTTCTCAATACTTGAATACCGGGTTTCTGCTTCAAGCATAGTTCGACTGAGATAGTAGAGCCTATTTTCACTCCCATCATCATTCTTTTGAGCAATAAAGGCACCCAATTATCGCTCTAGATCTATCACATAGAGGATAAGTGGTCTTCCTTCAACAGGTGGCATGAGTACCGGTGGAATCAAGAGGTATTTCTTGAGAATATTGAATTCTTTTTGACATTCTTTAGTCCACTGGTAAGTGACTCCCTTCTTCATCAATTTGGTAAAGGGTAAACTTTTTCCTGCCAAATTGGCGATGAAACGCCGAATATAGGCTAAGTGTCCTTGAATTCCTCTTAATTCTTTCAAATTTTTAGGAGGTGACATACCAAGGATTTACTTGGTCTTCTCAGGATCGACTTCAATACCACGATGGCGTACAACAAAGCTGAGAAATTTTCCTGTGGTTACCCCAAAAGCACATTTTAAGGGGTTCATCTTCAAATTATGTTGTCGAAGTTTGCAGAATATGACTTCCAAATCAGCCAAGTGATTAGAACTTTGTTTGGATTTAACCAATAAATCATCTACATAGCATTCAACAAATTTCCCTAATAAGGGTTTGAAGATATGATGCATGGCGTGCTGATATGTTGCACCTGCATTCTTTAAGCCAAAGGGCATTACCCGGTAAAAAACACACCCTGAGGGGCTCTGAAAGCTGTGAATTCCCCATCTTTTGGGGACATTCGGATCTGATTATATCCAGAATATCCATCCATAAAGGAAAGTGCTTCATAGCCAGCTGTTGCATCAATTAGAAGTTCTGTAATCGGAACTGGGAAATCATCCTTAGGACAATGCCGATTAAGATCTCTGAAATCGATGAAAACTCTAATTTGTCCGTTCTTATTCTTTACAGGGACAATATTAGCCAACCACTTCAGATACTGAACTTCTCTGACGAAGTTAGATTTGATAATCTTATCCACTTCAGCATCAATTTTAGAAGCATAAGTTGGGTGTGTTCTTCTCGCGGCTTGCTTAAATCCTCGATGTTCTTCTAGTAAAGCCAAATGATGAGTAGCAACATCAGGATCAAGCCTGGGAATTTCTATATAGTTCCAAGCAAAAGTATCTCAATTTCACTTTATAAAAGAAATATACATCTCTTTCTCTTCAAGGGTCATGGCCGCACAGATTAAAGTGGGGTGTGGATCTTCCTTTGTTCCCATATTTATTTCTCTGAGTTCATCCATAGTGGTAGAGATACCCTCTTCCAATGCTGGGGGAGCATCTCTGAAATCTTCCTCTTCTTCTTCATCATGTGTTATTTCTTCCGTTTCTACTTGCATAGTAGATGACAAAGAAAAATTTTCATGATCAGAAGAGATGTCAAAATTTTCACATTTTGAAGAAGAAGCTTCCATTTCCAACCCGATTAATGATGAAGGGTCTTCTTTGGGTAATAAAGAGGAAATTATGGATTGAGAATCGACATCATTGTTCACCTTTGATGTTGCTATAACTTCTTCTGGCCTAATTGGCAAAGCATAGACTTGTTGGATTTTAGTATATGAAATGAAGACGTCACCATTTGTGCATTCATCACTGTTTGGTAGATTACCAATTTCTCCCATGTTGTCTGGCTCGATTGTCGTAATTGACATTATGGATCTTTCCATAGGATTATTTTTATTTGGGTCTATCTTGTCAATTAGACTGATAGGAAACACATAATATGTACTCACATGTGTAAATGGATTTACTGGAATTTTTTCCAAACCATATGGAGCATTAACTTGGTAATCTCCTTTGTTATGGATTTCTCCCTTTGCTTCATGTGATAGAATTATGCATCAATGTATTGAGACTCACATGTCTTGAACGAGGCCTTATCACCATACAAAATCCCAACTTGACCATCGAAACAATATTTGAGACATTGATGGTATGAATAAGGGATAGTCGCATGTTGATGTAACCAGGGTCTTCCAAGAAAAATGTTGAAGGATGAGTCTTGATCAACAACCATGAAATCTGAATTGGATACAAGATCTCCAAACTGAGTTATGAGTGTAACTTCACCTAGTGGTTCTTGTTCATTTTTTTCATATCCCTGTAGCATCATAGTGGAGGGAGATAAATTAGATTCCGTGAGGCCCAATCAACTAAGAGTACGAATGGGCATGAGGTTGAATCCTGAACCATTGTCAATGAAAACTCTTCGAACATCCACGCCATTGACTTTTCCAGACAAGTAAAATGGTCTAATATGTCCATGCACAACATCATCTTAATCTTCATCAGTAAAGGATATTATTGCATGGCATTCTGCAGGATTATTCTCTATGTGATAGACTTCAGCTGCAGCAATTTCAGTTTTAAACTCCTGAGGACTTGACAAAGCCTCGATGAGTTCTTCCCAAAGATCTTTTGACAGATTCAAAGCATCCAGAATTGATAACTTGGCTAGTACTTGGGCCAAGTGTTTTAATATATCATACTTTTGATCCAGAGGTCTACGTTTCCAAATAGTAATATGTGGTTTAGCAGGTACCTTGGAAGAAGATGCTTTGGAAGTTGATGCATCTTGTATAGGAGTTGGCAATATTCCTGGTTTTGGAAGATTAGACCGATTAGATTCATTTACTTGCTAAGAGGAAGAAGATGGAACCTTAAACCAGTCTTCCAAAATAACTGTGCCAGGACTGAATTTTCTATTGGTAGAAGAACTTTCTTGTTCTTGCTGAGCTCGCTGAAGGGCTCTACCACGAGTTTCTGCTGAGTACACAGTTCTAGTAGGGGTAGAATTGGAATAGTGTCTTCTGAAAGATCCACGTCTTCCCCTATATCCTGATCCCCTGGAACTTCCTCTAATTCCTTTGTTTGATACAGGGAATTCAGGCTCATCAAAATTGAAACTGTGACTAGCATATGGATCTGTTAATTGAATTATATTAACAGAACTGAAGATTAACTCTTCATCTGATGAAGACTCTACCTGATTAGCCTATTTAGGATTTTCCGTTTGGTGGGACGGTGCCCGTGGCTTTGAAGTAGATGGCATGAATTCCACCAAAGTCAAAGACAACTTAGGCTTTGACACATACTCATCTTCTTCTGATACTTTTTCTTTATTTGAATCATGCCGTTTCTTTGAGGACTTTCCCTCTGACGAAGAGGGTTTTGCCGCAACATTCATGGAAGAAGACACATTGGTTTCCTTAATTGTGTTCGCAAAATAGTATGAGTTCGATTGATTGTCCTTCTGACCATCCAATCATCATACTTTTGTGTATTTTTTCTTTTGACTTCCTGCCATTCATCTTCCTCCTATGGAATTGTAGCAGTGGCACATGCTACCTGGGATGAGGAGCCTTTCAATGTGACCTGTCCTGAGTCGACCATCTTTTGTAGGAGGTATTTGAAGAAAAAACACTCCTGGATGGTATTCCCCAACATTTGATGAAAAGGGAAATAATTAGGACGATCTTCATCTCCTTTCTTGTTTGGCCTCTTGGGTATTGGAAATTGAACCAAATTGTTTTCCAGAGCCGAAATGAAATAACCAGGAACTTGTTCATTTAGGAAAGAGTATGTTTTGCTCTTCAAATCCTCAAATTGTTTTGGTCTTTGATCTTTTTGATCGTCTGGATGAAAAGGCCTTTGTTGTTGGTGCTCAGAAGGTGGAGCCCTTCGAGAAGATGAAGGTTTTGAGGTAGAAATAGGTATAGGTGCTTGTTTAAGCATAACTGTAGCAGTTTCTACTTTACCCATTCTCCTTCCTAGAGCTGATGGAATTATACGAGATTTAGCCTTAGCTTGTATAAGGTAATCTTCAATCTGCTGAGCGATTGAAGTAATGTCTCAAAACCCTCCTGTGTATTTCACAGGGATTAATGGCGTGCGTAATTCTTCACACAGATTTGGCACACAGATTGGCAACAATTCTTCTTGAGGGAGTCCTAAACTCAAGGAATATTTTAATACCATCCATCAAGCAATGAAATCATAGACCCTTTCCTTCTCCCTTTTCTTACAGTTTGTAAGATCGAAAACTGTTGTCTTTGGCAAAGTTGAGCTAAATTGAAGGAGGAATTTTTTTGCGAAGATCCACCTATCCGGTAATTGACCAGGATTGCAAGCTTGTATACCAAACAAAAGTTGGTCCTTGCAAGGTTCGCATGAAGCATCTGAGTTTCACTGCTTCTTGTTGCTCCAGAGTTCCCATCATAGGATCGCAAAAAGACACGTAATGCGTCAAATGTTGTTCTGGATCGCCTGATCCATTGAAAATAGGGAATACAGGGTTCCCAAAACTGGATGGAGGAGAAATTGAATCTACCCATTCAGGGTAAACTTTCTTTTCTGGTTGAACTTGCACACGCTTCCCTTCCATAGTTTCTAACAGAGCTATTAATGACTAAATATTAGTTATTAAATTTTGAGAAACATCTGGTTGAACTTGGACTTGGGTAGGTGCAATGACTGGAGCTTGGACAGATGTGGCGATTAGCGCTGCAACTGATGGTAGCACTGCCAACTGTTGTTGCACTTGACCCGTAGGATTAGACTTGTGAGGGTGTACTGATAGAGGAGGATATTATTGATCCATCTCAGTAGCTGCAACAAATTGCTTTGGCTGACTGACTCCAGCATGCTTAAGAAGAAGAATACTCTGAAGTAGTTCTGCATTCAACCTTCTTAATTCCTTCATTTATTCCTCCTGTTGTGCAAACCTCTGCTCTAGTGAGAGCGATTGACCTTCTCTAGAGGAAGGATATGTAACCTAGTTCTTTCCCCTCCCTTTGTTGGATCCTTTTCAGAGAGGGGGAAGTGGGTTACTCGAAGGATTACTTAAGTTCTGAATAATCCTTTGACTTCATGTACGCAGAGCTTCTTCATTTGTGTCGGTGCATACATCTTCTTGAGCAGGAACCTCTTCATCTGAGTCCCCTGAGTGAGCCTCATCTGGTGGATCAGCAGCAACGACATTGATGACATTAATTGATGCATAACTCATTGCATCCCTTCTATCAGCATTTCTATGATATTGTCTTCTTCCATGTCCTTGATGAGACATTGCCTTTTTTTGATTCAATCCCTCAGGAATTTCTTGATGAACCGTGATTTGGAGGGAATCTCCTGATAAGTTGGCTCTTCGTTCCTCTTGAGGTTTCTTCCCCAATCGAGAAAAGACCGGCTTTCTCTGAGGAGGGGATTGATGATTTGAAAAAGTCCCCAGTCCAGTGGACTGGGGCTGTTCATGTTGTCCTCGCTCAACTCCTTGGAACCTATTTGTTGATTCCGAGTGTTGGTTTAAAAGATTCCCCAGTTTAGCGAGATGGGGTGGTTCTTGACATGCTATGTCTGAGACTTTCTTGAATGTCCTCCTGATCATGCAAACCTTAGTCTGGAAATTAGCTGGATGCATTAATCTGTATCTGCTTTTATCACCCGGTTCAAAAGACCATTGGATGATTCTTGATACTTTTGTCATTTGGTGACATGCTTGCTCCAAACGAGAGGCATGTTCAAATATTCTCATTTTCTTGATGAAAGAGTAATTAAAATACTTGTTCTATGTATTCTTGATTTTGAGAGGAACTAGTTGAAGCCTATTCTTGGTAAAGCTTTTGATTACAAACAAATTCCATTGACAGTGGCCAGCCATGGGCAATAACATTGCATGAGACCATTTTCGGCGGGCTTTGCTGACTGGAGAGCACCGTGAAATGCAGTGCTCCATGAACACACCATCCTCTGACACGAATACCAGATGGGGCATTGGCAATTAACTGATGCAATCTTCTTAGTGCGCCAAAGCATGAACGTTGAAGGGCTCTCTGCTGCTTTTCAGCCTTTGGACATCAAGAGACTGATAGAGACACCAAATCAATCTGACGTTGTAACCCTTCTATTATCTTAATATGATTTTCATATTCATCATAAGATAATACTTTATTTTTCAACTGACAAAGAGTTTTCCATATGTTGAGATGAATATCATGAATTTCATCTTCCGTCAACATTTCTGGAATATTATACTGAGAGTCAGCCAGAGGCCAAAACATAACTGGCACCTCACCTTTCGCCAGTTGTTTTCTAATGTTCAATGTTTCCTCTTTATCATTTGATGAAGATTATTCTACCTGATTTGACCAGAGTTGGTGTTTCTTTATTGCTTCATTGGATTCAACAGTATTGGTAGAGAAATCATTGATCAAACTAGAAGATTCATGACTTAGGGGTGGTTCGGAGAATGACCTACACCCTGGGCTATCTTATGATTGATAAATTATTTCACCTGCTAGTGATGAAGCTTCAGACATGACTGTTTTTTCATTTGCAAGTGCCTCAAGATAAGAGGGATTTCTCGGCACTACATTGTCCACTAGAGCATTTTCCGGGAAATGTGCATCACTACTGCGGAGAGGAATTTCACAGAAAATTCATCATCATGGGGAGGACCACCATAATGGGTTATAGCAAAAGATGAGATCTCTTGATCCTTGGTCTTATGACCACACAGAGGGTTCCTGTGGATCTCATCTGAAGATGAAACTTCAAGATCGACCGAATTGTCATGAAGCAAGCTTTCGTGAGGAAGTGTCTGTTGAAGACCTTCGGAATTAATGTTCCCTCTATTGGGAACTGAGGGAGTAGAATCTTGAATTACAAAAGATAATTTTCTGAGGGCTTCAACAACTCCAGCATCGAGAAAGGCCTTGTTACAGATTGTCACTTGATCTCTTGACTGTACAGGGCATGTCTTTTTCTTAGACGCCTTCTTACTCACCTTGGAAACCAATTGTTGATGAAAGTGGCTACTCTGAGTAGGTGTATGTGACTGATCAGGAAAGATGGCCAGGTTAGGCTGACGATCTCCTCTCAAATCAGGTGTATGTGCCTAACTTGGTTGTCCGTATGATATGGGGGAGTATGCCCCACAACCCTCTTGGACTGGAACAGATGTGTGTGTCTGTTCTGGAGTGAATTGTTGATGTATCACTCCACTAGTAGGGATAGATTTATTTGTCTTTCCCTGAGATGCCGCTGAAGTTGTTATAATATCCTGGCAGGCATCCAGAATATGAGCAGGGATTTGCTTCTGCTCTTTCACCATTGATAGAATATGCTTGGTGACTTCAGCTGCCGGAACGGGAATATATGTCCATTCCGGTCTTAGAGCAGGTGTATGTGTCGGCTCCTGTCATCCTTTTCCTGTCAGTGAATCCTGACAGTACTCAAGTTTCGGGGCAGATAGTTGAGTCTGCCTCCTATTTGTTGTCGGGCCTTTCCAGCTAACTTATACGAATGCTACCAATAGAGACTGTTGGTTGTCTTGATTAATACTAGCAGGTGTAAGTGTCTGCTGATTAGACTTCGCCAAACGTGGTTGACGAGATCTATCATATGTAGTCAGACGAGCCTGCTGACTAGCTGATGGTGTATAAATAGGTGTATGTTCCTACCTATAGTACTCCACCAGAATTGACTGGCGGGATTGACGTGATTCTTCCAGACGAGTCTGCTGGAAAGAGGAATTAAAACGGGCAGGTGTATGTGCCTGCTCATTGCTTGCCACCAAGTTAGGTTGGTGGACTTCTACGGAGATGGCAGAGATGATAACCTGCTCACTGTTGACCGGATTCCGCCTCTGGTGGTTCATCTTGCTTTCTCGGGTTTGAGGAACCTGAGCCGAATGCCTGGAGTCAGTACCCTCATCATGTTGAGGGTGCGCTGCCGCACGAGTCTGGTGGCGATTGTTGGCGGGAGCCCTCAAGAAGGACTCCTGTCTGTTTGAATTAAGGTTCTGAGGGACCTGCTCATTCACCTCCCTAGAATAAGGGATTTAATGGTGATTGCATTCCGGGGATAACGACCCGAAATGGTTGGAGATGGTAGTCAGCACTGCCTGCTTCTTGATCAATGTTCTTCGTTGTCCGGACGACTGATGTGAGTTATTTACTTGGAGGGCTTGTCGGGCAGCCTCCAGAGTTGGGATAGTGCCGTGTTGACAGTACTCCTTAACCAGTGCATTTGATACCCAGCGTTGAAGATGTTGAGTAGGTGATATCGTCCTAAGATCATACGACGATCCAGCAGGTGTAGTAGCAGTGGCATTTGCAGCAGCAATATTCACAGGTGTGAATTTGAGGTCGGCCATTATGGAAATGCATAAGATCTTGGAAAAGAGTTCATGTTTGATATAAAAGACATAATCAAGATAAATTCAGCTACTACATCTTTTGGATGAGCACATATGATATTGACTGTCTTGTTGGACCTCTCATTGATTTTAAATAGGGGCCTAACAAATAGGTAAAACATCATTTTTAATTTGGTTAAGGATTCACGTCGGGTTCACCATTTTTTGTTTCCCTTGGAATTCGGGGATGACCGCCATGATGGGAGGTTCAAACGTTCCGATCAGTTTCTAACAGGTTTCTTTGTAGAACCAGAAACATCCAATGATTCCACGTCTATTCGGACCTACTTTCCAAAGGTAGGTGCTCATTAGTTTGTGGACTGATGAGGCTTAGGAATTTTCATTGGTCTAGAGGATGGGAGGTCGGACTCATCACACCTTTTTTAGGGGAATTATTGTCTACTTCGGGACTCTCTTTGTAGATTTAAGTTATGTTCGTGAATCCTTATTACATTACCAAGTATAAAATGAGCTTTCCATCATATCTGACAATCAATGATTAAATATGTAGAAAATTTATAGAATCTTTTGTATGTATTCGAGGTTCTTCATTGATAGAGAATCATCTGTATTTATTAGAGATTCTTGGTCAATGGTACCCTTCGACATATTTATACAGAAGTCTCTTGGTCATTAGGATGACCATGCTGGTTTTAAAACCACTCAGTGGGGCACTTGAAGTTTATTGTCATTCAGAAGGACATGGATTATTTTAGAGTTGGGATCGAACCCGTAGATGGGCTACCTACGTATCCTTTGTTTAAAAAACGAATCAAAACCCACGTAGTTCGAGTAAGGGAGTATGATGTTTATGATTGATGGCTCAAAGAAGAATGTCACAATTACCTTTACACTCTAAGCTTACGTGAGTCATTCTCAGTGTAAGAAACCAGAGGTATTGGTAAAAAAAATAGACAATTGTGCCATGAAAGATGCAATCATAAGAAATAATGTGAGGCTTATGTATGTATCACTACCCAAATAAATGAAGGTTTAGGATTTACTTTAGAGAAGAAATCCAGGAACAGGGTCTATAAAGGTATATGTGCTTCATGGAGATTTTCAATACTCTAACTTGGGGCTTACTCCTAAAAAGGAGGCCCAAATTAGGGGAATACTTATGATTGTGTTTTACTCCTGAAAAGGAATCCTAGATCAAAGGTAAATTAGGACTGGTTAAGAGGATTATGACTAGGTATTATTCCTGAAAAGGTGGCCCGGGTTAAGGGATTATGACTGGGACTTACTCCTGAAAAGGAGGCCCAGGTTAAGGATTAAGGTTTAGGGATTACTCCTGATGAGGATGCCCAAATATTGAGGGACTTGGGGCTTACTCATAAAGAGGATGCCCCGATTTGGGAACCTTAAGAATTGGGGCTTACTCCTAAGGAAGATGCTCATATTTGAGACTGGGGATTACTCCTGAAAAGGAAGCCCAGGTTAGGGGATTTGGGGCTTACTCCTAAGAGGATGCCCATATTTGAGACTGGGGCTTACTCCAAAAAAGGAAGCCCAGGTAAGGGGATCTGGGGCTTACTCCTAAGAGGATGCCCAAATTAGAGGACTTATGACCGATGATTATTCCTTAAAAGGAGACCCATGTTAAGGATTCGCTCATCTTAAAGGATGAGGTTGAATGAATGAACTCTCAATCTTTTAGTGATATAAAGATATGTAAATCACTAGGTTTTGAGAGATATTACACAGAATTCCTTTCAGATAAGGAAGTAAAATCAAGAAATCATGCCATAAATGGATTTGAAGAGTGTCTTGAATACTGAATCATGAATAGGAAAGGTGTAATGGCTTAAGAGGGGTGAAATAGGAAAGAAAGTCACCCAAAAAGGCAGGGGCGTGCAAGTCCTGGCAGGCGCGCAGGTACTGCGTGGGCGTGCAAGTCCTAGTCGCGCAGGTCCTGGTCGCACAGATATGCCTGCGCGACACATGGTGTACTTGCGTGACGGTTAACCAGCAGGGTAATACTTGAGTGACTCTTCATTAAAGCCTTTAGAATCTTCTTGAGGTTCTTCGAGAAGAAGGGCGCGCAAGATCTATTGAAGGAGTAAGGCAGCGCGCAAGTGTGGTCCTTTTTCCTTAAGGGATGGCCACTCAGGCGCACAAGTGTTGATGATTTTCAACACTTAGGCCTTCCTCCCCCTCTTTAGATCTTCTGTTCTAGGTAAGAAATTACCTTAGAAGTGTTTCAGAAGTTTTGAGAAGAGACTAGGGCATCGGGAGCTCAAATATGAGTTTCTGGAAAAAGAATCCTCCTCGAATGGGGGGCCCACAAGGTCTATTTATAGGCAGAAGAAGACCCCGGGCGGTTATCACTTAGGTCGCGCAAGTCACTTGTGCGACCATAAGGCGTCGCGCAAGTGGACTTGCGCGATAGTGATAGATCTTGCGCGGCACATGTGCTATTGATCCCTTGTTCATGCCTTTGTCGATTTTTGATATTTTCTTCAAAGGTTGAATCACTTTGAGCTCAGATATTCCCCTTTTCTGATCTTTAGATTCTGTGATGAAAGGAGCGTCAACAAGAACTTAGGACCTAAAAATAATATTCTTTGGATGTAGATCCACAGAGATATAAATAATTGGAATATTTCAATATCACATGATAATTACTTGAGGAATTTCTTAAAATGATTCAACATGCAGGACCGTTAGCCAATCTACAATCCCTTTCCCATTAATTTCAAGTTATCCTCCATGAAGAGTCCTATAGTATTGAGGATGAAAATTTCTTGAGTTACCTATGTATCAATAGTGGGGAGTTTGATGTTTTCTATGATTTTTACTAGACCTGACATTTTACATGAAATGGGATCTGTTAGTCGGTACATGAAAAACCCAAGACGGGGGTATTGGAACATGATGAATATAATCCTAGGATACATCATGGATACATAAAAAGATGCATTATATTGTGGAGGATCCTATTTTACTCTCAGATTCTATTTTGATTCATATTTTTCATATGATTCTGACCATAGGAAATCAACTACTGGTTAAGTGTTTACTCTTTCAGAATGATTTGTGAGTCGGGTTTCCAAATTACTATCAATTGTGGCCTTATATGCAACCAAGGTGGATTAAATGGTAGTTATATAGGATTTAAAAGTGGTAATTTGTATGAAAAGGTTTCTGGAGGTGCTCACGCAAAAATAGGAGAAGATTTTATTATTATTTTGATAGTCTTAGAACCTTCTACATAGAAAGGAATCCATATTATCATTCCAGGACAAAGCACATTAGCATAAAATGTCATTTTTTTCAATATGTGGTGAAGTAAAGAAGTTTTCATATAGATAAAATTTACACTAAATAAAATATAGTATATTTACTAATGAATGTGACAAGATATGATAAGTTTAGATAGTATAGATCCTCAAGCATACTTCTAGAGATATGAGAAGCATCTTTGTAAAATTGAAAGTATTATTCGATATGTGATCGATTCTCAATAAAATTTCTAAGTGGGATATACTTCAAAAGGCTTTCGGTGGGGGAGAGAGAAAAAATAAATCTACCCCATTTAATTCATTAAAATTTTGTGGTGCCCTACCTTTATTTCCCCCAATTTATTTGGTAAAATGAATTTATTTGAGAGGAGGTAAAAGGAGGTTGGGTACCCTATAAAAGAGGATCTCCCCCAATAGTTTCCATTACTATCTTCTTAAGAAACATATCATCTCCTGGATTTATCTTTGATCAATGTAATTTGTTATGATTGTATCCATTTATTACATAGAGAATATTTTTAGTGTTTTCTTCTTATAATTTAGAGATATTCTACACCTGCATTTTACTATGGTGTGATCCTTCAATTTTCCCATGGTTTTACCCCTTTCTTTTGTGGATTTTACTATGTTACATCCAGTGTTCATTTTTTATTTCCAAATTTTTTCAATTTATTTTTATCTCAAAATTATCATTATACCAAAAGGCCAATTATTTTTTATCCTACCATTTATCATTACCAACACTTTTATCTACCATTGATAAAATTTTCCATTTTATCAATGCTTTATGTTGGGCACTGATAATGGCTAGTGCATTATATCACATGATATGTGGTAGTGTAAAGAAAAAAATGGCCAATGCCATTAGTGGTCGTAATATGTAGGCCATTGGAGACATCTAGTTGACCCTTCCCAAAAAAACCGCAGCACTATAAAAACACATCCAAATGGACCTTCTGATATTCTCTCATTACTAGCCAACAAATACAATATTAAAAAAAATTCTTGAGGAAAATAAAATTAAACATTATATTATTAAAATCAAATTTATTTAGTCTATATATAATAACAATAACAATGTATCCAATGTGACGTACATAAAACTTCATAAATATTTAATCAGTTTTTGTTATTTATGATTCATAATCATGTCAATCTCACACATGGTGTGACCAGTATGGCTCTAAGTGTGTGTTTTTATTTTAAAATGGAATTTTAGTTAAAAATTTATGTCACTCATTGAAAACCTATCAAACATACCCGTATTTTCATAACACTTTTGGAAAATGATCTTTATGTTATTTTTTATGTGTCATAAACAACTGCACATCAATCCAATGAACAATGCAACCAGTATGACTCAAGGTATTTTTTTCTTTATAATTGACATTTTAGTTCAAAACCCACATCACATTCTCAAAACCAAGAAAAATCATCCAGACTATTTTTATACTTTTTGAAAATGATATATATGTTATTTTTGATGTGTAAGAATTATTCATACCATAATTTCATATAGGTTATGTCTGGTATGACTAAAAATGTGTTTTTCAGTAGAGAAAAGATATTTTTGTTAAAAAGACACATGACATACTGAAAACTGATCAAAAACATTTAAATTATTTTGATACTTTATGAAAATGGTCTTTAATTTATTTGTGGCATGTAGAAATTTATGACTAATATTACAATGATATTTATGAATCGTATGACTAGAAATGTATTTTTTCAGTATAAATATTAAATTTTAGTTAAAAAAGAATGTCACTCACTGAAAATAGAGGAAACACAATCAGATTGTCTTGATACATTAGTAAAACAATCAATATATGTCATTTATAATGTGTAGGAATCATCCACACATAAATATAACACACGGTGTGACAAGTATGACTCAAGGTGTGTGTTTTTAGTTTAAAAATGATATCTTCTTCAAAAATATATTCCATGCACTAAAAACCTAAAAAACACACTCATATTGCATCGATACATTATGAGAAATATCTTGAAGTCCTTTTTTATGTGTAGTAATCAACCACATGTTAATTTGACATATGTTCTGATTGATATGCCTCAATGTGTGTTTTTTATTCAAAATTGACATTTTTGTTCAAAATTCATGCCAAGTACTTAAAACTGAGAAAATACACTCAGATTGTCTTGATAATTTAGGACAATGATATATAAATAATTTTATGTGTAGAAATCAACCACATATTAATCTAACATATTGTATTCTCAGTATAACTTGAAGTGTATTTTTTATTTTAAAATTGATGCTTTAGTTCAGAACACAAATCACATACTTAAAAAAGAGAAACTTTTCTTGTATTATATTGATATTTTAGGAAAATGATCAAAAATTCATATTTTATGTATAGAAATTAACAAAAAATTAATTTGAAACACGATGTTTCAATTATGACTCAAATTGTATGTTTTCATTTTAATAGTGACCTCTTATTAATGTATTGTTTCATATTTAGGTTTAATTTTTTTTATAGTATTATAAACATATGAATTTTTATTTATATAGGTTCACTCTTTATCTCAATTTGAGGTGGTTTGTTTGACAATTGGTAGCATGATCAAACTCTATTGAGAGGGGTTCAAGGGCCATAGACAATGGAACATTAATATTTTTGTATATATTAATGTTTTTGAAAAATTTTATGTAACATTATAATTATAAAAACAAATGTTTGACATGTTTTCTAAATATTTTTTTCCTTTTATTTACTATGTAAATTTAACTGGAATTAAATTTTGTATTTTCTTATGTAGAGTGAGGTAATTTAGTAGCACATATACCACAATATGTCATTTATCAATGCTAGGAATAGCATGGATAAAAAGTAACTTTATCAGTACTAAAAATACATCGATAAAGTATTCCCTCTATTTGAGCTACAAAAAGTGCTGATAAAGTTCCTCCTTTATCAATAATTTTTAGCACTGATGAAGTGGCCTTTTATCAACGCCATTTTT
Source organism: Viscum album (assembly GCA_963277665.1). Classification (NCBI taxonomy): domain Eukaryota; kingdom Viridiplantae; phylum Streptophyta; class Magnoliopsida; order Santalales; family Viscaceae; genus Viscum; species Viscum album. The sequence goes on from OY728140.1 coordinate 130,785,013, forward strand.
TGTGTTGATAAAAGTCATCAGCTTTTAAAGACACTTACCACATTAGTTCTTTTTTCGAACTGATGAAGGTTAATTCTATCATTACTAAAGCCCATAACTATACTATCACTACCACTAATTGCAGTTTAACAAGTGATGGGTTTTATCATCGCTAAACATAAAGCATTGATAAAAGGGTAGCCTTCTGCAGCACTAGCTAAAAGCACTCATAAAGGTATCTTTTATCAGTTATTTTTTAGTGCTGATAAAGGTGCATCTTAATCAGTTATTTTCTTAGAATGAATAAAAGAATTTAATAAAAAATATTATTAATATATATAAAATTATCATATTAATATTCTATAATTATTTTTTATTTATATATATTAATTATAAACTGCATGTATATAATTAATATAAATATGATATATTAATATATATTTTTAATAATTCAAAAAAATTTATAAATATAAATGACGCATTGTTAATATGTGATATTTAATCTTATATATTTATAAAAATGTCTATGTGCATATAAGTGTATGCATTACGATGTGTGTTTGTGTGTGTGTGTTTTGTATGTGTATATATAGTTGTTATACATGTACAGATGTGTGTGTGTGTGTGTGTAAGCATTCCATTTTTGTTTAACATATCTTACCGAGAGGTTCAAAACCATGGAGAATCAGCAGAGTGGATACATGCCTTTCATAAATTTGGGATTTTTTGAACGAGAGAAGCGTCTCTCTTAGCTGTGTATTATTCCATATCCTATTTTCCTATAAGGATTTAAATATGAATGTATGGATCATTGGATCAATGGGTCTTAACCTCAGTGTTCTTCATGTATGGGAGTGGGATTGTAGCTTCAACCTGTTAGAGGTAGGTAATTCCTTCATTAAAATGTGGGAGAAATTTTGTGGGGTAAATTGTATTATTTGGTATCCACAAATATTGTATGATATCTCACTAACCACTGTTATTACAATAAAAATAAATAGTGAGACTGAATTGGATTTGTTCGGGCATTATGCTCAATTTTTGGTTGAAGTAGAATTGAGTTCAACTCATGTTGATAAAGTGATTATTTCTATTGAAGATGACAAATTTTAGTTGGGGATTGAGTATGAAAAATACCATGTTATTGTTTGGACTTCAAGAACATTGGTCATGATAGGTTTAATTGTAGGAGGTCTGTATTTTTTTTATTATTCTCTTCTAGAGGCCAAACTAAAAGTCAATGTTTTAATAAATCCTGGAATACCGATGTTTCTAATTTGAAGTTTTTTAGGTAGGGAAAGACAGGGGAATGTGTTCCAAAGAGACCCTAAAGTTAACACTAACTTTTCTGAGGATGGATTCCCTCAAACTAAGAAGGTCCTTCAAGACCTAATGGATACCATTTGATCCTCTTCTAAAGATGAATTGGTAAGGGGTATTATAATTCATGTGGATATTCATCACTAAGAATTAGCTCCTCAGATGCTTGTAGAGGATTGTAATTTGGTTAGCAAGGATGAACATTGTGTTACCCAGAAATCAGGTATAGATGGGGAGAATCAGTCAATATGTAGAAAGAAATCATGGATGGATATTGCAACTAAAGTGTCTGAAAATGATGATGTTTATGATAGTCAATCTAAAATTAAGAGTGATGTATAGGAACAAGTGGATAATGAATTGTGTCACAAGTGCTCCTTACCCATGGCCAAAATTAAAGGAATGAATAAGCTGGGGGAAGATTCCTCTGATAAATATATGGATACTAGTTCTTATATGATGGAAGTTGATAGGCCACTCAACAAATACAATAAGGGAAAGAATGTTCTCATTGAATATGATGTCTTTCCGATGGTCACCCATATGAAATCCATCTAGCTCATCCTTTCACCTACATTTGGACCAGCATAAGTAGAAGGGGAGAAAGCTTCCATGGAACCCCAAATGGAAAGAATGGTGTTTATCATGGAGCGTCCCCTAACCCCGTGAGATTCTAGTAAAAAGATCCTTAGTCTTCTTGACATATTAAACATATTTAATAACAATGAGGTCTTCTATGAATAATTTGGAAACACACATTCCATTGAGACAATAATAAAGAGAAACCATGAGAAGGTATCTTTGGAGGGCTTAGGTATGGCTGGAGAACATGATATGTGGTTCCTTGAGGATATAATCCAACCGAATGATTCATGAGTAGATGGAAAGACATGTTGACAACCCAAAACTTGGAAGTGGGGGAATCATCTGAGAAGTAAAGGTGGTGGTCATTCCCATGGATGAGTAACTACTTTTAATTTTTTTGGAAGTGGTTTTCACTGGCCTTCAAATCCCATTTTCTCATGCACTTTGTTTCTATTTTATTTTCAATAAATTTTAGGACCATGGGTTAAAACCCAAGGTTCACGTTGTCTTGGTATATAAATATAAATATATTTATATTTATATATATAATTATATAATTGTATATAATTATATATACTTATATTTATATATATATAATTATATAATTATATAAATTTATTTATAATTATATAAAAATATTTAATAAAATATTTATTTATAATTATAATTATAATTATAATTATATATAAATATATAAATAATTATAAAATTATAATAAATATCTATATTATATTTATAATTATATTTCTATTTCTATATTAACAAATATATATAATTATATATAATTATATAAATATATTTATAATGATATATAAATACTTTTAAAATATATTTATTTATAATTATAATTATAAAAATAATAATTATATAGATAATTATAAAGTTATATTAAATATATTTAAATGATAAATAAATTTATTATATTTATAATTATAGATATTTATATATTAATATATATATATATATACTTAGAATAGCATGAACCATGGATTAAAATCCAGAGTCACGAAAATTTTATCATTAAAAAGAAATTAAAATGCAGAGAAATAAGGGGTTAAAATTTTAACAAAGTTGCACTAACAACCCCACTAAGAACAAAGGATCATACAAAAATCACCTTCTTTTGTGTCTACCTCTGGTTGCTTAGGTGCCAAACCAACCTCTCGGGTGTCTACCTCTCTTCCACTATTTAGGATCATTCTAAGTGACATCTTGTTCATCCATGCCCAATGATTTATATTCCTCATCATGAGGTTCAATACCTCTAGTAAAATCATTCTTCAAGATAAACCCATCCTTTTTTGATACATTAAGATCAAAATCTCCAATGTATAAGGATTGTGCATCAACACGAAGGTTTCCAAATTTCACATGGAAAATATTCTACTATGAGATCTATTAAAAATTTCATGCAAAGTGAATTTATTTAAGTTGGTCTAGAGTATGGCAAGGCAATGATGCCCTCCTCAGTCGCCGCCTTCCCTTCTTGTGTACTATTAGTAACTAGATTTCTCACTAAATTTTCTATGTTGGTCTCCTTATCCTTCCCAAGCTGTTCTTGAATGAGCAAAGGTAAGGCCTTCCCAGTCTTAGTGGGAGGCCCAAAAAATTTGGATTTCTGAGTGACCAATTGATATCCCTATTCATCGACTGAGATATTGTTAATCTTATAAAGAGGATGCTTATGTACTATATTGGTAGTGATACTCACTGTATTTGACTAATCAGGTTCAGAATTGAGGTTTTTCAATTATTTGTAGGAAGCCACCCCCATATTGGATATTCCTTTCCCAGTAATAAGTGACTCCATCCATAGTTCAATATCAACACCCTCTTGGGTAGCATCCTCACATTCAGATTGATCATTAGTAGAGACCTCATTTTTCGAAATAGTTATAGTTATCTTATAAAGACCCTCTTTAAAGTAAAATACAATATAAATCACATACCTTTCCTCCCCCTCATTAGGTATAGATTCATCCCATGGTTTTTTTGAGACCAAAGAGTGTCTACAAATGGAACCCTCTTCACCCAAAGTGTTAGCTAACCCAGAAGAAAACACATCTAAGGTATGATTCATTTTCTTATCAAAAGTTTCTTGTTCCTTATCCTCATACCTTCTAGACCCTTTTTAGGTAGTGGTTAAATTCCCATTATCCTTGTTTTTTCTACATTCTAAATCAATATGAAAATTTAGAAGGTAGATGGAATATTGAAAATTTTTCTTACATTCATTCTTCAAGTGCCCCACAAGTCTTCCCTTAAGGAAGAAAGGGGTAAGCTACTCATAAATTATTTTTAAATTAAGATACTCATCATCAGTTGATAGAGTTATTTAGTAAAATATAATAGCAATAAAATCAAATTAAATAAGATCTCTCACAAAATGGTCAAACATGGATTTTTCAGTAGTTTTATCAATCTTGATCGATGCCCTAATCGAAAATGAATTGTCATGAATGATCGGAGGATGCCAACGGATCTAGCTCAAGTCTAAAATTATGACCTAGAACTGAACAAAGGTGTTCTTAATTTTCAATGGATTAAGACCAAAAGACTATTCCTATAATCGCAACATACTTAGTTTCAACAAAATTGAGTTGAACCCCACGCCCTCAATTTGAGTCATACATTTGGAAACTGAAAATGATAAAAAAATAACACCCTAATGGGATACACCTACATCTATGAAAGAACCAGGCAGTAGATTAACTTCTGACTAGTGCATATAACCCCTAAGGTTTCACCCCTATCAAAAGCAAGATGTGTACTAAAATGTAGTGGTTTTACATCTCCATTATTTCTACTACCTCTTCGTGATTTGAAAAAACCCAATGAATAAGTTCCATTTTTGAAGGAGTGAGTAGATTCTATATCTTGAGAAGTAAGAAAGGATTTGATATCTATAGAATCAAAGGTCTTACATTTCCATGTGTTTGAAACCCTAGAATCCCACTTTGATGTCTGTGTATCAAGAGAATATGACTTCAACTTCTTGGAGGTGGTAACAATAGGAATCGGGTTCTTCTCCCCTCTATCAAGAAAATTTAAGTTGAGGAAGTGTGGGATGTTCATAAAGAAGGAGAAAGAAAAGTCACCATCGTTGTTAGGAGGAAGCTCTCCCCCAACCCACATCTCACCCCACTCTTATATATATATATTGTAGATAGTGTGGGACATGGGTTGTTTCCCATGGTCCTAAAATTTATTGAAAATAATGAAATAACAAGGTACAAGAGGATATAACAAAAGAAAGTAAGTGACATGCCACTTCCATAAAGGCAAAAGAACAAATCATCCCAAAAATAGAAAATAAAATCATCTTTGTGATCAACCACCACATCTACCTATCAAATGTCAACCCCTCCTCTAGGTCTTGGGTTGTTTCCATGTCCTATCATCCAAATCAGTCATGTCATATTGTATGTTGGGATCCTCAGGGGGTTGAGGATCTTGTCCTTCATCTTGATCTGGGCTCTCCGATCCAAGAGGGTTTCCAAATTCTTCCTAATATACCTCCCTACTCTGAGACATATTAAGGATGTCAAGAAAACTAGAAAGATTATTACTAGAATCTGGTGGGGTCACCATAGTGTCATGGGTAGTATCTACGGACCCATACTGCAACCTCCTAGCATCAACCACAAAAGAGGACTGTTATGGTCGTCTTCCCATGATCTTCTCTAAGTAAGCACCAACCTAAAAATTATTCCCATCCATATCTACATAATGAACATTGCCCTTAAATGGAACTTCACTGAATGTGTTTATGTTACACATCAAGGCATATCTGAATGAAGAGGACTCCCTGGTTTTAAAATCCCCTTTGTGAGTACTAATCGTAATCATCCTATCCTCTTACATTATCTTTTAATTAATTTTAGACTAAATCTCCAATTCAAGTGAATTTTAGTCATTCTCATTAATGGATTGAGTAGAAAACTCCCCCATATTATGCCACTTGTCACGTGTCTTACCCAGACAGTGCATGTCCTCTAGCCTAATAGGTTTCACACCAGTGACCGACACAGCAGACACACCATGAAGTGGTGAATGATCTAATGTTTGATCCTTCATCCATTCTCCAACTCCCATATTGGAATCAAACCCAGATACTTCTGCATCTAATTGTAGCTACTCCTAACCAATTTGAGTCCCTCTAGCATGAACCTACCCAATTATTGTTCCAGGAACCTATGGAAATCATTAATAATCCCATAGATTGCTTTATGTCCCCTATCCCTATAGAATTTAGAGGGTTCATTCACCTTTTTTAGAGAAAACCGAGGAGAAAAAATTCATTAAGCACTTCTCGTTGGAGTGACCAATTGACTAGTAGTTTGAAAAGAATATAGGAATATTTTCATAGAAAATGTTCAGATTCAAGGAATCATCAATAGTATATAACATTAACATATAAATTAAAGAATAATGTAGATCCACTCCAATTAGAACTTGAGAAAGAAATCCATGCTAAGATTCCTCAGTAGACTTATCCATCTTTATTGATATACCAACTGTCGACGTAATGTAAAATAGAATTTTTGAGAGATATAAAATCAAGTTGAGATCAAAAATCCTTACCCAAACTTATACATGAGTGTTTCTGATCGAGAAATGATAGAATCAGGGATCCCATTCTTGAATTCACATCTGACATGGCTTAAAGCGATTAATCCATGCCCCAAAGCCTTCCTCTTCAGATCCTCCAAAGGCATGATGAAGTGACAATACCCATGCCCCTTCAATATGCACTTCCAACTGTTGAATCTCTATAGAGAGGAGACACCGAATGAAAGGCCTTCGACCTTCTAAGGTTTACACCCTTCCAGAAGAATAACCACTTGAGTAATTGAAAATTCAAATATATTGTACCTTTTAAGGATTGCTTCATGATTTGCAGTGTCATGGGAGGTTCCATTTCTCTTGACAGTATGATATAGAGCACCTTCTTTCAAATAAGAGAAGATGTGTCAATTTCCAACATCCACGCTAAAGCTGTTGTGAGAGACCTTTGCTTCTTAATCACTTCTAAAGGGGAAAATTAATATTGAAGCGCCTCTCGGAAAGGAAAAATTCAGGAAGCAACAAATCAGAAGAAGATTCCATCCGAGAAGAACCATATTAGACCACCTCACATCCATGGTAGCTCATCGAAGACCACCTCGTATCCATCTTATATATGTGTATATATATAACTATATAATTATATATAAATATATAAATTGCTTTATTTATATAGAAATATATATATATATATATATATTTATAATTATAATTATAAATAAATATATTTAAATTTAAATAATTATAAAATTGTAATAAATATATTTAATAATAAATATATTTATTATATTTATAATTATATATTTTTATATAATAACAAATATATATGATTACATAAATATATATATATATATAAAAATATATTTATAATTATATATAAATTCTTTTTAAATATATTTATTTATAATTATATTTACGAATAAATATATTTAAATCATTATAAAATTTGCATAAATGTATTTAAATAATGAATATATTTAGTATATTTATAATTATATATATAATTATATATATATATATATATTTCAATAAATATATCTATAATTATTTATAAATACATTTTAATACATTTATTTATATTTATAATTATATATATATATAAATAATTATAACATTATAATCAATATATTTAAATAATATATATATATATAATTATATATTAATATATATATATATATATATAATTATATAATTATATATAATTATATATAAGCTCAAAGAGGTGTGCATGTGGGTTGCAGACCCAGCCCACACCCTCAAAATTTATTAGAAAAAAAGTAAAGCACGTGCATAAGAGCGATAAAGAAATGTGGCAAATCCACCATCACAAACATGAAAATAAAGATAAGTTGAGATCAACTTGTAGACTGATAACTCCCCCCAACCCTACCTCCTGAATGGAGACCCCTCCGTCATGTTTTGGGTTTTTTCCAAGTCTTTTCATCATTATATTGAGAGACATTATTGTCATATAATGGGGTGAGCTTCGTAAGAGGCCCAGGATCATGTATCCCAACTGGATCTGATCCCTCTGATGACATCTTCAAATCAGGAGTGCTCCCTTTCTTGGTGGACTCAGTGCGTGGTAAATGACCTTCTCAAGCATGAGAATTGTCGAACTCCTCAAAGAATACATGTCTACTTTTGGATCTATTCAAAATGTAAAGAATACTAAGAGAGTCTTTCACCGTCACTTTCTCATCAGAAGAATCATCACTGCCACATATGTACAAGCATCCTATTCACCTGCTAACCCCTGAGATGATATTTTGGTTTGATTCTGAGGGGAAGTAGCTAAAAGAGGGTCCCTTAGGTTGTCAGCATCTCTAACATAGGGTTGTAATTGGGGAATAAATTTAAAAATAGGGGATGAAAGCTCCCTCATATACTCTGTTGTATTCACTAGTGGCCCCACATTAACTATAGATCCATGCTCTTCTAAATTCATATCAGAACATGCACAGGCTTTCTTTCCTTTGGCCCCATTACCAAATTCCATCCTAGTAGATGAAACTATCTTGCCTTTGTAGAAAGGCTGAGCATTCATACCCTGCAGTCTCCCAAAGATACTCAGATCCAAATTATTCTTCCCATTTTTGGCACCTGAGGTCATTAAAGTTTCTTCCTACATGTCATCTCAGTCCACAACCAGATCATATTATAATAACTCCAAATTATCAGAATTATTTATTTCTTCCATGATGTCATTGCCTAAATTGGCTCTATCAAATTTGGACTACATAGGGTCTTGTTGGAAGTTAGCATCCATCCTCATGACTACCTTATCCTTGGACCTGCACCACTCTTTATTGGAATGTTTCATCATACTTTTCCTCTCCCCTTTATCACCATCATTCACAATGGTTAGTTTTAATATACAATTATTTACAAGATGACCATGCTTTTATAAGTTGGAGCACATCAATCCTCTACGAAACTCCTCCTTAACATGTCCAATACAGTAGTAGTTATGAAAAAAATAGGTAGATGCTCATACTTTATATCCAATTCAAACTTGAATTCATCAACAACTAAGTAAATTGTTTAAATCATAGGAGAAAAAAGATCATACTCAATAAGGATTCAAGAAAAGTGACCAAATCTTTCATTTTCAATCTCCTTATCAAGATTTATTAGAGTTCCAATGACATAAGTGACATCCCATAAAATTCTAGGATGCCAAAAGAACCAATTTAGACCTAAAACCTTGATAGAAGATTGGTTTTTTGACTTTATCACCTGATCTAGATCAAACTAGGGATCTCAATTTTGGAAACTCAAGGTACTCGACTTGAGATAAATGCACCCAAAACTCCAGGCCTTCAAATTGATATCTAGTGAAGGAAAAATGATAAATAAAAAACCCCATACTGAGAGAAATGATGTGTCAACCTCCGAATCCCCATGACTAAAGAAACACTCCTCTAAATCATCAAACTTCCAAGAAGTACCCCGATGTGAGGACAACCACGCAATGATCAAGTGTTTTTAATCCCCAATTCAGTCCCAAAAAAATTAGGGTTCACTTAGACAAAGGCCAGTGTGTTGTTCTACATAATCTATTGGTGGGACCTCAAAATCTTGCAGAAATTAGAGAAAAAGAGAGCACTGGGAGAACTCACGGATGAGGTTTGATAATCAAAACCCATAGAAGGATCGTTCCCCTATACCATATTCTTGTTTTTTCAAGGCCCCTATAAATCCAAATCAGAATCAACCTATCCTCCATCAACACACACACCCATACCACTAATATTCTGTGATCAATTTTATTATGTAAAGACCTCATTGATTCCGAAAATGATCTCAAAATTATGCTTAAGTGTAGACCAATTAGGGGAGATTAATGAGGCATTGAAAAATGATGGAGGTCCGAATGAATTTATGAATCGTATTTTTTTTCAATATAGAGATTTGTATTCTTGAAATATTTGAAGGAAATGAAATATTGATCACGTTGGGGCCAATAAAGAGGAAATCACATAATGGATTGAACAAGGTAAGCATTATGTCGTCGCTCAATTGATTCCTTCATAGGGTTCTAAACTGTAGAAGATTAAATATTTAGTTAAAAAGTTATCATCCGTTTGGGGATTTAAATAATGGAGATGTATGTCTCTGGGTTGGGGATTCAATCACTTGGTATTCCCTTATGAGGAACTAAAAATGGGGGCTTGGGGATTTGGTCCTATATCCCTCAAGCCTAGGTTTCTTCATTTCTAAAAATGGATCCCACCTTTAACCCTCTTGAGGATAGAAACTCTTCTATGAGATTTTGGTTCAGATTTTATGGACTTAAATGGATACTTTGGCATCCAAATTTTTATTTTTTATTTCTTTAGTTATCCGAGTCCCTATTAAAATGGATATGGAGAATGATATAATTAGGTTCATCCACTAAGATCTCTTGCTAGTGGAATTTTTCTATTTCTCTAACTTAGTTTAAATAGTGTTACTTTCAAAACCTAAGGATGAATTCTCTTTGAGGATCATGTATGAAAATATTCCTGAATATTTATTTATTTCAATTTGATTGGTAATAAAAGATCCACCAATCAAAGGAGTCTCTTTTGTGATTATTGTTTCCGTTATTGACATGAAGATGAGTGTTATCCTTGAAGGGTAAGAGAACATCCAATACTAACAAGGTAGGGGTTATCATTAGCAGTAGACTAATGGTCAATCTCCACACCATGATAAAAACCTTCTTCCAAGTATTGTTTTGGATTATAATATACATAGAGACCCTCCGCCTACTAAATAAGCTCTTGGGCTTGCAGAATAGTCTCATGGTATGAATTTTCAGTTTCAAACAGGATTTCCATCATCTAATTTGTATAGGAATGGAAGTTCATGAGATTAAATGGATGAGGAACTGGAGGATGAGGGGTGATTTTCCAATATAGGTTTATATTTTAATGATTTTCTAATTATGGTTGAAAAGTTAGAAAAGTTAGATGATGACTCTTGTGAAAGTCCAATAGATTATGAAGAAGATGTAGAAGCGTAGGTTGATTTAGATATTCTGAAAAAATAGAGGCTATTTTTTTATAAAAATAAAGGCAATGAGAAAGTGCTTGTTTCCTCTGCTGTTAAATTCATGAAGGGTGGAATTTCTTCTTCAAATCTGGAAAGAGTCACTTCAGTAGAAAACACATCATCTGTTGGTCAACTATTGGAAACTAAAGCTACTAGAGTTAAGAATGGGATCTAATTAGTAGACAAGCCTACTTATTAAGGGTTATACATGGGGGATCCTCAGTTCTTCGATGTTGTTTTTGGCCAATCCAAATGAGGAAGAGGAGTTGCTTCTCCTTTACCTGTTGATAATACTTTACCTAGAAACCCTAGGATACATGAGGTAGGAATGAGTCTTTAATTAAGGAAAATAGATTCCTTCATGGAGATTGACTATCAAGTTCATAGGGATGCTGACTCTGAGCATATCGAACTATTGGATCAAATGCCCAATTAGTAAAAATATTGTGGTTAGTATTCCATGTATCTGGAAGTTTTCACAAGTAAGGATGTGTTACTGAAAGATGAAAATCATAAGTACATGGCCTCCCTTAACAAGGTTAATGAGGTGCATATTGAATCCCAGTCTAAAAATGAGATTTTGACAAAGGCTTCGGTCTCTTCCTCCACTCCTTTAGGTGTGTGTAATTTAGAAGGTGTGACATCAACCAAAATAAATGAATAAACAACCAATGGGGGTTCAAACCCCATTGGGCGCAGGTACTGTAGTAGTACTATAGCGATACTGTAGCAGCCGAGATACTGTTGCAATGGTGGCACTATAGTGGCGGCAGGGTACTGTAGCGGCGGCAGGGGCACTGTAGTAGCGGCGGGTACTGTAGCACTGCGTGTACTATTGCAGTACTATTCACAGAATGGTCTTTGGGCCAAAAAATTGGGCCTACGGGCTATGTAATGGGCTAAATGCCCACTGGGCCTTCGGGCTATGTAATGGGTCTCCCTCTACCCAGTTAAAGAGGTCGTTGCTTTCTTTCAATAATAAAAATGAGGATTCGGCCCCAACCTTTTAAAAAAAATACTGACAAATGAGGAGGTAAAGAAGTCCATGATGAGACATAGACCCCGTAATGGGGTTCAAAATCTACAAGGATACATTATTAGATAACTTTTCAAAGAAGGTATATATTGTGATAGATGGTAAGAAGATTGACTCATAGAATTCAAGTGACTCATAGAATAGTGACATTGAAGGCCTCTCGCAACAAGTGAAAACTCAGAGGAGAGGCCATCATCACAGAGATTGTGGATATGGGCATGGAAGAATCAATTGGAATTCTATTCATGATGAGGAAAGTAGGATTGGATCTGAGATTTGGAAATAACTAGGCATGTGACTGTTCTTTTTGATGTGGGTAGTTCGTTGTGTCTGGCCCCTTCCTCCGCTTTTCTATTTCTTAACATTAAATAAAAGGGATTTTTCCTTGCCTTTTCAATATATTTATATATATATATAATTATATATGTATATATATAATTATATAAATATATTTATAATTATATATAAATATTTTTAAATAAATTTATCTATAATTATAATTATAAAAAAATATTTATTTACTTAAATAATTATAAAATTGTAAACAAATATTTAAATAATAATTTATTTATTTATAATTATATGATTTTTATATTTTTAATTGTATTTATTATATTATTATAATTAGGTCTTTATTAGTGCTTTTTTAGTGCTGATAAAGAGGTATCTTTATTAGTGCCAAAAAGGTGCTGATAAATAAGAGTTTTATTAGGGCTTACTATTTTAGCACTGATAAAACTGCTCTTTATCAGTGTTTTATTTAAAGCACTGATAAAATAATTTCGTGATGTTTTAAATAGAACTGTAATAGAGTATCCTCGTACGCACCATTCAAGCTCTTGAAGAACCCAATCATATTTTCCACTCTCGCACTTCATTGATCTACTCGATGAATGGATCCTCTCTAAAGCTAAGTCGTGTAATGATGTATTTTGTAAGCACCAGAAGATCCACTACTTTCTCCTTGACACCACCCTACTCCCATAGAGACAAGAGAACACTGATTTTTCCTCGATAATCCATGATTAATGCTCAAAACACACCCATCATATTCCAATCTACCTTACTCGGGTGTCATGATCTCTTAATCATTCTAAACCTCATGTTTCCATGAAAAGTTTTTTTGAGTCTTGAGTTTTGAGTTTTCTTTATCTATTTTTGGGGTACATTAATTTATATTAATGATTCTTTTTCTTTGGTAAAAGATTATTTATGTAGTTTATAAATCTATTCTTGTTTGGGGATGAAGTGGGAGTTGAACTAGTGGCACATGGTGAGCTCATAGATTTTGGTAATCATTGTGGAGATCATGTACACAGTTCTGAGAAGCTACCTATGACACCAATGTGATTGGAAATAGTCTTTCAAACCATCTGTTCTAGTTGATTATGGTCACTAATTATCCTTGAATTTTGTGTCAGATTTTCATTTCTTCTAGACTATCTTGATTATATAATGATCATGTTATTTAGCTGATTCATGCTTTTAAAAGTCTAAAAGCGTAGTTTGAAATAGAAAGGTATTGGTTTTGAAAATAGTGATTTAGTTTTCTAAGGAAGTTTTAAAATGAATTCAGTGTCTGATATTCAATCAAATATTTTTTTAATGAGTAAAAATTTTGTTGAAAAATGATATTAAATAAGGAGTAAGATGATTTTTAGTGGTGAAAACATTTTTAAAAATTAATAAAAAGTGTCCCAATGGTTTATTAGGATTTTTATTCATTGGTTTTTTATAATGTAAATTTAATTTTAAGGGCAAATAAATGGTTTTAAAGTTAATAAATTGGATTTCTATGATATTGCAGAATGAGAAAGATATTTTGGATTTGAATTTTGATATTAATAAAGGTTCTTTTATACTTAAAATTGAATTTTAAATAGAGTTTTAGGGTTTTTAGGAATTATCCAAACCACAATCTAATACACATTGTTCCTTGTATGACTCAAAGTATATCTTATCAGTTTAAAATTGAAATTTTAGTTGAATAATTTTATCACTTACAAAAAACAGAGAAAACATGCTTGTATTTTTGTGATACTTTATGAAACTGATTCAAAGGTCATTTTTGATGTGTAGGAATCAGTATCACATAAAACTGATACACAATGTGAATGGTAATACTAAAATTACATGTTTTCAATTTAAAACCACATTTTAGTAAAAAAAACAAAAGTGACGTGCTCAAAAAAGAGAAAATCCATTCATATTGTTTTGATACATTAGGAAAATGAGTCAAAAGTCTGTTTTGATATGTAGTAATTAGTGGCACCTAAATTGGATGCATAGTATGATCGGTATAACTCCAAGTGTTCCTTTTTATTTAAAATTGACATTTTAGTTAAAAATAAAACTGACAAACCCAAAATCTGATCAAACACATTTTGAATGTTTTGATACTTTAGGATAATGATATATAAGTCATTTTTTATATGTAGAAATCAACGACACCAAAATTTAATACATGGTGTACCCGGTATGACTCAAATTGTATGGTTTTGGTTTAAAATTGACATTTTTGTTAATGTGTTGTTTTTTATTTATGATTAATATATTTATTTATAGTTATACTAAGATGATAATTGTTTTCTTATACAAGTTGATTCTTTTTCTCATGTTCAGGTTGTTTGTTCGAAGCTGCTCATGTTCATAAAATAGTAGACTATGAGGCTGCACTTGAGATAATGATAACAATGAAATGGATCAAGAATGTATATAGAAATCATGAAAAGGTGAATTAATACAACTTATTTAGTTGTTTATGTCATCAATTTTTTTACGCTTTTTAATTAAATTTCCTTTTCATTTTTATCTAAAACTTATTTCATTTTTTCATAGATTACTTGGGAAGACATATTTTTCATTCAATTATATTCAACATGAAAAAACAATAGTACATGTTCCTTTTGGTTGGAAGAGGAAACCCCATACTTCTTAAAATGTGATGTGAATTGTAAGGATGCATATACAAAGGGATTATGAAATAGTTAAATGCAAAGTTGAATTCTAATTACTTATCTTGTCAAATTTTTCATCATTTTATCTACTATTTTTAAGTTAATTTCTTTATCATTTTTGTATAATACTTATTTAGTTTTACTCAGAGATCTTTTTGGAAGTCATGTTTTCATTTCAAATATCCTCAACAAGCCCAAAAAAATAGAACATGTTCCTTTTGGATGGAAGAGGAAACTCCAAGCTGCAAAAAATGTAAAGTGAATTGTAAGGATACATTTGCCAAGGTGTTTTTCAATAGTTGAATGAAAATTCAAATTCCTAATAATTTAGTTAGTTTTTTCTTTTTTTATATATTGTTTTTAAGTTAATTTCCTTATCCTTTTTATCTAATAATTATTTTTTTTCATATATCATTGGAGAAGTCATATTTTTCTTCTAATTATCTTGAAACTAGCCAGAAAATAGAGAACATGTTTCTTTTGGATGGAAGAGGAAACCCCATGCTACCTGAAACATGATGTAAATCCTAAGGATGCATCTAATGAGGTATTTTTAAACTATTTAATGAAAATTATGACTTCCCAAATGATTTTCCATTATCATTTTCTTGGGTGGTGTAGAAATCTGCCATAGCTCAATCAGTCACACCTCAATTTAATACATAATGTGCTTGGTATGACCCAAACTGTGTGTTTTTAGTTTATATTATACATTTTAGTTCAAAAAACACATCACATACTCAAAACATAGAAAATACAATCATATTATTTTGATACTTTAGGACAAAGATCTATAAGTCATTTGTGTCATGTATGAATTAGTCACACCTCAATCTGATACATGGTGTGACTAATATGACTCAAAGTGTGTCTTTTTATTTAAAATTGATATTTTAGTAAAAAAGATAAGTGACATACTCAAAATAGAAAAAACACATTCAATTTTTTTAAACTTTAGAACAATAATATATAAGTCATTTTTGTTGTGTAACAATCATCCACACCTTAGTCTGATAAACAGTGTGTTTGGTATCACTCAGAATGAACGTTATCAGTCTGAAATTATCATTTTAGTTTAAAATAAGTGTCACTCACTGAAAACTAATCAAACAAGATCTTATTATCTTTATAATTTATGAAAACTATTCATAATTCATTTATTATGTGTAGGAGTCATTCTCACATCAAAATGATACACAATGTTACCAGTATGACCCAAAGTGCATGTATTCAATTTAAAATGAAATTTTAGTAAAAAGGAAAAGTGCAATACTCAGAATTGAGAAAACACATTCAGATTGTATTGATACTTTATAAAAACAATCCATAATTAATTTGTGATATGTAGGAATCATCCCCACCTCAAACCAATGTATGGTGTGACAATTATGACAATAAGTGTCTTTATATTTAAAATTGATATTTTAGTAAAAAAGAAAAGCTTCATACTCAAAGCTGATCAAATGTATTTTTATTATTCTGATACATTAGGAAAAAGAACCGTAATTTATTTTTGATGTGTAGGAATCATCCTCAACACAATATGATACATAGTGTACCCGGTATGACTCAAAGTGTCTGTTATCAATAAACAATTGTCAATTTAGTTCAAAATATATGTCATTCACTAAAAACTAAGAAAACACATTTGTATTATATTTATACATTTGGAAACTGATTCCTAAGTCATTTGTGACGTGTAAAAATCAATATCATATCAAACCAACACACAATGTGACCAATATGACTCAAAGTTCATGTTTCCAATTTAAAATTAAATTTTATTAAAAAACACAAGTGACATAATCAAAATTGGGAAAGCATACTTATATTGTTTTGATACATTATGACAACGATCCATAAGTCATTTTTGACATGTAGGAATTATCCCCACCTAAATATGATTAATGGTGTGACCGATGTGACTCTAAGTGTATGTTATCATTTTAAAATTGACATTTTATTAATGTATTGTCTCATATTTACGTTTAAGTTATGCATTTATAGTATTACTAACATAAGAATTGTTTTCTTATAGAGGGGGTTATTTTTCTTGATTTTGGGTGGTTTATTGTCAATAGATACCTTGATCAATCTTTTTGAGATGGGGTCAGGTGTCAAAGACAATGAATCCATTGATGTTTTTAAATGTTTGTGATAAATTGTAGTTGCTAATGTAATTATAAAAAAATGTTTGAAATGTTTATAATATATTGTTTTTTTGTATTTGTGATGTAATTTTTAATTCAATTAAATTATTAATTTTTTATATCTTGTATTTATTGATGCCATCTGTATTTGGTGTATGTATTCATTGTTGTAGTGTGGTGTAATTTTAAAAGGACACTACAGCAGCATATCCATTATCAGTACTTGAAGTTTCTATGATAAATGTCATCCTATATCAGTTCTAGTAATAGCACTGATAAAGGTCAAACTTATTTTTGGCTATTTTTATGTAGTTATACTGATTGGTATGGTATATTTGTTTGTTTTTTATAGTTGTGGATGATTATTAAGAGCTCTATTTTAGACAACAAACAAGTGTTGTGATTAATTTAAATGTAGATTTCATTCTTAAAATGAGTATTTCTTATTTAACCCATGGAGGACTTATTTTTATAAATAAAGGTTCATTAATATATTATTAATGAATATCCATATGAGATTCAATATTGAATTTATGATCATTAGAATAATAATATATTATTAATGATATTATTAATTAAAATGATGTAAGATTAATATCAATAATATAATAATATGTGATGATATAAATAAGATAATTACTAATTACTAATACAATTAATATTTATTAATTTCAAAATATAATTAGAAGATAATTATTATCAAAGGTAAATGATATTATAAATTTAAAATACTCACCCACCCAAGTGTGTATTGTCTGAGTGGATATTATATTACATTTTGATGTCCTAAATGCTCATGTTCATTGCCTCGGACACCCAACTAAATGTGGTTTTGGCTTGACGGACTGTATGATATGAATGGAACATGTCCTGCCACCAGTCAATATTCATACCTCCCCTATGCCACATGTGGTACCAGTGATGATTTTTTCATTGTCCCCCCCCCCTCGTGAAATTCACTTCATCCAACTATCCTTTGATCCATAGTAACATTTGAAATTATCCCCCACCTGGATTTGATCTTGGGTATGTGGTGCATGATTACAGGGTTTGGGGTGCATAATTAATAATATATAATTAAAAAATAATAGTTAATAATGTAATGAAAATTTAAGGAAATAATCCACAATTGATGAACAACTATTTTTTTAATGTTCAGCACTAATTTTAAATTATATATATTATTAATTATTTGTATTTATATTAAATATGTCATTAATTATATGATTATTTATTAATTTTTATTTTATTATTAATTATTATTTACCTTATTAATTATGTTTTATCTTATCAATTGTATTCTTAAATATTAATTTTTAGTTATATCATTAATTAACTATTTTTAATTATATTGTGATTTATATTTTAATTATATTTTTACTTATATTTTTAATTATATTATTGATTTTAGTTATCCATATGATTGACTAATAGTTATTAATGATTCATTGTTAATTTTATATTATTTATTATTCATGACATTAATTATTAATAATCTAGTTTATTATTAAATTACTTTTGAATTATATTAATTATATTAGTACTTATTCTTATTTAAATTGTTTTTTGTAATATATATATTTATAAATTTTATTTTAATTAATTATGTTTTTATTTATATTTTATTGTTTCTGTTATATTTTTAATAATATGTTACTATTTAGTAGTTACAAACTGAAACATGAATATCACATGGAAAATATTTAGGATATGTCAATCGATGTCTCCCTATAAAAAGGAAGAGAGTATTTTTAAGTTATGTTTAGACCTTACTATTTTTTTATTATTTTACTTTATTTTCCTCTCTCTTTAGATTTGGTATAGTTTTCCATTTTCTCAGATAGTACATAAATTATCACATATTATTCAAATCATGTGTTGATTATATTATTATATAGCCTATGAAACATTTCATAAATATAAAGGAAATTAAAAATTGTATATGGGAATTGTTACTGCAACTTCTTACACAGAGTATAACTCTTCATTATATAGTTTTATATGGAAATCATGGTAAGAAAAAGTAATTTAAAATTGGAATCCACATTGGAAGAGATGGATTGTCTCCTGAAAAAAGACAATGATATGTTCATGAAGCAACGTGAGGATTTTAAAGTTGCATGATCATTGGCCCCCATACGGGTAATAGACATGACATTTCCTTATTCTTTTGGTATGAATGAATTTTTTCTATCGAGATGGATTAATACATTCCCATTGTAGTCTTAGTTTGATCAAATAAAAGATATGAACACTTTTTTCAAAAAAATTATATCGAAAAACGAAGAGGAAAACTAAAAGGAGCTGGTTCAGAACATGAGGTCCCAACTACTGTGGACAAACCAGATTTCCAGCCTAAATATGAAGTTCTGGATCCCAAAATCAGTATGAATTTATCCTTTCGATGAGGTTGGATGAAAATTCTCGGATTATTAATCCACATTCCATTAATTATCAATTAATAATACTTGATATGTTTTTTTATTTGGGCACTTTTTCTACTCTCTCTTCCCATAACATAAAAAATCGTTTTCCGATATCATAAATAAAATCAAAAACAAAGAAATTTCATAAAGTGACATGTGGTTAATTACAATATATAAAAAATTATTCACGTAATATTCTCCTTATTTTTCAAGTCAATAAAAATTGGTTTTCTTTGTTTTGACACCCTAATGGGAGATATTTCACTTTAATAAATGTATAAAATAATTAATGGTGTTTTCGATTATACCAGGTAATACATGATACTAAAGAACCAATGATAAGAAATGCTAAATTTTATCAGTGTTAAAAAATGCACTCATAAAAGAACCACTTTATCAACATTTATAAATGGTTCACTTTATCAGTGCTAAAAAAATATTAATAACAGTTACACTTTATTAGTGTTGAAAAGCGCTGATAGAAGATATATTTCATAAAAGCAATTTATACCATTAAAAATAAAATATTAATATATAAACATAGTTGTATTAATAAAAATATAATATATTTTATTAAATATCATTTACATATTACTAAATAAACATTCACACTTGATATATAAGATATTTAATTACAAATGGAATATAAAATAAAAATTATATATCATTAAAAATCTTATTTCATATAGAAATATATATTGATATATAAATATATATATATATATATATATATATATTTCATAAATATTATTTATATGATACTAAATATGTATTATAAATCATATTTATATGTCACATATTCAGTGAAATTTTTTTTATATATTTTAACTAAGAATCAATATTAACAAAAAAATGGTGACTAATTAATATTAACAGACATTTAATAAAATTTTGTTTTATCAATGTCAATTGTTTTTTCTATTTCACATATATATCTATTAATAAATATTTAATTATAAGATATATTAATAAAAATTTAATATATTTTATTAAATATGATTTACATATAACTAAATATATATCCACACTTTATATATAAAATATTTATTTAAAAATGGAATATAAAATCAAAATTATATATTGTTAAAAATATTAAGTCATATAGAAATATATATTGATATATATATATATATATAATTTTCTTAAATATTATATATATAATACTAAATATGTTTTATAAATCATATTTATATGACATATATTTAGTATAAAAAAATTATATATTTCAATTGTTCTTCAATCCAAGAAATTATCCAGATATTTTTCCCAACATTAGTGTTACAGTTTTATCAAAATTTAGTGTTTAATTTTCCCTAAATCTTGTAAAATCCTCAAGGGAAAATTCCACTGAGAACCCAACACTAACAACGTTGGGGTGGATCAAAACCTTTTGGACAGTGAATTAAATCCAAGCATTGAGACTCAATATTTTTTCTCCATATGTCTACCATTTTTTTGACACACTTTACCAAATTCCTCAAGGAAAACATCATTTCTTTGAGGTATATCCAAAATATCAAGCAGAATAATATTTTTTCTAGGAGAAGAAGACTCATTGGAAAGAGAAATTTCATTTCCATTCACATCTGAGGAATCCAACTTCCCCGTAACTACAACATCGCCACATGTAGAAAACACTACATCTTGTTTAGATTCTCCAAGGTAATCCCTTTGATCATTTAGATCATCCATAATAGAAGACTTATTGATAATAGAACTGACAACTAGTTTAACAGGATCCTTATTGCCAATGTCCAGTGTAGGCCGCCTTGGACCTATTGATCAGGTTCTGACTCCTTTTCAGCATCCCTTGCAACACCTTCAGATCATTCCATGGGATCAGGGACACCATGGCCCCTTATTTGGAGCTCCCGTCAATAATTTTGATGGAAGAAGAAGCACCCAGCCTAAAATTCATCTGGATTGTAGGTCCACCCTTCTTCTTCAGGTGAACGGGAGATGATACATGAGATGATCAGGAACAGATCCATCATGTGGTTTCTTGCCTTTTTTTGTTTCTAGATTTCATGAAGAGTACATCAAGAATGTATGTTGAATCAAGAACATCCTCATTATCAAAGTAGCACTGATCATACTTCCCCAAATCTTGTGTTTACTATGAATGCATAGAATTGGGAGCAAAGGGGTGGTGAGGCCCCTCCTTACCATCCTTACATCTTTCACATCCTTTAGTATGATCAAGTGCCTTGGTCATGCTAATTTTGAGGTTTCTCCCTCTAGTTGATGGAATGGCTCCCTAATTTGCAATTCCTGCAACTAGAACCTTCAATTTACACTACTAACCACATGTTTGAACTTCTTGAAGTTAACACTCTTCAAGCCTTTACGACATTTGTCAGGAGAGTACCCAATTTTGCAACATTTCATATAAAAATCTAGTAATGTTTTAATTTCAATATGAAACTAGAATCTGTATGCATCATCCACTAGAACCAATATATTAGTGAGAGTCATACTCATGTCAATCACAATAAGAATTCTAGAAAAATGCTCAAACCTTGCACGTTCTTTTTCCTATAAATATATATATATATATATATATATAATATTTCCTAAAATATGATTTATATAATACAAAATATGTATTTACATTAATAACTCATATATTTAGAGAAAAGATTTATAATTAAAAATTAATATTATTTAAAAGCATTGAATAATTAGTATCTAGTATTAGATGCTTATTAACATGTATTTTTGGTAAATTTAACATATATGAAGCATGTGTTATATTAATTTCATACACACATATAGAAACACACACACAAAAAATATTTTTTTAATTTATTAAATTTTTTATATTCATTTGACTTATTTATTTACATAGTATATTTAATATATATTATGTTCTTTATCGATAAATTTTATTCATTTTTATATTTTTGTTCAATATATACTATTTATTAATTTCTAATATTTTTTTCAAATTTATTAATTTTTTATATTATTTGTTCATTAATAAACTTAATTATTTATTAATATTTTTTTAATTTATTCATTTTTAATTTTTACCAAAAGGGATCGTGAGTTAGACGAACCTTCTCCTACCAAAATATATTGAAAAATAAAATACATAACATGAAAAGGAGAAAGAATAAGATCAATAAAGGAAGATCCTCATCCAAAAAAGGAAACTACAAATGTGTAGAACTAGGATCATCCCCATAATCCTTATTAGAGGTATCATAAATAGATTCTAATTATGTCGAATAATTCTTATGACTTAAAAGCATAGAGTAATTTTCCTTGAGTTTAACTTGGTCCATAGTGAGATCCTTGGAAGAAGCCTTGGTAGACTGACCACACCCACATGCAGCCCAGTCATCCCTGCCACTTCCTCATCCACAATTTTTTAGATGTTGACCTCATTTCTAAGACTTCATTTTCATCCAATCCACTTCTAGTTTAGAAACAGTGACATGCTTCTCCATAGATCCATTAATGACTCTTGAAGCATCATCTACTACATATTACATACCAATATCATATTCAATCATCTCAATTCTATCCATTACAGATGATGGATTCTTATTAGTCACTTTCCAGTTACCAATCTCAATGGATTTTTAAGCAACATGATCAAACACCAACTGCTCATTTCCAGAAACAATATCTAACCATAATTAATTTTTACTAGTGCTTATAACCCCTTCCCCCATCCACCCAGTAGATAAATCATCATTGCCTTTAGACAACACAATAAGTTGTCCAGAGGTCCCATAAGTTGTCTCTCCAACCCCAGTATGACCATTACGAGGATCATGTCCAAGGATGTAACGACCCAAACTTTCATTAATGAAAATTCCTCTTGATATAATTAAATATCTTATTATGAGAAATGATCATATAAAACGTATGCACTTCCTTTGTTATATTTTTTTGGATTTTAAAATACGATTAAGAATTATGAAAATTGATAATATAGTCATTGAACAGTGATCACGGGATTAGTATAAATTTAGGACTTTAACAAATCCAATTTACTCAAACAAATGAAGCGATGGTCTCATCCAGTAGAATTACTCCATACGAATCCCATTATTTAGAGCTTGGAAAGGAGGTGGTGTCATTGGGATTCACTCTTGATGAAGCCCAAACTGAGCTTCAACGCGTTAATCTCGAACGGAACCATCTAGAGGAGAAGTGGAAGTTGACATAGATTACCACTCGATCAATGTTATCTGAGCCACCCCAAGAGTCTGTCATCATCGCTCACCTTACCCTTAGATCTTATGCGGTTATTTTAATGGGTTATGTAACAAATCCCTAACACTATGATTATGTGAATTATTTTTATATATAATAAATAATAGACATTCATTTTTCTATTATTGTTACGTTATAAATAGTTTTTAAAGCACAAATAGTATTTTTTTAATTAATATTAAATTACGAAATATCTTTTGATGAATTAATGGATTTTTTAATTAAATAATATTTTAATAAAATATTATTATCAGTAAATTAATTTTTATTAAATATAAATGATTATGTAATTTTTATGAATGCAATTGTGATTTTTATTAAGGTTTGAAAGTTTTTTTTGTCAAAAACCCAAGAATTTTCTATAAATACTGGTTTTTATTTTAAAATTAAAAATTCACATATTTAGAAAATTATTTAGATAAAAGTAATATTATTTTAGTAATCATGACGTCAAAATTATCCAATAGTGAATTTTTCATAATTTTCTGATACAGTCAAATTTTTGGGTAAATATTAAATATCATTTAATTATATAATGTTTTTATGACATCATAACAACCCAATAGTGATGTAATAAAATACTATTAATTGGATGTTCGGACAATATATTTTTTACCATTGAGATATTATGATTTTAGGTTTGTTTGATTTATTTTACAAAGCCTTAGTGGACCCTCCAAGACTTATAAAACATTTTATCTTTTTAAATTGTTTTTCTTGAGAATGTGGCTCACCTCCACATAAGCAAGACTAATATTTTAAGAAGTTCATCCATTGGACTTAAAAAATAATTTTTTACACTCCTTTGGAAAAACCCATGCGAAAAACCATGGTTTGGTTTGTGGTTTTTATTAGTTTAATGTGTAGGGTCAAAAACCTAAATAATAAAGAATCCCCTCTCTTTTCCTATATAAAACCACCCAAGATCCAACTTCATCTTCACTCAAAGCCTTTGGAGTTCGTCCAAACACTACCCTCCTCTATCTATAATCCTCCCAATGTGCTCCAAGCTCCCAATAATCCTCTCTCAATCATTTGGGATCACACTTCCAAGTAAGGGATTTCTTGCTTTCTATTTTATGTCCAACTTTCTTTATATTGTTATACCCTTTTGTTTTCAATTAAAAATATTGCGGTATGATTTTACACCTCCCCCATACTTCCCTACTTATGTTTGAATTATGATAGACCCCTTTCTCTCTCATTAATGCCTCTCATGTACACATATTACCATGCTGTAATTCCATAAGGAATTTCTCTCTTCTCATTTACATTCAAGAAATTCTTTTGTATTATGAATCTAAATTACATTACATATGTTGGGACATGTATCTATATTACCCCCTTAAATTCAATTTCATGTAAATATTATTATATACACTTTTCTCTCTCATCAACCATTTTTATGAATTCTTACGTCACACTGTTATGCTGCCGAAATTGCACGGTTTTTTTTCAAGCCAAAGTCATTGTGTAGTGAATATCATGATCATTTCTCTATCATTGGTATTCACCTTTGTAAACATTTACATATTGATTATAGAGTTTCATGTATGAATTCCACATTCCTTTATCATGGAATAAATGATGATGTTTAATGAATCCATGTTATATGATCCATGTGGCACACTTACGCATGAAATGAAATGATTATAAAGGGTGCACCCTAATAGTGCTCTAATGCATTGGGTAAAGATTAGTATCATGATACGTCAAGTGCAATGAGAATTTACTCATGATAATTCAATTGAAATGAGGGTTTACTCATGATCTATGTACAATGAGCCTTCTCTCATGCTAAAATTATGTTAAATATTGTTTTCACATTTCCATGTTATGTTAATCATTCTATATCATGCCTTTATATTCATATTTCTCTTATGCTCCATTGGTATGCCTATTTCCTAACATGTATTGTATTATTCATGTTATGTCTTGTTTACTCCCTTACTGGGCTTTATAGCTCACCTTTTTCTTATGCATGTCCTCGGGTTATCCCATGCAATGCTAAGTATGAGGGAATGTAGTGGTCATGTAAAGGAATTTTTCAATAAAGATGTTGGGTTTTATGTTCTAAATTGTTATCTAATGTTCCTAAACACCAAATACACTAGACCTCTCGATCCTCAGAGTTTTTTAAGTGCAATATTATGTAATAAATCATATTTATGTGTGTAATAAAGATTAGGGTTGTTATAAGGGGTTTTCATAATAATAATCATTTAAGTATCACAGCTATATGTTACCAGCACATTGTTAGGCGATATGTTGGGAGAAAGGGACCTTGGCTGAGTGAAATCCTTTGTATGAGATGCATCCACCGAACGTGTATCAACCTTCACATTGAGACCATTATATGAATGCACAATCTACCCATGGAAGTGTGCAACATTACCACCTGAAGTAGCTGTAACCCAAGTCTGATCATGTCCACCCTAATTTTGGGTGGCTTCATTTTTATTCTTCTTCAAACATATCATAGATACATGCCCACACAGGGAGCAATAGTCACAGACCAAAAATTTCCTACAATTTAATATTTCATGTCCAATTACCTTACCCTCCAAAAAAATTGAAATTCTTTCATACATAATTTGTAAATATAGTTCATCTTCATCAGTATGCAACAGAACACGATCCACTAAAGTAGAGCTCAGAAAAACTTTGACCAAAATGCAGGAAAAGTGCCCAGATCTTGTTGTATCTGTTTATTTTTCAATCTTGAATGGAACTCCAACTGACATTGCGATATGATACATAATTTTAGGATTCCAAATAATCCAGTTAAGGTCACAGACCCTTATCTAGAGCTGAACAGAAGACTGACCAACATCAAGAAGATTATAATTCGGATCCCATTCATGGATATGGATAATACCTATTTTGAGTGAAATTAATCCAAATCTCCATGCTTGCGTATTCAACTCATCGGAGGGGAAGAGCATATGAAAGAAGTTGAAACCCAATGAAATGCATTTCCTTGATGAGAACCCCAAAATTGGTGACATCGGAGCAATTATTTCTTCATTTTTCATTGGAATGGAACCCTTAGGTATAATGAGACCAGCTATTATAGAGTGGTCACCTATTTTGAATCGTTCTGAGACATCAATCAGATCTGATTTGATGTGTGCAACACTGACTTTTCACTGAATGGGAGGAGCATGTGATATCTTGTACGGAGAGAATGAGTGCTTGCTCGGTCCATAAATAGAGACATGGATGATAGCGATAAGGCCTTCCCTACAGCGGCCGCCAGCAGTGTGGAGACGCACAGAAGAAACCCTAGCCATTTCTGAGCTGGGATCTCCTGACGCCCAACAACTCTCATTCATTTTCAATTTTTGTTTATTTTATATCTTTTAAATTTTATCCATTATTAACATTAACTCATACATGTTTATTCATAAACATTTAATATTTTAAATATGTTTTTAAATTATAGAATTAATATGTGTTGATTTTCATTTTAACATATATTCGTTTTTAATTTTTTTTAAAAATCTACATAATTAATAACACTTATTTGTTTTTTTAATAGTTTTTCAATCAATTGATTTTTTAATTATTAAATTTCACTCTTTTTTTACATTTATTCCTTTAATATTATATAGAATTATTTATTCGAAAAAATGTTAAATATTTTTCATTTTATTTATAATTTATTCATTTTAAATATTTATTCTTTTAATATTTATGTAATTTAGTTGTTTTCAATGTTTTTATACATAATTATTCAAAAATATTTTTAATATAGAAATATATATTTATCAATATATAAAATATTTCCTTAAAAATGATTTATATAATATGAAATATGTATTTACGTTAAATAAGTAATATATTTAGTGAAAAAGGGTTCATAATAAAAAAAGTTAATATTAATTAATTTTTTTGACTAATTAGTAATGAATAATGGAAGTTTAACAAAATATCGTTTTATTTTTCAATTAAACATATATCAAACTTATGTTACATTGATTTCGCGCACACATATAGCAGTGAATGAAATTTTATTTAAAAACACGCACACATAATATTTCTGTAATTTATTAAATTTTTTATATTCATTTTAGAATTTTATTCACTAAATAATATATTTAATATATATTATGTTTTTGAATTGGAAATTTTTATTCATTTTTTAATTTTTTATTCAATATTTATTATTTATTATTTTTTAATATGTTTAGAATTTATTGTTTTTTAATATTTTTTGTTCCTTAATAATCATAATTATTTTTTATTCACTAATACTCTTAATTATTTTTTAATATTTTTTAGTTTATTTATTTTCAGTTTTTATTTGTTCAATATTTTTGTAATTTTATCTTTTTTAATATTTATTTACGCATGTCTATTCATTATCATCGCATATTTTAAATATGGTTGTAATTAACATAATTAAAATGTATTCATTTTCATTTTAACATATATTTATTGTTAATTTTTTAATAATATATTTAATTAACAATAATTATTTATTTTTTAATATTTTTTCAATCTATTGATTTTTTAATTATTAAATTTCACTCTTTCTTTAAAATTTATCCATTTAATATTATTTAGCAGTATTTATTCATTAATAATGTTATTTATTTTTCATTTTTCATTATGATTTATTCATTTTAACTATTTTTTCATCTAATGTTTTTGTAATTTATTCAGTTTAAATGATTTTTTATACATAGTTATTCCCTAGTATATTTAATATTTTTAATATATAAATATATTCAATTATATATATAATTTTTCCTTATATATGATTTATATAGTATAAAATATGTGATTAAATTAAATAAGTCAAATATTTAGTAAAAAATGTTTTGTAATGAAAAATTAATATTAATTAGAAATATTGACTAATTAGTGTCAAGTAATTGATGTTTAATAAAATTTCATCTATTGGTTGACGGCCACAGAGAACCCTCTGTGGGGAATGTTGACAATGGAAGCAAGGGTTATCCCTAACCTTGGGAAAGAATCAATAGTGACACTACTACAAAAATAGTCAAGGGAAGTGCCACCTTTTATTAGTGCTCAGGAAAAAGTGCTTATAAAGGGTATGCTTTATAAGTGCTAAAAAAGTGCTGATAAAGTCTTCCTTTATCAGTATTAAAATTTTATCACTGATAAAACCATAGTCCCATATTTTATAAAATTGGGTGCTCACTATCCTCTGTTTATCGTGCCCTTAAGATCTCGCGGTACTATACCCCTGTGACAACTCCCCCACCCCCCCTCGATCTTCTCTTTTCTAGACCTCCACCGCTAGCCCTACTCCTTATCCTCCCCCTGAAACCCCTTCCACGGATCCTCCTCCCCACAAACCCTACTTCTCCTTCTCTTCGCTTGACCCTACTCCCCGCAAACCCTACTCCTTCATTTCTCAATGGTTACCGGCTCCTCCCGTGCACCTCCCCCTCTGGCGGTCGCACCTTCCCCTCCCGACGTATTGCAGAAGGCTCCCTAACCGCTCGATGCTTCTTCTCTCCCTCCATCGTGGGTGCAATCTACTCTAGGTAAGTCTCCCACTTATTCTTTTAGGTTTATTTTTGGTGGATAGGTTTTGTGAGATTAGTTTTTATTAGGGTGATGTTTGGATTCATCCCCATGATCAATACCTTTGGACTAGATGCTAACTAACATAGAGTTATAACAATCTATGTCACTAAATAACACATGTAGTGGATTCTTATACTTGGTTAGCAAATGATTTGAACTAAAGTATGCCTTTTTTATGATTCTCCATTGGTCCTTATAATGTTTGGAACTAGAATTCATTTTTCATCAAGTGTCATATGTATGAGGGTTTGATATTCTCATGAAACCTCAAGATAGACCTTGTTATACATGAATATTCTATTAATGTTGAGTGTTTTTTCCTCATCATTCTGGTGGAGTGGGTTTATCTATACTGTGGAAAGTGGTATTTTTGTAAACCCCTCCATGAAAAAGAAGAGTTTTGATAGTACCCACCTCATTATTAATTGGTTACACATTGTGGGTGTCATGATGTGCTGGTGATTGTGTTTATGGGGAAGGTTCTATTTATGATAGTGATCAGGACCCCTCAAATATAGAAAGTGTATCCAATCCTGTGGATGTTAAGATATATTTCCCTTAGTTGGTGAGCATGGTTTTATAGTGTTCTAAATTGAATCTCACCTTGAGACGGTTCATAGTGAAGCCTATAAGCCATTTAGGTTCTTTTATTATTAAAGCAAGATTCATAGAGTGGCCTCCATTCTTCATGCACTAAGGCCATGGAATATTAGGAGATCAGAGTAGCACATCCATGGAAAGGTGAATGGTATTCTTTGGAAAAGTACATTGGGTTTAGATAGTGGTATGAACATGTGAGAAATTGTATTTGGGTGGTTAATTCTTTTTAGGATAGTAGGATGTTTCTTCACTTCGATCAATGGTAAATTCCACACATCTTTATTTTATGACAACTATAATTTAATGTTGGTGTCAACTTAGTGAACCTCTATTACCAGTTTTCTTAGGTGCTAGTCTAGAAGGGTTTTTCTTGAAAATGGGGAGACACCATGCACTTCATTTGGTAGATAGTGATTCTTCCCAGATACCTATTATGGGTATCAAGATTGTTATTTTTAATGGAGACTACTCTAGTAAAGAACTACCCTTGGTGTGTCAGGCCAAGTTATTTTGGTTAAGTACACCCACACTATGGAGAACCCTATTATGTGATTGGGGGTGAATTTATTCTCAGGAGATTGTAAATGTCTTTCACTTGGTTGGAATGTATTTTAGTTCTTTTTATTAAATCCATTAATTTATATTGATCAATTCGTAGACCAACCTCTAATGGTTTGGGGGAATTAAACATGTAATACTAAGCTTTGGATGACTATATTAGTGTTCTATGATTATGCCTATGGTTTGAGTAGATATCATAATCGTTTAAGGTAGTGATCTTCCAGGATGTAGGGTTAGCATCACCCACTTGGGGTGTCCATGGGTCGGTATGGGTCAGGTCAAGGATGTTTCGGGATCCAACCTGACCAAAAAATCTCAGGTCGGGTTGGGTCGGGTCATATGCTTCTTGAGCAGCTGACCCCACCTAACCCAACATGTTGGGGTCGGGTTACCTGATGCATGGCCGAAGGACCCAACCCAGCCCGACCAGCTATGGGTCGGGTCTGTACGGGCCATGTTCTATGTGTACACCCAACCCAACTTGACCTAACCCTGACCCCGACCCAACCCAACCTAACCCGATGGACCCTGACCCAGCCCCCCAAACCTATCCCCCACCCACCCAGACCACACCCTCCCCCTCTCCCCTGCACCATCCCCCTGCCCCATGGACTTGGCTCCCCCACCAGTCCCCTAATCTCTGCACCAGCCCCCCTTCCCCTGCACCAGCCCCTCCCCCTCCCCCTCCACTACACCCCCACCAGGCCCCTATCCCCCCTACTGCATCAGCCCCACCACTAGCCCCTCCCCCTCCCCCCTATACTGCACCCCCACTAGTCCCCTATCCCCCCTACTGCACCAGCCCCACCACCAGCCCCCTCCCCCCGGCACTTCACCCCCACCAACCCCTTATCCCCCCTACTACACCAGCCCCCCCTGCATTGCACCCCCACCAGCCCCCCCCCCCCCCCCCCTGCACCCCTGCCCTGCTGCACCATCCCCCTCTGCCTGGAACAACCCCTCCACCTCCCCTTGCACCAGCCCTTCCCCCAACCCCCTACTACACCAGCCCCTCCCCCTACCCTACACCAGCCCCTCCACCTCCCCCTGATGCACCATCCCGTCTCCTTCCCCCCCACCAGCCCCTACCCCCCTGTTACACCACCCACCCCCCTCCCCTTGCTCGACCAGACCCTCCCCCCTGCCCTGCACCAGCCCACCACCCTCCCCCACCATCCCCCTACCCAACCTACTGCACCAGCCCCACCACGAGCCCCTACCCACCTACTGCACCAACCCCTCCCCCTCCCCCATGTTGCACTAGGCCCTCCCCCTCCCCCTTCCCATGCACCAGCCCCTCCCCCTCCACCCTACACTGCACCCCCACCACAACCTACCCCCTGCTGCCCAAGCCCCACCATCCCCTCCCCCTCCCACTTGCCATGCTGCACCAGACCCTCCCCCTCCCCCTACTACAACAGCCCCTCCCCTCCCCTCTACCCTTACACCAGCCCCTCTCCCCCCTACACTACACCAGTCCCTCCCCCTAACCCCTTCCTTTCACCAACCAACCCCTCCCCCACATCCTACCCCTGCACCAGCCCCTCCCCCTGCTGCACCAGCCTGCACCACTGCACCAGCCAACCCCCATTTATTACCCTACCTAACCAGCCTAACCACTATCAACAATAACTGGCTAGAATAGACCAACTACAAAATTACTATACTTCCCCCTAACTGTAAATACACCTTTACACAGCCCCATCTAGCCCATGTTCATAACAATGTCCTTGGCAATGACACTAAATTTCATTGTGTAAACGTGTTGTAGTGAAAAAAACATTCCCCTACTAGTGGAAAGAGTCACCACAACAAATAATTTGGTGAGTAGCCAGGTCAAACCACAGGGATAAGTATGTATTACTAGTATTCTTGGTTGAATGTTTATCAAAATCAGTATAAAGAAATGGATATGGTAAAATAGAAGATAGGTGGACAAGAAGGAAGAAAAGAACATATCCTTCCTAGAGTTGATAACTACCAACTAGAAAGTTTACCTTAACTAGAGTTAAAAATCATTTTTAGGGGAAATGGAAATCAAACAAAATCACCCAAGTACACCTACTGTTCATACAACTGAAATGAGAAACTGTCACTACCTGCTTGAAATGTGCACACATGGACTCCAATCCGGCTCACATAGGTGCATAAATAAATTACCTAAGGAATATTATTTTAAGAACATGATTAAAAAACTACTTACCTTACCACTAGTACCATGATATAGAATGCACGATAGGGCAGGGAGGAGTGAGCCAGTAGGAGGGATTTCTCACAATTGCATGTGAGGGAATCTATCAGTCCAGGGAGGAGGTGAGTGAGGATTGGAGGAGGAAGGGAGTAGAGTAGGAGGAAGTAGTTCATTCCCTGGTGGTGAAGGAAGGATGAAGGATGGATATTAGGGTTCTCCATGCGGGAGGGAAGGTCGGGGTCATGGTGGAGGAGGAGGAGAGGAGGAGGAGAATATGTCTAGGGAGGGGAGGAGGTGAGCGAGGAGAGGAAGACTTGAAGGGAGTCCAGATAGTCATGCATGAGGGAAGGTCAGGGAGGGGGAGTAGGAGAGGAGGGAGGAAGAGGCAGGAGAGCGTGAGGGAGGGAGGGAATTAGGGTGTCCAGGTCGGTTCACAATGCCAGGCAGTGTTTTTTTCATACACCCTCAGGTCAACTAGTCGGGTTGGGTCGATATATAGCCAACCTGAGACCCGACCCAACCCATCCATGGGTCAACCCGATACAAACCCGAACCGAACATTTTTTTCCACAACCCGACCCAACCCGTCCCAACCCAATCGGGTGAGGTCGAACCCATTGGGTTGGGTCCGGTCTAGACACCCCTAGCACCCACCCATAGTAGGTGTGTGATGCAAGTCTCATCTGAGGAGGAACTTTAATTCATAGGTACCTCAAGGATATCCCATTACTCCAATGAATTTAATATGACTGTGATGGGTATAGACATATCACATTTCATTTTCTTAACATTCATGCTACAATCAGAGAGGCAGTCGATGAATAGCCTAGGCAGAGGAAGGACGTAGAGAAAGGAGTTTTTTATATCACTAAAGTGATGGAGGAGATCGGGGAGCAGCATGAGGTGGATGGAACTTTGGTTTGGTTCTACTAATTCTACCCCTAAGTAGACCACTCCTATATTGGGAAGTCAGTGGTTAGAATCTCATATCATTGTAGTCACTAGAGTCTTTTTACCTGGAGGCTCCATGAGTGTTTGGAGGTACGATCTATTTTCATTATACTTTTATTGTAGAACTTTTAGAAATAGGTACAAGAAACTATTTTTCCTAATTTTTTCAATTATTTTCTAGGTATTGTAGGCGTTGGTAGAGCCCCATGTTAGTGAAGGGGAGTTATTGCATATTCTTTAGATGTTCATGATAGAATTTATATTCACTAACCTTAATTTCCTATTTCTTATTTTAATTTGGGTAACAAAACCTATGATATTCAATAGTAATTTTGGATAAAACTAGGTTATTTGTTTCCCCCATAAACCCCTTTGTATTTGGAAATGTATATACTATATTAGTTTTCTCATCAAAATTGTATCCTTGTTTTCATTTTATTTGAGTTTGGTCACTAGTTTTGTGTTGTTTAATGTGATTATTTTATTATGAATGAGGTGGCTGGTAGGGGTGGTTAAAAGGATGTTTAATGTTTTTCTTCAAGGGTGGTGGGTTCTAGAACTATTGGTAAGGGGTTGGCAAGTGTGTTGATTTTGATGGGGGGTGTATCTTGGTTCTGTTGATTTCCAAATTTTTATTGGAAATGGTTAGGCTCTATTAATATCTATTTTTATAAAGATGTGGTTATCTTATATTGTATTTGGAAGTCTTATTTTGTGTATTTGAACCATAAATACTAATATTTGAGATTCAAATAGGATGGAGATGAATAAAGATTGGATGGATTATAATAATTTGACAATAGATTATGAGAACAGAGTGAAAGAGTTCATCACGTTTGAAAAGGATCACGCAAAGGATCCTTCTTAAATCCTTTTTCTGTGTTTACATTGTTGTTATTATAGACTAATTACTCCAGAGGAGTTGGAAGAACATTTGATATGTCACAGAATAGATCAGAGTTATAAATGTTGTAATAAACACAGAGAAAAAGATAATGTAGCTACTGGTTGGGATAAAAATGCATTTTATGGATCATCATATATGAATACAAATATTGATAATGAAGAAGAGCATATGGAGGATGTGATTACAGATGTCAATGATGATGAAGATCGTATTGAGTAAATGACAAGGATAGTTGAAGATGAACTCCATGATTTCCCAAAATTGTTTGAGAAGTTAAAGAGTTGTGCAAAGACCCCATTGTTTGTTGGTTGCACTAAATATATAGAATTGTCAGCTGTACTGATGTTGTATAAATTGAAAGCAAGAAACAGATGGAGTGATGTTAGATTTACGAAACTACTTGCTCTATTGAATGACATGCTCACAAAATATAATGATCTCCCAAGCCAGACATATGAAGCTAAATGAATGCTACGCTCAAAAGTATGATTTCTGAAAGAATACATGCATGACTAAAATAATATATATTATTTCTCAAGGAGAACAAATCACTTACAGAATGCCCAAAGTGTGTTGCATCTCGATATAAGAAATATGAATCCAGTCCTACGAAAGTTTTATGGTACTTTCCAATCATTCCAAGGTTTAGGCATCTATATAAAAGTGAAGAAACTATAAGACAATTGTCATGGAATGTAGATAAAAGAAATAAAGATGGTAAATTATGTCACCCGGACAAATCTCCTCACTAGAAGATAATTGATCATGAGTATCCTAAATTTGGAAAATAGTCAAGAAACCTTCATCTTGCGTTATCTACAGATGGAGTGAATACTTTTGGTTTTCAAAATAGCACTCATAGTACATGGCATGTTATGTTGGTAAATTATAACTTTCCACCCTGGTTATGCATGAATCGGAAATTCATCATGTTATCTATGCTTATATTAGGACCAAAATAACCATGTAATGATATTAATGTTTATTTGGCTCCTTTCATCATGGATTTAAAGTTATTGTGGGATTCAAGTGTTATGTTGTATGATGCTTATAAAAGTGAATACTTCATGCTAAGAGTGATGTTGTATGGGACCATAAATGGTTTCCCTGCTTATGGAAATTTTTCAGGCTATAGAATTAAAGTAACTCAAGGGTTTCCCATTTGCGAAGAAGATATGGAATCAATTAGGTTGAAAGATTCATTGAAATCTATGTTTCTAGGACATTGTAGATTTCTACCTCATCGGCATAAGTACAGATCTTGGATGAAATAATTAAATGGAAGTTTATAACAATGCACATCACCATCTCCACTAACATGTGATCAGCTGTATGAGAATGTTAAAGATTTGAACACTGTTTTTGGTAAACCATTTTCAAAAAACCTTATGAAAATCGGTTGGAAAAAGAGATCAGTTTTTTTTTGAATTACCATAATGGAATTTTTTGTACGTCAGACATTTTCTTAATGTGATGCATGTGGAAAAAATGTATGTGATAGTGTAATGAGAATGTTGTTAAATTCCCATGGAAAAACAAATGATGGAATTAAGGAAAGGTTGGACATGGTTAACATGGGAATATGAGAAGAGTTGGCTCCCGTGAAGGGTGAAAATAGAATTTTTCTTCCTCCATCTACTTACACTCAATCTAGGGTGGAGAGATATCAGTTTTTCAACTTCTTCAAGGATGTAAAGGTTCCAGAGGGGTATTCATCAAATATCAAGAACATTGTGTCAATGAATAATTTGATATTAAAAGGTTCGAAATAACATGACTGCCATGTTTTGATGCAATATTTAATTTATATAGCTTTACATTGCATTTTTTCCAAGAATTTTCATCATACATTAACCAAACATTGTTTCTATTTCAAAGCTATATGTAGAAAAATTTTAGACCTGGTGAAATTTAGAGCTATGGAAAGAGAAATTGTCATCATATTATGTGAATTACAAATGTTCTTCCCACCAACATTCTTTGATATGATGGTTCATTTGATGATTCAATTAGTGATATAGATTTGACTTTGTGGTCTTTTGAACTATAGATGGATGTACCTTGTTGAATAGTATATGAAGATTTTAAAAGCGTATGTAAAAAATCCAAGTCAGACAGAGGGTTGTATAGTGGAGCGATATTTCGTTGAGGAAGCTATTGAATTCTTTACCGAATACCTATCTAATGTGGAAATAATTGGTCTCCTGAAATCTCATCATGCTGGACTCATCAAGGGTGAGGGAATTTCTGGAAGAGATGTTGTGACAATCAATATTACAGATCGGGAGCATGCCCACCTTTATGTTTTTCATAACAGTTGGGAGGTTGCTCTATATATTGAAACCCACAAAGAAATTATTAGGCAGTTGAATCCATCAAGGGATGAAAAATGGATATCAAATAAAAATAATCACCAGTTTATAGGATGGTTTTAGGACCATATTTTTAAGGATTTAGATGAAAATATGAATTCAATTTTAGAACGACTTCGATGGCTAGTCGTCGGACCAAGTGTGTATGTATTATATTACAATGGTTATGTAATTACAGGTTATAGATTCTATATATATAAACATGATGAAGATAGTACTATGAAAAATTGTGGAGTTACACTTGTGGTTGATATGATGCATGTTTCTGGTAGTAAGGATAGAAATCCAATTTATGAAAATATGTCATACTTTGGCATTATCAAACAAATATGGGAGTTGGATTATATGACCTTCCAATTGCTGATTATTCAATGAAAATGGGTTGATAACAATAGTGGTGTTAAAATAGATTAATTGGGATTTTTGAAAGTATATTTTAGTAAAGAAGGGTACAAAGAATATTAGTTTATAATGGCATAACAAGCGGTACAAGTTTTTTATGTTCCAAATCCCGCAAACCAAAAGTGGTCGATTTTTCTAATATCGTCCAAAACTATTGAAGGGTCCGATGAAAATTTAGTTTAGGATGATCCTTTCAGTGGTATTTCGCAATCATTTCATAGCAGTCCCAATGTAAATGATGTTTTTTATGTTATAGGAGACCGCAATGAATTGATTTGGATAATTGATAGAGGTGTCAAATCACTTCAGCCTTTGAAAAAAAGAAATATATTTCAATAAATAAGTTATATTTTCTTTGTAATATAGATCTTGTTATCTCATGTTATTATCTTATCACTACTAAATCTCTATAATCTAAATTAACTGTTTAACCACTTTTGTAGATAATGACTTCTTCACATTCTGGTGCTCCTAACCTTGAGGCTGAACATGTCTCTCATGTTGCTACTGCTGCTGCTGCTACTACGGTTGCTCATAGTGCAGAGCAATAAGAAGTTTTTGAACCTGTTGCTTCTCCTAGTGTTGAGTTCCAACAACCATCAGCACATTTCGTTGCTACCATTTTAGATGAACATGTAGATTATGTTGATATTGATGAAATGGTCAGGGATGAAGGACTGACGTCGTAGAAAAAACAGGTGCATTGGAGTTTGATGGTGTTAGCCAAAGTTCTTAAGGTCAAAAGCAAAGGCATCAAATTTTATGTTGGATAGAATGCACAAGGCCAAAATGTGAATCCCAACATAGCGATATTTAGTAGTTACATTGGAATTATCACTCGACAACACGTGCTAATTGACATAGATTCATGGCACCATGTTGTGTTCGGGCTGAAGGCTGTGATCTGGGAAGAAATTACGGTAACATTATGATATTATTTCTTTAATTTAATAGCAAATAAAATAATGAAACAATGTCTTAATCTTCTCAATCTCCTGTGGAGTACATTTATAGTAGATGATTCACACAATAATTATGTACTAAATCTTGTAGGGAGGATTCATTGAGGTTTTCACACTATTTTAACAAAATTTCACCTGAAATATTCCAAAGGTAAAATAAACCTGAACCCACCCCTTGTCTACGCTCACCTGATATCCCAAGAAGAATGGGATACATTTATTGGTCATCATGGGGATGAGAATTTTCAGGTACATTGTGGATGATAATACATTGTTTGAGGATACATGTATTCATTACGTTGATTTTCAATATTTCATTTATGAAACAGAAACTCAGTATAGAAAATAAGGAATGTGAATCAAAACCAACATACCCCTACCATAAAGCAAGGATGGGGTATGCTTAAATAGAAAAGAAAATGGTACGTATTTTAAATTTACAGTAATATTGTTAGGTTCCAAGAAACAACATCATAATTATCTTTCCATATTTATATGTAGATTGATGAGTCTAAAACCAAAGACACTTCCATCCAATGTCATGTGATATGGAAGGAGACATGTGTGAATAAATAATGGAAGTTAGTAGATGAAAACACACAAAAAGTGTGGGAAATATGTGTAAGTATGACACAATAAGAAGATTTGTTTTAAATTGCTATTATATAAAAATAATTAGTTATTTTCCTATATCCGGCAGTCATAAGAATCAGATACTCCTGTATTGGATGCATACCTATTATTTATGGATTTGAAGCGGCTAGAAAAATACAGTCATGTCAGAGGTGCGGGGTTTAGGGTGACACACCAAGTATATTTTGAGAGAGAGAAAAAAGAAACAGATGATAGAGATGAAAAGATGAAACAAATGAGCGAAAGACTAGAAACTCTTGAAGAAAGATTTCAATGGTAGGGAGAGTTGCTAGAAAATTTTATAGGTGGGAATCAAGGAGAATACACAACATAGGAACAACCAAGGAATGAAGATATCAGCCCACCCCCACTATCTTTGAGGTGAGCCATTCCCCTCAAAGAGCTGTCTTAGCTGTGGTAGTCAATATTCTAATAATTGTTCCTGTGAAATGTGAATCAGACAAACACTGATACTTTTCCTGTACTAATCTTCTACATGGTGATAATTAATGTGATTTATATCTATAAACACCCACCTATCACCTTGTAGTGAGGGATACAGTGTTCAACATCCCAGAGGAAAAGCTGCATAATATACCACTTTTGAATGATTATCAGAAAGCGATGATTACTGTAGCTCATGATCCAAATTTAGAGCTACCTATTCCACTTGATGACGATGATATTCATATGGTCGAAAAGGCTATT
This sequence comes from Viscum album, assembly GCA_963277665.1. NCBI lineage: Eukaryota > Viridiplantae > Streptophyta > Magnoliopsida > Santalales > Viscaceae > Viscum > Viscum album. Next base: position 130,824,650 of record OY728140.1, read on the forward strand.
GGGACATTCATTGCATGGACGTTAGAATTTTTAAGATTATATGGGTATAAAGAGGTATTTATTTCATTTATTTCAAGCTAATCCTTTAAAAATTAATGAAAAAAGGGTCTGAACTAATCAATGTTATTATAGATGGAGAAAGGGAGGCGGTGACAAGAAACGTTGGCTCAAAAGCATCTAAAGGATCGACCAACCGTTCCCAAAGAGCTACTGAAAGCACTATAACACCACATGTTCTCTATCCACATTTATTGGAATTGAAGACTCATGTGGATATGAAGATAAGAGGTGGTAGTAGTCATATATTTATTTTTGAAAATAATATATACGGAGAGGAATTTCAAGATTTCCTGGCAGCTGAAAATGTAAATGAGATCCTTGAATATAGTTGTCTAGGCGTCATAGTTGTAAATTTATATATGAGTTTTGTTTTCATGAATTGATTTAATAAAAGATGATATAATGTGAAAATTATGACAAATTGCATTTTATATTATTCACAGATGTATATATGAAAAATAGTTGAAGGAATTTTCTCATGAGCCAAAATTCGGACTCATTGGTCTTCATACCACATCAACACATCTAACGGAATTAAAGCCATCAAAAAATGATGAAATAGTGAATGGCTTGCTGAAAACATTTGAAATAAATATTACGGTTGACAGACTCTTCCTAATACCAACCATGCAGGGGTAAAACTCTACGATTAAAGCATATCAATTATATTTTCACTTCTTTTATTAATTTTTTCTTTTTGTGTTTTTCGGAAAAATTGGTTGCTAATTTCAGTGAACTTGGATACAACAAAGAATTATTTTCTGGATTCAATGCAAGGATATCCAACAAACCAAGCACACATGATGGAGTTTTTGAATTTTTAATACACTACATCCTGCATTTTAGGTCTAAACATCAAGTAATATAATTTATATTATCTTTTAATGAGGATTATGTTATGATAGGTCAGTGTATCATTATCATCTAAAAAAAGGAATGAGGATAGGGTATAAGCATAAGGAGGCAAGAAAGTACTACGTCTGGAAAAATATCAGGGTATATATAATAAAATTTCACTATCCAAACACATATCAACACAAGTTACTTATTATCCTAATGATCAAATTTTTTGCATTGTCCAAAACAAAAAAATGATAATAATTTCAATTAATATGTTTGTAAATTTATGAAAGAGTTCATTTTTCATCAACAAACTAGTATCCCTAAAGAGGTATTTTCAAAAAAACTACTATTTTATTTAAATTATTTATTAATTCTTTATTTATATATTTTGCAGTACTACTCTGACTGTCAAAAAGCCTCATACTCACAAGAAGATATATATTTCTTCAGAAAAAAGTGGGTCGCATACCTGATGGAATATTTTACAGAAATAGCATGAAGATATGACTTGGGGATGTGTACAATTGGCAGTCATTTTTGAGAGAGGTTAAGGGGATCAAAAGATGAGACATTGTTGCATGTAAATGTTCGTAGGAAAATTTTAATTTTTATTAAATAAAACATCCTTTCTCTAATGATTCATTTTCCCATTTTAATAGATGAAATGCACCAGCAACATGCAAGAATGATGAACCACTTTTCTTTGGGCTTTGGATAAGAAAAACTAGTAAAATATCAAAAATACCTTCATATCCGACCAAATTAATTCAGATTGTGTTCATACTTTCGGAGAATGATAAATGGGTCATTTTTGATCTGTAAGAGTCAACCCCACCTCAATCCAAGGCACAGTGTGGCCAGTATCACTCAAAGTGTTTCTCTTTTGTTTAAAATGGACAGAATTTTAAGTGAAAACAACAACTGACGTACGGAAATCTGAAAAAACGCATTCGGATTGTGTTGATACTTTAGGAGAAAGATCCACGAGTCATTTTTGATGTGTACGAATCAACCCTGCCTAAATCTGAGGCATGGTATGGCCAGTATCACTCAAAGTGTCTCTCTTTTGTTTAAAATGGATAGAATTTTAAGCGAAAACAACAACTGACGTATGGAAATATGACCAAACGCATTCGGATTTTGTTGATACTTTAGGAGGATGATCCATGGGACATTTTTGACATGTATGAGTCAACCTCGCCTCAATATGAGGCACGGTGTGGCGTGTATCACTCAAAGTGTCTCTCTTTTGTTTAAAATGGATAGAATTGTAAGTGAAAACAACAATTAACATACGGAAATATGACCAAACGCATTCAGATTGTGTTGATACTTTAGGAGAACAATCCATGGGTCTTTTTTGATGTGTAAGAGTCAAACCAGCCTCAATATTAGGCATGGTGTGAACGATATCACTCAATGTGTCTCTCTTTTGTTTAAAATATACAGAATTTTAAGTTAAAATAACAACTGACGTACAAAAATCCGACCAAACTCATTCGGATTATGTTGATACTTTAGAAAAACTATACATGGTTAATTTTTTATGTGTATGAGTCAACCCCCCGGGACACCACCCCACCCCCCTGGACACCCCCCACCACCACCCTGGACACCCCCCACCCCCTGCACACCCACAAACCCACGAGACGACACCAAAATCCCTCCTAGACACCACCCCACCACCTAGATACCCCCACCACCCTAGACATCCCCCACCCCCCTGGACACCCCCAACCCCCTGGATGGCCCCGACCCCCTGGATGCCCCCCACCCCTCCTAGACACCACCCCACCACCTGAACACTTCCCCCACCCCCTGGACACCCCTACCCCCTGGACACCCACCAACCCACGGGACGACACCCAAATCCCTCCTAGACACCACCCCACCACCTGGACACCCCCACCACATTGGATATCCCCCCACCCCCTAGACACCCCCAACCCCCTGGACTACCCCCACCCCCTGGATGCCCCCCCACCCCTCCTAGACACCACCCCACCACCTGAACACCTCCCCCACCCCCTGGACACCCCTACCCCCTGGACACCCCACCCCCCTTGGACAGCCCCACCAACCCCCTGGTCCCCCCTACCCCCCTGGACACCACCCCACCCCCAAGACACCCCCACTCCTCTGGACACCCCCACACCCTAGAAAGCCCCCCAACCCCCTGAACACCACCCCACCCCCTAGACACCCCCATGGGCACCCCCCCCCCCACCCCCCACCCCACCCCACCCTGGACAACCCCCCCCCCCCCCCCCCCCCGACCCCCCTAGACACCCCACCCCTTGGACACCCACCAACCCCCTGGACGGCACCCCCACCCCACCTAAACACCACCCCACCACCTGGACACCCCCACCCCCTAGACACCCCCACCCCCATGGACAGCCATCCCCCACCCCCTAGACACCACCAACCCCCCCCCCCCCCCCCCCCCCCCCCCGTGGACATCCCCACCAACCCCCTAGACCACCCCCACCCACTGGAAAGCCCCCCCAACACCCTGGACACCACCCCACCCCCACTAGACACCCCCCCCCCCACTATCCCCAACATCCCCTCCCACCCCCTGGACACCCCACCACCCCCTGGACCCACCCCCCCCCCCCCCCCACACACTATCCTCAACATCCCCACCCACCCCCTGGACACCCCACCACCCCCATAGACAGCCCCCACCACCCCAGGACACCACCCCACCCCCCTTGGACAGCCCCCCAACCTCCTGGAATGCTCCTCACCCCCCCCCCCCTAGACAACCCTATCCCCCTAGACACCCCCATCCCCCTGGACAACCCCTACCCCCTTGGACAGCCACCCTAAACCCCTGAACAGCCCCCAATCCCCTGAATTTTGAATTCAATTCTTTATGTATTTAATTAACTTATGAATTATGTGTTAATGGTGTGTGGTTATATTTGTTTTATGGGTATACATTTTTTAATTACCTAATGAATTATGTGTTAATTTTTTATGGGTATAATTGTTGAAATAATGATTTTTTTGAAGGTCTTGTTTGGGTGTGCTGCTGCAGAATTTTATGTTACAGCATGCATGGCATTTATTAGTGCTTTGTTAGTGCTGATAAATTATCCCTTTATCAGTGCTAAAAAATTTCTGATAAAGAACTCATTTATCAGCTCTTCTTTAGTGCTGATAAAGGCTCCATTTATTAGTGCTCTTTTAGCGGTGATAAAGGATACCTTTATCAGTGATTTTTTAGCACTGATAAAGGATACCTTTATCAGATCTTTTTTATCACTGATAAAGGGATACTTTATTAGTACTTATTTAGTGCTGATAAAGGGGACCAACCCCCTTATCATCACTATGATTTACAACGCTTTTTTTCAATGTTAAAGCCCATTTTGAGTGCTGGTAAATCTCGTTTTTGTAGTAGTGTGAGATCGGATCTACTGAGAAGAGTAGGTCCAAGGTGCCTGGTGCTGGATGACCCGCGACCATGTGGTTCAGTTATTTATACCTTCATAAAAGGAAGGTTGCATGTTGTGTCTATAGAAGATTTAATCATGATGTAAAACTCTACTTGGTGATGGCCACGAGTGGTGTTGAACCCAAACCCTGTGCAGGGGGTGGGAGAGAGATTTAATATTCCGAGAAGAGGAAGAACGCATGTTGCGACATTGGAAGATCCCCATATTTGGTGATCCATGGATTAAAAAGTGACAGTTTTCTGATCCAATTCCTTGCTCATCGGTAGGGGTAAACCGTGAGTGGTATATCCCCACTTGAAGATAAGGTCGGCACTAGTCCCTTCTTATCATGGGGGATGATGACGGTGAAGTTTGATAACAAGGGTGAGTCGCCTACAGCAAATTCTGGTGGCAACGGTGAGCCTTGTTGGCGGTATGCATGGAATGGGACCATTTCAGTCACTTCTTGTACAACCATGGCTTCTTAGTGGAGGAAGGCGGCAATGGTGTTGTGAAATAGACATTGATAGTGTTGGGATTTATCACATTTTTTGATAACGGAGAAAATTATTAATGGGGAGATATATCTCAACATTAATTGGGGATTTTCTCCCAACATTAAGGGACATTAATTCTCAATATTAATGTATGGAAAAGGGATGTTGACTACATTAATTAGTTATTATGGACTTATGAATATATAATAATACTATGAGGTGACATATTTTAAAGTGAAGTGTCAACACAATGTAGACAGCACAAGAGAACTGGGAAGGGGTTACAGAATTTGCGATGGACCATATGACACGATGATGACAACACAATTATCTTGTACATGTGTCAATGTTCTTGGAAAGATGTTCAAGATTTCATCCACTGAGAGAAAGAAGGGGACTACTGCATCGGCGGTAGACTGTGCGGTGTGTCAGCGTTTAACAGGTGTGAAGTAGCAGTGGCGCAATTGATGATCGGGGCCATGTATAGAAACTCTTCATGGTAGCAGTGATCAGGTAGTGTGTCCATGTTAATGCTTTTTGGTACATCATGATGGAAAGATCATGAGAGATAAATCTATCGGGTGTCACAAGATGGTGTGAGGTTAACACATGTACGAATGAAGATATTCCAGGTAGTGATGTTTCATCAAAAGAAGTTTGGAATTTTGTCACAGATTAATATTTCGATACATGGAATTGGTGATATGTTTATCAAAGAGTAGGTGGAGGCATATTGGGGTGTGGTTTTCACACTGGTTTTCTACACTCTCTCATTTTTAATTCAAGTTCTGGCATTAGTGGGAATCATTGTATTTGCTGATTCATTGTAGATATTTGGGAATTAGCCCATGGTTTTTTAATCCTCCACATGGGATGGTTTTTTCAAGTTAAAAAATCGTGTGTGTTTACTTATTTATTTTGCTTATATAACTTCCATGTTTTTTTTGGGTTTCTCACAACTTTGTGGAAAGGAATTTTTCATCCCATTGTCAGGATTCTCACCAACAAGTGGTATCAATTGTTATGGTTCCTGCTTTCAATTTAACATGAGAATTATGAGTGTTTCAGAGAGGATCATTGGTGCATGTGTGGAGTAGAATAAAGTTTGGAACTTAAAGCAGGTTGAGCGATGTGATACACATGTCCACTCACAGGATGTTGAGCCGAGGGAGAAGTTTATTTTAGAAGGTGCTCCAGATTATGTGGAAATCACTTTTATGGGGGAGACAGATGTTTCTTGTTCTAGTATTGTTCAATGGGATAGTGAAAATACAGATATGGCAATGATTTTAGCATTTGGTTTTCTTTTTATAGTGGGAGATGATTTTTTTGTCAGAAGTGAAAATGGACATCTTCATATTTTCTGCAGATGATGGTGGTTGGTCAGATATTGACCTTTTTTCATTCCAACTAGATGATATAGCCGATAAGAGAGAATATTATTGATTAGAGAGAATATTATTAATGGGGAGATTTATCTCAACATTAATTGGGGATTTTCTCCCAACATTAAAGGAGATTTAATTATCAATAAAAATGGATGGAAAATGGATTTTGACTACATTAATTGGTTATTATGGACTTGGTGCCCATATAAGAATATTATGCAGTGGAATATTTTAAAACATAGTGCCAACATGATGTAGCTGGCAAAAGAGAATTAGGAAGGGGTTGTTGAATTTGCGATGTCCCGTGTAACAAGACAAAGACAAAGACAATACAATTATCTTGTATGTTTGGAGAGGTTCATGGAAATATGTTCGGAATGTCATACACTAAGAGAAAGAATGGGGCTACTGCATTGACAGTAGCATGTGAAGTTCGTCGACATTTAATAGGTGTGAAGCAGCAGTGACACAATAAATTATCAAGTCCATGTATCAAAAGTCCTCCTGGTAGCGGTGATCATGTGGCAAGTCCTGGTTAATGATTGGTGGTACATCATAATAGAGATATCATGAGATATAAATCCTTCAAGTGTTTCAAGATGGTACGAGGCTGACACATGTTTGGATTACGATCTCCAAGATAATGTAGTTTCATTGACATAAGGGTGATGTTTTTTCAAATATTGATCTTTTGATGCATGGTGTTGGTGAGATGTTTATCAAAGAGATAGAAGAGGAATATCGGGGTTTGGTTTTTACACAGGCTTTATGTGATCTCTCATTTGTAATTGAATTTTGGGAATTACTTGGATTCTTTGTATTCTATTAATTATTACGGATATTTGGGAATTTCCCTATGGGTTTTTAATCCTCCGCATGGGTGGATTTATCCATGTTAAAAAATCATGTGTGTTGATTTATTTATTCTTCTTATATCACTTCCATATTTCACTAGGTTTCATATAACATTTTTTCAAGAAATTTTTCATCCTAGAATCGGGATTCTCCCCAATTGATAAGTGAATGGTGGGTGGTGTAAATTTTTGTACAGGGAAATGTCAGCACCCTGTATGAAAGTTGGTCCGACCTTTGGTGGTCAGGTGGTGGATAGGATGGGGTCGTTAAGCATATGGATTCAGGAGGATATGGTCTTGACTAACATAGAGAGTAATCGATTACATCTTCGAGTTGCGGTCATTGAAACCTAATGAATACCTCAGGGCATAGGTCTACCTCAGGCAGAACATGGAGAGGGTATATTTTGAGAAAATCAAGGTCTAGGATCTTCGGGTTAGGGAATCAGTCGCCCAAGGGGTCAACTCCAGGTAGCATGAGAGGTATCCAATTTTCATCACAACAATGGGCATTCCCATATTCAAAACATTACATCATCTTGATTCCATCCTCGACACCATCATGCATATCTCTATGCATCTATTTATCACAGGCATCAACTTCTTCCACCATATCAAGCCTCCCCCTCCACATCTCATCAACCATCCCACACTCACATTTTGTTTCATAGAAAAGTTTAAATCTAGAAAACATAGAAGGCTTAAACTAATAAACATAGTCAATAGGTAAATCTAATCCTTAAAAATAAGGTCTTTATCCTTTACATGAAAATAGGCTCTCATAACCACCAATAGAAGGCATATGACTTTTAATAAAAAATAGGAACTCTCGTTCCCAAAGATTTGTCTTTATCAAAACTACAAGTTTTATTACATCCTAAATTAATCGATTCATTATTAATTGGATAAAACTACGAGAAACCTATTTATTCATCTATAAAAAGGTATAAAATTGTTTAAACATGTGCTCTAGCATTAAACTAGTTTCATCAAACAGTGAGAATAAAAATTCTCAATTAATATATATCTTTATTATTTTGATCATTCAAAATCATTCAAGATTAAATTTCTTTATCAATTCCATTATCATAAGGAATGAAACTTTAAACCAACAGGCATTTAGAATTAATTTTATTATTATCAAAATGTAAGAATATAAGGATTGATTAAAAAAGCCTCTTAAGATATTTATCCAACCAAATTAATTCCAACTTTATGTTTTAACCATTTTCAATTAAAGAAACATGTTAAACTAAGTAAAAAAACTTACTAAAAAGCATATGATAAATATAAAACTATATATAAAATCAAGAGGTGATCCACTATTATGGTATAAAGTAACAAAATGAGATCACAATAATCATAGACCAATTTCATTTTTTAATTTATTTTAATCTTTATTTGGTTAATTCCAACACCATCTAAAGGGATAAATAGTGGTAAAATTAATATTACACATAAATAAATAGAATATGAAATCACTACTACAAATAAGGCCTTTAACTGTGTTATTAAAAGGGTGTTATCAGTGCTATAGAATCACTGGTAATGTAAGTATTGTTAAAGGGTTAGCTTTAACATCACTCGTAAAAAATGATAATAAAGGTGTCGATTATAAAGGGGATAATTTTGTTTATTCACGCCCCTATCAGTGCTTCCCAACCCCCGCCCCCTTATTATTACTTCCCCCACCCCATTATTATTTCTTTAGATAATCTCACCCTCCCTTTCACACCCTTTCCTCCACTGAGTTTCAAACCTCAGACCTCCATCTTATACAAGAGTGCCATTTCTACTCCCCTATAGTGTTTTGTTTAGAATTTTATCATATATCTATATATTTATATATATTTAATTACATTTTTTATACATAAATTTATATGTGTGTGTGTGTGTGTGTATATATTTAAATTCATATATAAAATATGTTTTTCTTGTGTGTGTGTGTGTGTTTAGAAATACATACAAATACATATATCATTTGTATATATAAATTTACATCTATAAATATAATTATAAACGTTCATATTTATTTACATATATTATATATTTATATTTATATACATATATTGGAATATATAGATAAATATATATCTGTTTTCAATACACACACAAATATATATATATAAATAAACAATATATATATATATATTAATTTTATAGGTATATAAATATTCATACATTTTTATTTTAATAAAATGGATAATATTTTTTATTTATTTAAGGTTTATATATTGAGAAATATATTTTATTTGTAAATATGTATATTTATTTATTTATAAAATTAATTTTATATTTGTGAATATTTAAAAAAATGTATATATTGTTATATATTTGATTATAAATAATAGTAAATTGTGAAAAATGATAAAATTTATAAGCTATAATATAAATATGAATGTAATCCCTGGGAATAAATTTATTCCCCATTGAAAAAGGGAAAAAGAACAACTTAAATGAGCCTGAAAATCCATTGAATGTTAAAACATTTGGCTACCCAGACTAAAAACTCAGTTATGTAGGACTTATGAGTCCTTTTTTCCTTAAATAAATAGTGACAGGGGCTCCCCCCATCATCATGGTGTACATCTCATCATGGGATTTGATTTGATATGTGGTAAAGCCTAAATGGATACTAGGATCAAAAGTTATGGTCATTTGAATTTCGTGTTACATTTTTAACTTATTTTAGATATTTAATTAATTTTTAGATAATTTTATCTTCAAAATGTTATTGAATGACTATTACTCATTAATAATTAGAAAATTAATAATTAAGAAAAATTAAATTATTTTACATCCATTTTCACTAAATATATTATATATTATGTGTAAATGACTAATTACCCATATCTAAAACATATTTTAAAAATTTATATTATATTTATATCAATATAAATATAATTATATATTAATATATTATTTTTAATGAAATATTTTTTTTAAATATGACTTTTATGAGTGATGGTAAAAAAGCGCTAATATAGGGGCAGGGTTCTTTATCAGCGCTTCTAAAAAAGTACTAATAAAGAGCCTCATTTATCAGTTCTTTTTTACAAGTGTTGATAAAGGCCCCCCTTTACGAGTGATTTTTAATAAGCACTGATAATGGCCCATTTTTATCAGTACTTTTTTACTATTACAAGAAAAATGGGGGCCTTTATCAGCACTTTTCTATGAGCACTGATAAAGGTCCCCCTTTAACGGTGATTTTTTTAGTGCTATTAACAACCCCCATTAACAGTGATAAAAAAGAGCTGTTAAGAACACCTTTTAATAGCACTAACAAAGAGTTTGTTTAATAATACTTTTATCTAACACTATTAAAACCCTATCACTAGATAAACCCTCTTTTTTAGTAGTGAATGAATCCCCTACCTCAAAATTCTACCATTCTTGAAATGGAAGTAGAATGCCAATGTGAATCTTTGATCACCTCACCCACAAGAAAATGCATCCCTAAAAGGATGCCATGCCATGAACACTACAAAAAATAACCAATAAATTCCATCAAAATTATGGAGATAAAATTCCACAACATGGAAATAATAAATGGAAGTAAAAGAGACCAATCCAAGAATAAACTACAAGAAAAGGGAGGTAAAACATTCCTCATATTAATGTACATCAAACATGAAAAATATTGGATTAATCCCTATAAAAAAGGGATTAAAAGTCTTTAAAAATATACCCTTGGGTTCCTAGGGTTTGATAGGAAGTAGTGGGAGAAAGTGGGGTTCAATGGGACTTGGGTTATTTATAGCCAACTGAAAATTAGAAGACCACAACACAACACCTAGGACATGCTGTAGAAGGGCCTGACATCGCGGAAATATGGTGTAGTGAAAGGGACCACATCACATCCCCCTTGGTCAAATTGAATTTTTTAGATCCATGGGAAGATAATATAATAGGGGATTCAGGGATATGGTGAAACATAAGTCTCTAATCCAAAACTACCCTTAAATTGAAAGCACTTCCTAAAACCCCTATGTCGCAGCCTCCTTGCTCAACACCACAATGCTTGACATAAGGGAAGGGCCTACACCACAACATGAATTTGTGCCACCTTTATGCCTAAAAAGTAATTAGCCCTAAAATCCTACATTATTCCCAGTATTCCATAGCCAAGATCCACTATTCTATAACCACTACCCATATGGTACAGTACACTCTTCTATTCCACAACCATGCCATTTTTGGTAGTGTATCCCTTCTTAGCCCCCACATTCCCTTCAATAACCTTATAACCTCCTCTAATAACCACCCACACATGAAAATCAAAAAGGAAGGGAATTCTATGATCTGGAAACATACATTAGACACCTCTCAAACCATTTTTATCCTTGAAAATCCAAAATCTAAATTGGGAGAGAAAGAATGAAAATAGGGTTGTATAAGCATCCACCCATCGAGATGCCTCTCAATAATCTCACCATCATATGAGTTCAACCACCTCACTCAGAGAAAACAAAAAAACAAGAACACATCAACAAAAAATAGCTCATGAACACTCTCTTAGAAAAATACCTCTCAAATGAGAGTAAGGACACCATAATCCACAAGAGAAAACCATCTCATATACAATAAAAATATAACATCCATAAAATAGAAATGCTAAAAGAGAAGATCTAAACAAAAAAGGCCATGGATATTGAATTCGTATCTATGAATCATATTCCCAGGAACTCTCTTCCATGATACTATACTATCATAAGAAATGAACCAATGGAATAACATGCCCATGCAACACTTTCTTCTAGTGTTCCTAGATTTATACTAGCCGCTCCTTGAGGGTCTCATATCATCAACATCAATCTTGAACCAATATATGATGTTAGAGTCATAATGAATGTAATGGTAGAGCTGTACGAATTGAAAATCATCATGTATAAGGATCATCTGCATGAGAAGTGCTCTTCGATATGTCGTATCTCCAACGTGGGACAACACCTTGAAGGACCAACAAACCAGGGAGAAAGATTACTCCTACGGCAAAACCTTCACTTCCCATGATAATGATTCACCTTTATGAACACATTATCTCCAACATTGATCATCATATTTCCTCTCCTATTATCAATATAGAATTTTAAACAATCATGTGCTTCTTTCATCCTCTCATGAATCACCTAAACCATTTTTTTCATGCTCTATACAAGTTTACGATCAAGAATTGACAACTCTATGACCCTAGTATAGAACAATGGAGAACCTAAAGGTTGGTTGTACAAAGATTTAAATGGTTCCATTTAAATGGTGGAGTGAAAAATATTTTTTTAAGAAAACTCTACCAAAGATAGTTTCCTCATCCACGAACCTCTAAAATCCAAGACACAAGAATAAAACATATCTTTAAGATTTTGGATGGTTTTCCCTATCTTACTACATGTATGTGGATGAAAATTAGTGATAAGGTGTAATCAAGAGACAAAAATATGTTGAAGGCCTCTCCACATCCTAGAGGTAAAAATAGGATCATGATCAGAGATGATCATCCTAGAGACTCTATAGAGTCTAACTACCTCCTCTAGGTACTAACTCAAAAAAACCACTATTTAGATAAAGTCCTTGTTCACTATAAAGTGGGAATATTTCATCAAATGATACACTCTCACTCATATAGCATCATAGCCTCCATGAGGTTGAGGTAAACTGATAACAAAGTCCATCAAGTTTTCCTCCCACTTCCAATTACTAACATCTAATAGATGGATAAAACCATCAGGAATATGATGCTTGGCCTTCACCTTTTATAAGACTAAACATCCAGACACAAACTTAACAACAAATTCTTGAACCCTAGCCGCCAAAACATCCCTCTTAGAGTTCAGTGTGACTTTTTCACATCAGTATGTACCACCAAAGTTAGATGTGAAACTTATGGAGAACTACTTCACACATCACCAAAGGAAAGAAAATACTCCCCTAGAACAACACTCACTACTATTTATCCATAGAAAGACCATCAAGGTCATTAAAATAGGTAAATCAGTCTCTCCATACCTCCACCTCAGAATCACTTAAACATGACTCCTTTAACTACTTCACCAAAGTTGAATTCATTGTTATTTGAAAATGAAAACCTCTTCCACCAAACTATCCCATATTTATATTCTTCATTGATAGCTATTCTATCACTCTCCAATAATCTATAGATTTACACATGGAATAACTATGTGTCTTCCTAATCAAAACATAAACCACAACATTTCCCCTTCCTAGAATATATGAACTCTCAAAGTCATAATACAGTAAGAATTCCACCCATCGTAATTGTCTCAAGTTCAAGTCATTCTGGGAGAATACATACTTTAGTCTCTTATAATAGGTGAAAACCAAAAAATTCTCACTAATGATGTAATGTCATCACAACTTCATGGAAAATAAAACTACAATAAACTCGAGATAATGGGTAGAATAGTTACACTAATGAGTAAGTAACTGTCAAGACCCATAAGAAAAAATGGAAATCTACTACATTAAAAAAATGCCTCAATAAAAGATGTGAAGTTCCATAGAAAACCTAAAACTGAACTCCCTCTACTGGTAAACAAAGGAATAGAGTGTGGAGTAACATCTCTTTCAAGTATTCAAATGCTACGGACACTAATCAATACATAATAATTCCTTATCCTTTCTAGTCAAGGTAGTCATAGGATTTACAAATTGAGATAAATTACCCATGAACCTTTCATAATAGCTAGTAATACTAGGGAAACTTTATAAATCTTCAACATATAGTCATGTTGTACCCATAGCTCTCACAAATCAGATAATTATATCTTATATAAATACATCAACATCATAGAAATACTCAGTTGTAGCTCGATCCCAAACTCTACTTCTTAATGATGGGTTAATGTTACAACCTCCTCTAGAAATACATCAAAGTATCTTTCAAAAACCCAAGAAACATCACTAGATGAAACTTTTAAAAACTTATTATTAGATCATCCATCAAGAAAGAGGAGGAAAAAACATGCTTATAACCCACATTAGGGTCTCGCTCACCAAAGAACATTGAAGGGTCTCCATTAGCATCATAAAACACAACCTATCTCCTGAAGTAATCCACAACAGACTAAAATGAATACAAAAAGTCCATTCCAAGGATGATTTCATATGGTTTTATCTATAAACATAAGAAGTATCCCCCGGAGAGGTGCTTCCCCGGTACTAGATCACGTTCTCTACATAGTTTATATAGGTCAAATCGACCTCCAACTAGCATAGTCAATACTAAGGGCATGGAAGAATCTTCACCTCAAGTCCCAAAACATATACTAGGGTAGGTGATATGAAGGAATGTGTGGATCTTGAATGAAATAAAGAATAAACCCAAGTAGAAAATAAAAAAAGGGCACCTCAAATGATAAATGGATTGCTCAGTGCTTGCAACAACTGGGAATGAAGATGACCATGACCTGCTCCATGACCACTATGACCCAAATGAAGACCACCTCCTTGACTGCACTCTACTCTCTAAGGATGGGGAGAATATTAGGGCTAGCCTCTACCTTCCCCATATCTCATTTTATGATCCTATGATGGAACATTTTTCTACTGCTTGGTTGGCTAAAACTGCATCAATGGGGAAACATAAAGTGGAATGAATAGTGTATGATGATAGCTCATAAATTTCATACACTCTCAGCATTGGTGACCTCAATCTATATAAGAAAAACAAACATCAGATCCCATGGTAAAGTCTTAAGAGCCTCCACCCCTATAAATCAAGATGATCAGGGCTACGACCTACCCCTAGATGACTGAAATATCTTCTGTCTAGGAAACGAGGAACCCGAAACCATAGCTCTTCTATGTGAGTACTCTTGATGAATCCTATATTATGAAAATATGGTTCTATATTGAATCCTCTCAATAACCACTTCTCTTTCCATAACCTCAATATATATTGATAAAATGAATGGGGTGAACTAATGCTAGATATCTCGATAAAAGACTCCTTGAAATGGATCACCCATGCCACCTCATATGGTAGTAGGTATGAAGCATAACATAGTGGGGTCCTAAAAAAAGCTCGATATTATTTACATTGCAACTCACTTGTTGAAGGGTAAGAATCTCCTGTCGACTAATTGCCACTACATTAAAAGAAAGAAACTTTGTTTGGAATAGGTCTAGAATCTTTTCCCACAAGACCTCTAAATTATTGTGATCCCCAGACAATAGTATCCACCAAAAAATTTATGCTCTACACAACATTGTCACAACCAACAAAACTCGGTGCTCCTTCCAAGAACAGATAAAAATGAAAGCTATCTCAACCTCCTCCAACCAGTCTTCTATCACTGATTCTGAAAACGATCTATAAAAATTATATATAAATTTGGATTGAAAATATCAAAGTGTCCTTATCCATGTTTCATCATCATCAACCTATACTCCATGGTTATTTTATAGCATATCGCATGGAACATTTTTGGGTAAAACCTGATAAGGATGTTGACCTGGAGCCATTACTAAAAAAATAACAAACAATTAGATCTACTAAACCTAGAATAAGGAATACTAAACATTAATTAATTTAAATATTTACTTTATTCATTTATGTTTTTACCTATCCCAATGTTTAACCCTTTCAAACATAGGAACAAATAGGAATGAGGCATGATCCTTTCTTGGATATCTACCCCAATACTAGTATAACTTCACTTTGTAGGTTCAATAAAACTAAAGGTCCACACTTCAGATCATAGGGGGACCTAAATCCTAGCATCTCAGCCAATATCCCTGATTTATACTAATTATAAAACATATATCACACCATTTCACTACCAAACCATGCAGTCTCAAATATTAATGACTCCAAACTCCATCTGATCCATCAACCTAAACCTTTTATACCACTCTATCACAACCCACTCCCCCAAAGAGTAACCCACCTAGGAAAAATTGATAGAAGGGAGATGTTAAACACTTGAGTCCTACATCCATTAGGTTATGGGTTAGTGACTAGTTTCGATGGTATAATATGCATAATGATGGGATGAATTCCCTTAAAAAAGCAGGGAAGAAAGAGATAAGATAGATATACCAATCAATACATGCTTATAAAGGTAAAATTTTTCCCAAGTATATACATATAATTCCATACGGTACTAAAAAAAATAAAAGGAAAACTATAAGTACCAAAAATTTAAACTTAAAAGTGACCATGAATCATAATCAAATCAAGAAAAATGATGAGTTAGTAAAATCGTTCCTAATCTCCCACTTTAAACTGTTGACATGAAACTAGTTTATATAAATGTGAGGTGAGAATAACAGTATACTCAGTATGATCCTCTTAGGATCTTCTTGTACTAAATATAAAGAAATAATTATAAATAATAGTTAACAATAAGTGATTCTAACTCCTCAACTAAATAGACATACTACGTTCCCAACCTCACTATGCTTATCTCTCACCAAATCATGCTTACAATAAATATCATATATTATAATAATAAATCAATAAATGTTCCTTATTATTGCTTCCCCATTGGTTTTCTACTCTACCCCAATATCACACATCCCATGCCATCTCTCTCTGAAATAAGCTAGCACAAATAACCCTTGGCTATAGTATCACAACACTCACCTCGTACATCAAATCTTTACACCATCCCATATCAAATATCCATATAATAACCTGGTAGTTTTTGGGAGGCACCACAACCTGTATGTTATGTATTATACATTGGGTATTATACCTCAATCCATCATAACACATACACTGAGTAAGGTACCTCAAGCCATCACAACCTACACACGTCATACTTATAATATTCTAATGGATACTATATCTGGAGATACATGTGTGTGAAATAACCACAAGACATTACATTACACTACAAATGTATATAGGAAACTAACCACTATAAAAAATAGTATATAATACAACCAAGAGAAGAGAGATAGTCTAGAGGGGGTAGTTATCCATCCATCCTCGCCACTGAGACATTTGGGGATACACCCTCCTAGAGTCCACTATTTTTCAATCTCCCTACCAACTTGGGTGGGGTGCATATGATATATCAAAACATATATTATATAATATAGCTCATAACAACACTATGGGTATAACATAGTTCTAATATTAATTGAAACTATCATCACTGGAGCACTCATTTGAAACCACTAAGTTCTAGATATCCATTAATAGACAAGAATTTAAAGTATTTACATTAAATTACTTATTTACTTTTTAATTTAAACCTTTTTCATTTATTATTTCATCAGCCATCAAATTAAATTACATGCCATCAAGGCATAATCCAACAAAGTCCACAGTTTCTCAAGATCATGTCATTTTCATTCCAACAACACCTACCCCATGGGTTAATCCATTTACTAAACATTTTAAACATTCCATAATTCTTGTTACTCTAGAAAAATATCCTAAGATACCACCAGGAGAGATATAACCAAGCACATCCATCTACCTCAGGTAGTGGGGAAAGGATTATAGATAAGTAATAAACCCCTACATCTGACCATAAAATGGATTAATTCTCAGGAAAGAGTCCATATTTCATTACAACAATGGGAAATCTTATCTTAAAATCATTTAATCATCCAAATTCCATGTTAGAAACCATCATGATTTTACCCATTCATCTATCCATCACAGGAATGAATTACTTCCACAACCTCATGTCTCCTTACTTATATCTCATTATCCATCGCAATCGCACATCATATCACATAAAAAATCTCACACCTAGAGAATATATAAGAAAAAAACAAAAAAAACGTAGTGAATAGGTTAGTCTAGTCCCTAAAAACATGGTATTTAGCCATTATATGAAAACAGACTCTCAAGACCCCCAACACAAGGCACACAACCTTTATAAACAAATGAGAACTCTCTACCCCAAATATTTATATTTATAAAAAAATTGTTTTATTCCATATTAAATTATCCGATTAATTATTCATAGGTTTCAATAATGGGTAACCAAAGGACTCATCTATAACATTCTATCATATTGTTTAAATATGCACTCTATTATAAAACCAGTTTTATCAAACTATTAGAAGATAAATTCTCAATTAATATACCTTGGTATTATTTTAATCTTTTACAAGAATTCAATATTCAAGTTGTTTATCAATTATATTAACACATGGAATAACAACTTTTAAAAATACAAATTTAACCTTAATTTGATCAATATCAAATTATATGAATCTATGGATTCATTAAACATGACTCTTAAGTTCTTTTTCCCAATAAATTAAATCTATATTTATGTTATTTACTATTTAAAATAAAAGAAACATTCTAAAACAACCATAAAAACATATTTTCGATCATATGATATATAGCACACTATCTAGAAAATTATGAGGCAAATAATTATCACAGTGGAAAGGAACAACACAAGATACATGTAACCATAAACTAATTTGTTTCCTTAATCTAGTTTAATATTTATTAGGTTAATTCCAAAACCATCAGGTATATAAATAGAATAAGAAAAAAATCCCCTAAATCAAACTTTTGATGTTCTTAAAACTTAAACAAAACACTAATACAGATCTCTGGTCACCTCTCCTATAAGAAATAGAATCCCTCTAAAGACATCGAAACATGAGCATGCCAACAAAAAACAATGAAATTATATAGGAATGATGGAGATAAAATGCCATAATATAGAAATAAGAAATAGAATAAAACAAGATAGATCTAAGAAGAAACAATGAAAAAGGGGAGGTAGAACACACCTTAGACTTCTACAGATCGAATATGGAAAGCCTAGAGCAATTCTTATTGAAAGGCGATTGAAATCCCAAAAACACTACACTTGGGTGATTAGGATTTGAGAGGAAGGATCATAAAAAATTGGGATTAGAAAGGCCCTGGGGTATTTATATGCAATTGAAAATTAAAAGACCATAGGACAAACTCTAGGACCTTATTGTAGAAGTGCCTGACATAGGGGAAACTTTGGCATAACGAAAGGGACCACGTTATAACACCTTTTTCAAAGTGTATTTCTGAGATCCATGGGAATATATTATAAAATTGGATCTGTGGATATGGTATAGTCTAAAAATTTATGATGTAGTTACGCTTAAATTGATAGAACTGTATAAAACCCTTAAGTCATAGCCTCCTTAATCCATGTCACAGTGCTTGATACCGAGGGAAGGGCCTACACTACAGTTTTGCCTAAAAAGGAAGTAGCTCAAAAATCCTAGATCGATCCCACTACACCATTATTGGGATATATTATTCCACATCCACAACACTTAGTGTAAAACATATCCATCCATACCATAGCCATTCCATTTTATTATTGGAACCATTCCTAGACCATACATTCCCTCTGAACACCCTGGAACCTCCTCCAAGCACCTCCAACACCAAATATTTACAAAGGAAATTGATTCTAGGATATGGGACCTTACATCAGCACTAAAATAAAGGACTTATGAAGTAATCCTTTATTAGTGCTAAAAAAGGTGTCAATAAAGGAACCCTTTATCAGTGATAAAACTAAAGCTCTACTAAATGGAGAATTTATCATCACTTTATTTTTATTACTAACAAAATTTCAACCACTCTTAAGGGCTCTTTTGTTACCAATACATTTTTACACTGATAAATCCCACTCCTAACACTATTATAAGTGGGTTGTATAATTGTGACATACATTCAATTGACACACAATTGATTCCTATGTATTATCAATGACTTGATAATCAGTCTCTCAAGTTATCATGCCAATATAAGGGTATTTTATTCTTTTTGACCCCTTTTATATGATTTTACACTTTACTAAAAATGCGAAGGACTAATAAAACTTTCAATTATATAGATCAATTTAGGTATCAAAATGACGTGCAGATGATTCTTAGAAATCATAAATGAAAATATTTTTTTCATTTATTTAAATATCAACTAGAGCTTGTTTTCTCAGTTTGGACCTCTATATATGTGATTTTTCTATCATTAAGTACTATAATTAATGTAAAATTTTGATTTTTTTCTATTATTAACAAATAATAGTAATTAGATTTTAATAGATCAAAAATGTTATAAGGAGTATTCTCCTTTATTTTCATGTAAAATGGACATTTTTTCTCTGTTCTGATCCCCATACAGGAGATATTTCAATTTAATATATGTATATAAGGTTCAAAGGTGTTTTTGATAATAATAAGAAATACAAGGATCTGATTAACATGAATTTGATTCCTATAGATCACAAATGACTTGATGATCATTCTCTAAAGTTTTTATATCAATCCAATTGAATTTTCATGTTTGGAATCCTTCTATGCGATTTCACATTATACTATAAATGTTAAGGAAAAATAGAACTTTTCATCATATTGAGTAATTAAGGTATCAAATTAACATGTAGATTTCTAAATATCACAAATGACTTAAATATTATTTTTTTAAGTTTTCATTTGAATCCGAGCTATTTTTCTCTGTTTTGACCCCTACATGGGTGATTTATCCATAACCCACAACTATTGATAAGTTTAAATCATAATTTAAATCCTACACATCAACTCAGACATAAAATTATTTTAGATTTTATTTTAATAGATGAAAAATAGTCTAAGGAATTTTTTTAGGGTTTTCAATTCATTTAGAAATCATTTTTCTCAGTTTTGACCCCATGATGGGAGATATGTAATTTCAATAAATGTATCTGAGGTTAAATATTTTTTTGATATCATTGAGAAATACGAGAATCCAATTGACATGTTTTTGATTCTGGAATATCATAAATGTCTCGATGATCATTTTACCATGTTTTCATGCTAATACAAGTGGATTTCTTTTTTCCACTTTTACGTGATTTATCAATATACTAAAAATGTGAAGAAATAACCATAATTTCAATCATACTAAGATAATAAGGTATCATTTTGATGTTTATGTGATTTCTAAATATTTTAATCAACATAAAGATCATTTCCATAAGTTTTCATGTCAATCTGAGATCATTTTATCAATTTAGACCCTTACATGTGTGATTTTTCTATTATTAACAAATTTTAATAATGTGAAATCATAGTTTCCATCCTTGTATCATCCCTTCCAAACCCATTTCCTTAGAGTAGGTCAGAGGTTCTACTAATCTTAGTTGAAATTTCTTGGACACTAAAGGTTGGAAATAAATGCCTAGGGTTTAAACAAAAAACACAAGGGGGAATAATTTAGCCTATCGATGCACACACATAACCATACCATGATACAGTTGAAGATTTAAAATTATAGAAAATTATATAATAATGCATGCCATAAGACCCAATAATAGTGAATAATGATAATTCAAATAATAAACAATTAACCAATGTCTAACATTAGAGTAGTAGCGAAATAGTGTAAAATAAAAATCTAAAACTCTAAAGCAGTAAAAGATTCTGGCATGAAGGTGGCACCACTCTAGACTAAGACACAAAAAAATCAATGCTCCACCTTCACCAACATAGAAAACAACATCAATGATCCCTATAATTGTAGTATGAAACCAATCACTTTATAGTATCATGGAAAGGAACATATGTATGCTCACCAAAGTATATATTCTAAGGGTGACTAATCATTTCCAGTAGGAAGACCCCAAAGATACTTTCCACATATACCACTCAAACCAAAAATAGGTTAGATCATAGGTATATAAAAATAGGGAGTAATAATATCAAAATAAGATAAATAGTTTTCACAATATTCAACTAAATAGAATAGAAGGTTTTCTAAAATAAATAAAACCAAAGATGAGTTTTCTCTTCCTAGAATCAGAAATAGTTTATTTAATTTAACTTGGAATAATCATCCATATTCTAATAGACACACCCATTCATGTGAAATTATATATTTATGCTTGCGAGTTGTGATTTTTCATCCACCATTTTGTCACTTAGAGGTAATTATTCATGCTCTTTTACAGTCACCACTGAGCACCATGTCTATTCCAACAAGGAATCATACAATTAAAATCATGAACTCATACAAGCCATGTTTATTTCTGGTCAATACCCACAACCCAGCTTTTCTAGGAACTTATGTCAAAACCATATTTATTTTAAGAAAACCCTTTTTTTAATTTCTAAAAATCTCATGGGATATACCCACAAACAAGTTTCAAAATTTAACAAGAAAGAGAAAACTTTAAAAGAGTTTCAGAAGGAAAATTTCATTCAATAGTATAAGATAAATATTTTGGAAACACAATAGCCTTCTCATTCTAATAAGAGTGAAATCTGAAAAAAAAAATAAACCTACCTAAAATGGTTTATACATGATTCCATTTACAATCCTGTATGAACCCTTTGATTCCCATAGATCAATGCTTGAAGATCTTATTGAGTCAGATTCTATAATTAATAGATCCTCTAAATGTCCTACACAAGGAATGGAGTTTGATATAAAATGGAGAGAGACGTATGAGAATATTAGAAAATGGAAATTTAAATAAAACTTCTAGTCACACCCCCATTCATAATGGAATTAAGGATTTATGATGTGAATCTTTGAGTTTATGTATGCACTAAAAATGTATCTACTGAGTTCATAATCCCATATTTACATTCATTATATGAATAAAATCTCACATAATGAACAATCACATTCATCCTCCCATTTAAACCCATTCACACTTTGAAAGTAACTCACATCATCTTCCAAGAAAACATTCATTTCATGAAATACCATTCACAACATGAATTGTTCCTATAGCCAAATTATAACATCCCTTCTATTTTATCCTCAATAATATTCTATAAAACTATCCCAACCACACTAAACATAAATATGAAGCACAAAATGACACCAAAACTCAAAACATGGTTGTCAAATTATCCCCACTATAATGATTTCCATCGGCAAGGTAGAGGTTTTTTCAACTCTGGAAATCTTAGGCCACTATTCTAGTATAAACTTCTCTATTTTCCAATTTTCTTCTTGGATATTACCATGCTTCTATATTACTCATACAAGAGATATAGATCTCACCCACATAGTTTTCTCATGCCTATATAGAATCCAGACCAACATTTGGATAAAAATTTCATCCAAATCAACAGTAACATGGTCCTAAATGATCACATGACTGGGATTAGGGTGATACTTCTTTAGTTGATAGACATTGAAGACATTATGGATAACACTGAGTCTTGGTGGCAAGGATAACTAACAAAGAACATTTCCAATCTATACTATAATCTCAAATGGTCCAATGTCCCATGGGGAAAAATTACCTTTCTTCTCCAATCATTAATGACCAAGTATTTATGACACTCCAAGAAGACATGATCACTCACATTGAAAGATAACAATTGATGTCGATTATCTTTGTAATATTTCTATTGGCTTTGAATAGTCGTCATCTGCTTCTAAATCATCTATATTTTCTCCATAGTCTCCTGTACTAGACATGGTTCAATCATTGAAATCTCACCTTTTCCGACCCAACATAGTTTAGAATGAGATGGATGACCATATAGTGCCAAAACGATGGTCATATGTATCATCTCCTGGTATCTCTTATTATAGGAAAACTCTATCAAATGCATACAATCTACCCATTAAGCTCTAAAATATATAAAATAAACTTTGAACATATCTTCCAATGTTTTAATTATTCATTCAATCTAACCATCCATCTTAGGATGATGCATCATTCGCATGGTCAATCATTTTCCAAGAGCCTGTTCTAATTATCACCAGAATTAGGAAGTGGATCTAGGATATCTATTATAGACATTCAAAATTGGAAATCAATGAAACCTGAATACTTATTAAAAATATAACATTTCAAAATCATCAATCATATTATAATATCTAATTATGATAAATTGTACCAACTTGGTGAGTCAATCCATAATCACTGGAATGCAATTGTTCTTTAGACGCATCCTTGACATACTTATGAAAAAGTCTATGGAAATTTGTCCAACATCCACATAGGTATTTGCATAGATTACAGTATACCATCAATTAGTTGATGACCAACCTTTACTTAATGACATGTTATCCATTTCATATCATAATATGAAATCTTCATCTCATACTTGACCACTAGAAATGAGTTTTCATTACCTTTTTACATTTTTTTAATACATGGATGAATATCCCATTTCGAATGGTGATAACCTAAAAGAAGATGTTCCCAGATAAACTGAGGTACAAAATTTGGTTATGAAAGGATAAAAATTATTTTTCATCTTCTATCGATCTATAAATAGTCTCCCTACCATTTATGTTTGACCCAATGGTGCTGCAATCAATATATGATATCTGATCCTCTTTCAAAAAATACATTAT